>VZDJ01000056.1:3660159-5108996 GCA_008694505.1 Cyanoderma ruficeps | reverse complement strand
GGTTTTTTTGTGGTTTTGGATAAAAATATTCAATTCTGGACTGAAAACTAGGCTTTCATAACTAAACCAAAAAGGGGGAATGTTTATCATAAATGACCTGAAGAGGAGTACAAGTAACACGTGTTTAGAACCTTGAACTCTTGCGTTAGTCCACACAAGTTTCTAATGCCAGTTTTAAAACAATTAATGATGTCCAAACAATTTTTAGCCTCTATTAAAGCCGTCATCTTAAGACACATTCACAGGAAAGAAGGAAACTGAGAATTAAATTGTTAAGACTAATTCATAGCAAAGGAATACGAGACCTCGTAATTCCTCCCATAGCTTCACATTTAGTAAAATACTACACTTTTTTTTTTTTCCCCTGCAGCAGAATCACAACAGAATGACACTGTTCTCTCGGGGTCAATATTAATCGCAAACTGATGGTCATTTCTGAGCTCGGGAGTGTTCCCCGGGCCCCGTTTTCTGCCGGGAGCGCGGCCGGGCGGTCCCAGCCCGGCGGGCTGAGCCGGAGGCGGCTTCGAGCCACACGGGGGAGTCGCAATGCGCGCACGGCCAAGTTCGCGTCTCATAAATCACTCCTTGGAAACCTGATTTCTCCGTGCTGCCGCCTTGTCAGTCTGTCTGGGAGATAACACGAGATCTGCAACACTTAGCGCAGCAAAACGCAAAGCTGGAAACAGGGTGTTTCTGTAACAGAACGGCCTGTAAGTACGGCGGGTCGGGGGTTTTGGAGGGGGAGAAATCTGTGCCAAGCTTGATTCTCTTCACTGAACGCTGAGCCACCAACTTGCCTGGTAAATGCCATGTAGGACACTACGAAAAGTTAAAGAAATCTCAGCCATCAGTAATAAAATACTAACGATTTTGTGCGATCCATTAGGAAAGCGGAGGGTGTGGCAGGCTCATTGCGTGACACGGCAACGCGGAATCCCGGCACAGCGACAGTGGAACAACAGTGCTGGAGCAGGAGCCAGCCCTGTGTGCACCACATTTCTCACTGCAATGTACTCCACAGCCTTCTATCATGTAGCTGCAGGAATCTTGGGTGTGCGCTCTAATGCTCCTGTCCCAGAATGTAATGATCCTGCTATCCTGACAAAACCCACCTTCAGTGAGTGCAGGCCATGAGCAGTGGACACACAGCCTGAAAATCCTGCAGCAGTGAACCTGCCGCACCTGAACCGTCCTCACTCCCCAAGTCCATCCCGAGCCGGAGGACGCAGCAGTGATGAGGGTCCTGAGCAATGCACAGAAGGAAGTTCGGACAAAGATCCCTCAACATGGCACAGGTTTTCTTGTAGTCCTCAGGCCATCCTAATGAGCATTCTTTTGGATTTTTATACATCGTTCTTGTGACCTTTCCAGATCACACAGGAGACTTACTTTCCCAGCTTATTGTTACCTGCTACTAATCCAGACGGCTGCTCGCACAATACACCATTATCCAGCAAAACAACGTGTACTGACAAACGCTGTTCAGTGAGCACTGGCCACCAATCCGAGAGAGCCAGGGTCACTGCTGAACAATACCAAGAGACGTCTCACTAGCTTCTTCTCCCTCCTCCATTCAATGGGCTGTTAATAGACAAGCTGTTAGGGAGAAAAAGAACTAAATAGTTTACAAGCTTACATTTGAAGGCCTGTGAATTGCATTAGCTGAGCCAGCTGAGCGAGAGCCAAGGCAATCTCCCCACGATTGTAGAAAATGTGGCATTGAGGCATGTGGAGGCAAAGAAAGAATGACAGTGACCAGGTTTACAATATGCAAAGCTGAAATAATTACTGTTTTCTGTGGCATAGAATTTTTAGCTGAACGACAATATGGAATCAAAGCATTCCGTTAAATGCACAAATGTGTTTGTGTGTTCATATTTTAAAACCTTCTCTCTTCTATGTAAATACTAATTTACAGCTTCAACAAAAACTTCCTGAAGCTGATTTTTATTATTTCCTCATTGGACCTTTCCCCCTCCTACCTTTCATTCTCTACTGCAGAGGCCACTCTCAGTATGAGAAATGACCACAGTATTTTTCATTACTCTCTGGGTTTTTTGGGGCCTAGCAGTTATGAATAGGAATGTGAACCACTTTCAATACAATTACCTATACAATAATTTGGGATCTGTGGAGCTGGAATGTACAACTGAAAATATTTGTAACCCTTTGGTTACCAGCCAAGAGATTGACATAGTTCTTTTTAATATTTCATTCTGTCCTTTAACTTTACCAGAGGGGGGAAAAATTTGAAAATCAGCAGAACATGACAAATTAATAATAGTGAAATAGAAAAATTGAGAAGTAAAGAATGGAACCATCAAATCATTCATTTTGAGACATTCTGTGGGACAAAAGAATGAAGGAAAGAACAGTTAAAAACCAGCCACTATAGAACAATGATAGTTCAAAATTTCTACTTTCGAGAAAAGCTCAGCAACTTTCAAGGGGGTCATATCTTCAAACAAAAGGATTGTTTTGGATCAGATACACTTTCAGGTAAAAGATTTCAGCTTGCTTACTAATTTTCTTCTTTAGATTGTTCTCCCCGTTTTCCGTGGTGTTTGGTTAGAAAGGAGCCGGGTGCTGTCTCTAATGCAGTGCTGCAATGACAGCAGGAGGAGCTGGGGGAGCTGGGTTAATGCAGCCCTTACAACCAACCTGCGGGGCTCAGGAAATTGCTTCTGGGGCTTTCAGCAAAGGACAGTGGTGGCTTTTGCTGTATCCTCCACTAATGGGCAGCTGTCTTGTATAGCTCATTCAAAGTCCAGTTAAAGCAGCAGGAATCAAGTTGACAGCAAATGCAACTTTGTTTTTTAAAAAGAATTTTTTGGTACGTTGTCACATAGATCATTCACAAGCTGGACTTACTTGGGTCAGTGATCCAGAAAACAGCTTTTCCAGTCAGACTTCAGCTTTGCCCATTAAACTTTGTCTCAAAATCTGAGTATATTTACCAAAGAGAAACCTTTTAGTCATGCTTAGAGCACCAGCCATCTATTGGTTATATCTGAAAATAATCCAGCATCCCTCTACATGGAGTAAGAATTTCTGCCACTATTTTAAGACCAATGGCAAGACTCGTGTTGACCTTAAAATGGACAGACTGACTTCTGAATTGTTAAATGCTCTCTTTGGGTTCCAGTCCTGCAGTGTCAGTGCGGGTAAATCAGTTTTTGGAATTAGTCACCCAAGATCAGTCCAAGCAGAGATTATGCATTTTCAGGTCCCTGATTATGAAAATTTTTCAAGTATGCTGAGAAAAATTCTATTTGGAGACTTCAGAGAAACCATCATGTCAAGGGTATTTTGTTTTAATGAAAGGCTGAGGATTTATCTAATCAAACCTGGGAATCATTCTCTTTTGTTTTGGTGGGCTGGTTTTCCGGAGCTGTTCAGCCTGCCCTCCTCTTAGATCCTTTCATTCAAGTTAGTAGTTTCCTTATATTGGCTGATCTTCCTTTCTGCTTTTAATATTCTTTATCAATATTGTTGTAGTGCCCTTATATGCTGTTCAACACTCACCTATTACCGTAAATAAAGTGAGATAAATAACTTGGCTTTCTTTCTGCATACAAAATATTTGGCGGCAGCAGCCATCCCCACCCTTAACTGAGCCCTCGACAGTGCCACTGTCAGCGTGTGTGAGAGCAGCTCTGCATGCCCTCACATGTCACCAGTGCCCACGCTGGTTACACAGAGCTGGCTTGGGGTCTGCTGATATTCCTGGCTGGCTTTATCTAGCAAGCAGAGGTACCAGTGGCATCTGTGCATCTGCTGGATGTGCAGATGGAGGCAGCTGCCCTCTTAGACACTGGCAGCAACAGCAGTGTTAACACGGGCATCTGTGACCAGGCAAGATATTGCTTATCTGCAGTGCATGGTAAAGTCACCGAGGCTCCTGTTTTCAGATCAGGCAGGTGTTATTTCTATCTATCACTGACAGACTCGGGCTTAACCGGTCACTTAAATAACACCGATAAGATCCGAAACACAGCTTCATCTCCTTTCCCCTGGTGACTCCGCGGACGCTCGCTGTCCTCAGGGAAATAACCAGCCCAGCAAGAGTACGGGAGGTGCATTCCTTTGGCCAGCAGGAGTCCGTGTGGCATTCCCAGCACTGCCGAGCCCGTGGTGCCGGCTCTGTGTCACTGGAGCCCGCAGGCCGTGCTGGAGGCCCGGGGCAGCTCCGGGGCCGCAGCCGGCGGATGCTCGGCCCGCGCCGGGCCTGCCCCGGGAGGACACACAGCTTGTCCTCCCTGCTCCGGGCACTGACAGCGGCTGACTTGAGCGCTTGACTGAACGCCAGGATCTGCTGGAGGCTCTGCAAGCTGCTTAAGCCAGCCCGGGGCCAACTTCATGGTTATTTCCCTCTGGCCCAGACGGACTGGGCTAGGTGCTGCTCCAGCAGTGCCAGGACTGGCTGCACCAGGGCTGAAGGGCTCCGGACTGATGTCCTCTGCCTCTGCCAAGGTTACAGCTTTCACTCTTACTGCAGGTGATGCTAACTCCCCTTAAAGTCCTGTAGGTCTATTCTCTGTTATGTCTGCAAGCCAGCTCTGAAGATCAAACCTGGATGGAGGTTCAGATCAACACTGCCAACAGCCATCTGCATTTGTTCTCCAGGAATATACAGATGTGTCTTCCTGCTGTGCCTGGTGTGGCTGCAGCCCAGACAGCCTCTAAAACAGACCTTCACATGGGGTATGTTCACATCCAGACATGCTAAAACAATGCCAACATTTTATCTGATGTCCCCAATTTTAAAGTATGGAGTTACAGGTTTTGACTCATTTTTATTTAAATACATACTTCAGATCTAAAAAGATCGCATTCTTTTAATTTTGTTGCTGCAAAAGCAAATCTATTCCAGTTAGTTAATGCAAACTGCTTTGAAGAGAGCTGCGGAATATCCTTGTAAATATATTGTGGAAGCAAGTAATTAAAATAGTCAAAATAAAAAGTAAAAATCACATGACTTTAAGAAAGCACATAAAGAGTAATCAAGCAGACTAAAACTAAATAAGATTAATTTAAGTTGCAGACTCAGTATACGGTGTATTGTATTCTTTGGACTGAACAGAATCGCATGCTGTGCGAGGGTGTTCTGAACTCCATTAAAGAGTAATCTTTGTACACAACAGAAGTGCTGTGCAAATAAATGTTGTGAGGCAAAATAAATAAGTTTTGAGAAATGAATGACTTTAGCAGGAGTTTGCCAATTAATTAGAACAAAGAGGGAAGTCTAGCAGACAACACAAAGAGATAAACAGGGAAGAGTTCAAGTTGCCATAACAGCTTTTGCTATTTTCTCACTTTACTTTTTGCTCATTCTCCTTCTCAAAAGCTTTGTGGGATTTTCTTTGAAGGGGGGAGGGAGCCAAGAGGCTGCAGTGGCAATTTTGCTCACTCATAAAATGCTACCTTTGGGTCTTTCCTCAAAGAAAGTTAATTGTAACTTGATCTTTTTTTTTTTTTTAACAGGGCAGTGGAGCGTGAACTAGAATAGAGAAAGAATTAGAGAAGATTTAGTTAAGTTACATGTATTGTAGACAGCAAGACCTGTCCCCCTAAAGCAGTTAACGAATTAACCAGTGCAATTTCATAATTATTAGTTATCATCTCCTGGAACCTGTGGAGGATAGGTCAAGTCCCAGAAAACCAGAGGAGGGCAGATATAGTACCTGCTTTCAAGAAAATGGAAAAAGGAACTCTCAAGAAACCACGTATTTCTCAGCCTAACTTTAAGCAGGTTATAACTGAAAAGAATATATTAGATATTATAACATTTGTAAATTACAGCATTTTGGAAGGAACTGGAAATACTAGAACACCACAATTAGAACTGGTGCTCTTGGTAAACCAGGGAAATGATTCCAATTTAACAAGGTCACATTCACTCAAGTGAGATAAAAAGAGCTAAATATAGGCAGGAGAAGCCAAATCTCTGCACACCAAAAAGGCAGGAGAAGCCTGGAAGATCTGAAGGTGATAACATCCACAGTAAATGAGAAGTGAGATGTACTCATAAGAAAGCAAATCTTGTAAAATGTACTAACAGTGGCACTGCTTGTAGCATGTCAAACATCATTACTGTGCTGTACTGAGACCTATTGGAGGTTTACCAGTTTACCCAGAATGTGGTTTAAGTACCATATTTTTAAATAAAAAGTTCAGTCCCAGTGGACAGGAACAGGAATAAATAGAAACCTATAAACTATGAGAAAAGGTTGGAGAAACTGAGTTTGTGTCCTCTGCAAAATTGAGGAGGGTTTGATAACAGACTTCCAGCATATAAGAAGCCACTAAAAGGAGATACTAATCCATTGTCCTCTGAGGTTAGGGCAGGAAATATTGCTTTAATTTCAAAGAAAGGAGATTTGGGTTATCTTTCTAACTATAAACCTAGGTGAACACTGGAACAGGCTGCTAGAGTGTCTGTAGAATCTCTATTACTTGGGGTCTTAAAAACCAGATTAGATAAAAGAGCTGTCAGCCTTGTTGGGTATATTTGACCCACATTCCTCAGCAGAGGTGGACTATACCAAACATCCTCTAAGCTCCTTGTCAGCCCTACTATTCTCAGCTCCTGAAATGCTGTAGTTGCACTTCTGTTGCACTCACACACAAATTTTAATAAAAACCGAACATACAATCAATCAACAAAAAAATGCAAAAAGGAACCTGAGAAGGTGCTTCTTGGTATTGCAAAGGTCAGAGGTGAGTAAAACAAGTCAGTATCTTTTTGCTGATTCTGATTGTTCCACATCCAGCTGTTTTAACAGAAGTACACGACTTAAACAAAGAAGGAGGGTGCTGAAGGTGGGGAAGGGGGAATTGGGAAATAACAATAACTGTTCTCCTCCCCATCCTTTAAGGCTCTGTACTGTATCTCCTGGAAGAGAGGGGAAGCTGTGGTTCTCTTTTTTCCTTCTCTCTGCTTTTGCAGAGTCCAGGGACAGATGCGTGACCAAGAACTCATTTGGGGCTGAAAAGAGCATACCAAGAGGTCTCTCTGAATGTCATGGCCAGCATTTCCCTGTTCTTGTCTAGCCCCCACAGCCTGTGGATTGACGCAGAGGATCCCCAGGATGGAGCCCAGGGGACGTGTAAAGGCAGCAAAAAAGAAGAAAGCAAGAGAGTGGTTCATGCAGGTTCCTCCCCCACACTGCTCATTCCCCACACATTGGTGACCCAACACAGAAATTTGCTGGGACAAAAGTGGCAGATTCAGCAAACTCTGGGGGGTAGTTTAATATTTCTTTAACTATCCTCAGGCACTATTTTTTTTCCTTGTATGTTCAATTAAACTGTGGATTTATTGATAAATAAATCAAGTCTCTGCTTTCAATTTTTGCACTGAGGGAAGCCACAGCTGAGTAGCAGAATTTCAGGAATACATTCATCTAAGCATATGAAATTCTCTTTGGTCTTTGAATCCTCTTTCAGATAAACTACTCTTACCATGTTTATGGAGTACCAGGTTTTCAACACTTGTTTTATAATCCATAGTCCTCTGCCCTTTTGCAAATAACTTCTGTTTTGCCCAGAAAGGCAGCCTCTCTCAGCTCACACAGCCTATGTGTTTGTATCAGTCTGCATTATTTATACCTCCACTAAAGCCATTTCTCTTTTCCATGTTCTTATAATGGTGCCTATCATGTAATATTTGGGCCACTATTTGTTGCTGCTGATGAGACTTTGGCCACTGCTCTCACCTTTATGGTACAAGCTTTCAGCAGAGTTTTGAATTGCTGGGCATCCAGCAGTCTCAGTAGCAGCAGGTGTCCATTTCACAAGTGAGTTATCAGTGATATCTAAGGATGCTTGGAGTTTGATCTCTGCTTTTCTGAATGATGCTTTTTCATTTTGAAAACTCATGGTGTTGATGCTTGCTTCTAAGCCATCATAGCTTTTAAGTTTCATCCAGCAAGACATCAGAGTCAGAGCCCACACTGTATATTTCTTGCTCAACTACACCAAGAGACGTGTAGATTTTCTTTGGACAAGTTGCAAGCAGTGGTTCCTACAGATTAAGTCCCTGTTGAAAATATCTGTATTTCACAGCTGAGGGATGAGGAGACCAACATTGTCATCTTTTTCTTCCTGATGTAAATGCCTTAACTAGGAAAGATCCCTCCCAATCCTACCCATGCTGAGGCTCAGAGAAGTGCACTGTCACAATAGGACATAAAATAAAGACGACTCCAGTCAGAAGGGAGTAGAAATCAGAAGGTTTTATATACAATTCGTTCAGCCCTTTTATAACATGCAGCACTAAAAGACATGTTATTGGTCCATAGGGCTGACACCTCTCCCATTGGCTAAGTAATAGAAATAGCAAACAACACCTGTTGTTATGGGAAAGAATATTTACACAAGGTTGTTTTGGGAAAAAGAAAACTGTTGGAAAGTTTCCCCTGGGAAGAGCTAGCAATTCTTAGGCTCAGAAAATATCGGGTCCACAGTGCACTGTGCCATCAGGCCAACACTCAGCACCCCTTCCACGTCCCCTGCCAGCCCCTCAGCAGCCTGTGCTGATGGTTCACATGGGAAGCACCAGCTCTCTCTCAGGGACTGGGCTGGCAGGACACGATGCCTTCGAGTCCTCCCAGCACGACTCATTCTGTTGTGCCCTGCAGGGGGATTGTAACTGCACCGAGATTTCTAGCACAGCACCTTCTGCTGAGCTGCTTACACATGAAAGGAATCCCTATAGTGGGATACACCTGGGAAATAATCTGTTCCCCGGAGTTGCAAAGGAAAGGCTTCTGGGTTTTCAATATCAATATTTTATCAAGCTATAAACACCTCCCTCAGAGGAGGTGTTTGCTCCTCAATTCAGTCTGTTGATACTTTTGCCTGAACTAAGCAACTCTGTCAATTGTAATTACAATCAATAAATATTTTATATTACTTTAAAATCAGATTTTAAAATATTTAAATTAATTTGGGCTGGTGAATTAGATAGCCAGGAATTTGAAACTGAGCTTTTTTAATTCTCTGTGCTTTCAGCTTTTAGCTGTAGCTCAAACACTCCCACTTTCTGTGGGATAAACCAATGGGAGAAAATTTTACTCGCAGTATACAAATGGTTTGACTCAGTTATCCACATTCTGTGTTTTCTTCCAGCTATTTCAGCTCACTGAAACCAGATTGAGTATCCACATTGCCCAAGAATGAATTTGGATGGATTGGCACCACAGAGGGTCTGCCTGAGCCTTGTAAAATTTCACAGCACAACTGGGATTGATCTGTAAAATGTGAGCCTGTTGTGATCTATCCTGTAGCCATGCTGTGTGCTGTGCCCTGTGCAGCACTCCCTGGATTTCCTAACCTGTGCTTCAGAAACAGAAAGGCTCAGTGAATTCTCACAAGATACCCTTCTCCACACTGTATCCAATAACCCATCAGGGTCTGCAAAGGATATCTTCAAAATACTGTGTGTCATATATATGTCATGCTAATTGCCAGTATGTCCCAGAAATGTGCTAAATTCTTTAGTGACTACTTGTAGGAATAATCCCACAGACTGTATGCTCAAAATTTAGGTTTTAATTTGCCATGTGTGCCAAATAAACATATACGTATGTTTATTATACGTATACCTATAAAGGAAACTTCAAGAGCTGAATGTTATTAGTGTGATGGTTCATTTAACCAGGTAGTGTCCTGTTTGAAGTGAATTACCATTGAAGACAATGTTGAGCCCCTGAATTTAAAAGGCAAGGGAAACTATTATGCTTATCAAGTTGGTTTTTAGGAAGGTTTTCTTACATTAAGAAGCTCAGACAAGCTGTTATCTTTAATAACTAGCTACTAGTCTGAATTTCAAATCAAGTACTGTCAGTCTTATTCATCTACCAGTTTGTGCAGTGAATGCACCTTTCAGGAGAAGAAGAGAAGAAAGCAATCATGGATGAAGGAACATTCCTGTAAACTCCATTACCAATTATGGAGTTACTCACTTCCCACTCTTTTTGACCATAAGGTGCAAAAATGCCATTTAAGAAACTTGCCTGGTGTGAAGCTCAAGCTACTGAATAATAAAGCACAAAGCATTGAAGACAAAGCTGTGTGTATGAAGCTGTGTCAAGGAAGGTTTAAGATAGATATCAGGAAAAGGTTTTTCACCCAGGGAGTTGTCAGGCACTGGAACAGGCTCTCCAGGACAGTGGTCACAGCACAAATCCTGCCAGAGCTCATAGAACTCTCAGGCCCATGGTGGGATTGTTGGGGTGTCCTGTGCAGGGCCAGGACTTGTACTTGGATGATCCTTGTGGGTCCCTTCCAACTCAGAATATTCTGTGAGTCTGTGATTAACTGATACCTTTCAAATATTACAGTAGAGTTTAGGGAGGTGTGAGGCCAGCATCTTGGCTCACACACTTGGAACTCCTAGAAAAAGCAGGAAGTTTTGGACAAACACATATTTAGGATCTTTTCCTTAAATCTAGATCTTGCTCTAGATTATTACCTTGTGTATTATCCATAGGCTGAAGCAAAGTACATTTTCCCCTATTATCCTACTTAAACCCTAGAAATAGGGTTTATTTCACACACAGTGACTAGGTGGGAGCAGGGAACAGTGTGATTGATTTTTGCTGTGACAAAAGCCACCTGGTTTTCCTGGAGAGGCGACAGGGAGGGGGAACCAGACACCCTCTGATGAGCTCTTCATACGTTTCTGCTCTACTAAAGTTTATCTAAGGCCATTTTTCCCACTTTGACTCTTGGCAAGCCATACTTTGTATTCAAAGGAAATCTGTCCCAGGACTGTAATCACGGAATTAATAGACCTATGCAGGGCTTCCCTGAGTCTGCATTCACTGACAAACCCCGTAGCCAGCACGTCTGTGTGGAGCCATTCAAGCAGCTGCCTGAGTGCATAAAGCATTTGAAAACACTGGCCTTATCTCCTCAAGAGTCGACAGCAAAATGTACGGCCATGTTGAGGTTTCTGGCAGGTCTAGAAATAGTGCCTGCTGAGCAAATAAGGTCAGAGTGGGTGGGTGAAAATAGATTGTTCTCAAAATTTGGCACATAAAACTTTAAAAGTGCTTTATGAACAGAAATCATTCTCTCAGGTCTTGATCCTGCAAAAGCTCATGTGGGTAGACTTTTCAAGATCATAAAATTTAAGACCTGTTTATGTTTTTGCAGGGTGGGGTTTTAGGCTAAATAAAAATGCGAAAGATTAGCCACAGGAGGGTTCACCTGGAAAGGAAGACATCCATGCCTTTCTCTTTATTAGTTTTCCTGTGAGAAAAATATTTGACTAACTTATTTTTTTTAATTTGCCCACTCTTTCAAAACTTTAGAAGCAGTTCCTCTAAGGCACTTGTTTTGATTTTTTCATTTAGGTATTCTAGGAACTGGCTTAAATCATTTGATGTTTGTGTTAATAACATAAAATCTTAGTGATCTGAAATCTTTATGTAATTAGAGCAAAATAATACAGCTTCCTACATGGAACTAAAGTAGTTGGGGGCAATTCTCAGTGGAAAGAAGGATGACTCATTCCTCAAGCAACACCAAGAATAATGTATATATATGCTGTAAGTTCCCAATTGGAAAATAAAAATGGGGACATTTATATAATAAAGGGCTTTTTAAATCTGCATGGAAAGATGACAAAGTATTTGTGCAGCTGAGACTGTATTCAGGAATGTGTTTACCAGTACCCAAGTTTATTCTCAAGAGCAACATCCAGTGAATTAGACTATGCTGCTTGTACTTTTAAGCCTCACATACTTGTAAAGTCATTATGCTGTCAGTCCTTTCTGATACCAAAGTCTGCATGCTGTGCATTTAAGGGTTTAAGATGAAGGACTGAAAAATAATTTCTACATTTAGGCATCTGGAACCGAATAAGAGTTGTGCTTTGAGAAAAAAACGAAGAAAGAAAACCTTCTAATGAAAAAGCAGCCTGAGGTGCTATTAAATCACTATCTTCCTGATAGAGATACTTGATTTTGAAACTCTATCTGCAATTCAGATTGTTCCTTTGGCATCAGCATGCCCACTTCATTTGTGGTCTAATCACAGCCACATCATTTCATGACTTGTGCCAGGTGATGGACATTGTAAGCAGCAATAGAAGCCCTTGGATGCATTTAGATCACCTCTGCCATTTGGGGGTTTTGCCTGTCTTGCTGACAGATCCCGGTGTGGAGGAACCCTACAACTTCTAATGTCATGAGGGTTCTGTTCTGAGTTAATCACATATTGGCACCTGCCTCTGCTCCAGCCCAAAGAGAATCAGTCAGTGCCCATGCTGAAGGCTACATGGGACCTTAATATTCACAGGTGTCAGTGATATTGGCAGCACTGTTTGGTGTCCCATGGCCCTGTTTTCCTTGCCCCAGAGCAATTTGGAATCCCCCATTATTTATCTCTTGTGGTATTAGACTCTGTTTCCCACTGAAATCTCATGTTCTTGTCAACAGGTGGGGACCAAGGCTGTGAGGAGAGACAGCCAGAGCCACGGGGAAGGCTGTGAGGGCCCATCCTGTCCCAGAGCTCCCACGTGCACAGCATGGCAGCAGCAGGGTCCCACTGCAGGGCAGTGTGAGGGAGCACTCAGGGATTCTCAGGTACCACAGGGGTGGGACAGCACAGTGACCAGAGCCAGGCAGCTCTTTGTCACCTCTCCCCTGCAAGTGCTTCCATGTGAGAACAACTCAGCTGGTAACAACAGCTTTACTGACCCTTCAGCTTTATGAACACCAGCACATCATTCCTGCTTTCATCCCCTGTCTTCCCAGAGCTCGTCAGGAAGCCCAGTGTCCATTTTCCACAGATGAGCCTCTTGTGACAGTGAACTTCACTCCCTGTGTGTCTCTGCTTACACAATACACCCAGCTACCCTGCGTCCTTCCTAAGCAGGGGGATGTTCTTTAAACTGATACAAGATTTGATCTGCTGTGTTTATAGTGCATATTGGATGAATGCTAAATCGCAGGAAGTTTTTACAAGTGGAAAACCTTGCTAAAACACATATTATTGAATGGACATCTTGCTGTGCTTGGATCAATGAAGCTTATACTGTGGCTTAGGTCTAATCTTACAACAATTCAGCAATTGAATCCACTTATGTTAGGCTACTGGCAATGTTGCAGGATGCATTTTGTATCTTCTGATTAACTGTGTTCAGTTTGTGCTGAAAATGAAAAAGCAATCAATGAAAACACTTAGAAAACTAAAACAGAGAAAGACATGAACATATCAAAACCCAAAAAGAAGAAACAGCCCTGTAAATTCTGTAGCGAAGTTGAAGATTTCTCTGAGTAATACCTTCTTCTTGGTATCCTGGTGTGATTCCTAGGTCATCACACTGAAAATTTAATTTTTAAACATTTAGTGCTTAAACCATTAAAATAGCAGCAGCTCTGGACATGTGGTGACTTAATGTGGCACCACAGCAAAAGGTCCACTGGAGAGCCATTGACCAGCACACAGGACTGTGATGTTTAAAACATGGTCAAGAAATATTTCAGACTGCATTCCTGGAATCATGCAGCTGTGGGGATGGGCACAGAGATGGAGGTCTTTAAGACTTTCCTACACAGTTGTAGGCAGTGAGTGGAAAGAGGTGATCAATGTTTCTGCTTAGGAGGAAAAACTTCTGTTACATCTCATGCCTTATTAAATATTGGGAACTACACAGAGGCAATCTGAGCAAACTCCACAGAAAACCAGGCAGGTTTTCTGGCTTGCTCAGGGAGATCCTCATTATTAATACGGATCTGAGAGTTCAGTTCTCCCAATTTAAGTGTCTTGGAAGTGATTTTCACTGTTGGATTAATCTCCAAATGGGAAAAAATGGAGACATAGTAGTCTAGAGTTTGATCTTGCAAAGCATTCCCAGGGTCTGTCACTTGGTTCTTGCTAAGTGGCTTCATACAGCCAGGGATATATCTTAGCATGTGTATTTAATGCTTTTGAAAGGTGCCATAGCTGACAGTCTCAGAGGATGACTCCTGAGCACAGTCTGCCTTCAGTTATGTGCAAGCTACTTCTCTTGATATCAGTGAGAACTGCCTTTGCTCATGAGAGATGTAGGCAACTCACATTTTCCTCCTGTTTCTCCCCTGCTACTCTGACATATTTGCAACCTTGAACCTTCCCCTTTTTAATTTTCCCTTTTAATTCTTATGTGATTCTTAAATCTTATGTGATCGATCGAAGTTTGCCTACTGGAAGTCAGTGCTGGAACTGCAGTTCTATGAATGCTTTCATAAATTTGCTTCATCATTTTAATCCTTAGACAAGTCTCAGCATCGCTTGATTTCTATAATTCTCCCCCAAACACCTCTGCTGAATACATTATTCTGTATTTGTCTATATTCTTACACCTTGATCTGATGCAGAGTTGTCTCACATTGGATTTGTGTTCTGGCGTCTGTTTTTGTATGTGCGTCTCTTCTACTGCTTTCCAAATGTGTCTGAAATGCTAAGCTCCTGTTCAGAGATTACTGCTTCCCCTCTCAAAGATCTAAATTTGCTTTCATTTCTTTGATCTGTTTTGGCCCACAGATCTAGCTTCCAGGTTCTCTCTGTTTTACTCTGTTATCCAATGGTGCTCACAGCACCATCCAGATTGGGCTTGGGCAAAAAACCCCCAGGGGTATCTTGAGTGGCAGACCATCACTGGAATCAAAATCTCCTGGCCTTGGCTGTGGGACATCTCTCTTTTGCTCACCCCAGAACCACAGTGAGAGCTCCTCCTGGTGCCACAGCAGAG
Source organism: Cyanoderma ruficeps (assembly GCA_008694505.1). Classification (NCBI taxonomy): domain Eukaryota; kingdom Metazoa; phylum Chordata; class Aves; order Passeriformes; family Timaliidae; genus Cyanoderma; species Cyanoderma ruficeps. Next base: position 5,094,250 of record VZDJ01000056.1, on the reverse strand, counting down.
GACAGGGCAGGCAGGATGTGGGGAGAGGCAGCAGCACCATCCTCCTGCTCCTCCCATGAAAGCAGAAGGTGCTGCCATACTGTCCACAAATCTCCTCTTGCTCCTCAGTCCTGGTAATTTCCTTCAGTAGACCAAGAACTAAATTTGTCAGTGCTTCTGAGAAACAAGGAGCTTTCTTTTGATGCCATAAGATTGAAGCTTTGTCTGCTCTACACTTTCCTTAATATTCCCCCCTGCCACCTTCTGTTCCCATTGCTTAGGCTTTGTCATGATTTGAATCATCTGCTTTCTGAGAGTAATCAGATTAAAATATTAGTTTTCTATATCTGAGATTTCCTTTGCTGAAACAGAAAAAACCTGCAAGATGAGGTGGTTCTTCAAATTGTGCTGTCACAAAGTCATGTATTTCAACTATGTTGAAATTCACATTGTACTCTAAACATCACTTCCACAGATTATTTTATCATTGCCATTAAAAGACAATGCTAAGTTCTTCTTATGTGGTACTGATTTTCTAACTTATTTTCCATTTAAATTGAAGCTAAAAGCTAACCATATGTCCTAGTTTAAAGGACAGGTGTCTGCCAAGGAAGACACCTCTGCCCTTCCCAAGAGAAAAGCCTCTGGCTAAGAGGCTGCAGGGACCTGCACCCCTTTCCACCATCTTGGTCACTTCTTTTGTCCCTCTTAAGTACTGGTTGTTATCATCTCTTAGGCAAAAAATGGGACAAAATTCCCTGAGAGAAGGAAGAAAAAAAAAGGAAAAATCCTAACCTCCAGCACCATAGCATTCCCACTGTTCAATCTATTCCTTCTCTGTCAGAAAATCGTCTGCTGCAAGTGTTATATTTGTAACAGGACACGAATCAGAAAGGAATTTTGGTTTTCAGAGTTATGCCCAGAGGTTAATAACTGCTGATTGTAGTGCCAAATACTTTTCTCCGTGATGTTACTGTGAGCATCCAAGCAAATCCCGCTTTTCTAACTAGTGGGAGAAGATCAGACAACCCCAAGTGAAAATCGTACTAAATCTGAAAAGATGCTAATGTGCTAAGAAGCTGGTGAGGTCATAGATGAGATGAACAAAGGCTGCTATTTCCTATGAAATAAAGATTCAGGTGAAGAAGAAAAATAAGGTCCTGTGGATAAAATGGAAAGTAAAGATCTGTTACTTGTTCCCAATAAAGTGCTGCTGGAGGGTCTCCCAAGAGATTTCTGTTAGTCTAGATATTTTAGATTGCTGGAGTTTAGTTGTTTCAGCACAAAACCAATGAAATAACATAAACCCAAGTCACAGCATATCCTTTTGCCTTGGCATCATCTCTCTGAAGACTTTAATGTTGACCAAGATACTCCATCTCATTATCTGCAGTTTAGTTTAGGTTCATTTTTCATGGAGATAATGGATTCTTTGAGGCTTGCAAGCCTGAGTGAGCTGGACAGGTGAGGGCTGGCAAAGATCCATGACATGGGCATAACTCCACAGCTTTCCTATAGTTTGATTTTGAATATCATAACACCCAACTTTGATAACAGATTAGTGCATCATTACTTAGTGTAATATTGTACAAACTCTGATTAATGCATTACATTTTATCAGTAAATGTAGCCACAAATACACAAAACTCGTACATTAAACAATGCTGACATGAACATGGTTATGTGTGTATATGCCTTTCTTTTGGTGCATAAAAAGCAATTTTTATTGTGTTTAACTGCAACAGCCACATTTTTATTAGCTGGTTATAAATTTCCTTAGCACAGGACTTCTCAATCCTCAAAGAAACAAAACCATTAGGTTTTGAGAGCTGTCTCATTACCCTGTGCATGGATCGAAGCTGGGGAATGACTCAGCAGCACCCAGACAGGTACAGGCCGCTGGGGCTTCCCCTCTGTGGTCATATTTGTAACCAAAAAGCCAACACCCAAAAGATAAAAGGGCAGCAGAAAGTTTCCTCCAGGGCTGCTTCTAAACCCCAAACCACATCCGTGGTGGAGTCTCCCTTTTCTGCTCCCCAGGCAGCAGTTTCACACATCTTGAATTGTGTGTGGACATTTGATGTGGAGAGGTTGTGCTAAGTGAGAGCCGAGCTGCAGCCCGGCATCCTGCCCTGCTGGGGACTGCCCTGGTGCAGAAGGCAGAGGCCATTTGTCCCTCCTTGTGGACACAGGAGTTCTGGGGTGCAGACTGGAAAATACCCTAGCTCAAGCATTTTAAGATTACAGGTCGCTGACTGCCCTGCTTTTTATCTCAAAGATGACAATTCTCAGAAAGTGTCTAATAAGCAAGAAACACTCCTGAATTTTTTGAATTAGGTTTAAGTGATTTTATGTAATTTTCACCTTTCAACTATCGGTTTCAACTTTGCTTTTCATTCTTTCAAGTTGTTCCTTGTCATGTTCTAGTTCAGAAAACATTGAAAGTAACCTTTTCCTAATCTTAAAAGATATCCGGAGAGTTGTCTGCCTCAGTAATGGAAGTGTTTAATTTCAAGAGGGGGGCAAGTCATCATCTGACTAATACAAAGGAAAGGAATTATGTCTGGAGGCAAGGTCCCTGGACCGGGACTCACAGACTGTTCCCAGCTCAGCTTTGTTCATTTCTTTCTACTGTTTTCTGTTTTAAGCTCTCTATATTTCATTTACTTAGGCTTTAAGCTCTTTAGGGTTGAGGCTTTACCATCTACCAGGAAACTATGGGGTCCTGATTTTCACTTGCAATGTCTGGGTACTCTAATAATTGGGAAGAAAAAAAAAAGCTCACGTCATTGGCTTAGTGTAGGAAACAGGTGGGTCACAGGGCCTCTGATGAAGACTCACTCCTAAAGGCACTCTGTTCATCATCTCAACCTTTTACCACCATCTGAAGTTGGTTTTTTTATGTTTCTGCACCAGTAAAGTGTATGCTGAAATTCTCATCTCCCTCCTAGGGGTGTTATAAGGTTTAACACATTATAATTTATAAGTACTTTTCTATGCCTGGATGAAAGTAGCTATAGATATACAGTAATGCTCTGCATTAATGGCAAGGCTTTGCATTAATGGCCTATGCACTATGGAGAGGGAAAGGGGCCTTGCATACAAGATCCAGCCCCTCTGAGGGCAGCACAACCCAAAGGACATCCCAACCCAGGGATCTGGTGCTGGGCAAAGGTTGTATTCCTGGAGCTGAACAAGACAGGAATGTGCTGGTGGTCAAGGCACACCATGGTGGGGACTGTGGTGGCACTCAGAGCCAAAAATATCCCCTGACTGTCCTTCCAAAGCACAGAACACAATCAAACAGCTCCCAAATTTCTGCAGCAAGAAGTCTAAAGAGATTTATTTGCTCTAGTTTTAGAACTGGGTAATTGTATCTGGTCAAAGTGTTTCAGCACTGCAGCAATAATTAACCATGTAGTGCACTGGTTCTCCTGGCAGCTCTGATGTCGGGCTCTGCAAAACTGATTTCCTTCTTCTCTATTAATATGCATTTATGCCAAAATCTATGCCAGTGACCTTATATCTTAATGATCATTTTGTTATAGGAAAAGATGCAAGTCAGAACCCCAGAGGTTAAATGTATCTAACTGCACGGCAAAAAATACCAGTTGGTCTGGGAACTAATTTCAGTTCCCTATGAGGAAGAAAAACCTTCATTGCCTTAGATGATTTTTAAATGGCAAGATCCTCTATTTAAAAAACTCATTAAAAAGATTTTGTGTATCTGAGATTCTAGTTTGTTCAGGTGAGCTTTTTTTCTTGTAAAAAACACATAAAGTAGACACTAAATATATTATATGAATTTATCAAAATTTCAGATTTCTAAGAATATTCTTGAGAACACTATGTAACTACAAGTCCCTGTGAATAAATTCCTAGTGTAAAATAAGAGTCCATTTCCTTGAGGACTGAAAAATGCAGCAATAATCTTGGGCAGATGTGGAGCACTGATATTTTTTAGTAGCATGGCCTTGAGAGAAGAAAGAGAGAAAGGCAGATTTCATTAAGCTGCTTGGCTGTTTGGGACAAATCCTGCAGACACAAGGTATGTAAAAGAAGCTTTTGGGTTATGTTGTGGTGGAGCCATGGTTGAGTTCAATTAGATTAAATTCTGGAATCATCCAAGCCACTGTGAGGCACCTGACAAGTGTGTGTGGTCTGTGTGCCTCCAGGAAACATTTGGAAAGCACAGAAACATCAAGCTGGGCACTTTTCTGCCGATGGGATTCATGCATTCAAGAAGTGTCCTCTGTGTTTCATAAGAGACAGAGACTGCTCTGAAGAAGCTGGCATATTAGATAAGTCAGAGTTTGAGCTGACCTTAGGGGTTTGTGTCTTTCATAACATTATACTCTCATTTATTTTGTTTCAAGTGATGTGAGTCAGCATGTATCAGAAGAAATCTGCCACCAAAAAAAAAGTTTTACAGCATTTATTAGGTCTTCTGCATCATTTAGAATCCCTTCAACAGCAGAACTGGGCCGATCCCAACCTTTTTGTCAGGTTTTGGGTCTCTAAACATTTGTAATGAAAAGGGCAATTGTTCTTATTTCAGCAAATCACCCAAACCCACCCTTTTCCTCAGCCCGGGAAAGACCAGGCCCTGCATCCAGGGGCAGTGACACCTCTGATGGAGAGTCACCCGAGGCTGCCCACCATTGTCAGCTGCTCCCCTTTGGCACATCTGCCAATTAAAGATGGCATTCACACTCTGCCATTGCCATTAGCAGACACATCATATTAAAGAAAGTTTGTTTTGTGTATGCAGTTGTCCAGAACTCAAAGTATGATGACATATGGCCATGAAATAAAAGCTACAGAGTTAAAACATTCTTGAAAAGTCTATGTAATCAAATGTATATCCAGAGAATTTGCACAAGTTCCATCCCAGCATTGCATACTGCATTTCTGCTTGCAAAAGAGCTATTAATTTGGAAAAAGAGAACAGAAAATATCACTACATACAGAGAATTGTTCTGCTGAGGAAAAATAACTTACTTAACTAAAGTGAATTGACTAATTTGAAGATGTCTGCAGGTACCTCTGGGCAATATTAAGGTGAAGGACAAAACATATAGTTTATAGGAAACATGGAAAATTATATCTTCTCTGATGATTGTCTAAAAGTATTTGATGTGAAACATCTCTTAATGAAAATTTTCCTCAAAATAATGATTACAAGGTGCTTCAGGAAATATTTAAGTCTAATTTACCTTTATTTCCAATGTTCTAGATTAATGAAAAGCATTCCCTAGGCAGCTGCACATTGCCTGCTTTGTTTTTTCTTACTATGAATCAGTTGACATAAAGCATTAGAATATAAAAAAAATATACATACTACAGGATCATAATGCACTTACAAGCAGGTGGAACACAGAATAACCTGGCTACCTGCTCCAGCACTCCTCTCTGATGTCTGTGACATTAGCAGCAGGAAACAAGTACAATTATCTGTGAAGCATTACCTGTGTTCTTTGTTTAAGAAAGGAAAAAAGCAGTGGAACATCCCAGTTAAGGTGCCGAAGCACTGGAGACCCATTTACCACCCTAACTCCTTCCTAGTGGAGACTTCTTTGCTTGAAATACAGCACAGTGCATTAAGTCTGTGCACTTTTCAAAGAACACCTCCAAAGGTATCTGTAATGCAAAGGTATCTGCATGCATTGATATGGTAATCAAATGGAAATGTCAGAGTAGGTTACTTGAGATTATGTATTTTACAACACAATTACATTCCCATTAAATTAATACAGGAATCTTGCATTAGCAAATCACACTTGCTGGCAAATACCTACTAAATGGTTGTCTGTTACAGTGCAGAAAAATGCAAATTTTGACTGATGTTGAAATGCATGACTTATTGCAATAGACAAACAATAGCTGATGCACTTTTCAGCAGTTTGTGGGTTTATTTTTCTTTATCCAATTGCTGTGTTCACAAGCTGGGTACCTGATTCAATGACATGTATTTCAATATGTGCTTGGAAAATACCCCAACCAACACCCCAGATGTAATCACTGTGAGAATGGATAAGTTTTCATGTCCAAGGGGGGAATGTTCAAATTAGTTATGTGTCTAATGCCTCTTTATCTTCAGCACACGCTCTAAGTTCCAAACTTAAGTAGTTTCCTGACTTGGGATTTTGTGTTGGAAATTTAAAGGTGGCACAGCTGATTGTCCTGTTTATAGCCTTGAGTATGTTGGCATGTTATAAGGTTCCTACATCAATGATTTGTTCCTTCCAGTGGATGGTTTAGAGCCCTGAATATTTGGCAGTGAACACATCACCTGTGCTGGGTTACTTTGATACCAAGAGCTGGAATCCTTATTTACTTTTTTTCTTGCTACAGCAATGGAAATCCCTACTTACAGCTTCCTGATTTGTCAGGAAAGACAGAGAAAAAACCCTGTATCCTGGTGAAAAGGAAGGAACTAGAATTCTAAAGAATTCCACCCAGAAGCTGTGTCCTTTTCTCAGAACGCTCCAGGACAAATTGGTCATTTGTTTAAGCTCAGCTCTTTGATACACTGGGAGACATTGACACTGTCTAACCTGAAATGCTTCCATAAGAAATGCTGGACGCTGTTGTCTTCCTCTAGTGACTGCAAAGAGGCTGCTGAAAGTCATGGAGGCCACTGCAAAATAAAAACAATGTGATGGAAAGTTGGAGCCAGTTCCTTGGCTGTGGTAGCTCACAATAACTTTCTAAAAGTCAATACTGCTACACTTAATTACTCAGAGTAAAAAAATTTAGTCCATATTTTCATCAGCCTTTCAGAGCAATAGAATCTTAGTCACCCACAGCACAGCCTTCATGGTGGCATGGACCAGAATTAACTCTGGCTATGGAACCTGCCCAGATCGATTGCTTAAGTAAAAAGCCTTGTTACTTACAAAGACAGACTTGCATTAAGTATGCACAAATCATAGGCTGAGACAGGAGAGGCTTTCCTGTAGCTATTGTCAAAGACAATGAAACAAAGTATTTGTGTAGATTCAGTTCTCATCAGAGATATTAATGCATGCAAAATCTTTCTGGATTCCTTTCTACAGCCACAAACTTTAGCTCAATCCTCAATCTCATGATTTGGCCCCAAATTTACAGGAAAAAAAAAAAAAGCCGGTCATGTAGCTTTTGCAGCTGTCTGCAACATAATTCTTAGTGGAAAATTCATTTGGGCTTGATTTATTGAGGGTGCTCACTTAAATCTTCTGTAGCACGATAGATTGCATCTCAGTAAAAGGGGCCAAACCAAATGGTATTTGGATGAAGTATAAAGCTTCAGACCCTGACCTGAGCACATTCCTAAGGCTCGATGACTTCATCATCCAGCCATTGCTAAATTAAAGATGAAGAGCGTAGGAAGTTGTACGTAGCAGATGCAAATGTGTTTTATATAGAATATGCTAACTTTGACTATTTTTTGGTATTGTTTGCACACCCAAGGAATGTAAGATGAATTTGTACAGATTCTCTGTGGGTGTAGGAATGCACACTCATCTAATAAAGGAAGCTATATATATATGAAAATTCAATTTTCTTGGAATTTAACCAAATTCATCTATTTGAAGTAGACAGTATTTTCACACACACACACACACATATATATATATAAATTTTTTTCTTCCAAGTACTAAAAATAATCCATCCTCATCATGAGTACATTTTAAGAGATCCATTATATGAGCTCAATAGTACCAAAATGCATAGATTACATGAAAAATTCTGTGGTGATGTTCTTGTAGGACACAGACTTAAAGTTTGCAAAGCACAAGCTGAATAATTTTATAAAAAAAATAGTTTTAATGTCTGCTCTGGAACTGAAAAGAATGGAAAAAAAATCTCCTGTATGCTGAGAAAGAGGTAAAACCGAAAACTTCAAAGGTGCCTCCTACAGCAAGTAACACTATCTGTGATCTGCATTTTAAGAGCACCTTCAGAAAGAACTAAGTCAAAACAAGGATTATCAATACAAAAGCATCATCAGCAAGGATAGAACTGTATGGGCCCTCTTCCATGCTTAGACAAAGGGAAATAAATGTGTAAGTAGGAGGCTGAGAGAGGATTATGACATTACGTGGAATGATTATGCTTTTATTTCCACAGGTAATCAAATGGAGAAACAATCGAGTCACACTCAAGATGTCCTTGCTTCTTTTCGCCCTTTGTCACTCTGATGAGGAAATTACAAATTTACAAATGAAGAAAAATAACAGTTCAGAAGCTATTCCCCCATCCAGTGTCGGAACTGCCAATCTGTGCCCATTTGTGTAGGGATTGTGAAAAACCTGAACACAGATCACGAGCGTGGTTTAGATTTGTGAACAGACACAAAGGGTCTCCACTCTAAGAAATGGGAACATATAAAGAATGGCTGCTAAAAGGGTAAAACATATGTCCAAATGGTCATTCATGAAAAGCGACGTTCAGAGGGGAAATAGCATTGCAGTTACTGTGGCAGTGAATGGCACAGCTCTCACCTTTCCTCACACACTGATTTTAGCCCAACCTTATTTCAAGTGTCATTGTCCAAAACGCCCTGACCAATGGTTTCAAGGTGACACTGGAATGCTTGAGACATCTTTTCCACTTTTAATTTTTGATGTATATGTGTTAAAGCATTCTTAACTGTTGCTAACAAAGAGTTGGTATTAATTTCTATTTCTGTATGAAGGCCTAGCCCTCCTTTTTTTATATAAGCACATACACTTTCACTCATTGCATTTGACCTAAACCTTCTATTTTTATTTAACAGTTTATTTATGTATAAAATTTACTATATCAAGATATTATAAGTCAATAGAAGAAGCATTTACATTATAATGAGCACACAGCTATTTCAACCTGATTGACCTTGTTACAGCTTGTCATTCAATTTCTTAATTAAAAAGATGCAATTTTGTTTCTATAGAGCACCCAAGGAAGACGAAATTCTGAGCCAAAAATAAACCAAACCTCTTCTGGAACTTACAAAGAAATGTCTTACCATACTCCAATGTGAAAGGTCATTGATTTACTGCCACTGACTAATTACAATAATTTGAAAAACAGAACACTTCTTACCTTCATTAATATTTTTCTTTACTATGGGGATAGAGATCTGAGACTTGGACAAAACAGGAAAGGTCGTAAATAGAACATCATTCTTTCACTCCTTTGAGAATCTACTGAAGTCTTCAGAGAGGCAAGTCATTTAAGAATGTGCTTAAATGTCCCTTGTCACTAAAGAACATCAGCACATTCTTCTCCTTGCTTGGAGATTTAGGTATCTTTTTACTGTACTTGGTTGAATTAAGGAATTGTTCTAAGCTCAGAGATAGAGCACAATTTGTACTGTAAGACAGGGAAATATAAGCACAAATTCCAAATTCCTCATAAAAAGGAATCTTAGGAGTATTTTCTGACTTCAGGTAGCGGGGATGAAAGAAGACTTTATACAAGAATACTGCTTTGACAATGGTGCTTTGCGATGAGGATTGCTTGCTGAGCTTTTCTTTCCAGAGCCTGATATCTATGAAGAGCTCAACTTTTGGTGCTAAGTTCTGAAAAGCAGCTGTCAGGGTTCCTATCAAAATGGTTTTGGGATCAGCATCTCAAGGAGCAAAGGATATGTTACAGCTGTTTTACCCAATCCAGCCAAGACCAGCAGAGTTCAGCAGATGATGCCAAAGAGGTGTTGTGACCAGTTATATTGTTAAGGTTCTAGCTCTTTCTACATAATTTTATAATCATTTTACAAACATTAATGCAAGACATTAAATCAAGCATTGCACTTGAAGTTTAAAAATAAACTCAGAACTGTAAATGTTTATATGTGTTAATAATAATGTCACCAACCCAAACTGAGCACAAGCAAGTGTAACATTACCTGGCATGTGAAATTCCCAATCTGAGTGAAAGCCCTCAGAAATTCATGTCAGTAAGGCTGTCTGCTGACATCAACGAGCTTGCCAAACACCAAACCAAATGTGGGTCATTCTGAAAGCTGGTTTTGTCTGGTTTCTCCTGGAAAACTGCATTGTGGCACTTTAATATTTTTCCCCAAGAGTCAATTAAAAAATGAATGCAGGAGGAAGGACTTTTTTGCTGAGAGAAGTATCTTCTTGATCTTAGATGATTACAGCTTTAATGACTCATTTCATTAGCTGACACTGCTCCGAATGGCTTTTGTTAAGAAACTATCAATCACTGCTGGAAATTCAGCTTCAAGTATTTGCAAACAGTTAGCAGGCAAGATGGATGGCAGGAGATGGAGAGGAAGGACATGGCAGGAGGTGCTGTGGTGTTGTCTGCAACCAGATGTCCATTGCTCAGCCCATTCCCCAGGCTCTCCGCAGTGATTTCCTGCAGAGCACAAACTGAGGAAGGGACCTTTGCCTTGGGGCTGCACCTACAAAGTTGTGAACTCTCCAACATCGAGCGTTTCAATCCAGCAAGGGGACACCTTGTCATCCACGGTCCCTGAATGACGTCCAATTCATCCTTGCCACTAGATGACAGCACAGCAACACACATCTAGGAAGGAACCTGTATTTTGCTATGGGTTGAGAATTCCTGGAGACACAGGTTTCAGGAATTTTAGGACTAGCCCCATGGAGGCAAGAGATGACATGGAATTTCTGTGTCTTTGGACTTCTCCATCCATCCCTGGATGATGAGAAGGAACTTGTGTGATGTCTGTGCTGCTGAGCAGGACAAAAGCCTCACCAGCAGTGGAATGCTCTGCAGCTGGATGGTTTCCTGGTGTTTGTACAGGTAAAGCAGAAAGTAGGAGAACATGGAGGCCAGCAATCCTCAGTGCCAAAACACTGACCTGGCTACTAAATCCAAATGTCTAAGGAAGGTATTTGGTACAAGAAGAAGCTAGGATCCTTTTGAGATCAGACGTCTTCTGATGTTTTAGTTTCACAAATCTTTTCTCAGTGCTGATCTGGGAACTTCAGGAATAAAGTAGATCTTTACATATTGGAAGACTAGAGAACACTGGTACTGATGGATGCTTTGGGCTGGGAAACACCAATAATTCTGTCATTATTTCATGCACGCTTCTTGACACACTCAGGATTTCTGGTAAAATACTTTTGTCAGATGTTCTGATGAGAAATTAAAAGATAGTTAAGGGAAAAAACCAACTAGTGCAATTTCATGAAAATTAATTCTGAGGAGTTAACACAAAAAAGAATCTTGCTTTCTGCTCTTTTTCTCTACTCTAAGTTACACTATTCTTCCAAAAAGAGAAAGAAGAGGGCTACCACAGTCCCTGCTCCAAACTTCTATAATCCAGTCCACTTCCTATGCTCAGTGCAGGGAGGTGGAATACATGATCTATTGAGATCCTCTTCAATCCCAGCTTTCTTTCTTAAGTCATTGTAGTCCTTGAATTTGGATTAATACAATATTTAGATATATTAATTCCAACTCCCAAGGAAGGAAGGTCTAGGAGTAGGTCAGTATTCCCATGCCACAAGACAGGGCTCTACACCAGACTCTAAGGAGAAGGGTCTCTCCTGGTGGAATAATCTAGAAGTAATTAACTGTTTCTTCAAATGAAGTCTTGGAATGATCTCCCATATTGATGCAAGCACTCTACCTTCAGGATATTCTGAGATCAATCTCAGTCTCTTCCTCTCCTCTGCCCTTTCCCATAAATTTCTCAACAGAAGACTTTTTTTTTGCTTGTCAAAAAATGTGGCACATTCCAGTGAAAGCTTCTGCTTTTGAAAACCCTGCTTTCCCAAGAAATAGCCCTGTTTCCAAATATTTTTTTTCCAGTTAACAGATGGGGAGAAGGTTTATGGTTTTCTGTGTGGCAAAAACGAAAAGAGGAAAAACTGTGGATTTAATTTCAGTGTAACATTTTAAATCACCCCCCTCGCCCCCCCGCCAAAAAAAAACCCAACCCCAAACCTCTCACACTTATTTGTCCTTTCTTAAAGGGGTACATGTTTAATCCTGAATTATTAGAGTGCTTTCCTCCATGTTTGGTCAGTCCCTGATAATTACTGCTATTGCATATGTGTAGGTATTCACCACATACAGGTGGCAACACAACAGGACTGCAACACATTAGCATTTTGTGACTAATTCTTTAACATGTTTACCATTTCCCTCATAATTCCGCTTTCTTTCAAAGGGTAAGGAGAAATTACAGCCCACTGAGAAAAGGAGGAGAGAATACTTGTGTGTGGGCAGAGAATAAGTGTATTACAGGATTTTGTGATTTTCTTTCATCTACTTCTTTCTATTTGATAACAGAACTGGTTGATACCATACAGGGTGTACTTTATCATTGGCAAAAAAATGTGTAGGAGAAAAAACCTCATGCATGCCATTAATTGCTTATAAATATATGCTCTCAACATTAGCAATCAGCCTTTAGGATTTCCAACCTCTAAATTCTGTTCAATTCCTTCATTTGAATAAAATTATCAACTTGTATCTTTTCTAGCATGATTAAACACAATGCTTGCAGGTAGGTTATGATTAAATGGGAAAGATTTGCATTTTTTGAACTACAGAGTCTCTGTGTCTCTCTGTAGGTGTGTCTGTGCATATCCATGTCCCAGTATGAACTTTCACAAGTGTGGATACACAGGTGAATGTGTGTGCCCATATATGAAAGCAAATAGGGGAGTGGGGAGCAGGAAAGAGGAACCAAAGCTAAGCTACATGGAATGATCCAGATGTTCAGGCCAGATTCTTCAGTCTTCTGCACCCAGTTGCATCCAATGTGGGATTCATAAGAATTCAGTACTGGATTTCTCAGGGATGTTTAAGACCCAAGATGCTGAGCCTTTCTCACTCTTCCAACCACATAGCTTGAGAAGCTCAGCTGGAGGTTATTTCTCTCCTAGAAGACCTGTGTTTTAAAAGTGAGTAGGAATAAAAAAGAAACTCTCTCAGCTTGCTGAAAGCTTTTTCTTTAGACAGTCATGCCTTGCATACACATGGTTGCACCTGCAAACACTATAGGAATATTTGTGCAGGCCTGTTGAAAAGCTGGCAATAAAAGTAATTTTCCCCAAAGCCATGGCTATAAAAAAAATCCTTACCAAAATTTTACATGCTTTTAAATCTGTTTTTATTTCCCTTGCTTATTATTTACTGTCACTCTGCCTCCTCCCTGCCCCTACAGACTACCAAGGCCGTGCTTGAGAGAGACACAAGCATTCTCTCATGTTATGATCTGATGCTATAATGTGCTCTGATACTGCAATAATAAATGAGAAAATTAGTGCCATAGTACAACATAGAGGAAAAACCACATGAGCCATGGTAAAAAGGGAAGCATCCCGTGTCTGCTCAGTGGTAATTGGGGAATAAGGTGGGCACTTGTGCTGATCATGTGCCTGCTTATGGCAACTGAGTCTGAACTTCACTTTTCCATCACTTGGCTGCTTTAATAGTGATACAACACCACTGTGGAATTAAGACCAACTGACATTGGTAAAAACAAGGGCAAAGTAAAGCCTCTTCTTACTAAATATCATCCAGTTGATCTTTTCCTCAAAATCTCTACCTTTTCTCTGCCTGTGGCCAATTAAGGAGGAGGCTTCTTCTCCTTTTGGGGCAGGACATTTAATTTGCTGTTGCTGTTCATCTTGCAGTTACAGCTGTCAATCAGCTTCAAGGGCTGCACTGTCAGTTACAGTCCCAGAGGGCTAAAATGCAGAGAAAAGGCCATTTTACCATTTGCACTTGCACTTTGATCATAAGAATCAGGAGTTTATCATGTTAATAAGAATGCTGTCTAAGCATGACAAGTTCTAATGTCTTAGGATCCACACTGTTGGACAGTACAGCCTTTGTCTTCATTCATGGACTTGCATTGCAGCACTGCTGAGAGACTCTACTGTCCTCAGCAGAGACTCTTGCAATGTAAATAGCAGGACAGACAAAAGAGAGGAAAAAGCAGAATCTTCATTCTAGTCAAGCCTTCTGGGTCTCTATGAGATTAAATGATCTGTCCAAGGCTGCACAAGTAGTCTGTGGCAGTGAAAGTTTTCTGTATTTCATAGTAATTTGTAAACCTCTGTGCTATATAACCAACAAGTTTTCAAGTTGCCTTTTGATCTGTATTTCATACCAAGACCTTCTGCCTTGAAATAAGGTCATGACTACTCAACTCCAAGGAAGTTTGATGCCTTTTACAGCAGTTACCACACCTGGGAAATACTGAGCAGTTTCAATTTCTGATTCATTCCCCTCACAGTTCTCCCCACGTGGACCACAGCACAGTGATGGGACACCAATTTACCCTTCATCCATTCTCCCTGGCTTTGCAACCTATTGGTGCAAATGGGATTCTGCCTCTTGTCTTCTGTAATTTGTGATTCTGATACAATTCAACAGGAGTCAATGATCCCTTGTAGCCAAAAGGAAAAAAAAAATTAACCTCATCTATGACAGGACTTTTACAAAGATAGGAAAACTGATAAAGCTAAGGACTAAGAGTAGTTTTGAAAATTCATTTGGTAGACACAAAGCAAAAAGATTTCAGAAAAGTCACGTATGCTGATTTTAGGAAAATTGTGCCAAGTAAATTTGATCCATTCACTTCTCTCTTATGTGAGGGGTCAGGGATACTGAAAATCAACCAAATCAAAAAGGACTAAAACAATCACAGATAAGTCAGATGAAAGGAGCTTAATGGTACAGTTGACTAGAAAGTAGAAATGACTGTAGTTGGACAAGAAAAATCCAGAATTATTTTGGTACTTGTATGGACTGCACTTAGAATGTTTGGGAATAGCGTCCATAAGGTGCTAAAATTCTCTAATAAGCCAAATGTGTATTTGGGTATGTCGGAAAATCAGTTGAAAAGACTAAGAAAAGGTGGTTACACATATGGGGCAATGCTAGCATGACAGATGGTATTTGTTTTATTTATGTCTTCACAACTGTGTTTATGCTCTTTCAAGAAGCTTGTCTGGGTGGAGTCTTGCAGAGAGGTTGTACAGGCTCCTTCCTCAGGGAAGCTGTTGAGTGTGTTGAGACAGAAGCAATTCCAGGCTTCATGAGGCCAGCACAAGACATACAGAATGAAGATGATGGCTTGAAGCTCATGCAAAGACACTGCAGAGATGAGGAGGGTGAAACCAGGTAAATCTCACAATAGATGTTGCCTTCCAAGGGGACAGGAGAACAGAATTTGCTTAGTGACTTAGGAACTCATGGAGTTAACTGGGAGCAACCGACCACCTGCAAGGACAGAGGGACATGGGGCAGCTACATACAAAGCAATTCTGTCTACCCCACCTGTTTTAAATAGTATTTAATAAAAAAGTTTCATTTCTAGCTTCTCTTCAAGTAAATGTTGGCTTTTTTGTATTTAAAACCATTCTGTCTGCACTGGGTTGAAGGTCTAGGCACATCAAATGCAGTGCTTGGTTGACTCACTGTCCTGACAACAGTCAAAATATAAAAAGCATTAAGACAACCTAATTTAATGCAAACACCTATGAAATGTTTTCTGACTTCTAGGGAAAACAGAAAGTACTAGAAATTCTCAATGATAATGAATCCTTGAATTACAGTTTTGGTCTTTAAACCTTTCTTTCAATAACAACAAATCGTATTTAGAAAAATATATACAGTAAGAAATGGTTCCGGAAAAGACACACTCTCCTAACAGAAGTTTGGGTTTTTGCCAGATGCTAAGCTTTGGCTCAACTAAATTTTCACTTAAACCATAGTCCCATCTCCAGGTAAGCTTCTGAGCACATCACTAAGACATTGATTTCTTTTCAGTTCTTCACATAACTGCTTCAGGTGGTTTTTGGCTACTGTAAAATAGAGCTCCCCTATGGTGGAAAGATTTTGGTTTTATTTTTCCAGCCATTCCCAGGAGAACAGGATCACTCAGCTGTCAGTTCCTATTAGGTAAACAGCACATCTTGGACCTTAGTGCAGAAGCCTCTCATTGCTACCACTGCATAGAGGATAATGCAAGCAATTTATACTTTCCATTTATGTTAATAGTGACTTATTAAAAATTCATCTGAACAACTGAAGCTGGTAGAATCCCCCTGAACACTAAATAATTAAAAACTCTTCCACAAAGGTGACCTAGGCTCAGCATGCAATACATATTTTTTTGGCTTAGCATGGGAATTTCTTGCTCCCTACCAGAGGAAATAATCAGCGTCCCTATGCCAGTGCCAGGGAATAACTAGGCATCTTCCAAAGCTACATTATTGAACAAGACATTGCCAAATGTAACTGATGGCAAATGCCAAGGAGAGAAAAAAATATTTCTTAATCTCCGTTCTCTTCTGACAATTTTGCCCCTCAGAATATTGCAGATCTCAGGGGCTGGCTCTCTGCTTCACATGCCTTTGCACAAAATAGAGTGAGAAGCAGGAGTGGTGTTGCCACTACCTTCTATCTGGTGGTCAAGGGTTAGAGCAGGAAGGATATGAAAAATACAGACTCAACTCTCATTTTAGCTTCAGCAGATTTTAAGAGAGATCTTCATACTTCTGTTTTCCTGAAGCCTGGTAGATTTTGAGAGTTGATCTCAGTTTTGACTGCTATAACTTTGATTTAATTAATAGACTTAATTCAAAATTTTAACGTAATTAGACAAAGAGTCCAAAAATCCTCATTTACCAAGTGAAAAAACAGATTTTATTTGCAGTGACGTTTTTAATCCCTCTCTAAATACAAATATATTGAATTTTCAATTAATAATCTTTTTTTCCATGCAGTGTGCTACGAGTTCAAGAGATGAACATTCTCTCTTAGAATAATCAATAATTAGGTTTTGAGGACAACATGATGGAATTTGCAGGGTTGAGTCACTCAATATGGACCTGTCACATCTCCAATTTGTGCATTCAAATATTTCAGCAAAATTGAGACAAACTCTGAACTCTTCAGCACCGGCAAAAGGCATTTCTGATCATGATCAATTACTTCTCGGCTGTTTATGATCATGATCAATTACTGGTGGACAAGTTTTACAGTTATAGACTCCAAGTGGTAACTGAAGAATGAATCTGAGGATTAAATGTGGTGTGAGTCTAAACTCTCTCTTAGTCACCTCTAAAGAGGTGTCTAAGGCCAGTGTAAACACTTTAGAAGACCTTGTTCTTACTGAATTGCTCTCAGGTGAAAAATCAGGTCTGTAAAAAAGTGTAATTCTGTGCTTTTCATAAGTCATGTATGAGTAAATCCAATTATTCCACTTGTACCAGCTGACAAAAGAGGGACACCTTCATTTCAATTCCACAGAATGGGAGTTACAAGTTATTTAACTTTTTAATATATTATAATTAGAACAATGACTAAAAAATGCAGTAATTTGAATAAGCAATGAAAGTCTGAAGTCTGTTAAAACTATACAAAACAATACTGACTTTTACAGCTAAAAAAAATGAATTATTTGTGCAAGATTCTAAGGTACTGATCAGCAAATCCAGTCCTCCAGTGTGTTACCTTTTTTCATAAGTATCCATAAGTAAAATATCCATAGTCCTTTCACAGTAATTAAAAAAATTAACATGGAAATGTATTTCCCCTTTTTAAGAGGCTTCAATTACTAATTCTGCTGGTTTGATAGAGCAAGGATGGTGAAGCAACTCAGTGCTGAATCTGAGCCTGCCACAACAATCAGTGTTTTTGCACTGCCAGACAAATCAGTCCTAACAGCATATGTTCATTCCAGAGTCTTGACAAGTCCACAAGGATGCAATACATATTTTCTTACTGTTACCAACTTCATGTCAATCACCAAACACATGAAATTGAAATGGTTACATATTTGAGAAGACACACATCCAACAAGGAGGTTTGGAATATTAAATAAAAAATATTTAGCATAGGAAATTATGGCACAAAAAAATGTATTGTGCTGAGAGCTGTTAGAAATAGACAAGAAGAGACCACTGGTAAGATTTGAATGTTCAGACTAGCAGACTTCCCTATTATAACCTATTTATTAGGCACAGGAAGAATTTATCTGCTTAGCAAAGGAAAAGAATTTGTTCCTCACATAACCTGGTTTTTAAATGCCTCTGTGACAGTTTTGTCTCCTGGCCTTGCTCCTATATAGCAACAAGAAGATGATCTAAAACTACAGAACTTATTTGTTGACAGTGTACTGTTTCTATAGTGGGAATTGCTTTGAGTGACTTTAATGCTCCCTCAGAGCTCCCATCATCAGCAGAGTGGCCAATGGAGCTACACAGCCCAAGGGGAAACCAAACAGTAACCTGGGTTCCCAAAAGAGAGGGACAGCTCCTGTGGAAATGAGTAATTTGCTCTCATGAGTAAGTCTTCACCCCCTCCAGCCCCTCTTTTAGACTGATTGTTAGCTGTGTGCTTCTCAGAGGAGTCTAGTTGTCTCTAGCTGACTACAAAGGTAACTTTAATACCTCTGTCTCACCTTGAATTCTATTCTATTACAGTGTCCTTGAAATCTATCAGGGAAAACAAGCCTAATTCCTCATAATTGCTTGGCATCAAAGAGTCTCTCATAAGCAGGAACTATCCTGACTTCCTGCACTGCACCCTTCCAGAAGTGATAACATCCCATGCCTGATAAGGTAATCAAAGCTGACTGCAATACTGCATGTGGAACTAGATTTTATACATTTTGTCTTTTCATTAGTATTCCCTGTGTTGGCATTTCCTTCTTCCTATGGATGCATTTCAGCAAGTGTGTGAGTTTTTTCCAATTCACTGGGATGATGACTTCAAGTAGTTATTGAAAATAGCCCTTATCTATTCTTTTTCTGGTCAGTATTCTGCACAAATTCTCTTTTTAATAAGTACTTCCTTACTTCCTTATACAAGTCCAAATTACCTGTATTGTTGGAGACCCTGAATGTCAGTTGCTCCTAATTCAAACACAGTTCATATCCCTTGGTAAAAGCCTGTGAATGCCCTGTGGTTCTCCAGCTATGCAGCCTTCCATTATATACCCATGGACTCATCGGAGTTGCACATCCTGATACTCCTGGATGATGAACAAGGAGACAAAGAGGAAATCATTTTATGTTGTCAGACAATGTCTAGGTCTCGGAGTTATTATTACTGAGCCTGCACTCTTTCTTTCTTGCTGTGAGAGGCAACTTTTTTCTTTAAAGAAACTAACATCTAAACAGATGAGATAAAGGATGGAGAAAGGAATAATATATTATCCATTCCATAGATAAGTAACAAAGATACAGAGAAAGTAAGATACACTCCTGTGGTCACACAGGAGGTCTTTGGCACAGGCGTGTTCCAAACAAAGCCTTCACTCTTTGGTGAGCAGTCTATGAACTGTGAGTTCCAAGGATCTTAAAGCTCTTTTGTTAAATCACATTTTCTCTTTTAAGCAACTTACAACAGGGCTTTCTATGGGAATCTTCTATGATCTAATTAATCATCTCCAGACTCATCACTGCAGATTCAGTACAGGTATTTTTATCAAGCTGGCATTTAGTTTGGGATTTTTTGGTTTTGTGTATGATGAACCCTACCTGAATTCCTCCAGGTTCTTTGTTGTTTTTATTAAAGTTCCCCATCTCCCTGTTGCTGGCCAATGTCCTCAGTTACATTAATACTCTGTGCCCCATGTGTGCAGCAGGTGAGAAGAGTAAATGCTGCAGGTGCAGACTGGCTGTGCCTGCACTAAATCTGGGATGAACTGCGAGTGTGAAGTGGACTGAGTTCACGCTGAGCTCCGTATTGTGAGGAAGGAGTAAAACTTACCCCAGCCTACACTGAGTCTACACAGGGTAACACTGCCCTTTAATCTACATGAGGGTCTCCCTGTCCAGCAAATGAATTGGTTTTCTCCAGGATGGGGTTAGGAAAGAAATGAGTGTGTAAATGGTGGGGACAGTGGGGAGGCTTTGACTGAGATGAATCAACACAGCAGTGCAGCTAATGCTAATTGAATCCTCCCACTCAGCACAGGATTTCTTTCAATTGGTTCTAGAATGGCCTTTTCCCTGAGATATTCACAGATGTCACCAGAAAGAATTAGGAAAAAACAACCATGAAAAGCTGTCTAATGGCATCATTCCTCTTGTATTCCCTTCCTGGATGCCTCAGCTTTAGAGCATGGCCTGAAAACGACCTTTAAGCAGGAGGACAAACAAATTCCCAAACATCTTCAATAATTTTCATTGTTAGACATGATCTGTGTCTCCAGGGGTTTCTCTGGGCCAGGGACCAATGCTACAAGGATGGGTCAGAAGCAAACATGGACCTGCTTCAGAATAGTTTTATTTGGGAATGGGGAGAGCCAGAGATAACTGGCAACATTTGGTATCAAAGAGACAAAACCACAACTGTGCTTCTCAGGCAACAGTTTCTCTCTTGGATGCATGGTTAAAATTGGGACTGAATTTGCATGTGTGCTTACGATCCCCAGAGTGGGTCAGGGCCTTTCTGTACCATGGAAGCACACAACAGAAAAGCAGGCACAAAAAACCAACATCAGAGACAGAAATCACTTTTCTGCTCCAGGATTAAGTGGATTCATCACACCATCTTAGCTAGAATTTTTGTGTCTTGGTTTCCTTTGTTTGGCTGCTTTGCATGAATATTAAAGGATGATTGGAGGAAGAAAAAGTGTCTCTTAAGAAACAGGAACACAATGAAAAAACCCTTTTGTTTGCAAGTGCATCAGACCTTATAAAAGTATATAATCCATGGATCATTGACACGATCAACTGTAATGGCTCCAAAAGAGCCATTGCATTAATGTGGCTGATGAGCATGAGTATTGCCTCTGCAGACTAGAAATTCTCATGCAAATTTAAGAAACATGCAGATAGTGGATAAGTGAAGCATACAGTTGTTTTTAAAAATTGAGAACACACCACTGTAAGTTTCATCAGAATGCAGAATAAACCACCAGCAAAATGTAACTTTAGCAGCATCTGATATTTTTTCTCAGATAAAGTAACTGATTTTTTGACAAAGGAAATGAAGCAGGTCTCATTCATCTGGACTTCATAAAGAGTTTTGATATGATATCATTTGGGAAATTACCAGTTAAGCAAGAGAAGTTGGGGAATAGTAGAGGAAATCTAAAGTAGGCAAGGAAGTATCTAAAGGAGAGATAACAATTTAAAGGGAAAGCATTGCAATGAAAAGAGCATGCTAATGGAGTTCTTCAAAGACTCATTTAATATTTTCATTAATGAGCATGACACAGAAAGGAAAATGTGGTAATGAAATTTCCTCAAAACAGAAAACTAGGAAAGATAATCAATGCAGAAGAGGACTAGACTAACATGTGGGTCAACTTAGATGATTTCATGATCTCAGAAATACGAATAGACGGGTATTTGATATTGCACACTGTAAAGTCAGGAGTTCAGAGATGAAAAAGAGGATTTTTGCTTTTAATTGGTGAAAGTCTACAAAAGGACACTGCAAGACAACTGCAATGACTAATGCAAAATAGAAGAGAGAAAACTTCATCTTAGGACGCATCAGGAAGGTATAAGAAACAGCATTGCATTTAGACAGTGATGTAAGACCTGATCTTGAATATGACTGAGAATGACAGGTTGAAAGAACAGGATTAGTAACATGATTAAAGAAACTGCATAGAGTTTGACTTGTCTAATCTAAAAAAACAAAGGCTGGGAAAGCTTCTCATTAATGTCTGACAAAAAATGAAGAGAGGTAGACACCTGACCTAGAGGGTAACTATGTAAATTAAAAGTATTGCCAATAATGGAAGTTTCACATCGGCACAATAATGGGAAGTTTCACATTGGCAATGCATTTGTTGCAGCTGAAAATTAGGAGATTTTGGCCATTGGAGGAGTGACATACTGGAACTACTTCCAATAGGAATAAGTGTCAAACACCCAGTGGTTTCTAGTACAGGGCGTGAACAGTTTGTCAGAGGGATGAACAGAAGAGAGTGGTGGCAGCTCCCAAGATGGGAATCCATTTGTGTCCCAGATGAGATGCTATGCAATAATAGATTTTGAACAGTAATCTTACTAACTAACCTCTGAGTGACTGACCCATGATCGTGGCACATGATCATGCAATTCAGACATTTATGTCACATCTTGTATCACTCCGCATGAGAATTGGTATTGCTTTCCATCTTACTGAGTTATACTGGGGCTGAACTTTTGCATGCCAGTACTTCTGTGCTTTAAAACAAATGTGTAATTCTAAGAAATTTTATTTCTACTCCTCTTGATTGTTTCTGTTTATAATCTTTGTTCTTTAACTTTTCAGTTTCTACAAATCTGCAGCTAAATATTCTGTTTTATTGTGCAAATAATCTGTTTACTTCCAAATCTTAAGCTGGGTTGAGTTTTTGGACACCCACTAACCTTTCGTTTTATTCAGCCATGACTAAGACTGAATGACATTAACGAAATAGACAGAAATGGACAGAGACACAGAATTTAGAGCCTCAAAAGAGTATTCTGATGTTGCTGAGCATTCAACGATACGCTACTAGTTACATTATGTATTGTCACATTCTGTATGGCAGAAGAAAGTGGGAACTTGCTTGAAATTCTCTGTTTTTTACCTTTTTTCTGCGTCCTAGGATTTATCCCTCTTCAATCCTTTGGTACCTAACCTTTTATCACTGAGGTCTCAAAGATGTCTGTCAGATCCATCTCAGCCAATTCCTTAAGATCCTTTGGTTGAATATGATTTGGATCTTCTGAATAATAAATATTTAAATTATCTAAATATTCTTTTACTTGCTTTTTATTAATTCTGCTGCTAGATATTCCCAAACCTCATTAATATTTATCTCACTGAACTCCGTGCTTTCCTTTTCTTTTATATTAAATATAGGGAAAAAATGTAGATGTTGAGCAATTCTTTTTCTCTCTGGCCAGTATCAGTTGACCTTCCTTTTGATTTAGGAGATATTTGTTTTCTTTTATCCATAGTATATTTATTTTCTTCATTTCTTCTCCTAAGTTACTCCATTAACTTGAACTCTATTTTGTCCTCTCCCATCCTTATTATTTCTGTATTTCTGTATTACAGATGTAGCTGCTTGCATTTTTAGCTCCCATTTATTGTGTTCTTTTCTTTCTGTCAGTTTGTAAATGGACAGTGTTACTGTATTTATGACTAAGGGATTTTCTATGTAGAACTTGCAGTCTGCCTCATAAAAATATAAAAATATGTGTTTTATATATTTGTCATATATGCAGCTATATAAGAATAATGCCTGCTCATTTTTGATAATTTGAAATAGCAAGTAATAATTAGAAGTAGCAATTTAAGGGGGGTTGTTGCATGCAGGTGTTGGAATATGAAAGCTGTGTGATTAAATACTGGCATCATTGTAGCCCATGGGAATATTGCCATTGGCTTCAGCCGGCCTAGGATTTTTTTTAATTTTTATTCTGCTTTTGTACATAGCTTTAACTTTAAACCTAGAATTAGACTGATGTCTTTAGCAGAAGTTGCAACACATAACATTATTCCTCTGCTTAAAAGCTTGCTCAACTGGGCAATATTTTTCAGGTAAGAAATGTTTTCACACAAAGAACAAATTCATGTAGAATGAAGATGTTATTATTTTAGAGCTAATGAACAACTTCAGTGAATCTTTCATGAGCATTTGCTCAAAAAACAGTATCAAAATATTTATAGACAATGTGCTATTTAAAAAATATCTGATATAGCCACAGTCCCATTTGCATAAGTGTCTTCCTGCAGTGCTTCATCGACAATACTCTTCAAAGAACAATAGAAACAATATTTTATTAATTATCATTAAGTAATAAAAACATCCTTAAATTGTGACATTATGCACCCCTAATTCAAAACTGGAAGTACTTCAGTTTTTATTGTTGACATGACATGATATAGGTTGCTATGTTTGAAGTTTGGGGTAAGGTAGGAGAAGAGAACATAGGTGACCTCACCCCTGGTAGGTAACAGCTGTGTTAATTAACCAATACAGTCTCATCCCTAATGAATAACAGCTACATCCAATAAAGATGAGTGAGATAAAAGAGGGGGTGAGGTAGTAAGGGGAGGGTCGTCATGGGGGATGAACTTTGAGGAGTATGAAGGAGAGACTCATGAAGCAGAGTCCCAGGGAGAGAGACATTCTGCTGCAGGGTCAGTCTGGGTCTGCAGTCAGAGCTTGTTGTTGGAATCCACAGCCACAGTCTAGCTGGGTAAAAGCCTGCAGTCAGAGTTTAGCAGGAAATAACCAGCCAGAGGCCGCGAGGGAAACGGACAGGAGGAGCTTGCTGAAGCCAGAGTTAGCAAATAATTGGAGTTAAGATGACTAAGCCATGAAGAGGAATAAACCAGGACCCTTTTTATGCTGTATTTAACAAGAAGTCTGTGCCTTGGCTCATTTTTACCCTCTAATAAGAGGGCGGCTGCAACAGGGTAATGTCTAACAAAAATACTACTCTATGCTATGAATACTCTCACAGTACGGGTTGTATGTGCACAAGTGCTTTTTAAGCAACGATTACTTCATAGAATCAAAACTCGACTCACGTAGATACTTGGAGTATCCTATAGATTTAGGGCCTGGGGAGATTTTCTAATTGTAGGGAATTGTGCAGGATGTGCAGCCGATGTTGATTCACGTTTGCAAGTGTGGCTGAAAGCTATGGGGGGACTACGGCACAGTATGTGGCTTGAAGGCTTGGCACTTAAGCCTGGTCTACCAATATAGGCACCTTTTTCTCATCTGACTTTTATTTTTTGGGTGTGAGCAGCTCTTTGAGCTTCATCATGAGTTTTTAAGGAATTTGCTTTCTTATGTTGTGCAATTAAAAATATCTCTGTAATAACAACAAAAAAATATTCACTATTTCAAGTTCTTTGTGCAGTTTCTTACTGCCAACTCAACAGATACGAAAATTTTGAATTTCTTAAAAATTAAGATTTGCATGGTAAAAAAACCAGACACTATGCTAACTGCACTAAAGCCAAAGTTTGTTGTAAATATCAGGGCTCTAGCTGTAGCTTTTTTATTGTAAAAGCTATCTTAATTATTTCATTCAGAAGCAATAATGACAAATAAAACAAGCTCTTCAGAAACTACAGAAAAGGACAACATGCAAACTATATTTCAAAAAAGTCTGGGTTTATAGGTTATTAATATGGATTGAGATTACTATATTTTTGTAATTCAGATTCCATCTGGTTTTAACTTATGCTCTAGAAAATGAAAGTCTAGATAGAGATCTTGAGTATCTGTCTTACTGGCCAGAGCTGCTTGGAGCCGTAGTGCCAAAAGAATGAATGTGAAAACTGACATGCAACAAAGGCTGATAAATAGAGATGCAATAGCATGAGAATTATAGTTATGAATAAAAGATTTATACTCAGCCCCATGATTTTTTGTATCATTTATATCATCATAGTATACAATTTTCCACTGTCACTTATTCCATGCTTCCGAGATTCTTCACAGGAAAGTAACTGATACTTTCAAGTCAGAAATACCAGCAATTGTTCAATAGCTAAAACAGGCAGTTGCAGGAGAAATGGCCATAACAATGAGCTGGAGCTGCTCATCTGGGATCATTTTGTTTATATTGATCTCTTGCCAGTGTTTGCACAGAATAAAATATCTTAGCTGGTTTGTAGTTCGGAAATAAATATAAATGTCTAAGGATGTATTGTGTTTTTCCCAAACGTTGGTGTGCCAGCAGGACACTTTCCAATTTGCTTGTTCTTAAGTATATGAAAGCCTTTTCATACCAAGAATAATTAAAGTAATAAACAGACATTACTGGGTCCAACTAAAATGAATATTCCTAAATATTTGTATTTACTAAAGGCTTGTTGCAAAATGGCAGCATTGTTCAAGTAAATCAGCCAATATGCCCCCACCATTAACAAATAAACCTGTCTGAAATATGAACAGAATTCCCACTACTTTTCCACTGTTGTGCAGCTTTAACTCCATGGTTGTCTCCAGTGTGGCAATGCATTACTGCTGAGTTTCAAGCCCAGCAGCTGCCAGAGGTTCTCCCTTCCCATAAGGTGAAGGAATGGAAACAGAATGGTGCCTGCACTACTGGGTGCTCCTCTGTCACAGGTTCTTTTTCAGAGTATAATATTTAAAACCTCAAATCAAACACTGTGCTCTGGTTCTGGACCATCATTTCTTCACCTCACATCCCTCCCCATGTCTGGAAAGTGAGATGTCTCATTGCTAAGCAGAGAGGTGAGAAACTGATGCCGGCGAATTCTTACAAACCATCCCTTGCAGACTCATATTGTATCCTACTGAATACTAAATACAAAGCAGATACAACTTATGCTATGCAGTAAAATTGCACTAGACATCATCTTTATTGTATGTTTATTTGAAAGTGGAAAATTTCAGCATGATAACCATTCTCTAACATTTAATACTATTCATGTTTGATTACAGAAACAGAACATGGATTGTACTTGAGGTGCTACACTCAGGTCGTTACATGAGATATTGAACACAATGCACTTCCTATTGTGCAAGATTATGAAAATCTCCCTCCTGCATGAAATTCTTCAGGTTTTTCTAAGTCATGGGAGACCATATTGAATATTTCAGAGAAAGGTGATTTTCTAAAGTGAGTTGCAATGCATACTTTAAAAGGTTTCCATATATTCTAAGTATAAAACAAATCCAAAGAAGCTAACTGTGAATTTAACATGAAAACTGAGGTCAATTTTTTCCCTCAGACTCCAGTGATATCTTTTTCACTGGCTTGTTTTACTGAAGACAGGATACAAATATATGAACTTACTCTAAATCTTGAAAATTTTCATCAGATTCCTTTTGATTTAGTAAAATTTGTTCTGTATTGCTTAAGTTGATGCCAGTGTACAAATATTTACATATTTAAGAATTCTTCAGGTATAATCCCCCAGAGCATTCAAGTGGAATGCTGGCAGTTTTGTAATAGGAAAAATACCTGCACAGAGACAGGCTTTACATTTTATGCTAAATATATTAAAATTCAAATGACATCTTATGGAAAAGAGACTGAAACCAAGAGCCATTTATTAAACATCACATAAAAATTTTAGAGCAGCCAGAGACAGATTCTGCTCCCTGTGGAGACAGATCATAGCAAAGGGTAGAATTGAGAAGATAGGTATTAGGAAAAAACATGGCAACCTTCTTTTTCAGCACAATAAGATGGTTATAATTTCACCTTAGTGCCCAAGGATAGGGTTGCATTCCTTTGAACACTGCAGCTACAAGATGGAATAGTCTTTTACTAAGTTTCTAGATATCCTATTATCTACATCCTCTTCTTAATTTATCCATTGTATTGCGCCATGGTATTAACAGATCCAACTGCATCCTACTTTGCTTTTAAGCAGGGAGTGCATTTTGGAGACTGAGTGAGGATTAGAGAATCCTTCCCCATCTTACAGGAATCATAAAATATATCAGTTAAGTCAAGCCTTTTTGCCCACTCACTGTCTGAGTGGAATGTCAGTCTAGGTTAAAATTCTGCCTATAGCTTACAGTCATTCTTCTCTACCAAAATAAAGAGATTCTTTCCTACCACTTATTTAGGGAAGCATACTACATCGTATTTAAATGTTCCTGTGTGGCCTCATGTCTGCAAGACTGGAATTTATCTGAATGTTTTTGTTGCCATTCTGTTGGCAATGAGTCGAGGCTTGCTGTCTTGCCAACTAAGGGATCTTTATAGTACTACTTCTTGAGTAGCACCATTTTTCTCTGTATTGCTCTATTTGCCTCTCATGCTAATTTTGCTTTGCTTAGAAGTTTCTTGTGATAGGTATGCAGTTTTGCTTTGTACTCTGATTTTTTTTTTTAAAAAAGGTATGAAAGCAAAACAACAATTTAAAGATCTTTGTGTTTCTCTATTGAATTATTATGTTCCAGAAGACATGCAGTTTCATAATGAATCCAGTTGGGAGGCATATAAAGGACTGATTTGAAACCTCAAATATCTTGGTCTTCCTCTGGAATTTAGCAATATAGCTTTTGATTCATTCATGCAGCTTGTATTTTTATAAGGTTATTCTCAGCTGGTTTGGCTCACTTCTAGAGAGCCCACAGCAGCCACGGCCACAGAGTACTGATGAAGAAGAAAGCTGAGTGGCAGCCTTCAGTTACTTACTGTGAATCATCAATAAACCCAGACCCCTTTAGATTCTCCCTCTCTCCAGCCAGCGGTAGTGGCGCTTTGCTGATATCCCAGTTTGGAATGCTTTCCTTTCCTCAAAGGAGCGATGCAGCTGAGAATAAAGTGACAAGACTGTGCTGAGGCTGTGAGACAGTGAGACTGAGTGCTGTGAATTTTTGTCAGTCTTTGCACAGGGCCATGCCTGCTTCTACTGCTGCCTTCCTACTTGCAGACTATATTCCCAGATTAATGCCAGAGAAAACAGGTCATGGTCTTCTGTTAGCCAATGAACTCCACGGGTTTCTTATTGAAAGAAATGTAAGATAGGATCATATGTACTTTACTAAAGCTCCCAAATATGGACAAGAAGACATATTACCCAAACTACTAGTGATCCTAAACCAATGTCAGCAAAGAAAAAGCAAACTGACACCCAGTTAATGCCTAAAGTAATAGTTTTGACACATCCTGAACAGCGTTGAGAAAACTGTTTGGCTACAGTTGCCAAATAAAGAATTTTCCAGCCCATATTTTTTATTTATATTGGTTAAGAAATGGCACCAAACCCACGTTTCTTAATGTCTGAATCATAATTGTGATATCTGGTGTGAAGCTTCCTCCTGCAGAAATCACTTCTGCTAAGTTTGAATTTGCACTGGGTGTTTGTGCTGTGGCATCTCCATCGTGGAGGCTCACTGTGCCCTCTCAGCATTGACAGGAGATTTATAGAGACAGCTTGGCAGGTCAGAAGGGGAGGGCCACTGTGGTGGTTGTTCCCAGTGTGTTATCTGACATGGGCAGCACAGGACAGGGAGAGACTCTGCTGCTCTGTGCATTCCTTTCCCAACAGCAGCTCCAGAGATCAACTGTCCTTGCAACTGTTCCCAATGATCTTGAGGAACAGTGGTTTGATGACTCCCATTTACCAAAACTACTGTAATAATATCAGTTCCTTATGACTTAAAAGGTCAGAATATGCTGCAATAAAAATTACCATGAGAGAGTATTTTAAAACAGTTTAAAACTTGTTCCTGTGTTCTCTAGCTTCTCTCCTTTGCTGACTGCATAAAAGTAGGTGCAGACACAGTTTATGAAACCCACAGTCACTTTCAAACCCCCTCACCCCCTAAAAAAAGCATCTTCCAGAGAAACCAAACAAAAATAAATCTAAAAATATCAGAGTATCCCTTACCTACTGAAAACAGAGCATAAAAACAAAATATTTAAGCTGTCAGAAGTGTGGAAACTCTTCAGCCTTCTGAGTTTTCTGTGGCCTAGTCAAGATCGCAACTGCATTTAAGTATCTGCTGGCACAGCTGTTTCACACACTGAATGTTTTTCACAAGCACAGGAATTGTCAAAGGATAAGTTATATTTTTGTCAATACTTTATCATACACTTCTCAAAGTAAATTTCCTTTGGGTAATCTATGGTTTCAAAGGACAAGCTCTAAGATAGGCCAGAAGAATTTGATTAAAAACAATAACTGATTTAAACCGATTTAGAAAAAAAAGGTCCTTAAATGACCTTGTGTCATGGACACACGGAAATTTTAGAAATATTACTCCATAGCTATACATAGCATCAACCAATTTAAAATACATTTGAGGAAACCTGTGATTGGTTTTGTTACTTCCAGTGAGATACTTACAAGAGAAATTTAGTCCCTTTTTCTCTGTAAAACAGAGCTCTAAATAAACTTAACTTATGAAATCTTCAAAAGGAAAATATAATTTCAAGCTTCTCAAAATGAAATCCCTTTGTGTAAAAAAACTTTTGAATTTTATGTGAGTTCTGTAAATCCACATGAACCATATTTCTCACCTCAAGCTTGTCTGTAAGACTAGGCCGAGTTTGCCAAAGAACAAAGACTGTAACCATGCTAACCTATGCTACTTTAAGAGCTGTGTCTGTCCTGTAACTATCCTGCTTTTTGCTTCTTCCTTCCTAGTAAAAGACAACATTTTATAAGTAATATACTCAGTATATCTTGAAAACATTTTATAATTTCTTTCGATGTGACATGTCAAACCAAGTGCCAAAACAATTTTCCCTTGATTTTGCAAAAATGTACTCCACTTTGATGTATGCCTTTGATAGTATCACAATATGAATACTCTTTGCGTTAATATTCCCATTTGTTGTTTAACAACTCCTGTATGTAACACATGTGATGCTCAACCTTTTCTTTTACATTTAATTATTGTATTACGTGTTTTAGTTGCTCTGGTTCCTTACAAAATTGCCTAGCAGATTTTGAAGGTTAAATAAGTTTTCTGTTGTACATGAAAACTTCCTTGCCTTTTTTTTTTTTGTGATAAAGATCCAGTTCTTTTTATTTTAAAATGCTCTTGAGCTTTTTGTTGCTCCTTTAGTTAAATAGGCACCATATACCATCTTTTTTTTTCAAGCATTGAAGAAAGAATTAAAATAAAACCTGAAACAAAGTGAAAAGCTTTACTGTTGTTTTTAGAAACACGTAATGACCAGGGATCATATGAGTAAAGTAAATACTTAAGTCTTTGTGTATAAACCTGTTTGGTTTTCTGCCTTTCACAATTTCAACACTTTGTGTCCTTTGTGTAAATTGAGTGTCTTCAGTTACCAAAAATATTTGGGTAAAAAACACATTAAGGTATTTGATTGATTTACTTGAAAGAGAAGTTTTCCAGCATCAAAAGACAAAGATTGGTCTTCATTCAAAAGTACAATGTTCACAATCTAAAGAATTACCTAATTTATTTAGTCTGTACTGATTAACTTCGTTCTTGATGGAGACAGCTGCTATTGCATGTGACAACAAATGAAACTCCCTGCTATGCTGCAAAGTTTTCTGACTAAATTGGCTGTTTTCCTACTAGTCTCAGTGGCCACAGAGAGCCTGAAAAAGGAAACAGATGAAAGAAAGACTTATGGTGTTTTTTATGTTTTTTTGCTGTTCTTGAAATTTGAATTCAAATTATCAAGCTGTGTTGATTTGAAAATTGGTGTTTATGTTTTATTAATTGTATTGTGTGCTGTGACATGTCTGTGAACCTACAACAATTAACCAGCTTATTTTTTCCAAGATATGAGTGTTTCAATTATCCTTTTGAAATTTTATTTGTGGCATGCTGTAATTATACCTTGCACATACATTCTGTAAAGTTTCCCGTTGAACTGAGAAACTGTGCATTGTGTTGACAAACCCCAGCTTGTTGTGTTTGCTGTTTTAAGCATGCTGTGAAAGCTGGTCCCTTGTGCTCCAAATGTAAATTGGACACAGCTAATTGCACTTACAGCTGGTGAGTGAGTTCAGTGAGTGCTGATTTCTGGAGGGAAATGTGCCTGCACTCCTTGTGCTTAGATCCAGCTTTGAGTCCTCCTTTAGATGTGCTTCATTACTGGCAGGGGCAGGCTTCACTGCCAGTGCTTCTTATGGGAAACCAGAACATTCTGTACTTTACTTGTTGATATGTTTTTCTGTTTTGGATGTAGAATACTTCTCATTACTTTCTGTGCAAAAATCACTTCCCAAAACCCTGAGTGATGAAACTTATTCTGAAAGTAAAAGCAATCTTAACGTTCTTGTGCAGCTTGTGGAGTCCTTCACTCCAAAGAAAGGTACAACACCTAACACAAAGAGAGGCTGCAGTTCTGTGGTCAGCTGCAGCTGCTGAGGTAGGGAAGATGAGAGCTCAAAAAAGGATGTGGTGCTATTATTGAAAATTCGGAGTCATTTGTGGACGCCTTGCGGGTGCAGTTACGGGAAACGCACGGGGTGTAAACTCAGCAGACATCTGGTGGTGACAAGCTACCAGAGATGAATTAATGACTGGCTTCACAGAAGGGGCTGTTTTGGTTAGATGCAGTATCATTGTTACTCTGCCATGAACATGAATATTGTTCCTGGTTTTGAGGAAAAGAGAAATGACTAAAAGCAAGTTATCACAGTAATAAAGAAGTTGCCGTGAAACTGTGCACGAATGCCCAAGGCCCAGCCTCCTCAGAATGGTTCTAATCCAACACATTCCAATCTCTGTATCCCATCTAAATAAAACCAACAAAAGATTGCTTTAGAATTGAATACTAAAGAAAGAAGACTGAAACCTTCTTAAAAAAATCCTGTGAGAGTTTGCTGATTTTCTGATGGCTACACACTAAGATCTCACAGAAGCTTTTGGATTGTGAGTTATATCATTTCACATAAGAGGTAAACACACTTTAAATTGCACAACCCAGCAGAAAGAGACCATGAGAAGAATCACGTTGTTATATGACAAAATGAAAGGATTTTCATTTACTTATACCATTTTTACTTCTTCAGAACTACTACATTTCTACTTCTTGAATACACAACAAATATTGAGGCAAAAGACAATAAAAAGTTTGTTTGAAAATACATGCTATGTAACTTCACATATCCAAGATTTCTAATTTAATATAACTTAAGACAGTTTCATATTGGAAACCATAGAATTCACTGAAAAATAAATACAATTCCCATGCATCACAGAGGAAGAGAGATTTTCAGTATCATTTTGCAGGTAAAACACCTTTTATAAGGACTTGACTTACTGAGACTGTGAACTTGGCACAGTCAAGATATTAAGGGCTTGTGCTCCTCTTAGGATTAGAGGGAGAAAAAATACTTTCTGCATTAGTATAAAGTAGCTCAGTATAGAGGAACAAAGTGAACTGCCCCATCGAACAAAGAAGCAGCAGTGAGCTAAAGGAATGTTTTCCTGGGATCTCTATCGCGTTTCTTCAAGAGATTTCACGCTCAGCTGAATGTTAGAAGCAGATTATCTAGAAACACATTTCACTTCTGCTTATGTATTATATTTCTCTAATAATAATAGAATATTAAAGCTGTTTTTTTGGTAAGCCAAGGCTTCTGATGTAGCAGTAGCCCACCTCTTTGTGTCTCTCACATATTTTAGCAGTTACAAGTATTAACGTAATACATAATCTCTGGTTACAGATAGAGGTTGCAGAGGTAGAAGTGAAGAATTATGGCTAGAGCTATTCAAAGAGATTAGAATTTGCAGTTTGTTTTCAACAGTGTTGAATAACATTCAGGATTGTTTGTTGATGGTGTTTTTCTGTTGGTTTTAAAACTTTCTGACATATTTAAGCAGATTTTCTGATGTGCTGCTTTACTGAAGTGTCTGCTTTCTCAGCATATACTTCAGTACAATGTTTTCCCAGTATCGGGAGCATGTGCTTGACACAACAAAACTGTCTTAAATTTTTATCTTTCCTTGCCCACCTTAAGAGGAAATGTTTTTTCAATCCTTTTTAAAAATAGAAGTCAACAAGAGACAATTCACATAAAAGGAGTGTATTTTCATCAGGGTGTGATGGGTACATCATCTCACACAGCATCCCTTGATTTGGATGGTTCCATCTGCAAATGGCAGTGAATTTGTCCATATACAAGTCTAATCTGATGGTCTTTGCTTTTACTAATGATATGGTCTCCTTAGCAATTAATGACAGTAAAGCATGTCAGGAAAGGAAAGTGTGGTCATTAAGAAAGAAAGTGACCGTGTGATGCCAAAATACAACACTTGTCCTAGATAAGGGAACTGCTCCTATTGTTTGTTTTAAACAAAGTGAGTGGTCAGGATGTTTCTCAGGATCAAGCCCATACAGGAGGAGCAGCCACTGTAGATTCTCAACTGCATAATCCTAGAAGACAGGTGTACACATTGTAAAAGGGACATATCTAGGGTAGCTTTGCAAACAAATGTCTCGAGGGACCTGTTGCTGTGCAGTGTCACAAAGGGCTGACAAAATGTGTAACAGCAGGGGGAATTGATGCTGTCACTTCAGCACAGAGTGGTTTTTGGGATTAGACAAGGGACTTTGCTGTACAGAAGTACAGATACAGAGGCAGAATGCACAGCAGTGGCATCAAAAGGCAATCTTGGTGTCCTACTGGCATTCAGTAGTAATGACACTTGATACCACATTCACAGGTTGGTGACAACATCTTCAATGTGAGTTTACAGGATAAACTGTGATAACTGGAGTATTGGTCACTATTTGTCACAGTATTTATGAATACAGCAGTAAGAGTGTCTTGCATTAATTCTTAGTAGCACTGGCTCCAACAAATACATAAAACATGTCTTTCATACTAATGTTCTTTAGTATATAAAATAAAGTTCAAGGTATGGGCTTGAGCCCAGCATCTCTGATTGCTCGAAGTGCTGGAATAACAGTAATGTTCAACAACTTCATTACCCTACAGTGGATATAATATACACAGAAGTAGCTGTGTAAACGAGCTTTCTTGGGTACCACACAGAACTCTCTACAAGCCAAAGACCCAATGGAAACCTGCCTTTCTGCTGAAAGGCCTTGTCTTCACCAAAAAAACCTCAGTCCAACTGAATGAAAGCATCACACTAACCATGCTTTCTTCCTTTAGGAAAAGGGTGGAAGGAGAAGTTCTTAATGGCAGAAGCTGATGATGGCGTTGGATCTGCTGCTCTGGAAGGAACTGCTGCTACAGAGAGCCCTGTGTTTGCCCTGTGTGACTCAATACTGAACTGAAGGAGCTCCATCATCCCCGTCTGTGCCAGGGAATTCAGCAGGAACATCACCGCCTGCATGGAAGCACAGAGTGACACTCACTGTTGCTACATAAACGAAAAACTAAGACAGCATGGGAGCAGAATGCATGGCAGCATCGCAACTCTTGTCTCTAGCAGGGTCTAAACCAGATACGCAGGGAAGCAGCACAAGCACAGCAAACACTGTAACATTACTTGTAATGGTGCGAGCTACTCGTGAAGCGTCCACACAATTTGTGAGGCTTTTCCCTGCGGGCCCACCTCAGGCCGGCCCTGAGCACGGTGCTCCTGCACTGCCCCGGTGTCCCTCATCTCCGGGAGGGGCTAGCACCTCAGGGACGGCCATCGCGGCCAAGGATCCGCTCCCCTCGCGATCCTCCTGTGCCCGCCACAAGTGGGGACATCGGCGATAGGCAGGAAAATCTGCCCCAGCNTCTAGCAGGGTCTAAACCAGACACGCAGGGAAGCAGCACAAGCACAGCAAACACTGTAACATTACTTGTAATGGTGCGAGCTACTCGTGAAGTGCCCACACAATTTGTGAGGCTTTTCCCTGCGGGCCCACCTCAGGCCGGCCCTGAGCACGGTGCTCCTGCACTGCCCCGGTGTCCCTCATCTCCGGGGGGGGCTAGCACCTCAGGGACGGCCATCGCGGCCAAGGAGCCGCTCCCCTCCCGATCCTCCTGTGCCCGGCGATAGGCAGGAAAATCGGCGATAGGCAAGAAAATCTGCCCCCACTCAGCCGCTACGGTTCCTCAGCTACCGTCCCGCCGGGCCCTGATAGCGCGACGGTCCCGCCTTCCATCCCCGCGCCGCCACAGGCGGGGCCGCGCAGGCGTGTCACAGCGGGACTGTAAGTCTCCATTTTGTGTCAATTTCACCCTCCTTGTCCCCGTCCCCCCTGCGGATCGCTCCGGCGGAGGAGCGGGCGGCGGGCGCTGACGGGCAGTCCCAGGGCAGCGCTGCCCCCGCTCCCTGAGGCGGAGCTGCTCCTATGCCCTCCGCGCCCGTCGCCCCTCTCACTGCCCCGGCGTCCTCCTTGTCCCTCCCCGCCGATATTGAAATACCCTCGTGGGGACGTTTCGCGCTAATTAAAAATGTTTTATTTGCCTTTCCTGAGCGCTGCTGTGGCCCCCCGGTGAGCGGCAGAAATACGGTGTGTTACAGGAGATGCATTAATTCCCATGCTCCAGCAAAGCGCAAGGCAGTCATTGCAACGACCAAGCCATGCTTGGATCATTGAGACTGAGCAATCTCTTAAGATTAAATTTCTGTGTAAGGCACTAACGCTTAAAACCGTTTCAGAAACCTTACATGCTTTGTCGAAGTGATGGATCAAGTGCTTTTATACCAGTTCCTAAATGATTTTAGCCGAACATGGGTAGACTGGGTGACAATGCCACAGACTAGATAAAGGTAGCTATGTTTTTCCGAGGATACCACGTGTTCGGAATAGATTCTTGTAGATTCCTGGTAACTCATTTCAGAAATTAATAAAATTAACATGAAGGACAACAAAAAGCCCCACTCCCTACCCCCTCCTTAAAACAGTCCTCTTGTTCTTGCTTGTAGGATGGAACCTAAAATGTGAGCTCAGGGATTTTCAGCTGAAAGCTGTTTTGAGACAAAAAAAATATTTTAGGTTTAATTTTTATTTTTTTTTTTTTGGAGGGTGTAGAGTACTTAAAAATTGTACATGATTTCATAGTCTTAAAAAGTGGAAAAGACAAAGATCGGTTCAAAGAACAACTGCACAATACGTCCACCTGTAAGCAGTTTTTGAAGTATTTAATTTTTTGAATGTTGGATGTTGATGATTCAAATAAGACATTACAGGGCATGTGCAGAGATGTTAATTTTAAATTGAATCACTGAAATGTCTAAAGGAAAAGTGGCATTAAATATTTTGTCTTTTTCCTCAGGATAAGATGTCTCTTATCTCCGATAAATAGCAGGCCTCCTGATTTCATAACCTGCTTTCACATTTCCCTTCAAATGCACTTTTAGACATTCCAAATAGTTTTAAATCTTTGAATGATAGGAGAGTACTTTTGCTGTCTTTAAAAGTTACATTCTGTGTGCCGAAAGATTCTACACATACGCACACTGTTTTTTCCCCCGTGTGAGGCAGAGTGCTGGCAAAAGCTGAATTTAGTTTGCTTGTCAATTCCACCACTTACTATGAAACCTTTAGTTGATTTCTTGCAGCTTGTTTTTCTTTTTGTTTTTTTCCCCTTGTGAGACATTTGGTCAGAGATGCTGCTAGTTTCATTCAATGGGAGCTGCTACTTTTCCAAGTATAGCACTTCTAATGCAAGTTCTAATTCAATCTCTTCAATATATGCTATTATAATAATGCTAATTTAATTGGTATTGCAGTATTGAGAAAACATAGAAGAATTAAGGCGGCAATATGTGAAAGCTATGGAGCCTACTTGTTTTCATTCAAGTATTTATTAAACATTTATTTGAATCCATTTTTTAGATTTTTTTTCAACTTCTTATAATTTTGTTTTCTTTGTTATCGTTTATGTCTCAGTCTTAGAGGGCAATGAGAAGAATGTGCTACACAAAGCCTGGAGTCATAGTAAAATATTTTAGTTTGACAGCCTTTGAACTGTGTGTTTGCAGTTTCCACTGACTTTGCTAGTGACCAAGTTAATACTTTTACATGCTGGGAAAATTGAAGGATAGAGAGATGCTATTGGAAACAATGGGTCAACTCGTATAACTTAATGTTGAACATGGGATTATCCACTTGTCTTGCATATTATAACTGTGTACGTACTTTATAGGATTTGCCTCTTTATAGTTATAATGTGTAATCCTCTCATTCGTTTTGTCATCTGTCACATGAATCCTTTTGTGAATTTGCAGAAAATTGAATTACTCAGTTTTATACATGTCAGTCATTCTTTCTTCTCCAGTATCTGCAGCTTCAATTATGTCAATTACATTTATTTATATTATTCAATATGTTTATAATGTTCCCTATTTCTGCAAAACTTAAAAATATTGCCACTTTCCAACTTTTTCAGCTGATTTGTGTATAGAATGTCTTTAGTGTGTAAATAAACAGCTTCAGAGAAATTGGCCATGCTTACTACAGAGAGCCAAATGTTGATATATTAAGTCTCCAAGAAAAATGTTGACTTCTGTAGCTCAGATTCTGAAAGGAATGATTACAAAATGCAAATTGATCACTTTCAAATCTTTTGGTGCTATGTAGGCAATGTTTTGTTTTGTGCACCAAACTGAGTTGACCAGTATCATCCATATTTTCTCCTTATTAAAATAATATCTCAAGGTTTTTTTTGCCTTCCTATAGATTTTTTTTCTCACTTAGATTTAAATTATTCTTACAGAGCTACATGGTTTTGTTGCTTTGTTATTTCCATAAACTCTAGAGGGAGATGGACGCTTTAAAGAAAGTCTTAATAAATTACATTCATTCTTCTTGTCTTTCTCTACTCCACCAGTAATTTATCAAATAAAACTCTTAGACATGTGTGGTGCAATGTGTTCCTTGTGCATCCTTGTAGTTTATAACTCATGTTTTCTGAGTGCAGCGTTCAAATGCCTGTGTAATTGTATTTTTTGTTTGCTTGTTTGGTTTTTATTTATTTATTTATTTATTTCTTTTTAAGGCCTGACCAAATTTTTGTTTGTTTTGTTTGCTAGTAAAATGCCTGCTGGGTTCCTTTGGGTACCAGGGGGAGAAATATGATTGTCCCTAAAGCTGCAGGATAATTCTGAGTATCCACACTACATAGTCAATGTCAGAATTTGAAGCCTTTCGCTTTTGTGTGTAAGTTTTTGTTGTGCAGGAGTTACCTCTCCACATAATAATGCGTACACAGACTGTGGATAAAAATGGGTTGTGTGGGGAAAGCAGCTTCAGAATCAGCATTTACTGGTAAAAAGGAAACTTGCATTAGTTGAGTGTGATTCCTGTTGGAAAAGGATGGATCTGGCCTTGATTGACTAACCCAGCACCCTCAGTGTCCGTGCGGTGTTAGTGGGGACTGTGCAGTTGGATTTCTCTGGTTCTCTCAGTGACTCAGCTGTTGAAAGGCTTTCTGCAGAAGCTCTTAATTAAGATTGGTTCCTTCTCCCTTCTCTTAAATTTCAAGACAGTCTGCTAACCGTATTCCTACAAGGAACAGACTGGAAAATTGTTGTGCTTCGACTGTGAAGGGGAATCCCAAGGTATAAAAGTCCTCAGAGTGGAGTTTCCTAAGACTATAATCCCTGAGGGGGATGTGTCTGAGGGTACCTGCAGAAGGGAACAGGTGTTTGCATAGGTCCCTGCAGATTGTTGCAGTAACAGAAGAGAATTTTTCAAATTAATAGAGTGCTTCTAAAAGCCTGCTCCTCTTGGAAGTGGTGTGGCTGTTCTAGTAGCCAACTTGAAAAATTGTACGGAGGTCTTGGAAAAAAAGCTGGTTTTAATCTTTTGGACTAAACAAAGGCTCCTAATTGTGAGATTTAAATAAATCTTTTTATT
The DNA here is from genome assembly GCA_008694505.1 of Cyanoderma ruficeps. Lineage (NCBI taxonomy): Eukaryota > Metazoa > Chordata > Aves > Passeriformes > Timaliidae > Cyanoderma > Cyanoderma ruficeps. The sequence goes on along the minus strand of VZDJ01000056.1, from coordinate 5,055,122 downwards.
TTATTCAGACTATATGCTTCTCCTCTCATCAATTTGCACTGCAATACTGAATATTCCCAGTGTAGTTCATCAGATTTGTGTTGTAACACATAACAACAGCTGCATTTGTCTGCTTCACATTTGTAGATACTCCAAAGTACAGAATTTCTGTATTGGCACTGCAGTGATGCCAGTTACTTTATCAAAATAATGCTCTGTCATACTGCATGAGAATTCAAAAACATTTATATCAATTCTTCTGAATATAAAGGTTTTTTAGCATTAATGTTTGCAGAGATTTAGCAAGGTCTTAAGTCACTAAAAATCTGATGTGTCTGGTAGGTATTGGCCTTGGCAGGTGTTTTGTTGTTCAGAAGTCGTTCCATACTGACTTGCTGGAATTCTTTATATACGCCATTTAATTTGCTTTCAAAATTATTTCTGAAATGTTAAAGAATAAGGCTTTAAATTGGCATAGTGCTGATGCTTGGCACTAAGTATGCATATTATTTATCCTGTTCAGTGTTGTTATGCAAATACTGAAAATTAAGTACCTTCTGAGCTGTTTTGCTGGATTCGTGCATGAGTCTTAACTGGGAACTAAGAGATAATGAAGGCCTGTTAGAAAGCAGTAGGTAACATGTGAGGCTCAAATTTGCATTTATCTGGCATTGGGAATGAGCATCAGTGTTCTGTTAGTGAAAACAAAATAATGATTCCTTAAATTGGTAGGAAGTAAAGTGTTTCACAGGGACTCAGGGTTTTGAAATAGCTTTTAAATAGCATTAATGCAGTTATGTTTTTCTAGATGGTCACGAAAATGAAAAGGTGCTTGATTTTGTTGTTTTCTGTTGTCACTACTTTGCCCATTTTGATGCTTTACCTGACTTTTATTACCTTCCTGATACTCCTCTTTCAAAAATAAAGAAAAGGAAAAATCATTACTTCTGTATACTTTATCCATGATCTTTTTGGTATTTCCATGAATCAAAACCAATAGCTTAATTACTTGCTTGTTTAATATACAGTAGCAGAGCAACCAAGCTGACAGTCTTTAGATCCCTCTATGAAAGGACTTTGAAATTACACTTGCAGAGAAATGTATTTCTCCTTTTTATTTCTTGTGCTGAGACATCTAATGATTTTGGGCTTTCAGTCTCTTTTTAGTGCATGTTGTGCTTTAAATATTTAAGAATTATATGGTTGTGATGAATCCTATTTCAGAAGAGCAGAACTTGGTTCATTGCTGAGAAATTTTTCAGGTGAAATTTGTTTTTAAAACATTCAATATTAGAAAGAGAGGTGGGGAAGGTCAGAAGGGAGCTTGCTTAAATCTGGGGTTTATGGATCTCTCATATTTTTGATTAGGGAGATGTTTTGCTGAAGAAAATATGTAGTCTTATTTTAAAATATGGTTAGGTTCACAAATATATAGAAAAACCAAAATTCAGACAAACAGAGCCCAAATGAACACCTAATGGTCTACCTAATATTTTTCTAGAAAATTTTATTACCCGGGACTTCAGCTTCCATTGCTCTGCAAGCCTTTGTAGGAGTTGGATTTGAAGTGCAGTAATGTTATTGTTTGGGGAAGTGTGGATTGTCAAACTGCTGTGCCTGTTTGTGTGTTGCTGCAAACTATTGTCAACTAAAATGTTCAGTTATCATTATAGAGTTGTGTGATTTACCTATTAAAAACTATAGTGAAATATTGGTAGCGAATATATAAGAATTTTTAATGAATGTAGTTCTCATGAGTTGTCCTGCTAAAGACCGAACTGGAAAAAGGAGAATATGGAAAGTATTTGTGGCAGTCTGACTGTAGCATTGTGATTGTTCAGTGGGGGACAGTAAATACTTGTGGGGTGGGAATAGCTAATTGTCACAACTTTGTCACAAAAATCAGGATTAGTGTTTGAAGTTCTGTTAGAGGATTTAAATCAGGGGAGAGGTGGTTGGATATTGAAGCTGAACAGTGCAAAGAATCTTACTCAGGAAACAACTTGTGGTACTTGAAGGTAAGATGAAACAGTGCATTTTAGTATAGGTATTTTAGGGGGCGTAGTCAAATAAACAAAGATTACTTTCTCAGGAAAACAAGTTTTTTTTAAAGGTTTTTGTTGGCCTAAAGATGTAGAAAATTGCTTTAAAATTTCAAAGGAAAATATGTAGTAGAAATTCTATTCCATTTGGCAGCTGTTTTTCCTTTATTTTTCTAGTCTAATGTTAGTTTTTGAGCATGTGTGTGAGCATTCATTGTATATTGAAAATAGGAATACAAAGGCAGCGTTAGAAAAGATAAAACCATTCTACATTATTTCTTCAATGTTTTATAGTTATTATAATACTCACATTGTAAGAGGTTCTGTTGTGTGTTGAGGCTGGATGATGCAGATATCGATAATATTTGCCAATATTGTAAGGAACCACCCATTGGACTTGGTGTGATTTATTTCCAGGTGCCAGGGCCTCAGTGACTCTGTTCGCAAGGTCAGAATGCTTCACACTGACAGGCTGTGCAAGTGTCTGTACGCAGTGATCAGCTCCCTTCTCAGCCTTCCTGAGAAGCTGAATAAATTAAACTCCTTAACAGGAAAAGATGAGGATATCAGATAGCTGTTGCAGACAAGCTGTAGAATTCTCTGTGAGCAAAGGAGAGAGGAAAAGACCAAAACAGGGTGGCAGAAGAGGAATGTGGTTGTTGCCATAATCTGAAAGGGTTGGCTGGCCTGCAGCAGAGAATATTTCAGAGAATGAATCGGTCACGTGCAAATGGAGGAATGCTGTTCTGGAGAGCTGTGTTGTTCATGATCCCACCTCAACATGTGTTAGCTCTCAGCAAAGCTGGTTTTCAGAACGCTGTTATCTTGCTTGTTGTCTCAAGAGGCCAAGTCAAATAGTACCAGGTTTGCTCACAGTGATCTGAGTGTGGATAAGGAGACCAAATTCTTTAGAAGCTCATTTGACTCACCTTGCTGCTCATAAGAATTACAAGGGTAGTGCAGGTTCTACAAGGAAACAGCCAATATAGAAAATTCATTTGTGAGCCATGAATACTTACAAATTCATGTAGTTAATAGTATTTACATTTCCTTTCCAGCTGCTCTAAGTGGTTTATTAAACTGAACATCTCTCTGTAAATACTAAGAAGTGAAGTTTAAAAGCAACTAGGCCAGCAGTAATTTGGACTGGTGCTGTTAGATAAAGTGCATTATTTGACAAAGCTATGTTGTCATATTGCATCTGTCAACTGGGCAAATAATTGATGAGGATCTCTGTCCTGCTCACTGTTGCTTTGTCTCAAAAATACCCAAGCCAAACTTCAGCTTTTTAAGTGTCTTTGTTTAGTTGCATTTTACTCTCTTGCTGTCTTTTCCAGCTTGGGCAGAACCCTCTTGCTGCCGTTGGCTTGGAAGGTCTGATTTGATGGAGATGGAACATGGTGAACCTAAAGAGGGCTTTCAGCTCCCCATGCTAATTATTCTCATTTTATCAGGCACAAGTAATAGAACCACTTGCAGTGACCTGCTTTGGGGCTTGTGTAAAATACAAGGTTTCTTTCCTTGTTTTTTTTCCAAGCACTGCGAGCAATGGTCAGCTTTGGTGGCTATAAATGCTGTTTAACTCCTGGTGTAACATCTGTCCTTCCACAAAGGAGGGTGCTGCCAGCTAGCTCAGCTAAGGCTCATTTGTGTGTATTTTTGAGAACTTCTGCTGTTTGTAACTAGAGATTTTTTACTAGTCAGCCCTGCTTGTCAGGTTATTTATGCTGCAGATCTTGGTATTTTTAGTCATCAGCTCTGAAAAATCTAAGATAGTCAGTGTAACCGAGAAGCTTTAAGCAGCCACTGCCTGCTAGGTTATCAAGGCAACTACAGAGGCAACTACAGGCCACTCTTACAAAACCCAATTTTTAAAATGTTTGTGTAAACTACTTTTTTTTTTTTCTTTTAGATGTCAGCCCTTCATCTTAACTGAGACAGAAACTTGCATAACTGGTAGAAAGGGCTTTTCTCTCTAGAGCTGAGTTATGCAACTTATTTCAGTATTGAGAGAGTAGAATTTCAGAGGAATCTTTTCTGAATCTGAGACTCTTAGGGATATTTAAAATAATATTTAAAGATGGTTTTATTTTGGTAAAACGTTGTCCTTTTTTTCCTTAAGTAGTTTTGTCATCTTTGTGTTACTAGAAGGAACCTGAGACAGACTAACATTGTGCAAATCTGATTAAAATTATCTGTGCTGTTTCAAAGGTCAGGCGCTCTCAGTGAATTTGCTTTCAAATTATTTTGTTTATTCTGTGTACGTATGCATCTTGAGCTCTATAAAGGTCAGGAGAGGAGACTCATTTTGGAATTTAAAAGAAGTTGGGTTTTTACTGCTCGTAGGCCTGGTTAGTTTCAGTTGAACTAATGAAAATTGTTTTCCTTTGTTGGTTTTGTTCTGCTGTCAGGTTTATTTTTCTAGTGAAACTTGTTTGTAACTATGAGGTCCATTCGAAAATAAGACAGTATTAGCAATGCATTTTATTTTTCTCATATTTTATGCGATCTTAAAAATTAAGTACTGTTTGTACAAATTAAATAGTAGTCTTGGTTTTTGGTTTCTCGGTTTCTTTAATTCATCTGGTAGACTGTTTTCCCAAGTAGAATAATGTATTTAAAGGATACACAGTGTTTAACTGTCTCTTGCCACTAATGGTTTAATAAAATAGGCATGGTGATGCAATTCCTGTAGAATTTATAACAATCCTGCTATTAATGTTCAGGTTGAATAATATAATATAAAGGATTCATGTGTGTGTTGTGAAGCGTAACTAATTGCAGTTTTTGGTCACAGAAACAGTGACAATTAATAAGGAAGTGGACTTCTATTGTAAGAGCCTAATTTTTGTCCTAAAAAAGGCTGTTATATATAAGCCCCCTTGCATTCCAGTTCTGTCTCTAGAATGGTTGAAATCTTTGGGGTTGTTTGACACAAAACGATTTTAATGATACTGGTGGGAATGAAGAAATTTTCAAAACAATGAAAATGATTTTCACTAAAAAATTAGTATCTTTTTCAAAGTTTATATTCACTTGGAGAGTCTTGAGCTGTTTAACCAATTCAGATTTTCCTGTCAAGAGCATTTTCTGTTCTGACTTAAGGAGGCGAATCTGAATGAGACAGAACATGCTGATTGAATGAACATAACTCCGTGTTTTCATGCACATTTTACTGGAAGGATGGACGAACTTTGCAGTTAAATGAAAAGTTAAGAAAATCGTTATGAGTCTTTTTATGTGTAGGAGAGTATAAATCTCATGTGGGCAGTTGTGGTGCTTTGAGAAGTCAGTAATGGATGTCATTGTGAGAAGAGCACTCGTCTGCCTTGCCAAAGATCGGTTCGGTGTGTGTTTAACCATCAGTTGCTTCAGTCTGTGTGGATGTGACCAAGCTTGGCCATTAGTAGCAACAGATTGGTCACACTGGCTTCTTTTTAGTTCAAAAAATTGCTTTAGTAAGTCAGGCGTTTGCCCAGGCTGGTTGGCTCTAGTTTCATAGGGCAGACGTGGGACTGCTGGGGGCTCCTTTGAAGGACAGAGGGTGGTGGGGCTTGACTGAGTGCCTTTGCCTGTGGGAGTTTTGCCAAGATGCTGCTCCTGCTTTGAGGCTCTTATCTTTCTTGCCTGCTTCTTACTAATTAGTATAATTTGTAAGTTTCCCTCCATTGCTTCATTATTTTTGGTAGTAGGGACTGTCATTGCTCTTTACCTAAGTTTCAAATGTGAAAGATTTCTCCATCAACTTTTCATCAGTTTTGCTGTTTGAATCCTAGCCCATTAATTCACTTTAGTCTTTTATACCTGTTGTGAGATGTAGCCTTCCCAGTGCTGCAACTGAAGCTCTAGCTGTTAGGCCTTGACATTGTGATTTAAGAAAAATTTTAAAAAAATTAAAATTGGGAAACCTTAGGATATTTGAATTAGAACTTAGAATACATTTTCTAGCAAAAAAACCCAGAACCCCAAGCATTGTGTATACTTGACTTGGAAAAAATTCTGTTAAATAATATGTTATACTGGTTTTCACTTTCCCAGGTGTCAGGGAAAAATAATTGCCTTCTAGTGTTGTGATATTAACACTTTTTGTGTCCCATTAATTGCAATGCATATCTTCTTTTGAGAAGACTTGCTTAGGTGGGATAAAATCCCAGTACAACAGATTCTGCGATGGTAAATCTCTGAGAGGGGAGCTTGGGAATAAGAGTTACAGACTGAGTATCAGGATCTGAATGCAGGGCAATAGAGAAGAACAAAAAGGAAGAAATGGGGGAAATATTGTTCTTTAGAGAAAGATTAATAACAATTAACCTTGGGAGTGATCTGTAAGGGCTGGTGTTGCACATAATCAGGATTCTACCTTATATAAATACTTTGGATGCTACTTAAAGCTTCTAAAATTACTTTGTTATTTTCTTCCAGAACTGTGTTGTAATATAGAACCACATCCATATTCATATATTTACAGCTAATAAAACATTTGTACCATTGGAGATCTCTTAAACTTTGATATGCAAAAGAAACTCTTTTGAAAAGTTTGGGGTCAGTAGTAGATTCTGAGGTGTTAGGTACTACACATCCTGTGAGATAAATTTGGAATCCTAGAGTTAGGAATACCTTTTCCTTGAACTTTTTTGTTATTATTTGATACTGAGACCAGAGCAGTGGCTTTCTGTGTATGGAAATTTGGTGTATGGTGTGACTATGCTGTTGTGGGCACTGCATAATCATGTACTTCGCTGCATTTGCATGTTTATTTTACTGTCATTAGGAAGCTTATAATGGCTATTTCTCTTGCAGTGTAGGAGTTAATTCCTAGATAGAANGTGGATTGGGTTGTTTCCCTTGGGTGCTTCTGGTTTATGCTGTGTGTGCAATGCAGGTAATTCTGGGCAGCATCTGGGGACTCTCTTCCTTTCAGCTTCCTGTGGATATGGACTGCACACAATGGAAACTCAATCTGCACACGGCTGATGTTTTCTGAAATACAAAGCACACAAGAGCTTCGCTGTTCCTGCAGTTGTGTGTGCACCTGGGATGGGAAATATCAGTGGCTGCTCTTGTCTTCTCACAACAGCATTGCTGCTTTTGTGACTGTAAACTCCTGAGGCTGAAAAACTGTGGCTGGATTCTTCCTTTGAGCATTATTCATTCTGTGCATATATATCATCTATTTCTCTTGTTATCTGCTTAGGGTTCCATGCTCAAAATTGGCGGAATTAGTTATGCATTTGTTGAGTTCCCTTTTGTTTTGGAGAATGTGTACCATGTCTTCAGGAAGTTTGAAGAAAAAACCGGAGAATACAAAGAATTAAGTATGGTTAGTGTTGATGAAAAACATAAGTCAGAAAAAAACCTGATAGCATTGTTTAAATAGCTTCTCATAAATGTGTAAGATTCTCATTAGTCCAACATCAGAAGTCTAATGAATATTAATGAATGAGATCAAAGACATTTAGAAATCAAAGCAAGTAAACAACAATTATTTTAAAGAATTATATAAGTTTTTATCTGCACAAAAATATGACTCATCTTAACAGAATGGCTCCATGAGAAGTTTTTCTTGAAAATATTTTTCCTGAAAATTTTTGTGTTGAACTAGAAAAGCAAGTATGTAACATAAACCAGAAAAAATAGATTAATCAAAACCTGGAATGTATAAAATGTCTTCATTATGCTGTATTGAAATACCTAAATTAAACTGTGGAATCTAACAGGCTGGGAATTTTTACTTGGCCTAAGTCCATAATTTGAGCTTGACTCAGACTGTCAACACAAATTGGTAAATATTGAGAAGGAAATTACTTTTGGATGTCTCAGACCTTTACTGTTTCCTTCTACATTTCTAGTACTTTTGGACTAAAGTTATCCGTGCTGAAACATATACATAGTGTAATTCTGTTAAAAAAGATAGATTTACACATCATTTAATACATGCAAGGAGTTGATCATCAAATATCAGAGTATGACCAGAAGTATCTTTATCTCATTATCTGCTTTTCCAAATCTTATCTAGAAGCAGCATGTGGTGTGACCTGTATACTACAGTTATTTAATCTTTGAACAGTACATGCTTGTAATATAGCATGGGGTATTTCAGCATCACGGTATGATGTGAGTAAGTCTTCCAAAAATAAGGAAAATACTTGGAACAATTTATTAAAATTCACTTTTAATTTATCTTTACCTTTTTTTTGCTATCATTCATTTAATAATTCTTTTATTTCACTAAAAATAAAAAGTCATTTTTATATGAGATGATGATTTAAAAATAACGGGTATAGGCATGAGTTCAGGTATCTTTTTTTTTATTTCTGCAATTAAAGAAAACATTTTATATCTATATAACTTCCTTTAAAATTCTGTAATGGTTTTAATGCATTTAATCCATAAAGGCCATAATGGTGATAGTGCTCCAAAGGGCCTGATCCCCCGGTGCAACGTGGAGAGTGTTGTGCTCATAAAACACCCACTCGCTCTGGGCAATACTGACATTATTTGACAGTTTGTGATTCCTACGAACTTTAATGGCAAAGAGGATCCTTCAGATACTCTCAGAGAAACAGTTTCATTTTGAACCTGGATATAAAGCTAATGGTATCTAACAGCTTTTAGTGTCACTGTATCTAATGCCTCAAGTGGAAAGAAAGGGTGACATTCTGTTTTAAAGTGACCGTATGTTTGACCCAGTTTGGCGATGGTGGTGTCATCACAATTGTATCTTGCTGCTGTAGGCTCTTGCAGCCTGACAGGCAGAACAAGTTGCTTTAGCTCACAGAACTCATCTGTCACACTGAGCAGCTTGCAGGTTTCTATTATCTGAATGAAATGTGGAGCGAGGGCTTCTCCCTGCTCCCTGCCTGTCAGCATAGTCAGCAACCTGCTCACACCCTTCGTAATGGACAGAAATGAAATGGTAGAAGAAGAGAGGAAAAAAAATTCCAGACATGCAAATATAAGCCACATTCAATAATTAAATGACATGTGGTTCAAAAATAATAATTAAAGAAAAACATGTCCAGGAACTAGATGGAAAATTAATTTGCAAAAAAGGATTGCAATTTCCTTATCTGAAATGAGAGATGGAAAGCTTTTATTGTATATTTAAGAACCAAAACTAAGAACAGTTTTATAATTCCGTAGGGCAGTGACAGGCATCTGTTTTCATCACAAGCACTTACTTAGTATTTGAAGTGTTCAAATCTTTATGGAGATTTTATTGTGTTTTCCCAAAATAGTTGTACCTTAGGCCAAATCCTGCCATAATCTCTACACTCTTTGTAGTTCTGTGATATGAGCAATGTTAGTGCACTGAGTTTGTGCTCGTTGCTCTTTGAAGTTCATATGTGGCTGACTTGGCTGCTTTGTTCTTGCAATGACCAATTTTTACTTGTTTTGAGAATACTGGCAGAAGGTGCACAAACCATAATGCTTAGTAAATGTTGATTAGTGGTTTTTCCTATGTTAACCATAGGAAGAAGTTTTTTGAACCTGTCATGTCGAATTTTAAATATGTTTTTACTGGAGTAAAATTTTCAAGTAAAACTTCAGCTCGTAACAACCACCAACTGGTTTCTGTTTTTTATAATAATAATGATTGTGGCAGTCCACAAGCAAAATGATTCACTTGTGGTACATGTTGGGAGTGCCCTTTGGTGTTCAAAAATGAGATAGATTATAGTGGGGGAGAAACTTGTTAATAATATTTTATTCAAAATGATGCTGTATAACGTTATTCAAACAGAATACACCAGTTGGTATTTTCATCATGGAAATGATGAGCTGAATCACCCCAATCTACTGAAAAATAGGACTATGGATTGTATGGTGTATGTATGAATTGGGAAGATACTTATATCTTTGTGTTTCACAGCTTCAGTGGAATAGAAAGGGTCATTCTGTAGTGATCAATAGATTTGTGGTGAATTGCACAAGATCTGAGAAAATGAGGATTGCATTTATCACATCTAAGGGGAATGTCAAAGTGTGTGTCTGCCCATAACCCCATCAGTGGTAAAATGATGACAATGTGCCTTTGGGAGATACCAATCAATATGACTGTTGTAAAGCTCAACAATGACTGATGTTATTCTGTCTGATGAGTTCTGAGGTTGACTTAGAGAGCTGTGGAAAGAAAAAACAAAGAAAAACATCGGGTTTGTACCCAAGACCTGCTTGGGAAAAGTTTGAAATAAGTCTCATAAAAATGAAATGGGGCATAATGTTCTAGGTTTGAAAAATTAGATAAAGATGTTCAGCTGAATTCTGTTTGCCTGGTCATTACAGACAGCACTTGCACACTATATAATCATTGAGAGCATGACACAGAACCAGAATGGGCGTGTAATGAACTTACCAGAGTGCAGTTGGTTGGAAAAAGCAGTAGTTGTTGGCCTCCTTTAAAAAAAGTTTAAAAAAAAAAAGAAGTTGATGGTAATTCATTCAGAAAGCCCACTGGTTTGCTCAACAGAGATAAATCCTGTGATTTCTGACCAGAATAAATCAATGGCAATGTCACACATGAAGAATATCCAAAACAAGCTCAGAAGTAAAATGTAAGTGAACAGGAACATTTTAAACAGCAGACATTTTAAAGAACATTTGGAACAGCTGCTTCTGTCACGAAACCCGTAACACATAAAGGCTAGAATGTATTTCATATATTGTTTTCCTTTTCCCAGTAAAAACTCTGAAACCTGAATCAGATTTTCTGTGGACAAGAGTGAGGGATTTCTGAGGGAATAACCCAAATGCATGCTGATAAAAACATGCATATATAATGTGTACAGGCACACTTGAAATCCCTCTAAATATTTTCAGCAGTGAAGACAAAAGCACCTGAAATCTGTGCTCCTATTTCCTAACTCTGAAGGTGCTAGCTAGAAGATGTGCAGCTTTGTTCCTTGACTTGACCTGTTTTTGTTGGAATGGGTATCTTACTCCTTATGTAGCCAGCTCTTGCTAGTCTAAATATTTTGAAGAATCATTATAATTTAAGTGCAATTCTAAAATAAAAAGAGGGAAGAGGGTAGAAGTTGGAGTGGTTTTGGGAGCAGTGATGAGGTGTACACAAGGAGTAGTTGTCCATCAATTTTTCCAGGAAAACTCAAGGCAAGACTCAAAACAATTTTGGTTTTCTAGAAATTTGTAGTTCTTTTTGTGCTAAACTTAGGTAAAAAATGTACCTGGGGTTACAAGGTAGAGGTTTGTATTGTAGAGATCAGAAGAGATCACTGAAGTTTTTCCTTTGATCTCTGTGTGGGGAACATAAATGTCACTCATTTCTCTTGTGGAGACTGGTAACATGCTCAGCTGAAGTGGATCTGCTGGAAAGTTGTCTTTATTTGAAGAGACTGAGAGGGATTAAGTGTCCACTTCCTTTGGTAGTTAGTTCCACTTGTTTGTTAATCATCTTCCAGATTAAACTTGGGTTTTTACAAACTGATCTTTTGTCTGTGTTGAGTTGTCTCGCTGATGTTCAGGGCAGTCCGGCCAAAATTGCTTCAGCCTTGGCTCCCCTCTCCATGTAGAGGACTGCTGGATGAGTTCAGTGTTAGTGACCAAACAATAGAGTCATTAAAGCAGTAGAGGGAAGCAACATCTATTAGTACAGACTTCTTTCATGTAGTAGTAGCTGTACAAAATAAACGTGGTTATTAATGTATAGGCCAAACATTGGGGTATGTATTTATTATCACTTTGTAGTCTCGGATCACAGAAAGAAGCTACTCTAAAGGAAAGTGTGTTTCTTACATTGCAGTGACAAGCATTGCCTTACACCCTTTGTGTTACATTCACAGATCTTCCTGCAGAGATTAAAGATAAAGCTGACAGGACAACTTCTTTAGCCACCTGGCTTCCCTATTAGACAAAAGCGCTGAGTGACAGAGGGAAAATGCAAAGAAAGTTGATATGCTGAGGGTCTCCAAATCTTTCAGAATAAGTGCTGACTTCTGCTTTGTTCACAGTGGTTAAGTTGTGTTGGTGTAGTTGTTTGCAAAGATTAATGCCAGCGTATTTAAAAATAAATGCACTGGTCCTGCGTCTGCTCCCTAGATTAATAATGCCAGGTGAGAAATACAAGAAAATTGAAAGTGACTTTTTAATGGTTCTTCTGAATTTGCATGAGGCTTGCTTATGTAGTAGTATGCATCAAGGGTTTCTATGGAAAGCAGGAAATTAAGATAGATAAGACTGCATAACTCTGGATTTTTCGCTGTGTATTAAGTGGATAAATACCTAAAATTTAGGTAGCAGAGCATAATAGCTGTCTGTGTTTATAATATCACAATAACTTCAGTCTTTGAAGGTAGTTCAGCATTCTGTACTTGCTCATAAACGTGTAACTTAATTGTTCTTTGATTAATAGCTAAAGTAGAAGTAGGATGGGTTTTTTGCTGAAAAGGGACTGGATATTTCATCAGGCAGCCTAACAGAGATCCATTTTCATCAATAAGCTATTTTCCTGAGAGTCAGGTATCCCATAAGCATATATTTGTTTCAACAACTTCATCTTTTCATTTTTCACTTGATCTTCACTTTTTTCTGTTGTCACTTTTAGAAAGTTGAAATGGGAAAATTAAAGCAGCCTGCAACATAAAAGAAAGATGTAGAAATTCAAGATAGTTGCATTATGCAGCGAAATTTAAATTGATATGAATTAGTGATGTTATAAATTGTAAATCACTGTGATCACCTGTTTAAAGACCAGTTATGCACCAGATTGGTATAGCCCAGAAGCAAATCTGTGCTATGCTGTGGTGTGAGTTTGCTTTTTTTTTTCTGATCATGTTTGCCTTTTATGACATGGTACATTAATTTTTAATATATATAGACAGTTGAGCTGTTAATAGGTAGAAAAATATATAAGAAAGAAGAGATGGGAGCAAGCAGACATTTCTAATGAATAAAAGTATTTTCCAAGGAAAACATTTAAGAGAAGCTAGAAAGTGGAGTTCTGTGCATGGCAGCAGCTGTTTGTACTCATCTAATCTTCTTTTAATCTAAAGTTATCATGGTAACTGCAGTGTTGCCTGCCATAAGTGACCTTGAATCAAATAACCTCCTTTTAATTATCTTTAATATAGATAGATTTGGCTTCCATTTCATACTCACACATGCACACACCCAGTTCCTTCTCCCGTTCTTTATTTGGGAACAGAGTGAAAATGTCTGTTCCATCCCTCACAATACCTGTGTCCTTTAGGTGGCACATCTGCACAGCTGCTGTCAGGTTACGTGCATTAATTGTCAGACTTGCTTTTCCTTGGAGAGATCCTGGCAGGAGGAAAATTCTCTAGAGAGGAGGTGACTATTTCTGCCCTGGTATGAGCACATTTCTTAGATGCTCTAGTCCGTGTAGAGAGAAGCTCACCACACCTTTGTTGTGAACTGGTGCCTACGAGCAAGCTCCGTCCTGAAGCTGCTGTCTCACCCCTTTAGCTCTGAGTTAAACTCAAGCTGCTATGATTTGCCCCTTAGCATCAGCTACTGATCTGGGCTTGATGTCAAATTTAGAGAATCGTGCAGCTTTTCTTTGGATTGAAGAGGCAGTTTAGGTCTGTCCTTTGTATGTTAGTGGGATGTTAAGCACACAGGCTGGGTGAGCAGAAAATGGCAGTGGAGCATCTTGACTGTAGAACCTTGTCCTTGGCCGTAATGGAATTGCACATGGTGATCTCTGTGTCTCATTGAGAGCCTGATTGCTTTGCTTTTGAGCCCTGAGCAGCCCTGGTGAACTGAATCAATTTATCTTTTTGTGAGAACATGTGGCTTGAATTCCTGATTTTCTGGGAATGTTTGTGTTTGAGCTGGTATTTGTCTGGCTCCAGACAGAGAAAACAGGACCTCTGAAGGGAACTTAGAGAAGAGAGGTTCTTTCCTTCTGTAATTCTATGCTCAGTTCAAGTAATCAGCAGAGGAGTTAGAAATTACAACAGTTCTCTTTCTTGTTGGTCATTTTTATAACGTGGAATGAATCTTTGGAATCATTTAGGTTGGAAAAGACCTTTAAGATCATTGAGTCCCGCCATTAGCCAAGTACTGCCACTAAACCATGTCCCTAAGTGCCACATCTACACATTCTGTATTTGAATATAGGATGCTGGTGTATCTAGAGTGTAGGAAACGTGGGACTTGCTTTTCATGTCATTGGGAATTAATTCTGTGTACTGTCAGTTTTAAAATAGTCTCAGATTTTCCAGATGGAGGAAGAGCGAATAAAGTGAAAAAAAGAATAATCAAACTTTAATCACTGACACATCACTACCTGGCAATAACAGTACTGTTTATTAGGTGGAAAGATGAAAGTGTTCCATTTGCAAAGCCGCACACTCTGTATTCACATTGTTTTACTGCTTGCACTGCAGTGGATCTAAATTTGATTGAGTATCTTTGTCACTGAGAGGCAATAAATGTTTCCCCACTAATTGTTTCTAATGCATTTCTTTTAATTTATCGTGGACATGAGAGTTGACAACACAAAGTTGCTCAGATTTCACAAAAGAGCTGGAGCAATCTTCCCTTGAAACAAAACGGGAGTGTCGAGTTCCTAGAGGAAGAAGTGTGTTCCCTGAATGCATTTGTATTTCAGCAGATTAATTGAGAAATGGCTTAGTAAAAGCAGCAAAGGCCAGTTTTCCAAACCAGCTCTTTCCTATGTCTGAGATTTTTAAGACAATTTTTTCTGGTAGTTGTTTACTCAAAAGTTGATTGACTTTAATATTTTTCTGGGGCCATTTTATATCAGAGGCATCAGAGGGTTATATAGATATACTTTGAAAATATAATTGCATTAACCGGCATAGATTTAATTTTTTTAAGTAAATTATCTGAATTTAGAAGTAGCTGACTTTGGAAACCTGCTATGTCCTGTAGAAAGCAGCGTGGTAGAATGGGAGTGTTTAGTTAGTGTGTCCTTTTTAAAGAGAGAATATTTGTAGTACCAGAATACCAATTACATTATTGGCCCCGCAGAAGAACTGAAAGGTGATTGCCAGAATTAAGGTGACATTGGGTGTGAGTGTGATCAAATTTAAGTTCCCTTTTACCAAACACAATTGCTAAGCCCTTAGAATCTCCAAATAAATACTTGTGCTTTAAGGTCAGTCCAGACCTCATGGATTGCTTTTCCTTTCCCTGATAAAAGCAGATGCAAGCATGCCAAATTGCTTTGCTCCAGCTTAACCCCAGCACTGTTTGAATTCATAAATGCTACAAAAGGAAAGCTTATTACTGCGTACGATGGTAAAGTGGGAAAATGTCATGCCTACCTAATCTATTTCCTGGGAAGGGGAGAAAAATCTTTTTATTTTTTTACTAAGACCTGGGGAATAAAGTAAGGGCTGGATGCGATGCTGATAATCAAGGATTGTCTTTCGTATTTTAAATTGATATCAACCCTGTATTTTCTGTTGTCTCTGATATATTTTCTCAGAAATGAGATGATAAAGGAGCTTTTTCTGTATTTAATCAGAATACTATACTGTATTTAAATAGTTTTTATTTTTTAACTTCTTTTACTTTTTTTTTTACTATTAAGGAGCTGTTTCTCTGAAGCTCTTGGTTTAAGGATGAATTGTTCAAACACTGGCATGTCATTTAGCAGATGAAACAAAGCAGTGCTGCATTTGGGCTTTATATGGTAACTATAGCAGTATTAGAAAGGGCATCAATGGGAGCTTTACTCTGAATTGATAAAAAGTACATAGTTTTAAATAACTTGGACAAGAACAAAACGCTCCTAAAATAGAGTGCTTGAGGGGAAAGTAGGTTTTCAGACTGTAAACAGTGTTCTTTGAAAGCTGGGAGAAGGAAAAAAATACTGTAGCACAGTACAGTAAGTTAAATCGTTATGTTAATTGAACATTTGTCTATTTGCAGTGGTTTTGCTTTGTGGATGTCACTAAGATGAATGATTGAGAAAGGAAGTGAAAGGGAAGTAGTAGGGGGTAATGTTCAAAACAAAGCAATTAATATTCATAGGGTGTAATTGTGGGTAAAGTTCACTTTCTCAAAAGTGGTTTAGTGGTGTTGTAAACTACTACCTGTAATCGACCTAGTAAATCTACAAACACAACTTTTGTAATAATATGTTCCTCAAGTTTTAAGTGAGGATGACTAACATCTTGTGTTTTGTCAATGAATTTTATTTGTTTCACCATAAATATTATGCAAAATTTTACTTCATTATAAAGTTGAAGTTCTGCATCTAACTGGTGTTGAATCCTTTTCTTTTGGAAGGTGGTGCTTAAACCTGAATCCCTCTCATTGTAATTCTAAGTCTGAAATAGAGCAGGTATTTCTTAAGCTATTTGGTAGACAGTCGGTCAGCCCAATTGAGATACTGATTATTGATATTTGTTTTGTGAGAAAACAAAACATAGTGTGTGGCTACCTAATTAGATTGCTTTAAAGACCATTGGAAATTCTGATATATTTCTCATAATCCTTTTGTCTTGGGTTGCTCTTGTTAAAGGCTAACTTCTCAGTCTTGGGAGAAGGCTTGTTCACTGGGCTAAACATGAAAAATGCATTATGCTTGATGTTCTGCTTGATGCTCTTGGTTAAAGTATAATGTGCAACAGAATTCTGTCTACGCTGTGTGTCTTGAAGCTGCAGCTGCTGGGCAATAACGGCAAAAAGATGCTCAGATTACAGTTACAGGGGCTCTACTTAGTCATAGTTGGTAAGAGACTAAGCTTTAGTCACTCAATTAAAGCTTTTGGCCCAACTTTTTAAAAAAGAATATCAGTAACAAAAAACTTGGTCTGAGTAAGTGTGTGTTATTTGACACTGCAAACAGCATTGTCTTTATACAGCACAGGAAGGGTTTGCATTTAATAAGGTACTTGAAGAAAGTAGAAGGGTTTTATTATTTTAATGTGCCTCAAAATTGTCCATGAATGAAATAGGCCTCACTGTACACTTTTAACTATTAAAAAGGGAACCCACTCTTCTGTGTGAGAGCGGGAAGACTGAAATATATTTTACAGAATTGCTTATTTAAAGGTACTCAAAGGCAGTTGCAGAGAACTGAAGTCACCACGAAGATTTAGCAAGGAGCCTAGAATACTTTACAGGAAAACTTGAAACATTCAATCCCCTCCAGTTCATGTAGCCTCAGGGTAAACACGAAACTAAAGTTTGAAGACATTCAGTTGTCTTGTGAGCAAAAGCAGATCCCAAACTGGCATGTATTTATTGTTTTATTGAAAACACTTCTGAAGAAAAGCTACTGAAATGCATCTTTAATCCCACACCGCTTATCTCAGTCTGTTGTTCTCCATCTTAATTTTCAAATTATTCAAATAATTTCTTGGAATCTCTACCAATCTTCTCAAAGAAATGATGTGAGAACAAAGAAGGTATAAAACAACCTGTTTGTTCCAGCTGCTCTCCTGGAATAACATGTCTGGTGCCTGTCTCAGCCCCGGGAATTTTTCTCAGGTGAGCTGAGTGCTTGCAGTGATTGTCCAGGAGTGGCTTCACTGTGCAGAAACTCAAACTTCAGTTCAGTGCCACAAAGTAAGGATGACTTTTGGCCACATTCTTGTTATGAAATGTTGTAGTGTTTTTAGCCTTTCAAGTGTTGGTACTAATGGTTAGAACAGAGAAGCTGCAGTAGCCAGTTGATTGTTTTTTCCAACGTCAGCATTCTGTATTCTGCGTGAGGAGCATAAATCCTTAGTGTAATTCACAAAACATTTAAAATAATAGGCAAACCTGTTAACCTGCAGGTAGGTAAACCTGCTTATTCTTGTTATCCTGAAAATGAGATGTTGAATAAGACAGTGGGAATCTGAACCTATTATATTTTATGCTATTTAAGTCAATACTTTATAAACATTTGTTATGGTACATTCCTCTAGTTAATGCTATAGTAATGCCAATCACTGCAGCTGTCACTGTTTAAATAGTTTTGCAAACTGAATTTCTTCCAGGAGAATCTTTGCTGACTTCCAAGCCTGGACAATGCTGAAAGGTCCTAAAAAGGACTTGCCCATTTCTTATGTGTTTAAAGACTCATTATAAGAATAAAGATATAGTGATAAATACAGAATTCTAATTTAATTGGAGAGTATTAGAATGTATTTTTTTCCCTCTTCTAACTTAGAAACTGAATTTTTTTAAAAAATTTTTTTCATACCTGGCAAAAGCTAATTTAAGCCAACCAGACTGCACATTTGAAATGTGCAGAAGTTTGGTCTTATTTACTGAGTATTGCTCCCTGGGTGTATTTCAGCTTCCCCTCACAGGAGTGACAGATGCCTAAATGTAAGCGATTGTTCTTGTCATGGGAGGCACTGACACAAATTCAGTTGCGTGGGTTGTTGGCTCTGTCTGATGTTGTCCCTTCTAATGCTACAGAACAAGTCACCTTGCACAAGGTAAGCAGCATGCCCTGTCTGCCTTTTATTGAAAGCTGTTTCTTCTGATCTGTCATGTCATGATACCCTGTTTGAACAGTGTTCTGGAAGAGTCTTGTGTTCAAGCCAAACTTTCACAGTAGTTTTCTGTTGCAGAGTGATCTCATATGCAGCATTTGACTGTGGATGAGTATCAAAGGACCTCTTCACTGCAACATGAAAGGCTTTTACCTGCTGTGACTAAACCATGTTAAATTGTTACAGACGTGCAGGTGTATCGTGTGTTGGCAGGAGTGCTTGAGCATAAATACCTTTGTTCAATCACTGGGTAATGAAACCAAGGAACTTGATTTGTCTCCTTCATGTCAATTAAAGAAACAGATTGACTAAGGGAGATCTTCCTGAAGGAGCATTTGCTTCTGAAGGAGTTCCATCTTTCCTTTAAACTAGATTTTGTTCACTATATTTTATGGGTCTTCTAATTGCATGTTCAGAGGAGGTTTACTGTAAACGCTGCATAGCATGCTCACACTTGTATTGAAAGAAAATGTGATAAGCTACAGCCTCATTGAACTAATTAAGTACTTCCTGCCTTTGTTAACGTTCAGAAAACTTGACAATAGTTGTATTGTACTTTCCCCCATATGTTTTGAAAAAGCTGTGTTGTAAATAGGACAAGGACAAATTTCTTGCTAGAGTGGTACCTTCTGTTGCACTGCTGACCCTGATGGAAAAGCTAAAAAAGACAGCTCTGGTCATTTTTTCTCATTATCAGCTGTCTCATTAAGTTTTTCCCTATGCAGATTGTACAATAAAGTAATTTTGTAAAAGTGAAGGATGAAGACGTTTTTGTTGACACTCTTGGTGTAGAAGAGAAAGTGTTGGTAGAGAAATCTGCTCTCCAAAGGAGGAAGAAGCATTAACAGTCTTAAAGAGAACTTTTGGAACAAATACAGGTATGGGCAGCCCTCTTTCTTGGAAGGGGTCAGTGTGAGTGAAAACCTAAAATCCCATAATGGTCCATGGAATGTCTGTCCACCAGAGTGTCCATACTGCACAATATCATGTTTTGAGCTTGAGTTCTCAGAGCAAGCTGCCATGGGTGGGATGTTCATTTTTATTAGAGCTGTATTCTAGTCAAAGCTTTCTCTAGGTTTTTAGAATAAGTAGGATGTACTAGGGCTAGGAAAATGAGATGTTGCTTTGCTTGAGAATGCAAAAACTCGGAGCATCCTGGAGTTTTTCTATTGCAACGACGATGTTTTTAGTGTTTTGGTAGACACAAAGAGGTGGAAGGAACAGAGGCAAGATACAGTTATCTTCAGTAAGATGAAATAGAGTTAATAATGCATTACTCTACTTGAAAAACTTCTGAGAATTTTTTCAGGACATATTTTGATGAGTTCAGAGAGAAGTTGGTGGTATCATTAAATAAGTTGACAACTTCTGTAATCAGCTTTTTGGTATTATAGCTCAAGGGAAAGTCAATAAACTTTGATTCCCAGCATTAATGTAATTATTTCCCCCCCCTTTTTTTTCTTTTCTGGCTCCTTCTGCAGAAGACTGCAGTAATATAATATCAGATGGCCAAAAGCAATTCAGTGTTCAGAAAGTCAGTGTCCCCTAGGATGACGTACAAATGTAGGAAGACTGGGGGTGGAATAAATAATTTTCTCTGATCTTGTTAGGGATGAAATTATTATAGGGAAGCAAACGTAATTTGCTGAATATTCTGTGAGAGACAGAAGTATGAAGCTCCTTTGATTATCAAAGGTCTTCTTTTTAAGAGGATTTTTTTGTTTTTCCCTATACCTACAGTATTTTCCTTACACAGTATATGAAACTGTGTTATCATTGCCACTTGTTTTGGTGGTTGTAATATACTACTTTAAGTTAGCTGCTACTCCTGTATTTTGGTTGACTGGGCTAATTTGACTTTAATTTTTGTCTTCTCCTGACCTTGGCCTAGTGAGAAATTACTTTAAATGTTTCAGTAAGAAAACTTACATTGTGTTTCATATTATTTAATTTTTCTGATATTAGTGTCTTCAATTTCATTCTCATATGAGACTATAAGACAGGTGAGATGATTTAATATAAATAATTACAGTTTAAACATCCTGGTGAATATATAGGCCAAAGAACTTGCAAATTGACCTAAAACCAAAAAAGCTTGGTCAACCTCCTGTGAAAATACTCTTTTCTAAGGGAAAAAAACAATTTTTATATATATATATATATAAAAAGATTATGCACAGCATCTTTAAACCCAAACATTTCCATAGATTAATCATCAGTGTGGTTATTTGAGGCCAACCAACAACATTCAGTTGGAAGTTTCAGGTGCAGCATTAAAGGTGTGATTTCAGGTGCAATGTAGCAGATGTCATATAAATGTGCTTTCAGTCACATGAGTGGACAGCAATTAGCAGCTCGCAGAGCAGACTGCCTTCAGTGTTACTCTCAAGTCTGCTGTGAAGACTCCAACACTAAATTAGTAGGGCAAGTACAACTCTATCTAATTCTTTAACTTTCTATACTCTGGTATTTGAGGAGCCTTGCTTTTCAGTTTAAGCCTGAAGTTGCTTAGAGTTATCAACTATTTTTATGAAGGAATAATGTTCCAAATGCTTAAATGTAAGGGTAAAAAAAAATATACCCAACTGACTGAAGTGTTTATGTTCCAGTTTGGGAAGAGACTTGATTTTCAATAAGGTAAACACTTCTTTATCTCATGAATTCAATGAACAGTAAGAGATACTGAATTTACTGCTTGGTTGTTACTCTGTAGTTACTCTCTGGGTAAATATTTGTAGAGCTCAACTAATACAAGGTGCTTTACTCTGCTTTTCCTCAACTTACCACACACTTACAGACATCCAGAGAATCAGTAGTTTGTGTCATGGTTTTTCTCCCCTCTGTCTGTGTTAGTGACTTCCCCAGGAAGAGAGTCTGAGGGCCTTATCAGTGCAGAGGACCAGGTTTCACAAAGGTTTGGATGGTGCAGCTGAGCATGTCTTATAAATTCCACTCTCTGCATTATTAGACAGCGAGAGTTTGGTGACCTGTGATAATTAGATTGTGTGATCTTTCAAAAGAAGGATTGGGCTCACGTAATTGGCTTAGGTACTTTGGAAAACGTACTTTTTGATGTTTATCTTATACAGCTGATATTTTCTGGCATTTAATAGGGAAAATATTTTACTATGTGTCAAATTGAACCAGAACAAAGTAATCTAAATGTTCCGTCCTTTTGGTTTCTCCTTGTTTTTTCTTATTTCCCTTTTAGAAGAAACTGGTAATCAGAGTAGAAGACCTCTGGCTGATAAGAGCTGTTTTGTGTAGCTGTAAGTAGTGGTACACTTTGAGATGCTGACAAGCCTTGCATAAACTAAGAGCTGATTTTTCTTGCCCCCTGGCAAGAAAGCAAGAAGATCAGGATGCTTTATTATTGAGGCATGTCCTTGAGTAGTGCAGTTAGACCTTAACAAAATTTATCAAATGGAAACTTCATTTCTGCAGGTGGTAAAACTGTGTTGAACTTTTACTGTTGTTGTGTGTGCTTTGGTTTTTTTTGTGTGTGTCACTTTCTTAAAATGGTTTATTTGTTTTTTTCTGATGGCATAATTTCACCTTTCCCAAGCATGTATTTTACACTTTGAAGTTATCATTAGAGTATTTCCTTTGGCAATATATTTTATTGAAGCATTAGCAATGCAGTTGAGTCACCGAAAAATGTGGGAGCCATGGACACATAGTTTTGTGTTAATAACAGGATTTTTTTTAGTGGCCTTGAGTTGAGGCACCTGTCAGTAATGTTTACCTTGGCAAAAACAAGGCCTTGGGGGTTGAATAAGCCATAATGAGATTATGTAGGTAATATTGTGAATGATAATAATAATGGTACGTGTTAGCAGATGAAACATTTGCATGTGCTACAGAGTTGTCCCATACACTCTACTTCTGGAACAGCCAGTGCCAGTTGGTAAATAGGTAATTAATGGATTTAATGACTTTTTTCATGATTTCTTGAAGGAAGTCTGTGGTTACAGCTAACGATAGCATCATAGGATTATTTTGCATAGTGAAACATGTTTTCTTCTTAGGTATGTGTGTATACAGATCATTAAATTTCTCTTCATGGTGCAAATATTTACATAAGTTCAAAATCCTGAATGACCAAGCAAATTTTATCGGTTGAAGTAATCTTTCTCAAGCAGTTGACTGTATGACTAATAGAATTACGTGTGCATAAAATTGCTTTTACTGGAGAAGCCAAAATGGAGAATAATAGCTTGTCAAACTGTCATTTGCCAGTGAGATCACAGATTTTGTAGTCCAAATTAGGTTGTGTTCTTTTTCTTTTTGTCAGGTCACATTCTAATAACCATATTGTGCATTAAACCCTGTGATTATCTGAACACTTGACAGATGGTAGGATGTTAATTTGTGTGTAATAGACAGTGATTGCCTGTGCAGCAATGGCATTCAACAAAATATGAAATGTCAAAATTCCCTTTTTTTGTTTTGCCTTCCCTTATTTCAGCAAGGTAATTCTAGCAGAGGAATATTTTTTGTAGCTAAACATATGCTTCATTTACTGGTGATAAAAGGTTTTGGAATTTTGAATCGTACTTTTTATATTGAGAGGTGTTTGCATGATGGTCTAGTGTAGAAGAAAATTGTAGAGTACAGTGAAAGAGGTTATTACATATTAAAAACTTTAGATTCATAAATGTATCTTACTGTTTTAAGGAAAATGAGATTATTTTTTGGCTTACTTAAGAGTTACTATGATACCCATGAGTTGACTTTATGATATCGCAATTGTCCTAACTTATATCAGAGTTCCATTAATTGTTATCAAAATGAGTAGTTAGTTGCTCCTAATTTATTTAATTGTAATCTTAGCTCATATAAAATGTCATGGGAAAAATGTGTTTGAACCCAAAGGATTTTGCCTTTTTTCTGGATTTGAGACAGTTGGGGCTATAACACAAAGCTGAGGGAGAAGTGTAAAAAGTGCCACAGTTCAGCGCAGCACACTCAATGAAACTTGAAATAACTTTCTAAAGCTGAAATACAAATACCCAAAGAAACAAGCTAAGGTTATAGTTTCCTTTAACAGTGCTGTTTTCAGAAAATTCTTTCTACCTTTACCTCTTGTCAAGGCATTCCTTGCTCCCTTTAGTTTATTGTACACAATAGCTCTCTACCTGAGGTTCACAGGATTTGCTTATCTGTTACTGATTGCTTATCATTGCTACTCGTGTTAGCTGCTGGGCCTTCAACTAAATGCTAACACCTTTGAGTTGAAAAACTTCACTTCTAATGAGTCAAAGTCCCCAAATTATTTGGCTTTTGAACAAACAGTTTTAGATTTGTTGTAATACTGAGGAAAAGAGGAGGCCAAGTATTTAATTTGCTTGAAGCAGTTTTCCAATGGAAGAGAGCTGAAGTAGAAAATCCCAAGTCTTAATGATGTATTTTTGCAGTTCAATTGTCTTTGGCTGAGACATCATTATTATGCATATATAATCAATCACTGCTGTATTTAGGTATTCAGTAACTCTTGACTTATGAAAGAATACATTCCTTATTAATGTTCCTTAATCACTAAGAAAATTAGTTTTCTGTAAACTGTTTCAGTACGCCAAGAAAGGAGTCATCAAGCCCTAGAGTGTGGTAATTACTTTGCTTGTGCCACAGCATTGTGGTGTTGTGTTCAGTGTGTGGGAAGGCTGAAAGGCTATGAATTGGTACTTACTGAGTGAAAATAGCAGAGATAATTTCTGCTGAGTATATAAGTCATAGGAATTCTTTGTTGGCTTCCATGCTTGGGGAAAAAACGTGGTCATCAGTGTAGTTAATATGTGTTATGTAAATACTTACTTAGAAATATTAGCTCTGAAGCATAACATTTTTTAGGAAGAACAACATGTACAAGAATTTCATAAACAAAATAGGTTGTACTTCTCTTTGTAGGCTGCTGCTTTCAGCTGGATGTTGTAACCTCTCGGGCGTTATGAAGCTGTGTGCAGTCATGACTGCTTGTGGCATTTTGAAGGACTGCAGAACAGTGCACGATTTCCTGTGCTTCATGTTATAATGATACTTCATATAAACTTTTCCAAATTTATGGTAAAGCATTGCTTTTCTATTCCAATAATAATCCAAGTATGTACTGCTAAAGCGAGAAATTAAAATGTAGGTACCAACGTTTTGGAAGACATTCTGTTTGTCTGCAGTTTTGCCTGCTGTTTCCTATAACAGCCCTATTAAAGTGCATTTAAAATAGAAAATACAGTTGTTAAGATAAGCTTTTTCTGTACTAAATAGTAGGGGAAAATCTACCAGGCCTGTCTATCAAATTGAGCTGCTGTTTAGTTTGTCTTTTTTGAAAATATGTTCCTTAACTTTGGAGTAATGCAGGAGCTCCTTTTTGGATATTTTGTTTGTTAATTTTCTATGGCGATCCTAATAATTTGGCTTTCAAGATGTCTGAGCACAAACAATTATTTGTATGTCTGCCATTTCTAGATAAAAGTTCTTCAGCTGAGCATTAATGACCCCTTAAGAGTTTTTTAATGGTCTTGTGACCTCAGTTACTTGCTTTCAGGCTTTCTGTCATATTGAAAAGCATTGAGCAAAGAGTGCCCACTGTAGGATAAAGAGTAACTGTATGACACACTAGCCAGAGCCTTAAAGTGGTGTTAGAATGTTTTTTTTAACATCCTTGTCAATGTAGCTATTCCTGTTAATTTAGAGATTTTGTATTTGGCTTGAGCTACTTTTGTTACCTGTTTTCTGTAGGATTGGATAAATTTAGGAACATTATTTAAAGCACCAACAGTAGATGTTAGGTGGTATTGTAGTATTTAACTCATGCGTTTATATACAACTGACAAAGTATTGGCCTGGGTGTTACTTTTGTTGCTTGCTTTTGAAACCTTTGATAAATGAAATTGTAGTCAGAAGATTAAAACTTGAACAGAGGTCAAACTATGACGTTCCCCTGGAGTCTCCTTTGAAAAGAATAACTTGAACAAATGTATTTCTATTTTAATAAAAAAAATTATTTCAATAACGAATCATTCTAAATGCACTCTTCTTTATGTGAAAGCTTTTCCATTACATTGGCTTCTGTAAGGATGTGAAATGAAGCCTTAAAAATGCGCTGAATAATCCACATCCAATATCTGTATTAGCAACTGTTTGAGGGGTGTGTGGGGAACTGGCATACCCCACTATTTAAAGACTTTTTTCCAGACCTAAATATGTTAGAAATTGTGGCTCAGCAAAACACTAGAGTTGTTGAAATAGAACCTATGTTGTTATGCAGTAACAGCTTGTAGTCACACAATAAAGGAGAGAAAAATAATTGTTCTTACTGGGAATATGAAAGAAATGAACCAAGCTGTAAACAAGTGTAGGGATTGGTTACTCCAGAAGTGAAAGAGCATGTTTTAATTAAGGCAAGCAAGCTGTCTGAAAGCAATGATCTACCGATGTTCAGGTTCCAGGGATCTGGAACTGCTTTTAAATTTTAAATGTTGGAGAACTTTTTGTGACATAAAGCCTGTTTCCTTTCAAGACAGCAGTGTGCTCAGCTAAGAGTTTGCCAACCATGATAGCTGGAGGAAAGAATGTTGGTGCTCAGAACTCTTGCTGTTTCTTCTTCTTCTTGAATCTTCTCAAATTCCCCCTTCATTCTGAATAACTTTAGTAACCCTTTGAGATGCCTGTTACCTCATCCACCCTGGTTTGATCTCTGACCTTGTAGTTTTTGTAATGGACTCCTTCCTGTTGCAATCTTTTCTTGAAGGCAGATAAGAATCAGGGAGCGAAATAATAAAAAAGGCAGTGAAACATTTCAGTATTTGCACTGGGGCTATGCTGGAAATGAAGTTTACAGCCTTACAGTCAGAAGTAGATTCTGTGTTGAGGATTCTGGTGCACTGGCAGACTCTGAGGAACTCTTCAAAGTTGGTTGCAATGTTTGTGGCTGCTGGTGATGAGAATCTGAGTTCTGTAAGTGCATTGTGATAATTCTGTATGTAGCTGAAAGAAGAGATGTAATACGTGGCTTTTTTTTGTTATTTTTCGTGTGATTTTTGATATGGTGTGGAATGTATTTTCAGTGCATCTAAAGTCGCTTGAGTACTACTTATGAACTGACATTTTACTTGACAGTGAGGTGTGTTTTCAAATAAGAATTATGTTTCAAAGAACTGTTTGAAATACTGAACTTGTTTCTGTTTTTACAGTATATCCATCTAAGGATCTCTCAGCATTTCAAAAGCATTAATGAAATAAGCCTCACTGCAAGGCAGGTATTATCCCAATTTCACAGATTGCAGGGAGGTTAATTAACTTGCCCAGAGTCACGCAGTGGTCTGTGAGGAAAATTGGTTTCTATTTAAAAATGGATTTGCCATCTCGTGCTTCAACCATTAGGCTGTGCTTCCAAAATAATGTTTGTAGCTGAAAATAATGTTTGGCTTATTATCAAGTTACAATAAGCTTTGTCTATGCACAAAACTAAGTTGAAGTGACCAGATCAGTTTTAACTCTACCTTCATACATTCCAACTGAGTGGAGGTTTTTTTTAAACAAGTATTTTACGGGATAAAGTTTTTTAAAATGCCACATTAATGTCTCCATATAATTGGTGATTACCTGTAATGCAACGCCTGTATAAGGCATGTAACTGTGGATCTTTTCTGTGAGCATTGCTGCTTCTAAGGTACTGCAGTAATGCATAGGTCAGTGCTAAATTTAAACTATTTTCTTATATCTTCAGATATGGCAAATTTTTCGCATCTAAGTTAATTACATTCAGAGATTTATTTTTTAGAAATAAGAGGTTCAACGAGCCTTTCAGTACTTCCTCCTCATCTTCCCTACTTTCATATTCCTTGATTTTGTTTGAAAGCCAGCATATATTTGTAGATCACAAACTGATGTTTTCCTCGGTTTCTTTTTTCACTTTTTGTCCAAGCAATGAAAAAACTTCTAAGACTGTTCTAAAAGGTAAAGGTAGTGGTCCACTTAGTGCTGACAGTAAAAATTTCTCTTCACTTGTATCTAATTTCCATGAGGACACTGTGGCCTGTAAGTGCAATATAATATAAATAATGCAACGTGCCAACCAGGAAAAAGAGTTTGATTTAATTAATGTTCCTCCAACGCATTAGTCCTTCATTACATATAATTACTTGGGGACTCAAAGTAGGCACAGCTGTAATATGGCTGGTGTTAAAGTTGAGATTTCTCAATAATGCATCTCATAGGTTACTTTCTCATGTTTCCTTCAAGTTCCCTTCTCTTGGTGTTGTGCAGAAAATGACTTCAGTCAGAAGTGGATTGACCAGGGAATGTTTAGTCTTGCTGCCATTCAGATGTCTGGGAGAGCAGACCGAATTTTTCGGTTACAGGGACGTTAAATTTATAGCAGGTAAAAGCTTTCTCTGTTTGTCAGACTATTCCTTGAACACAAAGTGATTGTGCCCTTGAGGCAAAGAACCTGAATGAAAAGTGGTTGTACATAAATACAAACTAAATTCCTAGCCAAACAATTCCTAAACTTCAAGAACGTGTTGCAAAGGAAAACAGAGTGCCAGCCAAAGGCATATGTCATGATTTATCTAATTATATTTGTACTGTACTAAACAGAATAAAAAAAGTTACACATTTCCCCAGAGTGTTTAAGTTTGTAGTATTTGTAGTCTTGGTCTTAAACTGCATTGTTGAAATCATAAACTTGTCACTTTTTGTACGTATGGATACTTTGGCAAAAGGACTTAATTATTTGCATCCAGCTAGTGCTCTTCACTGTAAAAGAAACAGTGTCCCGTCAGGTAGAAAATTGTTCTGAGTTCATGGCCATGCTGAGAACGGAACAAGCTGAGAGTAGCACCCAGCTTTTCTGTGAATAGAAGTCTAGTTTCTTCTGTTGATTTATTCAACAGAAATAAATTTTGTGTGATATTCTCAAGAAAATAGGCGCAAATGTTGAGGGAATAGATGTTTAGGTGACATTGTGCTTATGTGGGTAGGACAATATTAATTGGTTTTGTATTGCCTAATGACAGGGTCGGGTGCGTTATAGTCAATATTTTCTCTTAATATTGTCTTCAAATATTTTGAACATTGAGTTGGTGTTGTCTATGCCCCAAAAATATGATACTGTGTCCCAGGTCAGTTAGAGGCTGTTCAGCATTTACTTCAGGTTTGTGTAGATATGTTTGAATGTCTTGTCAGAGTTGGAAATGAAAGATGTTTTTATTATTATTGGTATACCTTGGTAACTTATTTCATGTTTCTTTGTATTTTCTGGCTAAATACTTTCAGTCACAGTTTGCTGGGATTTATGGACTGACAGTTCCAGGCAGGGGTGGGGGAGTTTTCCTTTTTTTCCATGTTTGCTGTGGCCCTTAGGGTTTTCACAGGTATTTGAGCCTTTCCATATTTTCCCTCATGTTAAAGCCTTTTGTTTGGCAGATAAGACTTAGTACGAGTAGTAATGTAGCTCTTCTGAGCACTTGGGCTTGGGAAAGCTAATACCTGCTGCCAGGGGGGTGAGCATCGAAAGAGACCGTGGATTAATGCTGACTGAAAGTTTTTCTTTTCTAATTAAATCTTATTTCTAACACATGCCTGTGGCATGTCAGGAGCATAAGAATTCTTTCTGTCAAAAGTCTTGCATGTAATAAATGCATTTGTTTTAATAATACTCAAATTTGTTGTAGTTCTGTCTAGTCACTGGAAATGATTTTGTGAACAATTTGAAAAGCATAAAAAAAATCTACTAAAAAGACATTGTGACAAGTGAAAATTTTGGAGGAAAACTAACTTCCTTTTGTCATGATAAGAATAATGAGGAAAATAGCCTAGTTCAAGTTAAGGGATGACTACAGTGCTGAAGGTGTGCCTGATCAAATGGCTGTTGAAGATAGTAATTTAGGAACAGCAAAGAATGTTTAGATTTTTTTCACTGACTTGCTTTGAGCCTTATGTTGTACAGAAATCTATAATATAGGAGGCAGAGCATGTTATTAGCTGACTTAAGAGAAGAATGATATAGCAAAAGGTTGGTTTCTCATGTGTCTGTGTTCAACCTTTTTTTCACCATAGCTCTGCTTTCCACTTTTCCATTGCACACTTCCATTAAATACTTCAGTGCGGTGCTCTGAGAGCTGAAGACGTGAAAAGGGTGGATTTAGAACTAAATAACGAAAATCAGGGCTGAGAAACATCTGACTCCTATTTATGTTTATAGTTGGAGTATAAGAACTGTGAATCAGCAACAGAAACTTGAAAGTAAAAATGAACAAAAAAGGTGTTTTTCCTGTGCTTTGGCAGCCCATGTAGCTTGACATGGGAGTTACTTTGTGCTAATTATATTGTGTTTCATGCCTAAAAGTGATGTTAAATGAAAACCTTTTCTAACTATTATAACAACTATATGCTTGAAATTAATTTTGATTTATACCCACTGTTGCTGCTTTAATGTAACAGCCCTCACAGTGGAAGGCCTCACCTGCATCAAGTTGAGTATATGTGTATAAATTTTTGCAAGACTGGAGCATTTCATTAAATGCAAAATGGTAAACCTTTTATGGTTTTACACTTACTGTTTTTGTAAACCAATCTATAACTTCATTATGGCAGGGGAAATTGTATGAGTTTTATGATAAGCTGTCTAAACAAAGATATTTTCTAAGTTTTTTGAAGGAAAGTGATAACATAAATTTAGCTTTTGCTAGCATTAAAGTAGATTTCTTTTTGCTGTGGTTCTTTTTTCAACAGAGCTGGGTGTATCCCCACACATCCTGTCGTTTGAGAATGCTTAATGAGGATCTCTGTTCCTTGCTGCTTCTCCCTCCCTGTACCCCTGGCTCAAAGGAGAAAGGCAAAAAAGCTTCTGTGCTTATGGGGTCTTGGTAAAAAGTCAGTAATAGCATTTATCTTATTGTTCCATTTGCTATGTGGCTGTTTTGGTGCTCTCATCTGTCACGTCTTTTGATCAAGACTCTTAATATTTCTGACTCTTTCTAGGCACAGCGCTTAGCCTGGGAGGGTGTACTAATTGTCCTTGGCTCCCTTCACATTCAGAAGGGAGAAAAGCTGCTGCAGTGTGACTTTGAGCACCTCCAGCAGAGCTCACCAGGCTCTGCTGCCTTCAGGGACTAGAAAGGGAGCTGTGCATGACCAAAGACCCACAGGTTGCTGTCATAGTTTAGTGTCCCAGACTCGATTTTTGTTGTAAAACAAGGGAAATGAGCTTTTTAAGAGCAGGCTCATAAGATTTTATAATGGTTCGACACTTGTTTTGTAAAATATTTTTGTTCTAGTTAGAGAAAATGTCGAATGTGGGGTTTGAGGTCACTTGTGCTCAGATTTGCAGCATGTCTCAATTTAATGTATTTACATAATAAGCATGATATAAGATTTTGCATACCTGAGAGGGTCAGAACTTGTGACTTGAACTTCAGTTCAGAGGATGTGATGCTCAGACTTGTTCTGAATGTGGTGGATTGTGTTTTTTTTTTCTGTTTTTTTCTCTGGAGAACAGCAGTAAATAACAAAGTGTGTCTTTTCAGTGATTGCTGAAGTTCTTGGTCTGAAGTGAAGATGAAAATTCTCCGAACTTTGAATCAAATAACTGATGTTAATAGTCTTTCTTTTGATTGGCAGAAAATGCTTTGAGCTGTCATAACTTGATTGAAAAGCATAAGACTCAAAATACTATTCTAAATGCTATTGTTTCTTTGTGCAAGGAATGAGTTACTGGTGATAGAATATACTAATTATTTATTTTGAGAAAATAAAATTAATTTCTTTTGTTAAATTTTATTGGAACTAGATTTTACTTGAAGTTGTGATACATGCCATTTTCTAAGACATATGTAAATGAACTCATTAGTGCACAGTCATATTGAAATCTATTTTGGCCCTGGGATAATTTGTCTTTTCAAAGCGCAGCATGCCATTACTGATTCTGAAATTTTTTTCTATTTCTTTAAATGTGATATTATTTCTATTTCTTTGTTCCATCTTACATGTATATAGCACCCAACATAAGGGAGATATTTTCTTTCCCCTCTGTTATATTTTCAAATAGATATTGAAACAGGCTTCAAAGTTAATCTTGCAGTTAGGCCAGTGGAGAGAGCAGAGTAATCTGTGGTGACAGGCAAAGGGATAAGGATGGAAAGGGTCCTCCTGGGATGCTGCTAGGATAGCATTTATGGACTTACCCCAGGGGAACTGCTCGCTATCCAAAGCAAGTAGGAAAGTGTTTGCAGAATTGGCAGCTGAGTGCAAATAGAATATTTTATGTGGCGCTTCAAATATTGTGATAAATTTGCTCGAAATAAATCTATGCTTCCTACAGTCATTTTAGGTTTTGTTGTTGCTAAGATAAAATCTCAGTGTATTCGGAAATTTGCATTTAGCACGAAACATGTGAAGTTCGTTTCCTACACTTGTGCTAATTCTTTTTCTCGCCTGGTTTTAGAGAAATAGTTGTATAAAAGTAAAAAAATTTCGTTGTACTATTACTCTGCTATAGTATTTGGTTGGAATTTTTATTCTAGTGGTCTTTTTTTTGGTTTGTTTTTTCCAAGAAAACTATCTGAGTGGCTTGAAAAGCCAAACTTGGTGCAAATGTCCTGCACAATTGAATTGTTTCACAGCAGCTTTTGGATCTTGCTATTGCCCTGCAGGGTGTTGGATTTGGACCATATTTATTGATGGTCTGGAGTGGATCTTGTAACAGATGAATGTCTTTAACGAAGGCAGGGTTTAAAGTTTCAAGTGTTTGTGTAGATATAAACAAGACTGTGTTTTTAAGTTTTGTTTGTAATTGTTTAGTGTACTCATCTCTCTCCTCCTCTGAAATGTGTTTGAGAGATAATCTGATGGATTTAATCAGAGCTCACCAAAGCATTTGCAGGTTTCTGTTTAGAATCTCATTGTGGGGGTTTGGAGAGGCTTGAGGCTGATCTGCACTGAGCTTTTTGTTGACAGACCTTGAATTAAGTTTGCTATTCTGTGACTTTCTTCTTTAGCACTTGGTTGCCCTTGTTTTTTAAAGTGATCCCGTAACTAAATCCAACAGAAACAACCCCTCAGACAAAGCTTTATGAAGTCAGTGTAATCCAATGTCAGAAAAAACCCCAAACGAGTATGAAACAAATTAAAGATTTGAGGTCACTGTAAATGGCCTAAGTCTGTGAATATGGAGGCTTTTATCTGTTACTTTTGTTTATATTACAATAGGTTATATATTTAGTATTCCAATTTACACTTATAATAGGTATTTTGGCTTTAAAGAACTTGTAAGACTATATATTTTTCTGAAACTTTAGTTCACTAAATGTGCCCTTACTTTCAAAAATTAAGTCTTTGAATACAATTACTAGAATTTGGATATTCTGGAATTACTTTGTGAAAAATAACTCCACATACCCCCAACCACCCACTCCTCCCCCTAAAACTGTAGCAAAATAAATCCAACTCAAACCTATTATTGACTAATTTATTTGGAAAGAAAAAAATTAATGTATATATGTAATGTGTTTCATTTTACTAAAGATCTTGACCTCTCTGGCATATGTGAGGTACCAGATGCAAGATCCTTAATTAGCAGAAAAAAAGCAAAAATCAAATGGATTATACAGCTTGTGGTTTAAGAAATTATACTGGCAGATGTTAAAAATGTTCCTTGGAGTGTACAATTTGGTTAATGTAAATTATTTTTGTGTGTTTAATGATCCATGGATATTAAATGTTTCTCATTTGTTACAAATATCCTGTGTCAAATCAAAAATAAGCTGCTGTTTTGTTTTACTTCATATTTACACAACCAATTTAGCTCCTTTAACCCTGCTTAAAGAAATTATGAAGAACAAGTTGCCAGTGATGTTCATAAATTGTAGGAATTTCTAATTTCTGTTTAGGTCTCCCTTCTTTGAATTGCTTATTAAAGTTACACTGAAAACACAGCAAATATGACGCAAAGAAATTATCTGTCTGGATCCTTGTTTTCTTTTCTAAGGTATACAAGGAAAAAACCTTTGTGCCAAATATAATTTTGGGAAGGGATACAATCTGAAATGGTTTGAAATGCTCCTCTTTTTTGGGAAAAAAAATCAATTAGGCTTGCTTTAGAGTAAACAGTATTTCGATTAGTGCAAATGGGATGTGATCTCATGTTCACAATCTCCGAAGAACAGGATGAGTAGACAGAGCTGGTTCCTGGAAGTTGTTCTGTCGTCTTGACCTTACCATGACTTTTGCTTAATTCTGTGAAATACAATTGACTCCTTAAAGGCAATGAGATTTAAAAGCATTGGAATCAAAACTGGGCCATTGAAAATGGAATTCGGTTCCTGGTTGTGGTTGATGTTCCTTGTAACCTTGAAATGGAGGCCAGATTTGGTTGTTTCAGTGTCTTTTAATATGCAGTAATAGGTGTTTTAGAACAGTAATTTACAGAAGTATGAATTAAATGAAAAGTACAGGGGCTTTTTTATTTTATTAAGTACGGCGAAAGTGAAGTGCAGGGAATGAAAGTGCTTTACAAGATGAAATATTCACATAAATGTTTGAATATTTCCCTTTGGCTTAAACCTTTTCATTTCCTTATTTGCAATAGAAATGTGCTGCTGCTGACAGTGATGACTGAACCATCTTTATCCGCCCTCTTTCGCAGCTTCACAGTGGAAAGTCTTGCAGCCCTTCCCATTTGGGCAGGGTGACCAGTTTGAGGGAACAAGCTTTTTAGCTCCATTTTGTACTTATCACTCTGGGTCTTGATTGCTTCTGGCTGCTTGATTGCTTTCAGCTCTCTTCAAGGGGACTTGCCTGTAATCGCACAAAATTGGGCAAAAAGAGTTGCACGTGAATATATTGAGGTGGCATATTGATAAATCAGTGCTGCCTTAGTAACCGTTGGTGCTCAAGTGGTTTAAATTAAAAGAAATAGTCATTAAACCTCCAAGTAGCCCTTGGACAACTTAAAAGCACTGGTGGAGGAAAAATAAGTTGAATGCATTAATGACTTATTCAGTGTTACTTGAGAACTTTTCACTGTTAGAAATCTCACCCAGTGTTGCAATGCCCTGGGAGACTTTGCTCGCCCTGGGACAAGGTGACACGTGGCGTCCTTTGTGGCTGTGCTCACTGCCTGGAGAGTGTCTCTTTATGTGGTGAGGTGTAGAAAATACCATCTCAGAATAGTTCGGGTTGCAAAGGACCTTAAAGATCATCTCATTCCAACACCCCTGCCGTGAGCAGGGGCACCTTTCACTGGATCTGGTTGTTCAGTGCCCCATCCAGCCTTCCAGGGATAGGCCATCCACAGCTTCTCTGAGCAGCCTTTTCCAGCACCTCAGCACCCTCACAGCAGTGAGCTGCTGGGACAGGCTGCCCCGGGAAGGATCCTGTGACAAGAGTGGGGTATTCTCCAGGGGGTTCAAAACCCACATTTATTAACAGATTGGGAGGGGAGGAAATATAAAATAGAGATAAATTTCACAATATTTTTTGTTCTAGAATTTTTCTGTGGATTTTTAAAATGTTTTTGTGATTTACAGTCATTTTACTTACCACTTAAGAGATGATGGATGATGTGCTTTGCATTGAGGAACACTATGCTTTTAATGTAATGGGAATCAGTTTTATTATAAAGCTTTTTTCCCCCCACAGGAGGATTCTTAGCCTTCAACAAACTTGTACTTAAATGCTGACTTTTTTATAGTACAATTTATGTTAAGCTGTTTAAAATGAGGGTTGAAAATAACATTTTTGTTTCTTAATACATTTTGTGGTTTAACCCCAGCTGGTGACTCAGTACCACAGAGCCCCTTGCTCAGTCTCCCACTTTCTTTCCCCACAGTGGGGAGGAGAATCAATTGGAGACAAAATATAAAACTCCTGGGTTAAGAGTGGTTTAATAATGGAAACAAAAAATATATAATAATAGTGATGATGATAATAACAGCAACAATAATAGTAGTAGTAATAATTGTAATGAAAGGGGGTGATGAAAAGAAACAAGTGATGCTCAGTACAATTGCTGAGCACCTGCTGATGCCCAGCCTGTCCCTGAGCAGCCATTGGCAGCTCAGTCTACACCAAGATGAAGCAGATTGGGTTTTTTTCTCAAAGATAGAAGAGCATCCTTGTGTGTGAAGTTTATTGAAGAAGTGATAATAGATTAAAGTGTGTGCTAGGGCATTTGGTGTGTAGAATTTCTAAAGCTGTATCCCATCTAAACCAGCTGTGTTCAGGACTCAATTATTGGCATTTTAGATTCTCTTATGTGACAGTTATACTCTGTTTTAGAGTTACCTACATTTATTGATTTGGGACATATGCCAGTCCCTAATTGTTTCTTTCAAGTAGCATTTGTTGAGAGTTCTGACTCCATTATACAAATTCAGACTATACAGTCCTTTGCCATATTGTGACAATCTCCCTGAGCAATTTTAGGGACTGTGTACTTGATCAATCCTAGTCTTTGTCTTGCCAAATTCTGTCTTTCATACTTAAAGCATTTTGAAACCACTTGTCTGTTGCTAGTTGCTGTATTTTTGTTTTCCACATATTACTCTGTGTAGTTATATTGTGGATATCAGTCAATACCTCTGCCAGGTGGAAGCATTCTGTGTGTCAGTTTACCTCTGAATCCTCTTGTGTACCGTTTTCTCTCTGCAGTCAAGCAGCCCCTCACTCTTTTGGACAGATTTATGCAGCTCTTCTCCCTGGAGGAAATTTCAGTTTTTTGCTTGCTGCTTATTTTCACATCACTGTGCCCCAAGCCCCCAAAACTTAAAAAATTGCTTATGCCCCAATCCCTCAGTTTTCTTTCACTGCAGCTGAGATTTTTCTGTTTTGATTCTCCTTTCATTCCATTATTTGTAAATAGGGAGGAGAAAGTCTTCTTTTTTCATATATGCACACACATTATATATGTATATGGTTTGTTAGAAGAAATAAAGGATGTCTTGCTTATTAGCAATACTGTTAATGGAAGGTTTTTGGGGTGGTGGTTCATTCCCCTCCCCCAGTAATAATTCTGATAAAATTTTTCCTGAAAAGTTTTAAATTGAATGTGGAGAAATTTGATCTTTGAAGTCTAATCTGGATTTTGGAATACATTTCACTAATTGAATGTGACAGACACTTATTTGAAAATGAAGATTATTTCTAGTCTTTAATTTACTCCTGGAGCTGCAAATATCACAGTAGTGCTGAAGAATAAAGGAAAGCTTGGTGTGAAAGCAGGTGATTTAAGTTCAGCAAATATGAGTTCAGTTCCTGACTCTTGCTCCTTCCGGACTTCATTCCTGACAGTGGTTAAATAAGTTTGGTTTTGACCAGTATTTTGAGGACTGTCTGCATTATTCCTACTGACTTGCAATGTAAGAGGAATGTAGATGTGGATGTAAATTATTTAGAAAAAAATGTACCTTTCATTCTTCGCTTCCGTCTGAGAGACAGATGATGATAGCTCAGTTCCTTTATCTCAGCTTATGTTATCTTCACCAAACAGGGAACTGGTCTCCTGCACGTGAATAGCGACCATCCCAGTAGGACTGGGACGTTCTCAGAGTTCCAGAACTCATAGGTGGCTGTAGGGGATTCATTCATGGAAGTGCACTATGTTGTGTTGAAGAACCTTCAAGGTCTTGAAAACTGCAAGTGAAGGGCACTTTTCCTAGTGCATTTGTGCAGAAATGTAGTAAAAGCTTTTATTGTGTCAGCAGATTTGTTAGCTAGGCTGATGTTCAGCATACCTCTAAAAAAAGCAATGTGATACAGTTTTGGTGGATGTGGACACTTTATGCAAAATGTCCATGCCACTGTAGTCTCTGCATTAAAAATCCCAGGAGGAATATTTTGTTGTAGCTCCTCAGTAGAAAAATTAAAACATACAAAGCAGCAAGAATTCAACTTCCCAGATACAATAAGTATGGAGAAGAGTTTTTATAAGTATTTGGTTGTCTTAAATGTCTTGTCAAGGAGCTGGCCAGAATTGGATTTCAGTCCAAGTTAATGGCAGAACTGATAATAAGAGCTGTCAGCAAGGAGCCATAGGAGTAACTCTGATTTCTTGGCATGTCAAGAATTCCAGGAAGTACTATGTTTCCCTGAGACAGAGTGACTCCTACAGTTGTGTGGGAATGTATTCTGTGTCTTCAGAAGACAAATAGGTTCAAATCAAAATTAACCTGGATGATGCATAAATAACTGGGGACTGAAATAGGCAGTTGTTTGTGCTGACTGGAAGGACACAATTTCAGTCATGTGCTGCTGTGTTTCAAAAGATGCCTTCCCAGCTGCTTTCTTTTTAAAACAAAATAAAGATGTACTTTGCTTGTTGAAACCTATAGAATAACTTATTTTTCAACATAGAAGTTATTAAAGTTAGAGAAGAGATCTAAAGTTTCTAATAGTTGGTGAAGAAATTTAAAACAAGAAGGCTTTTAGCAACAGAATGAGTCTTATTTATGGTGATGCAGAAGAGTTTTTTGTGCTATGTTGGCTGTTTCTTAGGAAGGCTATTGTTTAGGATGTAGTGCTGTCTAGATCACGTTTGTGCAAAAATTAGAAATGCTGCTGGGTAATTCTTAAGACTTTTGGTGCTAAGTCTGAAAACCTTTTAGAGCATTTCAGCATGGGAACCTATCTAACGGTGTCAGGTAATAGAATTATTGTAGTATTTCTGGGAATTTTATATTGGTAGAATTATTAGAAAATACACATTCAGTTAATCTAGTCCAGAAGTCTGAAATACCATGGACGTCACAAGAAACTGAAGGTTACAAAGGTTTTCATTTGGAGGATGAATAGAACAGACTCTCCTGAACTACTGAGTGTATAGATTCCCTCCCCCTGAACTGTTCTATACAATGGACAGTTAAACAAGTTGTAGTGGCTGTGCAGCTTTGCTGCCTGATTCATTGTACATTTAATTTAAATCACTAAAGGTGACCTTCTTGTAGTTCAGTACATTGACACAAATTTTGGTAGCTCTGATTACCCAGGCTTACACTGGAACTTCCCATGGTAGAAAGGACATGATAATTGCACCCACATCCTATTATGAGACCTGGCCTCTGGGTGTTTATTTAACTGACTTGACATAATTTAAATTTCCTCATCAGAGCTGCTCACTTTTAGGGGGTTGGCTAAAAAAATAAATGTACCTGAGCCATGTCCTTACCTGTTATGTGCAAGTTACCCTAAGTAGCAGCTGCTTCACCACAGTGAAGAAAACATTTTGGACTCTTAATTCGTGAGTGCTGGGGCCTCTGATCTAGAGAGGAATGACTTAGTTATACGTATACACACACGCAATCTGATACATTTGAAGGTACAATGTGATACTTGCTATCTCAAAAGAAATAGTGAAATTATGACTTGTAAGAGGGCTTTTTTTCTTCTTTTTTGGAGTGGGATGGTAGTTGTAAGTGGTTGTAGCTGTTTTTTGCCCATCAGGTATCTTTCAGAAGACCTGGGAATTGATCCCTGCCGAAGATTTCTCAAGGGATGGCAATTAAATAATTGTTTGGACAAGGCCTCACTCCGGTCTTTTGTGCGCTTCTCATGCTTCAGGTTGTAAGAAGACGAATGCCTCATAAACCTTTCACTGGGACAGATCATCTCCTGTCTAGCTCTAGATTTTCTTTGTCCTTCCTGGGAGTCACAGTTCTTAAGTCAGTTTTATAGGAAAGTCTTAATCAGTATAACTTTGAGTTACCTTTTCCTCAGTATTAAATTCCAATAGTAAATCTGGGCATTTACTGTGAAATACAGATTTTTATTCTGTCTCTTTTTTGTTTCTTAATAAAATGTCTTAGAGTAGCAGTAATTTTTTTGTGTTCAGCTCCAATTTAATGGGAGAATTCGATCTAATTGACATATTTCAATTTTCCAATAGAAGCTTGACTCTAATTTGATGTTTAGATACAGGTGGAATCTTGTCTTTGCATATTAATAAGTATTCTAGAAAGGTATCTGCTTTTCACAGCAATAAATTTCAACAACTTCTGTTTGTGCAGCATTAGAAAACATCTGGTGTTATCAAAACCCAGACAAAATGAACTTGCTTTATAGAAGACTTTGCTTTTCTGCTCATAAGGCCCTCAGCTGTTTATTTTGTGCCTAAATAAAAACAAATTTGTGTGCATGGAGTTATATTAAGACCCCTGCATTAATAGATTTTGATATTATCTAAAGCCTGGGGAGCTCTTTTTGCTTACACAATGATTTGTAATGTAACTTTCTTGGTTTGTGAAAAAGTGCAGTGTAAAAGCTGTTTTCTTTGAACTTGTAGAAAATTCTGTGTTTTTATAGCTCTGATACTTCAGTTTGTCTTGTCAAGCATAACCAAGGAGCAGAGTAGTTTACTGCATAAAGGTTTTTGAAAATGCCATGGATTTTAGAAAGCTGCTGTGCATGTTTGCACCTGTGCAATCCACCTGTAGGAAGGAGAAGTTATTTTCTTGAGCTTGACATTTTGTTCACACTTCCACGTGCACCAGATTTATAGTATTAGCTCTACATTAATACAGACTCTCTCTAGGTGAACTCACCTTTGTTAATCTGGTTGCTACCTCTAATTAACTTTTTAAGTGTGTAGGGATATTTAAAGGAGCAGTGAATAGAACATTATCTAATTTCGAGGACTATTCATGATTTGTGCCCGATCCTCGGTGTGTAGAGGATAACTGATTCCTTTTCTTTTCCTATGAAGAATGAGGATTATAGTGTAAATTCAGATGAAAAGCAGGATGGTTGTCAGTAGGGTTTAATCTTCTTGAAGTCCACCTGAAATAGAAGTGAGTGTAATTCCACCTGAATGGAAGTGACCCTAAGGCACAGAAGTAAAAGGTATTAAGTCTGGAGCTACACACCTCTGCAGAATGGCACTCCTCATGGTAGTTCTTTCAAACAGTCACTGCAGCTTTTCAGAGCAGCAGTGACTTCAGTGTTATGAAAATTTCTCAAGCAAAATGATTTCCCAGTTGTTGGATTTTCTTCTCTGATGCAAAGACAAAAATCCCAAAAGGTTATTTAGGACAGCAAGCAGTTTGGCTGTTGGAAGTTGAGGATTTGAGTTGGATCTCATCTAATCTGGGTGTTTGTGTTATATGTGTGTTTAAGTGTGATACTAAGACAGAAAACTCTGGATTGAAAGGGGACCTTGCATCAAATGCCAAAGCTGGGAACAAGTGTCGCTGTCTCTGAGGATGAGTGTTCTGGAGGGCAATACTGTAATATAATAATAAAATAGAGAGTCGTGTGAAACAACCAACAACTCTTCTCCCAGTTTGCTATCCTACCCTTATGCGTAAGAAGATTTCCAAGAAAATTGTCTGCCAGTGTTAAAACACACTTGCTGCAGTGGGTCCAGAGGGGGGGGCCACAAAAATTATCAGAGGGGTGTCCTGTGATGAAAGGCTGAGAGAGCTGGGGTGGTTCAGCCTGGAGATGAAAAGGCTCCAGGGAGATGTTCTTGTGGCCTTTGGCTACTTAAAAGGGGCTTATAAGGGAGAACAGGGATGAACTATTTCACAGGACCTGTTGTGACAGGACAAGGGGTAATGGGTTTAGACTATAAGGAAGATGGGTTCAGACTGGATTTAAGGAAGTCTTTA
Organism: Cyanoderma ruficeps; assembly: GCA_008694505.1. Taxonomy (NCBI): domain Eukaryota; kingdom Metazoa; phylum Chordata; class Aves; order Passeriformes; family Timaliidae; genus Cyanoderma; species Cyanoderma ruficeps. Next base: position 5,014,058 of record VZDJ01000056.1, on the reverse strand, counting down.
TTTTTTTAACTGATTTTGAAGAATGTGTTGAAACTGTCTCCTTGGCTATAGTATGTGAGATTTTGTTTTGTAGAGTTAACAATACTATATTATAGAAGCTTTATTTTAACTTTAGAAGGTTTTTGCTTTATTGTAGTAGAAGAGTAAACATCAGTCAGTAGCATTAAATGCCTTGTGAAATGTTTAGTCATAGGTGGAAAGTACTGCAGTATCCTACAACTGTTATCTTCAAATTTTCATAGTACAGGGAGTAAAGTTATGAAGGTTCATCTGCTCAGTGCAATGGTGTCAGTATTTGCAGTCCCCTGCCAGCCAACCCAGCCATCTCCAGCCAGCTCCTCTTCTTCCTATCGATTTCCTTTCCCTTCTCTAAATTCCCCCTCTCTCCTCCCTAAAGCTTCAGCGAAACTAAACAATTCTGGTTCAGTTGTTCAGTCCTTGTGTTCACATGTTGCATTGTAGAGCAGAGTCACATTAGTGCATGTTCTCTATTTCTAAATGAATGCTTTTGGAGCTTAAATATTTCAGCAAGGTGGAATTTCATTTATCTGGAAACATGGCAAAAAGCAGGTGTGAGAGCTGAAGCTTTTTTAAAAGAGTTTAGTCTTCCTATCCAGTTTGAAAAGAGACATGTTGGACAAGTTCTTATTCCTGTCTCACTATTCCCTTAAATCTGAAGTTCTTTTAGACTTCCTGCAGAGATCCTTTTTTTCCAGATTTGGTTCCTGTTGCTCACCAAAGACACTTGTCTTTTGTTAGAAATTAATTATTGGGCTGTTGGAGCAACAAAAACCAGATTAAGAGAGATATCAGACATTTTCTCCCTGGAACACTTCTGTTTGGCTTTCAGAAGTCCTGAGCTTGACTAGGAGTTGGGGGTGCTCTGAGCTGGAGCATTATCTCCTTGTAGGAGATCAGACAAATATGTTCACTCATCCACTGACACTTTTTCAGGTGCATTTTTTGCATTGTGCCACACAGGTAAAACTGCCAAAGATGTTTGCCACTATTTTTTTCTGCTTTTGCAATTTTAGAGATTCCTCAACAGATTAAAACTGGTAACTTAGACTTCTCAGTGACTTTCCTCCTTTTTCACCCTATGGGGAATCTCTCATGTCACTGCCTTCCCTCACTCCCCCACAGGACAAGCAATTATTGAGTGTGCTCATTCAACTCTTAAGCATCTTTTAGCTCAACAGAGAGGGGGAATGCAGGGATGTACACCAATGGAGCAGCTACACAAAGCACTGAATGTTTTCAATTTTTTAAATTGCTGATAGCAACGTTCCCTCTATAATAAAGCACTTTTCTACTTCTAAAGAAATACTATTAGACATAGGGCAAAAAGCATGAGTCCTTGTAAAAGACCTAAAAAGTGGAAAAATTATAGGCTCGTTTGCCCTCATTACATGGGGAATGGGTTATGCTTGTTTCTACAGATACTGGTCCTCACTGGGTTCCAGCCAAGAACATCAGGCCCTTCATTGAACAACCAGCTGGTTAAAATACCAAAAAGAATTAATGCCCCTGAAGAGGTGGTTTGGGTTTCCTACAGAAGTCACAGTAATAAAAGATAAGTCTTCTGTCCTCGGGGAACCAGTGGATCATGCGTCCAGAGGTGGTCGGTACTGTGCTTCCTTTCCTTTTGATGACTCTTTTCTTGCTTTGGACTGGCAACACCCAGACCCCAGCCGGTTTGTGACCTCTTTTGAACGTGAGCTTTCTGCAGGCCTGGTAGTTTCGTTTCCCTGCTTGGCCTGTCACACGGGGCATCATCAAGCATGGACTCTGTGTGAGTGTCAAAGCTGTGGGTGCCTTTGGTATTGTGCATCTCATAAAAGAAGAGCTGACTGTCAGCGTTGTGACCCTTTAAGGAGCAGTTGGAATAATATACAGATTAAACAGCTGGTGTGTGGGTATCAATATGGTTTACCTGAGCATCATGAGCTATCCAGGGAGCAATGGCTTGCCATTGTTAATATGTTTTGTAGTGTTAGTTCTAACTCCTCCCACAGCAGCAGTGGGAAGTCCTCTATTGTCATTACCTAAAGGTAGTATTCGGCTTACACTAGCAAAGGCTTTTTCAGTATTACTTCTTCTTCCTAATACTTTTACTTAGCCTGTTAATCAGCCAAAAACAAATGTATGGATAACTTTAGCCAATTTAACAGGTCAAGATACTTTATGCTTGGCTACAGCCTCTCCTGAAAACCCATTTTCTACTTGTCTTGTTGGTTTATCTTTAGGTAGATGGCCACATCCCCCTTTGGCTCATGTTCTTCATTTTGAGAATCATGCTGATGCTTGGGCCAATGGGTCCTGTATCTCCCTTATGCAGCCATTGAGCCCCAGGAATTAGAACTTTCAGGATCTGTAAAAATGGACCTTTGTGTTAAATTTAGTTATTCTGGGCCAACCAATCTAAATCATTGGCTATTTCTCCAAGCCAACCCATATTCAAAAATGAAAGTGCTGGTGTAATTACACTTCCAACATCTCTTGCTCTCCATTATTGTTACCAGCAGGAATGGTTATATTTGTGGAGACAGAGCTTGGGCTCCTATTCCATCGCATATTAAAGGAGGCCCCTGCAGTTTAAGATGACTCTCGCTGTTGGCACCCAATATATCCATGATTTTACAACATAAATTTCTGTGGAGAGGAAAGCACAGTATTCATGTGTTTACCCCTGATTGCGATGATAAGCTCAAGTCATGGTCACTACCACAGCTTTGGGCTGCCTCCTTTTTTGGTCCAGGGGTAGCAGCTGGAAAGACCCTGGGATTGTTAAACAAACTAGGCTGCTGGTTAGCTCAACAAACTAATGTGACTTTGCTTTAACAGGATTGTTAACTGATGTTGGTTCAGTTAGGCTACATTGCAGAATTGAGGTTCTATTGATTTTTGTTTTTAGCACATGGGTGTGAATATTTTGATGGATTGTCTTGTATATTCCTTTCTGATCACTCACAATCTGTTCATGTGAGTATTAAAGCTTTACAAGACAATGTAGCCAAATTAAAAATAGTAGATGGAGCTGATTGGTTTAACAGCCTTTTGGAGACTGGGGGATCACTGAATGGGTCAAAAATTTAATTAAGATGGGAATGTTTGTATTAAGGATGCTATTATTTGTAGTGATATACCTGCCTTGCTTGATTCAGTGTATTCAGAGATTGATTGATTAATAAATTAATAAAACAAATAACAATTGTGGAACAGAAAAGGGGAAATGTAGGAGATCAGACAGCTACAGAAGATGAGTTGAGTAGCACCACAGACCTCCTGGCCCTGGTATGATGGAAACCGTGGGAGAGATAAACTCAAGGCAAGAAAAAGAAGTGAAGACATCACGTCTGACTGCTCTGGTGCAAGAGGATGTTAACAAAGACTTGATAAGCAAAATGATTATGTTGCTAAGGGAACAGGGACAAGGGGGTCTGAGTGGAAAATTTTGTGTCAAAGTTAGAGAATTGTAAATTCTGGTGGTTGGTGTAATAAACTGGCTTTGCTTGCATACAGTATGGTCTGTCTCTCTCAATCACTTGCATCTCCTGGCTCAGGGGTTGGCCAGGGGCTGCCCTGTGTGTTCTGACAGGAGAAAATCCTGATATAAGGCACAGGTTCCATGGTTCCAGGAAAATAGTCCTCTGCCCCTTCTCCAGCTCTAGAGTGTAAATAGCTTTGCTAAAGAAACATTGCTCACTCCTTCCAGCCCTGGCTCCCTAGGTCACACTCTTGTTTTCTGCTTTCTCAGGATTAAACTCATAATTGCTTCTTGGCCTTTTAAGGTTTTTTTTCCTTCTGGCACCTCCACCAAGCTGGGTTGAGGTCATGGGGGTTAAATCAGTGGCATGCCCCAGGCTTTGCAAAAACATTTCTACCACTTCAAGGTTGATTATTTCGCAAAAGTAGCTTCTAACAGAGGCCTTTAGGAGAGATCCAGTGACTTGGTAAACAGCTTCTGTTATTTCAGCTCTGTGAATGTTTAAAAAGCTTAAGCATTTATATAATTTGATAAGAAAGGTGAATATAGGATATAAAAATAACGATTGCAAATTTCACAAGCTACTTTCAGAGTCCAGTTAGTAACTTTGTGTGCTAAATTTCTGCATAATTGAAACAAAGCAGCTGCTGTCTGCAGAGAAGTGAATGTTTGGGCAATTAGTCTACTTTTGGAAAAACCGCCAGTACCTTTTGCAAAGATATATGGAAAAATAGTGGAAAATGGTAATTTTCAGAAGAAAATCCAAATGGTAATTTTCATTACTTATGTATTTTAAAATTTATTATAAGATATTCTGTAGTACTGCTTTATTTGTGGAGAGGAAGATCTAAAATTTTATTAGATACAACTTATGCTAAAAGCATTTCATTCAAGGAGGTCTTTGTGGGGTTTTTTTTGAGCACTTAGACTAACAATCCTTACCTATTGTTAGTATACCTAAATTACATTTCATTTTGACAGTTGACTACCGTGTCACTTTTCCAGAGACTGTTTTCTTCTTGGAGTGAATGTGACATAAGGAGAATGGTTTATCTGTGAATATTGTTCCTTGTCGATTTTTTTTGTTCCTACAAAGATGCTTTAATAAGCTTCAGGATTCCTGGGAAGAGTGGTTTTTTTCATCCTCTTGAGTTTTTTTCAGTCTGAGAGTTGTGAAGTGTTGAAAGCATAGATTTTCCTTGATTAATGTAGCCTTTGAGATTCTCAGCTTCTTGGCAGCATGTCCCTGACGATTCATTTCCTTTATTTTTTCTTTCTATCACCTTCCTCCTCCTCTTCCCTCCAAGATACAGAGGAGTAAAGAGGTATCTACCTGTGCGGGAAAAAGATGCTTGAGCGTAGCAAGGGGAACTCGTCTTATTCCTAGTTTTAAAACTGAAGTTGTTCCTGAGGTATTTTACAGACATAAGGCATGCTGGGTCTGTGGAGACAATGTGACATAACAGAAACTTGATTTAGTCTAGCAACAGTTGACCTCTGTTTATGCACTCCTGGTTCCAAATTGTTGTCTGTAGCTCTTTGCATTTAGAATGACTTTAAAAGAACCAGACTCCACTGATTCAGAACCATGCTGGTTTGCTTTAGATTGGGAAGTGAACCCTGGGTTATATGCTCGCTTTGCATTCAGAGTGACATGAATGTCATGAAGTGAAATAATGAAGACAGTGTGCATAGTCTTTTCTAATTGTCTTGAGTTTCTAGAAGATAGTTCAAGTTGTAGTTTCCCTTTTCTGTGCTTGACTCCAGGAGTGCCTGTTGTTAAGTGACGGTGCATGTGTGAAAATACTTGCAAGAAAAATGTGTCGTGTTTGATCTGTTTAAGAAGATACAATAGTATTTAGTCTGTGTGCTGTTGTTATGAACACTTCCATGTAGGGTGATTTGTGTGTAAGGCTGACGAGAAAATGTGAGCACTTGGAAAAGTATTTTTTGAGCCACTCTAGTGAACTGCTAAGAAAAATAATTCTTAGCTATTGTTACAGGACTAATTCAGCTTATTAGATACCACATATCATTGCTATACTGAAAACTGTTTTCAGTTGCACATGTAGAAATAGGTTTAGTAAACATGACTAAGAATTTAATTGTGTGGGGCACTGAATTTATTTAGCCAATAAATTTGTCTTGATAATGTCTTCCTTCATGAGTTTAAAAATGCTATTTAGGTATCTGATCAATGTCCTGAGTTTCTTCCCAAACTCATTGTCCCTGAAAGAAAAATTGTTTTAGCAACAATTGTATCTATACAGAATTAATTTCTCTTGAAGATTTGTTTGATAGAAGGCCAGCAACAGAGTTGGAGCCTAGGTCTGAATTTAGATCTTCCCTTTTGGGGGCTGTTGCTGTGTAACAGACCTGCAGGGAGCATCAGACATCATACGTACCAAAGCAGATACAACATCTACTTTCTTGAGTCTGTTTTCAAAGCTGTCTCATCTTTATATAAGGAGAAGCTTTCAGATTAAAGGCTTTGAATAAGCTTCCCATCTTTGGATTAGGATCTCAGCTCTAGAGAACTTGAGCTAATTGCTAAGGGTGTCTGCTTGGCTCCTTTGCACTGATCTGAAGTGGATTTGAGTATGATCTCATTCCTGTTCAGTGCTGCCCAGTTCCGGCATGGACAGATGACCTGTGAATGAGCGGCAGATTGTGCCTTGCAGATAAATTTCTTTGAGGAGACTTTTCTAGCCTTCCTTGCTCCTTGGGCAAGAGAGGCAGAGCTCTGGAGCAGGGTGGTTTTCTGGTGGCTGGCTGATGTGAGCAAAACTCCGCTCTGATGCAGGGAGAGTGGTGACAGTGGTGTGGCTTTAAGCTGGATGTGCCCTTCCTTCTCACAGATTGCTGTGCTCTGCTGCTGAGTAGGCAGTGAGCAGGTCATGGAGAGAGTGACCAGTGCTGCAATCCCAGCAGGAGTTCTCTGGGATAAATGTGATCCTGCAGATCCCAGCAGTGATGTGGGGGATGGTTAGTCTGGAGGGCTGAACTAAAAGATAAAGTTTAAAGAAGGAAACTGTCTCTTCTCGTGATCCTATTCAGTCTCTGTGTAGAATGCAATTAGTACTGTTTTGATCTTTCGCATGATTTAGTCTTGGGCTTTTAAAACCTTGTGTCAGATATTCATGGTTGGGTTTGATCAGCCTTATTACTGTGTGTGTAGGCTTAATCAATGACCATTACTTTTACTATTAGAATAAGCAGTGCAACTGCAGAGGAGAAAGGCACAGCTCTCGGGTTTTTGATTTTCAGTTTGGCATGCCTTTTTTTCTCTTTGGGTCAAAAATCTTCCATTTTTTTGTTCTGAACATTTTAAGAATTGGGCTACATAGCAATGATGCTTGATGCTGAACATGGGAGTTCCTCACTGCAGCTGTCCCTGGAGTACAACTCACCAATGACATGAATGAATGAGGACACTTCTCTCATCTGTGAGAAGCTTACAGAGCTGCTTGCACTCTTGGGCAATTGATGCTAAATTGGTTGAGACTTAAAAAATCTTATGACAACATTTATTCATAACAGTTTCCCACAGTTTTTCATATTTCTTACCTGAGACCTTCCTTGCCCTAATACCTGGATTTTGATATATAAATAGCTCTACTTAATGAAGTGTACTACACATATGTATTTTCTATATCTAAGCGTATGTGAGAGAACTACAATTTGGGGCTTGAGTATAACTAAATCTAAAATTCAGATTCAGAGGCTAGTATTTATCACAGTCATGACTACCAGTATTTTAAAGCTTTTTTTTTTGGTTGGTTGGTCTGTTGTTTCTGTTGTTTGGGTTTTTTTTTCATAGCTAGGGTGATGTCATTTTGCTAAAATGTGTCTTTTTTTTCCACCTGTGCTGGAGCCAGATTTGTTTTGTTCATGTGATTATCCTCAGGTGATTCCATTTCCTGACAGAGCCTTATGAAGCAAAGACCCTCATCGGGGACAGGACATTTTGTGTGTTTTGTGTGCACAAATATGTGTTTAATTCACCTTGAGGTGTACAATAAAAATTCCTCAACACTTTCCTTTGCTTGTAAGGTTCCAGCATAAACAACTACTTCTACAAGAATATAAGAGGGCATGAAAAATTGTATTTGGAACTTCTGGAAACTAGAAGAAGAATATGAAAAGTAGTAGGCTTTAGAGCAGGTTAATTATGTCTTCTACTTGTATCTCAAGTTATTGCAGCTGTTGGCAAGCAAATAAGTTTCTTACTATAAGAAACTTACAGTTTCTTACAGTTCTAGGAAATCAAAAGGAATTGCAAGATCTGGTATGTAAAGTATCAGCTCTGAAACAATGATCTGAATCACTGCCTTTCCCAAGCTGCATTTATCAAGCTTTGTAGATGATTGTTGTGACTGATCAATGGGTTTTCTCTTAGCAGAGAATGTGGTGAACCCTCCTCTCTTGGTCCCGTTCCAGTGTTAGATAATAAGAACATAACTAATTCATCATCTCTCTACAGTTTGCCAGTAATCTGTTATTAATGCATGTATTCAAGTAAATAAAACTAAACCTGACAGATGTAAAAACTGTTGCATTCACATTCCAATGATGCAGTGAGGTGTAAAAAACTGGCTAGGAACTGAAAAGTATAGCTTTTCATGAATCCTAATGACAGTGTCTAACTTCCTGATGAAAACACATATTTGTGAATGTCAGTGCACAGAGAATTGTTTAGACAGACTGCAATGATGATTGCTAAAGAAATATTGAAAGCAATAAAATATAGAACAACAACCTTCCATTGATTTTGTTGTAATTTAAATATGTTATCACTTGTGTAGTATCACTTCATACAAAGAATCACATAGAGTATGACAGGTGATCCTTGAAAAGGCAGTCACGGGGAAAAAGATTTTCTTCTAATATCTTAAAGACTTAATATGGATGTTGTCGTGTTTTGTTTCTAAAACCCAATATTATGGCAATTTGAGATGGAAGAAACTTTGAATTAAACTTTTTTTTCTTGTGGGTGGTATTTGAGGGTCCAATTAACTTTCATTCGTAATTAAAAGATCCCCTTCTGAAGAGAATTGATTTGGAGAGTAATCATACTCAGTGGAAACCCTTTGTTGAAGGGAACATCTGGTTGCATCCTTTTTGCTTCTACAAATCAAGCAAACCAAAGGAGGCTGCTCTGTGATGGTATCCAATACAAATGGTTACGTTTATGAATGGTGATTGTTTCTGTATTGCATTTATGCTGAGGTACTGCTTATCTAATAATTGCAATACTTAGTGGTATAATTACTTTTTTAGAAAGGAAAAGTTTTTATCCTTTTAAAATAATGGGTCACTATGTACATGAGTTAGTTAAACCCTTTGAGTTCCCTTGACATCGAAAATAAATTGCGAATCTTTGATCTCATTCATCTAAATTATACCTCTGCTAGAAATCTCAATTAGAGGTTAGCAGGGCGCAGGCAGACGAGCTGCACCGCTTTAGGTTCCTACAACAGAAGGAAGCCTTGAGGGGAGTTGTGTGTGTGTGTGTGCTCTGCCTAATCCCTGGCTCTCCTGGAGCCTGGAATCCAGGGCTGTGCAGAGCCAGCTGCTGCATCGGGCATTTGGAGACAAGGCCACGTCCTGAGTGAGCTCAGGAATTGGGCTGTTCTGGGGTAACTCTTAGTCCCCCATTATCTGCTGCTTTGACAAGAAGTGCTTGTCCTGTTATTGGTGTCAGTATCTCCTTCAGCAGTCAGGGGCATTCCCACTCAGAACCAGAAAGTAGAACTCTAGGTTCAAATGGCTGCTCAGAGTCGAAAAGATTTGTCCTGAATTCATGATGTTTATAATAATATGCTTACTAGCTGTTTGTAAAATCTTCACAAATCCTAATCTTTCCTGCCTTAGCTTCACATACCCTGTCCTTTCTGAATGAGTTAGGTTATCTTTGAACCAAATGAAAATATTGCATTCTTAATTTATCTGTTCTGCTATAGAAAATGAATTATTTAAATGACCAGCAAAAAATACTTTAGGATATCTACTTTTACACGATTTTTGCTTTTTATTTTTAAAAAGTTGCTTTTAGAACCTCCATTCAGTGTTGGTTTATGGTGTCATGGGAGGGAAACAAAAATGAACTTTGAAAGAATTGAATTTTGTTTTCTCTTAAGAGATGAAAATAATGTACCTGTGGATTGTTTTGTTGTAACAGTGTTTATTGGAGTAGAGTCCATTTAAGCTTTTGCTGTGTTGCATCTGTGGCGAGACAGATGGCTGCAAAGAATATAAAGAATGTAGTATTTTATCAGTTCTTTCTGTTTTCAGTGAAAGTGTGCATTGGGTCCCTTGGCTGCCTGAACACAGATGCAGAAATAGACAAAGAGATAGTGCAAGAAAAAGAATTTGTGTATGAAATTTCATCCAGTGAAATACAGAAAAACTCCCCATCTCCCTCACTCCTTCTAAACCAAATTACTGAAAGCTAAGTAACAACAAAATCCTAAAAATTCATATCTTAACTAGATTTTTTACCTTGGTCATGTTGCGTGCTCTTGGGCAAACTGAGCTGACTTTTTTTAGATGTTAAACTTTTATAAGTGATCATGCACAGTACTTTGTTCTGTCACTTTGAATTTCTGTTCATATCTCCAGTTCAGTGAGCCTTTTCCAGTGTTATCAAACATGACTCAGTATTGAGAAATACTATCAGAATATTAAATTTGAGGTGCTTTGTTTCATTTTCAAGTTTAATTTATTGATAGAACACATGCCTCTAATATGCATAATTAATGACACACCTTAAGACCAGTCCATCTGAATGCTGCCGGCTATCAGCTGGTAACAGAGGGTTCCTCATAAATACCAAGCCCCTTTTTTTTGCTCCATTATTTAAAAAAAACCCAAATCCCCTTTTCTCACTCTTGTATTTTATATTTATATTGAAAGAAACCCCAACAAACCAACAACCACAACAGTCTCCTGGTGATAAGGTCAGAGGTGATGGCTGTCACACGAAGGAAGAGCTTGACTACTGCTGCAGGGAGGCAGAAGTGCTCAATGAAAGGACAGATTATGCCTGTAAAGAGGCAGTGAAGGAGACTTGGTGAGACTTTAGGATCTAAGAAAAGGTTTTTAAACATAGACAAGGTGGAAGAGTAGACAGCCAGGGGATGGGAAGCTGTAGAAAATAAAAGAGGGGTACCTGGGAACACGAGATGTTAAGGAATATGAAGGAAGTTCTAGATTAAAGGCATGTATTGGAATCTACCGAAGAAATGCATTTGATATAGGGGATATGGTAAAATACGGAGTGCAGGGCAATGAGATACTATTTCTAATAAGCAGCTTGCACTTACATTCATCACTGCATTTCAATCATTGAAAAATCAAAACTTTATTTAAGGAAAAAAATGTTCAGAAATAGCCTTTTATATAGTTAATAGCCTGTCTAGTCAGTGAGCTGCCAAATATATGCTGAGCTTAGTATTCCCACTGTGATTTGTTTTTCCATAATGGAAAGAGCAGGAATGGCTTTCATAAAGACTATTTGTCATCTTTTAAAGGATGTATTGGATTTTTTCTTTTTTTTTTCATTCTAAAAACATGGCCTTTGGCATTCACAACATGCATTTTTCATAAATGCAATTCCTTGGCAGAGTGAACTATTCTGATGTTTGTAAGAAGTAGGATTGTATCAGGCAAAAAACTTTAAGTAGTTGAATGCAGGTTACCATAGACTTTTCATAATGCAAAAAAAAAAGAAAGGGTGTTTCCTAGACAAAAACATCATCAGATTGTTTTAAAGTTTTAATGAAAATATTTTATTTTGGAAGCTTAAATTATATTTGATCTGTTAAAATTATTTTGTGCTTTCTTCCACATTCCTGCTTAAATTATTATTAGAGTGTCAAAGATACAAATTATATGAAAGATACAATTCCTAACCCAAAGCTACTATTTAGTTTGCTTTTCAAGTTCTGCTTCTCCTGTGAAATTGTCCCATTCCACAGAAGTTTACTTTGAATAGGTTACATTTACTTGCAGCGGTACATAGGTGACATCGCACTGAAATGCCTGTCATTGGTTTCCTAATCTTGGGGAGAAGGGGGAGAGAGGAAGAGGGAGGAAGAGTTTTCAACACTTTCAGAATCTTTCAACTTAGAGATTTTGTTTGAATTGGCTTAAAGCAGGTGAGCATGCTTGTAGCAGTTGTTCTGGAATGAAAGAAGTATTAGAATTTTTGCAGTGGTCTCAATTTAAAAAATACTCCCTTTTTTTTGTACTAAGGTTCCATTGGGACTATAAATATGAATCTAGACTGCTCAGTGTTTAAGATTTTTCAGAGGGAGAAAATGGTTTCAATGGCTTTAGCCTGGATGATGCTCATGAACTCAGTGTTCTTTAGCTGTCACTGTTCATTTTACCTTTTGATTACTTTGCATACTGTCATCACTACAAGGTCCTACATAATAATTTAACACCACCTGCAAGACTACATTCATAGTTGAGTTATTTTAGGCTTATTTTGTAATGTGGGAAGTTGGCTGCAAGTAAAATATGAAATAAAAAAGCATAAACAAATAGTCTTAAGTCTCCAGAACTTAATTTACTAAAGATAAAATGAATTAGAGTGAAACTGCAATTCTCTTTCTTTTTCCCTTTCCCTCAAGAAAATCCCAAACCCAAGCAGCCCACCCCAAACTCCTTATCCTGTTGCTTTAAGGTATTATTTATAGATAAACCTTTTGGTGTTAGAATATGAAGTGTTAGATTTCAGTTTAGCAGAAAATACTGACCACCTCTCCTGTTGGCCTTGGTTCAATTCTTACCATTTGGTGTGAAAGGAAGGAATCTGAAAAATGAACAATAATTGCCAGCACTATGAAAGAATGTATTTTAAATTACTGTATTAGAGCTGTTTAGCTCACTATCCTAGTGATAGATAGCTTAGATATCTTAGATATTGAATAATTGCCCAATTTCTGTTACTGTAGTTGAAAAAACGTAAATCTTTTTGCCTTCTCAAAAATCTCCAATGCCTTCTAAAAATCACATTTGCAACAGTTTTTAAATGGTATTTAATCCCAACTGTTATTGACAGCAGTAAGATTTTATTTGCTATTGACTACAGAAACTGTATTTGACTTCGGTATTAAATGTTCTGTTTTACAAGGACATTTATGGAGCAAAAAGAATACTCTGCCTCCTTCCCTCTCCATAATTAATAATTTTGTCATGTGCCTTCTCTGTGCCTCTTCAGTAACCATGACTCACCTTAATACCAGTGTTTGACATTAGAAGCCTCTCCAGAGAGGAAGAAAATCATTCAGAAATGAGCTGTATAAAGGTTATTAAACCAACACTTAAGATTCTAGTCCTGCATATTTTCCTTTGCCCCTAATTACATGCCAAGAACAGCAATGTAGAAGTTTCAGTGTATACATATGCTGAATGTAACTTTATCAGAGGAAAAGTACCTACAGGGAACTGAAAGTTTACTCCCAGCAGTCGCATACATTGCTTATATATGGAATGCTGTTCTTTTTCAAGAATATAGAAGAAATCTTGGGGATTGAGTATCCTGAAATTTCACGCTGAAGTAACATATTACATATGTAATGGATTCTTTTCTTACCCACTGTTGTATGGGTCAGATTTTTAGCTGAAGTTGTTTTGTTGACTGCACTGTTACAGTTTCTGTAAGTAAAGGCAAATTGCGCAGGGAAGTTTGGAACATTGGGTCTGTGCTGTGTAAACACATCCCTGTTTGCAAACTTCTCATTTGTCACCTCCCAGAGAGCTCCAAGTCTAACCAGAATTTTAATACCCACAATACGTGGAACAGTGCATTAATTTTCTAAATGACTTTGAATTGTAGGCAAAAGCTTGCTTACCTTAAGTTTCTGTTTCTAAAGCTTCTAAAATGCATTTAGACTGGGAAATGCTAATTTTCACTCACCAGGGTGTAGCATGCTTAGTTACATTCCCTTTACAGGTAGCAGCCAGTGGTGGCTGCAAGGCAGTGATAATTTGCAGTGTGGCTGTTCCGACTTGCAGTACAAGACCCTGGTGAGGTCGAGTCCTTTCAATTAGCAGGATGAGGCTGTGAAATCCCCTGCCATTGTGGTCTTTGTGCCAGGGTCTACTGCTGCTTTACAGAATATTGCATAGGGTGGCCATTTAAGTCTAATTCCTTCAATAAAAATTTAACACAAACTTCCTCTCCTAATTTATAAAACGATTTGTGTCTTTTTCTAACCAATTTTTTCAACCCTGTGCATGTCAAATTAGTGATTTGAGACTACAAAAGGTATCTAGATCTTTATTCTTTTGTGTTGGCTTTTTCCATGAAGTTTGCCTAATACTTCATGAAATTATTTTACCCTCATGAGTGGTAAACAGGTATTTCAGCCTAGCTGAAAAAGGTGTAATTTTTGACATTTAGTCCTTACTGAAAAAAATTCCAATAATTGTAGCATTTATAAAAGCTTTAGAATCCCCAACCTGATCAGGCTGTTCCTGCTAATAAATAATAATAATAATATGGCACCACAAAAGCATGGTTTAGCCAAAATGAGAATTTCCTAAATTGACAGAACTTTTAATAGAGTCTTTTCAAGAAACAGAAAAGGCAGTGCTAGAAAAAAGTATTTGTGAATTATGAAAATCTGGAAATTATGTTTTATCCATAGGCATGGTATATAAAATAGCATTTAGTTTATTTATTTCTCAGTTCTTCAAATTCAGATATTTTTTGACAATAACAAATTGGGATGCTAAGCTTGAAATCACTGGTCTGGTTAGATTAGTCAAAACAAAAGACAGATATTGTAGATTTATGCTGCATGTGTGTGTAATGCTATTTTTTGTCTTGTTTGTGGTTCAGTTTTCAATTAAATACCCACTAAAAAGGTAGGTAAACTGGGCAGGAACAAATATCAGGGGTCATGTCTTTAATGGTTGTTTCCCAACTTCAACATCAATGAACACAAATTTTGTTTTCTTAACAAAATATGCAATTATTTATTTTAAAGCTTTCCCTCTTTCTTCATTTCAAGAACACATCCCCATTTGTTTTTGGTTTTCTAAGCATATTACAGTCCTAATTTGTAAATCAAATCATCCTGTTTATTTTGAAACACCTTACCTAAGTGTAGTTCCAATGTTTGGGCCGTTGTGTCATTATTGATATTCAGGGAAATGGGAATGGGGCAGCATTGCTGCTGCTCCTTGGCTGTTAAAATTCATGTCATTTACTTAAAACTCAACTTTCATGTGCCACAAGCAATGAGGGCATCTGTCAAAAAACTTCTTAACATTATTTTTAGATATTCTTCATTTCAATATGTGTTGCTTTTAATGCTCTACTTTTTGGTCAAATGATGAGGAAACAGCTTCACTGCAGTGTTGTCACTTTTGATACCTTAGGAGTGTTTATACTCAATTAAAATATGCAAAAATGAGAAATAAGTTTTCATTAAAACCTCATTTTATTTAGTTGATGTGAAGTTTGATAAAGGTTTTGAGTCTCTGAACTGGTATTCATGTTAATGCACCAGCATCTATGCTGTGTTTCAGATTTCTTTCTGATATTGCCTTCAAAACTAGTATGTCTCCTTATATTTCTCTGCTGGATAATTTGTGGTTTGCCAGAAGGTGTTTAATTACAAACTAAGCTTATGCAAGTATTTGATTCCAACTGAAAAATGTTCTGATTTTTGGATCTAATCCTTTGTGATGTTTCTACTTATATAGATTGTAATATGCCTACTTTAGTAATTTAAAAATGTTTAGATACTTTACATTTACTTTCAGGGTTGTCTGTTAAATTTTTCGTGTGATGGAGTCTGAATTCCTCACTGTTACTGGTGTGGCTTCTCCCTTGCTCACACACACGTTGTGTGCATGTTTGTATTTTTACACTTGTGAGTATTTCCCTATGTACCTGACTCTCTCTCTTCTATCTTGAAAAATAATTTGGGAACATGCAGTTATCAATATGTGCGAAAAAGATTTAATAATTCAAGAATCCTGACTGCTGCTGCTTTGTCAGAATCTGTTCTCTGTTGTAAAATGAAAAAGCAGATTTAATTAAGGGAGCTAGAAGGAGTATTACTTGAGAGAAAGAAGCATTCTGGTGCATGATTGATGCTAATGCAGGTATTTTGGGTACAAGTTTTGACCAAATGATTCCTGCCTTGGCACTTGGAAGATACATTTTTGTTTGTGTGTTGAGGGGAAAAACTGTAGGCTCATTTTTTATCTGCAGCTGGCCAGGGGATTGCAGCCATTCCTTTCCTAATGGTGGTTTTATTTTCTGGTTGTTTGTACGTTTCACTGTTCCAGTCTTGTCCCATCCTCTGTTGGAGGGGAGGTGAGGAAAGTTCCTGCTAACAGACAGTCAAAGCACGAGTCATGTCATGGCCCACTGGGGTTACCTGTTTCTCAAGCCTCAGTAAGGGCTTTAAGTTCCTCTCTTGATACTTAGTGTGGAATTTAGTTATTTAAAAGTCTGACTTTTAGCTCTAAACCTCTATGAAATGAGATTTGTTGAAAAACATGCACAGCTTGAACTTCAGTCAAAAGCCTGCATTTAGGGAACATGTTCCCTTTTGTGGTCTCCCACAGAGCAAACATCTAGAAATGCTTTGCAGACCATTGATTTGCTTAATCCTTTATCAAGTTACGTTTTGGATCTCAGTTTTTAAGAATTTCGTAACACAATTTTTGTGACAACTGCATTATTGATGAGTAATGCAGAACTACGTATTTTATTTCTTGTGTTATCTCAGGCTTTTTCTGAGTGTAGTTAAAAGTTACATCTTTTCCACAGAAAGTCAGGTGCGAGGAGTTCCCATATTTGCTTTCATCGTAGGGATTATGGCATGCAGGAGTCAATCAGTTCTACATTTGAGCAGTAACTCAGTAACCAGCACTGAATCACTTTCTTAAATAAAATCCTGACCTTTAAAAGGTCGCATCAAATGTGATGTGTTTTGTGCACTGAGTGCATGTCTCCCCTTGAAGCATGGCAATAGGAATGGCAAACTGATAGATATTCTGGGCAAGGTACAGATCAGATTGATTTACTTGGTGTACAGTTGCTTTGAACATTTTTGCAAGGGATACTTTTGGTACTAATGAAGGTCTTTTCTCTGGGAACATTTTCACTCCCTTAATCCTCTTTTTTTTCTTTTTTTGTTTGTTGGTTTTTTGTTTCTTGTTCGGTTTTTTTGGATGGTATTGTTGCACCATCTTACTGCACAATAAACTCTGAATTTGTTATAAAGCTATAGTGTTCCATTAAAACTATCGTGACTGTTTGCTTAAATCCAGTTTTGATAAAGCAGCAAATTAATTCAGTTTCTAAACCAAGTAAATCTCTAGCAACCTGTTTCATTTCATCAGTGAGAACTTGTGAAATTTTGCAGTTTCAGGAATATTCCTCCATTACTGGAGCTGAAGCAACTTTAGACTTTCCTGTGCTAAGCAACAGGGCTGGCATTTACCTATGGAACAATTGATTATAATACTTTTTTTTTTTTTTTGCAGTGCTAATAAAACCAGGCTGCACTGATGTATAGTATGTGTGGACACCTCCCTTGTACTTGACTTAGAGCATTTCCATGCTTTTTAGAAAAGGAACTTCTAAAATTTCTTGTAATAAGAACTTTTAGTGTTTTCTTTTTCCTTTTTCTGTATGATTTATAAGAAGTCTGTTTCTCTTTGATACATTGGCTTGATTTCTAGGAAGATTTTGTAAATGTTCCTAATCACCAGTTTGCACACAGAAATCAGAATTACTGATTGCTTTGGGCTAATTTATAACATGTCTCATATAACTGTACTGAGTTTAGGAATTGCAATATCACAATATAGTTCTAATAAGAGACTGAACTGCTTCTTTTTTCCATATTTGTCATTACCACTTAAATAACTCACTCCAAAGTGTCTGTTGGTGTGCTGCCTCATGAGTGTTTAATGATGACTTTCATTCAGTCTAAGCTGTCAGTAGGTCAGAGATGCCTCATATCTTGGATGGAGTTATGAAATATCCTGAGTTTATTACCCTATTAAAATTCATTTTAAATGTCAAAGTTTCTAATTTCAACAAGGAAATTTAGTTTAGGAGCATCTGCAAAGTAGCACACAATTTTCTCCTTGAGTGTCAAGTGAAATACCGGATAAAAATAAAAAGAACTTTACAGCATATGATGTTTAATTCTTTCTGTGTTTTAACTTGAGGTGGTTTGCAGAGGGGGCTATAAGAAATAATAATTTTGTGGTCTTTTATGATTTGACTTTTATGTTAAAAGCAGTTTGTAGAAACGGCCTGTCTAACCAAAGATACTGATGATTTTAATAAAACAAGCCCCAACATTCTTAGCAAAGCCCACTGCAGTTTTTTCCATTAGAAAATTCTGTGCTTTGCCAACCCCAGAATGCCTCATTGTATGGCTTGACTCAGTTTGTTGCCTGTTCTGTTCTGTGATGATAATTTAATTTTTCTCCCTTGCCAAGCTGTGGCCTGTCTGCACCAGGCCTTTGTCCTCTCTGCTGTTTGGGGTGTGTTGGGTCCTCTTCTCAGTGAGTGTTTTCCTGGTCAGAGGGCTGCAGCTTCAACAACCTGAATGTTCTACAGCAGGGAAAATATTATAGGACAAGTAGATGGCCAAGCTAGATGGTAGTATGAGCCTAAAATTGTCCAGATGAGCATGACAATTATCAGGCAATGATCAAAAAAAATGTTTTTCTGAGCCCTTTCACTGTGGTTCTGTTTCTGAAGCTGGACCCACAGTTGTTCTGTCAGCTGCTTGTAAAACCTGAAGCTGGAGCTTTGATAAAAAGTCTTTTTTCTTGTTAATAAAGAAATGTCATTAATGATATCAGGTATCAGAGGTACTGGCTTGTTGCTCTCTGATTAATTCCTTGTGTGGAAATATGAGATTAACAATGGAGGACAAAAGACATGATAAATCTGTTTAGTGATAAGGACTTAGTGTAATCAGGAAGTAGCTCTCTGGTTTGTGGAACTTAAATGTTAAATTCCCTCACAAAAAAAAATAATAGTTGTGGTGTTCATTTCAGTATCACTAGATCACTGTTGAGTTTTGAGGATGGCTCACGTGAAGCTCAGTGAGGCAAGTAGCATGTGTAATGTTTCTCTCAAATTCTGTCAGTCAGATATCATTTGGTATCACACAGGAATTTTAATTTCAAAAGGAAATTACAGCAGCATGGGAGAAAATAACCTTTTTTTTTAAATAAAGGTAATGAATTTTGTTCGAAACAGATCTCTTAGTGTTTGATACCTCCATCATAATGGAGTCTAGCACTCTCCAGAATCCTCCCATTACCATAACTTTCCCTCCAGGCTCATTTACGTGTTTGCATACTCAGAGTCTGTACAAAGAAGTATCATTTTTAGAGATGCTGGCTCACCTCTTGAGTTGATCATTGCTGTACCTGTGGGGCTGAGTAGCTATCCCTGCAGTCAATAGTCTGTTTTGAATGTTAGAAGTCTGCCCAAGTCCTCATTAAAGCAGCCTTAAATTGCTTATATAAAAAAAGGAGAATTACATTAATGGCAATAAAAACTTAGATTTAATCATCACATTTTCATGACTTGAACTTCAAAAGTTTTGATGACATCCTACATTTATTTAGAATATAAGTCACGGTTATTCAGCCACTTAAATGTTAGCCTTCTCAGCTGAATCTGTTCCCTGAAAAACTTTACAAAAGATACTTGTTTCTTGTGGCCCCACACAAAAGAGACTCTTGGTTTTGTTCTACAACATGAGCAAGAATGCAACCTATCTTAAATTCTGGTATTGATGTAAGAAGAGTTAATATTGGGAAATTGAATTACTTTCGTGTGCTCTAAATATAAGTTTCAAGGCAGTTAATTTCAGAATGGCGTATCTCAGCAGATGTGTGGAATTTATAATAGATCTCGTCTTCACTTTGAGCCTTAATATACAATTATATAAAAATTCTAGAAATGTCAAGTAGGGAAAAATTCTGAGTGCAAATCAATAACAATTTGGCCTTGTTGCTAGATCAGTTGTATTCTGCGGTTTGTAATTTTTCAATGAATAGAAAATAATGTTTTACATAAGCATTGTAATTTCTTTTTATATTGATTTGTCTTGATAGTTCCTTCTAGTTATTAGCGTGACTATTATTTGTTTGACACTACCACCTAGTGAATGTGGCTCTCGCCATAAGCTGCAGTGCAACCTCCTGCTCACAGGTAGAAGATACCTTGCCAATAATACTAAAAGCAGGACAAAATATTATCTGACTTTTACAGATGGTCTGCTAAACGTGAGTACTTACCTTGGCTTCTGGGCAGAATCGTACAGTGCATGCTGGAAACTTTGCTGCCACAACCACGTTGTCACTGGTTCTTTCAGAATTCATGTTGAAGCCATTTGGATTCTCTGTGTATAAACTGCAAAAGCAGCTCATGCTTTGAGCTGTTGGCGTTGTGTAAGTGCACCTCAACAGGGTGACAAGTTTTGTCATTAGTACTCTGTTATTAAGAACTAATAACAAAGAGCCTTCCAAGCTGTGTTTATTCCATCCTCCGTTCAAAGCAGCCCAGATTCTTGGATAGTTAGAGCCTTGCTTTGGTGGGAGGTTCATGTATTCAGGGTGTCTTGTATTAAGGCCAAGAAAAGCGTCGAATGGAGCAATCAAGTTGCTGCAGAAGCCAGAGTCCCTGCGGTTGGAGCAGCTCATCCTTCCATCTTCTCATGTTTCTCTCTGTTTCTTTGCCACAGGATTTGGGAGTCTCATCGCTGCTCTCTTCATTCAGGCCCAGTGGTCCCTGTTCTGCTGCACTTGTGAGTTGGTGGTAGTTTCCAGAGTGGTGTAGTGATTGGATTTGGGGGGAGTTGTGCTTGGTGGTGTGTTTTCGGTGGCTCTTCACTGCCCTTGTGCATTGCTGTGTTCTTTACTCAAGTGCATTCACACAGATAAAGACAAGACTGCAAAGAATTTTCTGGTCATTATGACCACTCCTGTGATCCACTGAGTTTTGTTGATGCAAATCATTGTATCTTGATATTGAAAGGCATGTATCACATGCTAGCTCAAACAACAGGTTCATTTGGTTTGCTCAATCTGTGTGTTTTTAATATTGTTTAATCCAGGTACTGTTGAGTGAGCACATATACTCTTAGGGGTGACAAATTAATTCCACTCCCATCATAGAATCTCTCCACAGATTTATCACAAATTGTTGTAGCTGTGAGTGATTCCATGCTCTCATGAGAAGTGTGAGATTAAATTCTGTCACTACTGTAGTGTTTTTAATTAATTTAACCGCCAAACAAATAATTTCCCAGTATCAGTTTCTCTCTCTTTGGTCAGTAGCTAAATTAGTTAATGGCAAATTAATTAGTTAATGCAGTAAATGTTTAAAAGAAGGGACAAGAATGACTGGTGCAGATTCTGTAAATGTTGCAGAAGTAGGGGTTCATGTCTTTAACTGGAAAAACAGAAGTTGCATTTTTGCTTGACTACTATTGTTGAATTAACTGTGGAACATGCTCAGCTACAAAGCAAGAGTGGAAGCTGAAATACTGTAGTGCCAATGGCTAGATCCTAAAGTGATATTTTTGTAATAATTTGGAGAATAACAAAACCAAACAGGAATAACTCTGACAGAGCTGAAAGGAACTCAACTGTGCTGAGGAATGGGGTTGGGTTTTTTGGAACAGGAGTTAAGGTATCTCAAAATAAACATAATTTTATTGTGTTTTTTGAAAGAGCCTGAAGTCCTTAACATTACCTCATTGCCTGCTTTAGTCTGTGAATTCTTACTGGACAATGTCTTTACATGGTGAATAACAGGGAAACAAATGCAATAAACAGAGGATTGTTGCACTTTTACTGTTTCAGTGTAGGATGCTCATGTGTTTGGGTTTCCTGGGAGATTAGCCTTTCAAGGGAAGGCTTAAATAGGCAGCAGAACAGTGACCCTTGAAGAGCCCTGTGACCTGAGTTGGCAATGTCTTCTCCTCAGCCTCAGGTCCTGGCCCTCAGCTTTGCCCAAAGTGAGAAGCAGGAGCTCGTTGCAGTGTGTGACACTGAAAAAGACAGAGGGCAGTGCTGGGGCACAGCCACTTACCACAAACCCATTCAGCACTATCTGTGTTCTGGACAAAGGTATTTCTAACTTGGTACTGGTGGAACACAGGGGGTTAAGACAGAGCTGTGTCTGCCCAGGGGTTTGGGGAAATCACCAAGCATAGGTCACACAGGATGCAAACCCCTCTGGTTTGGGGAAGTTGAGTATACTTGAAACAAATGGTTTCATGTCTCATTCCAAACAGGTGGAACCCTGGTCTGTCATCTGTTGATCAGGTCGTTTCTGCCTTCTGTAGGAGCTGGCACATTCTGGTTGTTAATAACACAGACAAGTTGGATTTCTGGATACTTCCCAAGAAGCCATGATTGAGTCTGACTGTCTTTGCTGATGACAATGACCACTGAACTGGACTTGGGAAATGTTTGCCTGCAATGTTTTCCACTAAATGAGTCGGCGTAATAGTTGGAAAAATTGCATGTTGCTATACTAAAATTAATTTTAAATCTCATTAATTCTTTGAACAAGTCTGACAGTCAGATGTACACCTTGCCCTCTGTATCTTGTGAATACTATCAGTTGCCATATCAAGAACTTCAACACTTGAGTTTGATTAAAACTTGTTTTAAATTGGATTTACTGCCTTTAATACAGATACTGGCTCAATAGGGAGGATACAATGCATGTTTTGCAAATTTAATGGACCATTTCAGATGGCACTTTGTTATTAGTTTCAGAAGTGGCATTGTGTTTTGCCATGACTTTTTCTAAATGAAGTGTAAATGGGAAAAACATTGGAAGTTATCCTGAAGGTGCTCAGATAGGAGACAGCAAAAACTGCTTAAATTATTAATAAATAGTAAATGGAATTGCTTAGTGAGTGGTTGAATGGGTGTCAAAACAAATAATGGTTAATGTGATTGGAAAAGAGGTAACTTCTTCAAAATACAGTGGCTCTTATGAAACAATTGCATGTACAAAACTCAGTAACAACTTTGGAAAACTGTCTCCTGTTACACTGCATTTGATTGAACAGATTTAGTGTTTGTCACTTCTTAGAGATACAGACTTGGACTTATTCTAATTTCTAGGAAAATTAATTTTTAGGAAAATTAGCTTTAGGAAAATTTTCTAGCTTCAGGAGAGCAGAAGCTGGAGAAAATCTTCTCTCAATACATTATTTGTGTAAGTGTTTTGTGTGTTTTAAGGGACTAGTGAAGATTTATGCCCTGTTGGATATATATGAGGCTAATTCTACTGTAGTTTGTGTTTAATACTTCATGGCTCTGTCTCAGGTCAGTGTGTTTAATTCAAAGGCTAATATGCTTGCTCAGTGCGTACAGGAATCTGCTCTTTGAAACTTGAGTTGTTTTTTTGTATTGTTTTGGTGTTTTTTTTCTGGTTCTCCCCCATCCCCCCCCATGCTACATGCTCTTTAAGTAATAATGGTATTTCTCCTGTGATGACTCAGGTGTACTTTGAATTTTATCAGTGTTTCTTGTATTTCATGCTTAATCTTTTCAAATGCAATTATCCATGTGATGTATTATAAGCTTCTGGGGAGAACAGAACATTATAGTTTCTACATGAATAGCTTGTAAGAAAATGACTAAGTGGACCTGTTTATAGACCTAATGCACCGGGATTCAACTCTAAAAAGAATGTAAGAACAATGAGCCCTGGTTAACATTCTGTGGAAGCTGGCAGCTTTGATGTATGTGTTTGTACATGTCTGCAGAATACAGATAATCAGTATTTGAAGTGTGCAAATTAAAGATCTACTTGACCAGTCATAATTACAGCAGTGTAAGGGCAGAATGGCACTGAGAAGTAATAAAATGGTCTTTAATCTTTTACACTGTAAATTATAATCTGTTTGTGGTTAAGAGAAAATGTTTTGATGGCTGCAGTATCCCATTCATGTGGCTACTAGGGGGGTGGTTTTCTTAGCTTCCAGATTTTACTTTCAGCTAATAAGCAGATATCACTCAAAAATTTCCTTAAAGAGGAAAAGCCACTAACAATGTGCTTTATTTCATGATGAAAAGTTCATCTGCCACTGGAATTTGACTGTTACTCTGACGTCCTTATTTTTAGTATTGAAAGACATCTCAGGGCTTCATTTTATGATGTTTTAGCTGCTTGCATTTTATAGAGGTACTATGATATCTTAGCATTTTGAAATTTAACATATCTGTCTTTTGGTTTATGGAAAGTATCTCCATTTGATTGTTGTGTCAGTTTTATTCAGTTATTAGTGAGGGTTTTTAGCTGCAGTATCTTACTGCGTTTTCTAACACTGCTTTTCTATTTAGCTTTTATATCCTCTCTCTAAATTTTGATTAATTGTACTGAATAGAGATACAAGTTTTTTTTGTACTAAGGCTCTCTATTATATCAACAGAAAGCATAAGAGGTCAGATTAAATGTTCAGAAGAAAGCAGAACAGGCTGAAGTCCTACACTGCTCGCTGTGCTGGAGAAAATGTACGATGGATGCAACGTGTGGGGAACGTCCTGGGAGATCCCAAGGAAAAGGCATTGCTGGGGCCTGTGCCCAGGGACAGGTGCTCTGGCTGTTGGTGCTCGTGCAGAAATGTTGTTCTGAGCACGCTGGATGTTCACTGCCTGTGCCAGGTGTTCCCCTTGCTTTGAGCTGGGGTTATGAAACTGTACTCAGGCTACCTAGACAACTTCTATAGTTCAGCAGGAGTAGGAGCCATCATTTCCACTACAGTGAGTACAAGTAAAGTTAAGTAGAAAAGACGGTCTGTCCAGAAGGCTGCAGGAGTTGATTGCACCTATTTGATAACACAATTCAGTCATTTGGTTTGCTGGGTACTGTAGTTACTATTTTATCTCTGATTATGAGAATAAATAATTGTTTTGATGACTGTTCTGTCAACACTTAAACAATAATTTTGTCTTGAATATTTTCAGCAGCTACCTGCATTTGTAACAATTGTGGTAACATAGATTACCCTATAACATATCAAAAAATTTCAGTATTTATGAAAATAATAAAGTTCATTAGGTCTTAATAGCTGCACTTTAATTCCATTGGTAGTAAGTGAGGAATATTCTGAATTTGGTGTTAAAACCTTGGCAAGATTGGGTGTGTTGCTGGTGTGTTTTTTCTTCTCTCACACGAAGAATGAGTTTTCCATTAGTTTGCTTCATTTCTAGCTTGGCCAAATACACTGAAAATTGGGACATGGTGCAGAGCATCTTGGTTGTTGGTTTACATTTCAGGCTGTTAGTTAAATATAAGCTGTATTTAAAACCTCATACAGTTTTAGTAGCTTTCCCATTAAAGTTAAAAGAATTATCTCAACCTTTGCTATGTTGCTTGAAGTGCTGACACAAAAGGAAGTCAGAACTATAGCAAATACAGATTTTTTTTTTCCTATACAAAACTGCCATTCTCTTGTTTCTATCATACTTTGATCATTAAAGTCAAATAGTTTCAAGCATATTCCTTTCATTGACTTCTTTTTCTTTCAGCTGGAGTTAGTCCTGTTGCACCGGTGCTATTCAGGAGAAGATGAACTGACAGTAACTCTGCTGCGTCTCTCTTGTGACCACACCAAAGTACTTCAGACCTTCCTAATCTTGCACTGTGTGATAAAGGCTTTATTGTCCTGTGCTGTTGCCCTGATTCCAGTGCAGCTCCCTCACCCATGGTTCTTGTTATCTTGTTACTAACATCCCATTCGTTATATTGGCTAACTTGAAAAATCTCCTAGAATAAATTTCCAGTGATAACTGGCAGGAGAGGTAGAACAGTTGCACAGCCAAGTGCTTGTGAATCATTTAAAACAAACATGCATCCGTCTTCTGTTTAAGTGAGGGTGTGTTTCTTTGATTCTTACTGTCTGTTCATCTGAAGTAGGCACCTGAAGAGCAAGGAGCAGTTAAAATGGAATAAATGTTTTAAATCAGAGAGAAGGATTTATTTGCCTCTAAGTAGAATTTTGCAATCTGTGGACAGATACATTCTCCCAGTTAATTCTCTCCAAAGTACACACTCCATCTGGCAGTCTTGATACGT
Organism: Cyanoderma ruficeps; assembly: GCA_008694505.1. Classification (NCBI taxonomy): domain Eukaryota; kingdom Metazoa; phylum Chordata; class Aves; order Passeriformes; family Timaliidae; genus Cyanoderma; species Cyanoderma ruficeps. The sequence continues at coordinate 4,988,454 of VZDJ01000056.1, read as the reverse complement.
TTTTTGTTGTCAGATGATCTTCCTCTGTATATTGAAGCTTTTTGACACTCTGCCTTGCTGGGAGGTGTAACTCTAGCAGGAAAGCAAGATGGAAAACAAAAAACAGCAAAGAAAATGCAGGATTCCCTTAGGGCAATAAATTTTGCTTTTATGTAGCAGCCATTTTCTGACAGGACACATAACAAGTTCCTTGTATTTTTTCCTTGTGTGGCTTTCCATGTTCCACACAAGGCATACAGAGATGTTTATGCCTTTTTCTACTTCATTAAAGCACTTCCTGAAGGAACAGTTCCTTTCCTCAATATGACTCTGCATGGTTTGTTTTGTATAGAATCACAAAGATGGGGGAGGTTAATGCTACTACGTTTTTCAACAGGAACAAAATATGTGTTTTTTGAAGTACTATATATAAGCAGGCTTGCAGACAGGATGAGAGAATGTAAGTAAATACAGCTCTTACAGGCATCTGGTTTGTAGACAGTAAGTATTTATCAAGCAAGACAAAAGCCATATTTATATGAATATAAATGATGTGAAATCTGATCGCTTGTAACTGTGTACTGATCTGAAACATTCTTCAAAAAGGTAGAAATTATTTATTCTTGTCTTTTGTAATGCCTATGTCTTCATCAGAGTATCTCTGAATGGAATTCTCTTCACTTTGACATAATAATAATGACAGGGAAATCAGGAATGTCGCTGGCAGAAGTAATGGACCTACGGTGTTTTCAAGATGGATATGTATATATACATTTATTTTAAAAACAGCCTCTCCTCAAGAGACTATCAGTAAGGATTTGATGAGTTTTATCATTTGGGGTGGTGGAGTTTGAAAAAAGAATGGTGAAGGGGTGATTCAAAAGACACTAAACAGTAGTAACTAGCTTAGAATTTGATGCTAACAAACCATTTTAGCATGGTTCTCTTCAGCTTTTGTGAGACAGGTACCTTTGGAATAGTATTGAAAAATATGTTAGTCTAAAAACTATTAGATGCAGTTTTGTTTTAGAGCAGTGTTAGATGTCCCGTATTGCTCTATTATATAGAGAGCAATAGAATGAGCAGAATTAGAAACTTGGGGTTTTTTTATTTCCTTTAGATGGTTCTCTTTATTGTCCCAAAGGAACATGAAGAATGTTTTTTAGGTTAATGCTTCTGTGAAACTCTCATTTACGGTGTTTCAGATGGTTCAGATGTCATTCCCATGTTTGAGAGATGGATCCAGACCAATGCTGCTCTTCCTCTCAAAGCCGAATTTCCCTGGACCTAAGAGGAGATGTGGGGCACTGATGTTGTGGTTTCAGAGCTGGTTTTCAATTGTAACTTTCCAGCATCAGCTTGAACAAGGTCCCCATAGGGATTTGAAAAGCAGACCAATGTTTAAAGGAATTCAGACTGTTTCTGCCATCTGAAACAATGTGAGATGTGTGCAGGAGCAGCTCTGCAAGCCTCAGAGTTCAGTGGTTCTAAAGGCCTAAGAGAAATGCATCTTTGAATTTTGATGCAGTGGTTTTATGTGCCACATAATATTGCTGGCTTGGAGGTTTGATTTTTTAATAATGGATGGAAATAACTTCCTGTGGCTACTGATATGTTAAAATCCTATATGGTAAATTGATTTCTGTGCTTTGGGTGAAAGTCTGTAAGTGATTCCAAATTAAGAGTTTTGGCTTATTTCCATTGCCAGCGCTAAGAACTTGTATCATCCTTTAAAAAACCTAAACAAACCTGAGTCCTTTCCCAAAGAAACTAAATGGTGGGTCTGATTAAATGTAATTTTGGAAATAATTTATTTATCCTTGAATAAGGGAAATGCTGATTTTAGGTGAAAAGACTGCCTAGGCACAGTGACCACTTACAAGTTTGGGGTTTTTTTGTGAATTTAAATCCATTTCACTGTTAGAAAAATATGAAAAGTGGCAAGTGTACCAGGGAAATAACAGAATGCAGACATCATGGCATGTGTAATGAAAATTTACTGAACAATAAAATAGATATTGACAACACAGATTTCTTAGAGAAAGACAAATGACACATGACATAATAGAAACACAAAGTGTAGTGCTTTGCCTTACAAATAAACAACTCCCTTGAGAAACTTGAAGCGTCTTGTTAAATGGAGACATTACTTCCGCTGGATTGAAATGCACATTTTTACTACTTCTACTTTTCTTTTGACAGCATATTTATATTAGGAAAAAGCTTTCTTTGATTCTTCTGAATGCAGATGCATCACTGAGAGTTCTCCCGTTGGCATAATTATTCTTCCTTAGGAATTACTATCCCGTAACACTGATTTATATCAGTACAATATATCTGTTCTATGGGTTTTATTGGTGGATCAAGTGAATATTGCAGTACCAGTTAAAGTATTTCAGCTTAGAAAACTCTAAATTGTTCAGTTGGTGGGTCTGGATAACGGAAAGTTTGCTATAGTATCATTCTTAGGATAAATGCAACCTGGGGCTGTACCATTGCTGCTACAGTCTATCCACCACATGTAGAGTGTGTTGTTAGTGAAAAGAGAAATGTGCCCATAAAATTTGTCTCTGCTGAGAAGTTTGATCAGTGATTGCACGTCATTTTTCATGACTGATGTAGCTGGGCCAGTGCTACATCTTATTTATATACAGATTATATGATTTTGGATTCTGGTCAAAACCAAGCTTTTACACATCAATTATCTGTGTGCTTTTTTAAGTTAGACTTCTAAGTAATGCTTAGAAAGTATCATAGTTTTATCAACTCATGAAAAACATTTAAGATGAAAGAGAAAACTCAGTTTGTTTGCAGTTGCTGATGTGTAAGATCTAGATGAAGTTTAATGGCGAACCAGGCTGGCAAGAATTAAAAGTGTCTGGTATTGTATTACAAGCACTTTTACCTGCTGTGGTATTCCCACGGAATATACAGTAGGCATGTTGAACAAGGAGAATGGTTGAAAACTCTATAAACTTGTAGAAACCCCTAAATTATTTGGTGATTTTTATAGACAGCAAATCCACCAGGTTCCAGTTTTGGACTTTTTGCTGCTGCATTTGTACTTGAAGAACTTTAGCTATTCTGAGAGTGACTTTGGTTTCCTTCAGTTTTGGTATGGACTGGACCTTGTCCCCTTAGTGACAGGCTCTTTAAGCCCTTAGGGAAGGCCCTTCAGACCTCTTTCAGGAGAGGTTCTGACTGCATTTCCTCATCTCCTCTTGGCTTCAAGGAGCTCGGTCAAGTCAAAGACTTAAAACAGCTACCACTTCTCACCTCCATGTTTTCTTAGTTCATGACGTTGGTTATGTAAACTGTCGGATCCGCTTAACCCCTTGGTTCAATGTTTGGGCAAAAATATTTTTAGTGGAAGGGTGAGGTGGTGCTTTAGCAATCTTGGGAGTTATTTATGGTAATAGTGAAGTTTTTGTATTAAAAAAATCAGGAAATTTGAACTGTTTGCCGTGTCTTCTGTAGAGTGCAGTTACTAAGGAGCAGCTTTTGCTTTAACCTGCAGCACTTTGTCAACAATTTATATGAAAAAAATGAAGTAGTTTAATCCAGTTTGCCTTCCCTCCTCTCCCTCAGGATGGACATCTCATCTCATCTTTGCTTATCCCATGTCTCTGCATTTACTCATCTTTGGCATGACAAATGTGATGGACTTGCAAGGGGTTCCAAGTTATTGCCAGGATTTAAGCTCTATTTTGCCTCAATTTAATACTTTCATGTGTTTCTTTCTTTGTACATTATTTTTCAAACTACAAAAAACATCCATAAAAAAGTTCATCAAATAAATAGAAATTGTGTAATACCTGGTCATACTGCCTTGTTACCCACAGGTAGCTTGCAAGGGTGAGTGTCACTACTGCAGCTTGTTGTGAGGACGACTCTTAGCTTTAGCTGATGTGGAGGGAGAGGTGTGTGGAGTTACAGCCTCCTCTTCCACGTGTTGAGAAACCAGCCAGGAACCTCTGGTCTTTGAAAAGAATGGATGTGGTAACTAGTGGGAAACTATGGCACTTCTGAGTTGAGGAGGAGAATATATTTGTGAAGGATCCTGAAAGCTGAACCTTCTTTTCAGTGGCTGTCCACGTGCATCATTTATATCTATAAAGACTGTCAAGATCAGACCTGTTGCCTTGACCCTTAAGATAGATTTGGAAAATCTCTGCTTCTTTAATGCCTTTTGTTTGAATGGTTGTTGTTGGGGTTTTTTTTTTNTGGCAAATTTATCTCTGTGTGAGGCATTTCTTAAGAAGAAAGCTTGTTCTCAAGCTTATCTTGTAGAACACGGCAAATGGACCCGCTCTTTTTGTCTGCGTGTTTTCAAATGGCAAAAATATAACCAGGTATTAACTTCAGCTCCAGGTGCTCAAAATGACAATTTGATGGTATCTTCCCACTGGCCAATTCTGAATCTGTTTCCAGAATGAGTGGCACAAGTAGGTGGTGCTGATGTGGTTAAAGCAGAGGAGTCAGATGCCTTTTCTGGGCAGATGTCTTGTTCAGTAGGTGATAATGCTGTGTTTTACTCACGGGTCCTTTTTGCTGGATGTAACAACTATTGTTGTTACAGTGATTATAACATGAGTTATGAGTTCTTAACACCTTGTACTTGCAATGGATACTCCCTTTGAAATAGTGCATGGCATAATGTATGTAATCTGAGAGTATTTATTTAATGTGCTTTACAAGTACAAGGAGCTTACAATTATACAGCACTGATTCCCAGCAATGACCATCTTAAACATGTACTCAGAAGTTGGATTCAGTTGAAATTTGTGTTTTCTTTTTATCCATGCCCTATACAACAAACACCAGCAAATATTTTTGGATTATCTATGCAGCTGAGGAATTACTTTTTTTCATCTATGAAACTTATTTTAGATTATTGCAATGAAGTACAAAAATTCATCTTTTGATGCATTGCAATCAAACTGATGCCAATTCAGTAGATAATAAATGATTTGAATGTATAGCTTTTTGCTAAACTTGGATATTACAATTAATAGGACAGATACATACTTAGTTGGTTTACTTACTTTGGGAGAAGGGGTGGTTTGAGAAGTAAACCTCTCCAGGGATGCTTTAAAGAAAAACAGGAAGTGTCTGGTGGTTTTGTTCCCTCTGTTTTTGGGAAAACTCTCTTTGAAATTTTTTTGGCATTAAATAAGGAAATTAGAAGAGGAAAGGCAAAAAGAAAAAGGTAAAAATAAAGCCTGCCCTAGAGCAGTCACTGGGGACACTATCATTTATATTTAAGATAATGTTGGAAGGTGGTAAAGGAGAGTTTTAAAAGATTTGATGTTACTGCCTGTTTTCTCAGATTCCTGCTGTCTGCTGGTGACAGCTGCTTCATTGAGATTATTGGTTGTGGCTTTTACTGTAAGAGTTTGGAAGCGTTTAATAAATAATGCATGAATAAACCAAATGGAAACCTATCCGTATCTGCTTCATTAGCAAACACACTTACAGGAATATACCAACTTTTTGAACCTGCAATACCTAAAGTCAGTCCTTAATGACAATACATGCAACAAATTTCTTTTACGCTTTTGTCCCCAGATGACACCTCTATACTCCTATGAGTGACTTTTCAATGGGAAGGTTTGAATGAAAATAATGGGAAGTAGGTGATGTGGAAAGAATCTCCAAATTCATTGGGTAATTAAAAATTATTCTTTATCAAGAGAATATAACTTTACTTTGATTTGTGCTTAACTGGGAATTCCTGTACATTTGGTAAGATGGTGGAGACAGCCACATGTGACCTCAAAATAATCATGATGCTCCCTGACTCTGGCTGCATTGCTCTTTGTATGTGGGTCACTGGTTTGTTTTTTGTTTGACTTCACATATTTCTTTCCACTCTTTGTACATGTTTATGGTTTTTGTTGTCTCACCTCTTTGTGTATTTCTACACCTTCAGTTCATTCATGCTCTTTGTGGATTTGTTCTTTTACAGCATATTGCCTGGTATAAAGCTTAGGTCATTTCTATAGTGGACTGAACCATCAGAAATCCTTTTCTTCAGATGCAAATTCTTTGGTGTAATAATAGTTTTTGCTTCAGTTACAAATCCATTGTATTCATAAAACTTGAACTCTTCATCAGCAGTTAACCACGTTGGGTTGCTGTGGGGTACCTTCCTGTTAGTGGGCTGGGAAGAGTCTGTTTAGGATTAGATTGAGGTCTATTTTCTAAAATGTAAGTAACCCTTTGCGCCTTATTTATTTGATTCAATATCTGTTAACTGCAAGGGATGCAATTAGCTGTGATTGTTGTTGCTGCTGCACTATGAAAGGTATATAATTCCCCTCTCTCTTTTCCAGCCCCGGCCCCCTAGACCCTTCAAAAAAACCCCATAAAAACATCCCAAACAAACTCCAAACTCCCAAGAAGGTAAAAGGAGCTTGGATTTTGGGATGACTTTTAGAAAAATTTATTCTCAGTATCTTTTCTGAAGGTATATGCAATCACCTGTACTGTATACTCTCCTATTTGCCTACTACTGCACAGTTCCACTGATGTGGAAACATCTCATGGAAAAGAAATTCAAGATTGTTATCTTTTTTACTGCACTGAAAAATATCTAGAGTTTTACAAAGCTTTCAGTAAATTATTTGCAGTCCATTTAAGGAAGCTGGCTGAGCTATCAATAGATACCTCGGACAAGCAAAAACCTGACTTATCCTTAAAAGTCTGAATTTTCTACTTGAATTTAACAGTGGCAGTTGTTCCAGAGTGAGCACTGGAAAAAAAAAGATACTGCATATTTTTATCCAGCTCTTTGCTGAAATTGTAATGAAGGCTGCTGAGAGCATTTATTTTTGATAATATAAAATTTTTATTTTACTTTTAAAGTAACACCCTGGTTTAGAGACCACTTTCAGTTCTGAGACTTCCTTAGTTACTCTGCCACAAAAATAACAGTATTTTCAGCTTTTGAGACTGAAGGTAGTTTAGATCTTGCCTTTCTACTTTTATGGTTCATAATCAGGTCCTATATTCCCTGTGGCCCTGCAGGGAAGGGAGCATCTCAGACTCTTAGTGTACAAGTTCTATGGATTTTGTGGTAAACCCCTCAGTGGGGAATGCAGTGTTTTCACAGGTGTGTGCTCAGGTAGGCCTGGGTCTTACTGTGCTGGTTTGGGCTGGGGTTCAGTTAATTTTCTTCACTGTGGCTGCTCAGGAGCTGGTTTGGATTTGTGCTGGAAACACTGTTGATAACTCAGGGATGTTTTAGTTATTGCTGTGCCATCAAGACCTTAACCCATTAAACTGACTTTATCTCAGCATATGAGTTTTCATGCTTTAATTCTTCTAATTCCCTCCCCCATCCCACCAGGGCAGAGTGAGCAAGTGGCTGTGTGGGGCCGGGTTCTGGCTGGGGTTAAATCCTGACAGTCAGATATTATTCCTCCTTCCCACTGGAGGGCCCATTATCCAGATTTGGTGTTGTATAGTGAGAGAGGAAAGCTTGAAAGCTTTGTGCTGTACTGTGCATTTGACAGTTGGACTTGATGATCCTAAAGATCTTTTCCAACCTAAATGTTTCTATGATTTATTGCTTGCATATGTTATTTTTCATTCCTAGGTATAAAAGGCATCAATAAAGAGATTCTTCTCATGAGTGATTTCTCCCTGGCTATTGTATTATTTACGAGGCTGATGGCTTTTTAAAGGCTCTAGATTTTAGTAATGTCCAGAGACTTCTTTGAGGTGGAAGTGCTCCAAACCATTTTGCCTTTCCCGTCCTCTGATCCAAAGAGAATAGTCAAGTGGGTGAAAGCTGAAAGTGGGTCTGTGTGCAACAGCAGTGTTCCCAAGGATTTTAGAGTTCCAGGAAAAGGCAGAATTTTTATAGTGGAAAACTGTGAAAGACTTGGGGTATTCCCCAAACCTGAATCTTCCGGAGTGAATAGGATGGCTTGAAGGATGGAATGTGGCAGACATAACGTTTCTTGTGTTACCTGTTTCTCAAATGTGATCCTAGCAGTGACGTGCTTAACCTGTTGGCAGTTTGTAATCTTAAAGTAACCAACACTGACACTACAATTTGGGTACTTGTTTTATGTTGGTAGAAAGAGAAAGGACTGGGGATATTATAAAAGTTGCCTTTTTGCTCCAGGAGATGTATATCTTTGGTATACTTTGGTATATTTTTTGTCCTCTGCTGTTGGTCCTTTTACCTGTCGGACCTTTTATGTTTGTTCTGATTTTTTTCTTGGTTTTCATTCTCTTTTTTTAATCTTTCTCTCCTTTCTTTCATACTGGTTTTTCCTAGCTGTAAAATACTTAAAGATTCTTAAAGCGCAGGATAACTTTGATTGGCAAAATCATTGTAAAGTGCTAACAAAATTCAGGCAATAATAAAGAAAATACTGTGGGTGGACACGTTTCTATTATGGTTGATGGCATTCCGACAGAGAAAATAATTTTAAAGATACACTGTTAACTCTTTTTAGATGTTAGAAGTAATCAAGTGTTTTTGAGCATCTCTGGTGCTAAAAGTATGGGGGAAGAGAGGGGTTCTGCAAGTTCCCTCTTCTCTTTGTATAGAGGTCGTCTAATGACAGCTCTCACTTTTGGGTTTGTGGTCAGTGAGAGAAGATGGTGATGTGCACTTCATCTAGAAGCTTTCAAAGTGCAGTTGTAATTAAGAAATTTTTATGATAATTTCACCGTCTTTTCTCTTGTGTTCGTGCAATTTAAACTATGACTGAAAGACTTTGAGAAACAACAGTGATGATTTAAATAATCACTTATGATAAAATATCTCTTTCTGGGAATTTAGGTTCCAGAAGATTAGCATTATTGATCATTCTCTTCTCACGTATTCTCCAGATGACTTTAGAGATCTGAAATTATTACTCTTTTCTTGTCTTTTGTAATTACCAGTACAAGGGGTAACTGAACTAGAAGACATCAAGGATGCATTCTAATTGTTCTAATAAATTACATTAATCATTTATGCTTGCAGCCATGTTTAGTGAAAACTTGTTTGACAAAGTGACAACTTCTTTTATAGTGCAAGCAAATGTAACTTCAGTTTTCTCTGACTGGAGCTTAATGGTAGTAGATTTGAAACCGTGTATTAGAGGATTTGGGCTCCTCAGGTGCGTTGCAAGTTCTTAAGCATCTTTTCCCACCACGTAGTGCCAGCAAACTGTTCTGTGTTTAATTGCTGGGAAGATCAGGTGACTTGCTGACTTACCCAATGCACTTCTTAAATAGTGCAGGAGGACAAGAAAGAGTCATTCAGACAATCAGAACACTTCTGAACGTTTTAGTACTGAAATATTTATACTTCTGGCCCAGCCTGTCCACTGAGTCATTTCCATGGTGCATTGCAGTACCTGGGACAAAATTCACTTGGATAGTGTGCAGATGTTTAACATCTGTATAGCTGATTTTTGTCCTTGTCATGTAGTAGAGCAGTTCTAGGCTGCTCTGCAGGGCTGTAGAGTTGTAATGTAATCGTGCAGGCTTCTGATGCCTGTGGAAAACTGCTCATGGCCTCGCCTCTCCCTGATGGTTGGGATGGCATTGCAAAGCTCACAAGGTGGTTACTGACCTGCCAGGCTGTGGGTAATTAACCAAAAACTGAGTTCTTTGCCTAAAATTAATAAGATCATGCTTATGGCAACATGAATAACCAATGTACATTAGAACAGCATGAAGCAGAGCAATCAATAGTGGGGATATGTGGAAGGAGAAAGAAGATGCCACATGGTTTTTAAGTATATTCTATTCAACACAACCTCTGAATACCTTCTTATCAACAGATTTTCTTCTGCTGACAAAATAGTTCTGACCACTTAAATCTAACAGGTAATCTTTCTCCCGAAAGAGATGGAGTAGTTCTCACTAAATTAATCTCTGCATTAACTCTTAATTAGAAATACTGAAGGTGGCATTATGGCATTATGTTTTGTGAGGAGCGCTTCCATGATCTGTTATTAATGGGCTATTACAGTTGGTAACAAAGGGTAACAAGAACTAAACTATTAATGAATTCTTTATTATATGACACAGAAGTATTTCCCTAGACTTTCCTCTGCATATCTATTATAGGTAATTTTTTTAATGGAACACAGGTAGAATGATTTGAGCCATGCCTGAGCTGCTTAGGGTTGCTAAATATGCAATAAATAATTAAAGAATAATAAGATCAATTGAGACCAGTAAGAGCTTTTAAGATCACTCAAATTCCATATAAACATTTTGCATTCAAACTTCAGGTTTTACAGTTGGAAGTCTGACTCTGCATATTGAAAATAAACAGACTTCTAACTTTTGAGGCAGTGTTACACACAGAGGACATGTAAAAGGGATGTAATTGAAATATTTAAGTCCAGACAATATTTGTACAAGATACACCCATCCTTCTGGCTACATGAAATTGCAATGGGTTACCGTTTGTTTTTATAAGCTGTGCTGCATCTAGCTATTAAGTTGACTTTCTAACTGTGTGTGTAAAGAAATACCTTGCCCTTCATTACTTCAATCTAAAATTCAAATTCTTCTTGCAGTGTGTAACAGCATTAGAAGTACTCAGACAAATTAAATGATTCAGTATGGTAACTTTAAAGAATCTAATTTCCATGCAGGGAATCATTTTTATCATCTGGCAAAAAGACAAAACTGTGAATTTTACAGTGACTGCTTTCTTTTGTAACATTTTGTTGCATGGGGTTTGCTTTACTGTTAATCCATGCTCAAATCCAAACTCATAAATGCTTATGTAATGTTACAGATTTTAAACTGCCCATTTTTCTATTTTACACGTTACTATGACTTTATTTAGGATTTGTACTTACCATTATAATATGTAGCATCATTATTCATGTGTGTCATTTAAAAATATGTATGTGGTGAATATGATGCCTGGAAGATACCTGTGGTATATTCAGTTTGTCAGTAACTTTTTAATCTTTTGTTGCTGTGAGTATTTATAAACCAGATTAGTTTATCCCTTGAAAAGTTTTAGTCTCTTTCCAGTTGCAGAGCAGGGCTCTAATAACCTTTATTAATATTTGTTCTGAAATACTGGAAATTCACCAACTTGAAAATGGCATCTGGGCTGTGTGTCCACCCGTCAATAACTGGTATTGACTCGTTGAGGTGGGTGAAGTTGCTTCCAGGGCGGAAGAGAATTCCGTGCCTGGCTGACAGGAGGTCACTGCCTCAGGCTGTCAGGGGGATGAACTGAAGTTGCATCAATGCTTTGGAAGGAAAGTTGGAGAGAGCTACTGGGTGAGAAGAACTTTCCACTGCACTCATATTTTCTGTCTGACCTTGAGAGCCTCAGATGTCATTCTTCTGCTGCATTCCTTTTGGAGGAATCTGGGCTGCTTTGAAGTTACTGGAAGTTCACTGATTCTAGATCTGCAGTTCCCAGCTATGTTTTCCCATTTAGCTAATGAATTTGGATTGCAGAACACTACGTTTTCTGTCCCCCTCCCCCCTTTTTTAGAATTTTTATTTTTATTATAAGGCAATAAGGAAGAGGTTAAAATTACTCTGCTTAAGGCAGCTCTCTATCAGAAGATTTTTGTAGACATGCAGAAAGGTGATCAGAGCATTGCCAACAATCTGTTGTAAATCCTTTATATGTTCTTAGAAAGCTTGTGCATAACGAACCTTTGCTTGAAATTATTCTAACCAGGGAAGAAACCTCCCCAGTTAAGCATGAAAAATACAGTGGACCTTTATAGGTGCTTTTTTCCTGAACATTTTATGGCTTATTCCCAAGTGAAATTGAAAACCATCACGTCAGCAGCTGCCTGCCCTTGCAAGGACCTGGCTGATCAGAGTATTTGACACCTTGGGATTTCTGTAAAGCCTTAGATTTCACATTAGGCTAGAAGTATGTTTGCTGCTTTATCATGTGTTGCAAAACATGGTCTGAAATATTTGATTAACCTAGACATGCTCTTAGAGCAAAAAAAAGCATGAAAGACAAAATCCATTAGGCAGTTTCAGGAATAGGGTTGGAGTAGTGGGTGTGGCATGAGATGCTGACATAAACTGTATATCTGTGAGGTTATCAAATCAAATACCAACTTGACACTTCAGTTGTAGAGTTTGGGCAAATATTCATTGAAACTTAAAGATTTTCTCGGCCTCGGCCTGGTTCCTTTTGGCTGATTCTAGTCTTTGTTTCTCTTCTGGTAATTTACAAGCCAGTCAACTTTCAGGTGTTGTTAAAACATGACTCTGGATTTACTGAAAGCCACCTTAAGTACAGGAGAAAGTGACTTACTGAAGTTTTTGCCTTATTTGGCCAGAATTCTGAGCATTCATTTTTTGGAAAATTCCCATTTGTCTCTGCTAGCTGAGGTATAGCAGGTATTTATCTTACTGAGGTAGGCTCTGCAGGACTCCTGGGAGCTACAGGTTAAAAGTTCAGCCTACAAAGTTGTGGTTGAGAAAACTTGTCCTATGTATGCTCAGGGATGTATTGTGTGAGTTTGTTTGTTTTCGTGGTGGTGCTTTTTTTTCTTTTTCTAAAAATGTGTGTAAAGATGGTGACAGAGTAGGTAGAGGAACTGTTTTAAAGAGGATAAATGGAGTTCCAGGCGTTTCACATGAGAAGCAAAGCCTTCCCCCAAAACTGAGGAAGCATGAGAAAAGGGGGACATGGATATGTCTCAAGTTGATAAATGTTTCATGTTTTTTCTTTTCCTTGGGTTTACTCTCTTTCCTGGCAATTGGGGTTGCAACAAATCTGAGGATATGACTATCTCCTTTAGTTATCTGTCTATTTTTTGGAGAAAATATTCTTCTCCAAGTACGGTCTCCTTGTAAAATGCTGCAGTTTGATATCCTACCTGGATATGATCTGGGAAGTACAAGTTAGGTCCTGCCTTGCTCTAAAAAAGAGGAAAGCTGGTTGTTTTCACAGGCCAAGCTCTACATCATCCTCACACATGAGTGCTGTGAATAGGGGGGTAAATTCAGTAGGCTCTTTTGTATTGACTTTTTTTAAGAGAAACTTCTGAAATGCGAGAATTTTTGATAAAAATGTAAAATAAGTCATGGCAAGGATCAGTCTAGTTCACTGTCCCTCTAATTCGTTATGACAGTTTTTCTAAATTTGCTGCATTCTTCAGTATCTGTGCAGAGTTCAGTACAAACTGAGTACCTTAAAAATGTACTGTTCAGTATTGCAATAAATCCCAAGCTTTTCTTTCATGATTTCAAGAAATCTTTATCTTCTCATTAAAGATTTTTTAAAAATCCTGGGGAAGAAGAGAGCCTACAAGCAAGATGGAAAGAGATTATTTACAAGGATAGGTAGTAAGAGGAGTAGGGGGAATGGCTTCAAACTGAGAGTAGCTTTAGATTGGGTATAGGGAGGAAATTCTTTCCTGTGAAGGTGATGAGGCCCTGGCACAGGGTACCCAGAGAAGCTGTGGCTGCCCCTTCCCTGGAAGTGTTCAAGGCCAGGTTGGATGGGGCTTGGAGCAACCTGGGATAGGGGAAAGTGTCCCTGCCCGTGGCAGGGGGTGGCATTAGATGATCGTTAACGGTCCCTTCCAACCCAAAACATTCCATGATTATATGATTGGAAAAATGATTAAGGCTGAAATAATTTTTTTGCTTTTTTCCTGCAGATCTCTACGTTTTTGGACGTAAGGGTTCCAGATACAAACTGTTTCCCAAAACTTAAGTGTTTTGATATTCCTCTTTTTCTCACATTCCCTAAAGATTCAGTTCCTGAGTTTTTTGTGTTGTCTTCAAGAATCAGAAGTTTAGGATAGTTTCATAGTGACCAAGTATAGTAATTGTGTTATAAAAAGCCTTGTCTCAAAGCATCGCAATAAATTATTGAGGTTCTCCAAAACATTTTTGAAATTTCTATATCTCCCAACATTGCAAAATTTTCCCCAGATGTCTGATAAACACAAGATTTCAAGCAGTGTAGTAGACCTGACAGACACTAAATTTTGCAGAATGTAAATTACAGTCATTGTGCCGATAAATCCTCTTGGCATTTTTCTCCTGAAGGCTCAGCACAGTGTTACTCCAGTGAGTCCCATTTACCAGGAGGCTGGAGGTTAACTGCATGAGATACCAGTTAAAAAATCTCAAGCAGGTTACTAGAAACTCTTCATATTGCAAAATTTACTTGCTATTTAGGTCTTTGATTGTCTCACTTGATTTTGTATTACAGTTTGTTCTAATGGCACTAAACTCTAGCAGTAGATGTTAAAAAAATATCCATCCTAAAGTCTGTTCTAGTGGAAGCTGCTCTTAAATGGCTTTTTTTTTTTTAGCAACTGCCACTTGAAGTCTTGTGCATATGGGCTTTAGAAAATTAAGGATTTCAATTTTCAAACAACTTCTCTGTGTTTTCAAACAACTGTTCTGTGTTTTCAAAGTGGTCCAAGTTCTTTGTACTCCCACACAATGGTAGAACTTTACAAGTGTTTGAATTTCTCAATGTATTTTCATTTTTCACATTTTATAGATTTCACAAGCCACATTCCTACAAATTGAATTACTTTAGTAAGGAGTGATCAAGCTGCAAATCAGGACCCCCTTTGAGAGCTGCCTTACAGACCTGCAGGGAGGAAGTTCTCTGGTCCAGGGAGCTTAAGGCTTGTAAGAGGAAGCCTGGAAACAGCCAGTATGGGCAATAGGTGTGAGTGTGGAACTTGAGATGGCAAATTCAGGAGCCTCCCCCCATACAGCCTGAAAAAGGAATGCCTCCTTCTCTCTACAACATTGCAAATGCCAAATTCCTCTAAAAACTTCCTGATAGATATATAAAATTTGTAATTTCTGCTCTGATTTTCCTGTATTTCTCTTTGACTTCTCTTCATCCTCAAAGGAACATGGTAATTTATGATAATTACTAATTTACTGCTTTAGGTTATAATGAAAATCCTGCCAAAATAATCAAGTTGCTTGCTGCTCCTTGTTTAAAAGGCTGTCCTAGGTCCTGCCTTGTAAACCTATAGTTTTGAGATTTAGATTCTATGTGCTTTATCCCAAGGAATCAAAATGGTGGCACTTATAATCAAACCACAGGATAAAACTCTCTGGAAGTGAGAACTGATGGAGTTTTAATATAATGAGCTGAAAGCCTGCCTGTAACCTTTGACTGTTATTTTTAAGTATCTTTCATGTGTCTATCTGCTTTAGTCTTAAATAATGATTCTAAGAGATACGCTGAGGAGCGACTGTGTGTGATGTCAAGGAAGGTCAAATTACTGAAATATTGGTATAGTTCTAAAACATACCTGAAATATGTTCAAGTATAAAGCTTCTTAATTAGTAGATGTCTGAGCTTTTTGTTAACATTGTCTCTGTCAGTCTCTTCAAAGTGTTGGCTTGAAAACTCATGTTTATACTCATATATGTATAAATAAATTTATCTAAATTGGCCTCTAGAGTTACCTTTGTGCTGTCAAATTACTTGCCTCAGAAAATAGGGGCATGGTTCTTTTGCAGGCTAAAGAGTAGAAAGTTTCAGCACCAGTCTTGCAGTGACCATCCTGGTGTGGTCACTACCAGTCAAGTTTACCTTTGAGGAATCCTTAAGGTAGATATTTTAAAATCCCATGTCCCTACCAATCAAAATTTTCCCTTCCTTCAAGCCTTTCTTTCCTATGTTAACTTCTTGTAATACCTAATGCTGTGCTTTTCGTTGTTAACTTTTTGTTTGCCATTGATGCTTTGGAAGAATAGAAGAGGAAGTATGAATTTCTCCATCCTTCTGCTTCAATAATTGATTCCAATTTACAGAATTACATTTCTGGAACAAAATATTTCCTCTTTATAAAGGCTTATGCTACTTCTATGAAACCAAAAGAGTTTTATTGGGTGACAATAATTATATGGTTGGCAACTAAACAAAAGATAAGTTACTGGCAAGCACAGAGTGGGCACCTGGATAGAGGGATTTAATTGAATCATTAAATTAGAATTAATTTAATAGAACTACTACTTAGAGCATTTTCCAGTGTTTTTAAACTCTCTGTAGACTGACAAAATGCCACATTAGGTTAGTTCTGTTCATGGTGGCTTTTTATTTACACTGAGAGAAATCTTCCTGTCACTAATTTGCAATAACTGTGGATTGTCGCAGAATCTTGTCTCCTAAACACTGGCATATTTCTCACCCCAGGCTCACATTTCGTAATAACTCATTATCAAATCACATTTGGAGAAGGGACTGCTGAATTACTTAGCTAGAATGCAGTCATAGGTTTGGCCTTACTCATGACCTTCACCAAATAATAAGAGTCAGCTGCATAGATCTTGTGCACGACAGGAATGTTAATCTCCATTCTCCTATAGCACACCAGTGTAATTGATGGTGAAATGCGTGGGGGCATATTGTCCCTTCCTTACACACTGCAAAATCACTCTAATCATGCTCTGCACTAAGCTATATGGTATGGACTTTTTTCCTCAGGCTTGGAGCTAAAATACTTGGGTGGTTAAAAGAGGCCACTGGTTCTTCAACAGATAGCAGATGATTGATGCTCTAAATATTAATGATTAGTGAATTAATTTTGGTTTCATAGGTTTGTGGCAAAAAAGTCAAATACAGCCAAATACCAATTGAGTTCTCCTGAATAGAACTGTTCTGTTCTCAGGAGTTTAGTAAAGCTCCAATGAAGAGTACATCTTTTCCCACACAGTGAACACTTGAATTTCTCCACTGAATAATTTTGTGGCGCTCTCTATTAAGGTCCTCCAAGTTGTGTTTTCTTTCAGGTGATTGAATAATACATAGAAGAGGCCTCCTGCAACCTCCTAATGTAAGTGTGCATTTCTCATGTGAACGTTCTGTTCTGGTTGCTGAAACATGAGTGATTTCTTTACAAGACTATGCAGCAATGAAGAAAGAAATGAATACCAAAATCCATGTGACATATTCACCCTTATTTAAACAGTGATTGCAAACACCTTTGGGGGAAAAAAAAAACCACCCCTAATCAGGTAAATCATGTAACAGTGACCTCTGTGAGTCTCTTAATCTACATGCCTTGCCTTTGAACTGGGAGCACAATATTGTTCATCAGAACGTTTTGGAGAGAAAATAAGGATTATTATAGATCTAGTAATCAGAACAGCTTTAGATACTCAGGACACAGACTGCATATAAGGCTCTTTGAATGAGAAATGAGGCTGGACAGCCCAACCACCAGCAGGCAGAGCTGGGGTGATGGTTATTTCATGATCTCTGATTGAGCTTATTCCTCTATAGCTCTTGCAAAAATTTTTTTAATCCGATCATAAGCGCCAATTTTATGAAGCCAAGAGGCTTGGCATTGGTAAACAGAGTGCCCAGCTGTACACCCTAACCCCTGGAGAGAGATTGACTTTCTGCTGAAATATGTTGTTCTCCTGCTCTCTTCTGCTTTCCTGCTTGTAGCCTTCTGCATCTTCTAATCCTTCACTGGGCTTATGTTATTTAATGGGGAGCTGAATTGTGCAGCTGGTGTGCCTGTGAGAATTCTGAAATTAAAGTTTCATCAAGCCAGGATATCTCCAGACACTGAAGCCTTCAGTCTTTTCCATTCAAATGCATGTGGCAATAATGGAACCCCAAGTGATTGCACAAGTGAGCCAGTAACTCTAATAGTAATTCCTCAGAGAAATTTTGTAATAAAATCAGAACCTTTCAATACTGAACTGTTAGTTTTTCAGGGAGGAAACCTCACTGGTTTTAAAGCTAAAAGAAAAATATTACTGTAAATCTCCACTTCTTATAAGGAACTATCATGACACTTCTGATTTGGGAAGTGAAGAAGGTTCCTCTATTTAGGCTTCATTGTCTTGTTATTGTGCCCCCCTTTGACAGGGTTGTGGGTTTGTTTTGGTAAATTGCAGTGGAGTGCAATGGAAACGATCCAAGAACGCAGGAGACAGAGTATGTGGGTGGCATACAATATATCGAAGTATCAAAGCCTTGGGTTTACCATAAATAATTCATCTGTGGTCTCAGCTCTTGGAGGTGGGGGGAAGTGTGATTTATTCCCACTCTGTAAATAAACCTCTTGGCTAACATAGAGGTGATCTGGTTGAAGAGGAGTCTCACTTGGTTTGTCATTTCTTGTGTACTTCGCAGCCTCCAATTTCCCAAGAGCTGAGGTTGCTTAGCACAACAATGATCATTGCAAAAAAGGGAAACAGTATAATCTTTTTTTTCCTCCTTAGGCATAAACAGAATAGCTGAAACAACTGAAATTTGAACAAACTTTGAGGTTAGATAAGAAATACAAGGCTAGTTGAGCATACAGATGGATCAGAAACTCAACAATCTACTCAATATGAATAGGTTAATAAAAAACTTGTCAGGCTGTCTTTCAGCTGCTAGGTTCTTTGATCACCTTTGAGTAAAATGGCTAATAAAGGCCTGACATGGGTTTATCCTGCCAGAAGTGAAAATAGGAATTAGATCATGTGCAGGAATGTTTGCTTGCACTTTGACTCACTGAGTGGCAGAAAATGTACATGCTGCAGGAAAGTGCATTTGTATTTTTATGAAGACAAAGAATTATGATCTATCAATTTAAGAAAAAACCCACTATTAAATATGTAACATGAAAAACTGGCTTGAAAAACTGGCTACATTGTGATTAATTGTTAATTTGCATTCTGTAAAAAATATTTTGAAATTGCTACTTATGCAATAGTTTAGCTCTGGAATGAACAACTCTAGCAATTGATGTATTGGCAGACACATACCTAGTAAATTAGTTTTAAATTATTCATTGTTAACAGGCAGCTTTCACATATGTGATATTCATCCCTCTTCTCTCTTATAAAGCTGTGGATGGTCATTATTAACTCTCTGTGGCAGTAACTATTGCTTTTGATGATAGGGAAAAGAATTTGCTCTTTTATTTTGTGCTTTATTTGAGGAATTTCTACTTACTTATCTATGTCAGAGAATTTTTTTCCTTTTGTAAACATGTCACTTGTAATAGGGAAATGAAATCTAAAGTTTTACACTTTTAACATAAATCTTTTTCTTGTTTTCCTGTCCTGACCTCCACTTTTCTCCAGCGACATGAGGTCTTGTCCAGCAGGGGGTTTCTCAAAGCTGGCCAAATAGCAGGAGACATTTTCATTCTAGTGACAGAGAGGAACAAATAGATGTGTCTTCCCTATCCCAGCTTTACAATTAGAGTCAGAAGGAGGCAGAAAAAAAGAGATTGAGTCTGTTGGAGACAGCTTGTTCCTCAAAGGAGAGAAAAAGAGACGGTAGAGTGCTGAGAATAGTGGGGGGGTTTCTCTCCTCCAGTTTGTTTTGTTGTGGGTGTTTTTTGTCCCCATTCCACTTCTCTCTTGGAAAGGGGCTGGAAGGTGATGCAAACACAACTCGTGCATGTTTGGCTGGGGTGCAGCAAGGTGACACTGATGACTGTGAGCGCTGTCCTTACTCTGGGGGTGGGCGAGGTCAGGGCTTCTCTGTGAGACGAGCAGCAGCAGGTAGTCAGGGAGCATCAGGATTGACTGGCCTAAAATATACAGAAAATTCCAGATAGCCAAGTATGTTGGTTTTAGTCTCTGTTTTGGGTGTGTGGATATGATCGTTCAAATGAAGTGGCCTAAAGTTTGTAGTCCATTTAAATTATTCACTTCAACCATCTTCAAAGTTCTCTTGACAGAAAAGAAATATGCTGTGCCTCATAAGCAGATCAACAGATACTAGCTGGAGTAGTATATATTTTTCTTTCATTGAAATAAATGCAAAACTTGTTACTAAACTACTAATATTTTTTAAAATCTGAAAATAGTGATTGTATCATTTGGGATCTTTGCAGGATCATGTACATAGTGTGCTGCTTTTGAGACAAATGAACATTAGAGATTTCACTACATGATGTGTTTGACTTTGTTTTGGTATCTCAGATAAGAGATGGTTGTGACTATCTCCTTCCTGAGAACAAACCAGCTGGTATTTATTTGGGAAGTATTCAGAAAACACCTTGTTGATGATTCATTGCATGATCTGGCATCTGGCAAACTAATATATTTTCTTTATGGTGAAAGTCACCAAAAATCATTAAAGAACTATTCAACCTCTTTGTGTTTTCTAAAATACAGTAATTATGGTAAAAATTGTTCTTATTTGCAACATCACTGAATGATGGTAAGCAAAGATCAATCTCACAGTAGGGTCTGTTAGCACAGATAATAAAATATGTTAATTCCAGAGGTATTTTCCCTCTTCAGCGAGCAGGTGGCTGTGGTTAGTGGAGCCTCTTTTCTGTTTTGCATATGGTAGAATACAGTGGAGTTAATTTTTAAAGGAATCTTGTCATTTTAGCTGTTTTATTGATCCCTTCACTGAAGAACTGAGCATCTGGAGTCATCTTGACTTGATTATATTTGTTTCGGTGAGATTTTTTATGATGAGTTGTTTTTTACTTTTGAAACTATGTGTAATGTATAATGAAGATGATGTCAAGTTCCTTTTTGAACCTTCCTGAGAATACAGTTCCAAATGCAGCCTGGATTTCCCCAGAGGCTTGTCTACATTATAAAAGTTTCCCTTGTCTATTCTGCAGCTGAACTTAAAAAGTAACATTCAACTGCAGTATTCAAAAGTAATACTCAATTTGATTTTTCATAGCATGGTTTAAAAAAAAGGGGTTTTTTTGTGACATTTAAAGATGTGGGATTCAGAATGATATCCAGATGACAGAAGATAAATTTTCAGAGTTCTTTAATATGTAACTTTAGTGTATTTTTTAACGGATAGTCACTTAAAATTATACATTTGGTTTATAAAACGCAAATGATTGAATCAAAACTCGTTAAAGTGGAAGACTCATTACAAGAGAAGTGAAGGCTCTGAAATAGATGGGGCAAGATTTATTCCTTCACTGAAATGAGTCAGTTCAGGCAATAACATTTGTGGATAGAGTCTCTAAGACCCATTTCAACTGTCAGGATCTTCTTGTTAGATCCTTCAGTTCAGTTTGGTGTCAATTTTCTCTTTTAGTGAACTTTAGAGGCAGCAGATAGGGCTGAAATGCTGGTGATTTAAAGACGGATGGATGCAGAGTCTGTTTTTGAAAAGGCCAGACAGCTCTCTCTCCCTCTTTCTATATTTGCACAATAACTGTCTCTCCCATGCTTGTCACCCTTTAAAGTTTATATCACTTGTTGCAAAGGTTGTCATGGCAGTTTATTTTCCATCGTAACCACTTGCTGTGTAAAAAATTTCTTCCAACATTCTCTTTGAAGATGACCCTTCCTTAGCTTAAATTCATGCCCTTTGGTATATTTGACACAATTTTATATAGCCTTAGAAACTACATCTTTTGTTCTTTTACAAAATTCTTGTGTAACTTGGCAAAATCTGCTGTTAATTTATTTTTCTAAGGGTTAGATCTCATTCCTCTGAGGAGTTTTTTATTATCATAGATCTTCTAGGACCTACATGATTCGGTGATGTCTTTATATCTTTATTTTTTGCACTCTTCTCCTAAAACAGTGATTGAAAATGTAGCTGTTGTTTTACATGTGCCTTGAGTCTTGTATCTGTGCAACAGATAATTTTCCTCTGCCTTACAGCATCTTCATACGTGAAACCATTCAAAATTGTATAAATAAGTAATTGTTGCATTTTAACCCAAAATAGTATAGGATTAAATCATCATCTTTTTTTCAGGATAGCTTTTACTCAAAAAATGGTTCTACGTAATAGACAGCTAAAGAAGTAATCCCATTTATGGGCATAATCTGCACTAGCAAAAGTCAGTTACAGACCAGAAGCAATCTGACTTTTTTTATCAACTGAATTGCTGTACAAGATCATACACCTGCTTTAAAAGTATCTGCACAGAATGGCAATTTATCAAGGTAAATCCATAATTGGTTTAAGCTATTTTGAGTTCTGTAGGAATAAATTCACCATTGAAAAGAGAGAATTGAAAAGGGAATAAAAAGAAGCTAAAAAGAGTCTTCAAATTCTTTGTTAGAACTGTTGCTACACATCCTTTTAACATTCTTGAATTCTTTGTATTTGAGGGGCCAGTTAGCTCTTTTGATGAGTCTCTCTTACTCATTCATTGGAACTAGATTATGGCATCCGTTGTTCTTTTATGGTCAGTACTTGGAATATCTGAACTGTTTATCAAATTCCTGGAAAGGACTTTCCTTTTCTGACTTAGATATTGAGAGATTTTTTTTTTTCCTTATTTTCTTCCTAAGCTAAGCTGCCTTGTGTCTTAAGAAGGTTGTGTTCTTTACTATAGGCTAAACCTGGTCTGATACTGGTAAAGTCTATACTTTTTGTAGGATGGAGGTCGCTTGACACTCCCTGGTTACTTAAACACTTCACTAATTGTTTTCATAATACTATTACCACCTACCCACAGTTTGTTAGTTACCGTGAATTTTCTATGCTCCATTTTTCCTTTTATGTGCCTCAGAATGCTATTTGTAGCTGTACAACATTGTTTATCTTCTGAAATCGACTCAAAACTTAAAATTTTCTTGATTTTGATTCCATTTTGCTGCACAGCTCATTGCGAGCATCTGTTGATTTCTTTTGCCTTCCTGTAAGGGAAGGGACCAATTTAGTAATTATCACATAAAATTCAGTTTTGCTCTGTGCAGTATGATAGAAAACAGGCTTTCTAAGGAAACTGTCATCAAGGTTGATTAGATAATAATATTTTCTTTAGAATTCTGTAATATTTAAAATTAGCTGCATGGAAGGATTATGAACTTTGTTAAAAATGATTTTGTATCTTTTCATAGAACAGCCTTGTTGGTGTCTGTAACACACGCTGATTTGACAGTATTATTATTAATGACCCAGGATTATTAAATACTGTAGGATTGTGGCAGGTTGACCCTGGCTGGATGTCAGGTGCACACCAAAGCCTCTCCATCATCCCCCCTGCTCAGCTGGAGAGGGGAGAGAAAAGAGAATGAAAGGCTCGTGTGTCAAGAGATCATTCACAAATTACCATCCCCAGCAAAAGAGACCTGGCTTGGGAAAATTAGTTTAATTTATTGCCAATCAAGTCAGAGCAAGGTAATGAGAAATAAACTCACCTTCCTCCCTTTCCCACCCCTTCCCCCCTTCCAGGGCTCAACCTCACTCCTGCCTCTTATATGGGAAGTATCCCTAAATTTTTTTCATTTTCCAGTGTATAATAAACTTCACTAAATTTAACTACAGCTGCTTATTTTCTACTTCTCAAAAGAAAAATTCTTGCAGAATATTTTAATATTAACAAAACTTCTCTCTCTAAGTCTGAAAGCATACTTACCTGAAATCTGTTCCCTCTGGCACGGATTGTTTTTGCAGTTCCTCACAAATAGCTGGCAGCACCTTTCTGAGAAAAACAGGCTATGAATACAAAATACTAATAAACCAGAAAGATGTAGTTCCAAGACAAAGAGTTTTTAAAAATTGCATTATGTATACTTAATGCCTAACTGACCTTTTCTGCCGTTTCTTAAATCTCTTAAAAATTCATCTAATTTCAAAGCCAGAGTATTAGCCCATTTATATGTAAATTGCCTTTAATTCATGCATTGATTTGAAAGACTAATCCAAAAGATCCTTTACCACAGGTGACCTTTTTGACACTGTACTTCTGGGAAGACTGTAAAGTGGTTTCTTATGACCTCACATCCACCTGTAGCATAAAACATGTGCCTACTTCAGTCTGTATAAATCAATCATGAGAGGGTGGTTTTCAAGCAACATTGAATTATTAACACTGTAACTGTCTTGGTTAGTCATAGTTAAAATAGGTCCTATTTAAACCAATCATTATTTTCTCTTGGCATTCTTGCATATTTTAGATGTTAAACATAGTTAAGGCATTCACTGATTATGCTCCTTAAATAATAAATAGTAGCATAATCTAGCTTTTAATGATGATCTCCAAAGACTGTAAATTTAAACAAACATTCAATATTTATTATTTGTCAAAATTTCATTTATCACAAGAGCTGCTAGAAGAAATATGCTAAAGCTGACTTCTAAGCCATTCCCTTTGCAGAGGAGAGTATACAAAAATTGGAATGATTAAGTACTAAGATTTATAGATATATGTTTTCATCCATTTGTGCTCCACAATGTGATTCTTGATCCCCACGTGCTGCAGAGTACATTTCATTGCACAGTGAAGGCTCACCTGGCTTGATGGACATTCTATTATTTACTATTTTCTCCCTGTGACAGGTTTTTACTGGGACGTTCCATAATAATTCTGCTGAATTACTGCAGGTTTTTATTAATAATACATAATGTTGAAGGAAATAAATGCTGTATTTGCTTCTGATTTCTTTTTGAAAATAAAATTCATTTTTCCAATCAGTTAATGCTTCAGAAGAGAAATGGTACAAAGAGTTAACATTAAAGATCATTGCCTACTTGCATAGTCATCAGTAAAGCAAGAAATGATCTGATGTTCTGAAAATGCATTTTAGTTCAGAAATGAAGAATTTTTTGGACTAAGGAAACCCAACATCTAACTTTTAAAATCCATTTAGGCAATGAAGTATGCCAGAAAGTGCATGGCTATATTATTATTATACAATAAGTGAAGATTATTTGTGTTGCATGCTTCATATGAGAAGACATAAAATATTTTGCCAGTTATAATAAGGGAATAATCTATTGCCAAGGTACATACAGTCCTGGAAAAATGCAGTAACTGAAAAAAGTGTGGAGATAATGAGGTCCAAATTGGTCTCTATCTAGAATTATCACATACTTCTCTGTTTTATCAGAATAAATAAATACAAATGGTCTTTGGTGGGGGAGAGGCCTATCTGCTCTCTGACTAAGGAGATTTTTTTGGAAGAATGAGAACAGGGTGACAGAAGTAGTGTTTTATCAGTTTTTGTGAACCTACGCACACAAACATCTTCAAACTCATGGCATTGTTGCAGAATAAGATAAATTGTTTTAAGAAGAATGATAAACCCAGTAGCTGCTGTAAGCAAGGACATTTCCTGACAGATGCTTTTGGTAATGAAGCTATATGGTTACCTGTTGTTTTAGCCATAAGTTGTTAATTATATCCTAACGTGGACTTGTTGAGATTTCCTACTATTAATAAGCTGTCCATAGATGTTGGTTATAGTATTTCTTTTCCCTTCTGAAATACTGATCAAGTGTAGCTACCATGTTAAATAGTGTCTTGGCATGTAAGGGTCAGAAGGGATTCTTTGCAGGAACACTGGCAGAACAATTTGGTGACAAAAGAAGCTGACATTTTGATGAGACTGGGAAAGTTTGGTGAATTGAACAGATACACGTTGAAAATGTTTCTTTCTTAAAAAAATTCCACTGAAAAACCTCCAAAACGCCTCCTCCAAGCCCCTGTTGATTGTGGCAGGGCATCCTCATGATCTCCTTATTTACTGATGGCCTGCATGGCTGCAGCTGTGAAAATCACTCCCACAAGGGACAGGGATAGACATCAGCATCCTCCTCTGGTCTGCTTATGCATGTGATTGATTTTCCTTGTTATTTGCTATGGTAATACAGTTGTCTGCTCAAAAATTAGATCTAATTAGGAAATTAAGGGAATAGATGTAGGAAGGGCTACTGAAAATTAGCTGCTCATGCCAACAAATGTGATGGTGTTTTTGGCTGAGCTAAGACCAAGAACTGAGATGTCTAACATCAGATCAGTAAGTCTGAAAGTTTTTCTGGGTTTGAAGATCCACATGAATAGCTTCAAATGGTAATATTGGATTTAATTACCAAAGGGCTAATTGATTTTCCTGTTATCATGGAGTGATATGATGAAGAGTAGAACATTCTCTCCCATGACAGACTTTGTCAGCTTCTGGATGGTGTAGAGGAAAAAATATTAATATAAAATTATATTACTATATAATAATATAATTATATTACTACATTAAAATAAACATCCAGTTTGTCTTACACTGGTGTAAATGCAGACAGAAATACCTGTGTGTATTTCTTTGTGAACATGAGCTTATTATCCAGAGAGCAAAATGCAAAGGTAGTAGTGTTAAGAAGTGAATAGGAATGAGGGGGAAAGAACTTTTTAATAAGTACTAGTGTTTAAATATTCTCATTATCTGTTTTCCCTGGCTGATAACTATAGTTGATGTGTTATGTTCTGGACTGTACACAAGCAGGATGGAGGTAAAAAAAGCACAGAAAGACCCCAGGTTTTAAGTGTTTTCTGAATTGGTCAAAAATGTGTTGCTTTATGAAGAGTGGTAATGCTCTTATGGCATTACTACAGCTTATTCCAGCAATGAAGCTGTGCCAGCAATGACAGCGTTTCTGAAAGCTGTGCATTATCCTCCTCCTGAATCGGGACTGGGGTTCTACTTAAGTGAGATGAAAAACGCTGGACTTTGATTCTGGGTAGCAGTGCAGAGGAAAAAATGCTTCAATTTTCAGCTGTTTTAAATGGCAAGGATTCAGCGTCATGATGTATGCATGTAAAGGTTTGTGTGGTCTCACTGTTGTGCATACCAATACTGGTCTTACAGTAACTGTGTGCTAAGGGTATCAAATTAAAAGCTATTTTTTTTTCTATATCTGTTTAATCACTGTTTCCGTGGAAGTATAAGTTTCAGTATGAGGAAGGCGGTCATGCTGCACAAAGTATTAGGTTAAATTGCACTTTGTGTGGGTGTGAAAAACTAGCTGGAGCTTTCAGGTCCATGTTTTTACTCTTGTTGTTGCTGAATGTTTTTCTTCACCACGGAATACCGCAAACATGTCTCTCAGTAGTGCTGCTTTTAAGTAAAGCCTCTGTTGCAGCAAGTAGCATTTAATGGGGTGGGACTTATGACTTTATGGAAGTCAATTCCTGAGAGGTGAATTTATGTACAGACCTGGGGGGATCAGGGAGATTGATAATGATATATTCACAGGGTACCTGTCAGGAGGAACAGGACTGCAGTACCAGGGATAAATGAAGATCTTGACTCAGCAACATAATACTTCACAGAGTGACAGCAAAAATAAGATGGCAGAAAAGATTTATATTGATCAAAAGAAATACTGGCCTTGGGCTGAAGAACAAAGTGATTAACAAAAAGTGATGCAACTGGCATCCATGTGTAAATTTTGACAGGATTCAGTGATCACACCTTGGAAAACCTGTGAATTCACATGCGAGGAGAGGCTTTGATGGCTCTTTTAGTTCTGAAGTATTCTTCAACTGGATACAAACATAAAAAAGGATAAAGGGGCATGTGCAATGGTACCCCCAATGTCAGGAGTTGAGGAAGGGCTGCATTAACCTCTGAGTGCCACAAAGACAGCCCTGTCAGTGAGTGAGTGGGTGCAGGCAGGATGGGCTGATTTACTGCCCAACAAAGGGATAACAGGAGTGGCTTTCATAAAGGATGTTCCAGTTCACTGGGTTTAATGTGCTGTGTTAGTGTGCTTGTGTTTTATGAGAGTTACACACATTACAAGGAGAACTGGGGCCCTTTCTGTAAAGGCAGAAGATGACCATTATTCCCTACCGTGATTTCCATACCTGGAGTTGCACTGTGTTACAGTGGTGAGATACTAATAAAACAGGAAATTTATTTTCCCGTTGGAGGAAAAGGGCAATCCCATCCTGTCGCATCCCCTGGGTGTTCAGTGGCCTGGTGTCTCAGCATAAATGCCAACTGCTCAGAGATGGGTTCACTGCTCTCTTTGGCCCTCTAGTAAAAGGAGTAGTGCTCTGTGCTCCCTATGAACTTCCGAAATACGGGGCTCAGGCCTCTGTGAAACATTCTGTCTGACTTCTGCTGTGCCTCAGAGGAGCTGCAGCATTGCAGTAAATAAGTGTGTCAAAGATAAGGTTTAGCTGAATCCAGGGAGGGGAGCTGAACAGCCCTGTCAGTGCCATGGGATAAATGAGCCTGAACTGTGACATGGAGGAGGAGCATGTCAATGTGGGGGTGAGGAGTAGAAGGACAAGTGTGTTTGAAGTGGTCTTACCTTGCTCAGAGGGTACTCTGAAGTGGTGCTTGGGACATATAAATCATGAAAAATCCATGCAAAGTGAGATTTGCCTCTAATCTTCTATTGCACAGGAATTTCTGTCCTTTTAAATTATATTTTTAGCATACTGTGATTGATATGGAGAGCAGCTTTGATTTTTCTATGGAATTTTCAAAGAAGAAAAGAAACTATGCCTACATGAATGGCTGCTGTGCCTTCTAAGGAATGAACTCCACTATTTTCTAGACCAGTTTCAATAGGAGTGAATGAATGGAACCCTATCAGTATTGCCTGAAGAGATCTCCTCTTGCAGACGAGTCTCCTGAGATACCGATGCTCTTCCAAATCCTTTCTAACCCAAACCATTCTATGATTCTTTGACATTTGCATCTCCAGTATCAATTTTTGTTGCATATCAGGCAGATGGAAATGTGGAATGGAGCTGACCCACAGCTTCTTGAGTCTTATGCAAAAAAATGTATTTCTGAGGTGAGATAATCAAAAAACATGACAACAGGCTTTGACTATGAAATTTTGTCGAGAGAACCTTTTCATGCTTTGGCTGTACCTGTCCCACTTTTGTTTCCTTTTAGAGTATTTAAGTTGAAAATATCCCTGCTAGGATATTTTTTTCTTCCGGCAGCTTAACAGCTTCCAGAGTCTTCAATACTGACTTTGCTTAATCCAGTTCTTAATTTCTTTAGCGCGTTTATCTTTCTGTTCAAAAGGAACCACAGATCACAGGTAGGACTTCTAGCAATCCTTTACAGACCCTTTGTTAGATGCTGATTGACGTTCTGGTATTTCTAGTCCTTGCTGCACACAAATGTTCAGCAAAGAACCCATGAAAAGTTATACTTCTAATTTACATGAAAAAGTCTGAGAACCTTTATATCTTGCATTTCTTTTCCCATTTGAATTTTGATACTAGAACAATTGCATTGTTTGGGGTTTTTTTTACTATAAAGTTCAATTTGGAGCCACTTTTATTGTTCCTCACAAACTTTCTTCCCATGACAAGTGGATCTGATTTTCACAATGTTTGATTTTTTTGCCTCTTGATATAATAGATAATTCAAATACCATGCAATATTGGGAGAACGTTTTTAGCCTTCTGCAAATAGCATTTCCTTGTGTGAATTCTGAAAAGCAAATTGTTTTTCTTGTCCAATTTGTCTTGTGTAATATGCAGTTAAACCAAAGGTTAAGGGACACTTGTTCTTCCTATCTGCAGACTGTTTTATAGTTTCGATATAGTAGCTAGTTTTGGGCTAATTCTCCATAGGTGTAGAGCCTTATTCATGAGGCATATTTTTCTGATATTTAAATTTACTTTTTCTTCTGGAAATGAAACAAAATGGAATATTTACTTGCTTATACCTCCAGTTGATTATTTTAATGTCTTTGTGCTGCAGCGTCTCTTTGTCATACTTGTATGTGGTGTGCTGGTTTTGCTGGAGAAGAAAATCTTATCTAATACAAATAACTTGATCCTATTTCAATCTCAGCCCAAAGGTCTTTAATATTACCAGGCTGTACATTCAGCATTACATTTTGTTAGGAGATCTGGAGTATGTTACAAGCGTTAAAGATGTGCTCTGGCTGAGAACAGTTTAGTCTTGGATTTGGATTAAAGGCAATGTAACTGTTGCTATTATAGAGTGAATAGCAGGATTGAGACAAACACCTGTGTTCCAGCCCCTTTTTCTTTCAGGGTGAACAGAAGTCCGGCTCTCAAGGTCGGGGAGTAGATTTCTATTCTGATTTTTGTGTTTTGCTGTTAATTTTTTTTGGAGGGGGGGCGGTATTCACATCTTTCAGTATCAGTTTGTTTTAATAATAAATGTCTAATTTCTCCACTACTTTAATATTTTCTCCTCCCTCTTGATATGATGAGAAAAAGAAATCTTTTCTGGTTACACATCATTCCTTAAGAATTAACTTAAAGCCTTTTCCCCCCCACCTTAAATAGTAAAGCCAGTATCTGCTTATTTGAATTAATTCTCAGTTTTCTTTTCCTGAAGGCAGAAATATATTTGTTTCCAAATTAAGTTAGAACTACTTAATCAGAAAAATGACTTTTATGCATGAACACCTATAATTTACTATCACAGCTTTAATTTTAATAGTTACATCAAAGCCACGGAGGTCAATTTGCCAATGGCATGAAAGTTATAGATTCTGATGTTTTTAGTAATGTTAAAGGTAATTAGAGCCAGCTTTAGTGTTCTGATGAAAGGTGCAGCTGATCTCACATGTCTTCATGGTTGGCTGGCACCAAGTGCTGTTCCTTCCTCCTGCCTGCTGCTGCTCCAGCTTCACCTGAGGGACTGTTCAGTTCCTTCCTCTCCCTGGCTAAGTGCTGGGGGCTCAGTAGAAGGCACTGCAATGTCTGCAGGAGCTGAATTGTGCTGATAAACCAGATGTTTTGAGCAAGGAACAAAGTTTCAGCAGGTTTGGTCATCAGCTCGGAGTGTTACTCTCCTGTCATGGATTGTCCTTGGCTGTTTGTGCCCGTGTTGGAACTCGGAGTGGATGTGTACTGGGACTGGCTGCAGAGCCACTGAGGCTTCCCCAAGCAGTGAAGTTTGTGCCTTTGCCAATGTACAGGGCCAAAAATAGGGAAAGATTACAACATTAGCTGGTTTTATCTGTCTACGCATAGTGTTACTGTTTTGCATATTTGATATGTTAATATATCACAGAGGACTTGATGCAGATAACATTTTGTATTCTGTTGTAAATAGTGGGTTATGAAGGATGAGAAATAGTATAGACTGCAAATAAAAAAGGCCTTTGTGTGAAATATCCTTTTATAGAGCTTTTCTTTGGAAAATTTCTTAGTCTCCATAAAAATGGCTGTTCTCAGACCCTGTTCTGTGGAAAATCTATTGGTATGAACTCCTGTGAACTGGTAGAGCCCAGAGTGGTGACAACAAACCAGTTTAAATCAAATTCTAATGAATATGTGATTATTAGTTAACACACTAAGGATTAGTGATTGACTTTCTGAAGAGCCAGCCTGACTGCCCTGTGATTCTGTGAAGGTCAGGATGTCGGTTTGGAAGGATCAGAGAACTTGCTGTTCTCTTCAAATGGTGAACAAGAATAAACCCACTAGATCATGCAAATACTTGACATTTTTCTTCCTGAGCTAGAGGACTCTTATCAAAAAACACATCTGCCTTCATGCAGTCTGAAGCATAGGAAGGCTCTCTTCATATTGATTATGGGTTTTTTCTCTCTTGTTACTGATTGCGGAATTTGTTTCTTGAGGAAAAGAAAATCATAAACTTCCCACATTATTTACTGCCTGAATATCTAGACTTCTCAGAATTTTCCCTTCCAGAGGATTCTTCAGAGCACTTCTGGAAATAAATAGCTAATCAGTTTGGTAGTCTTCTTGCAGTAAGTGTGATGTAAATAATGGCCCAGGTAGAAGTTTTATTGACTTCAAATTAACGACAAGCAAAAGGAATATTCAACAATGCCCTCACTTTGCAAATACAATTTTTTTGAACAAAATTATTTCAAAGGCCTTTGATTTATTGATTTGGAAATCGGTGAACTTTGGATCAAACAGAAAATTATTTTCCTTCTATCTCTTCTTTCCTCCTGTCTAACAAACCTGTTTCTTTCCCTGCTCCTGATGATTTTTATGTGATTTTATATGAATATCTATATATATTCCACCCTATTTAAACAAAGACTAGAGCCACTCATAATGCTGTCTAGGGAAATTTTATCAACATCAGGATAATATTAAGAGGACAAATCAAGCAATTAATTTGCTTCAAGGTAAGATCAGCATATCTGACTAGGTATTATATTACTGTGTGTAGCAAAATTTCAAAGTTAATTTAGACTATATGAAGTAAAGTCATCCTTTTTCAAATGCATGAGAAGAGATGATTAAATTCCAGATTCCAGTGTAAATTAGCTTCTAAACATAGAGGTTTGCAGCTTGAATTGCATCAAGGAGTGTTTCAGAGGTTCAGAGTGTTAACTATTTGCTGATGGCTTTGCTCAATTCATTTCTGGAAAGGATATCTCACTGGGCTTGTCCAATTCACAGTATATAATGGATTAATGGTTTGGAACTTTATCTATAATTCCTTGGTTTTATGTTTAAACACTTCATAAACTCTTGATATCCTTTTTCCCCTCTTGAATTCATTAAGAAAATACCATAAAGGAAAGCTAGCCCTTTCTATTCTTTTTGTTTCATTGTTTAGAAAATGCATGGTTATATCAATATTCTAAACCACTGTAATGTAATAATTTAAGGACTTCGGGGAAAGAAGAAAAACAAAACTCAGTTTTTTGTTGAGTCTCCTCTGTTAAGAAGAGCTATAATGAACAAATTCATCAAATGCGTGATGGGTAGAGTGGTTACTTTTATAAAGCTTAGAAAGCCAATATGCCTTTTCTGCTCAGCTTCTGCACATTGTGATACAGTGACCATGGGCAAGGCGGCTGCTTGAATACAAACCACTGGTTTTATTCTCTGCTTCTTTTATTAACTCTTTTAACACAAACCCTAATCCTAAAATGTGTAATCTGCATTCCTGTGCAAAGGTTTAATCACTGACTATAAAGAAACATTTTGAAGCATTTTTGACACTTCATGTTTTCATGTTCCTTTCATTACTGTTTCTTGGCACTTCGCTTAAAGAAAACAAAGTAAAAAAAAAAACGCAACCCAAAAAAACCCAACAACCTCCCCCTGCAAAAAAAGCACACTCTCCAAAACCCCCAAACCAATAAAAAACCCAAAACCCACAGGGAGCTGACTTTGTCCAGTATGTACAATATATATACACCATGTTTCCAACATCAACAAGCCCTGCGACCGTGGAAACAATTCTCCTTCAAATGTTCAGCTCCTGGTGCCTCAGTACAGCTGATTCGAGTCAAGGAGGTAAAGGGCAAAGTGTGGATTCTCAACATTTCCAGAAGCATAAGCTCTTGCAAGACCATATTTTTGGGGTTGGTAATGCCAAGTAGGAGCTATTCAGTGGCTTCTCTCATCGTAGTTTTCAATTCTTTCTATACTTCAGAAAAGGACCCGTATTATTAAGAAATTGAGGGAAAGAAACCAATATAGGGTTTTTTTTTCTTGCTTCCAAATGTATTTAGTCAAATTCTCTGTACAGAGATATCTGCATTTCACCAGATAATTTTTGCTCCTTGCTCAAAAGCAGTATAGCTTGTTTTGTGCTTCTTGAGATTCTAAACTGCTGGGAAGCAATGTGAATAATTGATACCTTTTATTAATCATTGCTCTTGCATAAAGAACAAAAAACGTCCTTTATAGTTTGCTCTCCTGTGTACTAAACTGGCTTTAGGCATGCAAAAATTAGCAGCTATAGAGACTACTGTTTCTGAAGAGGTTTTCCATTTTGTCACTAGCTTGATGGACTTGCACTTTTAATTAACAAATCAACAAGCACTAATGTGGTAGCAGTAGAGCTTAGGTCAAACATAATCAGCCAAACCTGTTCTAATGAGTGAAATTACTCTAGGGATTAATCTGATGATGCAAAATGAAAGGGCTGGGAAAGGAGCTGTTATTCCACTTCCTTGGAAGTTACGTGTTTTCCTACCAAAATGTTTTAGAAACACTTAGATTTTGGATGTTACACGCTCCTGTGCTGGGAGCTAGTCAGTATTTGAGGTTTATGTCCTGCTCGTATTTGTTGTCAAATGAAGTATAAAATAGGACATTGCAATTGTTTTAAAATGTATGAACGCTAATTCTGGTCCTAGCTTAATTCATGTGAAAAGAACAAGCAATTAATTTTACAGGTCAGCTTGAGATGCTCCCAGTGGTGTGTACTAGAAGCTGGTTTAGAGAGGGTTTTGCAGGCTGCTGTCATGGTATTTTTAATACATTTTAACTTTTCTTTGGCATAAAGATACGCTAATCCTAGTAGGCTTTGTATTTTCATGTAAATTATAGGAATATGAAGCTAAATATGAAGCTCTGTAGCCTTGCAAGAAGGATAAGGAACAGGGTGTCATATCTACATTCTGTCTCCAGCTTTTTCACTGTTAAGACATTTGCCATGTTACTTATCCTTTTGTGCCTTGTTCAATAAAAAAGGGATAATGATGCTAGCTTAATGTTGTAAAGTGTTTTCAGGATGAGAAAAACTTGCAGTGTGGCAGCATTGCTTTTCTCAATGTGTTACTGGTGAACTTCAGTTCTAAAAACAACTTTGATCCTTTGGGAGAGAACATTCTCAAGTCTGTCCCCTGCATGAAAGATCTGGGGAATGATAGTGCTTTAGGTGTTTTAATGAGAACCCTGTTTAAAAAGTGCTGCTACCACAAGAGCTGAGGGTGATCTCTCACTATATCACAGTGAATTAGAGACTGTTATTTTTTGTTATTAGTGAATTAGTGATTGGTTCTTTGTTTGTTTGTTTGTTGGGGGGTTTTCTAGTGAAAGGTTAAAGGTTTTGAGAAGATGATTGTGTTGGTTTTGCATGGCCTGGTTTTTGGTAGCGGGAGGCCACAGAGGTGGCTTCTGTGAGAAGCTGCTGGAAACTTCCACCATGTCCAACAGAGCCAGTCCCTGATGGCTCTGAAGATGGAAATGCTGCTGGCCAAAACTGGGCCAGTGAGAGACATTGATAACACATTTGTTATGGCAGATTTAAGAAGAAAATCAAAACAAAGTGGATGCATAGACTTCCAGTCAGAGAAGAGGAGGAGGTGAGAACACGTGAGGGAAATAACATGGAGACATAAAGGTCAGTGGAGAGGGAAGGAGGTGATCCAGGAGCTGAGGTCATGGTGAGACCATGGTGAAGCAGCTGTGCCCCTGCAGCCCATGAGGATCCACAGGGATGGAGAGAAACACCCACAGCCCTTTGGTATTCCTGAGCGCTAGAAATGAAATCCACATAAGTATATTGATGTAGTAGTGATTTAAGAATAAAACCCCAACTGTTTCTTAAGACAGCAAAAGTCACATGGTGACATTTCGTATGTGTAGGGTATAGTTTGAGTAACCTATTTTGTGCCTAATTCTGCCAGCCTCAGTAGCGTAACTTGTTTTTCAAACAAGTCATTCTCAAATAGCACGTTTATGAGGCCATGGGGATCTCCTGAGTTCTCCCTCCTAGTTTGTTCTCTTCTTTTTTGTTGTGAAAATGAAATTGTGGTGAGGTATCAACTCTGCAAGCCTGGGTGTTTCACAGTATTTTTACTTATATTAAGTGCCCACAGAAAAACCATATTAGACTCAAGTAAAAGAACAGAAAGCAGGATTTCAGGAATGAGCCATTTTGCAGTACAGTTTGGTCTTGTTTTTCCCCACTTTATGGCTTTGTGGAATGATGAAATAAAGCACAAATACTCAGCTATGATGCATTAGAAATAAGACACATGCAGAAAAAGGAGAATGAACAAACTTGAATACAGCATAAGCACAATGTTTTCCTTATCACAAAATGAACTTTTTTTATGTCATATACTTTCCCAGTTCATTCTTGTCATGGGAACACAATGCTGTTATCGACACAGCATTCCCTAGCCTGCTTTCCAGAACATCTCAAGTTCATTATTCTCTGTTAAGATATTTAGGAGCTAAATCGAGCAATGCCATTTCATTATGAAATATAATGATTGGAAAGAGGACAAATGGTTGTATCCTGAATCTTGTTTATCAGTTAATTCTTTATTATAGTACAGCAGCAATTGCATATGCAAAATGGAATTCTAATTACATTCTGCATAGCAGTGTAGTAGTTCTATCAATGCTATTTAGTTGCATAATGCACACAGCACAAACTATGCTACAGCAATATAAATAATTGGTTTAATTTGCTATTAATGAATCTACAAAATGAAATTATATTAGTACTTTCAGAACAAGTGGTTAATTACAAACATCATTTGCATATTACCCTCTGCTGCTGGATGTATATTTTGACATTGGTTATAATTATTTTGTGGAGAAATTCTCATAGTCGGATGTGCCTGGAGGTTTGTACCAAGCTGTCTAAATTTTGGCCCAGACATCTCCCTTCAGGCTCCTGCACTAAGCTGAGAGTGAAGGTGTTCTGGGGGTTTGAGTGGTTTTGGGAATGGGCAAATGGAAGAAGGTGGAAGAGACATGATGGGAGGTTGCTTTTTCTCAGGCACCACAAGCATGGTTTCATCTACCTTCCAGCTATAAAACAGATTAGGTCTGAAAATGTGACTTATCAAAGTTCATTCCTCCTTTGTCTTTTTTGCAAAGAATTTTGCCATCAGAAAGCCACGGTGTTTCTGGCTGCAGCAGTTCAGCAGTTTACCCGTGTGGGCTGTGTTTTATGGCTGCTTTTTGCAGGAGGAGCAAGATGTAAGTGGGCCCTGACAACCCAGTCAGTCGGCAAACATAGCATGAAGTGTAATTAGCCAGTCACTGGGTGGTTTTTAGGAAAAGGAGCTAGGGGGTAGTTAAATACACCTGAAAGACTGGCCCCAGAAATCTCCTTCCCCCAGTTCAATCAATATCTTTTTATGTAATAAACCATGATAGAAAGGTGGGAATTATGCATTCGTGGCCAAGGCTTTGTTCTGTAAAGGTTGCTGGAATCAGATAATCAATATAATTGTTATTGCCAGATGTTATCTTGTTAGGGGAAAGTAGCACTGATTACATCTCCTTTGTGGACAAGGTAATACTTATTTCTAACTGTAGGGAAAAATTATTAAGATTTTAAGGCTGAAGTTCAGTTGTGTTGATTGTAATTTGATAGTAAGTGTTTGAATGTGTTCTTGTCTGCCTTTGAGCAGACATTCCTTTCACTGTAATCTCAAAATTCCTATTGTTGTCCTGTTTTTATTAAAATTGCTGCCATTCCATGTTGATCATCATCTTCAGTAATCTCCAGTAAGGGTGAAAGAGCAACAAGCAAGTTTCCTTTTCATCTTTCAGCTCTAAGTGGTCCAGTATCCAGTACTATTTTAAAACTACATTGTGTTGATAATAAGCTTCTAACCTAAATAACTGTTTGCTCGCAGGAGCTGAGCACATAAATTATCCAGCTGCTTGCATTTCTGTCTCTTCATTGATATCTGAATATGAGCTACCTGAAGGTAAATGGTGCATATCTGGGCTACCTGCATTTCTCCCTCTTGTTGTCTCTGGGCTGAACAGTGGCACCCTATTAAACTTTCTATCTCCACTCTCCTGGCCTTCAATAGGTGTTGTTTGTTTCTGTGCTGTGGCTGCTTCTAGGGATACAGGAATTTTAGTATTAAGCACAGTTGCTTGGGTATTTATCTCTGCAGGTCTCTTTTGATAGCTAGAAAGAAAATGTATAGAAAAAACAACATAACCTGTTACTGGAACTAAGAACAATTCACTGTGCATCAGCTTCAACTCAAGAGACAAGCCCAACTTGCCTTGGGTGCTGTTTCCTGTTCTTCAACTATTTGAAAATGCCAGCACTTCTTTTCTGGTCTAAGGCTGTTCCTTTCCTTTGTTTTCTACCAAGTGATGTTTTTGGTTGGGGATCTCAAAGATAATCAAACAGTTTTCTGAAATGGTGTACTTTAAATTGCTGCAGGCTATTAGCTAGATGCTCTATTAATGTTTTGCGTAGAGTAATAATGTGTCCTGCCCATGCCCATGATGCCTCACATCTTCCATCAAGAGGAATCTGCAGCAGAATTGGTGTGAGCCCGTGATCTTAATAGTTCTTTCCTCAGCATCACTCATCAGTTTGCTTCTGACACTGGCCTTCTCTCAATGGAGTTAGCAAGGCATGACATCAGATATTTTAATTCTTTATTACTTGCTCCTTGATCACTCCTTGTTTTTCATCTTAGCGAAGAGTTGCAGTAGCCTGGGGATTTCAGTTTCTTCACATGAAATGCATGTGTTTGATGGGGAGGTGAATAAGATGCTGAAACCTCTGCCTCTGCTTTTCTCTTGATTCTTACAGACTCTACCATGTAATTGTGCTGAAGTTGTACTTCACTTGTTTCACGATTTTGTTCGTTTAACTGGAATGTCTTTGTTTTTCCACCCTGCTTTTTCTACTCTAATAAGCAGAATGAAGATTGTTGCTGTCGAAACATGTACACTTTCTGTTAAGCCACATGAACCTGAAAATCTTTTTGCTAAGATTTGAAAAGTCAGACATTAAGGAGAATCATCAAAAGGGTACTGACTGGTCAACAGCAAGTTTATTCAATTCAGTGTCATGGTTAGATTTATTAGGCTTCATGTCTGCTTCTCTGGAAACAAAACTGCAATTTCTTTTTATCTGCTGTGGCTGCAGTCACGGAGTACGTGCATTAACCAGGGCAAATGTAGTTAGTTTAGGAATTTAATCTAAAACAAAAGTGGAGATTTAGCCTTCTTCCTGGTTTATCAGTCTTGCTTCCTCCTGTGTTCACTGTTCCTGGCTTCCCCTCCCAGCTGGGCCATTGCTGCTGCCCTGGGAAGGTTGGATGAAAGTTGAGCTGGTTTGTGTTGCAGCACTGCCTGCAATTCATGGTCCTGGGCATTCCTGGTGCATGTCGCTGGGAATTCCCTGGCATCCATATCCATGCCTCTGGCTGACCTGTAGGCTCTTCCCTTGCTTCCAGAGTAATTTCTCCAGCCAGGTTCTTGCCCTTTNTTTTTTTTTTTTTTCCTGGATCGCTTCTCCTGAGACTATTCCTTCTCTTTGGGAACATCAAGCTGTCTGGTTTTCCCAAGCTGAACTGTCTATGTGCCAAAGCACCACATGTTCTCATGCTTCATGGTGGCTGTTCTCATGTCACAGGTCAATCCCCTGCTGCCTGGTAGCGTTCTCGGTGTAAACTACTTTTTCCATGTCAAGGTTTTGCACTCAAATTGGTAAAATCAGATCTTTCCCAAAGCAAGTTAGATTTTTCTCTTATTTTATTGTTTTGTTGTTGGTATTTTTGCTTCCAGAAGAGCAGGTTTCTTTATGTTGCAGAATTTGCCTAATTTCCAAAGAGATTGTAGTGAAGGGAAAAATTTTCACCTGACTTTCATGAATGAGTGATAAAATATCTACACAGCCCCACTGTGTGAAGAGGGTCTGTGTCCCTGTGGAGCTTTTTCATTTTTAGCTGAAGTATTAACTATTTAGGCCCAGGGTCCTTATAAAATATTGATTTTTAACTTTGCAAAAAACACATCAGTGTTTGTATTTAAAACAAAGGAATTGGGAAGTGCTGTGTCAGAGCAGTGGGACCAGAGTTTACATAGGAGAAAGATTAATATTTGCTGCGTCTGACTAGTTGTTATTCTATCTCAGCATTTCATTAACATTGTGAGGTTGTTTTGCACTTGGTTTCCCATGGAATATGAAGCTTAATGTTGAAAGACATCTAGTCTGGCAGTTCTGCCCCCTGGAGGGCTCAGAAAGGGCTTTTGCAGAGGACCTACCCCTTCCAGGGCCTCTGTTGTTGGTCCTCTGGTAATTACTCATACAATTTTGCTTTTCCTTCAGCAGACATCAAAGGAAATTTTGCTAAATTATTTTTGAGGATTTGTCCTGGAAATAGAGATGACCACTTGGAAAGTAAGAGCTTTTTGAATTCATCAAAGCTGTCCTGCATAAGGCCATCCTGAAAAAAATGAGTCTTTCAATTAGAAGTGTGAAATGGACATACCAGAAATTATCAATATTAAACATTTATTAACTGAAGTATTCCAATATTGAAATAGTGTGATATTTCTTCTTGGGCTGCTCAGCAGATATGTGAGATTTAACTTCAATTGCAGATAATGGATTTGACATTATAATATGGATAATAGTAGCTACTGAAAGTAAATGTTCTGGAATTCTTTAAAATCTTTTAACTTGCTCTTTATTTTCCAAAGTGTTTTACCCTACAGGTTAAAATATAGCATCCATAACGTTCTCTGAAAATGCCATAGAATATTCTATTGCATTTTTTTAACTGAATCTCAAAAACATGAAGAGTTTTTGAAATACAGACAGGTTAATGTGCTTGTTCTAATATTCCTCTTTGGTGATATTGTTGATGTTTGTGGACTCACTCTTAATGCTGAGTCCATCATTTATCTTTGCATTAATGCAAGTTTTGCACTTCACTGTGAGTACAGTGGCCAAGTTTTTGTGTTGCTAAAGC
The DNA here is from genome assembly GCA_008694505.1 of Cyanoderma ruficeps. Lineage (NCBI taxonomy): Eukaryota > Metazoa > Chordata > Aves > Passeriformes > Timaliidae > Cyanoderma > Cyanoderma ruficeps. The sequence goes on along the minus strand of VZDJ01000056.1, from coordinate 4,948,415 downwards.
CTGCTAACATTGGTAGGAATTGGATGATGCAGTAGATGATCCAGTTCACTTGGGGGCTGAGCAGAATCAGAACTCTGAACTATTTTAGAAGCTAAAGCATTTTCTGAAATTTGAGTGTCTATTTTCTCTGTTAAATAGAAAATTTGCAAAATTTTAATCACAATGTACTCAAGTAATGAGTGTGTTCTTAAATCATTATCTCAGAAAAATGAGGGAAGTTAAAGAAATCCACTTTATTTGGCAACATATGTAGCCCAAGTTGCAAAATACTAGTAAAAGGATCCTCAACTTGAATGATTTTGTTTGGAAAAATTAATTGCTATCAGAATATTTTGAGAGTATAGCAAGGACTTCCTGCTGTGCATTTATTTGGTACTTGTTGGTGGTAAGTTTTGAACCAATAGTGTCTATCCTTTGTCTTCCTTTCACCTGTTGCTATAGACAAGGTGGTGGTATTTTTACTTTTCTTCTCAAACAATGAAGGTAGAGAGCTTCCTAGGTCAGGAGTTTATAACAGAAATTCTTCATCATGTATGTAAATTCTGAATCCTTCAAAGAATCTCAAGTGTGAGAATGAATCATTGCTAAGGAGTCACTTCGGTCCCTCTCCTGGGAACCTCATTTAGCTCCCAGTGAAAAAAATGGGAAAAACTCTGAGCAGCTCATCTTGAACTTCAGTCCACAGACAGAAGTGAGAGCTTGTGGCAGCCTGGGGTCAGCTTGGAGCTCCTTACTCCCAGCAGGTAAATTTCATTAAAAGACAAGCGAATTATATTGGCGAGCTTGTTAAAATTACTGTCCAGCACGAGAAGTTTCACTTGCAAATGTTTCTATACAAGAGTGAGCTGTGTTTGCTGTATAAGTAATGGAAATTTTAAAATAAATTGGCTGTTTGTGTTTTTGATTATTGCTGCTTGCACTAGGCAGCATCAAGCAATTTGTGTCTCAGGAGCTGCCTTATAAAGTCCATGCTTGCAGGTAGTATTCTGTGATAGTCATCAATTGACCATGACCCTACAAGGTTATAAAATAAGAATCTTTCAGTTTGAAAAGCAGTAACTTTTTCAGCTCAGGAAGTTTGATTTCAATGTCTGAGCAGGTACAGACTTTAAAGCAGTTGACAATGACTAAAGAATTTGGATTTGACATACTGTAATTACTGACACATGAAAACACACAGCAAGGGGAGCAATCTGGAAGAATTGGAGGTTTGTGCAGAATTGCAGGACTTGGTTTGGTTGGTAGAGCAAAGATGTAGCGGGGCAGTCTCCTGGCTGGAGTGCTGAAACATGTGGATCCAGGATTAAGACACTGGCAGTGGTTTGAATGCATGGAGCTCTGCTTTGAAGTAGGAGATGAGTCCATGGAGAGCTCTTTGGGTAAAGATCATTAAGTAAAATGATCATCAGAAAAAATCTTTCTCCTTTATAGTGAGTTTGAATACTAAGGACTGGAAATACTTTGCATCAGTTATTGTTTCCTAAGAACCTTTTGTTTCAGCTCCTTTGAGACTGGAGAACTTTAAGGGGAGGTTATAAATATATTATGAAGTATTTGCATATAATATTGAGCAACCTGCATACTAAAATTTAGGAAACTAATGTAAAGTATTCCTTCCTTGATATTGCTAAAGAAAAGGCAAGAAAGAGTAAAATCCCAGAGATGGGTAAAAGCAGATTGCACTCTAAGAAGAAGAGACAAGAAAAAGTAGGTTTTTTTGGTCCATGTTTTTTTTATTCAAAGATCAGTGGTGCTAGGAGGATCATAGAGTGACAAATGTGAAGTGGTAATACTGGGAAGCCTCTCGTCCTTTGTGAGCAAAGGACACAATTTCCACAGGGATACTCTTCCCATTTTGAGGAATGCAGAGGCTAATTGGTATCAAAAATAAGTTTTACCTCATGATGAAAGATCACAGAGTTGATAAGGTCCACCACAGTTTTCTTGGCATGGAATAAGATGGGTTTGATTGCTTAATACTTTAAGTTTTCAGCCAGACTTAAAACAAAAAATTAAAAATTCTATGACTAAACCTCCTACTGTTCCTGTGAATTGAATGCACTTTTCTGAAGTGTTCAGTATCCAAGAATTCCCATTAATGTTCCTACATGTCTCTTTCAAGAAAACGCATGAAGATAATCTGTACTCTGGAATGCAACAAGCTGGAAATAGAATAGATTTTTAGCATGTTCCTTAGTAATGAGATACACTTGCTTTATCAAAATAAACACAGCAGAAGAATAGAGGCATGGCTAGCCTTTAAAAGAACTCATAGGCCTGCCTAATAATGAAGAACTGTTCAAGGGCAATTCATCCTTGGGAAATGATTACCTCTGTCATCCAGCCAAGGTCAGTGACACATTCAGTTAACAGCTACATCAATGGCAGAAGCATAAATTAAAAGAATTCCATAACTCCAAGACAGTTTGAGCATAAAATCTAAAAAAACCTGCACTTTGTAGGGTCCCCCTTAGCCTTTTCAGTTTTTGCATCAGCTTTTGTTGTATTTTCTGTAGTATTTTTTATTGTGAACAATTCTGTCCCAGATTGCTTCCAGAAGAGCCCAGGAAATTCAAATCTTGGTTGTACTCCAGTACTGCCAGGGTGCTGCAGACAGTAGACAAAGGTACACACAGTCAGTATGTTGGTAAGCCTGGAAGAAATTCTACTAAAATGAATTTGACTACTAATGGTTGTCACTAAGTAAAAGAGGAAATTTCTATCCTCAAAAGCAGAACATTTCCAGTGCTGGAAGCATGGGGGCATGCACATGTCCTGGCTCTTGGACTCCACAAGTAGTGCTGTTACAGCCAATATTTGAATATACATGAGACTGGTTATTTTATTTATTTCAAACACAGACATTTTAAAAGTTAAAATCGAAATTTGAAGGGTTTAAATGATGCTGTCTCCTTTTGTGCCCCACTGCTCTGACAGTCAACCAGAATCCATTATCACTACTTTTCCTGCAGCTTGATTTAGTGATTACAAATAATTCTCCTCAATAGGTTTTGCTTTGGTGTCCAACTTTTGAACTTTAATATACACCACTATATTATATTGTTACATTGGCAAAGAGTAGACTGAGACTAGGTAATGTGATTATAAAGCTGTTTGCTCTTGCCTACTTTAATAAAAAAAACGTAAAACAACAACAGAAAATGTGACTTAAATGGGCCTGAATGGTGTTAGGGCAAGATGATTCTGTTACTGCATGAGAAACCTTGTTTGGTGTCACATGGGAGTATTGGGGATGCTCTGTAGCCTTTGAAGGAAAACAAGCTGTGGTGTTGTCTAAAGTTCTGTGTTCCCTTCCACTTCTTTCTGTGTGTCCTCCAGTCTATCTGTTGCAGGTCTGAGGCAGAGATCACATTGCTTTTTCTTTCTGGATGTCATGTAGTGACTCTGGATACTTGTTTGAGAACTTAGTGTACATGATATTTAATAGCACAATACCGGCAGGGGCTTCTCCCTAGGTATAGACTCTTCCACTTTATGTAGCATGACTTGTGGGGAGTAAGGTTTTAGGTTTATTTCCCGTTTGCTTTGAATTTACAAATAGCTGTTTTTTGGAAGTTTCCTTCACTTTATGAAGAAGGTTTTATTTATTTTTTAAATTACAATGGCTGTGATGCAGGAATAGGAAGGAAATGTAGCTATGTTAATCAAAGCTGTCAGCTTTTCTTACTGGAGCACTCTTTGTATCAATTTTTAAAGTGTTTAATAAAACATAGGAACCGTTTCTTCCCTTTTTAGTCTGTAGTCATCTGACTACACTGAAGTCAAAGGAAGGTACTTTTCATGTGCAGTGCAGTAATGAGAAGAGAATGATAGATTCTTTCCTACTGAAGATTTCAGCATCTGGTAAGCAGTTTCTTTTTCTAGGTTGGAAAAGAAAGCAGCAGTAGGTAGTGGCCTCTGTTTAAAACTCTTGATGCACTGTTGGCAGCTTTTGCTGGCTAGCTCTCAACTGGTTATCTTCCATATGAATTTTGGGTCAAATTCTAAGTAAATTTACTTATGTATATCAAATACAGCTCTAATTCATTTTGCCTATGGAAGGACTGAGGGGATAATTTCGTCTCTTGGTTTTATTTCGTGTTCTCATTTTGCAATTTCATCCATGTGTATTAAAAATAACTGAGAGTGCTGGATTTTGCATGAGGCCCAGAAATGCAGTGCCATGCTTTCTGAAGGCTCCTAAGTCTATGTTGTGTGCTAAGTGCATCAGTAGTTCTGCTGGGTTTCCAAGGTGCAGTCATTCCTGGGGCAGACTTTGGCAGCTGCATAATTAAGACAGGACAGAGTGTAGCAGTTTAGCTCTGGAAGCAAGCAAGAGTTTTACACTGAGTTGAGGTGGAAGTTACGAGAGCGCGCCTCGGCCAACTCAGGCTATCCAGCTGCTATAGCTACAGGAGGGAATGGAACTCTGCACTTCTCACTGATGAAAAATAAAACTTCTTTCACTGTGATTCTGTAAGAGAAGACATTGAGTATAGGCGTCTCTGTTAAACTTAGTGCTGAAAACTTAGAAGGAAATAGAAAAGTGTTTACAAGAAGCATTTAAAAACTTATTAGAATGTAAAATAGTTGCAGGTCTGACACAGTAGTATGCTGACCTTTTTAATTTTTTCTTCCTTCTTGTCCCATTTATCAGATTTTCATCAGATTTTACATCTGCAGTCTTCAGAACAAATTCTAGCTGGAGTATTCAGTGTCAGGCTTTCCCACCCTTCCTCCCCTCCTTAAATCTGTTTTCCCAGAGGCCTCACCCCTGTTGTTGCTGGGCTCAACCTTGGCCAGTGGTGGATCCCTCCCGGAGCGGCAGGAATTGGCTCCACTGGACGTGGGGGAAGCTTCTGGCAGCTTCTCGCAGAAGCTGCCCCTGTAGCCCCCTGCTACCAAACCCTGGCCACACAAACCCAGTACAGTCACCATGAAGACGAGGACACGAAAAAAGTCAACTCCTATGAATTCCTGTTTCTCATGCAGAGAGATGCCTTGAACGCTCTATAATGAAATTTTTATATGTGGGAGAGATTGTCAACATCATCCTATATTGTTCTTTGATGTGCCCCAAAAATACTGCAGCAGAAGGTATTGAAGAATAAATCATGTGCATAGCCCCCCCCAGCACAGTTTGTCTCTTTAGTCTTAACCAGTTTGTGTCAGGGTGGATTTCCTCCTTCTCTGGGCTTATTGAATTCCCCTAAGGTTTTCTGTTTGTGCTACATGTGTCTTAGTACCTTGCTCAGCATTCATTATCACATTATTTCATAATTTCAGGGGGAAAAGTAAACCAGTAACAGTCTTGTGTCAATCTCCTCTACGCAGTGGAAGCAAACCTCCTTTACCCTTTAGATGCAAAAAAATGCTTTGTATTTATGGTTGTATTTTAGTATCACTGAGCTGGTAATTGTGTGAAAAACACTAGGTCCGAGTCTTTAAGTATCAGCTGTTGCCAGTCTCCAGAGAATTTGCTGTGACCTGTGAGTATATCAGATGTAAGAAAATCCAGAAGCGTGTGCATCTCAGTGCACATGACCCCCCTGCCCACAGAATTGCATTAAAAATTAAAGAGCCATTTCTTTTCAGGGCTGCTGTAGTTGGTGTGTGTTCCCCTCATACTGGGATGAATATTCAGATCAATGATTTCCCCTGTTTTTCATTGAAAAATCCTAAACTCCAGTTCTGGATTCAAGGCTTAGGTCCAATATATTAAAATTTTAAAATTTGAGTAATTAGAATTTTATCCTCTCCCTTAAAGAACATTGTTCCTGTCTAATTTTTAGTAATGGAGAAATATAAATTAAACAGAGCTCACTCTTTAACCTTTCTTACTGGTCTTTGTTCTTGCCTTTTCATAGATAAGAGCAAGGTTCCAGCCTTGCCTAAAGGGATGTTAATCTATTTGCTCTTGATCTTTTAAACCTCTTTCCAAGAGGCCACAATACTGACTAAGGTTTCTGAGTTGTTCTTTTCTTTGTTTTTCAATCCCTAAAGACTACAGGGCCTCCTGCTAAGACAGTTATTTTTATGTTCTTTCCTGTAGTAAAAAGTGTGCTGCATTTTAACAAGACTTCTGTTTTTAAACAAATGAAGAGGTGCCGTGAGCAGAGGTATTTGTACAATGCTGGAACCATTAAAATGGTTTTCTTCAGGCAAAGTGAGACACAGTAAATAAGGGCCTTTCTTATCCTGACTCTGAAATCATTAGAGTGGGAGGCTAATAAAGTACAATTGTAAATTCTGAAGGAGTGTGGGCTTTGTGGGTGTGTGTATGTTTGTGTTAGGACTCTTTGCTGTTTCACCTGCTAAATGTGGGCAAAACTTTTTTCTGGCTCTGAGAGATTCCCTTATTTTCATTCTAGTGGTATTTGACACTCTTGGGCTTCTGTTTATGAGTCCATGTCTGCAGTTTTTGAAATTACATGGCCAATTCCTTTTCTTTCTTCATGCTGGAGCTGCTGCCTAGCATTCCTGATTTCAGGATCTTAGTTTTGCTGTGGTGCTGAGAAATGACTTCCTTGCCTCCACATCCCAGTGAAAGGAGCATAAAGAAAGAATGATGCACGCAGCATTCTGATGGAGATTGCTCTCTGCACTAGAGAAATGGTTACTTTTCCCTCTGAAACCTAAGGATGGAAGCAGTGGGTAGGTGAAAATAGAGGCATGGAGATAATAAGAAAATCTGCAGTCTGCTAAGTGATGGTTTCTTGGCAGAGATTTGGTAGTGGTACTTCTGGTACCCCTTTGAAGGAGTTTGGAGCCCAGAAGTTGCTATGTTACTGCTCATCCCTGCTAGCTGAAGATACTGGCAGTGGATTGCTGGATTGGTGGTAACTGCTGTACCTTATCCCAAAGGCTGCTACATTTCTGCAATCAGAGAAATTACACCCATATAAATAACCTCTAGATTGAATTTCACAGTTTGTCAAAAAGGGTTGGGTTATTTGGAGGAAACAACCTCTTTTTAAAATTCTTTCTTGTTGGAAGAGTTTCTCTCAGGTGAAATTAGCTGGACTTGGTATACAGGTTAATTTTCTATTGTGAAACTTGATTTTCCTTTTACAGTTGTTAAACTTTCCTTGGAATGCATTGGGTTATACAGGTCTGTGAGGATTGCATCCACCTTTCATCCTAACTAGTGGTGGGATGTGGTTAGAATGTGCTTGCAGAACTTTGCAGTAAGCTCCAGAGGAACTTTCTCTTGGGAATCCAGGAGACCTTTAGTAGACTTTTGATAGGCCTTGCTCCAGCCCTGTAGGATGTGGATATGCATTTCAGAAATTGGAGGAAGTACACTTTTATTGTTTATTCTCCCCCTACCTCCCCAGTCATACAGCTTTGATCAACGTTATGGATCAAAAAAAAAAAAAAATGCTGCATTTCACTGGTTGTTCTGTTGTACTTCCCTAAAATTTTCAAAGGTTTTCTGTTTAGATTAGTGCTTACATTTTATATGACATTGAAATTCATCAGAAATTTCAACCCTTTTGAGTGTTACCTGGAATAGGAATAGCCTTCCTTCTCCCCCCTCTTTAAAAAACAAAGAAACCCTGTGCATATGTGTATTTCTGAATAAATCAGGCATACAGACATACCATGGTGGCAGTGGCAGCTGAATTGCTCTGAAAATCTAGAGCCATGTTGTATGAATTTCAGCAGGAATCTCAGCTGGGAGAAGACCACTGGACACAAAAGGCCACTTTTCCATGTGCTGGTTCATCGAATTCCCCAAGGGTTGCTTTTTTCTGGTACTGGTTCTGAGCTGTTGTACCTTTTGATTATCTGCTAGCTGGAAGTTGATGGAGTTCAGACCATACAGACATTTAACCATCTGCCTCGTTTTCTGTTGATTTAGCTTTGCCCAGTTCAAGCTAAACGATTTTGGAATAAGGGACTGCAGAGAGAAAAAGCCAAATGTTTGTTTACTTATTTGCAACTGAAAATATTGGGCTTAGTTTACTCTAAATTTAAACTTTAGTTTTTTACCTGATTGCAAATAGAAACATATGTGTGATTAGTGACAACCAGCCTTCCAACAGTCATCCTAAACTCTTTAAGTTACATTTTGAAAGTAAATGTAAATTGCTGTTTCTCTGTTTGTGATGGCTGACTTTTTTGGCACTTAGAAAAGAGACTGCATACCAAGTTTTTAAAAAGGTACAAAGATAATGTTGATTAATGTGGGTTATTATGTAAGCACTGGACCAGAATTCATAACAGAATCAAAGGTGTAGTGGAAATTAAACTTACATTTAATTTTAATTACAAATTACCTAATTTACTCAGTCCCCTACCACACTGTCTGCTCAATGATCATTATCATGACACAAAAAGCATCACAATATTTGTGAGCCTGCCATGTTCAGCAGTAAGATTCTTTAAAGGAACTAACTCCTAGTTCCAAGAGGCTAACACTAGTGTAGGCACCTTAGAGTGCCTTCCACTGTCACTGGACAAAGCCATATGACTTTCCCAAATAAATTTAATGTTGGAATTTCAATCCATCCTATCTTTATTTGTCAAAAATTACTCTTGATGAAAGATCCTGACCTGGGTAATTTGTTCAAATAATAAGTTATCCTTAAATGAAATGTACCAAACAAAGCATGCTCTTTATTTCTGAGCGCATCTCTTTTAATAGTTGTCATTTTCCATCAATAGAAGCTTTTATACCTTTTTGTTTCTAAATTGTTAAGCTCTGCATGGCTTGTAGCTACTTTTGCACTCAAGACACTCCTCAAGCTTCCCTTCAATAAGAGAGATAGATGGAGTTCCGTGCCCTTTGGCAAAGTATGTTTTCTAATTGATTTGTTGTGTTTGTCTTGCTTGAATATTCTCCAATGTTTTTGCCTGATTAAAAAAAATTACAAGTCCTTGCATGAATCCTTATTCCAGCTCTGGCTGCACCGGTGCCAAGTGCAGAAAGTAATTTAACATCCATTTGTGTGCTTGGGGCTTCCCTGTGTGCGTGTCCAGTGATGAGGCTGAACCCCTCCTGCAAAGTCTCTGAAATTGATCCCTGTCACTCCAGAACTCTTCTAAACACCCGACTCTCAGTGTATGCTCTTGATATGCAAATATGCCAACAGACTTTTGATAAACTGTTTAGCACAGCCTCTGCTTCTCTTTGTTCAGCTTTCTCAGTCAAATGATTTTCTTGCTGAGCATTTGTGTTCTACTCTGTGTCAGAGCATTCTTCAGTTCATTATGCATAAGCATTATCTGCAATGATTTGAATTTCCTTTTAAATACCAGCAACAATGTTAGTATGGAGTTAAATGCCAAATTCTGCAGTGTTTATCTAAACCCAGATTATTCTAAATTACAGTTATTTATTAGTGTCTATTAGTGATTGAGAAAAAAAAGTATTTTGTGTATGTCTTGTGGAATTGTTCTAGTTCTCAACGAAAATGTCCTGTGCTGTTGTTTTTTGAAACAGTGTGTATCATTTTGGAGATGTACTCTTTTTTATCAGTCAAGCTTTCAAATGCATTTAAAGAAAGAAAGAAAAAAAAAGTGAATTTCAAGTGGCTAACTTTATTTCCCATAAATCCATCTCAAAGGCATTAATTTTATCTTATTTTACTTGCTTATTAGTAAAGTCATATATCAACCAGTCCAGTATTTTGTCTGACTTGGGCAATTTATGGATATTGGTTTTGCTTGTTTTTTTTTAAAGCTTAGCAATGTACTGTCTTTTTGACACTCTTGTTGGTGCTTGGCTAGCTGTCTCAAAATTTTGGGATGCAAATTATCCAGATTTATTTAATTTCAACAGCTGTTAATTAACTTTCTCTCTCTAATAATTGTTGTAGAAAGCACTCACCCTGCAATGGCATCATCTTGCTTTTTCCTGAAGACTGAGTGAATACTTTTCTGTTTTTTTCTGTATTATTATTTCTATTGATCCTTCTGCCACAAACCATGCAGATATACAGCACAGTTATAAATTCTGTGTTCTTAATGAAATCTCTCTTAGTGTCCTCTGCTGTCCATTTTTAAATATTTTTCTTTTTTCCTTGATCAGCTATGCAATTGCTTAGTCCTGACTCATGCATGACTGGGAATGGCTTTGTATTCTTTCATTCATTCTGTGCCTTTCACTACTCATCTAAATCATGTTTTGGTTGGGTTTTTTTTAACCAATATGACCTAATTTCTGTTTGAGTTTTGACTATCCATGAGCTTGGAATTTGTTCTTAAACAGTGCCCAACTTTATAGAACCCAAATTACTTTTTTTTTCTCAGATTACTTCTGTAGTGAGCAATTCGCAAGAATTTTTTATTCAGTTTTCCATAATTGTGAAGTTCATTGAAGGTTTGCTTAGCTTGCTGTCACTTCACTTTGTTTTTTCTCTTGCATCGTGGGGAGTTTTATTTTGTACACCTTGATTTTACAGTTTTGAAGAAGGGGGAGGCGAAGGCAAGGTGTTGATGTGTTCTCAATGTTCTTCCAAGAACTGTGCCACCACGTTCCCTTCTTCTTTTTAGTCTAGGATTGGTAGATAAATCTGGAAGTCTGGAAATTTATCTGCGAAAAGACACATCTGTTAGATAAAATGTTCAAGTGGTCTCATCTGGAATAGAGATATTTTAGGCAGAAGTTGATAGATTGAATACTGAAACAATACCATCCATGGATTGTGAGTTTAAGCTTCTTAACACAATCACTTTATTATTCTGCCTCTTCACTTGAATATTTGCCTGAGAAGAAACAGTTCCTGAGTCATGGTGAAACCAAAGGACATTTGAGCATAGCAAGTTTTTGGATTTAGAGCATCTTTTGAATTTTTTTTCTCAAACTGACACTTATAAAAGCAAAAAAATATTGCTTTGATTTGTTTTTGCTCTTGTATATGAACACTTGTTTTCTATAAAGCAACATAAAATGAGCTCACTGTAATAGTGAAAAAGTAAATGAACTGCTGAAAGTTAATCAAATGACACAGAAAATTAACTGGCATCATCTTAGGGTTACCTTTGATTGCAGAAATCACTCTTTGCCCTGAGTAGGTGGTTCAAATAAATTGTGCAAATAGACTATGAGTTAATGGAATTAATTAGAAGGGGATTAGTAGCAGATGTACTTAAGTCATCAGAGAAATGTCAGAGTACTGTATATACACCACTTAAAAAATAAATTTTCCAGTTTCCATATTATTTCATATTATTGTTTTGATATGAAATAATAGGATGAATCTTGAGTGTTCTTGAGTGGATTAGGCATACCCATTTATAATCCACTTTTTATTCCTCTTCAAATTTGGGTTACTTGATGTTATTAAAGTCAGTTAAATATGGGCCAAATACAAGTTTCACATCAGGGAGTTCCATACCACTGACTGATGAGATGGGCATATAGGCTATAAAACCTTTCAAATAGTAAAATTACGGAAAATTTACCTACATTAATTTTCTGTAAGTGAAGGGGCACTAAACAACTGCAGGGAAGACTGGACCTACAATATTTGTGTGATAAGTACCATTTCTGAGAAGGTATTTTAAGTCAATTCTAGTGTTACGGGAATTTTTCCTTCCTGTGAAAAGGCTGAAAAGGCTTTGGATTGTGCCTGTAGTAAATTAAGCCACAATAAAATGAGAAATTAATTTAAAACTGTGTTGGTTCAGAAATAATTAAATATGACAACACTTACATCTAGTACTCTCAAGGACTGTAAGTAAATACATATTGCACTTAGGCCGTCCTGAGTGTTTACATATTATATGCACTGCAGTATAATAGTTTGAAATGTCTTCAAATGCAAACTGCTGCTGCAGTTTGATTGCTGATTTGAGATAATACTTCACTTGTATTTGGAAAATAAATTCCTCTGGGGAAATCAATATTTGTCATGTCAGATACCATACCTTGGTTGGCTGGGGGACAGGGTGGCCTCTGGGGAAGAGCTGATTGTTCATATGCTGCTGTATTAGCAAGATCTTTTTGTGGAATAAAGGATTCCTCGGTGCAAACCCCTCTGTCATCCTGCTCTCCTCTGGCTCTTCCCTGAACACCCTGCACTGGGGTGGGTAAATTCTACATTCTGAACTTGAGAAGGTAGCAGCTCTGCCTCCTGCTGCCATGGCTTGTTTCCTCTGCAGCCAGTGATGTTTGACTGTGGGTGTTCAGCAGGGATGGGAATACCAGTGTGTGGGAAGGATAAAGGGCATTGCAAATACCTGGAGAATGTGCTCACCGAGGTTCCTCTCCAACTCAGAAATAATGACAAACCATGCAATGGAACTACCTTGTTTTCCTGGTTGTTGAGTGGGTGTAGGCATCTATGTATGTGTGCAGCAAATGTGCATAAAATAAATGACACGCTACTAATATGCTCTGATTTGTCTTCAGAGTTCTCCCATGGAGTGTGGTGCTCTGAATAATTCATCATACATATTTCTTCTCTGTATAAATACCCTTGTTTCAAATTTAGCAAGCCGTTCTCTATGGACATGTAGAAATTGCAGGATTAAAAAAAATTCCCCTGCCCAGTAAACGAAGTCACTTATCCACCTGAGTAGGCACAAGATAGCCACAAGCACGATCCCTCCTTCCAGAAGGTGAAACATTGCACTGTTTACCCCATGCACAGAACTACAGATGTTCACCAGGGGGAATGTGGCTGTTCCCCACACTGCTTTGGGTTTGAAATCACATTTCGAGGGATGCAATTGCTTCAGGGATCTTGTGGGATCATGTGACTTCTTCATCTGAGATTCTTCATCCCAAATTGCCAGTTCAACAGAGCAGCTGTTATCAGGAGTGCAGTGAGCCCCCAAAGCCCCCTGCCTGCTTTAAAAGTACAAATGCCCAGGGCACAGGCACAAACTGACAGGCTGCACCTGACCAAATTTAGAGCTGCAGTATCCTGTGCTGTACATTCTGAAGAGATGGAAATCAAACTTCTTTGTAAAAGTAATAATTTGGAGTAAAATATTCAGCTGTAGGAGTATGCATTAGCCATTGCTATGGCGACCTGTACACATTCTTCAGTTAAACAATGAATTGCAGAGTATTAGTCCTATACCTTAAGAGAGCAAGGCCCAACAGTTCATTCTTTAATGTTAACACAGGTGAGTCACAGCTTGGAATGTATGTGCTGTATGTGGAACTGGAACATTTGTTGGCTAACTGTTGAATTTCTCTTTCCATCTAACAAGTTTAAGGGGGTAATACCTATCTAACATAAGAACCTGCTGGCCTATAAGGCTTGTGGTTTTTTGGTGGAAACCCCTAAGGATTTTTTTTCTTCAGTGTTCATTCATAATCTATTTTTTTTCCCCTCCATAATTAAGAATATTGTTTGGGGGGTTGGTTGTGGCATGTCCATCCCTGGAGATTCAGCAAGCCAAAGCCATGGTTGAAATGGTCAAATGTTTGCCTGAGTCACATTGTTGTCCCAAGGTCGCAGTTGATGCTTGTAGATTGCCCTTCCAGTAAACATTTTCTAGACTGCATAGGAGTTCTAATAGAATGAGCTACTCCTCTCTTCACCTTCAATTTTCTGATCTTCTGATGCTGGGGGAAGAGGAAAATGCACAGTTTAGCTGCTTAGACTGGTGTCAGAAAGAGAAAATAATTAGTCAAGTTTGAAGGTATAGAGGGTTTTTTAAATTACTTTATTTTGGCCAATTTGCCTTTTTGATTTTTTTTAATGATTAATGATGAAAGTTTTTAATTTCATACCACTTTGTCATTGGAAAAGGCAAATTTACTGGCAGGCAATGACATCTGTGTGTGAAATTTTAAAGTTTTTGCACGTCATACCCTTGAAATACATGAAGATTTCCATAGTACTTTGTAGCAGTGTTTGTGTGCTTCTGTATTTGTTGCTGTTTACGGACATTTGCTTTCTTGGCAATTAAGTACTTCTTCAATAGAGAGAAAAAGTGAGAAAGCTTTCTTTGAAATAATTTTTACCTTTTCTTTCTTTCCAAAAGCTCATGAAGTGAAACGTGTGTCTATTTTATTACTTTTGTGATTAAATTATAAGTTGTTCTTCTTTTTTTCCTTTTCCTTTTGCTAGGAAATGTTAGATAATTTAAAAGATTTCTGGTTTCTGGATAACTTTTTACCATTTGAAGAAGTCACAGCTTGGGTGTCTCAGCTGTATTTTCCCTTTACTTCATATGGCTGGATATTATATGAATCTGTACTTCAGTACATTCTAGCAGATTTAAAATGGAACTTTTCTAAATGAGAGAAAGAAAATTAGAAAATTTCCAGAGAAATCCATGGCTGGGTATCACATCTGTCTATTCATGTCAGGCTGGAGTAATTTTCATCAGCCCCCAATCAGCCGTTTTGTTCAAAACTCAAATGTTGTATTTGCTAAAACAAATACAATTATTTTAGGGCATGTCTCAAACTTTGATCAAGTACCAGCTATTTTGCTGTTGGAACTGTAATGTCCTGACTTATATCAACAATGAACTAGTTAAATAAAAAGCTAAAAAAACCACCTGACATTATGCACAACAGTGTGAAAATCTCTAGAGACCTTCTGTAAGCAAAGTGAAACAGAAATCACAACCCCTGCAAGTACTGATAACACAGAGATGTTTGTCTTCATCACTAGCTGAGAGTGTGGCATATCACTATGTAAATTTGATTTGAATCCTAATTAAATATTTAAAAGATGTCGGCCTTTTTGAGAAGATGGCATATTCTAGGTAGAGCACCTTCTGACTTCATATTGTTATATATTTGTTATATTAGGAAAGCTTTTTCTCACAAAGTATAATGAATTTGGTGTTGATGTGAACAAAAAAATGTCTGCTAATTACTCTCTGAAGACAGCTGGAATATAACAGGTTTTTCTTCTCTTGGGGATGTTTAAGAGCACTGATCATACATAGATGATATTAATAGATGATATTGCAGAGATGATATTAATTAAACGAGAGTATTATTTTCTTAAGGGTTTGTACAAGCAGTGTCTGGAAAATCTACTTTATTTTTTCACATTATTTTGTATTAAGAAAATCAATTTTAATTGAATACATGATGCTATTTTAGTACTTGAGTTCTAGAAAACTTTTTGAGCTGAAACTTGCAGGGTCTGGGTCTGGTCTTCTATTTCTGGGTGTAACTCTCCTGACTTTTAAGGAACAACTTAGATGTCAGCAGAATGAAGTCGGGCCTGGAAACTGTCCATGTCCCTGGAGTCTCCTGGCCTGGTCAGGTGTATGGCTCTTTCTGGGAGGGCTGTGCTCTCCCAGGGCAGTCACAGTGGTATCCATTGCCTTGAGTGTGTTTGTGCAGTCTGGAGCAGGAGATTGTCACCAGAAAAGCACCGTCACCTACTTCTAAAAGTGCAGAGGGGATGTTTTTGGATGAGGAAGAAGGCACTGGAGAGCATGTTGGGGAGATGCTCTTACTCTGTGATTCCCAAGGGCAGGTCTAGCTCAATTTCTGCCTGATTTACTTCCACAGGAACTAGCACGGGGAACGTGTCAGCTGCTGTTGTGTTGAGAATTAAAATTTAATGCCTTGGATTAAAATTGAAAGGACAGTGCCCTGATATGCTTTCCCTTCCCAAGTTTCTTATGGCAATGCACAGTGAGTGTGAACAGAAGCAACTCTTGTACCATTTCAAGCAACTGAAGAGGAAATTCAGTGGAAGCCCTGCTGAATTTACCAAGCCTAGGCAAGCATGGCATTTTATTTTTCTAATAAATTTTTTTTAAGCCAAGATTTCTTTCATTACTACTTGTACATGGAAATCAGAGATTCACAATGAGGTTATAATTCATTCTTTTTAATATAAATGTTACACGGACAGACTTCATGAAGAGAACATTATTAAGAATGCAATATTAGTGATCACAAGAAGGGAGTGTTAAGACTGTCATTGCAACAGAAATTCAACTTCTCTTATGCATTCTGATGGAGTAATCAGAATTAGGTAAGAGCACGAAATACTTTCCTAGAGAACTTCTTCCTTACTCAGTGCATAAGATGGGCAGTGCTCAATTAATGAGCAGCTATTTGAAATGTTGTTTTATCCTCAGTGTTTGATGTGTGGCCCTAAGCCTTATTTACAGCACACTGTTCAGACCCTGCTCAGATGTCAGAATTATTAATTTCCTCATGGGTTTTTCTGTGCTGCTCATCACTACTGTATCCAAGTGCTACACAGGTTTTAAATTAAATTTATCTTCACAAAGCCCCAGTGAGGGATGTGGTATTATCTCTGTTTTACAGATGGGGAACTGACAGAGATTAAGGTCAGAAAAATGCACCAAATTTGGATGCTCATTTTAAGACATAAGATTGGATTTTAGTGCCCTTCAGATCATACAGGATGTTCTGTGTTCAGAAAACACCACTTGCTACTTCAGCATCAGGTGTGTTCTTCTTGTGGCTGGATAACTTCCCCTGCAGGTCAAGGCTGCAGAGTGAACATTTACATGGCACTATTGATCACTAAAGAACGCTTTGTATTTGATAACTTGGGCAGTATCACACAGGAACTTGGAGCTTTCTCTGAAACAGACAGAACTTCAGTGAATCACCTGCAGAAATGAGACCCTGGGGTTTGTTGAAAACTCTAGCATGCCTTTATTCTTAAAGACTTCCTTAATGCTTGCACGGAAATTGGCATTACACAAGTCATCTGAATTCTCATCCTTGTCAATTTGGTCATTTGATTTTTGTAATGGAGAAATATTAATTGGGAATATTGGAATTTGTGATCCAGTTAATTTGGGGAATGGATATTAATTAAGAAACCACATTGCCTCAAAGATAGTGCTGTCTTCTCTGTGATAAACATGAAGAGGATCTTTCCAAATGAAAACTTTCATTCATTTTCATTGTATATTCAGCTTTCTTACCTCTTTGAAGACATTCTAAATACCAGAAGATTTGTGAGCAATTCTAGCAAAATACTGCTTCTCTATTTGGGAAAGCTTTAATTGGTGTTTTTTATGTGTTGTGCCCACGTTTTGTATACTGAGTACCTTTACATGATTTTCTTTGCATTTTCTCCACTGGCAGTTTATTTTACACTAGTTTTTGTTTTAGGCCTGCTGATTGCTTATGGAGTAACATAGAGAATCCAAGGTAAGCCCTTAGTCATTCATAGTTCTTTAAAAGTAGCAGCATAGATTTGCTCCAAGGCTAAACATAGTGATTTGTGAGTATTTCTCTTACTTTTTAAGAATTTTGATTGCATTAATTTGAACAGGGAAAAAAGATTTTACTGTATCTTTTTATGCTCCTCAAAGTCTGTCTCTGCTTTGTTTTCTTATCTGTTAGATACGTATTTCCTTATATTTTCCCAAAGCTCTTTGAAATCTTTAGCTGACAATGATTGGAGAAGTGGAAAGTTTCTTACATTCATCAAGAAAGGTACCAGAATAGTGGCTGGTATGGTGCAATTAAGATTGAGAATCCCTTTCTTTAAACACCTTTTTAAGGTTAACCTTCATAGCTTTTTATTAGACTTCGTTCCTCATGCCAAGTTCATATCTTTTGTGGAACTGGGAGGCTACCCTGTGTTTATGAAGTTGGACGGTTTTCTCCCAGCTATGAAGTGCACTCAGGGAAGCCAAAACGTCTCTTATAACAACACAAGAAAATGAATTTTTCAGTAGTTTCAAAGTCTCTTTTGTTTACAGTTGTATTCATTTCCAGAGTGCTGAGAGCCAGCTATTCCCAGAGCTTTATGGTATTGCTGTGGCATTACTTACAGAGCAACTGCCTGCTATTGAGGAAAAAAATGAAAGTTAGTGAGAACTTTGCTTGACTAAGTATGACTTCCTACCGAGCAGCTTGGGTAGTACATATGTATTGTGCAAATCACCTTTTAAATAATAAATTACATCCATTATTTAAGTAGTCCAAAGTTTTCATTGGAAATAAACCATTTATGCCCACCTTCTGTAAAATATGCTGGTACTGGGGCAGTCAGGGCTGTGGGTGCAGGGCTGTGGCACTGAGCTGGCAGCCCAATTTATGAGTTACCTGTCCAGAGGAATTCAGAAATAAATCAGTGCTTCAGCTTTGACAAATGCCAGCCAAATTCTTGAGGCTACAGAGGGGTCCCTGGTGGTGATCTCTGCCAGTTTCCCATACTTCAGCCTAAACATTCATCCTGCAGATTGCAGATTAAGATTTAATCATGTCTATAGTTTTCTGATTACCCATGAGTATCTGATTAGAAACCCTGGCTGGCAAGGAGCTCCAAAGACCTTTCAGTACAAAAATTTGTTCCCCAATTAGTTTCAGAACTGTCATCTGGCTCCCAATTCTTATTTAAAATGTTAGCAAGTTTACAGAAAAATGAGAACATAGTACTCTCAGTCATTCCAATCCACCATGTGACCATAAATTTTTTAATCTTGAAAAGTTAAAGCAGGAACACTAAAACATTTTTTTGTTGATGCCTGAAGTGATGCAGCGTAGGAAAGAGAGCCAGAAATACAGCAAAAACATACAAAACTATTTGCTTGGTTTATGGCCTGATTATGTGACTCATGAAGTTCTCTATGGTGAGTCTAGGTTAAAAATAATCATATAAATTGTTTTCAGAAAGGAAAAAACATGAAGAATCTTAGGGTAGTTACAGATAGATGAAAATACATATTTTTCAGGACATTTGGCAATCATGAAGTAAAAAGCCACCAGGAGAATGATGTGCAGATGCAGTAAAATGTGTAATTAATAGATGAATGATAAAATAATACATTCGTAAAAATAATGAGCACTTAAAATTTTTCCTCTGTTTATGTAATTTTCTAAGGATTTCTGAATCTTGTATCAAGGACGATGCAGGCCAGCATGTTAAAATTTCAAATTTAAGCTCTTTATCACAATATCTTCCCCTTTGGTTTCTTTTTTCTTTGTGTTTCTGCTTCTAGTACTGCAGTGGAGAAAATACTTTATTGCATCGGTGATTTTGAAGTTTGACTGTAAGAATATTGTTGATATCATCTTTGACTTCTCTTACTTGTGTAAATCAATCAAAGGAGTTGCTGGAGTTGTCTTAAGGCCTGATTCTGAAAGTAACCTGGTGAAGCCAAAAAACCGTTCAATAGATTTTAGTGGTTAATTTGCTAAGAGCACTTGTCCAGTGGGAGAAGATTCCTGAAGAACAGCTTGAGGTGAAAATGTAACCCCAAACTTCTCAGGCTTAGTATCCTACTGGAGTAAATCTAATGTCTGTATGTGTTACATAACAGGAACTGCAAGTCACTTTCTCTCAGCAGAAAATATCATATGAAAAGAAGTCATATTCAGAAATAGCTGTATTTGAATGTAACTATTTTCTGCTGCCAGTTTGAAACTTCTCCCCCCAAAAAATCACATAAGACTGCCTGTATTTGCCTAAATTTATTTAAGTCATAGTGTTCAGAATTAATCTAACCAAAAATTTGTAAGTAAAATCCTGTCATGCTTTAACACTTGTTTGACAGTGAATGTTTCCTTTTCCAAAATTTGCTTATTCTTTCAGTTGATTTGCAACCCAGCTATCATTCAATGTTACCTTGTTGAGCAAGGACCCTCACAGTGCTCTGTACAAAAGTGCAGAAAGCTCTGATTTCTGCCACAGGTGCCTTTAAGAAAGGTAGGAAAGTGACCAGAAAGCAGGAATGTATTTGCCATTTTCCAAACATATGATCAAGCAAAGAGAGAGCATTTGGGGAAAATCAGAGGGAAAACCTGTGCAGAGGGGGAAAGTTAACCCTGGAAAAGTGTTCTGTGCATGCAATTCACATGGCTTAAATGAACCAGAAATTGTTTTTCTTACTATTTCTGGTTTAAATGAACCAGAAATAGTAAGAAAAGTCACATTGGGTTGCATTTTTCCAGTGAGTATAGTAGAAACTTTTTCAAAATATCTATAAAATTGCAGCATTAGAGCAGCACTCTTACTTTTTATTAATATCTAATTAGGTATGTATGTGTGCCGTGGTAGTTCTGTAATTAGACTGTACAGTCATAAAAGTCCATTTTCTGGCAGGGGCCTTGACCTGCTTTCCACGGTGGGAGCATCTTTTTGCTCCCAGCTGCTCCCCAGGGTGTCCCCCTGGGCTGGCAGCTCTCCACATGGATAACCCTGGGAACCACAGCCCTGCTGGAATTGCTGCCTGGGATCTGCTCAGGGCCATGGACGAGGACTCTCGTTCTGGGGGGGACAAAGGGAGGTGGGGGACATAAATCCTTTGAATTGATGCTTCATTAATTCCAGTGTTTGCAGAACAAGCTGGTTTAAGTGGTTTTATTTTGGAGAGCAAGCACATGTATAAAGTGATGAAATGGGAGCTAATGGGATTTGTCTTAAAGATTCCAACATTTAGAAATAAACATAAATGCACTGTATGTAAATGTAAAGGACCCACTATCTAGTATTATTAGCCATATATAAATGTAAATCTGACAACAAATTTTCATTAAATGTCTGTTTTCATTTATATGCCCAAGGAATTGTTAGACTAAGTACGGTGTCTGCATTTTCCTCTGAATATTTGTGTTACGTTTATTAATTCAGCAAGCTGAAATGCTTGCAGAGATACTCAGGTCTCACAGGAATTACTCTAAATATAATAAATTAAAATTCATAGTATTACCAAATAGCCATGGTCCAATAATAATAAGTTTGCATTCAGTGTGAAATTCTGGGCAAAAGGACAGAAGAACAAAACACAGGAAATAAATCTTTAAAAGCGTTTACTGATTCAGGAGGGCTTTTGGAAGTGAAGTAGCTGGTTTCTCAGTGAAGAAATTATAAAATTCTGGACCGTATCTGGAACTCATCATCCAGCATCTCTGGCTCATACCATACTTCTCTTTTTGTCTGGACTTGTGCTGTCCCTGAGTTGTGTGGACCGTCCTTGTGCCATAGCACACCCTGTGCTCTTTCTCTCTCTCTCTCTGGTTGAGCTTTGGTTTATAGCACCATAAAGGTTTGGGAAGAGCCATTACTCCTTCTCCCAATGGATTTCTTTACTCCTTGAATCTTTTCACTTAACTCCCTGCAGCTTGCCTTCTGCAGCTCTCTTTGCCCCATCTCTGCTGTCCAACACTACAGATGTCCAAATTGTGTTCACTCAGAGGAAATAGGAAGCCACTTCAGGGGAAGGCTTCATCTTGGTGTGTATTTCTAAAGCCTATAAAGTGACTTTAGGTATTGCTCTATAAGTAGTAATAATAATAAAAAAATCTAAAACAGCAGCTTTTTCTTCACTCCCCATTTTTAAAGCCACCGTTTGTTTTTTTTTCCACTGAAGGGCTCAGCAAAAGAACGTTCCTAGTTGTTCCATCATGTCAGCTCTCCTAGTCTGTAGCTTCAAAAGGAATGAGCTTAAACTCAAGTGTTTCAATGTGCAGTGTGCTGGTCTCTATAGCGACCTTCCTCCCCCATCCCTCCTTTTGCTGGGGTAGAGTTTTCCTTACATTTATATATCTCAAGAGATGTCACAATTTTTTATTGCTCCTCTACCACGTAATGTAGCCCCAGGTAGCCACACTAGGAAAAAGGAATTTCATAGTATAATTTCTGCCATTTAGTGCATACTGTAAAGCATTTTCTTAATTTTTTTCCTTTTCTGCTTTTCACCTCTCTGCTTTAAAAAATGTCATGATTGATATTAATATTTCTCCCTAATAAAAATGTATTTCCCCTTGATCTTAGTGTTGGTAATACATTATTCAGTGTTCCTTCTTAATAAAAGCCATTGGTTGTTCCATTACTCACAGCAGTTATTACAACACTAAAGGTCTCGTTCATCAGAATGACTTGCAGAGGCAAAATCAAACCCTTGAGTTCTCCATGCATCAGGATAATAGCTGTGGTACATGCAAGTTATTAAAAAACTGAAATATAATGTGTGTTTCTTTGTTTTGTTTTGCCTTTTTTTTTATACTTTTCCTCTCCTCCCTCTCTAGGAGATTAACACTAAAGAAGGATCTGTGAACATCATTTATTTTATTGCATGTGTGTGGTTTTGTATGTATTTTCTTCTTTTGGCAGAAGTCATTGAGAGTGATGGTTGATTTTGATGGATTTTATCCCGTTTCACAAGACACCCCCCTTAAAATCACAGATATAGTCCATGGATTTTGCGTTGTTCATAATTATCAGACTTGTCTTTGAATTCCTGTTGAATTTTTGTTGGATGATGATAGAAGGAGGTATAAACTTAGATAACCTCTGCCAATATGAGGAAAAATGGGCAGTTTTTGAGCAGAGAAGATTGTGAGAAGTTCTCGATCAAGTCTTGGGACTGGGATTCTGTTTGAAAGATAATTTCTGTAGTATTGTGTTGCATTGGGTTCATGCATTCTGGCATAAAATGGACATAAACCTTCTGCAGGATAATGCAAAACAGCAATTTTATTTCATGCTCATAATCTTAGAGGGTTTTTTAAAAAAGTAAAGTTGCAGGTCTAGCTTGGATGTCAAAACAACAACAACAAAGTGATGTTTGGAAACAAATCCTCCTATTTGAAGTTGGGCTGTACCTCAGCACAGGGGCAAACAAGGGCTTCCACTGCCAGTCTGATTTTCTCAGCATGGTTAAATGGTGTATGAGTCATCTTCCGAGGCACACAGTGTACACATGGACACTTGAAGAATGTTGAGCCTGTTTAGAGCTTTCATGACTCTTCTAAACCCTCATTTTTTCTACAAGTTTAATGTATTATACAACTCTTTTGCCTCTACAAACCTTTTCATTTATTGTTTATAACTTTGCACTCTTTACCTGAATTATAAGAAAAAACCAAGTTGGCCTAATTTGTATTCCAAAATGCTTGCTGTAGAAATGAATTTGACAACTGCGTCTGCATCATTTAAAAATATTTATGCCCTCTCCATGTATTATGGATGTTATATTGCCTTTGATGTCTGGCTTGATTCTGCATTTGCTGATTAAGTTGTCAAAGTTGCAATTGCTTTACAGTGTTGCTACAGGGTTGCTCACTTGCTTTTAGGTGTCTGCACTGTTCTTGGTGAGAAAACTTCTGGGTGTCTGAAGTTTGAGCTGTTTTTTGGGGTGGCTGTGAAGATTTTGGGAGCAGGGGAGAGGTCTTTTAAAAATTTGGTTTGATGATGGACCATAAAATTGGGAAAGGGGAAACTGAGGACAGACTTGTGTACATGTTGCCTGTGTGAACCCACACATTACTTGACCAGGTGCAGTTGACAAGATGTGTAATGGCAGAAGAGGGATCATTTTGAAAAGAAAATGTGTATGCTAGTACACAAAAAAATGAGAACGCACATTGGATATGTTGATGGGATGGCTGGACTGGTTGCACAAAGTATGTTCAGACAGGTTTGGGGGCAATGCAGCTTTCCTCTCAAGAGCCAAAGATGAAGATGTACATCAGTGATGATGGTGATGGGCAGAATGAAGAAAAAGAGAAAGCCTTGTACAGAAATAGCCAAAATATTCGTGTCTTGTCGGTACTGGTTTGGTTACAAAGCCAAACCAAAGTACCATAGTGGCTCCTGTGAGCAAAAGCCCATCCCAGTCAGACCCAGTACAGCTGGGAACTGTCTGGTTTTTATCAGCACCTCAGAGCTCCCTCAGGTCTCTGCTCATCCGCTGTCCCTGTTACCTGGTGCTGCTCACTCAGGGAGATTTGTGCAGTCTCCTCCTTGGGCCCCATGGTGCAACCCAAGAGCCACAGCCAGGCAGGGGAAGGGACAGCTCTCATGTGGCCACAGTCATTCCCTAGGAAAACACACTATAACAACACCACTGGGATTTCCAGGGGCAAGACTGTGAGAGCAGAATGGAAAATCCTGTCCCAGAGGGGCTGGGAAATGCTGCTGCAGCTCAGGGGAGAGGGAGCAGAGCTGCAAGGCAAGGGCTGTGGGGTTGCAGATGGATATCTATGGCATCACACAGGGGAAGGTGCTTAGGTGCTGTGCAACAGGCCACAGTCTATTTTCATTGTAAGTGTAGATAATTTAGCTTGATTGACCATGCTAAGAAAATGGCTATATATTTAAACAGTCATAATTTTGATGCTTTCGTCCCTGCTAGATTAAGCAGGGGAAGCCACGTGTAGTGGATTCTAGTCCATCATAATCTTTCTGTGATGGGAGGAATCAGTCCTTTTCAATGCCACAGGATTGGTTACATGCATCACATTTAATGGGCTTGCTGTTCAGTAGCTTCTGTAGGTGGTGAAAATGGAAAATAATCCACACAAGCTTTTCCCTTCAACTTCATGTAGAGCATTAAATACCATCTCCATGGAGAGAATCTAGGCTATGGCTGTCAAAGATATGGGAGCACCTTTTCTAGTTTTGTAATTCTTCTTGGCTTTTTCAGAACAGAAATAGCATAGCATGTGAAGTTTTGGCTCACTGAGAGGGAGTTTTTAATTAAAGGCCATTTTCTGGAACTGGAAGAACACAAAATAGTAGTTAAATCTTGTGCAAGAGTGGGAGTGGAGGGTGCTGAGAGATAAAGCTGTTCTAGGGACATAGAGCCAGTAGAAAAATGAAGTGATTTTAGAATAAAATAATTTCTTTTTATTAGTGTTTTTGGGTATTCCTTGATGAAAATGTCAAATCCTGGCTGCTAGCAACAAGGACAATTATTGCTAGGTGCTTGAGTTAAATAAGTGATATTCTGACTTGTGTGGATTTCATCCTTACAAAGTGGCAGTGAGAGGAGAGAATAAGTAAAAAATTCCAAAACATGAAAAGAGGGAAGGCAGCCTGCAGGACAGGTTTTCATTGTACGTTACTTCTTGAATATGGTGCAGAATTCAGATGTCTAAGCAGGACTATCACTTTGCCCATAACCAAGCCTTTGAGAGGGAAGATGCCAAATATGAATTTAAGGATATAGGTACTTTGTTCCCTTAACTACAGTGTGTAACACAAGTTTTCCTATCCTGGTGAATTTAAAAAAAAAAGTAGTATTTTTGTAAGACCTTAAAAAAAATTAGAAAGGAAGTAGTTTTTGTTTTGCCACATACATTTACTGTGTTTTTACAATGAATTTGAGTATTGGAATCAGGACTGTCAATGTTCATGAACAGGGGATGCTAATATAGTAAAATAAACTTTAAAAATTAAGAATACTCCTGGGATTGTTTCTAAAACAGTCCTTCCTATTAGCACAAAGAGATAATGGAATTGTAATTGGTTTCCTTTAATACACACATTTGAAGTTAGCAGCCCATTTTGCATTATCTCGTCTTCTCCCATTACAACCAGATGTGCGGCTTTCCCAAAAGAGTGCTCAGGGGATTCTCAGCAAAAGCCTTGAGCTGGGTTCCCAGCAGGTGCTGATCTCAACACCTTGTTTTAAGGAGGAGTAATTGTATAAGAAAAAAAAAAAAGAGGCATTTTGGAGTACCAACACCATCTCAGTTAAGCATCCAATGGGGAGCTCTGTGGCGGCAGGAAGAGAACATTAAAGAACTGCTGCCATCGCTCCTTGTAAGCAGCAAAATTCCAACACTCTTCCAGGTCTCTGATTCTAGTGAGGACATGTAACAAGCAGACACACATCCTGATCTCCTATGGACCTGGTTTTAGGTGAACTTATCTTTTTTCCAGAAGAGAACTTATTTTCTGTTCGGAGTTCTCGCTGTGTATTTGACACAAATGATTCTACAGCTTATGCTGTTAAAACCTGAAGCACAAACCAAAGCCCCTAACCCCAAAACTGAATAAATCTGGAAAACTGAATAAATCTGGAAAACTGAGACGTGTACAGATTTCCTCTCAAAAAATCATTTAATATATGAGTAGTATTTATATAGACTGGGGAAATGCCATGTGCTTATGATGCCTTTTTCTTGGACCTAAAATTAAGAGCCAGACACCATTAAAGGATAAAGGATTTTTATTTTGGTATTTAGTAAGGATCCTTGTGGTGCAACATTTCGCCAAGGTGGAATGCGCCAAAATGCACATTCACAGTAGATCACATACAAAATTTTATAGATCTTGCAAATTAGCAAATCTAAAAAAGATACCCCAATGAGAGGCTTGAATGAATAGTGTGATATCTTCCTGTCCCAAACTGTTTCCTCCTAGATGGGCTTAATTTTAGTTTACAGGATGTATTCTAGAAGGGACCTTGATTTCCCCAGATAGGTTAGGACGTTCTGGCCTCCAGTTGCAAGGCCTTTAGGATGTTTGGTCTCCTGGCCTGACAGAATACCAGGACTATGCTAAATTATCAGACTTAAAGAATTACAAGTATGCGTGCTAAAGACACTGAGAATATATAAAAGGTGTATAAAAGAAAAGGCAAAAAATGGTCATGGCATGACCTACTGAAATTTTACAAAACTATAAAAATATTTGAAAGTGTTTCAGTGTATCTCAAGATTTTTCTTAATTTTAACACTCTCATTTTTCAGGGTGTAATGTAGATTTCCAGGACTTTTTTTTTTTTTTTCCTAGTATGGGTTATACAGATTCGAGGTCTGTTGTGGCTGTAAAATTAGTCTGCTTGCTGTGTTAGCTTTTAATACTGTATTCTCACCTACAACTCCAGTAACACAGCTTGAAGGGAATTTAATTAGGAAAATGAGGCAGATGAAATAGGCAATGTAATGTATATCTGCAATATGAAGAAGAGTAAATACACTTTTCATCTGAATAGTCAGAATAGAAACTGTGTTAAACTCAGCTGAAATTTAATCAGAAATGGATTTCTTTCATTTTCTAACATTACTGTGTAATTGTCCTCCTTATTACTGGGGATTAGAAAGGCTACCATCATTGAAGAGGAAACATCTTTAACCAATTATGTATAGTTTCTAGTTTGTCTGGCACTGACCTCCTCTTTATGTGAGAAATGGAAATCCCTGGAGGAACACACTTAGCGTGGTCGTTCCAGTCTGGGAATTGGGAGCCTTGTGCACACACTGTCTGCATCTCATGACCTGTGTGCGCACCCCTGTGCTCTGTTAATTCCTGCTGGTTTACAGACCATGCAGGCAATAAGTGGTAGAGTTCAGATGACTAAAACTTGCTCTGCCAGTAGCAGTTTCCTGCCTGGCAGCACTCTGGAATATTCCAGCCTTGCTGTAGTGTATTGCTGCAGTCGTGGATATTTCACTGGTACCCATTAGTTATTTCCCGAATGCATTTTTTAGCATTTGTGTTGGTTCTGAGCACAGATGATTGTACTGCGCAGAAAAGCACAGAGGATCAGTAGGGCAGAAGGCAGCTGAAGTAATATATAATAGACCATGAATAATAGTTTAGGGAAAAGTCTCCCATAATCCCTTTGCAGAATTGGAGAGAATAGCGCTGGGAAGTCTGCAATGTTATACAGCACAACCAGTACAACTGACATACTAGTTTGAAACACATTAATTTAGTCTGAATCGAGAGATAGAAATACATTATTCAGATCCATTTTTGCATAGTAAATAAATAGAGTTTTAATACATGCCTTAATTCTATGTATGGGTTTTTTTAATGTTATATTAATTCTGTATCAACCTACTTGGGCTGTAATGTGATTCTTCAAACTGTTGCAAGGAGAGATACGAGATTAGTTCTTTTACTTTACTGATTTTTCTAGGCTTTTTTAAAACAAGACAGGTAATAAAGTAAATAAAACCATGTGGTAGGTACATGATGAAAACACAGTACAGGCAACCAAATGTCACCAATCTGATTCTGCTACTCTTTGCTGTTTTCTGCTTATGACAGCAATCAGCCAGAGGACTTCTCCAGCTGATTACCAGATCTCAGGTCCTCTCCCTCCTTAAGTCAAATTTCAAATCCTCATATTTTATATTTAGCATGTGTGATTTTGAAGCCTTGTTTCTGTGCTGAAGTCTGTCCCATGCCTCTGGACAGTACCTTTATTTATCCGTGTTCTGGAAGAGGGAACAAGAAATTATCGGTAGTGCTTTGATTTCTGTCCATAGCATTGCCAGGTGCAAGGGCAGGTGGTACATTTGATTCTCCAGCTTCTGGAGACACCGGCTTACCATTTCATCTCTGGAGGGTAGGCCTGGCTATGGAACGTGTTTCTCTCCTTTGTGAGAAACTTTTCCTTCATTGCAGGGAGAGCCGTGTCTCTTTACTGAATTGTGTAAAAACATTTGTGTATCTTTTAATCGAAATGAAAACCCTCCCCATGGGGGTTTGCTGATGGACTGCCTAAGAGAAATGAGGCAGATTGATTGAAGTTCCTAATAGTTATTTTTTTCAAGCATCAGCACAAGATAGCAGGTGTTTTCTCTGCTAAGCAATTCTTCTAGTAGCTAAAGAGAGTCGATTTTTGTATGTTGTCAACTTTCAAGTTTAATATATGCTAAGGGACACATCTCAGACACTTAATCTTCTGTTGACTTTGTGTGGAAAAGAATGTAGAACCTTTTCAAATCTTTGAAACAGGCATAGTTAAAATCTCCACTCTTCCAAGCATTTCCTTTCATCTGTGATTTTCAAAAATACAAGACGTGATGCCTGCTCAGAAAATGTTTATTACATGGAAATGTGGTAATCTGATTTGTTACTGTATCCTGTACTAAGGTTTATATGTGTTTTTCTGGTGTAAAGCCTGACTAGATGAACCTGCTGCCCTTAATTTAAGTTCTTCTGTGAAATCAGACCACTACGAAGCCAGAAGTTCCTTTAGAGGAACAAGTACTTCTCAAAGACATTTTCAAAGTGTGTGCACTTACAGGGGGTTGTTATGTGTACTTTTTTAATGGGAGCAGGTACCAGTGGGATGATAAATTAAAATAAATCTCATAGATTATGAACCAAGTTTAGGTCTTACTGAACACGGTAGTCTTGCAAGAAAAGAACTGCAACAAAAGACCCTCCATGACTGTAGCAGTAGATTTCCCCATCTCAGGCAACATATAAAACTGAATTTCTTGATTAGTCACTTGGTTCAAGCTGGGTAATGTGAGTAAAGTGCTTCCGATGTGTCTGAAGCATTGTCACATGAAATTTGTCATTTCTTCATATTTTACCCTGCAGTACCTTGGATATTTCTGATTGAATTAAATACGTTAAATACTCTAGGGCTTAAAGACCTAAAATAGACATAGTTGGGACTGTGCTGTAGCTATTTAAGAGGGATTTTCATTCTCGTCACGAAGAGAGAAAATTTTAGTGAATGAAAGTGGAATTCTTTGACTTTCTATGAGAAAAAGTGGCATTGATTGTCTTCACATTCCAGTTACTCAAGCTAGAAAGCGTGCATGAAAAATTGCTAAATAAACTTTCTTCAATTTGCCAGTATTTCTTCACTTGAGATATTTAATGGAGACATTAAGAAAATGTGATTTATTTCATAAGTCCTTTGTGCACTGATTTGCATTGTGGCAGAAGGAATGTGAAATCCTATTTGTGCTTTTCGAAGAACATATGACCCAAATGTTTACAATGCAGGACAAATGAAAATGAGAGGGAGGAATTGCATTCTCTAGAATTTTGTAGCCCTGCCAAAACGATGAGAGAATAGTTTAAGAAATTATATGTAAATTTTTTGCTTTGGAGAGAAGCCTTTTCCACCACTCCTTCAAACACGTGATCATTTTAGGAAAGATGAAACAACAGTTCCCAGACACCCGATGCCTTGATGAGCCCAGGAGGCTCTTTCTGTTAGAAGCTGCATGGGCAGTTTGACTGTTTTATTCCTGCTGCTTGGAGAGGCAGAGTCAGTCCCTTAATTATCTCAACCCTTGTCTGTTTCAGACCCTGGAGCTCAGCACTGACCATGCTGAGATTTGGGCAGCACCTCATCAAGCCCTCCGCGGTGTTCCTGAGGACGGAGCTGTGCTTCGCTCTGGTGAACCGCAGGCCTGTGGTGCCGGGACGTATCCTTCCCACGGCTGATCCCGGGAAAGCGGGACACGGTTTGGAAGGCCAGGTAGGATGTGACACGGGGTTTATTCCAAAACCAGGCAGTGATGCTTGATCAGAAGATGCTTGACCAGTGTTGCAGAACTGCCGAAAACAGTTGCTTAGCAACCGTGACCTTCGAGGTGAATTTCTATTGACCTTTTCGCCACAGAAGATGTATAAACAACCAGGTGCTACTAAAAGCATTCTAAAGTCTATTGGAGGTGGTACTGTTTAAATTCCATATTATTCTAAATAACACATCCCGCTTCCCTTTTAATAATGTCACTTATTTTTAGATGTGGTAACTTCTTTATGGAGGATTTTCAACTTTTCCTGGCTAAATGTACACCATTTGTCAAATGCCAGTAGAGTCCTGTATGAAGACTTTAAAGACTTTTTTGGGGGGGACAGATTGCTTTGATTAATTTAGGTGGGAATGGATTAAATAAACCATCTGTATAGTGCAGACATTTCACAATGAAAATATGAAGCCTCATGGTGTAAGTAAAATTCTTGAGTTAGAAACTGTATTGTAACTTGATTACACAAGATGCTCAATGTACCTATTTAAGGTATTTTGTAGTGTAGGGTGTTATTTTGCAGTCAAAATTCTGCTGCTCTGTAACCTGTGCTGATTTCAGTGGCTGAAAATGAGTTTTCAGAAATAATCAAGACTGATGACTTTTTCCATAGAGGTTCATGATAAAATTTTAGTAGGAGCTCAGGCAATGAATGACTGTGTTTGGGGAAAAAAATAAAGTTGTCTGGAGTTTATTGGAAGTTTTCTTGTTAGTTTTGTAGTTTTATGTTGCTTCTTTCTTAATTTAAAATCAAGTAGATTTTAATATATATTTTTTAAACACACAAATGTATTTCTTCTGAAATATGGAACCTTCCTTTCCTCCCATCACTTCTGCAGATTATAATTGTTCAATATTGAACTTTTCTCTCCACATGTTTTGAATGGTGTCTGTGTGTATCAGAAGTCAGATCATGGCAAAGATGCACAGACTTCATGGAAACTTTAAAGGTGTTACTCCCTCACCAATATATTTTAATGAATAAAATTAAACGTTTTTCTGATCTTTGAGTTTCTGAAATTCCAGGGTGATTTACAGATTTGTTAAGATTTTGATAACAAAAACCTTTTTCAAAGCTATGTAAAGACAGTGTCACACTGGTCACGGTGTGACACAGGGCCTGTAAGTGCCTGAGCAGTTGCTGTATGCATTATGTGGATCAGAGAGTAAGTAAACTGTCATCTGTTCTGTGAGTGCAGGTCTTAAAAACAATATCTGACTATTTTTTTAAAATTAATCAGTTAAGTGAACAATTGCATCTGCTGATAAAAATAGAGTATTTCAGACGAAGCATTCTTGTTTTAAAGTTTTGTGAGCACCAAGTAATGACAAGTTAAGGAGCCTATAAAACTTAATTATTACAAGCTTCTTTCCTTCTTAAATAATTAAAGATTATAAACTCTTGTATAATTATTGCTGACTTTTGGCAGATACATTTATTTGCTCAGGGTTTAGCTTTGTTATCCCATAATGAGTGTTGCAGTGTATTTTATAGTGTCACATTGTTTTAATAGCTTGTGTTGTAATATATAATGTAGTCCTTGTTTCTCCATTGAATAAATGTTCAGGTAATAAAAACTCAACCCCTTTCCTTTCTCATTACAATAAGAAGAAATTAGGAGGGATCTTGATGTAAAGGCTAGAATACAGTATGTAAAATAGAGCAATTTGCAGTTGTAAGCCTTTTAAAGTGTCTGTATAATGCAGCATTCATCTTGAGACCTGGCAGTAGCAAGTGTATTTTCTTTGTTTTATTGCAATAATTTTATCTGCCTTGTCTTTGGCACATGTGTGACATTTTTTTTTCAGTAGAAAATAAAATATTAATGTATGTGAATTAGAGAGACAAAAGAAATCAGTTGGAAAGCCAGATCACTCCAGGTGGTGGCTTTAATTAACTAGTAAGGTTGAAATTCCATCTTGAAACAGAACATAGGGTTGGAATTATGAATTTGCAGTAACAGTTTAAAAAAAAAACCAACCTATACTCTGGGAAAAAGTCTGTCACAGTGGCCTTATGGAGTTCAGTGTGACTTGAACAATGCCAAAGCAGGCTTGTTCAGTCAACACATTGCAAAGTTTTGTTTTGTTTATTTCGAGCTGCCAATCCTGTGAATTTAGCTTGACATTTGAAAGGCAAATTGTACTAATAGTCCCAAAATAGGTAGAGTAAAAATGTAGTATTTGTGCTAAGGAAAGAGTTCTCCTGTTCTTGGACAGAGCTGCCTCATTTTTCTCAGCATTAGCCTTCTGCCCGGTGGGTGCACCGAGTTCACAGGCTCAGGAACCTGTTTGTATTGGGATCCCCTCCAGTGATCACTGCAGATTCTTGGATAGGATGGTGCTGGGTTCTTACTATTGAGTAAGGGATATCTGACATTAAACTGGAATCTTTAGTGTGCAAGCTACAATGTGGACAGGTGTGTGACAGTAGGAGACATTGACCTCTTCTGGCACAATGAGACAGAGGAGAGCTGCAGGTGGTCAGGGTGCAGGACTGGGGCCTGTTCCCCTCGGGAGATCCAGTCCCTTTGCTGTCACCTAGCAAGGCTCAGAGATGTCAGACCTCAGGCTGGCTGAAGACATTGTCACTTAGCACCTGTAATAACCAGGGCTCTGTGCCTGCTCCTGCCTTCTCCTTGTCTGATATGAGAGCAGAAGGCACACTGGGGACAGTGTTGATTAATGAGATACTGGGGTTTGGGTTTGGGGTGTACTTCTATGATGACTTTCTGGCATTGTTGCAGAGCCAGGAGTCTGGGTGGGAACAGGAATACTGTATTCAGCACACATCTGGGCTGTAATGGGAGTGGGGAGGAGGCGGTTGGGTATTCTGGAAGCTTGCTGGGATACCCTTTTACAGGTACCCATTCCCTTTTTTTTTGCAAGAGTCCTTGTTTTCTCTCAGTTCTGTCAGCTTGCTGCTTTGCGGAGAGTGATTGTGAAAAGCAGTCACTTGTTGCTCCCGTGAACAGCTCTGTGGTTGTTTTGGAGGCGGCAGCTATTCAATAGCTGGAGCAGTGCAGGGATGTGTCTACAGTCAGCAGATGCATTGTTTCTGTCACACAAAAGGCACAAGACGAACTGAATCAGCTCATGCAAACAGCATGAGCTCACCTTCTCCTTGGCTTCTTGCTTGAATTACTTCATTCAGAGCCTCGCTGCTTCCACAGTTCCATAGCAGAGCTGTGGTGCTGTTTGAAACAAATTCCATCTGCTCTTTGAGATGGACTTTTTGTGCTTTAATATAGTAACAAATACCTTGTGAATGCCCTACCATTTTATTGATATTTTCTTAGCCCGCACCAGAGCTTTACATGGTTTTGCTCACATCTTCAATAAATACGAACTGGTTTTTATCACTCCCTTTCTCATGGTGTTCTGCAGGGTACTTGTTTTCATCTTGTGTTAAATATGAAAAATGAATTTCAACATTAGCAGAATCCATTTGGGGACCAGGACTTTTTATTATAAATAAAATTATTCATTAGTTATGTCCAATTTTTTTTTTCAGTAGACAAGGTATTGATCTTTAGATTTGTGTTCAGGATGCCATAAGAAGAACTAGCACAAAAGGAACACAGCAACATTTGTAAATTGATTGAATGCAGTATATAATGACAGAGACAAACAGCAGATCTATGGCAATACTATATTATACAAAGCATTTTTCAGCAGTTTATTGAATTGGTTATTAAAAGGAACAGACTTTCCAGCTGGGAACAGCAAGCTGAGGGTTATTGGGACTGAGTAATTTTATAGAAATTTGTGGTGGACACTTTGGCTCCCTTACTAAGGGCACATGTATGTGTATAATAAATTAGAATAAACACTGTACAACGACTTTTCATATGGGATTGATTATGAAAAGGCTTTTCCATTTAAAAAAACCAACAAAAGGGAAACAAAAACCCAAGACTGTTTAAGTGTTATATACTGAATTTCGCTGGCCTATTTCATATTGCCCTTTTCACAGATATCTAAGCTTTCCCACCAGAAAGTATTCTGATTGTGGGGAACAGACCATGTATAAAACCCCAAAGCATATGATATTTTCTGGCACCTTCATCACTGCCTGGAGTTAATGGTCATTATTTGTTGCCGAGGCCGTGCGCTGTTCCGTGTACTGCTGCTTGTTCCTGTTATTAATGAGCAGAGAAAACATTAGCTGGACCAGATGCTCCCTTCAAAGGCTTGCTAACACCCCGGGCTGCAGTGTGATTGTTCTGGGTCTGCTGCAGGGGTGGGACTGCATCCAGGGTCAGGCAATGTGAGAGCAGCATCTGCTCTGCTCACAGTTGGTCTGGTTGGGAGCTCCCTGTCATCTGCTGTCACAAGGGCTGTATTGCTTGGGACTGATGTGTTCTGTAGTGCCACAGATATTTTCCTAATGCTTTCCTTAGAAGTTTTGCAGTTAAAAAGAAACGATCCTTTGGAATTAGTAGTGTTACTTAATATATTTTCAAAGCAGTTTTTCAGCATTTAGTTACAGCCTAACAGAGTTTCCACTGAAGATAGCACACTGGAAATAACAGTAGTATTCTCTCACAACATTCGTTGGAAACCATGGTATTTATCTTGTACATGAAATTTTAATTCTTCATAAACTTAGAGAACTGCTGTTACGATTTTATTTGTACATTACACATTTATCATATCTATATTTATGCTCCATAAGTATGAGTTTTATGGGTTTCATCCTAAGTAAGTGTTAATATTTACCATAAAACTAAGATTAGGAAAATAAAATTCAGTTATATTGCAGAATATATGTTTATATCTACATATTGCAATAATCTACACTGCAACAACTTGTTAGACATATCTAATCTTGTGGGAAAGTACTCTTTTCTTTAGTGCTCATTACAGAAGCTTCCTATACATTGCTATTATTATTATTATTAGTCTGTTTAGCACGATGTAAAGGACCAGTCATGCTGCTTGTAGCTCTTTAGCAAAGAGCTAAAAATAAAGGGGTTTGGTAAAGTTTGTTTGGTTTATAACTTAAATATAAGGCTGGAGATGCAAGGGAATCACAATGGAGACACAAAATGTTGTTTGATACAATAAGGCCTGGACTACTTACATGGATTTTTCAAAAGGTGTAATAAGTCTAGAAGAGGAGGGTGTTATGAAGAGGATGCAGTTCCTTTGCTGGTGCAGCAAAAACCTCCTGAATGGGAAGAACTGATATGAATGATGCATCTTATTTGAATATGGGAGGAAGTATAGAATATATCTCTTCATCAGCAATGCAGAGGAAATTCAGACTTACTTCATGTATTGTAAGTATCTGAAGCTGTTGAGTATTGATGAAAACTCCTGAGTTTTTTTACCTCAAATCGCAAATAAAGCTGTTCCATGTCTCTTCCTTACTGATCCCCCAAAGAGGATTTATTAGTGCCTTATAATGTTTACTTGCACAAATGGATGTAAGAAAAACAGTTCCTATGCTTAATAACTTTTAGCAAAATCAAGCTGTGTTGCACAGAGGGCAAGGAGTGGGACTGTGCCCTTGGCAGCACCAAGCCAACAGAGCAGCTTTGCTGGATTCTCAAGATCCCTTGTGGGAAAAGGGCTCTCCTCCAAGAGCCCAAAGAATGACTGATCCGCTCTGTGTATGCAAACCACTTGAACTTGCTGGTGATAGAGAGGCCAGTTAATTATCTCAGGGCTGGAGTCATTTTGTTTGCAGTCTACAAACAAAAGGATGGTGTTTGACTCGCATTAGGAAATGCTGCTTCTGAAGATAACAGATTCAGGGCTCTGTGCACAAAAGCTTGTCTGTGTGACTTATTTGTGGGGATGGAGTTTGAGTGTCTCATTTGGTCTGATAAAAATGCTTTCTCTCCCTTCAAATCTTGTTTGGCTTGGAGGGTGCTGTCTGTTGAAAGAGGATGTCCTTCACCATAAGGATATACAATTCTGTTTGCATTGTTATAGTTCCATTAATGTACTGGTATTGATGAAAATCCCATTCTAAATCCTTTGTGCCAGTATTGTAAATAGAAAGGGTAAAAAAAAGAGAAAGTAATGTTATCAGAAGTATTTCTCGCCAATTTGCAAATGGAGTAAATTACCAATTAAATTACTTATTTACATAAATTCAGTCGATTAGTGGTAAGAATTTCTCAGACTGTAGCATAACCTACATTGGAAGAGGTGATAGAGAGGCTGTGTAAGGGAGAGGCAGGAGCTGCTGGGTTGGAGCCTGTTGCATCTTACCAGGGCTGTGGAGGGTTGAGTAATCTCTTATTAGTCCTCTGTTGAACCAATCTTCAACCCTGACTGTGTGGAGAGCACTGAGGTCTCTGGGCTTGTAAGCAGTGTCATAATAGGTTGGATCTATGCACCTAAATTACTTGACTACATTGCTAACAAATACTAAAACTCAGCTAAAAAATTCCAATTCCATTTTTGTCTAATGGCTTTTAGTCACCTGTTTGTCATCATCATTGATTGGAGCTTATAAATGGCTTAAACCACATTATGCATGAACCCCTCTACTGCTTTGTGTGTTTCAGGGGCACTCACTGTCCAATTCTGAAAGTGTGTTAGTAATGTGTCTCTTCTGAAAGTGGAACTGCTTGTCCTCATGAGCTCCAGGGATGTGCAAAAGGATTCCAATTTTGTCATGTTTAGCCTCGTTATCAATTTTCAAAGCATGTTACAACTGTAGTTTCAAAGTAACTGCCATGAATCTACTTTGAGGTTTCTGTCATTGGGGTCACAGAAATACCTGGTAAAAAAAATTTATTTTAGCATAGGAAGAAACCTAGCCAAATGTTTAGTGAGAAAAGTCTCAATCTAAGGAGCTGGAAGAAGTCAGGCTTTAAAAGCAGAAGAGCAAAGCAATGTGGAAGGATATGAAATTAAGTGGGAGCAAACTTTTGTATGAAAAGTGGCAGGGAAACTGAAGTAGGACTCAGAAAACATTAAATGAGTGTTTCCTTTGAGGTTTAACACAATAATGGCCATTCTTGTCTAAGAAACTGTGAAGTCCTGTGTATCTTATCAGTCTCTATAACTACCTGAAAGGAGGTTGTAGAGAGGTGGAGACCAGTGTCCTCGCCCAGGAACAAACAATAGGACAGAGTAGTGGCCTGAAGTTGTTCTGAGGGGGGGAGAGGGGGGTTAGACTGGACATTAGGAAAAACGGACATTAATTGGACACTAGGAAAAACGTGTTTGTCAGAAGGGTGGTCCAGCCCTGGCACAGCTGCCCAGTGCAGTGGGGGAGTCACCATTCCTGGGGGGATTTAAATGATGTGTAGATGTGGCACTTGGGGATATGGGTTAGGGGTGGCCTTGGCAGTGCTGAGTAAAGTGTTGGACTTCATGAGATTAAAGGTCTTTCCCAACCTAAACTGTTCCATGATTCTATAAAAAACAAATACTTTTAGTCCAACAGTTACTTTCTAGTCTAGTAGAAAGCACATTTGTAATTGGTGTGCTTATTGAACAAACCTGTAATTTTACCCTTTTATCATATCAGTAATACCCGAAGAAATGGATGGTGCTTGCTGCTGTTGCACTTTTGACACTATAGAAAATTTATGTACCTGCATAAGTAGCAGATAACCACAAGCTTTGCATTCAGGTACCAATTATCACGAGCTTTAGAAAAGAAAGGAGTGCAAACTATTTTTTTCCTCAGTATATAACTGGCTTTAAGTTCAGGTTTTTTTACTTGTTTAAGTAGTTTCTGGCTAATGAAGGAGATGACAGTTACAAGCCATTCCTGTTACAGTTTGTGCACCTTTTGTCCTCAATATAGCCATTAGAAAGTGATATGCAGCAGACACACAGTTAACGAAGTCTGGGCAAGCTATTGCATGACTTGCTCTTACAGCAGAATATAATTAAAAGAGATGATTGGAATATATGGTTATTCATAATAGATGTCACACAATTACCATAAGTAATGCAATACATGCAAAATCTCCATTTGTAATGAGAATAGATTTGCTGGAAAGTCAATTGGAAATTTCATTTATTGCTTATTGTTTCCAGCATACTGGGATATTTTGTGCTATTCAGTGTTGTACAACTGTGTGT
Source organism: Cyanoderma ruficeps (assembly GCA_008694505.1). Classification (NCBI taxonomy): domain Eukaryota; kingdom Metazoa; phylum Chordata; class Aves; order Passeriformes; family Timaliidae; genus Cyanoderma; species Cyanoderma ruficeps. The sequence continues at coordinate 4,910,458 of VZDJ01000056.1, read as the reverse complement.
TTTCTGCAGGAACACATTTTTGAGAGGCATCTGGCATGAACTTGCTATTGCAACTCCTAAGAGGAGATCCAGTGATCCAATGTTAATCTGTCATCTCTTCTCCTTTCTGTGAAGAGCCTAATATATGGTATTTTTCTGTTGAAACATACATTAATATTCCTTGATGTACTATAACTATAATCTAAAGAAGATATTTCATATTTTCACAAGTAACCATTTTGTACTCTTTATATTTAGAGGACCTCTATTGTGGTTTACCCCTGGCCAACAGCTAATCACCACATTGCCACGTTCTTGTTCCCCTACAGCAGGAAGAGAGAGAGAACTGGAAGGATAAAAATAAGAAAACTCAGTGTTTGGTATAAAGACAGTTTAACAGGTAAAGCACGAGCTGCTCACATGAGCAAAACAAACCAAGGAACTCATTCTCTGCTTCCCCTGGGCAGGCAGATGTTCAGCCATCCCCAGGAGAGCAGAGCACCATCACATCAAATAGTTTGAACACCCCTTTGCTTCCTTCTTCCTCCCATACCTTCTTCTGTTTCCTTTTCCTTCCCTTAGCTCTATTTGCTGGTCATGACATGACGAGGTCAGGGCCATCCCTTGGGTCAGTGGGCATCAGCTGTTCCAGTTGTGTCCCCTCCCAGACTCCTTGTGCCACCCCCCAAGCAAAGCAACAGTGAAAACATCCCTGAGTTGTCAATGCTGTTCCCAGCACAAATCCCAAACTGCCCCGTAGCAGCTCCTGGGGAGATTAATTCCATCCCAGCCCACACCAGTACAACCTTCAGCAGCAAAGAGGGGAGTAAAGGGCATGCCATGCACATGAGAAATAAGCAGGAATTCTCCCTGAACATACAGGAATGAAGGAACAGGCCACTGTGGTGTGCCATCCCAGTGCCTTCTCCAGAACATAGAAAGACCTATAATGGCATGGCCTGATCTCTTCAGACTGCCTGCTGTAGAGGTCAGTCCTTTGAGGGTAAAGCCAATTTACTGTATTCTCTCCATGAGCGCTGGTGCAGAGATTAGAGAGTCCAGTCACCAATATAGATTTCTTCAGATGAAACTTTAGGAAAATCCTGAGCACAATTGCTTTGCTCTGACACAGTACTAGACTTCTGTATATTGGTGTAAAATAGCTTGACTTCTGCGATGCAAGGCCTCACATCTGTTGGGCTTCACCTCTTCTGGCTTCTATTGTTTTTGGGCAGGATGAAGTCCTTCCCTCCCTGTTTTCCTCCTCTCCACTGCACAGCACAGGTAACTCGTATCCAGTGCTGTGCTTCTCCCACTGGCTGCTCCACAAGGGAGCACATACAGAATCTCCCACTTCCTTGTGTCCAAAAGTGCTCCTTCTTTTGTTCAGGGAATGTTTTCCTCTGTGGTTTGAAGTGATAAGTGAGACTATCAAGTACAGTGATTCCAAAAGGCCCCATAATTGCTTTGCAGAGCTTCAGCAGAGGGTCAAGCACCTTCTCTGAGCAGGTAAATTGGGTAAATTATGTTTTAGTAAGTTGTCCTGTGTAAAGTTAGATAGCAACATAGCAGACAATGGAGGCTTTGTTGTAAAATGAAGCTACAGTAGGAAGTGGAGTGCATAATTCATGGATACAGATGTATTTCATTTTATTACTCATACCATATCTGGATTTCTAAGGCTGCACAAGTGCATAGTCTGCTATTCATTTGCTAATGTATTTTACTTGTTGCTGTTCCTTGTAACCTGCTGACTTCTACTGCTTCTAATGAAAACATGAAAACCTCAGCATCTCTCAGTGATCTCTCTTGAGCAAATGTTCTTATTGTACAATAAAAGTTGAATATTCTCCCTCTGATGCTCCAGTGTAACATTGTACTGCATTCAGATGAGTGATCTCTCTACAGAGGCTGCCTAAGAACAGCTACTTTTAGTTCAGGATTCAATGATCTTTTCCTGTTAGTAATTTGGAATGTATTGACATGGTTTGTTGCTGTTTGCTTCATAAAATTAGAAATTTGGTGCAATGAGTGAGAGTTTAAATAGATACGTTTGAAAATTCTGCTTTTTATGCAGCCTGATCTGATGAATTTTGTGGATCAGAATACAAGATGTTCCTCTGATGTGTATGTAAAAATGTAACTTATTTATGAACATATTTTAAAAATGTAACATTGCTTCATTCAGTATTTCTTTTTCTGTCACTACCAGGTAAAATTTGCCTGGTTGTAGAAAAAGAATACATGATACAGGTTATATATTTAAACTATTCCATAGAAATGAACATTGCCAGAATTCAGATGTTGAAGTTGAGGCACTGTGAGCACACATTTCAGGAGCACTTTCTCAGGCTCAGTTTTGTAAATGATGTTTTTAGCTGGATAAAGCCTAATTAATTTGGGATTGAATTCACTTTTCTACCTTCATACACCAAAGATAAAGGTGAGAAAAAATAAAGTGAGGGCATGACTCAGTAAATAAACTGCATTCCTGGATGAGAAGAGTCCTAGAGCCCCGTTGTGAAAACATTACATTTCTGGTGACACTATTGAGTTCAAAATCATGGGTGATTTGGGGAGCAAGAGGAAGACGGGAGAAGTAGAGAAAGAGGAAGGGGATGTAGGTTTGTATATGTGAGAACAAAATTTCCAGAAACAAAAGTCTGAGATTAACAATGGCATTAATAAGAGCTATAGCTGTTAATCTGAACCTGGGGATTCCTGGACTATAAACTGTGATTATATTTTAATATTTAGAGTAAACTCTGTGTCTGAAAGAAATTGCTTGAGATGAGGAGCATTTGTTATTATCTGGTACTTTGAAATCACGATTGAACTTCTCTTTAAGATTAATAAGAAGCTATTATCTGTGTGGAGGAGTGATAGTGATGGAATCTGGGTTGACATAGAGGAATTCAGAATAGTTTCTCTCTTTTTCTCTCACTCACTGACTGATGTGGACTCTTAGTGGGACAACAATGAGATGACATTTTTTGCCATTCTCAAGCCTTCAAAATGGAATTTCATCTTCTTTAAAAGCAAGATTGATATAAAAAGGAAGGGAAAAAGGTGCATTAGGAAGTGAAGTCAAGATAATTGGATAAGCTTTCAGAGGAGAGGTGTGTCTTATTTTTGAAAGGGGTATCATTTAACTTTGAAAATAGGAATAGGTATAATTTAACTTTGAAAATAGGAGAATTACAAATAAAGCAGTTTTATTGACCTCTTAACCTCATATTCCTGATAGGAGCTTGAAAGGGAAGATAAAGTTCCTCTATTTCTAAATATCTATTAATAGCTAACTTAGAATTTGTTAAAATTCTGCTTAACTCCTATATTGGTGATTGTATTTCTATACGTTTTAACATTCATTTCTGTGAATTGCACTCATTGTAGGGCAAAATTCAATTAATTTCAACTGCATCCGAAAAAAAAAAGTCTGATGTTCTGATTTTTAACTGCCTGACCATGAGGACATAGCAGGGCACCTCTGCCAAGCTTTACCTGCCTGTTGAGTGTTCTGTGCAGGGGCCACCAGCAATGCTGCAAACAATCTGAGGCTTTCCTCTTAGAGCCAGCTGCCTCCTGTCTCAGCGTTCTGTGGAAACTTTTGGCACATTTGCAAAATGAAATTGCGTGTTCCTCCCCCGTCAATTACTTTAGCTCCAGGTAGTGCAAATTAGAGACAAAATGAAGGCAAACTCTTAAATTCAATTTGCATAGCTCTGTTGTCGTGCACAGAAATTACGCTGGGAGTGAAAACTCTGTAAACAATTTGAAACAGGATAAATGTGTTTTTCAAATGACTCTCCTTAAAAAAATTAGTGAGAGACTGGAGATATGTCTGCTTACACTGAGAAGCAGAGGAATTAGCAGAGTATTGCAAAAATTCTTTTTGACTGTGGTTTTTTTTCTGCAGTCATTTTGAGGGAATGCAAAACATGGAATTGCCACCCTTCTTAGGTAGTGAGAAGATTTTCAGGATAAAAAATAGAAAGCCACTTAATTGGTACCCAGTGATGTGGAAGGATACTAATGGCATTTCTGCTCAATCAATGTTTCCTTACTATGACCCTATCATTATTAATAAAATAAGTTATAGTTGCTTGTCTTTCCAAAAAAATCTGAATTTGACCGGGAGAAAGTTCATCACAAAAATATTGCGGAGCTGTACAATTCTATTTTTATCAGTGATGTTAATGGAGCACTGCTGACTTAACATAATATTTTGCTGAGGCTATTTTAGCTTAGAAAGCAATGCAGGTCTTCCCCCTTTCTCTCATGTTTGTTAACAAAATAAAATTAAATGCATCTAGTATCAATTATGACTTAATTATAAATACCTGTGGTATTGAATATATTTTTTAATGTGGAGAAACATCCATCTTACATGGAAGTTTGGTGTTAAAAGAAAGGACACAATGGTTTTTATAACATTTATTACGTCTTTATATACAAATCTTAAGCTTGTTTGACCCATTTTTTCTACTGTAGGGACACAAAATGTCAAGATGAGATGTTTTTTTCTGTGTTTGTGAATGATAGTCTTAATCCAAACCTCCAGCAAGAGTCCAGGTCAGGATTTATTCATCCTTAAACAAGAAAAATCTGGTCCATTTATCTGGCATTCACAGCAGCATTGCTTGTTTTACTGGAACCCTGATGTGTGGATTCTTTATTCTTATTGAGGACGGATTTTTAACATTCCTTGGTGTTTTAGAAGCCCATGGATTTGTCTGCTCACTTGTTTCTGTTCCAGTGCTTGCAGTGTAGCAGACACTGCAAAACTGACTGCTAAAACCAGGGGCATTTTTGTGTGCAAATCAAACAGATGATTTTATGTACCTGTCATAGGTGAGAGTTGAGAGAATTATATGTGGGATCCATTTAGAAATGTAACGGGGTTTGATCTTCCTAATTTAAATACCAGCACATATAATAATGAGTAGTTTGATATGAAGCAGGTACAAAGAATCTGGCACTACTAAATGAAAAATACTATTTTAACTAAGCAGTAGAAATGCAAGGTCCTCTTCTGTGCAATGGTTGGATGGCTGTTGTACCTATGTATTCCAAAAAATCTACTGCTTTTGAGATATTCCTCTATTTATTCCACATGGGAGCATAGGGAGGGAGCAGGGGAAAGGGAATGATGTGCAATCCAGCTTTGAGTCTTTTCTCAGATCCCCTTTGATCTTTAACCATCACGTTGATGGTACATGAATGAATTTAACTTTGTACCTCAGCTAAAGTGTTGTCCATAGGGGATCATTTTATATTGCCTACAAGATATCAGAGTAAAGGAAATAATGTGATTTGATACCTGTGTTTTGTCACGATTGGAAAGGCACAGAGAGATGCTCTATTTGTCTTTTTAAATAATGAAAGTTGAATCAAGATTGTCATCTGATCTGTCAGAGGATTCAGCAGCAATAACTATCTTCCATCTCATTACTTCTCCTTCCCCTTTTAAACTTTTTAATCTTTGCAAGAAAAATTGTCAGCTGTTGTAGATCTCCAGTGTTTGTTGTGCCCATTTGCTGCATGACATAAGGATGCATTCTTACTTCTAAAGCCTATTTCCCGAGTTGGTGATTTTGTGAGGAGATGACAGTGTTCTCTCCTGTCAGACACCTCCTGTCTTCCTTATCCCCTCAGGTTTGAAAAGAAAAAACAGTAATTTACCAAATCCATGCTCTTTATCCCTACAGGTTTGAAGAGAGAAAAGTAATGATTTATGTAATCTGATTCTATCTTTTAATTCATATTTTGGTTTAAAATGGTATTTAAGGCTTTTTCTACCATATGTATTTGGTGGTTTAGATTTTTCAAAGCCATTGCTGAGACCATGTTGTTCCTGTAATAATTGTTTCCACTCATAGCCAGGGAAATTTCATTAACTCTAAAAAGATCAATATTTGTCCTTCTTAGCAAGATGTGCATACTTAATACTGTACCAGTTGGTCAGCAGTCACAGACTGACCAAAATTGTCCATTTCTACCTACAAGGGGTAGAAGATAGCTTTAAGAATAAGATACTGTGAAGCATAAGGAAGTTGAGAATATTTCCCAGTTGGAATTCACATATTTGGGAACATGCCACCATTAAAAATATGTATTTACAAGGGCTTTATTTAAAAACTAAAAGCACCACTACAAATGCTGAACAGAAAATGAAGAGGAACAGTGTGGAGGTATAGAATGCGTTCTGTGTTTCTCATGAGAGACAGTGGACTTCTGTCCCACTATTCCAGGTCTCAGGAGGTTCCCTGTGAATTCCTTGTCCGATTCCCCTTGTTCCTTGTGTTGGAGTGCAGTGAAAGCCAGCAGACTCATCTAAACTAATGCGATTCCAAATCTTGAATCTAATTTGTGTTGGTTGTCAGTTGAGCTGCTGCACTCTGCAAAGCCTCTGCTGTCAGAGCCACAGAATTCTAAATATCTGTTTAAGAAGGTCCTCTGTGACGTCCTAATTATATTCCATGACAGCCTTGCTTTGTTCAGTATAATAATGAGACTGAAAACTTCCAAAATTAGCTTTAATGGAAACACATATAATATGCAACACAGCGATAAACCTCATGGAAGTGCCATTCCCATTGAGTAATTAAATATCATTACCTGTAGTGACTGCTGGATTGTTTGTCATTTGTTAAGGGAAGCATAAGTGTGCTGCATATACTGAAAGCAATTCAATTTGCCCAATTAGCAGCAAGGTTTAAGATTGATTTCAGTTGCATGATTCATCTTATGATATTAGTTGTTTTGTGCCTTTTGATGTAAAAATATTACCCCTAATTTTTTTATTTTATTTTATATTGTTGAGGCTTAATTTAACTTTAGATGTTTCTATGCAGATTCAGTTGGAAATTAAGTTTAAAATATCCATTCCATATGAAAGGAAAAAAGGCAATCATCACCTTTCTGTCCTCCTCCTTGGAGTGCTGGGCACGCTGAATGCTGAGGATGTGACACAGGCTGCTGTTTTCTTTAGGGTTTTAAATCTGCTCTGTTGGACACTGAATCCCAGGGCCTGGCCTTCACCACTGGGCACTATTTGGTAATAAGGATGTGATGATGCATTTGGCACTGACAAAAGGAAGTAGAGAAGAAATTAATTAGGTTTGATTCTGCAGATGACAGTGTAGCTCAGAGCTCAGATCACTTCGGACTATAAAAATACCACAAATGAAAGGCATTTGGAAGTAGTTTCCAGTAAGTGGAAAAATGTTTTTTTACTGGAAAATAATTTTACTGAAGCTGGAGAAATAGTAAGGAATAACTCAGAAACTGGTAGAATATTTATTCCCAGTTCCCTGCAATACCTTTTGGCAGCTATCAGAGATTTAGGACAGCGAAGAATGGGTAATCTGAAGGAGAACAATATTTTTTTCCCGGTTGTTCAGAAGACAAAGAAAGATAATTAAGCTTAAATAAACTCTTTAGGTCAGCTAGTTGTATGTGATGGCAGTTATTTACTCAATTAAAATGTCTCAGTTTATTCTCCAAAGCTTTATTGGTTCAGTTGTTTCAGCTATTTTTCTGTACGTTAAGGGATGCCAACAGACATATGTACATTTCTCTGTGAATGAGGCTGGACTAATACAGAGAAGGAAACTCTATGACTTACTCACATCATGTTCAACAGGATTCTTGAAATTTTGCTGAACTTCTTCAGTTTCATACATAACTGAGTTGATTTTGATTTCTTAAAAGCACATTGCCAGTTAGTGGTTCAAGCTAGATAAAGAACTGAAGACCATGACTGCTGTAATCGAATGAATTTTCTTCTTTTCCCATACATAAAATACTGTAATAAATTAAAGAAAATCTGATTAAAAGGCTGGTTTGGTCTTTTAATATTAAACTCAGAGACTCATTTCAGAAGTAGCCAATTTGTAGCTAAGAGAAAAGTTGGATTTTAATAAGCCTTTTGCAATATGGTAAACTACAACAATCAAAAAAAGATCTTGTCCCGACTTGTACTTTTTGTAGATTTTAAACATATTTTTCCTTGTATCACTATTTCCATTTCTTTAGGTATTGTGTGTGTGTGTGTCATTTAGGAGATTGTGGTGGAAAGGGTATTTTTAGTAAAGTCACAAGGAGTATGAATTCTTTAAGAGCCCACTTAAATCTATACATAGCTACTGATAGCTGCTTATTGGCTGTCTAAGAACCTCTTACTGTTTTTCTTTACAGTTGTTGTGATGGGAGGGAAAAAAAAGTTGTATCAATGCAAAGCAAATCTTTTAGATTACTTCCTGTAGTAGTTTGGTACTAAGTATTTACACTGATAACCTGGGCTGAGGGTAATGTTTTGGAATGTTAGGTGTCAATAAAATAGAACTCTTTTAACTCCACAGCTGAATACGCTTCTTTCATTTTTCTTATGTTGGTTTTGATACATTGCAGCAGATTTTGAGTTGTGTTGAGATAAACTTTAAATCATTGCTTTCAAGAACAGGAAAATATTACTGACAACAAATTTCCTCATTTTTTTTTTTCTGTCTGTTTCCTTGCATAAATGCTACATTCTCATTTTGGATGCTTTAGCCAGCAATCAATTTTCTGGAGCAGTTATGTCTCAGTGTTTGAGGCCCTTGTTAGGATCACTAAGTAACACAGTAACAGCAGATAATATGATAAACTTGGTGTGTGAAGAACGGGGTGGTTTTAGCTGTATCAAGTGAACTCATCTTCACATCAGGATTTGTTAGAACTGAAGAATTACTGTTTGAAGTTTCAATATATTTCTCTGTCACGAGCAAATATTCAAAATCATGATCCTTCTTTTAAATGGAGATGCATCACACAGACTCTAAAATCTAAATGATATGTGCTAGTTTCATTTGGAAGTATAATTAAGGTGTATAATGTCATTTAACTGTTTAATGAACTCTGCATAATGTAATGGAATACAAATATTTGACCTTCCTGACAGTGACTGATGGATTGAAGTCGCACAGCATGATATCATTAGAATGTCAAATAACATCATTATTCATGATTATCAGGAATTATTCAGGTGAAATGGCAAATGTAATAGAAAGCTATTATTTTTGTGGGGGCCGCAGATTGACTTTCTTTGTCAGTATCAGTCTTTTGATGATACAGGGGGAAGATACTCAGATTTATTGAGCTACAAAGAATTAATGTTATAGGTTAAACAAATGTCAGTAATATCAGAAAAGTACTTTCAGTAGGTCATGTCATGTATTAAGTGTCTAAGAGTAACTACTAGAGGTAATGTTTTAACTTCTGCTTTTACTTCTGCTAAAAATTAAAGCCATCTTTAGATAACAGAGGTTTGCAGCATAAAAATATATCAATAACCACGATTTTCTGGCTGACATTTTTGATCAGCAGAAAGGAAAAATGCCATACAGAGTCTTTACAGTAGAACTGCAATTTCACCCTCTATTCTCAGAGGCCTACATTTGGAGCCCTACATTCACTGTGAGGGAATTCAAACTGAAATCACAGCAAGGTGTTTCTCCATCACTTAAACGCTCAGGAAGTTGATGGCCCAGGTCAGGAAGTGCCACCTACTTGGAACAGGTCAGTCAGGTGCCTAAAGCTGAGCACACACTTCTGCAGTTTGTTGAATTATGGCCTACAGAAATAAATGCTGAGTAACCTCTTTTGGTTTTGGATAATTAACATCTCGCAGCTGAGACATGAATGAGCTGTGATAGTGCATTTTGCCTTTTGGGACAAAAACTGTAACAATGTTTTGTGAAGTGCTTTCTGCTGAATGTGAGTGATGCCAAAGGTTGTGTTTTGGCCCTGACCTGCAGATACCAACCATGTTGTTCTCTCCAGTGGGAAGTGGCAGTGCTTGAGAAGGAGCTGAAGGAGTGGCTGCTGTTCACAGTGAAAACAGGATGAAGTCACAAATTATTTAACTGACTGCACAGAACAGACAATTTTCTCAGGACTCCTGGAATTTCCATAGGGTTTGGGTGGTGATGGTGCCTACAATGAGCATTTTGTGTACCTAATTTGTCTTTTACTACTAAGAGGTGACCCAGGGACAGGTCAGTGCCTGCAGCATGGTGTGGGCAAGGGTGGAGCAAACACTGAGTGATCAGGGAAGCTGTGTGCTGGTGGTTGCACGATGTGTTGTAGAAATGCACACATTAATGTCATTTTAGTGTTGAGACAGGATTGAGCCTTGCCTTGGGGTTATATGTTAGGTGTTGGTAGTTTAGTTAGGGATAGATGTCCCTACTCACCTTCTAGCACAAGCACTTCTGTGCTTTGAGGCTTTAAAAATATGTGATTGGCTGTTGTGGATGGCCAAGACTAACCACCCTCCTAATTTCTAAAGCTGCCTAGGTAAACACATGCTGTCCAAAGATGTCAAAACTACTGCCTTTGTGAGGTACTCCTACAAATTAACCCCAAACAGTAGAATTCAGCACAGAATTTAGTACAATTGGCTTTTATTTGACTTCTCTGTCGATTTTTCAATTTCTGTTCAGCTCTATACAACCGCTATACAGGAAGTGTCCCTTTTTTTAACCTTCTTTTTTCCTCCTCTGTAGATACACTGACAGTAATTTGGAGTGCTTCTTGATTTGTATATTAAACCTAAATTGCAATCCTAATGCTCTAATTTACTTTTTGTTCATGATGTGCAGGTCATAAAACCCAGCTGAAGTTGGTAGCTTGGGAATTTATGTGGAATGATATTTTCTCTTAAGTGCCCGTACAATGTAAATGTGCTTGAATGTGCTGACAGAAGACCAGGTGATTTCCAGTACCTATTTTCAGGGTGTTAAAATCTTCTGAATATTCTTTTGCTCATTGCTGCTCTGGGCTTCTACCTCAGTCAACAGGTTTTCAATCTCACCAGAACTCCCACTTCACAAGTTGTCAAACGACTGCTCAAGCAGGAAATGGGAACCTTGAACACGACGTGTGTGATTTGAGGTGTGTGTTATTACCAGGGAGCTGAAAAGTTGCCTATCCTTGGATATGCAAAAGATGGTGAGGTATAACCCTGTACAGATTAGGAAAGTCTGGCAATGAGAGAGAAGTTATTCTTGTCGTATCTTTTTTTCTTTTTAAAGCACTGGAATACAATACAAAGCATTTTTGGGGTTTTCCAGCTGTTCAGTCCCTCAGGAGCTGGGTGGGCACACGCCAGGGGGCTGCAGCAGTGCTGTGGCTGGGTGGCAGAATGGGGACAGTGGGTATCAGATGCTTCCAAGTTGAACGTTGTGCATAAGCAGAGTGTGTTCCTCGTCTGAATGCAGAGGATCCTGGCTTGCAAAGCAGTTCCAGAAGAAAAATCCCCGTGCCAGCAAGCTGCAGGCCAGGGCCAAGGGTGCTGACTGAGTCATGTGTACAACATAAACAAATTCCTTTGTCATTTTTATCATCTTCTGGTATTTTATTGCACTTAGCTTACAGAACAGAATAAAACAAACAAAACCAGTCAAAGTGGTGCTGATTTGACCTCTGTGTACTTGTGTGAATAGTCCTTATTAATTTAAGGTCTTTCTACTTATTCAAATGATGCCATTTAATAGAACTAGCTTTGAGTAGGAGCAGATGCTGTGTTTATATAGCAAAACCACAATTTTAAGTCTTTATGGAATCATAATAAAAAATAAAAGATTATTACATATTACTGTCTTTGGTTACACATTTCTAATTTATTCTAAGTAAAAGGAATGATGTATATGTGGGGTCAATACATTGTTTTTTCATAGATTCAAATGTCTTTCCTAGCTGAGCTTGCCAGTTTGGTCTAAATTTGCAAGGGAAGAAGTATAAAGGATTTTGGATATGAACATTTATCATGTGTGTAGCATGATAACATTTACATTTTATACTTTATCATTAGGCTGGAAAAGTTAATTCCCTGCCAGATTTTGGCAGAGGGGTAGATTGTATGTCAAAGGTAAGTAGGCAGCAGAGTGGAGGAGAGATACTAATGGTGACCCGAAATGAGGACTTTACAGGGTTTTGCCTTTTATTAGACAGTAGAGAAATTACACCAAATCAATTCCCTGAGGCATAGATCCATCCATATGAAAGCAGTTTGAGTTTGGGTGGGTTCTTAAATTGTTTTCACTGTTTTTGAAAACTTTTGTTTATTGTATCATTAGCAAAATAGAAATGAAGAATGTCTTCCTATTTAAGAATCGTATTTCTCTTGAAGCCTTTGAAATATTTTACTCAGCATGTAATATTGAAATCACACTATAGCTTAAAATACATCTGACAATGTAATTCATATATTCAGATACTCCTGGTATTGTTGATCAGGCATGTGTTATATTTTCAAGAAGCTGCAGCACTAGTAAAATATAATTTAGCTGATTCCATTATCAGGTTAGTTTGTTGCTTTAGTCCAATGCTTGGGCATATGTTATCTTGCTTGATGACATGGGAAAAATTGAAATGGATTAAAATGCTTTTTAATGAATTATAATTACATGTATTCATAAGATATATTGAAGTAGAAATAGCTTTGTGAGCCATTACAGTTACAGGAGTAGCTCTAAATTCTGTAAGGGTTATATTTATCTCAAACTGATCATAAGAGAAACTGAGTTATGATATGGAAAATAAACATGAGATTTGGTCTTTTATCCTTTCCAGTGCAGGTGACTGATACATTTGCTATAGACTTCACTTGAAAGGGGATTAATTATGCATATGTGGTGTCCTTCATCTCTTGGTGCAGAGTCTCTCAACTCCTTTTCCTTTGGCTATACAGGCCAAACAAACAGCAAATAAAAAAGCCCTAATTTAATGATTACTAGTTGCCTTGAAAAATAGTAGGGTGAAAATTGCATCTCATCCATTTTTAATGACTATTATTGGAGTCAGGGACTGTGTTCAGCACGTACTTTGCACTTCAATTGTTAACAACTGCTGTGTTCCATCTTGGAATCTCAGTCTTTTCTGGTGGCTTGCAGGGATTCTCAGGTCTCGTACAGCGCGTTTAATGGAACAATAATCAGATTTGATCTAAAAGATACTGTTTTCCTGTATAATAAAGAAAGTCTTCAGTCTCCTAGGGCTTGCTTTCTTTACTTTTCCATCCTGCCCAACCATGGATCCAAGCAGAAGTTTCACATGCTTATTATAAGGCTATTTATATCCACGATTATTTCTATATAGGAGCAACAAAATGAACTTTTGAACAGTATCTTCATTAAAATTAAAAAAAACCCCAACTTTTAACAAGTCTGTTGCTTTGATGCAAATATGGAGTAAGGAGAACACTGCTTCATCTTAAGGATACTGGTATTTGAATTGAAGGTTTTTTCTTCATCTTCAGGGAATGTTGATTTTACAACAATGTAGGGCTGTGCACTGTAAACATAAAGAGATAATAGAGTGATTACACATAGAATACTTCTCATAAATATCTTTTTAGTCTAGTTTAGGTGCTAGAACAAGTACTGTTGTAATGGCACACGTAATTCTGCTCCTGGTGTAGTAAATTTTAAGGGATCAATAACAGCTTAAAGACAGAATTAGTATCTACCTCGCATGTCTCCATATGAATGTAATGGCTGTCTTATCTGTGAGGAGCTGATGGCTATAAAATGAAATGCATTTAAATAAATGCCTAAGGATGATTAAAATATCATACAGAACCAAAGCACTTCAGCTGTAGATAGTCATTAAATTGACCATTAATAACTTACAATATAAGGGAATATTACTGTATTCATAAATTTTGCATGCAGATTTTATTAAGCTGGCATGTTATATGAATTGATTCCCTGACACCTTCTGGCTGTGGCTGTATAGATAATCGTGTCTTGTAGGAGTTTTCTATAATCCAGGAATTCTGATTGACTGTTTCCAGCTAGAAATCAGTGTCTTGTTCTGGGTGGCAATTCTTTCATTCAGCTGTTAATCAAAGGATGTAATTAGAGTGTTGTGTTTAGAATGGCCATAATGTTTTGTCAGCACTTCTGTCACAAACTCCTTTTCTTCCAATGCTTACAGCTTGAACATAAAACCATTCCCAGACCTGTCAATTCTGGTTACTAAGTTTTTAACCTGCTCTGGAGAGCAGCTTTGGTGACACCTTGTATCCAGCCAGGGTTGTCCCACCACCATTCTGTATTTGCAGAAAGTATATATGGATTTATGTGTGCTCGCACACAAATCAACACACCCTTTGTATTTGTAGTACCTGCCCAGTGTAGTCAGGCCTTCAGTGATGTTTCTTATACATGAAATAAGAGCAAATATCCCAAATGATAAGATAAGGTATATCTTTAGCATGTGATTATATTGTATAATGCTTTTTAATATAGTTCAGGGAGAGAACTTGGTAGGACATAGCAATAACAACCTGTAAAAGTTCTCTTTATTAAAAAAACCCTAAAAAGTAGTTGGAAATAAATCAGAATGAAAAGTTTGAATCTGATTATTTCTACAACATAAACTTAGGTCGATTTCAAATGCATTCAGGAAAATACAGTATGTGGATCATAAAGAAAATGCAATTTCTGTGGTTTGAAATTATAATTTCTCCAGTATGAAAATATCTCCTGCTGATGAATTTCATCTTTCCTACAAAGTATGAATTTTTCTCAACTGGAATATGCTTTAGTTTTTAGAAGCATTAAAGTAAAATTAACCAAAAGGATAAAGCTGAAATGTTTTAAGCTTATCATAAAATGAGAATTCATTCAAACAATTCACCTGTAGGAAATGTTACTTAAAGCAACCTCTGCCTGCAATATGTTTCCATTTTAATATGTGGTCTTTTTTCTACTGAAAACAAGTTTCTAAACAAAATCAGACTGTTAAGGTTTGCATAGAAATAGCAGATTGCCAAATAGGTGGTGAGGAAACTCCTGTTCTTTGCAAAATGCCTTTCTCTGTGTTCTTGTGTGAAAATTTTCTGCTTAAATTTCCTTCTGCAAAAAATATTCTGGCTTGTTTAGGAGCAAAGACTTATAAAAAGAACAACTTTTAGGTTGCAAGGCAGTGCTTATTTATCTAGACCCAGAGGTAAAAGTTAAATTCATACTTCAATCAGAACTATGACACAGAGCAGGGCTGTTTTAGAGGGCTGGAACAAAAGATACAGTAAGAGAGTTCTGCATTAAGGAGCTTTCTACATGTCAGCTCTTTGATAGGCAGTGGGGTTTGTTTTCCCGTTTTACACTGGCATTAGCCCCGGGGCCGAGGCCGCGCTCCTGGTCAGCGATCCTGGGAGCTCCGGTGGGTGCTCGGCACACACAGCCCAGCCCGAGGCTGCCGGCAGCGCCGGCGGGGGCTGCTCCGGCTGGCGGAGGGGACACGGGGCTGCAGGCTGGGTGAGGGTGACACGGTGCTTTGGGCTGAGTGAGGGTGACAGTGCTTTGGGCTGGGTGAGGGTGACAGTTCTTTGGGCTGGGTGAGGGTGACAGTGCTTTGGGCTGGGTGAAGATAACACAGTGCTTTGGGCTGGATGAGGGTGGCACTGCTTTGGGCTGGGTGAGGGTGACTTGGTGCTTTGAGCCGGATGTGGTGACACAGTGCTTTGGGCTGGGTGAGGGTGACACGATGCTTTGGGCTGGGTGAGGGTGACACGGTGCTTTGGGCTGGGTAATGGTGACACGGTGCTTTGGGCTGGATGAAGTAACACGGTGTTTTTGGCTTTACACATCAGTTATACCCAGCTGTACAATGCTCTTGGAAATTTAAAGACATTGCTAGCATCAGCTTCCTTGCGTGATTTGGCTGTGGGATGCAGGCTTTTTCTCCAAGCTTCTTCAGCCTAAAGCAGACTCTCATCTGCTAAATTTGCCCGATGCAGAATTTTTTGACACTCAAATACACGCAGAGGAATGCTCACAGACAAATTTCCATGGCAACCCTGAAGTCGCCTCTCAACAGACTGTATGCTGCTTTTCTATCCAGCTCTTTCACAGTACTATTACCAATAAATAAACTGAGAATTAAAAGTTTTTCTCAAAGCATATGTTTGGCAGGTGTTTGTATGACACACTGTGACCCTCGTAAGAATCTTCTGGACTCTGAATTGTTTACCTAACTTCTTATTTTAAGTGCATTAAAGTGTAGATGTTTAATGAGATAAACTATGAGAAATTAATGAGAAACTAATAGAGAACATTTTTGGTTCATATTCCAACAAGCAAAAATTTAATCGAAATTCAGTTAAGAGTGCTTGAAGTTAAAAGTTTATGAAAACATAAATCCCGAACACTCTTATTGTAATTCACAAAAGGAAGTAAATCACAAACCATTGGGAATTTACACCACCCAAAGATGCTTCCATATATTTTTCATCTCTCTGATAGATACTGCCTCACCTTGCCAAGGTTAAAGTATTTATTGTTGATTATATGTGCATTACTGCACATAGTCCTGGTAGGTAGAGGGAATAATATTTGAAAACACAGGTGCTGGAACACTGGCAGTATTGTCAGACTTGTGTAGGGGAATAGAGGGGTTGGATATAGGGTTCAACAGGAAGGGACTTAAAAAAATTAGCCTAGGAATATTTTGTGCTTTTTTGATGAAGGGGTGTTACATGTACTGTCTTAAATGAACATTAAAGAAGTAGCAAACTAAAACAACTATTGAATCAGTGATACATATTAAAAAAATAAAATATAAGTAACTAATAAAAAGGTTTGGGCTGTAACTCAATGTAGAAAAAGCTGCCTTGGTCTAAAAAACTGATTTGGTGTTACAGGATTTTCCCCTCAGCTGTATTCTTACTTGGATATGTTTCCGCTGGCTTCTTTTTCCCTGGATGAAACATTCCCACACTTGGCAGATAATCACAAACCAGTTCCACTGAGCCCGGCGGGGTTAGTCAGGGCTTGGGAGTTATATACTGAATGTTATATGTTACACTGGCTGGGGTACGTGTATATTCCTGGTGGTGGAGTGGATGCTTGTTGTGTAGCAGCTCCACTGGAAAGGTTTAGATTGTGCTGCTCTGGAAGTGGTCAAAGCTGCAGCTCTCTGAGCTGTTTGGGTTTCCTTTCTCCCTTGGATGCTGAGAGAACCAAGCACAGCAGCACTTGGAGCAGGGCAGGACAGCACAGGGGGACAAACCAAGCTGGCATGACTGGGGGACTGAATCCCTTTTGCAGTGCTGAATAGTAATCAGGGAAAGGATGGATTATGAAGATTTCCAAATAGTGCAGGGGATACATGGGTATGAAGTATGTTAGATTGAGAAGCTGATAAATATTACAAAAGACGTCTGTAACTTATTTCTCTTTGATGTGCCAGAATGCTTCCTGCCATACACGTTATCTTTGATACATTGAACTGATATTAGAAAGTGTTATGTCTAATCCTTTCACTTATGTTGAGCTTTAGAACTTGAAACACTGAATTTTAATTTAAATTAACTCTTTATATTCTCTTAAAAAACACGCTTAACACTCTGAGCAGAAATCACATTTTTGCCAATCAAAATTATGTTTACCTTCAAAAAATTCTTTCTTGTCAACAAACCACATCGGTGTCAGAAAGTAAAAGTTTGTAGTTGTTTGATGATCTTTTTTTGTTCAATATGTTAAATTGAAATTGTGGAAACATAAGCATAAAAATGCTGTCATGTAGAGTGGTGCCTTCTCTTGCTTGCTTATTTTTGATGCTTCACCTTTTCCTTTGATGTCCTGTATCCTTGCTTGCAAAGTTAAGGCTGAAAAGCCAGAAGATGTTGGACATGAAAGGAGACCTAGTAAAATATCTAGGCAGAGAAATCTGCTGACTGAAAAAATCAGGAACTAAGAAAAAACCAGCAAAAATCCTGGTCAAACCTTAGAAAGTTATGTTGTGGTGGTGAGCTTAATAACTGTAGCCATGTGTGTTGCTTAAGTCAGTTGAGTAGAAACAATATTTTCCTTTTTATATTTTTCTTTGCTGAGGACAGAATCAAAACTTTCCAAATGTTTTTGTTTTGATTTAATCAAAAGGGTTTGTTCTGTTCTTGAACATAAAAGAATATTTGAAGTAGTAACACAAATATAATTTCATTTAAGAGCTGACAGTTATTAAAACATTTCTGTCTGAAAAATCAGAAATATTATGTTAATAAACACTATTTTAGTGTATCTTTTTAAGGGTTTCTTAAACCAAATTTTTCTTAAATTTTTGCTCTTCAAGGGCAAGTGTTCACCTCCTTTCTTTGCTGACAAGCTTCTCCAGTTAGCCATCTGCATTGAATTTCTATTCCTATGTCCTTGTGCTCTTCCTTTTTAGCATTCAGGTCTGTAAACAACTATCTTATTGCTGTTGCATCTCTTCTGGAAAGGCTGTAAGAACATTGTCCCATGTGCTCTGTAAACACTGGTGGGGAAGGGGAGAAAAAACTTAAACGCCACTCCTTTTGCAGTGGGAGGAAAGGAAGAGATTTGTTTTCCTATGCAGTATCCCTATTTTCCCTTCTCTTCCTTCGAGCCCATTAATGAAAGACAGATGCACTTCCTAGACATTGGAAGGGCAATGAGTCTCCAGAAGGCAGTGAGAATCTCCAAGTTGTTTTCGGCCTTCCCAAACAATTCATAATGCTCAGAGTGTGCCTTTGATAATTTCAGCTGGAAGAGTTTGTTTTAGTATCATTAAGTTGGGTTGTGCTAAATCTGTTGTTGCCTCCCGGCAGATCGCAAAAGGCTTTGTGGAAAATTTGTCCAACATTGCTGTGTATGCGTCCAGCAGGTTGTTACATGGCTTTGATGGATAGGACACAGGTAGGAAAAATCACCACAACATCTGGGAAAGCAAGAATGCAGGCAGAGATATTCTTCTGGAAAAAGGTGACTATCCAGCGGTGCTGACAGATGGTGAATAAACAAACTTGTCATGTGATTTGATCAACTAATTATGGGTTTGGACCACGTAATGCTGTGATATCAAGCCAAAAGCAGTCTATATCTCTGGACAGTACCTGGCACTTTGACTCAGCTTAATCTCTGTTGTGTAACTTCTTCCACCTCAGCAGTTATGATGGAGGAGATGATTGTTCTGTCCCTGATGCTGCTGTCCTGAGTCCTGTCACGATGATATCCACATGAATGTCGCTATCAAAGGAGGCACCCAGGTTCCTCTTTGTGGAGAGGAGACAACTTGCACCCATTCTGCCTTAGACAATGATGGATTGCTATGGAATGTTCAAATAGAAAAGAAACTTTTATCAAGTCATGAAAAGCAATGTGCTGGAGATTAATAAGACACAGTGGGGAGGGGGAAAAAGGCAGAAACCTTGACTGTCAGAACGTTCCCGAGAGTAATATGTACAATTAATGTATTTCTAGTCTGTCATACCTTGTGTTTTTAAAATTTAGGGGTTAAAACCAACACCCCATTATAGGACAAGGAATCTATGCTTGTGGAGAAGTACTATGAGATGATTAATAACCATTATTGAAATTCCTAAGAGTCTTTGACATCTGGGAAATTAGGGCCTGAGGGACTTCATCGCTGAGCTTTGCAATTCTAAAAAGTACTCAGCATTTTTCACTTGTCTTATTGATGGTAACAAATTAGACTTAATCCTGATTTATCTACTTTTCCTGAAAAATCAAGACTTAACGGCGTTTTTAATAATATGCACATATTACTAATGAAACTTGATCTACTTAATTTAACATGAAGAATAAAAGCAGACTTTTCTCTGGTATGCTTTAGCATTCAATGAGGTAAATGGTAGATACCAGTTTTTTGGAGGAAGCAAGTAATGTTTATTCAAGCCACTTGATTTTCCTGCAATTTATGGGATATGATAATTGCTGCAATTTTAAGATCAAAAAGCCATTTCTATTCATTTGAACACTAATGTCTTTAGGGGTTTGGGACTTTCTATTAATCCAAAATGTACAAAGGCTTAAAAAAAATAAAATCCCAGATTTTAGCAATGAGTAATGAGTTTGAAGGAGTGTGTGAAATATGATGGTTCTCTGTGTGAAATGAATATCATGAAGAGTTTTGTCAGTAGGGGTGAATTAACCACACTGGAAATCCATGAATTGCCGATATTGGAATAAAGAAATCTATGTGCTGTGCTTCAATATAATGGATGGGAAACAGAGGGAATGTATGTACATGTCTACAAATACGCAGTTAAAGAATTTAAAAAGTTATTATCAAAAAAAAAAGTATTAGAGTATTAGAGAAAGTTTCTAATTTTAATGAATGAACTCTTTAACATGCTGGTAGCGCTGCATCATTTAAATTGAAAATAGAAGATGATATGAAAAGAATATTCCCCGAATGGCATCCATGGACTAGAAATAAATGCAGTCAGCAGAAGCACTGTACTTTAATCTTTGTGCTTTCAAGAATCTGTGTATAAAATATCGTTTCATTTGTGTGTGTCACAGTGGAGCAGTGCCTGCAGCCTGTTCCTGACTGGGGCTGTGCCCAGTGAGGCCACATTGGATGACAGGATGAGAGCAGGCTGGTCACACTTGCACTGTCTGAGTTGGTGGCAATAGCTGTGAAAAATGCTTTCTCCTCAAGATGGTTCTGAAGTTTTGTCAAGCTGTGGCTTGTGCTCAGGACAGCTTGTGCATCCTTCTTGGAAAACTGCTGTTATACTGTGGTTGATCCAGTCTTCTCTTCCATGGTGGTTTGCTGTGTGATACATTTTCTGTATTTGCTGTTGGAGCAGAGCAAACAGACTCTTCAGGGTCCAAATTTGATCAATATTGGATCAAATGCCACTTCCTGGCACCTTCCAAAGGCTTTGTAAAGGCTGGTGACAGACTTGCCAAGGTGAGGTGGTTGGGACTGGGGTCCCTCCTCCAGGCTGCTGGGAGCCCATAAATACTATATTTTATCATGAACATAGTTTCATGAGAGGGTTTTAATCTTTGCAGGCTTTTGTATCTATTTTTAGACAGTCTCTTTTTTGGTAATAAAATTCACTGTGGTTAGACCATAGAGTATTCAATAGAGTTGATATTCTTTCCCCTAGGAAGTGCTTTCACTAATGACTGGGTCCATAGGCTCTTATCCTAGATCCTGTACCTGTTATTGTTTATTTACAATTAAATATCATAAAAATGGACCTCACTCAGCACAGCCAGCTTATGAATTAATACAATGAACTGTAATCTTACCAGAGTGAAAGCATGTGCATCCAAGTCCTTCTAGAGGGATGTTTCTCTGGGTGATACTACTGGAGTGCACAAACTGTGTAAGTTCAAATATGACGAATTAACAACCTAAATTTAAAACCACTTTGTTCTTTGTGGTTAAATACAAACTTTCCACAGTATTACCTCAGGATCACAGATCATTCACCTGTTCACACCACACACAGGTGTCTTTTGCAGCAGCCCCAGGTGCTGCTGACAGGCTCAAATGCTCCTTCCAGGAAGGAGTCTGGATTGATCAGTCCTTTTTGGTGGGTTCTGTTTGGGTTGGTTCACTTTACCAGCTATAACTTTTGATCATTTGGAGACCATTGCTGAAAAAAACCCCAACCAACCAACCAACCAACCAGCCAAACTCCAACACAAAATAAAAACCCCACTGGCAGGAGGATGACTGCAGCCCTTCCTGCCACGCTCCTGTTTGCCCACTCCTGTTCACTGCGCTCCCTAGAACCTTCTTTTAATTGTCTTCTTTTAAACCTCCCTGTGTCTGAGTGGCTAATGAGAGGACCTCATTCCCATCTGCCTATTTGCCAGCATATTCAAATATCAATTGTGTGAAACCTGACTGTAATTTTCTGGTGTCCTCAAGCAGGAAGACTACAGAACTCAAATGCCGTTCATGATTTCCCTGAATTGGTGGTGAAACCTGAAAAGGTCCTCTAGACTAAAGAACATTAGAAAAATGAGCCAGGGCTAATCTGGGACAGAAAACATCACAAAAATTTGCCTCCCACTGTAATGACAGCATAGGACCCTAAGGGTTCAGTGAACTGGGTACCTAAACATTTCAATATGCAAGTTCTCAGATTTTCCAGATAGCTGAGGCGTTTTTTAGTGCCATAAGATTGCGGGGAGAGGGGAAGGAAATCCTTGGAAAAAGCCTTGGGAGGAAGAGAAACGTGTCTGCTAGGCAATTGGAAAGGCTTCCTACTGAGAAGCAACATCTGGCACTTGTCATACTTTTGATAAATTTTCTAGGGAGCTGTGTCACTACAAAACAGTGGCAAATGGGCTTTCCTAGGTGTAAGAACTTCCTTTCCAGCTTAAGATAAAGCCTTATACTCCAAACTGAGGAAAGAAAGAACAGCTGGTAAGGTTTTAAATTTGGTTAACACAAATAGAAGAGGAAGGAATGGGTTCACTTCCATCAGAATGCATCCCAAAGGTTTTGGCTGGTATGGAATGCCGTTTTCTGGACCACATGCAATAATTCAATGGACACATATTTACATTTTGTAAACTCAAGTTACCGGTCTATGTTTCCTTAGTCACTCTGAGTTAAGAAGGTTACATGTGGGTGACATTTAAAGACAATGAAGCATGAGAAAAAGCAAATAAACATATGATTCTGTGGCTGGTGTTAATTTTTATTATCGAACCCAAAACGAGAGATTGGAACCTAGAAAGAAAGGCAGAGAAAATGTCATTTTTGTAATTGAATTCTCTCCAAATAACTGTGCCAATCATGCAAGTGGTAAATTGCTATTACCTAAGACGAGCGTTCAAGTTCAGTGGCTTATTGAATTATATCAGTTGATTGAATGATTAATTTCCTTGTTTTGTTACCGGTGCATGGTGTAAAGACAGTATACAGATAAAAAAGATCAAAGATGCCACTGAGTTGATACATTTCCTCATTTCTCTTTTGTGAACTTTACTGTTTAGAGAATCAAGTAATTTTAACTTGGAAACTGTAGTGGTGATTTTTGGGAAGAGTTAGAGTGTTTCACTTGAAAGCAAAGAAATTTTATTCTTTGCTGGTAGGAGGCAGCTGTTCTTTAGAAAACCAACACAGAAACTTTACCCAGTAGGTTTCTTGCTTTCTCTCCCCCTTTAGCAGGCAAAGATGTACAAAAATTAAGTCTAGGAGTTATTTTTGTTGCTACTGCCTTATATATGAAATAATAACACCTTTCCTTAGACTCCTTAGCAAAGTTGTGATCGAGTAAAGGCTGTGCTGCAGGGTGCAAAGAAATGAAGGAGTGATGAAATCAGGAGGGAAGTCACAGCCCAGATTTCTTGCTACCTTGTGGTTTCCTTATGTGCTTGTTCTCAGTGGATTCCTGCACAGGTATTGAACTGGAAAGCTGCAGGTATAGAAGCCATAAAGCACTTCATGGCTTTTGAAATTGGGGGACGTTTAAGATCAGTTTTATGACCTTCTGCGTTCCACTTTAGAACGTATTTCTGTAGTGTCATATAAATATTTGAAAAACATCAAATGGAAATGAAGAACTACTGGGGCTTGACTTTGCAATGTGTATTTTCTAGAAGTTGAAAACAACTCAGCACTGGCTGTTTATGGCATTCTTTTGGGGAGCCAAGATAATGAGAAACACATAAGGAATAGTCTGGAAATTCTGCCTTTGGATGTTTTGAAAGATATTTCAAGGGAATTTTTCATCTTGTGCCTTTTAGGAAGATGTGTGGCATTGGTCTCCTGTCTCCTCTAACCCTCCACACCCCTCAAAAATTTTAAACAATACAACACAGCAAAAATAGAATTTTCAAGAGCTGACTGACAAAATAAGAGATTTTTTTATTGGGTTCATTTTTATATGGTGTTTTAAGAAAATAGGATATATCCAAATAATGATATTTTTATAAACTGCTGGGAAATAGTCACATATATCCTTTTTGAGTTTGTTCTTTCTTTTTTATTTTCTCTTTTTTAAAATTATGGTTCTACCATAATTCCATGTACTATCAATTAAAAGGGGGGAAAAATACTGGAATTTCCAGGGCTACAACAGGGATGGAGTGATGGATATTTCTAATGTTTGCGAGAAGTCTTAAATCTGAACATTTCAGGTGAAGTCACATCCTTCAAAATTAAATGTAGAAACCTTTCATCTCCTTAGGAGCCATAAATCCATACAGAAAGCACTTCCTTTGTGAGCTGGGTTGAAGACATCTGCTCCATACCAGCAGCACAGGCACTGAGTGGGATTACAGACTTATCATGTAATGGCCTAACAGACCTATTTTAATATGGCGAAGAAAAAAAGTGAAGTATAATTTCTTTTTATCCCCTCATAAGAGTTTAATTAAAGGTTTTGTTTTCTTGAGGCAATCCTGCTCCTGGCAGTACAGTAGGAGTAGAAAAAGTTGGTGTGAAATTTGCATGGTAAAAAGGGCAAAAATATTTTTAAAATGTTTAATTTTTTGGTGTTTTTCTCTGGAGTTGTTAAGACAAATTTCACTCTAAAAATTATCAAGTATTAAAAACTCAGAATATCTCAAAATCTGCCAGCTCTCTTAAAACCAAGTTACAGAAATCTCATTTGGGGGAAGGAAATCCCATCTATCACAATACTTTAATGAAATGTTTAGATATTAATGGAAATCTGAAAGAAAGAAAATCAAAAAAAGTTTGGTGATGTAAATAATGTGATAGCAAATTACACCACAATGAAAAAAAATTCTTTTTAGACTGGGGTCTTTTTTGGGTAGTATTACTGACTTTAGTGTTGAATTTAAATCAAGCAAATGGCTTGGTAATTTGAGCTCTGAGTTGTGCTGCGTGCGGAATGAGCAGGTTCAGGGAAAATGTTGTTTTGGTTGATTGTGTGGAAAGCCACACATTTTTGATCAAAACTCCATTAGTTTACTGCTGTTTCCCAGCAGTACAAATATATGATGAACTCACTTTAAATAGGCTTCTGTTTGACTGCTGGGGCCATCTTGCTGTTGGTGGGGAAGCCCTCAAAGCATCATTGCCATTCAAGCACAACTTTTGTGTTACTGCAAAGGGGCAAAACCTGGGACACCGTGATCAGCTTGTTGTTAAGGCCAGCAACAAGGTCTGCAGAAGGCTGGATTCACTTCCCAGCTCTGCCAGAAACTTTCCTGTTCTTCTGTCTTTGGCTCAGAAACTCAGGAATGGCAGTGCCGTTCCCACAAGGCTGAGCAGATATTTTCTGATCTCAAAATGTCTGGCATTTGATAGTGCAAATAGAATAGGAATGTAAATACTTGTAAGACGCTCTGACATGCTCGTTGCTACCTACGTCATCATCATCACCATAAACATTCTTAAATACTGGGAAAAAGCACGATGCATTTAAAAATAGCATGGCAGAGAGGACACTCTTTCCTTCAGCCAAAACAAGATCAGAGAGATGCAGATTTTGAACTACCTTGTGATTAATCCCCAAAGCCTAATATTAATAGTACCCAATATTTCATAATTCGTTCAAACTTTGCTTTTAGAGATGAGAAAACTATGTGTGGGTGCCAGATAGATGCTGCTGCTCGCTGCAAAAGTGTAGTGCTCTGCTTTGTATTGTCCTGGTTAGGTCATTTCTTCTTCTTAGATCCATATGGTACTCTTTAAAATTTAAAAATCTTCCTGAAGAATAACTTTTAAAGTAAACTTTCACAGATGGGTTTTGGTAAGATGTCAACAAACATGACCTTTCAATCTCTAGTGCAAATGGCAATAAAACCCGAGCCTATCTAATCTGCCTGCAAATAGCTGTAGCTTCACTGATCTAGTCTAATCAAAGGAACAAGCCCACAGGGGTTTAAAGGATTTCTTGCTGTTGCTGCAGCCATTAATTTAATTGCTAGAGTACAGTGAACTCTCAGAGTACAGTAAATGTTTGGATCTGCAGGGGGATAAACAGCTGAACCCTTGGAAATAAAATCTAAAGCAAATAGGGTTTTCTCTGCAATTAGTGTTGTCTTAAAATACATTTTAAAAGTCGGCCCCAGTAGAGCTGACATGAATTATCATCTGCATTTCCATGTGATGTACCACTGGTTATTCCAACATGTCCTGCAGTAACTCCAGAGAATTGCCTGCAACTGCCAAGTGAAATGCTGAGCCATAACGTGTGGCAGTAGTGCACGTGGGGGTGGTAACACTCCTTCCATCATCTGCCTGGCTGCTGCCATCCTCGTCCTCTTAAAATTACAGTCTCCCTTTTGAGATGTTTTCCCCCTCAAGGATGAATTTTCAAGGTGCTACTGTACTTTTAATTACGTTTAAAGGTAATTACTGTACAGGGCAGTGCTTAAATTATTAGTGGAATGTAAAAAACTGATGATATGGATGAAGAGGACTTCTTGAACACTCTTAACTGTGCAGGTCTAAAGTGATTCCAGATTGAGAAAGGTGTCTGAATTTTAATTTTATGTGGTGTTTCTCAGGACAGAGTTGCCTTCCTTTCAGTCTCAAAGATATTTTGGTTTTGGTATTAATATTAATAGAAGCATGGCTTTAGCAATTGTTGTATAAGGTGTCTTTTTGTTTTAATCAAGAACAGAAAATGAATGTTGTTTTCAGGAAAAATTATTTCTCTGTAAAAGTCTGAGCAATTTACTGGTCAGCAAAGTTGGGTGCTTTCCCTTTTGGCAATGCATATTCCCACTTATGGAATGATGAATCGATTCCATTTAATAATGAGAACTGGCTTGAGGCAAAGCCAAGCTTAGAATAAAACAAAAGATCCTTATTGGGTTAGAGTTTAAATTGCCCTCTACCCACTCTCCATCCCAGCTCTAGCACAGCTCCTGTCGCTGCCCTCTCGCTGGCAGATGTAGGACTGGGGAAAGTCACTGTCCGGCCTGTGGAGGTCATGGGACAGGGGAGGGTTGCATGAAGATGCAAATGTTCATCATAAAAGGAGTAGAATTAGCTGGAAATGCAGAATCCCAAGTACAGTCATAGATTCTTGAGGCGTTTGTGTGAGATTTTAAGATATTTAGATGAGCAAGGAGTCATATTCATGAATCTGAATTCTAATTAATTGGTGAGTAATAAATACTGAAGATTTAGCTGTAGCTTCCAGTGCTGCCAAATATGTAGGAGAAACAAATTTTTTCATGATATCTTTTTAGTGGGGAACGTAAGAGTACAGATGTATTGAGGAATTTATGTGTATGCTTTCTTTTTAATGGAAAATTGAAGATCCCCCTTTGGTTTCTCATTGACAACCACAACCCCCACTGGCATTTCATCATAATGAAGGACAGGCAGTTTAGTGCTTCCTCCCAGTTTGACAATGTCATGTGGGTCATCCCTTGGCATCCCTTGCCATGTACCTTAGGCAATTTGATGAAATGTATTTCTCACTGGGCTTGGGTAATACAGCAGAATTATTAATGAGAAGGTTAAAAAAACCCTCTACAAATTGGCAAGTTTATTTATAGATCAAGTGTGACCACTGAAATGCAGGAAATCTCTAGGGAAAACAGTTATTACCTGCCTCTAACAGCGTGATCCAAATTAGAGTCTTTTATAAATGTACAATTGAAACAACCCCTGCCTTGCCAGTAGAACCTCCCCTGTGTGGAGCCCTCCATTGATTCAGGCACATTTTTCTTTAATGCAAATGACTTGCCAGTGTAGTTATTCAACGAGCAGCATTGCATCAGCAGGTCCCAAAATGGGGCTTGGCAGCTCTTTTTGCAGTACTGTGCAGTTCTCAGGGGCACACACTTTGTGCATCAGATGTGTGACAGTTTCTGTTAGCAATGTAAGAGCTAAGGATAGGCTTTAAGCAGCGTTTAGGTGCTAAAGATGCAGCTGACTATCCAACAATTTCAAAATCACTTTGGTGAATATTAATTTTGAATGAAAACCTTTTGTAGTTCTGTCTGACCACAGCCAATATTTCTAAGAAGAGGAAAAAGCCACAAAGTATCCTTTAATGCCAATTGGTGACTTTTTAATCCATGGAGTGTACATGCTTTGTGTTTGTGTTGTGCTGCTCCAGAAGGGAGTGAATTTCTATAGGCTGGCATTGTAATCTGGGACTACAGTATCAATGTACTTCTAATCAGTCAGGTATAGAAGTAAGAAAATTCCAACAGTGCCCTCAATTTTTTTAAAAAAAGGTTTGCTCAGGCATGCAGTAATTAAACTGTCCATGACCGCATGTAATTACATCATTACCTACACAGTCCTGTTTCTGTAATTTGGATCATTGGAGGGCAAAGTGTCAAAATCCCTGTAATGATGTTTAATTCCATTCTAACATTTCCTAGAGGAATTGCTTTGAGTTTATTTTTAAACCACAAAACTTAGGAAACCCCTTGAAGTTTGTAGGAATTATTATATAAGTTACAGCTACTTTTCTGAATTGGTTTGATCATGCAGTCATTAGTTGCCATACCTTCTGATCTGTCTCTTTGATTCTAACAAACAGGCAACACTTAGAGTAACCTAGTTCTCCCAGATTTTCTCAGTATTTTTAGGAGCCTGAATATGGGTTGAAGTGATTTCATTTCAACATGAATACATACTTTCATTCTTTTAGTTTTTAATCACTTTGCAGAACTTTTGTGTGTTGGTATGACTTTTTGCAATGAAGTACAGTAAAGGAATTGCCATTGGACTCTCCATTGAAATCTGTAAAATAATCTAGTGTGGATTTTATTGCTCATGCTGCTCTCTCATACGTTCTGTTTAAAAAATGAGAGGGGTGTATTTCAAAAAAAAGGGTGTATCTTGGGAGCTATAAATATACATGTGGGGTTTTCCCCCTAAGTTAAGAATTTTTTCACTTTGCAGAAATGTTTTCAAAGTAATTTTATTCCTAGAATAATAATTCAGAAGGTTTGTGATTAATTACTACTGTGCTGCCATTAAATCTCAAGATGTTTTAAGACACTCTTTCTTATAGTTGGATTCATCATACGAAATGAGTAACTGCAAGCTTTTTAATAGAAGATTTAATCTTGGTTGCTCCTGAGAGCCTGGCCATTGAATTCAGTAGGCTTTGAATCAAGATGTAAAATGGGATAAAGAGCTGCTGAATCTTACTGGACATGAGGTCAAGTCTCTGGTCTTTCAGTGACCAGCTTCTCTGCTGAGAAGATTTTTGCCTCTTCCTCCCTCATTTTCTCTGTTTCAGCACTAGTGACAGTATAATCACCGTCACTGAAAGCTCCAAGAGCTCAGATTAGTTTCTGCAGTGACGTTGTGGAAGAAGTGGCAGTTTCTGTATGGATGATGGAGTGTGCCCAAAGCAGCAGGAGGGCTAATTAGGCAGAATCTGAGCCTCTGTGTCTCCGCTTCTCCGAAAACGAGGGCAGAATAATTGTTCCACTCCCCGCCCATGTTTTTAAAAATGCACTCATTAAAATGTAACCTTTTTGAGACAGACTCTGCCTTATTATGCATGAAGCATAATAAGGAGCTATTTTTAGTATAAATTAATAGATAAATCAAAAAATAGTTTGGGTTTAAAAAATGAACACAATTAGTTAATTTCTTAAGCAGATCCATGCTTACTCTGGAAGCCAGAGAGATATTTTGAAATTTTTATACAAAGGTTTTATTTTTAAAAGTGCATAAACTACCAGTTGCAATTCACATCGAGAAGAAAAGTTATCTAATACCAGTTTGTTTCCTTCAAGAACACTGGTAGCTCTTCAGACATCTGTCTGTAATTGGCCTCTTGGGATGTCTGCTTTGTTTTTGGTGTAGTGGACAGGGTGAGCATGATGCCCAATCACTAACTAGCACAAGCCAACAGACTAATCACGTTTGAAAAAATCTTGATGCTTTTCCCAGGTTTAATAACAGTGTCTATTGGCTCCTAGGGACACAACCTGGAAATCAGGAGTGCCATTAAACTAATTACAACACAGACCAAAACAAGTTCTTGCCCCAAAAGGATGAGAGTGCAAAATATACACAAATTACATATAGTTCCTTTAATAGCGGTGTGTAGGAACAGTACATGCCATTTGTCCCTGCCCTTTCTATTTATGGAGATTTACACATATCTAGAGACAAGAACTGAAAGAAAATTACTTTCCCCTACCAGATTTGAAAGGTAGGGACAAGCCAGTGCTTATGGAAAGACAATAAATTGTCTAAGTGCCAGGAAGATGTATTCAGTTACTAAAGCTCAGCATCAAAGTGGACAAGAGACACTGCTGGATGAACAAGCCAGATTCCTTGTAAACATACTGTAAAATGTCCTAGCAACTTGTTAGATGAGAGAGGATGGCAGCTTTCAAATGCCAAGGGATCACTGAAATGCCTGTTGGCTACAGGAAGGGAAATGAGACAGCATGAGTTTTTCAAACTTGGAAAGGTTTTGTCTGCCAGGCTTGGAATAATCAAAGAATTTATTTTGTAGTGAACATACTAGACATATAGGAAGGCAAGAAAGCTTATGAAGACTTTATAAGGAATATTTAGCACAAAATGAGGCCTAGATAAGCCAAGTATCCCAGGAAGAGAATAATTAGAAGAAAGCCAGCAGTCTAAAGACAATTAGAAACTGGCATACATCCAGCTGCTATAAAGTCAGATTATTTTCGGGCAAGAAATATATCACTGTATACTGAAATTACAGTCAGCTTATCTAAAGTAGCAGCTTGTATCCAGGCAGTGTGTGGTGTTCTGTTCTGAACAGAAACCATATCTCATTGGCAAAAGAATCAAAGATAGATATGTATGTGGAGGTGCTACTCATCAGGAACTATGTATTTCAACAGACAAATTTTTCAGGAGGCTGATACTGTATGTATGAGGGGGAGAAAGAGAATTTTGGGGTTAGACAAACACCATGCATCTACTTCAAGAGTGCACTTTGTAAAAATCCTAAAATGCTCTCTGAGAGAAGATCCTGTTTTCAGCAGTGTTACCTGGCATAGGGGGAGGTCTTGGTGAGGTTTTGGGGGAGCTGCCAGTAAACTTACACTATTTCAAGCTGTACCTAATGAAATATGTACTCTTAGTGCTTTCATAGGGAAGTTCATTATTCACTTGAAGAACAAGTTCAGCAACATAAAAGTATCTCTGTCCCTCTCTGCTGCTTCCAAAGAGGGCTTCTGGTGTGATGCTTCCAAATATACTTGGCCTTTGCCCTCAGAGTAAGATTGACATTGCTCTTCATATTGTCAAGAACCTTCTTGTGTGGCTGTGGGGAAGGTGAGAAGAGATACAAGCATGTGGTTTCAGCTGTGTGTTACAGGTAATAAAGGCTAACATGCTGCCTTGGTAGCGTTTCATAAGCTTTTTCCGGATCTTTATTGTATCAATTCTTAAAATAAAAACATCAATTTATAATATTTCAGCCACAGAAGGGTGGCTGAAACAATCAATACAGGAGCTGCCTAGCAGTGATGGTTTAAAAGAATAGGACGGAGCATAATGGATGAGAGGAGGGTGAAGAGAACATGATGGTTTACAAACTTCATAAGAGGCATGGCATGTTTGAAAAAAAAGCTAAAAGCACATATTTTCCTCTCTTCAATTCGTGCTGTATATCCATATTCACAGCCTTTCCTCTAGACTTTGACCTGAATGCTGCATATGGTGTTCCTGGAATTTCTCCTCACACAGCATTTCAGAGCATTAATAAATCCACACTATGCATTCCCTGTTCCCTCCACCCTCCCCCTTGTCCTTCTGTTTCTGTTCTTTGAAGTAACACCAATGAGAACATTTTTAACAAAAGGTCTATAATAGAATTGTTCCAGTGGTATATTTTTTTCTCTCCCCCTTCCCCCCAGCTGCTCCTCTAAAAAGCAGTTGCATCCTGCAAAGCCTGTCAGGAGCCACAAGCTTGCTGTCAGGTACCAGCATTCCCAGGCTTTGTTAGTTCTGCAGCCACAGACAGCACATATTGGAGAAGCACATGCCACATCACCAAACTGCCTTCCCTCAGGGTCAGCTGCAAGCCACTTTTACACATCTGAGCTTGTTTTTAACTCGTTTTCCATTCTTGTCATGATTATTTCTATTGCATGTGATATCCTTGCAGGTAATACCTTAATATCTAATAGACAGATGTCCCATTCTCAGAAATTATTCCTGTATTTTAGAGTGTTTTGTTTAAATATGACAATCTTATCATTGTTTTCCCAAAATGACAACTCTGTAGAGTCCTTTCTCCCAGGACAGTCTTAAAAGCTTTAATTGTAATCTTAGCAGCAGGAAACTTGTTCCAATGCAGTCAATGGAAGAATATCTGTCATTCTGTAAATCACTTTAATAACAGGGGCTTTTTCATCTTCAGTAAGTAAAGCCATTATTATTACCAGAAAAATAGCATGTCTTGTTTGCTGGACACAGCTTGTCATGGTGTGTGAAGTCCAGACACAACTAATGAAGACTGCAAGGAAGAGGAGTGCCACCCTTCCAAGATAACTCAATTTTGTTTGTCTCTCTATAAATACAGAAAACCTAGAACACGAGTGATACTGTAAAGTCAGTCAGGAGTTAGGAAATATCAGAATTAAAATAATTTTTACAGGTTTTTTTTTTGTTCCTGTGTATACATGCCAACTCTAATTACATCATCAATCTATTTCTTGCTTTCAAACCTCTGCATCTTTCAGTATGCAGAAACAGTGGAAGCTTCAGAAGCAGCTGTTGAGAGTTTTGCTTCCTTGCATGATTGAGTATATGGCCCTGGTTTTTATGCACTGTGCTGGGACTATCCGCAGTATCATTTGCTTTATAGACTTTCCTGCGACACTTATCAAATCTGCCTGTACGTACTTCACAGAAGTAGTGAACCTCTGCTCACACTGTCTCTGCTGAGAAATAATGTGATGGGTTTTAGGCTCATTTGTCTTCACAGGTAGAGAAACAGTGAGTGTAAACATCAGCTAATTTGGGGAACTCAATCTGAGTCATTATTTTTCAGAGCTCTTTTTTTATGTAGCCTTTTAACATACAAAGTTCATTTCTTCCTTTATTTGCAGCTATGAGAAATCTGGATCACAATAAACTAAGGAATATTCTATAATCAAAAAGCTGAAATAACTTAGTTTGCACCACAACGTGCAGGGTTTGTTTGTGTTGCCCTTTTCTAGATAAGGCACAGTCCTCCAATGCCATTCACTTTAGATGGCTCTGTCCTCTTCTCTCATGTCACTTGGCTATCTGACCAGATTTTCCCTCACTCAATCCTTTTCTAAGTCTTCACACTTCTCTGTTTTCCTTTCCTCACCTCCTCTTCTCTTGGTCTCTGAGCTCTGAACAGGATGAAGAAGCTTAACTGCTTATATTTTCCTGCTGCAAGGTGTACTCTTACCACTTAGTTTAATTCTCCTCCATGGTTTGAGACAGTTTTTAGTGGCAGCAGAACCAAGAAGTTCCTCCAGCCAGAAGAGGTGTGGTGAGGATAATGTACAAGCAGTTGCATCTCATGAGAAATGTGTGACCAAAGGAAGGCTGTGGATGATTTTTAAGAGTAGAGCTGGTCCTTTTGTTTAGCACTAGGAGCTGTGAAAGCATCAAACCTGGACAGAAGGAGTCTGCGTGGTGACGTATTTATTTGACTGAAGGTGTTGGAATGGCAATCTCCAGCTGGCTTTATTGCACATCCAAATGGAGAAGGCTTTTTGGCACACCCCAGTGTGCTCCTTCTTCCCACCATTCATGCCTAAAGTGCAGGAGTGTAATCAAGGAAAAGGTCACAAAACCTTTATTACAGGTGAGAGAAAGTTATCCACCATAAAGTCCACTGAACAAAATAACCCCAAAGGCTGGTTAAATGCCATTTGCTTGGAAACAATGGTGTTAGGCATTCAAAGAGAATTTAGCTGGATAATTAGCCACATGCAAAAGTTCAGCACATTTTTAACAGCTCTTTGCTGAAAAGCAAATGTCCCAATGCTTTTAAAAAGCTTTTTTTTTGCAACAGGCTGGGTGGGCAGTGCCAATTCCTTTGGGTTTGAGACTGGAAAGGTCTGGATTTGTTAATTCAGGGACTACTGTATAAAGAATGCCTGCATTTCCAGTGAAGTACCAGGATCGTAAAGTTAAATATTTTATCACAGTGTAAAATCTAGAAATTGGTAGTTTGAGGAACATGACTGAATCAAGCATTTTCATATAGGCTTAATGTCATAACCATTAATTTGTTAAGATGTGATAGATCTTTGTAAGCACAGTTCTGCTGGATGTGTTGTGTAGTGCTGTAATTGTACATGCTTCTTTAGAATTGGGATGTGAATCATATTTACCTGCAGAATAAAATTATTTGATTAGTGAATGCTTACAAATAGTCTATTTTGCAAAACAGTCTATACAACAATAAAGCTTGGATTTAACCTCTTTGTTGCAGAAGGCACATTCTAGTTTGTTGGTGCATATTGGACAGTAAATCAATCTTCAGCAAAGATCTGCTTAGGATTTTTATTTCTTAGCAAATTCCTGCAGTCACTGTGATATTTAACACCAGGATGGGCAGAGCAGGCAGCCAGAGTCACCTGGCAGGGCTTCTGCCAATTTTCTCTGCAGCTCTTTGTGAGCTTCACTGCAAACTTGTGTTCATGTGTGTCTGTGGAAAGGAGAGAAAACCATTTGTCAGAGTGGATGTATATGTGCGTGGTAAATTTTCAAAACACTGTGCAGAAAATTGGCAGCATTATTTTAATAGAGGAAAAGTTTCTGGGAAAATAGCAGTATGGTGCTTGGTTTCTAGGGTGAGCTTCTAAGACCTTGGATTGTATCACTTTGGGTTTTGGTGCTTGGTTTTTTCCATTTCTAAATGAGGATTAGTTCTAATACACTTGTTGCTTTGCACATTAGTCATTTAACTTATCCCAACACATGGAAAATCTAAAACTTTGATTTTATTTTCTGATTCCATAATTGCAGGAAACAAATCACACTGGGCATTTAAAAAGTAAGACACTATTTAAAATAAGTTTAAAGTGAAATTGCTGATCCTGAGTGTCATGAAAAAACCTGGTGACATTACAGGATGCTGCTGTGGAGATGAGATGTCAAAGTCATGGCTTTGGGAATGCTGGAAGGTAATTGACAGTCAAACCCAAAGTTCTGCACTTCCCTCTCTCCTTTTCTCAGTGTTGTTGCCTATTTTTAAAGTGACTGGCCAGAACGCTTTTCTAAGGGACTGTTTTGTTAGATTGTAACCAGGAGATTGCTGTCTGTGTTGTATTTATTTGGTAAGCGAAATGGAGTATTAATCAAATATTTTTTGCAATTGACTGGTCTCTGTAGTGGGAATACTGAAGAAATAACTGGGTTTGGGAGGAAATTTAGATGATAAATTAGCTGAGTGCTCATATTGTGTCCTCTAGCCCTGTTCTAATCACTGTTCTAAGTGACTCTGTGTGGTTTTTTTAATCTTAAATGAGGTAGGATTGTTTTTATTCTCTGCAGATGTGATTGTCTTTGAGAAGAGCATCTGCATTTATTTCTTACAAATTGCTAGTCACAAATTTTATCTGCTGCTCTAGTTTTGCATATAAACAACTTTGGGTTTTCTTTCTATAAAAACACAATAACATGAATCAACTTTTTGAACTCTATTGTACAAAGAAGCCGATCTTTGTGAGGTTTAAACTGGAAAAATTCAATAAAATGACTTTGTCATGAAGATTTTTGAGACAGTCTTAATTATATTTGCAAAAACACGTCAGAAGCATTTTTAAGTCTTCATGTTTTAAGTGCCCAAAATGCTGAACTACCACACATAAAAACTTCACTTTTAAAAAAAGCCAGTTATTAAATTTGCCTTCATTTGAACAAATGAATAGATGCAAGACAGAAATTAGTTTCCTACTTCTAGAACTTGATTTATCTTCAGATAAATACATGCAGTAACATTTTTCTTCTACGTGTTTTCTGAGTTAGAGCTTCTCAGTGTAAGTAAATATGTATGTTTTTCTCATTACTTGTTTTTCGGTGTACAAATATACATATATATAAACTCTTGTATTTTCTCAACTTTCTCAATAATGGCAGAAAAACCATTTCTAGTAAGTAAATCTATATAAAGCAATATTTTACTCCTTTTGCTTTAATAAGTTTGTGTACACTCTTATTGAAAATCCCTACAGGATACGTTTGGACCTTTGAGTATCTGTGAGAACTGCAGAGCATTTCAGGGAATAGCTCTACAGGAGCTCTGCCAGAGGAACCCAAGTCCCTTCCTTGGGCTAAGCACAATCATGATTAAGCTGAAATCCTGCTTAGATAAAGGCTGGAACTAGTTCAGCACCTTTGTTTCCTTCCAGAGCGGTTTTTGTGGCTGAACATAGTGAAGCAATCATTTAAGGAGAGGGAAGGAGTGAGTTCTTCCTCTGTGGAGGACTCCTGGAGTAGCAGTGTGGCTCCAGAGAATGCAGCAGAGCAGCAGGAGCTGTGAGACTGACAGGACTCCACCAGCCAAGGGGTCTGTGATACATCTCCAGGGAGTAAAGAGAGGCAAGTGAATGTGGATTTCTGGGCTTAGGGAACCGCATTTTAAGTTCTGAACTCTGCCGTTGAAAGGGAACTGGCTCTACCTTCAACTTTTTTGAAGCAGATTCTTCTTTTCTCTTTGCCTTTCTTATAGATACCCACAATAAATATTTGATGTCAGATTGAATTAACCATGTTGTGCTGAACTAAGAAAATGTTGTGCCATTTCATTGCAGTCTGATGGGGAAAAACAAGATAAATAATGGAATAACTTAATCAAAAGCAGTTTGGGGTCCTTTAGTGTGTTGTTTGCTTAGTGGTTTTTTGTTGGTTTTTTTTTTTTAACTTTCTAGTTTTAACTTTCAGCCAGAAACCACTTATTGACACGATTCCTCTTATGGAGTCATGAACTGATTTTTGACCCAGCTCACTTGCAAAGAATCTATTGCAATACTGAAATCCAAGATGGTTTCAGAAGCAGTGCCCATCTATGTTTTCAGTGCTGTGGGCCAGACAGTATTGAGACCACTAAAAGAAAAAAAAAAAAANAAAAGAAAAAAAAAAAAAAGATTAAACTTGTATCTTTTGTATATTGACTATAATAAAATCTATTGCTATAAGGAAAAAAAATTCTTCAATGTATGAGGATGTGCAGTCTCTTAGTGTACTTCAAAAACATTCTCTGTATCTTCATTTATCATCATTAGAATGCATTTCCAAAAGAGTGAATTTACCTTTATCAAGTTGTGAAAGGAATTTGCCTTCATGCATCCTTACCCATGTAAACTAAAATGTTTTCTTTTGATATTTTTGATAAATGAACATGTGCATTACTCTTCATAAAAGTCTAAATGACAAAATATGGATGCAGTTTTTTAAACTAAAAATAAAATAAGCAAAATTGAAAGTTTTATATAAAAAGATTAGGGCCAAAGGGATAAAAAATCAAATATTGGACATGGAACGCTAAATAGAGAATAACAGTTTGTTCTATGCACTACAGTTCAGCAGTGGGAAA
The DNA here is from genome assembly GCA_008694505.1 of Cyanoderma ruficeps. Classification (NCBI taxonomy): domain Eukaryota; kingdom Metazoa; phylum Chordata; class Aves; order Passeriformes; family Timaliidae; genus Cyanoderma; species Cyanoderma ruficeps. The sequence continues at coordinate 4,873,215 of VZDJ01000056.1, read as the reverse complement.
TTATACATTATAGCTTCTAAATAATTTGTACTGTTTAAGACTATATTTTAAGTAAAATCAATACCCAGAGTCCGAGCAGGTATGAATAATTGTGCTCCCATTTACCTTGAGATATTTTTGTCATCTGTCAAAATGGCCATGGAAGAGGAGAGTTGGTCACAGGCAGAATGTTTTCCAAGGCAGGGCTGGATATGTTGGAGATAATCTCCAGAGCTGTGCAGCATCTGATGTGTGGCTGCAGACTAGAATTGTTTAACCTACCAGTTTACCCTAAAATCCATCACAATAAAGAAATGTGTCTACAAGAATTGAAAACTCTTTTCCTCATGTTCTGTATGTGAAGTTTGGCGTTGAGCAGCAGAAGGTGTTTGTGGTTTGCACGTCAGTCTCTCGTGGGCCTGGCAGGAAGCCACATGCAAGCTGATGCATCCTGAGCCTCAACAGAAGTGATAAACAATCAAAATAAACCAAAAAGTGCCTCTGCCTGCACAAGCAGCTTCTTCATGCAGAAGGCAACTGATGAGTGGTGACATTTCTCCTCACTGCGTTTTTGCAGCAGTTCCATTGGTTAGACCCAGGCACAAGCTGTGATAGGTATCAAGTACATTCCTTGTTTTCATGTCCTGGGGATGCCTGTGGGCAAAAGAGAATATTTTCTATTTTTGAGTTTGATTGCTCTTTTGCTGCTTTGGGAATATGAAATGCAACTGCAAAATGAGGATGGTGTTAAGATGATTAGGTACATCTTTGAAAAATGCTGAAAGTTTAAAGTGACCAGACTGGGTTCTATGGATTAGCTGATAATTTTGGTTGTCTTTTGTGGATAACTGCAATGGGGTAACCATATTCTCCTGGGTTTTTTTCATGCCTTTGTGACTAGTTTTACTTTTTATTTTCTTCCCAGACAGTTTTGTCACCTTTGCTCTAAAGTCTATGACTTTTCTAGCTCTGTGATCCATTCAGTAAAATCTCTATTTTCCCTGACAGATTTTGATCCCATTTAGAATTTATCTGTCTTCTACAGAAAGGAGAAATACCCTTTGTTTTCTGTAACATATGTGCATATAACAAATAGTGTGTTCATTAATCTTGTCCTGTAACACTGAGGTGTTCCAGTGACGTTGGAGGCAGGTTGTGCCTACTCTGCACGAGGTTCCTTCTGACTGCTCCTTCTGCCTCGTGAAATGTTTCTATTTCAGTGTTGAGACAGGGGTTTGGTTGTTTTTTGGTTATGTGTTTTGACAGCTCCTTTGTTTGCCCCTTCCTATTCATAGCCAGGTTTATACTTTGTGTATTTTCTGTGCCTGATATGCACATGATTTTCACTCAGGTAAAATAAACATGCTTGATTCTCCTTAGCTTGCGTTGCCCTCCTGTTGGCCCCTCTGAAACCCGAGCTTTGAAGAAACGACATGAGGGATACAAAGTGCCAGTGGCATTGGGTCTTTTCAAAGATTGAGACTGATGCCAGGGAGCAGCAAGTCATCATCTTTACTTCCCATTTTTGTCCCTTTTTTCCTCCCTCAGCAATGTGTGCAGTCCATTTTATTCTGTTTTTCTACCACTTTTTCTTTGTTCTATTTCCTGTAAGGCTTAACCAGCCTGTCCAATAGGTTACAGCAGAGCTTCAGAGTTCATTGCATTGCAAAGCTGCTGTGAGATGAACTGTGAAAAGCTTCCAGCATTCCCCTGGCTGCCAAAATGAGTTAGGTAGCCCTGATACTGCATAAATGATGACTTCCAGAACTGTGAAAGGCAATGAGGGTTCTTTTTCTGAAAATTAAAAGACTTGGCAACATGAAACCATATTTCAGACCATCCTTGTAATTTTTTTCTTGCTTTATAATTAGATGTATTTACTAATGAACTGTGCTTTCTTTTTACTAGTTCTGTCCTCCAACTAAATCAGCATGGGTCTTATTAGTCTTTACTTTCTTTGAAAGTAACATCTATATTCTACTTTTTGCCATTTTCCCTTTGTTGTGTCACATCTACAAGTGCATAAACTTGTCATGCTCCCTAATCAAAAGCAAAATTTAAAACCTTTTCATTTAGTGGAATATAAATTTCTTTTTCTCTCTTCTTCAAAAATTCAAAATATGTCTATTTCAGGTAATGTGGAAAAATGAAATTCAAGATTAAAAGACAACTTTTCTGGCACGGCCAATTCTTGCTTGTTTCTGATATGAATTCAAGTGAAATATTACCCATAAAATTGCTGCTGTGCGTTTCTCTTACAGACGCATAATAATGATGAAGAGCTTTCTCTATTTCTGTATTACCAGTATGGACTGTTTTGCATCTGTGTATTTATAGAGACATAAATACTATGCAACAATTAATATTTTCATAAACATGAGGATGGAAAGAAGGGTTTGCCATTATTCTGAATCAGGGATCATGACTATGCCTGGCAGCTTTTTTCAAAGTAGCAAATGGAGAAGACAAGGACTGCTGATCCCTTGGTCAGGCTGGCTCCTGCAGGTGTCTGAATGGGGGTAGGACGTGAAATAAAGATTACATTTAGACTGACGACATGATAATTTCACTTCTTCCACTAGAGCTTGAAATTGCATCTTTTTATGTTTCTATGATCCATTATTTCTGAAGGGAACACATGTCTCAGAGCATCCTGCACTGTCACAAAGATCTTGCTGGAGGTGTGAAATGAATCCGTGCAATGTCTGTGTTTACAGGAAAACTATAAAATATTTCTTCCCTTTACTAACTGTGAGCTGTAAGCTTGGGAAAAAAAGTGCTTAGGTTTTGAAAGGAGCAGCAAATGTTCTGTAATTGAGATTGCTAATGTAATAATGATAATGTAACTTTTAATCACAATTCTGTATCTTTATGTAATACAAGAAAGGGAAAATTAGAAATATGCTGGAGTAAAGATGTTGCCTTTAAGGGACGAGAATGATAACAAATACAGTGCTGATATAGCTGAGGGACAGAAGGGATTTCAGAGTTGTTAGTAAGTATGTGGATATCTAATATACTATGGAAAGGGGGAAAATACAAATATTATGCTGAAAATGACAGTCTGAAGAAAAGAAAAATATTTTGATGACTTTAATATTGGCTGCTGTTTGGAATTCTAGAAGAAATACAAATACATATGGCTTTATGATAGAAGTGTGATTTATTTTGTTTCCCGTGTTATATCCTTGCATATGCAGTTCTTCCAGAAAAAAAAAAAAGTGGAAAGATCGAATACAACTAATGATTTTGAATTTACAGAATAAATTAATTTGTTTAACTGTTTTCAGTTTATCTGGTTTAAAAAATGTATAATTTCAGAAAATTAGAAAACAGCTTTCTTTAATGCAGCAAAATCAAGTATGACTGTAGCCACTTTATTCCTTTATTCTTTTATCCTTCCTTATAGTCTATTTTAACCAGTTATTTCATGGCCTGAAAAAGGCATGAAGAAAGGAAGAACAGACAGTTCTGATTGAGGCTGGGTTGATTCCAGTGGTATTAAGGGGATGGAATACATAAAAGGAGTAAGAAGAGATAAAAGTGATTGGATATGACATTTAGGAGACTAAAGAAATACTAGAATAATCTTAAGCAATGTAATGGCTGCAAGAAGTGAAGTCTTTCATTAGATCAACTTTTATTGCTGGGAAAAGAAAAACATATTTTGAGACAGAAGCATGTTTTCAGCTCTTCCAGCTCTCCACTTACTCTTGCTGATAGACTGCATGCCCTTCTCCCTTAGTTTTTGCACAGTATCATTCAACTTTTAGTTTGTTCAGAACTCTTCTTCAGTTTCAGGCTTAGGAAGTATGGTGGCTGGTTGGAATAAATATCTCATTACAAGGTCAATTGGCTGCTGAGTACCTGATTTGGTAGATATTTATTTATTTATTTTTCATCAATTTTGTGTGTGATGCCTTAAAGTTCACGTGAACAGTTTGAGAAATTTCTTGTCAAATGCAGAAATTTCTTCTATCATTAGAGTGAGACAAGAAGTTTTGTCTTTAGAAGTTTTGTGGCCCACTAACCCTAGATGATACCAATAATGGACTTCTAAACCTCTCCTCTCCATATGAGGAATACTTGTATAAAATGCTGCTGAAACATTATACCTTTAGTCTTATTTAGGCTGTGCCTTCAGTGATTTTAGTGTGTAATGTCCTACAACTTGTGAAAAATACAAGTGTGGTAGACTTGCATGTGAAATAAGGCACATTCTGGTACCCAGACACTTTTGCATTTTGGATCCGCACAAAATCCCTCTGCAGTTTGAAGGAATGCAGGGACAGGCATTTGTGCAGAGTGCAGGGAGCTGCCTGCGCTTGTGATGTGGATGAGATGCACTTGTGATGCTCCCATTAAACATCTGCATTCTACAAGTATAAGAAAGTTTCTGATACAAAACTCCAGCAAGGGCAGTGGAGGTGCCCTGGCATGGAGCAGTGGGTGTTGCTGATCCTCCTGAACCTGTGCCCTGAGGCACCAGCACCAGACAAAAGATGTGTAACACTTCATCTCATGGCCCATCACCTTGGCTGCTTGTAAGATGGAAAACCATCTGTGGGACATCTCTTCTGATCAGAAATCCACACTATTTATAGAAATCATTGTGTTTGTTAGGAATTGCTGTCCCAGAAAATGTAGGAACCACCAGAACTGCTTAGTTCATGGACTACGGGGGTTATTGGCAGCAAAGTGTAACCTGAGATTGTTTTTAGATCTTGAACAGTAGAACTGGTGTGAAACCAGCAGAACCAGTAAAACTGGTGTGAAAACTGTTAGTCTAAATAGTGAGAGTGTCAAGTTTACGTTGCTAACAGCAGAATTTATATTATGTATCTCTATTGCACTCAGCACTGGGAAATATCGCTTCTTTTGGTTTATATTAGGGAAATCGTGCTTGCCAAAGCACAGAATTTTGAATTTGAAATTAGAACAGTTTTTGTTTGACTGCCATGACATCTGTTTCAGCTGCTTCAGTGCACATGGCTCTAGTTTATTGCGCATTCTCTGGAAACAGTTTTAAATTGCAAGGCAGGTGTGTATTTTTTAGCCTTTTAAGTCCTGTTGTAAGGCTTTCCCTGCACACATCTGACAGTAAAAAATAGATCATATGCAGGTATTTTGGATAAAAGATTTAGACCATTGTTTCCTGGAAGACATTTTTTGGTGATGCTTAACTAAGACCTTGTGAGAGGAGACAAACATGTAAATGAAGTCAACTTTCAGACCTCTGGGATCTGTTACAGCATGGATTACTCTTAACAGTTAATTAGCTGGGGCTGTTAATCAAGTTTAACAGGTGTTGGGTAATGAACCCAGACAGGGCATCTGCTGTGACCCGCCTCTCACTCTAATCTGGTCAGGGAACCTAATGCCAGTTGGAGCCCAGAGTGTTTTGTAGTGACATCCAGCATGGCATTTTCCTGATGCTTCCATCAGTGTTGTGAGATCAAAGAATGGTGACTTTGCAGCAGGAACACAATATGGAATGCAACAATAAGGAATCGGTCCAAAATTCCCAAAGTGGAAGCTATTAATGAATAGGTTCATTTTCTGTACTTTGAAAGCATTTCTTTGCTTGAGTTGAATGAGCAGTTGAACTTTTGTCTATGGTTATGTCTGTTTGTCTTCCAAAATGTAATTAAATCCATTGTAGAATGCTGCCTAACTAGGATCACATAGAGCACTGTTGTCAAAGTGGTAGGAAATTGTAGTTTCAGCATGTCATTTCCAAGACCCCTTTGCAACAAGAACTTTGCAACTTGCTGTTATGTATTATGTTCAGTGATTTTGCATATTTAAGAGATCCAGGCTTTGCAATCCATTGTCACCTAGTAGCAGCTTCAACACTTTGACCTTTCTATGAACTCCTGCCTTGACCATTAAGCTGCCTGTTTTCCCCAGCATTCTGTCCACAAAGTGGGCAGTGTCAGCTTGGAGTGTGAGGCCACATTTGGAGCTGGCTGACAGGATTGATTTTTAAAGCACCCTTGGGGCTCACTTTGGGTCAATCAAATTGTTCAGGGAAGGGGAATCCAGTGCTGCTGAGTACGTTCTCTGTGCGTTGTGTCAGAATACAGAGTAATTTCCCAACTTTTCTTATTTCTTTTTAATATCACCTTGCCTCAATTTATTTGCTGTACCCTTTACATCTCTTTCCAACTTTTGCCCAAAAGGAAAAAGTAACCCAAACTTTAATTTCCTTCCTCTTACTAGATTAATCAGAGATGCTTCAAGCAGAAATGAAGGCTGAGTAATATTGTGAATATTGCAATTCTGTGATTCTAACCAAGTCTGAGGCTTTTAGATCTGTTTTGGCATTAAATGGCCAAATCTGTGTAATGTTGTATCTGTGGCTATTTTGCTCCAGAGCTCTTTTATAATCTGCTTTACTTTTGCTGGTCATTCTGTACCTCTGTGATCAAGTTCATGGCAATGTTTCCAGCTATTCACTTTTTCAGCACAGCATGGACTTGTGTAGCCAACAATTAGCATAATGCATAGAATAAGTGTGTTTATTGCAAGTGGATAATTCAAAGTTGTAACCAGTGTTCCTGGCAGAAGAAAGAGCAATGTTTCTACTGCTGGAAGTGTTTGACACATGTCTTTTGATTGGTGTGAGGGATTATGGTGCTCTCATTTATATAGAACTTAAAGTCTGAGATTTTGATTATAGATCCCTGAAATGATCACAGGAATTAGAAAACCTTCTGTAATATTTCCTTACACGAAAAGTAAAATTCTGATCCAGTGGGCTTGTCAGGCAGTTCCCTCTGAGCTCAGCAGATTTAGGTTATCACCCAGGAAGTCAGGAAAAGCTCAGTAGAACTGATATAATATAAAGCAAAAAGTGAGGCAAGAAACAAGCCCGGAATAACTACATGGGAATTCAGAATGCAGGAGATGAAGATATCACACAGCTACAGAAAGAGCAGGAGGAAAATTGAATACAATCAGAATTTGTGCTAGGAAGACAAGGAGGATCACATAGATTGCAAATTCTAGGTGAGGAGAGTCTGGAGAAGATCAGGAGAGGAATATGGAGCAGTTGGTAACCTGGGGATGGGGATAAAGCATCGCCAGTGTGGTAATGGAGGAGCAGAGTCAGAGCCAGGAGGACAGAGAACCTGTGCCTGGCTGCTCCCTTTGCAGGAACAGGTGTGTGTAGTGTCTGATGTAATTTTGCTTCTGATAGGTTGTGGACTATGGAGTTGTGCTTGACTGTTTTATTAGTGATATCCTTTCTATTTTTTTAAATTTTTTTATTTAGGATATGTAGTTTTTTACTAATGGGAACCATTCCTGTCTATTATGTACATTAAAAAATATGGTAAAATTCCTTGGGAAAGTTCTTAATACACATGCAAAGTAGCCATAATCCAAAGTAACCATAATTCAAACATGGATATTTCATATTTCTTTAGCCCTGTCCTCAAAAGTATAAAAAGTGATTAGACCCTATTAAGGATTTATCCAATTTCATTTAAAAAATTCTGGTTAGTAGTGCTGTGATCCTCAAAGCCCTCTGGGAAGTAGCATGGAGTCTCATGACAAGAGTGATATTAACCTGTGCCATTATTGCAAGTAACAAGTTTTAGAGCTGCTGGGTGTGTTTTTCCCTTTCCCTTATTCATTTTGAAACCTTGTTCATCTCTTCTGCATTGCCCTGTTTAACCATGGGGAGGATTATGGTTCTGCTTAACTGTTTGCCATCTTAAACCATCCGGATAATGATGCCTTCCTTTGACTGTGGTAGTAAGACACCCTTAACTTTCAGAAAGAGCAAAATTAAATTTTAGCGCTTTGTCTCTCCTCTGGATGAAAAAAAAAATAAAGAAAAAGGTGTCAAAACTTGGAATTTCTCCCTTGATGTTAGTTTTGCCAACATATATAGTACTGGCTCTTAAGACTCCTTTCCTGCATTCAAAATTAACCTGTCTGCTCCTCTGAGCCCTTAACCTTTGCTCCAATAGATAAATCACTTCCTGGAAATGTCTGAAAACTGTTTGAATGGTTTTTCCCCCACAGCAATGTCTTTTCTACAAATGATTTTATTAAGTAAAGTAGGTTTTAGTACTTCATAGGTCTGTGACTCTTTAGCAAGTTTTAAATGATTTTAAGTGATATTTTCTTTCCCTTTTTAGGTTTTTTGAACTTCAAATTTTCGTTGCTTTCAGAGTGCTTTAATAACAGGCAGTATTATGTGATTTTTGTCTTTCTGTGACTGCATAGCGAAATTGCTTTTGTAAGTAGTCAGAGTATTCTGTTCATCTCATTTCATACATGGAAACAAATGGCCTCTTTAAAGTTAGATGGTCCTGTGTGTTACATCACTGGAAGTCGTGTAGGCTCCAGAAAGTAGTTTTTGTTGTCCAGTCTTTGCTGCTGATTAACTTGCAGATAGACTAGAATATAATATTTAATGCTGTGTTTTTTATTCATAAAGCAGAAGGCAGCTATCGCTGTGGTGTATCACCTTCAAATTCTTTTTAGAGGCAAAGACAGAGCTTTGCAGACTTTTGCAAATTTCTCCAGAAGCACCTTGACTTTATTAATTTGACTTTGATATCTTTCTGAGAAGTATGTAGTGGACTCAGTAGAAATGATATGGCTGTGTGGCAGCAGGTTGTCATTCTCTGATCCCAAAATGCACACTGCAGTGTACATAAGGATAATGTCTTTGTCTGTCAGTACCAGGAGTAGAAACTGAAGTTCTTTTGTGTTTCCCCTGGATTTCTGCAACATGCATTTTTGATTATGCCCATTCTACCAGGGAATAGAAACAATCACAACAAACTCCATGTCAAAAGTGCTTCCATATAAGCTTTTCAAGATTATTCAAATACTCTTCAGAGTCTTCCACTATTTCCATTCTGTTTTAGAGGTGCAGAGCTGCCCAGTATTATTAATGAATCAAAGGAGCAACAAAGTATAAACTAGTATTAGGATAAATTAAAAGTACAAGTTTGTTTATATAAAAGTATAAATTGACAGCTGTTTCATTCAACAGTTGCAACACTGTGTAACCATGAAGTTTGTCTGTATGAATTGATCTCTACGTCTATATATACAGATATGGGTGCAGAGATCAACCGTCCAAAAATCACTTTCTTCTTTCCTACCAGTATCTGTTGCTGAAAATAATAAATTTTAGTTTCTAATCTTGGTCTATTTGAATCATCTGCCTGTGAAGATTCACAATTTTTTTCTAAAGCTAACAGTTTCTGTGTAAACTGAGACCAGTCACTCCACCAATTACCATAGGAGTGTGCGCTGATTTGCATGGTCCAATCTAAAACTTCTGCATTGCCTTGATTATATCGATATCTGACAGACAACTGAAAGCATTGAAAACACCAGGCTTAGTTATCAACAAGAGTTCTGGCTTTTGGTGTAGAGGAGAAAAGTGCAGTGGCTGTGTCTTGGTTAGGATGCTGCTTCCGAGACTCTGGAAAGGAATTCGCTTTGATTAAACCAGGGCTGAGGAAAAGGCTCTTATTTTCTGTCTGTGTTTTGGTGTGCATCTGACAGGTGTCAGCTTCAAAGCCAAGACAAAGATATAAAAGCATGTTTTGGAAAGTCTTTTGGGAGAACAATTCTTGAAATAAATATTGGATAGGAAAAATAGTTGTGGTGCTTTTGCCAGGTGAGAATTCATAGGGGATGACGGGGGGAAGTTGGAGGTAGCCCAGTCTGTGTTCCTGAGCCCATTTCAGTGTCACTGAACTTGGCAGAGAGGCACAAGATGCTGACTGCTGTTGCAGGTATCAAGAAGCTGCCTCCACTCTTCCACTATTTGCTGCTCAGTGTGTTTATGTCACTCGTGGTCTTTGGCACTGCAGGATTTGTTTCAGAATGGTTTTTGGGACTGCCTTGAGCTCAGTGTCTGCCGCCTCAGAAGCTCTTTCCATGGCTGGATCTGAGTGAAGTCTTTTGCAGTGGTTAGTACAATGCCCACAGCAACGCTGACCCTGCACCACATTCTGCTTATTTGTACTCAAAAACTGAGTTTATAGTATTCTTACTCGCCTTCCCATTCTACTCCCACACATCCACCAAATCACTTTTAAGTGATTTGCTTCTGAAGCCAAGCAGAATCATAAATATTTTAAAACAATATTTTTTAGTATTTTGAGACGTTGTTCAGGTTATGAGAAGAGCAAGTGAAATTTGGAATGTAGGAACTACTATTAATGACTGCAACAGTAGCGTAGGTTTGTTTGGTTTTTTTTACATGCCAGACTTTGTTTGTTTTAGTGAAGTGAACCATATTATATTTTCCAGCAGGAAGTAAGCTTCCATGGATCTTGGTTTTTATAATTCTTATAATAGCATCAAACTGAACATTCTTACAGCAGAGACATCTGTTTTCACAGTTGCCTTCTGTAGGAAGAGGCTTTGTTTTGTTTTGAAATTCATAGTTCATGTATTTTAGCAGATGATCATATTTAAGCCAGATTCTGATTGTCATCAGTACAAATTGGGAATTAACTCAGTGTATTTCACTTCATCTCTCCCAATTTATCTTAGTGTAAAGGAAAACTGAATCTAATGAATTGGCTGCTCTATTTCTGTGTTTAATTGTGCCGACAAGTATTATTTTTAGAGAAATGAGACAATGCAATTGCAGATAGCTCAGAAAGCTCCAATATTCTGGCAGCTTCTCGTGTTTATTTTGCTGTCCAATACAGTGATTAGAAGACTTCATTTGGGTTTGACAAACAGTATGTGATACTCAGCCTTCCATATGAAGCTTTGAGCATGCTGACAGATTCTTCTGATCTAAAAAGATTTTTTAAATTTTATTAGAAAACTATGTATTTGTTCTCTCAGTTGCTCCATTCCATATAGATTTTATAAAACCTTTAGATTTTGGTATCAGGAGGGAAAAGCTCACTTTCCAGCATGTTGCAGCTACTGTAGTACATTTTCTAAAACACATGAATATCAGTTGTGGTCTGAAGAAGCACTGTGTGAACTCTTTCAAATTATACTGCTAAATCTGTGCAAGCAAATGTTCTGACTTGTGAACTTCTTCAAGGCAAATTTGAGAGCCATACTTGGTTTCAGTGTGTGGAAATTCAACTATAAACCCAAGTATGCTGGACTCAAATGGATCTATTTTTCTTCCTGGTTTTATTTAGCTCTTGGAATGGAAATAGATGTCCTTAGTAAATCCTGAAGCTTTTATAGCTCTAGTTTTATCTCAGACAAATTATTGGAAAATGCATAATGCCATTGATCTGACTAGAAGTAATAAGAGTTTTAAATAGAAAAGAAAATAAGACCGTTAATGCTGAAAACCTCTTCCTCTCTTTTCTTTCTTCCTTCCTTCCTTCCCCAAAACATCAGCAAAAGGAGCTAATAAATGCAATTGATTTATTTTGAAGTGCTGTCTGTCTTTTTCACTTTTCTTTTGAATAGCAGAGTCTGTGCCAGCCTTGGCTCCAGATGTCTGCGAGACAAGCTGTAATATGTTTCAGAAATCCCTGTTTGATGGCAATTGTCTGGGGAGAAAAATGAAATAAGCTTTGTCTTTGCTACAGTAACACTTGGCTCCTGAGAACAGCCTCAGAACAAGAAAGGGCATTTCTGATCTAGGATTAAAAAACTTCTTTTTGCAGTTGTTTTGGCATATTTGTAGTAAGCACAAGCAGTGGTGGTGTTTTTCTGCAGCACATGCAGATTAACAGCCTGTAGTTGTACCTTTCTAGTGCAGCTGCTGGGGCAGCGTAGCAGAATGCAGCGAGCCCTTCTGGAGTCTGGGGCCTGAAGAGCTTTGTCCCAAACACGTCACGTAAGAGCTGTGATGTTTTGCTCACGCAGAGCGAACATTTTAAGTGTGAACTATTTACTCAGTGGGCCTCACATTCCTGAGAACTTGGAATACTGCACCCATCTTTCTTGGAGAGAGCCTCAAATATTTCATGAGAGCAGAAAAGGCCAGCAGCCAAGGTGCTCCCATGCTGTGTTTGCTTTTCAGTTCATGTAACACTTTGCTGGAACCACAGGATTTTCTTTGCCATCTGCACTGGTTAGTGGTCAGTTCAAACTCTGCATGTACTCTGCTGAGAAAATTCAAGACATGTAATTTCCATGTTGCCAAATTTCAGCAGCAGGACCTGTGTGCTTCTCTTGCTGGTGACATCCTTCAAAACATTTCAAATGGAAAGAAAATGCAAGGAATTCCACCTGTACCCAGTTTTTAAAGGAAGAACATTCAGAAATTATCTAACAGCAGAAATTATCTAACCTCACCAATCTTGACTTTACAAAGGGATAATTTATTATTAATATTTTTTAAGGTTAAACTTGTTCACGTGTGTCAGATATAATCTAACTAATTCCATGTTCTTGGCTTATGTGCCACATTTAATTGCAGCAATTGGAATGGATTTCAGGAAACCATATTCCTAGTGTCAAGTGGGTTACATTTTCTTGTTTGTTAAAAATGAAAAATTCTGGAAGTTGGATCTTGGCTCTAAGAGAATCAGCTATATTTCTCCTGAAGTGTGAGTTTCTTCCCAAGTTGGCTCCTTCTATTTGTCCTTTATTTAATTTTCAGTGGAAACAAAGTCAGCTGTAGCCAGAAAAATGAAGCTAAAAGTTCCTTAGAAGATTGTATGCATATTTGATAAGATTCTGGAAGATATGTCCGTGTGGATTTGCTTTGGTGAAGACCAGCTTCTGAGTGCTGAGTCTCCAAAAAGATTGGAAAAATAAGATACAAGATTTGGTAGACTTGCTTTCCTAGAAGGAGAAGAGTTTGCTCCCTGAATGTGGCTTTTCTCATCGGTGCTTTTTGTCTGTGTAATTAGTGAAGAGATGCACCATCCTTGTTGATGGAATGCCTAGATAACAGTTAGACAGGGAGAGGAATGTAATCATGCCCTACTCCTGAGCCGTGTCATAGGAATAGTATAAGAACATTAAGTCTTATGTTTAATACTACCCTATTTACATATTGTGTTAAAATCTATTTAAAATATGTGGTTTATGGTTTTTTTGTTGTCGGGTTTTTTTGGTTTTGTTTGTTTTGTTTTGTTTTTAATTTCTGTGTATTAGCGTTCTTGGCTGGTTTAGAAATAACAAGTTTGGACCATATTAGACACTGGGTCTCAATCTGTGCTCAGTTGAATGCAGTTTCTCAAATAAAAGTCTGCATGAATTTTGTACTTAGTGTAGGAAGAAATGTTCTCCTTGCTCTTAATGCAAGGATGGTCAAGGAGTCTTGTTTGAGTAGTTACTCCTAATTGGAAACTTTTTCTCTTCTGATTGTCTTTGTTTATTTGCACTGTAGTTTTACTCCTTTACCTCCCTTCCAATCGAGATATGAAGGTGGATCATCTGGCAGCACTGTGAGTTAGGGATGTGTAACTTGCACCACTCTGTACCTTGTTTCTGCTTCCTCTTCTAAAAGGCTTCCCAAGGGTCTTGTTAGAATTTTCCACTTTAGTGAAATTAGTGTATGATTACATACAGTCTGTTTTGGTCTCTTCTTTACTAAAGGAAGCTTGATGTCCACCCTTCTGGATCCTGAGACCTTGGAGAACCCATTTTCCTGATATTTCTTTTTCTTCTCCTCTCTAAATAATGTCTTGTATTAAATGTAGGTACAGAGAAGAAATGAAAGTGTTGTGAGAGAAGGCTGGCCTGTTACAGCCCTGGATTGCTGCTGGAAGTGAAATACTGCAGAATGGACCAAATCAAAGCATTGGGAGATGAGATATGGAGAGAAAACCTTTCCAGGCTTATAAAACATCAAGGGAAGTAAACAAATGCACTCTATTTTCCTTGCTATTGAAAGCCAGAATGTCCTTTTTCCATTAGGAGTGTTTTGCTATTCTTTTGGAAATCTCTTTTAATTAAGGCTGTATAATATGTTTCCAAGGATATGAAAGAAATAATTCACCATGGCTCCAGCAGCCACTGTTCCTTCCTGATGAAGAAAAGCAAATATTTCTTATCACTTGGAGAGGCAGCAGTGATTAGAAATAGTCCATAGTCGGGAATCAATTCATCCTTCTCTGGACAGCTTGAAAATATTGTTGGCCATTTTGCTGTGTAATTCTGTGGTGTGATGATACTGCAGCAAGGTGCTGTGATCCTCACTGTGCTGGGGCATTGCTGGCAGTCGCTCTCCAACATGTGAACTAAGAGAGGCTTGGCTGAACCCATGTAAAAGTTACTGGGATGCTACAGAACGTTTGCAATATCACCACAGAAGCCACTACAGTGGATTTGACACAAAGTAAGGGTGTCCAAACAGGACCAGAATGACTCTGAACTCCTCAGCTCATAAAGCTGCCTGCCAGCCTGGAGGTGTTGTCAGGGCACTTTTATCCAGAATGAACACAGTCCCGTTTCTGCAGTGACAGGTGGACAAAGAATAATGTTTTATTAGCCTCCTGTACTAACACAGAACTTGCTCAGAGTAATTCTTGGTTGTCCCAAAAAGAACAGGAGGTGAAGAGGGAGCACTGACCACTGCGCCAGTGACCCTGCAACTGAAGAAGAATCTCGTGTGTGCTCCTCAGAAGTACAGCGGGGTTTCAGCTCCTGCCTGTGCTGCTCCAGGACCTGTTAATGCCTGCTCAGGCACAGTCTCCCCCTTCCCTCACCTTCACAACCCGACCTGAATTCCTCTGTCTGCTTTTTGGTGATTAGCTGAGTCTCCTTCACAACGTAGGTTCATCATAGGGAAAAACTGCCCGAGAAGAGGGAAGGTGAGCTGCTAAATATGACAGTGCTAGAAAGTCAAAGAAAGAGAATCTTTCTGCATTGCAAAAGGTGATGTCCTTGTAAAAGGCTTCAGTCCACTTTTTGTTCAACATTTTGCTGAAGAACTGTCCATCTCATTCACTTCCTCACTGCTAACAAAGAGGAGCACTGACAGCGCTGGCTCCAGGTGTCTGTCAGGAGAGCAATAAAAGTTTCAGCCATGCTCAGTGTGATTGTGTTTGATAGGTAAAAACAGACAGATGCTAATTTCAAAACTCGACTTTCAAGCAGACAATTCTCTGTATGTGAGGTTAAGGAAATGAGAAGTATAGGTGACTTATAGAAACAAGTCACTGAGGTTTTTTTGTGATTAAAAATATTAAATTAATCTTTCTTTTTATAGTGCCCATCATAATTTTTACCTAGAAGGCATGTACATTTATTTTCTGCAGACACTGCAGTTTTACTGTCTTCCTTCAGAACAGAGATGTTGGAAATGAATCAAGTGTGATTCACTGGACATACAATGACTACCTTTGAACGGCACTAATGGCTCCGAGAGCAGGATGTGTCTGGTATCATCTCTGATGTACAAACCCTGTACTCAGTGGGGTTAAAGTAGACAAAAGCCAGGCCCCTATATCGTTTCCTCTCTTTTCCTTTGCTTTCTCCTGCTGTTCTCCTTTTTACATTTTATTTTTAACTTCCATTTTAGGTGTGCTATGAAAGTGCTTTTGTCAAATTATTGCTTCATTTATATAAAGGTTAAAGGTTTGGCACGGGACTGAGCAGCAGTTTTTGCTTTCCCTTCAGGGCTCCAGGAAAGCTCTGTTAGGAATTGCTGAAGGACTGCTGGACCTGTTGATTCAACAGTTGTTGGTGTGAATATGGCATCTACTTGAACATTTGAGATACCTCATTTGTAGTAGAAGTAGTAAACATTTTATGGACATGCTCGAGTGGCAGAATTAACTGGCCTTCAGGTTCTTGATATACCACTTTCAATGGCGATAATATAAATAACATGTCTCAACATACAAGTAAGCAGCTTCTATATAATTAGATGAAATTGTTTTCTTCTAAGGGTAATTAAGGCTTACATATGAAAGAGGGCAGTATTTATTTCCAGAATGCACCCTTTTCTCCCTCCACTAGGTGAACTTATTCTCAATGTGCTATTCTGTACCATGTAATTGACTGAAAATTTAAAGTTTTTATCTGGAAATTGCATTGATTTCCTTTTTGCTCCTTGAATATTCTTCAAAGTGATGGTGCTTGTGGCAAATGTCACGTTATCAACAGTCACACAGTAGGTTGTTTCCAGCTACAAAGCACCATGAAGGTATTCAGAGAAGCAAATAAAAGCTCTGAAGGATTGTTAGGATGGACAACTGCAATACCACTGCCATCAGAATTACCCTAAATTCATTGCATACTCTGTGTATTTTAATTAGTGTGTTGGTGAAATAAATGGGGACATATGTTACCACAGGAAAGTAGTAGGAGATGACAATCCATTAAGCCCTGACAGGTATTGTAGGCTTGAGAATGAATAATGAAAAAAAGTGACAGTAATTAAAACGTGTTTACTTAAGATGACAATTCCTTGAAATACGGTTGCATAGTAAAGACCTCATTATGAGCCAGACTCTGTACGTAAAAATTATACTTATGCCAAGGGGTAATTAATTTGTTCTGGTAGGTGAGTGATAGGTCACTTCTGGTTCTGTCTCACCTTGTTTACATTTGATGGTAATGGTGATGGTATTGTACTTTGATCTCTCATATACTTTAAGGTTCAACATGATGATCTTATTTCTGCTTTTTAAATGAAATATCTTTATGGATTCTGAGTGAAGACACGGTCAAGTCTTGAAAAGTATATGGACTTTGAAACAATGTGTTCTGCATAACAAGATTTCCTGTTGCTGAAATAGTTGTTGCAGCCTATTTGCATCTTGTATCTCCCAGCTTTTACTTTCGCAGAGTGGAACTAAGAACTGCAGTTGAATTATTACAGTTTCAGGAGAGTGTTTGAGAGGTGTAAAAATAATCCAAGAAAAGTAACTGATACATTTTATCTTCCTTTTATAGACAGTTTGAATTATGCTTGCTCTAAGACAGGAGTTTCCAGGAAGTCTCAGTACTCTGAGCTTTGTTCAAGGCTCATGGAATCACTGGATGTGAAATATTTACAATGTTCTAAGTGTCCCAAGTATCCTTAATTTCTTTTAGAGTTCAAATAGATGCTGCTGAGGTAGCTGTCACTCTTTAACATTTTCAGAGCCTTGTCTAAAGATGCAATACAGATTTATATATGTGAGTAACCTCAGAAGAAAAGCTGAAGATTTTTGAACTATTTTTATACTCAATTTTTGGATGTAATTTTTTATTTTTCCCTCATTGTAAGTGCTTACAAAAGCATAAAAAAAAAGAGAGATGGCCATTTCATTTCCTCTCTTTTCTTTTTCCACTTGCCACCCTGTGTCATAATCTTCTGCTGGAGTTCAACTCTTTTTGACTACAAAATTCTTGTGATGTGAAAAAATTGAAGCTTATTGAGAATCCCTAAAGGATTTTTATTCGTTATTGCATTTGAAATACACTCTGTATAACACAACACAGTAACATAACGACGATGTGTGCTACAAAGTTGCTTTGGGGATGTTTTATTATCCCATATAATTTTTGGGGTTTTTGATCTGTTTTGTTTTGTTTGTGCTCAGGGTGGCTGCTGTCCCCGCCCCAGCCCCCCTGCCTGGCTCTGAGGCTGTTGCGATAAATGGGAGCTGAGCTGGGGTTTCCAGAGGGAGTCGGGTGTGGGGTGAGAGCAGCCCTTCCTTTGAGTGTGTTCTGTTCCACTGGACACACGTGGCCGGTGCCTCTGACCAGGGATCCTGCTCTTTCTGGGCATTTTGCCTGCTTCTTTTTTGGTGGGGTTTTTTTTTGCTTTGGTACTGTGGCTGAGCTTGCCAGCTTGGCTTCTTTTGCTGTTCTGCTGTCAGGAAGTCCAGAGCCAGTGTGTGCCCTGCCAAGACTCGGGAACATCCTTGTTTTCCCACTGGGAGCTGCCCCGACACTCCACACAGCCTGGACCCAGGGATCAGCCAGCACTGGTGAGAAATCCCAAAGAGGCTTTTACCCTGGTGCTTTTCACTCTCTGCCTGCCGGGAGGCCCTGCTGTTCCAGCTTGCTGTGACAGAGTCTTGTTGGGGATTTGTAAAGCAATCCCTTCCTTCCATCCCTCCCACCTGGGCCAAGCCGCCATTACTGTGTGCTCCCTGAGCCCGCACCACAGCGCCCCCTGCAGGCGTGGGGGTATCAGCACAGCCCCTGCCCGGCCGGGAGCCACCAGCGCCCCTGCTGGCTGTGACCGGAACTGCACCAACGGGGAAAGTGCCGCAGACGAGCGAGGCTGGGCTGGGTTTGTGCTTCTGTCTGGTGTAGCTGCTGGTGTTGTTTGTTTGCCTAGTTAGACAGATATACATACTACTAAAGAGCTGTTATTCCTTTTCTCATATCATTGCCTGAAAGCCCCTTAATTTCAAAGTTATAATAATTTGGAGGGAAGGGACTCATGTTTTCCATTCCAAGGGAGGCTCCTGCTTTCCTTAGCAGATACCAGTCTTTCAAACTAAGACAAAAGTGCAGCACAATACAGGACAATAATTGTATGATGCTCATGTGTTTGGAATTTTGGGGACTCTGCAAAGACATGGTGTGGTTGATTTTGCATTGCAACCTACTGACTTAATTTGACAGATGTGCTGTCATCACTGAGATGACATGACTCCTGGTCACATAACTCCTGTGTGACCAGGAGTTGTATCATCTCAGTGATATGTCCTGACAAAAACAAAAATATTCATAATAAAAAAAAATTCCTGTTGGGAAAATAATCTCAGTAAAACCTCTTTTTTTACAGCATTTAAATGAAAGCATCATTAAAAAGAGGATCTGGTGTTAAAATGTCCTCCATTCCAAATGATTAGTATCTTATTTCTCACTGCCTCTTAGGAATGAAATATAATGAGTTGCCAAACTGGTATCAGAAACATCTCCCCTGCTCAGTATGTAGTGTTGTCTCATTTTTCTTGTATGTATTAATTGTTAATCAGTCATGGCAGTGTGAAGTCTGATAAACAAATTGTGCTTTCACTGCTTCAGTGAAGAACTAACAGATCCTTTTAATGTGTCTTGGGAATGCAAGAATTGCTTTACAGCATCATGCTACTGGTCTGTCGTGTCCATTATCCTGTTTCTCTAACAGTGCTGAAAATCAAATGCCGCAAGGAAAATTAAACAATTCACTTACTAAAGCATTATGGACTGACATGGTACTTGGGAGAGGTTGGGAAGAAAAATTCTTACACTGTGTCTGTCTTATAGTCCTTAAAATGTGGGCACATCCAGCTTTGCTTCCATCAAGTTGCCGTGCCAAAATTCTGACACTATCCTCTACGGGCTCCTTATGCCATGGGTGAGGGGAGAGGGATTGAAGAAAGTTCTCTTCTAACTATTGTCCTTTAACAGGAAAAATGCATTAAGCGTATCTTTGCTACACTTTATGATCTCTTACTTTTGTCCTAATTAGTGTCATCTGAATGTCTGTGCTATTTTAGATACATTTTGACCAACAATCATCCTTTACTTCTCATCCCTCAATACTTACTTTCCTAAATATTCTTCTACATGGGACCTGGAGGAAAAAGTTCCTTTCAAATAATTTTTTCGAACCATATTCCTTCATGCTAGAACTTATGTTTCAGTGACATAACAGGTTAGCTGTACATTTACACAAGCTTTTTGCTGACATGGGAATAACTTGATAAACAGATGCAATTGCCTCCATATCGTGACTTTCATAAATAGAAATGTTAAATTCTGGCTTCTTGTTTTCAAGCTTTTGATTGCTGGTTTCTTGCTGTACTGTTCACTTGTTGTAGAGAAAAAACAGACTTATCCTTCAAGCTCTGGCCATCTGAAGAAGCCTCTGATTTCTAAATTGAAAGGAAAAATTGATCCCAGGGTAAAAGAGAACACTCTTGGTTTCCAGGTCTGCAAGGCTGACTGTAGAAAATTGGGAGGAAGGGTGCTGTCACCTTTGGTCTCTTCTGTGAAGTGCACAAAATACAGAATAAGGATGGAGCAAACCAAAACTGCAGGAAATATAAATCCCATTTTTAGTTTCACATTATGGGTTATGAATTTTGGTGTTTTGTAAATCTTTGATATAAGCTTGGAAATCAACTTTTCCACTAGTGTGAGATTATTTGACCTTACTAATACTTCTAACATGAGACCATTTTTTCTGTATGTGCATTTTTAAGATTAACAAAAAGCATATATATAACTCCTATTCTGGAAATAATTTCAACAGTTAATAGAACAGGTTAAGCTCTTATGTTTTGTTCTGTGATTTTGCAAAGCAGTTTTTTTACTAAACTATTACTCTTTTGAAAGAATTTTATACTTTGTACCTCAAAGTGTCAGATTTAGTATGTAAAAATCTGACTCTACCACTATAGATAAAAGAACAATAATCTTGATCTTAATATAATGACAGATTTTCTGAGAAGTTTGTTCCTGGTATAGCTCACATTGATTAAACTCACAGTGAATTTTGTACCAATTTGTGTAATTTCAAGCTAATATTTATTAGAGTTCAGTCTTAGCTGGGAGTGAGCCTGCTGTGGTCAGTACTTACCCTCTTTCTGCTTTCACTCTTATTGATTCCAGTAATTTAGTTCAGAGATTTTGAATTCCCACAACTACTCCTTGACCTGCCATTGAAGAATAGGGTGGATTTGTCTTGGCAACACAGAGTTGGAGTTCCTTAAATACCCATTAGCTTTAAGTTTATCCTTGTTTTACTTAGACACACACACACACGCACATGGAGTCATTTGTTCACTCTTAGCTTACATTTTCTGGATCACATCTACTTATAAAGACATCCTTGCAGAGAGCAATTGCTCATTACTGTCTCAGTAATTCCCCACTAAGGTCTAATTGATTGGCTTGTAGTCCCCAAGTCTACATTGGAGGAGGTTTTATCCTATTAGAATAGCTGGCAAATTGCTTATCTCCCATTGCATGACAGGGAAAACTGTCCTTGATGAAAGTAGAATTATTCTGTGACGTGCAAAACTGGCTTTAATGGGAGATCTATCTACAATGGTTCTGTGATTTCTTTTGTTTTGGTTTACCTAGGGTTTTTCTGTGTTGGTTATTTTGAGTTTTCCCCACTGGGGGGTAAATTCTTCATGACCGTGTTAAGAATTAATAAAATTTAGTAAGCTTTATTTGATATGAAAAAGAGCCAAAGCTGTCATTGAATGTTTTTTGTAATGCTAGATAAGTAAAATTCTACTACAGGCAAAATCTGACACTTGGCCCAAAGTAAAATTTTGCTTTTCTTGAAGGACTCTTCATAAGTTCCACAGTTAGAGTGTGGTTTCTGAGAGACAGTAAGAAAAGCTGGAAGCATTAAGCCTATGTTTTCATGAAATCAAAAGGAAATTTGAGATAAAATTGGCACAAACCATGATTTTCATTTACCATTTTTGAAAGTGGTTGGATTTGGTTTCAATGTTTTTTCCTATAGCTTCACCAGTCATTTAAATTTCTGATTTGAATAAAGACTCTCGGGGGCATGTCGGGATCTCAGTCTGTGCCTGAGATTCCCACTGG
The DNA here is from genome assembly GCA_008694505.1 of Cyanoderma ruficeps. Classification (NCBI taxonomy): domain Eukaryota; kingdom Metazoa; phylum Chordata; class Aves; order Passeriformes; family Timaliidae; genus Cyanoderma; species Cyanoderma ruficeps. Next base: position 4,851,816 of record VZDJ01000056.1, on the reverse strand, counting down.
CAGCAGTGGGAGATCTGTGTGTGAGCCAATGGAGGTCTGTGGCCCGTAGTGACTCTGTGCCTTAAAGGCACAATACGCTTCTGCCACTGAAGGTTTCATTTACATATTCATTGTACGTGGGGCTACGCAGTTCTTTCCCATAATAGTTCTTCAAAACATGCAGGAAAGGAGATTTGCTGCTGTTACAGTGCCCTGGTGACCAAATCTGCAGAGTGACTTGGACCTTGGATGCTGAGTTGTTCACAGGGCAGAACTGGCCTTTGGAGCTGATGCTGAGTTAATGTTCAGGCTCCTGCAGTGGGATGTGACAGCCTCCATCTCTGTGACCTGAGCTTGTTCACAATGAACTCAGAAAGTGAGTGTTGTTTAAATCCTGCCCTGGGAAGGAACTTCCACATTATCCCAGGTGTGGGGTAAAGTGCTTCTGACAGAGACCAGAACCTCTGGAGGGTGGGCACCTGTATCATCAAAAGCTGGAGCAGGAATGTCCTTAGAAAGCAGACTGGAAAGGGGATAGTGATGGTGCCTGCTCCACACAGCAGATGGGGAAGGCCTCCCTTGGTCAGGGTGGTCCATCCTCAACTCTCGTGGGTCAGGACAGGCTCTGTGCTGCTGCAGAAGGATGATTCATCTTCTCAGGGTAGTCCATGCCTTTTGCAAAGGAAAATAGAAGTGAGGATGTGCTTATATATTTATGAATATTTTCAAGCTTCAGTCAACCAGAGAGAGGGAAGGGGGAGACTGATGACCTAGAGATTGGGGGACTTAGGGGAAATTAGTTATAGCCAGGAATCCCAGGATCCAGTCTCTGCTCTATGGTCTTCCTATGCATTTTACATTAAGTGAGCACTGCAGAAAATGAAACTTCAGGTGATATTGCCTGTAACAGTTAGCAGCATCTGCTTTTGCTGATTCACAGGGATTTGATTGATGTGTTTTAAAATTGCTTTGAGGTAGCAAAATCCACATGGAGTAGGAACTCAATATTTATTAAACAGAAATTTTTAGCCAGCTTCACATGATGGCTCCTGGCTCTGCAAATAGCATTCAAAACTGTTCTAAAATTACAAATTGCCATTTTTATACATGGTACTGATGTAGAGATATCCAAACCCATGATATCCCATTCAAACATCTTGTTTTCATTTGCTTTTAGATCTTCCAGATATTATTTTCAAGACTAAGCTCTGATACAAACATGTTTTATATCTTAGCCTGAATGGTTTCATCATGTTTGCACTTTTTTTGTTGATAATATTGCAAAGCTTTGGTGAAATTATTAATCTATTTCCAAAAAGAAAATTAAGGAAAATGTTGTTTTTGAAAATGTTCTTGTGGTGTTCTCTTTGAAAAAGTTTTCTAGGTTCCATGGAATTTTGATCCTGAGCTGTGTCAGCATTTCCTAAGGGACAGAGTGTTGGAGAACAGTCTGCACTTCCAGCATTCACACTCCTCATTCTGTTTGAAAATAAAGGTGCAAAAACAAGGAGAGGAAGAGAGAGTACTGAAATTAAGGGCAAGAGGAGTCAAAAACTCAAATCATGCCTTTGGACTGATGCATGAGGAGAGCATTTCTCACTGAGGGAAATGCTAGAGTAGAAAAAAGTACATCATAAAGCTGGTTCAAGTTTTATCCAGGCCCTGCTTTATCTGTTATATTTTTCTGCAATTTCTGTGTGTTTTCAACCTCTTCTAATAAGATAACTTTCAGACCCCAAGTGATGCTTCTATGTACAACCTTTGGGAAAAAAAAAACCAAAACCCAAACTGGTTAATGGATTTGGCTGTGAAAGTTGCAGAATTATGGAAAATTGGAATATTTGTAGACAGACCTGCCAGAGAATTGGTTAAATAATAACAAAAAATTACACACAGCAAGGTGGTCTCATATTTGGTACAGAATTAGATCAAGCAACCAGCAGAATTTGTTTAACTTTTCTGTGAAATTGTAAAATTGTACTGAATTACATCAGGCAGCAGCAACTCTTATGCAGACCCTGTGGTGGGTTTTTTTTGTTTGGTTGTTTTTTTGGTTTGGTTTTTGGTTTTTTTTTAACATAGGTCTTTCTGAAAGTTAATGGTGAAGTTTCCTGTAGATGAATACTGGAAATGCTGCTGTTTAAACAAATCAACAACCTGTTTAAAAAAAACCTGCAATAAATCTTCTCTCTCTATTTTAATTACATGAGCCCTACTGGCATATGCTTAGTACTACAAATGAACAGGAATTCCTTTTGCAGAGGAAAATGAGAAGAGGGATCTTTGCATTTGAAATCATAAGTGGGGAATGGGGACGGATGGAAGGAAGCCCTACCAGTTAGTGACTGATTTCTTTTTGATGCAGAAAAACTTTTATAAGCCCTTCCCCAGTTCACAGGAGAATCATTATCTGTTAGAACAGTTTCTGCTGGGGGAGCCTGGTTGGAGCCCAGCTTTGCCGCCTCCCTGGAGGAAGAAGGGGAGATGCAAACCCAGTCCTGGGCAGAAAGCCATTCAGCCAGTCTGTCTCTTCTTTGGGAGAAGTGGCCAGGTGTTGAATTATCTGGGCTTCTGTTGCTTTTAAGCTGGAACACAGAATGCTGCAGGCCCTCTGAGAAGTTCTGGGGAGCTTTTGGGAGCTCTCAAGTCTCAATCACTCTTTCCTTAAGTCTTGTGCTCTGCAGTTTACCAGAGCACCACTTTGAAACAACTGAGAAAGCATCAATGTCTTGGGTCTGTCTGCAGCTTCTGCAGTATTCCTGCCCTTCTTGTCCCTGCTTCTTCTAATGACCATCCTCTGGAGCTTGGGAACAGCAGGTCCTGAGATCCCCGGGTGAAACCCAAACACTGAGTAGAGAGGTTTTAGTACACATTAATCCCTTGCTCTTCATAAACATCCAGCCTAATGCTGGGGGTGTGATTTTCGACTGCCACTAGGTTGCTTTCAGGTGATATTCTCACACGTGGCAGCCTAAAGATGTGTCTGTTCTGATAAAGCATTTGTATTTCTTTGACTATGACATTCTCAGCCTCTTCCAGCCTGCAGACAGGGGAATATCAGACTTGTTAGCCTTCCACTATGGCCCAGAGTAGGGTGCACTGTGCACCCAGCACAGCCCAGATTAAACACAGCAACAATGAGTGTGTTTTGAAACAAGTGTGTTTACAGACAGTATTATTTGAAGTGGAAGTCATCACTTATGTAAAATAAAGCTTGGCCCTGAGATGTCTTTTGTCCAACCCTTTGATCTTGTTAAAGATAGTTCAAGTAGTTACTTTTTTCCTGCTGGGCAGTTGATTGCACTGATTTAACGCCCAGTGGTTGGCACAACAGACGTGCAAATGGAGCAAGAGATGGAGATAAAACAGGGTCTGTTAGAGCCACTTGGTTTTGTCTGTTGAGGACACCAAATGTTATTCATTAAATATACCCCTGTAGCCACAGGAACTGTGTCTTGCAGTCACTTTAATGACTGTACTCAGAGATGGTTGGAGTTGTGCTTCTGTAATGAATGAGAGTCTTTGGTGCTTTAAAAATATACACATTATTAGGGAAGGTAGAAAGCTTTACACTTTTATTCTCTGCAATCACTGCCTGAATGAGTTCAGTTTAATGAGAAATTGATATTGTACTAGTCCAAATATATTTAAAAAAACCCCTGAAGTCATCCTGAGTTCAAGTCAACTCTAATTTTTCCCTCTAGAAGACTGATGAAAGGCAATGACATCAGCCTTGATAATAGCCCTTCCTTTAGCTTATTGTTAATGATCACCATCGAATCAAATGCAGACTTGGTGGAATTCCAAGGACTTAAACGGAGCTGCACCAGAGATAAATTTTGCCCAGTTTAGATACCAGGAATATAAACATTGAGGCCCATGTCATGCCCAATGAGCCACTTACTGCACCAACAGATGCTTCTTCTTGTTGGGGCAATGGGAATTTAGTAACTCTGTCTTTCCCTCGTAGAAACAATTGCATAAATTTGAACATTTTAATAACTTCTCTCAGCAAGAGTAGTCCATCTGTATCATGCCTTTTTTTACCTCCTTTTCAGTGTTTTGCCTATGTCAAGAGAAATCCACATTTTGCATGAATTATCACCATGCTAAGTACATATTGTAGAAGGAACTTCCTGCTGGAACACATCTGTTGGCTTGAAAAGAAAGCAGATACACAATAATACCTATTCTAATGCAGCATGCTGTAAGGAGGTAACACAATTAACACAGGCTAATTAGTTGTATTCTACTCGTGATATTTTATCATAAACATAAAGCTGCCTAAACTTGTGGAAAGCTTACTACAAAAGCATACTTGGACAAAAAATATTTATTTTTCTGATTTGCCTTCCTCCTTTTCCTGTATTACAATGCAGAGAGAAGATACTTTCTTGGCTATTCAAAATCATGGTTAGGTTCATCAGCTGGAATTTTTATGGTTTTTATGGTGTAATTGCTCCAGTTCCACTGGTTATTATCTCCTGAAGATATTCCCTTTTAGTCACATTAATATTTGCTAGAAATTGAAGATTAATCAGATGAACTCCACAAGCAGCTATTATTTACAGTTTGAAATTAGGAGGAATTGTTTGGGAGAAAGGTTAATCTATAGCTGAAGTCTGTATTGCAGTGCAGGAATGGAATGTGTAGAGCTAAGGGATCCTGAACTCTGGAATTTCCTCATCTAAGAATGATTCACTTTATGATATTTGCATTTTGAGGCAGATTTCTGCAAAATCATAGAAGTCATGCATGGGAAGGGAAAGTTTTTCAGCTTGTACTGATGAATTGCAATTGAACAGTTTTATTGTTTCAATGTAGAATTTACAATACTCAGAGCTCTAAATTCATTTAGGTGTAATTTTGTTTCCTGTAGTGCTCTGCTCTTCAAGTCTTTGTGTCTATTTGATGACAGTGCACTGATTAAACAAAAGAATCATAAAGATTACAATGATAAAGCAAAACTTTCTGTAAATTGAGGTGCTTACATAATGACCACAAATTACAAGCAGATTTCAAGCAGCGGATGAGTCACACCTGTATATTAAATAATTATCTACATGACTTAGCAATTACTACAGTTATTTGACAGTCGTGTTTTGGATAAGGAATGCTGAGAACTGCAGTAAAGAGGTTGTTTATATGTCTTAATTGGCAAATATTTCTGAAGTCCAATAACCTTTCGGAAAAACCTTCTTTCAGTTGATTTTGTGCTCTGCTTTGTAAGCTGTTTAAGTTTGCAACTTATGAATAATTTTGTTTCTGTGCTAAGGTTTGTTTTTTTTTAAAACAAATGACATGGATTTCATATTTGACAAAATAAATGTGTAGCTGTTGGAGTATTTTTGAGGACTAAATGTCATTATTATGCATTTCCCTTTTCTTTTTTTTGTAACACCATCTGTTTAGTAAACATCAAAATGGATTGATATGAAACTTAAAAAGTTCATAACAACAACGAAATAATGCATGACAGATTATATAAGAAAAGTCATTAAAATGGCCTATAAAAGGACAACCATCTGTAGCACTAAAATAATCTTTCTATTGATGACAGTAATAACATTCTAAGTTGATGACAATTTAGGATTTACAGCATAAATAGTAATCGTGTGAACCAAATAATTGGAATGTATTTTTTGTAATTAATGAACTCTTCCCCCCCCCATTACTGTTGTGAAGAAGCAGAATTAATACAAAATACACATGTATGCTTAATAATGATTTGTATATTTTTCTCCCAAGCTCACGAAAAGCAATTATAAGTTAGTGAAATACATTATATGTAACTCTAAGTCTGAAGAAAATAAGTTTGTGTTTATGGAAAAAGTTTCTGATGTCCTCTGTCACTCTGAAAATCCTGGCAGCAGGCAAGAGGAGTGGAAAATGCTGAGGATGCAACTTCAGTAAAGATTCAGATGCACACAGATCCCCTCTTGGAGAGGCCAGTGGGTGTTTTCTGAACTGAGAACAGCCAGCAGATGTCCCAAGAGGAGAGTATCTGTGAGTTATTTTAATTAAAAAGGTACCTGTTCATAATGGTTTGATCTTTTTGACCTGTTCAAGGGCATGTTGTAGGGAAATGTCTGCCTCTGGTTGCACACCACCTCTGCCTGGGAAGCAGCAGCCGCCTCTCTCACACCAGGATGCCGTGGTCACCTCTGATGATTTGTGTCTTGCTGGAGGTCTCCACCCTCTAACAGATTGATCCTGTTGGGAGTTGATTTAATTCCTTGTACATGAAAATTTATGTTGTTGGACTTAAAGCAGCCCTTGTAATTCACTTTCAATGCGAAAAGGAATCCACTGAATAGAAAGTATTACCTTTACTTCTTTTATTAGGCATATAGTTAAAGCTTTTAATCTCCAAAGTACTTTAAAAATGCTAATTAACCTTCACAAAATTTCCCTTCCCTTAATGGTAGGTGGCACATGAATGACTCCCTGCAACATTATAATCCAGCCATTTCAGTAATTAGTTTTGAAGTACAGCACATGAACTAATTAGAAAATTGTGCAACTACCAGGCACCTGTTGGCCACAAATACCTGGGAACTATCCAAAAATGTCACGTACTTTCAAGTGATGCTGTAGCTGCGTCCCTCATGGAGTAATTAATTTTTTGTATGCCTCGAGATGGGTCTCTGGGAGTCAGAAATAGGGAAATTTCCTCCTTCCCAGCCCCACTGGGGCCTCTTGGACTGGCTCTTGGCGTTGGAGAGCTCTGGGGACCCTGGAGGGCTGTGCAGGGAGCAGCACATTTATTCATCAGGTGTATTGTGAACAAGCAAGGCTGTGGCCAGGAGCCTTTCCTGACTGGGGGCAGAACAGGCTGGGGGATGTCCCTAAGCAGGGGGGGCTAGATCACCCCCCAGTTTCCAAGCAGAGTCTAAAGCCTTCACAAGGCATGTGGAAAAGGGAGCTTGGCCAGATGCTTCAGCTTTCTCTCCTGTGAGGAAGATTTTACATTCCTGGTAAGAGAGAGGCACAGGAGGTCCATGTTGAGTGCTTTTAGCCTGTAAAGTTATTTTTCTTCTTTGTTCTCAACTGTAAAGCAGAAATGAAACTTACAACAAATACTGAGTACTTAAAGTGTGTGTTACCTGTGTATGTAAATGTTTGCTGTGAAAAACTCTTCAGCCTGTCAGTTCTTGCTGCTGGGTCTGCTCTTCTAAAATAAAGTTCCTTGGTGTTTCCCAAAGCCTGCTTTGCTGCCAAACAACAGAGCTCTGATTTCAGTCCAGAAGTCTGTCTGAATTGAATAAGCAATAGGCACGTTCCTGTGACATAAATTTAATTAAAGAAAACTATCTCAAGTCAAATAGTTCTTGCCCTAGAAGATGGAGCAAGCAAACATGGATTCATTTGGGGGTCAGAGCTCTCAAGGACAACAATCTGCTGCGTTGTGCTTTTCATGTTTTCTGTTCAATGCACAGCCAAACAAAGCAGCCTGGAAATGGAAATCAAGTGTTTCACCTCTGGTTTGCTGCAGTGGCACAGTTGTGTCTTACTGACACTTCCAGTGTTGGTGATGCTCTGATTTTTAATGGCATATAAGACAAACTCTGTTGTTCGGATAAGCACAGCTGAATTCCAGTCACTTCCCATGGTAGGGTAGTGAAGTTGGTTGCCTTTATCCGTGTTATGGTATTGTGTACAGCCTAGGATAAATCCATTTACAGCTTGGATTGCGACACATGGGAATGTCATATCACTGGTTTTTGTCTGAGTTGAAGAAGTTTAATTAGTTCCTCTGATATTCTGTCCTTTGAAGATATATCTGATTTCCTCCATTTTAAATTCAAACAGTTTTGTGTGATCATGATTGTAATTGCTGTGTCAGTTTTCCATAACTCAACATCCAGCTGCACACAGTGTACAGCGATCAATTCCAACATTTTGGCATTTCCCTTTTCTCCCCTGCCCAAACATCTCTCCAAAACTCAGTGGCAAAACCCCATAAACAATATTATTTCAAACTAAAACCAAAACCATTGCTTCTATTGAAGACAGGACTAAACTGTTCAGGACATTTTCCCAGAATTTGTCATGTCGACTTTCAACAAAGTTTTTCAGTTGTTTTCCAAGATAAAATAATTTGTCTAGTTTTGTGCATTGATGCCCAGCCGTGGACTTTGTATCCATTCAGGCATATGCTGAATCTGTTATTTAATTTTGGAGTTCTTTGAAAAATTTGTTAATATTTTTTTCAGTGAGGGAAGAGTTCCCATTCTTCTATGCTGGCAGAATTATGTTGGTGCCAGTTTGTGTAGAAAGATTTTGTTGTCCTGAAATCCACTACACATCATGATCAGGCCATTCCTCTGCCTTCCAGCATCTCTTCAGAAGTTTCTGGGTTTCAGGAGCTTCCCAAACTGATCAAATCAGGCTGCCTGGAGCAGTCCTTACCCTGAGGGTAGAAGGGTTTGCTGTTTCTGTCTGCTGTGGGTTTTTCTCAATTACAGTGATTTTCTTTTCACCATAAGATGGTGATTTTTTCTATCTGTGAGGATTGAGGTTTCCTGTAGATGTTACATAAACTTGATACAAAATTAAGCGTTTGAAACTTAATATTTCTGTGCTTTTACTTTCCACACCTTCAAAGCAAAACCCATTTTTTTGCCAATAAACCACAGAGACTCTCATGTGCATTCCCTTTAATCATTTACTCTCCACCTTCCTTCTCAAATTAATCCTGTCCTCATCCCCAAGAACTAAGATTCAAAATAAATATTGAAGATATATATTTTTAAAAAACCTTGAAATTGTATTTACTCCCATACAGCTGTTTATCCACGTGTTTGTTTTTTATACAATGATGAGTATCTCCAAGATTTTGTTGACCTCAGTGTAAGAGTTCTTGTTGATCAATACTTTTGAAAATATAATCTTTTCCTTAAGTAGGCATTAGATATATGTATTAGACGACCATATACTAAAATAACTTAATAATTTTTTAATCTTTTCAGTACCAGTAATCAGCTATGGAGCATATTAGAGATGTGTCACAACAATAAAAGCCTGTTCTTTTTTTTCTACTGTGTTTAGTAACTGTAATTTTTAATTCTCACCTGCTGTGGCTGCCCTAATTTAATATTGTTGAATTGTGGTTGATTGAAACTGTAAACTTTAGCATAGAATTTAGTGCTTTAATATTATGAATGAATTCAGTATTGGATTTTCTAAGCACTCACTGGATGCATGAAGCAATAAATTAGGAGCTGTTTAGTTTAGTTCTTCAGCACTGGCTTTGCACGGGGTTCACTGGAGGTGATTTTTTTGGAAAAAGTTTCAGAGAAACTAAAGTGGATTTTCTCCCTTTCTTGTTTCCCCTTTTCCTTAGACAGGCTGAATTGTTTAGGATGTTGGTCAAAGAGGGCAGAATGATACCAGCAGGTGTTTGTTATGAAAGTAAAAGAATTTGGGAAGCTGTAAATGCTGCTGGAACTACTGTTAATTCAGGGTGTGAGTTATCACAGTTCCCTTAGTACCTCCATGTCCTCGTTTTGGTTGCCCAGGGAAAGTTGGAGGTTTTCAGTCATGCCTGGGTTTCAGTAATGGTTGTTTTAGGAAAGACTTTGAAATTTGTTTCATAATATTCATAGGCTTGATCCATCTAGTATTCAATGGATTTGTGCCTGTTTAATGGGTTTTTCAGGGTGACAACTGCAGTAAAAAAATAGTGCATTTGATTTTGTGAGAATCTGCATCCTGTCAAAGTGATATAACCCTTTCTTGATAAGCTCCTCTGATTTCTAAATTCACGTGATCCATGCAAAAAAATTTTATATTACTGGTGGATCCCAGCACTTTTGTTTATAATAATACTTGGTAATCTACTTCCTTAGGTTTTCACTGCACAAAAATAGAGGTAGTGCCTGGTGGTACCTGCAGACAGCACTAATCCTGTCATCCCATTCTTAGACATTTCCAATGCTTTGTGTGATGTGTGATTGCCAGGATTGCTGGGCACCAGGACTGTAGATACTTTGAGGGAGGTAGATCTTGAACGTTCCAGAGCAAAAGTTCTCTGAGTCATGTGTGATGAGTAATCCTTTAGCACTTGTCATCACAAGTGAAGGTTACAGGTGTCTCCTACTAATTCACAGTCTGTGGTGTATTTGCAATATGAAGCTTATTAAATTTTAGCTTATCATTTGGGTGACAGGTAAATTAATGTAAAAATATGAATTTTTTCACCTACAATAATCCTGTAACTAATTAACAAATTTATGACTTGCCTCACGTGTTTTTCATGGTGTTTTGCAGTCTGAGAGTTCCTTTGTCAAATGTGTCCAGTCCTTGCTTCGGCAGAGAGGAGCACAGAGGTCACTGTGCCATGTGTTACACACTGGCCTGGATTTGCTTACTCCAGAAACTGACATTTGTGCAAATATGCAGATGCTGGCACTCCACACATTCTTGAGAACTTTATTTATTTTCCTTAATGATGTTGTTAATCAGAGAAAAAGATTAATCTGCATTAGACTGAGGGCAGACTCAGTGAAAATGACACGATCAAACTGGGTCAGTTGCTTTTTTTACCTCCTTTGTGGTTTATTTGTGCAGAGACCCTTGGGTATTCCTGCACAGGCTGAGGCCCCAGTTGTACCCAGGAGTTGTCCTGAGATGAGGAACTTCAGCTCTGAAGCCTCGGGGAGCTGCACACAAATTTGGGTGTGCTGAGCAGGGCTTTCCTTGCCCCAGGCAGGAGCTGCCCTCACCCACTGCCTCTCCTGGCCAACACTTGTATCGTGTGCTGGCACTTGTATCATCCTGTTCATGGCTAAGACATGCTCAGTTCTTGGCTGATTTTTTTTCCTTTTTTTGGATATATTCAAAAAACAAACAAATAACCACTTATTAATTTATTCTCGCTCACCTTTTTTCTCCTGCATTGTCCTTTAGCTTAATGGTTCTTGCCTCTTTTTGTCATTTTCTATCCCATCTCAATCCCTTACGGCAGAGATATTACAACAACTGAGATTTGTCAGCTCCTATTCTGGTACACTGAACAAGTCTGAGTTTTCCAATAATGAGATATATTGAATAAACACTTAAGGATATGGCAATAAATTAAAAAAATGAGCATTGCTTTTCTCTAGCCCAGTTAATATTATCTTGTATATATGGTAAGCCATTTAGATTTACTGCTTCCCTAAAAAAATAGATATAACATCCTTATTTGATTAAGCAGACGTTTTGACTAAGATAAAAATGGAAACACAACTTTCCAGGCTCTGGAAGTCTTTTAAGGTTCTACATTAGCTTAAGAAGCTGGTCACAGAAGATAACTTGGGATCAACCTACTTTGTTTTTCCCTTGGTTTTGGTTGAGTTCTTAGAAGGTTTTTTTTGTCTCCTAGAAGAATGTAGATGGTAAGGCTCCCAGAAATCTCAGATAGGATCCAAACTATGGATAGCAAGAATACATAGACATCCTATTAACTGCTGTTGCTTATCATGGTGTACAGTGAGGGCCCACCTGCCCAAGGAGTGCTAAGTACCGTGTACACCCCTTTAAGATTCAGGGATGCTGGAGAAAGGTTTTGGTTCATTTTAATTTTTAAGACAGAATGGGACTAAGGAATATGATAGGTGTCTTTGAAACCTGACAATATTTTAATAGACTAGAACCAAAGCCTATTTAAGCTTTCCCTTCTGCTTTTGTGTAAATCTGACAATTTTTGAGCTGAGCACCTTTCCCAATCTGGGTCTGATTATAGAACTGCTAAAGGAGAGCTTTGTAAGAGAAATTGATTGCAACTTTAACTTGGGAGCTGTTACTTCCTTTCCATAATGTTCTTTTCTCCCTCCTTCAGTTTGCTCTTTATTAAATCATTCTCTCATGCTGCTTGTTTGATGCAGGCACAGTTGCTGGCCCATAACAAAACATTTGTGGCACAGGTGGTTTGGGGAGCACAGGAGCTCCTCTCAGGCCGGCAGCTGCTCGGAGCTTTGATGTCTGGAAGACAGCTTCCTTAATTTCATTAGATAGAAGGTGGTCCAGAAAATTAAACGTGCTGACAATTCTAAGCAGCTGGTTATAGGCTGGTTATTAGTCCTTGTAGTTTCCTGACAGCAATTATTGTTCACATGTTCTTAAAACTTAAAGATTTAGAAAAACAATGAAAATAAGGTAGAGCATTTGATACGTAATGAAATGAGGGCAGCTTTTGTGCTAATATTCTGGCTTTCTTTTTCCTCTAGTTAGGCTAAATTTTGTTCAAAAATCATCACCATCACTGTCCCTTTTCAGAGAGAAGAGGAATATATTAAAATGGAGTGGGGTTTATATGTTTGTGCTTTGTCCTTCTCCAAAATTTTTTCTGATACAACTCTGCTTTGCTTACATTTGTCCAGCATGATTTCAGTATTGGCCTTTTACCTTTATGCTTCAACAAGTTTGTTTTCCCCATTCCTGTTCTCTGTTTTTCTGCAAATAGCTGTTCCAGTAAATGAGTATCATGCTCAAGAACCTTCACTCACGTTTCTTTGACTGAATTTACCATAAGGCAAATTTAAGATTCCCAAGCTTTCACAGCAGCTTAGCCCTTACAACCTTTGCCTGGTGTACTGGAAATGCTTTGATTTCACCATGGAAGCCTGTGAGCATAAGGATGCTCTTTGATTCTGCGGTAGTATGGGGAGTCTTTTTTGATTGTATTTTTTTCCTTGCTGTTGTTTCTGATTTTTTTTTTTTAATATACAGTAGGGGGTGACAATATCTGTAGTTTGCTGTCTTTATTCTAAGGAACTGTTACTCATAACTTTACCTTTACTGTGCTTTATATACTGAACTTATATATTCCCTGTGTTCAGGCACATTCTCAGCACAGTGTGCTGACCACAGGTCTGAGAGCCCCTGATTCCAACTAGTTGCCACTTTTGCTCTGTGTAATAAGTTGCATGAACAGCAGTCTCTAAGCTTCACGCCCTGCTTTCTTCATGGCACACCATATTTGTAAACATGTTTCTTAACTTACTTCAAAACATGTTTGTTCTGCCTCATTTATTTGCAGATAACTTACTGTCTCTTGGATCTTTAGCTTCTTGTTCTAATGATTGCTTTGAAATATTTTTTTAATGAACCTATGTAACACATCATTGTATTCTTTTTTCTGTGGCTGGACTGCTAATGATACCCATCCATTAAGTAAATGGTTTTGTAAGCAATACAAATGTAATAAATAAAGTTAGTCGGCTCTATTTTACCACTTCTGTGCTGATAGGCAAATCACATGCTGGGGAGGTAATGTTTCATGACCAGAATATTTCAGGCTCTAGGCAGCCTGCGAATCTTTGTGTTTAGGTTCAGTCAAAGAGCTTCAGAGAACTTCCCGAACTATGATTTATATACACTGGAGTTTAGAATTTTGAATCTGGTTGCAGCGTCCCTTGGGAGGTGATCCTGAAGGGCAGAGGAGTCCAGGAAGGTTAGACATTGTTCAAGAAAGAAATCTTGGATGCACAGGATCAGGCTGTTCCCGTGTGCTGGAAGAGGAGCCAGCAGGGAATAAAACCAGCCTGACTAACTGAGAGCTTCAGCTGGAACTCAGGGAAAAAAAAAGAATTTATGAATGTTGGAAAAAGGGACAAACAATGCAGGAGTTATACAAGGGTGTCATGAGTTTATACAGGGAGAAAATTTAAAGGGTGAAAGCACAACTTAATTAGGTTACTGCCTTTAAAGCGATAAAAATATTTCTATAAATATGTTAGCAACTAAAGGAGACTCTGAGGCAATCTCCATCCTTTATTGGATGGGAGGCAAAACATAATGACAAAGCATGAGGAAAAGGCTGAGATACTTAGTGCCTTCTCTGCTGCAGTCTTCAATAGTGACACCACTGTTCTGTGGGCACCAGCCCCCAGAGCTGGAAGGTGGGAATGGGGAGTAGAATGGAGCTCCCTTAACTCAGGGTCAGTGACCTGCTGCATGCACCACTTGGACACACACAGCCCTGTGGATTGGATCCACCCGAAGGTCCTGAGGGACCTGCTGGAAGTGTTCACTGAGCCCCTTTCCATCAGTTACCTGCAGTCCAGGCTAACTGGGGAGGTCCCCAATGGGGAAGTTGGTGAAGGTCACACCCATCTATAAGAAGGGCTGGAAGGAGGATCCAGGGAAGTGTCAACCTGATCTTGATGCTGGGAAAAGTCACAGAGCAGATCATCAAGTGGCATGTGCAGGACAACCAGGGATCAGGCCCAGCCAGGATGGATTTAAGAAAGGCAGGAACTGCTTGACCCACCTGATCTCCTTCTATAGCAGGGTGACCTGCTCAGTGAGTGAGGGGAAGGCTGTGGGTGTTTCTATCTAGACTTTCATGATTACACCTTATATCAATGGCTATGGACAACATCATTTCTTTAACCAGCAAGGGTTAGCACTATGACAAGCTCTCTCTTATTTTTAATATTTCTAACATGAGTACCTACAGTGATAATTCAAGGTGGATAGTAGGAGTGAATGTTTTAGAATAAAGCCATTACCCCAGCCATCCTAAATGAGGAATTTTCTAAATGAAAAGAGGTGTTTCCTTTGAATTCTTGAGAGATCAATAACAAATGTCACTGCAAAACTTTTAGGGATGTGCCAACAGCATAAAAAAATCAAGCTGCTTATAAGTTATAAATGAGACCTTTGCCTGAACTACTAGAGACGATTCCCTAATGAGATTCACATTGCTTGATTTATTTTTTAATATATTTTAATTCTCTAAGGATACCAAAAATCTGTAAATTACAGCTCTGGAATGTAATCAGACAGTCATGAGAAGTCAAGGTTTAACCATGCATATGAAAATGACATAATATTTTACCAGGTAATTATAAATGGATAATTTAGGTTGAAAGGATGGGTCAGAAGTCCTCTTTGAAATGTTATTAATTCACTGAAGAAATGAGAGTTACTATAAAAGTTACTATTTTATCTCTGTTGGAGAAAATAATGTCTTTGCACTACTTTCAGTGGTTCTGTAAGACTTAAGGCAGATAGCACAAGCAAGAGTTCACTTCCCCTAAGATTTTGAAGGCACCTGCCACTAAAGATGAAAACTGACTTTATTAATGTTTTATAAAGTCTTTGACAATCACTACTAATTTTGGAGCAGGTGTAGGACAAGCATTGTCAGCAGGAATGCTTCTACTGCCCCTGCTTCTTCTTTTTTCTTTTTTTTTAAATAACATTTTAACATGATTGCCTCAGGCATTCATTCAGGGAAAGCATAGGGGTGATGGAAAATGGCAATTTTCATGTCTTCCACACATTAGGATGATTTGGGAAAATGATCACATTTTCCAAATGTTCCACCATCATGAATTGCACAGAAGATTGGGGTTTGCTTTGATTGAATTCCATTTTTCTTAGGTTTTGACTGATCTGAACTCTAGTGTCTTCTTGACTGAGAGTTGAAATACAGGGCAGGCTGCAAATTCTGGGTTAAAGTTTTTGACTTGGGGAATTTTATTTTTTTTGAACCGTTCTTCTATAATGCACTTAATAAAGCCAAATACAAATTCAGGTGGCATTTCAGGTTGATGCAAATTAGATTAAAAAGTTATCCTAAAACTTCTGCGTTTCAGTGAAGAGAGAAATTAAGGTGAAGTTAAGAAGTTAAAACAGAGCTGATAATTTTCTTCTGTACTCCATGGACATGTTAAGTCCTGGGCATATTCTGAAAGAAGAAATCATTCAGGATCTTATCCATGATACAGAGATACAGATTAAGCACACAAAGCAGAAGTTTTGGGTTGGTTAGGAGATGCTTGCTCTCTGAATTCACTCTTCTGAACCTCTGAATCCCTAAGTTGTTTTTCGCAATCCATGAAACTCAGATTTTTATTTATTTATGTCTAAACACAATACATCCTTCAGTTTCAAAGATACTATCCCAGGAGATGCATTAATAATAGAGATGTGTCCTACTCTCCAGACATTGGATTCAAACATGTCAGGAAGGGAAAAAACCTCTGAAAGAGCTGGAAAATACTAAGATACTTCTGAGGACTTTCTGCTTTGAGTTTTAGAATGACCGTATTTTTCTGATCAGTTCAAAGCTACTGACTTAGAATTGCCATAGGGGCGTGTGCAGAAAAACTAGGTGTTTGCTGATAAACTGAAATGTATGGTTAAAAGACAAGAAATGCACTTCATTGAGGACTTTTCCTAAATGACAATTAATTATTCATTTAAAGTTTTTGTTTGTTGGTTTGGGGGTTTTTTTGCCCAGAGAACTGTTGAACTACTTAACAGTAATTTGAAGTTGGCACACCATGGACACTTTCCTGTCTGCCCTCCTTCTGCTGGCCAGCTTTTGTTGGAACATTGCAGTTTTCCCATTTGGAAGTGAAGTGGGAAATGTTGTCCTTTAAATTTTAGCTGTCGTGTCAAATTAGGTCAGACTTTACAGCGTGCCATAGCACAAAGTGATGCAGCCTGTTATGAGCAGAGGCTGCTAAACGTGTGTGCCTGCTATTGCCAGTTGTACATTATTGGAGAATGAAGTGACTTTCAGCTTATAAATCTTCATTGGATTCATAGCTCTCCTGAAAAGATGAATAGTGGGAATTACTGGGTCCTGCAATGTTGCAAATCACCTGTGTTGTTTGACTGTTCTGTTGAAAAATCTATTGCAGTCAACAGCTCCGGTTTTCTGGAGGGTGGAGGTCTGTGCAGAGCACTGAATCACTTAATAAAATAATTTCTGTGCAGGAAAGTTAGGCATAACACAGTTTGAAGCCCCAGAGATTTTGCAGGTGGCTTTACTGATTTACTGATCTACAGAAATGATTGAATTGCTATCGAAAAGGTGAAGAAAAAGTAGGCTTTGTTCTTGCATGTAAGCAGGAGATTCTGAAGGAGAACTCCACCCACGAGAAAAACAGAGCTATTCTGTTACCAGTCCATTAAACCAATCTGTTAAACATGCTGGCAAGAGAAATCCATGATACTGCACTTTTTAGGCTGCTGGTTCTGCTACTGGAAAAGTCATTCCCCGTGTCAAAATTGGACAAAGGAATTCATGAGGAAAAAAAACAAATAAAAATACATCCTGTTCCACCTTCCCTTAAGCATTCATAACATGAGACAAATAGATTGATGTGCATGATCTAGAACTGTTTCTCCACTACCCTGGATATGGACTGAAGGGGGAAACCCACATCCAGAAAAAGTACCAAATGGAATAATGTACTTCAGGAACAATGTACTGGTGGAGATCTTCTGTTAGACATGGAAAATCAGTCCAATATCACAGTCCTGGCTGCACTAGCGGGGATTCTTTTTTTATTTGCCATACACCGTGCCAGGTGTGACATTGTCACCACTGGGTGATCAGGAATTACCCAGTGCAGGAGACAGCAACCCAACACAGGGATGCAGAGAAGGGCCAAGGCCAATAGAAGAGCACTGGTTAACCTGATTCCTGGTGCTCGTGGTGTGCTCAAAATAGGGAGTGTGTAACAACAGGTGTCATACAAAATGTTCGGTGTTCCTGGCCTGCCGTGGGGACAATGACCCAGCCACAGGCACTCCTTATCTTGTGTCAGGCCAAAACACTGCACAGCTCTGGATTAAGCTCCTTGAGGTGCCAGTGAAAACTGAGAGCTTGTCTGCTTGTTTGCCATGGTAGTTTAGATAAATGTGAAAGATAGAATGACAGGATTCAGAATAGGAGCAGATAAAGAAGTTCTGGCTAACAGCCTCTCTATCACTTAATACTCTGATAAACCAGCAGCACTGACTTTCACGGCTGTAGGTGAGGCTGCTGAGCGCATAATGGCTGCTGTGTTTATTTGGCAACAAGAAGCACTTTGCTCTCCTTTAGCATGCCACCTGCTGCTACAGGCTTAGCTGTCTCTTTCTCTAATATGTCCATGGCAATTCTATACCTCCAAAAGGCTATTATTACTGTTAAAGGGAAATGGAAGTGTGGCTTTGTGAACCAGACAAGCCTCTGTTTGCACACACACCTTGTAAATGTTTATCATTCTACACCATGGACTAAGGAACTGTATAATATATTGCTTTTTAATTCTTTTTTCCAATTTGAAGCTAGTTTCTCTGCATCCTTCTTTAAAAAGGGATGTTAAAAAAAAACTAACCTTGGAAATGTATATTGTTATTTATATCATGATGGCATGTTATGATCCAAACCAAGTATTTGAATTTCATCACATTTAAGTATCTGGAGGGAGATTATCTCCTGCTCTGAAAATCATCCCATCTGAAAGGGCAAAGTTCTTGAATGTCTGTGAGAGCAAAAGACCTAAGATCTAAAGAGCCAACAGATTTGGTCAGGGTTAAAGATCAGCCTCAAGACCTTCATGGCTTAAGCGAAAAGAAAATGACTCTCCCAATAATAATGAATTTCTTTGATTTGCATGCAAATCAGAAGAGTTAGAAGGGACATTTGGTTGAACTTGATTCATTTGGCTCAGGATATGCTTGGTTCCCTGTTTCCATTCCAACAGAATTGCTGTTTCCACTGAACTTTCAGCTGCTTCCACAGAGTGAAGAGCCTCCGGGGCAGTCCTCAGAGCTCTGCCAGGAAACTATTGACTGCTGGGCTGCTCTGTGACAGCAACCATGAGTTTCCTTTGGCAGCTTTGTGATTTTAGCCTTTGGCACCTCCTGAGTGCAGGTGATACTGGTATTAGATGTGTATGTGTAAAATGTGTGGCGGGAC
The DNA here is from genome assembly GCA_008694505.1 of Cyanoderma ruficeps. Taxonomy (NCBI): domain Eukaryota; kingdom Metazoa; phylum Chordata; class Aves; order Passeriformes; family Timaliidae; genus Cyanoderma; species Cyanoderma ruficeps. The sequence continues at coordinate 4,833,143 of VZDJ01000056.1, read as the reverse complement.
TGGAACAACATTGCTCAGCACATTCACCACAAGCAATTCCCTGGAGCTGTCCTTTGACAAGACCTGACAGGTAGGGAGGATCAACAGGCTGGGAAGATAAAAGCAGGTCAGCTGAGCCTGCTAGAGGCTCTTTTTTTTCCTCTTTTTTTTCTTCTTGGCCAAGCAGAGATGGTTAATGATTCCCAGCATTTCTCCCTCTGACTTCCAAGGATACTCGCTCCATTTCGTAATTTTATATACTGATATATTCTTTAACAGATTCACTGATGAACAAGTAAATAATTCAGCGTTGTGTTGTGTTTGTGGAACCTCAGCTGCTTAAGAGGGATGTTTCTAAGTCCAGTAAGTCAAAACCAAAAGATTTTGAAATAATAGCCATGCTTGAACTGAAATTAAAATATTTGCATGACAAATCAGCCCAAGGAACATAATCCAACTGTTTAGATCATGCTTGCTATGACTGATTGGCAGTGCACGGCTCTACCTTTTTTCATTATTATTTTTCAATTAGGAGAAAGTCCACTAACCACAGGGAAATGCCTGTTCTTAGACATCCCAGAGTAGCAATTTGATGAAGAACAATAATGAATAATAAAGAGATGAGAATATAGAACAAATCCCCATTTTGGATAAGTTACCAGGTAGGTGAAAGCAAAGATCTCAAGGCCATTCAGGACATATCTGCCTGGCAACACAGAGCAGATAATTTCAGCTATTCATGTGATTTGCTGCTCTTAAGAAACAAAAAATCATCCTGTGTTTGGTTCAGACAGGTGGTTCTTTCTTGTGTTGGTTCTGTTTGTTGTTTTGTTTGAGTTTTTAAAAAATTTTATTCTGATAGGATTTTTCCTTTTATTGTGAGCCCTAAAGACATAAAAGAGCATTATAAGAAATGGTGTGTAGTTTGGGAAGCTAGAGAATGCAGATAGACCAGCAGACCTAGTAGGACTTGAAATTTGGGGTCTTGAGTGCCTGACGGGGAGGTCACAAGTATTGTGTTCTCTCCAATTAAAGGATAGGGACATTGGAACCCACTGGCTTTTAGCACATCTTGATTCAATTTTCTGTCTGGACATGATGATTCAGTAGAGCATTTGCTTTAACATTTTCACAAAGTTTATACTGACTTAGATTTTCTGATTTTCTAGTGAGGTGTCAGATATGTAAGTGGATTACTTACTTTTCTTCCTGGCCCTAAGCAACTGCTTATCAGTCAGTGTGATCAAATCTTTTATGAGCCATATTCCTCACAAGCCAGGGTTATTTGCCTTACATGTACATGCAGTACCAAGCTGAACCTATGGGGTTTTTTTTTCCCTACTTTATAACCTTTCTACATAGAGTATTTTATGCATGTTTTAACCCCAGAATTGGTGTCATAGTCTGAATCAGATATCTCAATGCAATTATTACGTTTTTAAGCTATTCCATTTATCACATGATGGGGTCACAGACCAGTTCAAAACATCATAGTTTCCAAAGGCTGTTGCCCTGGAGCATTCATAGCTCATCACACCTAAAATAGTGTACCCAGAAAAATGACTGTGTTTCCTTTTCATTTCCTCAGGATCTGAGATACAGTCGTGATGTGTGATTCTGAGAGTGAAATGAACACAAAAGAGTATTAGAGGTGTTTAATAAGCCCATCTGAACTCCATAGAGGATGGCAGAAATTAGGCAGAAGACTGTTTTTGTCTTGCAATGTGTAATGTAGGACGGCATTATCCAATTGCAAAGCTGTCAAGAAAGGCTATTCTTGAACGTGCAGCTTGTGGACGGAGTCTTGTAATACCCAAGAGTAGCCAAATCATAGAATTGCAGAATGGTTTGGCTTGGAAAGGGCCTTAAAGGTCATCCAATTCCAACCCCCTGCCATGGGCAGGGACACCTTCCCCTCTCCCAGGTTACTCCAACCTGGCCTTGAACACTTCCAGGGCTGGGGCATCCACAGCTTGTGTGGGCAGACTGTGCCAGGGCCTTCCCACCCCCAAGGAGAGAATTCCTTCTTCCTATCTGATGTGAATTCACCCTCTTTCAGTTTAAAGCCATAAGCCCTTGTCCTGTGACTCCATGCCCATGAAGAGTTCCTCTCTGGCTCTCTTGTGGCCCCCTTCAAGTACTGTAGGGTGCTGGAAGGTGTCCCCAGAACCCTTTTTCCAGCCCCAGCTCTCCCAGTCTGACTCTAGAGCAGAGGTGCTCCAGCCGCCTCTGCACCCACTCCAACAGGTCCATGTCCTTTTTATGCTGGATGCAGTGCTCCAGGTGGGAGCAGAGTAGAGGGGGAGAAGGAAAGACCCTTTTAAAAGCTTTCATAATGGGAATGATACCTTTCATCATGCATTGGATTTGAACAATTTCAAACTGATATTGATGAAGAATCCAAGGCTTCCATAATAAAATAATGGGAAGGATGAAATAAAAGATTTAATAATTCCTGTAGTTGCTCAAGTTATTTGGTAAGTGAAATTTTGTGTGCGTGTGTGTCATATTTAACTTGGATTAAAACTGAACTACATCCCTGTAAACCTCGAACTACATATCCCAATCAAAGTCTCTATCAATAAACTACCAAGGAGTTTTCAGCTGGAAGACATCCCTGGTTTTCACCATGTTTTTAGTACAGATACAAATGCGCAGATTGCTGCTGATTTAAAGCATGTGGAAAAAGCCCATGGAGATTTATATTTCTTTCATGATTGAATGCTGGTACTTGGTGTTATGTGGAAAAGTAGTCACTTGGTTTAATAGTTGCACAGCTGGTGTTATCTGAAAAATAATCATTATGATAGAAAGCACACATTTTTCATGTTTTTTGTCAGGTCTGTCAGAATATGTTCTGTGCTAAGACTACAGACTCCATCTGACATTCCTTAAATTAATATATTAACATATAATACTTTTAAGAATGTCAGTTATAAAATGTGACTGTAATTGAAGCATAACAGAGTATGGCTGTGTGAAACAAAGCAATTTGCAGGACCCATAAAGTGAGAAAGTCACTATGATCCATGTTTAGAAACAACATAACATTATTGTCTGGAAAGCAAGTGACAAATTACAAGAATTAAAATTATGCATAACCAGTTCAGCTTGGTAGTATGTACTGATTTGAACATCTTTAAATTACAGCAAATATGAAAATATTAATTTGAAGTGCAAAGCAGCTTGATTACAAAATCTGGATTTCTCTTTTGTCCTTTGTCCCTTATCAGGGCTTTCCAGCAAGTGGGGAGAGGCAGATCAGTGCAGGCTTTAAAGGAGCACATGATGTCACTTCTGAGGAGCTGGAGTTTGCTGGATGTCCATTACTTTTGTCTTTGGTAACTGGACTTTTTATCTTCTGGCTGCCAGGGGCAGGGGTCAGCCTGGGAAAAAGAAGTTTGTTTACCCAGTCTTCTCTTTTTTTTAATATGTTAATGGACAACCCACTAACACATAATTCTGTCCCGTGTGGACTCCCAGCAACAGGAGGAAGGATAAGGAGGGAGCAGAGTGTGAATACAAAATGACCAAATTATAGGGAGCTCCTCCTCTTGTCGCTTTGTCAAACAGCAGAGGTTTAACCTCCCAAATAAAGGGATTTTGTGAGCTCCAGAAGGAAACGTTTCTACTGCTGAATTTGAATTATCTCCTTTTAAATTCATGAATTGGAATGTGTGTGGCCCCGTGGTGAATTGAAACTCCTCACTGTTACAGATGATTCTGTGCCAGGAAAGGAAGCTGGTGAGTTAAGTTCCGTGTGCTGGGTCTGGTGCCTTTTCCTTGGCCATTCCCCGTGAGCAGTTCCTACAGGAAACTGAAGATCTTGTGGAGGAAGAAGTTCTGTAATGGAAGAACCAGCACACTAATTCTGTACTCAGAAAAACCTGTAGAATTTACCTGAAGCATAAACCTTAATGTGTAAATGATATTGAATGTAATCTGTTGCTATCAGAAAATCCAAAGATTTGACTTAGGAAAACTCATAATATTTATATTGCTCGCTTTTACATTGCCATGACATTTTAAAACTCTTCACAGTATTTAAAAGCTTAACCCCACACTAAAGAGGTTTCTCTTTTTTGCCATGAATATTTCATGCCAAGGAAGAGTACAGTAAGCTCAATTCAAATAGAAAAATTCAGGATTTACATGGACGTGCTCCAGCATATGTTATTGTTCTAGTTAGCTGCTTCAGGAAAAATCCTATAGAAAATTCACCCTTCCTGACATCAGCAGAACTTTCCAGGCACTCATAGCCAGGGTTCATTTGATGAAGTATCAATGACTTCCCACTTTCAGTTTTCATCCAGCTAGCAAATATAAGGATAATAGCAGAAAATATAACCTGTAAGTCACAAGAGTGCCAGCGATCCTCAGTTCCCCACAGTATAGGCAGAAAAGAAAAGTGTTTATGGTCCAAAATGGAAGAAATCTTGAATATGTCCTTAATACTGAAGACAAATGCAGTTACTCAAATGTTGCATTCAAGAAGTCCAGTTCGCAGAGATGACTCTTTTACTTTAATGATTGAGTGTTTCTTTGTAAAGATAAAAAGTGTTCTGCACTACTGAAAATACAAGGTTCAGTTGCTTTGAGATGGGTAGTAAAAGGCTGTTTGTTTGCAAATGTAACTGTCTCCTCTCCCTCTGCCCTAGCTGCAATACTTGGCAATTTCCAAAGTGAATCTGACTCTTGAGCTAATTGCTGATTTTGCATTAGTGGTTTTTTTTCACCATGTCTAGTGAACCCTCAGAAACACAATGGACACAAAAGGAAATGGTTTGAAAGAGAAGGAAAGTCCATCAGGATGAATTCTGATCTGTTTAAGCAGCTCTTACTGGCAGTGTTCACCCTGTTGTGCTGTTTTCAGTAATTAATTTGCCTTTTCATGGCATTTTTCAGTGCCCTTCACACCCATTTTTGTAAGAGTCTTAATCCAAGACACCAAGTCATGATGAACCTGTGCAACTGTTCTGATAGAAGGAGTTGCCCTGGTGCAACAAGGGGAAGGCTGTGGTTGTGTTTGTCGCTAATTGTCATCTCTACTTGTTGGAGAAGGGGATGAATTGGCTGCCACGTGAATGGGCTGCAATGTGTCAATGTGAACTCCAGAAATGAGCCTGAAGGAGCTGATCCCAAGCAAAATGTGTGTTAAAAGTGTTGAGTTACAGTAGAGACACCAAGGTAACAGAGTTATTGTTTAAATAAATGGATAGTTTTGAACACTTGACTCATTCCTGTATTAATTTTAGTGCTCATGCTTTAAAGCATGCTTATTTCTTGTGTTTTTGCAACACAGTAATATCCTGCTATGTGTGGATCAATCCAAAATATTGTAATTAGTCAAGAGAAGTTTAACTTGTTTCTGAAAAGACACTTGTAAGTCTAATGTGCTGGTTTTGATTTGCAATTATGAATTTACTAAATACTGTTCTGGTGACACAGTGAAGTGCATGCTCATTCTTAGTTTTTCAGTAAAATCTCAAGCAAGCACATTTTGCTCCTTTATTTTCAAGACATGGAAATTTAAATACATGGAAAATAAAGACCCAGTGTTATTGTTTCAAATCATAAACAGTAGGCCTCGGGAAAAACCCAGGGTAAGAAACGCCTTCGTTATTTTAAAATGAGGTGATCCCTACTATTGTGTGTTCTGGCTGTGTTTCACACACAGAATTCTAGAATTTTCCAGGAGTTTTAAGGATGAGTCCATGCTTTCCACCTCCCCAGCTGTTCACAGATGTGTTCAGCCAGCATGGATCCAGCTGGAAAGTTCCTTTTGCTTTTCTCTGCAAGAATATTGGCGAGTACACTTCCCATGACAGGAAGCAGGAGTAAGGATGTCCCCTTGTCCCTCCTCGTTGCCTGTTTGGCAGCATCAGGGATGGGTTTCCTTCTCCCCCATCCCATCCAGGACCTCAGGCCTCCCTTTGATCCTGACACTGGGCTTTACACTAAAGCCTTTAATGCTTTTGAAGTGAGAGATCTTCTCTCCCTCTGTGTTTGGTGCCTTGCACACACTAAAGAAAGAGCAGAATTTTTCCCTTTTATGTTTATATGATGGATTTTGTCTTTATAGATCCCAAATCACCTCACAAAATTTGTAGGCTGCAAAGAGACTTTGAGAGTTTATCCTGTTTATCCCTCTGCCAAAAGGGAGTCCAAATTATACCCGATTGATTCTTGGCCAACTTCAACTTTTGCAGCATTTCTAGGATTCTTATCACTGGACAATTGTAGCTTTTTTCAAATCTGAGTGCTTTTTTTGTTTGATTGCTTTTAATTTCTTCTGTATTTTGGTGAGGACGTTTTTTGTGAAGATCATCTTTCTACTCCTCCCTGTATTAGTTTAAGAATTGAAGCTCCAGATTAGAATCAAATACATGCTCAGATTTATTCTTATAAGTAGTTGTTTTTTAGTAAGTCAGGTTACTCAAATATGATCTAAGTCAATTCAAAGTTTGTATACTTGCCTGAAAAAGGCTTTAATATCCAATATGGTAATTTTTATTTTCAATGCTTATGAAATTTTTAGTTGTGCATGATTAACTGTATATTATTTTCAAAGCTTTCTGCTGTGGTCACTATATATACAACATTATTATCTATTATTAAATAAGGTCACTGAATCTGTTCAAACTAATCTGTCTTGAGTATTGTAAAAAGGTTTCAGATTGCTTTGGGGTTATGTGTTTCTTGTTTCACATGCAATGGTTTATTTCTTTTTCATAAAATATAGGGGATTGAAAACATAGATTGATTTCCAGGCCTATTTAGTTATATGAGTATTGATCAGGTTCAAAGTTTTTGAAGAAAAGTGTCAAGAAGTTTTGTATAAAGAACCTTATATAATAATAGCCATGGCTATGGGAGCCTCATTTTTCTTTATTGTGCTGCTGTATTAGTGCTGAGAACAGTACAAGGATCTTGTAAACCCCCATTATTGAAATACAGCTTCTGCTTTGGTTTGTCTTGCTAAATGCCATGATTTATGCTTTAATATTTTGGAATATAGTCACAAGATTTCCAACTTGAAACAGTTTTACATTCATAGAATATATTTTATCCACCTGCTATGTAGAAATGTATCTTATATATTCCTGAATTGTTTGATAAATGTGCGTTGTGAGAGACATTTGTTTTGGAAGCAATGTGATAGGAATAACTTGCCTGTTTCCAAACACAAATGACGAAACCTCCAAGGGATGTGTGTGTGTGAAAGGGACTGGTGGGTGCTAAACACGCCTCTGTGATGTGGAAGCAGTTTTGGTCTCATAGGAGTGTCAGCATCCCTCAGCAGGGCCAGGCAGGAATGATGGTTTTCTGTGGGAAACACACCTGGAGCCAGAGGTGCTCCATGGAGCCCCAGAGCCGGGGCACTGAGAAAGCTCTGGGTCTGTGCGGCTGAGCTGGGCGCCCCAGAGGTGCAGAGGCAGAGCTTCCTGGTTTATTGGCTTGCACCAGAGTGTGCCCGGCTGTGTCTGCACTGGAATTCCCCAGGAAGCCAAGAGGAAGCTCTCAGATAGTGAGGGGAGTGCTGTTGCAAGGCAGAGCAGAGATAGGGATTGTGCAGGGCCAGGATCAGGTGGAAAGGCAAAGCTGGAAACCACTTTGGTTTTATTTCTTTTTCAGTAAGTTTTTTATGCTGTAGCAGAACAAAACTTGATTTATATTTCTGGGGTTTTTTTGTCCTCCTGGGAAAATGACATCACTGTTACATTGGCTGACTCCTTTGCTGAGGATAAAAAAAGATCCAGTCTCAAATGTACACCCGTGTATGTGCAGCTGAATGAGCGAGGAGTTCATTCTGCATGTTACAGCAACCCAAGAAATGAATTATCATGTGTTCAGCCTTACTCCAAAACACGAGCTGCACATAAAAGCTTTAGCTGCCTATAGCAGTGAGGAGATCCTGAGCTAGATTAACTTTAGGACTGTATGAGTGTGGAATTGTGTGGTTGTAGGATGGTATAGAGAAAGAGAGTAAACCTTTTCTGGAAGGTTTTATTGAGGCAGTCAAGCCTAGTGTTAGATTATCACTTTCCTAGTGTATAACAGTGGGTTTTTCTCTTTCTCTCTCTGTTTTGTTTTTTTTTTTCTTTTCTTTGCATAGGAGCATAATTAGATATGAAAACAGTACAATAAAAGCATTGTGTTCCAAGCTGCCAGGATTGTGTTGGGTTTTCATTTCATGCTTGTAGTTTATTGTAGCTGCCTTGGTTATATGCCAGGTTATCTGAACTGTTGAAAAAGCAAATGTTTTGGGCTATTCTGAGCATTTTGAGTTGTTTGGAGAGCAGTTTCCTTTTTGTGTCCTTAAAATTTGGGCATGGAACCCTGACCTGGGTTTTGAATGAAAGGTTTCTAACATCCAGGAGTCCTCTGCCACACTCCTGGTTTCTGTGCTCAGGGGTACTCCGGCAGCCCTTTCTTCTCAGCACATTTGTCTTGAAGAGCTTGAACCCAAATCGCAGCGCCTGATTTCAGCACCCAGTTTTGGAAATCTGGCCCTACATTAAAAAGCAGTCACAGTATAAGGACCACCAGCAGAGTTTTGAGAGTGTCTTAAATTACCATCATGGCAGTTATGATTAATATATTTGTCTCTTTAGGGCTTTTGTGGCACTGATAATATTTGCTGTTCTCACTAAGTCTCGATTAAATGAGTGCCTGAGACTGACGGGCAGTTTGTCTGTAATGACAAGTGCTTTACTGTAGCAGAAAAGGATGAGCTGCCCCAGGGAGACATCACCACCCACTTGAGCGAGATCCATGAAGGGTTTATGACCCGTTTGAATCCTGATTGAGCATCACTGTCTTGACCCTCGGGGGAGCCAATTGTCTGGAATACTTGCTCTGTCAGTCTGAGCGATGTGCTCAGAATCCCTCTGAAACCTGTGTGTCTTGATTGTGTGTAATACACACAGTGAATTATCAAAATGGTGTGAAGATAGGGAGAGATTTTGTCCCTGGGTATCTGGGTGTCGTGTTTAGAGAGCACGCTGCTCTACTTGCCAAGTAAATTGTGCTGTGAGTTTAACCCTTTCAGGAATAAATTATTTCAGCTCTGACATTTAATGTATGAAGGGTTCCCTTTGAGGCAAGTGTGTCTGATAGGTGATTACTGAATGAAATTAAACTCCTTGAGGCAGAAAGTCTGTGTCTGGAGCTCTGGGGAAGCCTGGTGCCAAATCCAGTTGCAGGGGTGGTCAGTGCCCTCCGTGGGAGCCCAGATGGGCACAGGCTGGTCACAAGGTCTGGCAAGAAGACCAGCTCTGAGTTAAAGCCAGGCTGATGGGGAAGGCAGCACTGTGCACAGACAAGGCTTTTGTGCTTCTTCTGGTCATAAAGAACGTTTTCTAAGTTCACAGCAAGAGTGGAGCTGGAATCCTGTCCCTGCAGTGGGGAGTGTTGGGAAGGGGCAGTTCAGGAGGCTGTTGCAGGTCTTTTCCTCTCATTGTTGTTGTTGGCCTTTTAAATCTCAAGTGCTCTTGTACGAAACTCAGGACAGTGAAGTTGTAACTCCCTGTGGAACAGGAGAGGGGTGCTCCTAGTAATAAATAAACTGTGCTTCATCTGCTGGGCAGCCTTTAGACTGTGTGTGTATGTAGTGGGGAAGAAGGAGAGTTGACTGCTGCTGAAAACTTTTTAGGAAAAAAAAGCCTCACAAAACATCAAAACCAAAACCCAAACAAGATCACAGAAAGAACCCTTCCTCCATTTTACCCTCATCTGCAAAAGCAGAAAACAACCCCCAGTACCAGAAATGGAAAAAGAATCCTCCTTTGTTTTATAGTTAAGTGTTTCACAGCCAGCTAATCTTTATTATTATGGCTATTGAAGCTATTAAACAGATTAAACAGAATTAACTGTTGTTTTTCTACTAACATAAAGATGGCCTCTTAATCCCAAATGCCCTTTTTTCTAAGTAAATTGTGCTTTCATCTCTAATTCCAAGAAGATTGTGGTGGTGTGTGCCTTTTTATCTATGCAGGTACAGTTGCTCTTAGCAACATTTTTTAAAATGACCAACTAGCATATGTAACTAAAACCATGTTAAAAAACCCATTAAATCTTAAAAATGGTTAGATAAATTAAAGGCAGTAGTAGCAGACTCCTGTATAACTTGGTACAAGAGAACATCAATATTGTTCATTGAACAGTCTATTCTTCTAATTTTCAAAGAACAACTATTTGTCATGGTTCCTGTCCTTGGGCTGGCAGTTATCTAATTAAATGCATATGAAATTCAAAAGCCTTTACTGAGGGACAGTAATTTTCTTTGGTTGTTTTTAAAGTCACCAAGAGGAAAGAAGAATTGCATTGAACAGATAAAGGATAAATTTCTCCATTGTGCATTAAGGTCTTGGATTGACTAATCATCCCATGGTTATTAATCAGTGTGTTATCTTACAGTTTGAAATTAGAGGTTCCATTCTCATTATTGCTGATTCTAGGTAATAATACTTCCAGCCCTTGATTACCATGACACTCCAATGTACTGCCTTGCAAAATACCACAAGACTAATCAAAACCAGATCAGATCTATAAAGAGCATCCCCAGTGCCTTACGTTTACTTGACTCTTCAGCAGGGTATTTTTCTCTAGGCTCTCCAGAATGCCCTCAGTGCTGTTTTTCACATTGTGAAAAGGGGTGTCTGCCCCTTTTTCCTTATCACCATCCAAATGTGATGTGCTGGTTTATATTTCGTGGCATTGGAAGACAGAGACACTGCTTGAGATTTTTGCTTCAAGGAGGTGATTCCCTCAGTCATGCCATAACGATTACAAGGGTGGGTTGTTGCAGGTGCCCAGCAAGTACATGTGCAGTGTAGCCAGGAAATAGCATTTTAAAGTTGTGATTTCTGTACTAAATACAATGAAGTGTTCAAAGGGAGTTTGTAGACACTAACTAGCCCTGACTGCACCTTGTGAAGGTAGCCTGGCAAATCAGAAGGCACAGGAGTATGTAAATATGTATATTTCAGCACAATTAGGCATATATTCTGCTGTTTCTGAACAGCTGTTTTTGACCACTGATTGGATATAAAGATGAAAAGATATTAAAGCAGCAGATATGAGGGTGGATTCATGGGAAGATTTTGTTACCTTCACCCCTATAGTGGTTTCCTATTCCTTTGCTTCTGCCCTAGGGTCAGAAATCCTCAGGCTGAGTGCACTTGAGGACCTCCTCTCCTGTGGCTCATACTGAAGTTATATTATTTAGAGAGAAAAATAGTCCCTGATTCCATAATTGAAGCTTATAAGGGCATGATACAGATACAAGGATCTGACTATTCATGTGCAGCTGTGAAATTGGGGTATTAGAACTAGATATTAGAATTTGAACAATCAAGTTAAACAAGCCTTGATCTGTATCACAATTATAGTGAACAATCCAGAGGGTGATGTTGGTTTCTTAACAGATCTGTGATATTATGTAGTTTGAATTCAGCATTAAAAAATACACTGTAAAATGTTTCTCATCAACTTCAAAGAGTGCACTGTTTAAGGAACATAATGCTGCTTCTAACCCAAATTATCATTTAGTGAGCTGCCAATAATCTCTGCTCAGGAATTTCTAGTATTGAATCCTTTTGATGGCAGAATAATGATGCTGTGAACAGACTCCTATTTCTGGTTTTGTCTACATCAGTGTCATGTTCAAAAGCAGTTAAATAATTCTAATTTTTGGGCTTGTTCGTGTATGAATGCACACTTCTGTTCCTTTTTTAAATACTGGAAAAAGGCACTAAAGAGTCATTTCATGAATAGTGCATGTGGTTTAAAACTAAATATTTTAGAGGTCTAGCATTCAACAGAGGTGAATAATGATAGACCTCACATTTAAAAAATAAGGTATCCATTGTATTAGAGGAAGTCTGAGAAAGAGCAAGTCATTATCACAATCGAATGAAACAACCTTTCTGTGGTGTGTTGGGATTCATATCATCTACTTTAGCAGATAAGCTAAGACATAGCAGAGATTAATCAGTTACTTGCTGTAATTAAATCACAAAAGTGCTTCATCAGCTTCCTGATTTCAGTGCTCTTTCACTTGTTTATATCCTGCCTGTGCTTGAGCCAACACAAACACGGAAAAAAATGAACTCTGAAAGAAATTATATCCCAACAGGTCAGAGCTAAAACCTCCACAGTATTAAAATTATACCCTGCTGAAACTTATAATGTCCTGGAGAGATTTCATTATGCTACGTACACCGAAGTTTGTGCTGAACTCCAAAATACAGTTCACACATCTGATAAAATATTAAAGAAGGACAAATGTAGGGCTTGCCAAGCTGAGGTGCTGTACACTTGTCCGTGCATATTTGGCCTTTCAGGACTTCTCCTGCATCTTTATTTATTGTTTGGGAACGAAGTGTGTTGTCACGAAAATGACATTGTACTTGGAAAAATCCTATCAGGCAAAGTCAACCCCTAAAATAAGTGTTATAATAAATATGCAGAAATGTCATTCTTTACATTAGCCCAAAGGTTTTGTATAGCTTAAGGATATGTGCAGTAAGCTAACTATAAAAATAGAAGCTTGACAGTGGGGATGAATGTGTGTGTCAAAATAATATTACTCTTTTTGGGAGGATGGCAGAAAAAATGACACTACATCCACCAGCATGATTTTTATAGATCTGCCTCTTTGCCAGATGTCACCTTTTATAAACTACTTTATAAAAACATGACAGCGTAGTGAAGTAGTGTGTTTATAGCTTGATAAACTTTTGTAATAAAGTTAGGATTGGCTGAAAATTAAAGCCTTAGAGCCTACTCATTAAGCATTTGGGAAGCTTGCTCAGACTTAAAAAGGAAAATATTAAAGAAATATGCAGAATGAGTCACAGGCAGTAAGTGGTCTTTTTCAAGAGAGAATGGCTTATGGTTGTGTTTACCAGTATGCCGTGCAATAACCTTTCCAGATATATTACTGGGATTTTAGAGAATAAAGTTTGCATTACTTTAAATGTAAACACACAGAGACAAAATATACAGTGTGTATTAAATTATATGTTTCCAAAGAGTGCTATGAGGACATACAGGATTATGCCATAAATATCACCCCGGCACACAATTGTTTTATTACATAATAAAGGTCTGTATATTACCCTCTGCTGCACCATGCGACACATAATTCAGATTTTTCATGACATGTCTAATTTATACATGTCTCTGGCTCTGGAAATCATACAGGAATAATACCTTGTACTTAAATTGTTACTAGCCTGAAAGACTTCAACACTGGACATGCTATCCCAGAACAAACACTGGTGTGTGGGGGCTGGGGTCACCTCGCTGTGTGCTTCACTAACTGCAGTGCAGGGAGGAAAGTCCCCTCTGGTCTGCAGGAAGGTTTGACAGACACCTTGAAGGCAGAGATGCAAAGACCTCCTGTACGCCCTCTTGCCTCTTAGAGAATTCCTGTCATACCTCCCTCCTTGCTTCTTCACCCAGAGAAACTTTTGAAACTATTCCAGCAGACTTGATTCCGTCCACATTAATAGCTGGTGAGCAGAGGCCGTGGGCAGTACGTGCAGGGCCCTGGGCACCAGCTGCAATCATGGAGAGGCTCTCCTTGACAATATGAGGTGAAATACTCTGTGTGCACATGGATTGCTCATAACTGGAAGTGCTAATCTGCTGAGAAGTAGAAATGCCACCACTCGAAGAAACCCGTGTTTATTTGCTCAGCCGCATCTTTTTGAGAGATGCAACTTGAAGTCAAAATCGTCCTCTGACATACAGGATCTTCTGTACAGGGTGAACCATAAGCAAGCTGCTTTTTCACATATCATTTTTATATCTGAGAGTTTTGTGGCAATGTGAAGCATATTCAAGCCAATGTTGAAAATATTACCATCCTTTTGGCTGTGTTTGAAGTTCTTAACCTTTCCCACTTCTACCCCCCTAGAGATGCACTTTCTTGTATAACTTCAAACTAAACACAGTCTTTCTCTTGGGCTATGTAGGTTTGCATTTTGTGGGGAAAAACACACACAAACACAGTTTAGAATCATAGGAAAATAGGCTTGGAGGTCTCCCAAGAGGTAGTCAGTACACTCTTCCATCCTGTGTTGGTTTATGCTGATGCTCTGCCTATCAAATGTTTGTTTAACCCTTTTCCCCCCCAGATCTTTGGTGATGGATGCTCCACAATATTGGCAGGAAAATCCATTCCAGTGTTATATTATTAATTTGGGGACATGCTGGGAGGAGGGTTTTTTCCCAGGTGTCTAACCCAGCCCTGTCAAATTTCCAGAAGGAAATTGTTTGGGGCTTTTTTGGGTTTTCTCAAGGGGTTGGGTTTTTTTGTTGTTGTTGTGGTTTTTTGGGGAAGGGGTGGGAGGGATAGGTGTTTGGTTTTTTTAAATAAACCTAGTTTAAAACAGAGAAAACTATTCTATCAAATTTTACTAAGCTTGCTTTTTAGTCCTTGTGTGCCCCAAGAAAATGATGCTGTACAACAGTGAAAGCACAAATTTGCTTCAATTTGAATTTGAAGCTGAGCTTTACTTTAGTATATAGTATGGAAATCAATCTAAAAGAACCTTTTGTTCTGCAGTACATTCTAATGGATGGGAGTTCTGCTTTGGATGGCATAATAGGAAAAGTGGCTTGCTCATGAGATTAATGGTCTCTTGCAGGTAGAGTCACAGTGGGTGCCTGGCTAAGTGTGAAAGCTCCCACAACAATATGGAGGGCACAGGATACTGGGTTTTCCTGAGAATTGTTCCTAATAGCTGAGCACACACGAGCACAGGCCACTCCTGGGAGGCATCTGCTGTGCTGCCTGCAAGATCCCAAGTGACATCAACCCCAACAGACCTGTGACCCATCAGGTAACAGAGCAGTGAAGGAGTTACCTGGCTGCATTAGTGCCCAAGATGCAAGGCTCCTTGGGCGGGAGAACACGGCAGAAGCTTGAAATGAAGGAGTCTCACAGAAAATAGCGCAGAATATTTGTTGACAATAGCGCACAATATTTGTTCAGAAAATAGCACAGACCTCCCTTGGCCCATCCTCTCAGTGAGGAGCAGCCACAGAGGAGGTGCTTCCAGGGCACATCCTTCCTGTGCCCATCTCCTGGACCCCAGTCTGTTGATAGCTGATGTGTCTCTGAGCAGTGCTGACTACTCCCCATCTCAGGAAAAATGTAGGTTACGCTAGAGACAGATCTGTTCCTTAAATTCTCTGCCCTATGGAACTTGACTGCACAGACTTTGACAATGGTAATAGATTTTTGGGGAAGACACATGGCTGTTTAGGCCCAATGTCTCTCACATGTCCCTGAATATATCCTGTTATTTATGCAGTGCTCTGACTGCTCATGGTGCTTATCAGACTGTTAAGGAGCACAGTCCTTGCCTTAGAGAGGCAAGTGAAGGCTCTAATGGAGGAATATGAGGTGCTCTGGTAAATATCTAAGTAGTCATTAATGGTTGAAATGGAAATAGAGGAAAATTACATTATGGCGTTAGAGTGGGTTAGATCTTATGATATATTTTTTGTGTGATGAGGATTAGTTTTGTTCCTCTAAGACTTCATATAGCTTTAAACATGGGATCTTAGAAAACATTGCTTTTTACTGCTGAGCCTGCTCTCCGTGGTCTAAGTAAACAAGTTTCACTTAGTTCCCTGTGCTGAGCTTCGTGCTACTGCAGCCAAATGCAACTATCCTGAAACTAAATAGCTCAAACTTGAGGTTCTTTGGCTTGACTGGTTTTCTGCTGATTTTGTAGACTGAGTGGAATCCCTGAGGAGTCACATGAGCAGTGGGGTTGAGTGCACTGTAGTTTGTCCGGACAATTTTTTTTTTTTGGCAGTGCAATTATTTGCAGGTTCTAATACACTTGTAAATTTCTATATTCAGGGGTTGACCTATGTAGATTAAAGAATTTCCAGGTGCATGTGTTCTGCCAATGGAAGGAAGTTCTTATGCTGCAAGTGGAGCACTGAGACAGCACTGCCTATTTTCTTCTAACATTCTGGCTTTTTCTTGATCTTTCTCCTGTGGTGTTGCTTGTATTTTTTAGAGTCTTGGCAAAATGAAATCCTTTGGGGCAAATGTCATTTTCCTATGCATGATTCCAAAGGGATGGGATTGTTTAGACTTTTATCTTTGCTTTGTTTAGTTCTAAAGAAAAAACAAGGGGGTAAACCCCCCCGCCTCCCGTTATACTTGTGAAAACAGCACCAAAGTTACTGTAACAGCACCAAAATTACACTGTGAATTATGTAGCCATTTCATGCATTCTCTGTATGTAATGGGTGTTAATTTGGATGAAAGTCAGTCTAAGTGCCCTTGGAGAGGTGTAGGTGTTCCCATGTGGCGAGGTTTAGCTCTGGCTCTGTGTGCTTCATGGGCTCCCAGCTCAGCCTGGGCAAGTCCTTCACAAAATGTCCCAGGAGGGGACTTGACCTTGTGGGTTTGTATCCAAAGCTGGATTTAAGGCCCAGAGGAATGCAGCAGGGTTTTGTTTGGCTCCTTTCTGTGGAGGGTGCTCTCTCTCTGCCAGTGCTGAATGTCAGCTGTAAAGGTATGAAGTGATTCTGCATCACACACAATGCCTTGTTCCATTCCATTTTTTCAATACTTTGGCCTTTATGTTTTCACTCTCTGGTCCTTGATGGTTCTTGAGACACAAAGTGAGGTTTTGTAGCTGATTTGGGAAATAGAATTATGAAAAGTTCTGTCAGGTATATAATATGGTGATTTGATCTCTTGCCATATCTGCGGCTTAATTTCTTCATGTTATTTTTTTTTTAAAGTGAGATTTTTTTAAATTCTACTTGCAAGTTATTTTAAAATTCCTTATACACAAATTTGAACTAATTATAAAAATTATAAAATTAAATTATGTAAAGTGAAAGGATTAAAGAGCCTTCCATTGTATGCCTAAGCATTAGGCATGAAAGATTTCAGCCACGCTCAATATATAGCTGGCCATTTCCTTGTTTAAATGCTGATTTTTTTAAAAATGGAATTTTACTTGTGAAAATGGAATTTTTTGTACTTCTCTTGAAGTAACTTTTGGAAACAGTAGTTTTCCATGACTTGTAGTGAGTGGGAGCTATCTGGATCCTTGTCAGGTATTCAGGCTCCTCAGCTGGGGTTTCTTATGCTGAGCAAGTTCCTTCTGAAATTTAATGTCTCAGTCTACCTTCTTCTGTTATTTTTGGAACGTGTTGCAAAAACAAATTGAATTCAATGAGTTTTAACCCACGGGCCCCACTTCATACGCTCAGCGCAAGATCTGTCACCCTGTTCATCTCTTGGTTTTGGATATTTTACAGAGGGAGGTTGAGCATGAAGGCGTGGAAACAAGGCAGCAATGAGCAAATGCAACTGAAGATCTCAACTGTCAGAGAAGGAAAGATGCGAGCAAAACTGTACATTATGGAAAAGAAAGGTGTTTGATTAACTTTATTTGAGTTAGTATCGGACTCAAAGTAGGTCAGCAGTGAGATATTTTGTGGCAGTGTGATGAGATTGGAGAGAATTATTCCAAAAGCAGGATAATCTCTGAATTAGAAAAAGCGCATCGAGGAATGGATTAAGAAAGGGTGTAAGTAGAATGTTTTCCAGAATATTAATAATAAAACTTCTTAGATTATTGTTTCTGGTAAAACAGACAATGTTCTTAAAACCGAATATGGTTTTTCTGGATGAGTATTGAGTACTTTGTGGCAATAAATCATTACTTAGTTGAGAAAATCCTGTCAGAAAAAAAGAGGGATATTGTGATAGAAGGAAAGCTTTTACAAGTGATTAATTCACTTTTTTAACTTCAACTTGGATAGTTATGAAACCCATCCCAGGGATGTTGTTGTCTGGCATTGTCATTTTGGTAAATACTTGAGCGAGGCTTACAGACATGAATAAAGGATTATGCAGGTGCCATTTAGTATCCATCATTTTTTCTTACTGGGTTGGTAAATAATATTTAATTATATTTATAAATGAAAAATACAACCAGCAAAATACTTCATCTTTCCATCTTAATATTAGCTGAAATAAATAATTTTGTTTGGGTTGTACAAATATTCAGGCCCTTCTGTTTCTGCAGTCTTTGGCAGATGCAAAGTGGGCTTCTTTTAAATAAAACTGTTTAAAACAAATAAAAACATGTCCAGAAAGTAAAAGAGGCCATGTAAATCATGGCCACTTAGAATTTCAGAAACTGAGAATCTTGGTAAATGACTTCTTTTGACTTTCATATTTTTGCCTGTGCATGTGGTTATTTTCTTTTACAAAGAAAATTAAGTGAAAAGATCAAAACACAAATTTTCATTACTCTTGTTTTCCTGACTGTCTCCAAATGATGAAGATTGATGTATGTATTTTAACAGCTTTAGCTGAAGGGTCCACTTAACTGCATCTATTTTAAAATGGGCCAAGGTAAATCATCTTTTTCTTCTTTGTACAGTCTACCTTTGTTTGGTTTTTTTTGTGGACAGAGGAAATCCACTTAAAATTCCATTAGTTCCTAAGGGTTGGTTCCTGAGACCATATAAAACCTATCCAAAAATGTGAACCATGAACAAATCAGAGCTATTCACCGCAGCTGTCAGAGGAATAAGTGTTATTCCTCTGTGTTCCATGGTTTAAAATAAATACTTTGTGGTTTCCACTTCTGCAGTGTCTGGCTACTTTGGAAGTGTTGTTGATCTTGGCCACATGATATGAAGAGAATAATTGTTTTCCATGAGGTAATAATTATTTTCTGTTCATGTCATTGAAGTTCATGAAGAAATATTTTACTTGTGGAACTCTGCTTTTCCCAGTAACAGCAACTGTTCCTCTGGGAATATAATACTTTAAGTTTGCATGGTAGAAATATCAAGCTACTCCAGTATAGGTGATTTCAATTTTTTGATGGGTTCCAAAAGAGAGCAACAGAGTTCACCTTGTGGAGTTGTAATTTCAGGAATGTCAGTTACTGAAATTAATTTTCAGATAAACCCAAAAGAAATATAGACAGAGGAAACTTTGTGACTGATTAAAAGAGTTTGTAGTTCATGACAGTAACAGGAACTGGGGAGCCAGCTGGTTTGAACTTTTAAGAAGAAATTTAAGTTCAGGTTTTGATTAACGGACTTCTCAGTCTGCAATTCATATAAAAGCCCTGGAATTTCATTGCAAACAGATTTGAAAGGGAGAGTTAAACCACCTCAACTTCAACCTCAGGCAGAATGGATCTTCTTAATCATTATGAACCTGTGCCATTAGTGCTGAGGTGGGTGATAAATAGCCTGTCTGATGTCTCCATCCAGCCGTCCTCCTTTGTAGCTGTGGTATTGCAACACTTTACACTTCACTTCTTTCTGGTGAGCTAGGAGACCATAGATAATCACTTAAGTGGAGTTCATATTAATTATATTGACAGCAAAATGAAGTATCTTAATTTCCCACTATCGATCAGAAGATTCTTTGGGAGGCTGCAGGGCTTGGATAGCTGTCTGTCGGACCTGGTCTTCATGCCAGAGGTCTGCAAAGTGTCTCATGTACAGCCTTTTGCTGTCCTCCATAAAGGTCTAATTTCTCATTTGATAAATGTTTCGTGTACTGACCAACACTGGGATATGACTTTGTGCATTTAAGGGGTCAGTCTGTAAGACACAAAAAGTAACCCATTTATATAAACCTTGAATGTCAGCTAAGATCTCATGAGAAAGCAGTGCAGCTGAATGTGTGTGAAATGCTGCAGATGGAGCTCTGGAAAAAATCCCGGCCATGTGAGCAGCAGAATTTTTTTTCCTGAAGGTGGGAGGTTTTGTAACAGCCCATTGTTAGGAAAGTTCTTGGTTTATTTGTGATTAATCATGTGCTGCTGTTTGACAGTGTGTAATAGGACTAGAAAGCAATCACTTACAACAGGAAGCAACTGTCAATTAATACACTAATACACTAATGAATCAAGTTTACCAAAGGTGAAGTGCTGAGAAAAACGAAACACTGAGCTTCTGTGTGCAGAAAATTCATCCTTTAGCATTCCAGATCTGTTTTGGTTGTTTTCAGACAGTGGTTCCTCATTGCAGTGTTCATGTTGGTTCACACTGATGCTGAACTTGCACAGGTTTAAACTTCTAACATGATTAAATCTCACCTCTATAGCTCAGAAAAGCTGTGCATTTATTTTAGTGAAAACATGAGAAAGGTCTGAGGCCAGTGCTTGGTTCGGTTCAGCAATGTTTTTATTATTATT
Source organism: Cyanoderma ruficeps (assembly GCA_008694505.1). Taxonomy (NCBI): domain Eukaryota; kingdom Metazoa; phylum Chordata; class Aves; order Passeriformes; family Timaliidae; genus Cyanoderma; species Cyanoderma ruficeps. The sequence continues at coordinate 4,812,942 of VZDJ01000056.1, read as the reverse complement.
CAGGTAGTCATTGTTTTCATAAGGGTGAGTCACATAATGTGGTGTTGGACCAGACATTACCTGTAGTAGGTATTCCTAATATTTGACAGCCAGACAGATTTATTGGTTTGGGGGCTTTTTTCAGAGGTGGCATATCACTTGCACACAGAGTCCAAAATGTGCTGGGATATTTCTGTTTGCAATTCTGTGTACTCTGCCACAGGTAGGTGAAAACAAAAGCCTGAGACATTTCCATTTAGAGACACAGACTCTGGCGATTTGGTATTCCGCCTCAAGGTTTCAGTAACCCATATTTCAGATTTCGTTACAATGTGTTCAGTGATGTTGTTCTACATTATTTTTGTTTCCTGTTTAAAAAAGAAGAAAAAGAAAACAAAGAATGCAGTGATTTTGTGAGCCTTAGGATGTCTGCAGTAAGAATTGGCAAATCTCAGCACCCTCCCCTGGAATCTAGGCAGGGATACCTATCTTTTGGAAATAAATCCTGCTGAATTGGCATCAGATGCACTGTGAAAGGGTTGCAAACAATGAATCTGTGCAGGCTGTCAGCACTGTATATTGCCTCGTGGGCTGGGGTGTCCAGCAGTGCACAGTTCTTTCCATCTCCATGAAGGAGCAAGGCTGTGAAATGCCATATATATGGATTAATCTCAAACATGCAATTTATGGATTTGAAAGCTGTTGTAAATTTACCCCAGTGTTTTGCATTTAGGTGATTTGTATCTACAAGCAGGAAACTGTGTGTACTTCCTGGGCAAATCATTGTGATATTTTAAGTGTCCTGGAAGCAGTCTGGCATAAAGGAAAGCTGTGGGAGTTCTACTAATGGTGTTTGCCAGCTGTGGACATTGTGGTCAGCAGTGAAACCCTGGGTGTGGTGCAATTATGGTTTTGGGTTTGTTTCACTGACTTTAATTCATATAGGCACCTGTGCTACTGCGGTTTGGGTTTTTTACTCTCTTGATACAAAATAATTTTCAATGGCATGTAATTATGTTAGAGGTGAAATGGACACAGCCTTTTTAATTGGCTTGTAATGTTATTTCAGGAAGGGGCGTTCCTTGGGAAGATGACCTGGTTTGATAATATCAGTAAACTGGCACTTTTTTCAGATTGCTATTGTGCGTTAAAAAACCATTAAAGTGTTTGGAATTAGCTTTTGATTTATGAAAAAAATCAAGTAGGGTTTGACTGTATATTGTATATTTTTGAGTAGTATCTTTTAAATATTACGCTTTGCATCTGCTTTAAAAGTAGCAAAGGCAGCAAAATACTATTTTGTTATAAATTTTGTTTAATTATCTGTGCTGAGAAAGTCAGCAACACTGCATAAATAGGAAATAATATTGCTTTTATACTTTAAAATATATATAAGTAGCCTTGTAAGTTGTTCTCCTGCTTAAGGCATTTGGCAGTTTATTTTTTATTTCCTGAATATTTCAAGATGTAAGCTGTCTAATGTTCAAAAGAAGCAGGGCCATAAAGCAAATTTTTTTGAAACTCCAAGATGAATGGACAATTGCAGACATCGTTCCTCTAAAGCACCAGCTGGGAGACTCCATTAAGTTGTGGCAGCAGCACACGGACCCACACGGAGATTTCTGCAGCCTGAAATATTGTTATTGGCAGGTTTCTGAATAATTTCACAAAGGCACTTCAGGCCAGGAATCTTGTTAGTGGAACCCAGTCTCACTTCAGTCTTTATATCTCCGGCATGTAAAACTCAGCTGTATCCTCCTAAGACTCCGAGTATTATTTTTTTATTCAATTCACTGGCTGTGATTGACAAGGACCTCTTCATGAATATGTTAAGAAAGAGCTGTTTCCTGGATATTATGTCCTTTCATATCTGTCATAACTAGAATATTCATGATGCTGTTTTTAACAGGCCTTCTATTGTAAAAGAAATAGCACAGAAACATGTTCTAGTTTTTATAAAGTCCAGGGAAAAATGAATGCCTTTGGGGACGATAGGTATGGGGTTTTTTTTTAACAATTTAGAAATACAATGTGACAGCTAGCAGAATATATATTAGAGAGCAGAAAGCTCTTAAATATTGCAGTCACAGGCCTAGAATTGATAAACTGGTAGGGGTTGTTTATGTATTTTTCTATTTTCTGATGGCTGTAGTTACATAATAATTTCTTGCACATATTTCCACTTAAAGATGCAATTATGAAATCAGGTTTTCTTTTCAATTTTTATTTCTGGTTGCTGAGAGCCTTTTTTTTCCCGTAAAATCCTGCCAAAACTTCAACATGCACAGCCATATGTCTTTGTTATATGGGAACATTGGGCTGGTGAATGCCAGCTGCCCTTTGAGGGTTCAGTGCTGGCTTCTCCAACAGAGGGGATTCTGTGACAGAGAAGAGGGCAGCAAAACTGAAACCCTTGAAGAGCAGCCACCTCTTCCATGCAGAAACAGGCCTACACAACCCCCCAGTGTTTTAAAGCAGGGTGAATTCGTTGTGGGAGACATTTTCTAAGCAAAAAGATGATATTGTCAAAACAAATTTTCTGTTTAATAGGAAATATTTATTTGGTCAAAAGGCTTCTTTCAATAATAAATAGAACATTCTAGTGAAGTGTCCCTGCCCATAGCAGGGGGTTTGGAGCTAGATGATCTTTAAGGTCTCTTCCAACCCAAACCATTCCATGTTTCTATGACTTTATGATTGACCTAACTCTATTTTGACTTGCAAAGGTAGTCTAATGTCATTTTTTGAGATTAAAACACAAATAAGATCTTTTTTGTAGTCACAATTGCAATTTTGTCTTACAGCATCATGCAACTTTGATCTCGGTCAAAAGTAAACACATTTAGCTTTCAGATAAATCACATATTTCCCATGGACATATCCTTCTTATTTGTTTTCCCTCAGAAACATTAAAGCTTCTTCTAGGGAAAAGAAGTGTTTTTCTAGCTGATTCTAATGATTTCTAGTCCAAGAGGCATGGTGTGTTACTGAACAGTTCAGCTGTGTTACATAACTTTGTTAATACTGTTCCTGGGCACTTGCAGCGTATTTCCAAATTAGTGATGGGGACACTTAGAAATGTGTTACGCACTTAAATGCAGATGAGGGCACTTCTTCCACCACTCTACCTGAGGCTGGAATTGTTAGAATTCAGCTCATTATTTCCTGGGAAAAGATTGGTCCAAGCATTGCATATATTGCAAGTAACTCTTCCCTAACTGCTGGATGCCATCAGTTTATTCAAAATACATTGTTATCCTTCTATACGGGGAAAGAAAAAAAAAAAAAAGGAAAAANAAAAAAAAAAAAAAGGAAAAAGAAAAGAAAAACGAAAAGAGCAGCTTAATGTTTTTAGAAGACCCAGAATGGTGTTATTGGAGAACCACTGTGGGTATTCATAGTTTTGGCTGCATGTGCCGTGGGCTGTGTGCCGGGAGCAGGGCTGTTCCCGTGGGCTGCGGGAGCCACTGAGGGCCGTGCACGCCTGCTGGAGGCGCGTCTGTCACCGCAATCCCGTGCGACGAACGGGGCAGCCCCGGCGTTTTCTATTAATGTAACAGGAAGGAAGCTGACAAGAGCACTGTGTTTCACCTGGGTCTGTGTGCAGCACGATCGACTTTCCGTCAGCGGCAGCCGGCTGCTGCCGGGGCTGAGCGCTCCCGTCCCTGCCGGGGGCTCGGAGCATCCCCCGGTGCCCGCGGGAGCCGGGCACAGTCCCTGCGGGGCTCACGGCCCGCTGGGCTGAAATCGAGCACACTGACCTGCAGGTGAAAGGCTCTGTATCCTGTTAGACATCTTAGTATCGTGCAATCTCCCAAAGTAAATAAGTCCTCATCAAAAAGCCGGAGAACGGCCCTGCTTAGGAGCAAGTGCGAACTCATTGTGCGGATCAGTGTGTGCTTAGGAAGGTCGTGCCTGCCTGTCTCTGGTAGCGAGTACAGCTGGGTGTTTTCTCTGCCAGAAGGAAAAAGATGTCTTTTGCAAGGAAGAGTGAGATGTTTGTTCCCTGCCTCTTTGGTTTCTCTTCAGATGTTTTCTCAGGGCTTTTGTTTTTGTAGGAAAGTTGTATGGCAGTGAGAGAAGTTCCAGCTCACTTTGAATGTGCACTGATCCCGGGGTGATGGGAGCTACTGCAGGAAGCAAAAGGCACTGGGTTTTGCTTTGTCTCCAAAGAGGTTTCAGCTGGCACTATTCTTACACCTGCCCATAAAATAAATACAACACAAGTTGTGGAGGCTTCACTTTGCTTAATTTGAGTGATCCAGGCAGCACAAGGGTAATGAGGGGTGCTCATTTTTGTTGTTCCCTGTGTGGATGAGTTTCCCACCTTTATGTTCAGTGTGATCTGTACTGGCATAAACTGGATGAGATTGACTCAGGGCCTGAAATTCACTGTTCGTGTCTTAAGGATGCTCATATTAGAGATATTAATATTTTATTTCTAATAGCTAATGGAGTCCTAAGGACTTTATGGACATTTTATCCCTTTATTTCACTGGTTTTGCATTGTAGGTCACTGGGGATTCATTGAGATCTCAGCACGGGTTCACAAGATTCCTCCACAGGCATCATTGAACTAAATATTAAATTACCTTTTCCTTGCTCTCTGTAACCTCTGTCTGTAACTCTTATGGCTAAAGGGAAAAAGGGAAAACAGAGCTGGGATGAGTTAAACCTGGATTCTGTCTGTCTAAAACATGATTAAGTAGAAAAAAAGAAAAGCAGTCAAAGTGGTGTTTCTATGCCAAAAAACAGTGAATAAAGAATGCTGTTGGCTTCTGTCTCAATCCATAAAAATCCCACAGCCAGAATGTCTATGGAATACTCCTGTAAGAAAGAAACACAGGGAGAGAGACAGTCTGCCTTGGCTTATAACTATCCATGCGTGTTAAACTATGTTCATCAGCACAATGAAACTAATAAAACACCGCAAAACCAAACAAACAAAACTACAAGCCAGACAGGTTGCCATCCTTAGTGCTTTTGGTACTTATTTCATGGGTGGGTTTCTCTTTAGGTGTGCTGCAACTACATTTCTGGCTCTTGACTGACATGGCAAAATTATGATAAATGAAAGGAATTATGATCTTGTGTGCTTTGCTTCTTGTCACATTTGGGTTATAAATTTTCTCCTGCTTTGAATAATTAATACAAGCCAGCATTTACTGTTGCATAGTGATGAAAGAAACAAGAATGACGAGGAACTGTATGTCTTCAGGGAAGAGGTTCTTAATTTCTAGGTAGGTTCCCTCATTTGGGCATTGATTGGTTGGAGACATGTAGGGATGAAACAATCTGACCAGTTGCAAAATGCTTATAAAAGATAATTCACATCCCAGGTAATACAGTCAAATGCCCTTTTGTTGTGTCTGTAATGCACAATAATGTCTCTATGGAATAGCAATAGTCTGAGATTTGCATTTATTTCCTCTTAGACCCCTGGTTTTGTGAAGCTGCAGACACCTGATGAAGTATCTGTTTAAAGACATGTGAGGTAATTAGAGCTCTGCTTGACAAGCAAGTCTGTTCAAAGTATGCACAGTCTGAGTGGTTGGAAAGTGCTGACATGAAGGCGGAAGGGGGAGTAGCTGAAATAGCAGAGAATGAGTGACCTCATTGAGATAGTGAAATGGTGAAACAGGAAAACTGGGAGCTGGGAAGAAGGAAAACTGCATCGAGAGCTTTTGGGCAGAGGGTGATGAAATGAAAAATTCACATTCAAATGAGCTTGAAAGATAAAGCTTGAAAGGTTCTTGGGGTGGGAGCAGTTTTACCACATAGTGGCTTTTAGTGCATCTTGCAGACCCGGTGGAGTCATGTCCCACTCCTGTGCCCATGGTGTTCCCTGCCTGCAGTGTGGATGCTGTTGGAGAGGTGCTGGATGCATTTACAGCTCATGTCCCTCCATTTTGGAGCTGAAGGCATGACCCAGAGTGATGGCAGAGTGTTCACGTGGGATAGAAACCAAATGGTTGGGAATGACAGTGCCTTGCATCCAGGGCAGCTGTAATGTCCTGTGTCCATCCTGAGCCTGACTCAGGAAGGTATTCTAGCGGTACATTTCTGGAAAGAGATGGTAACTTTTATTTTATTTTATTTTATTTTATTTTATTTTATTTTATTTTATTTTATTTTATTTTATTTTATTTTATTTTAACATGCTGTAGCATTTCCCTAAAAATAATGATGTGAGATTATTGGGGCAGAATGTGGGTGGAATGTCGAACACAGTGATATCTCCCCTATGTCTCTGAACAGAAAACAGGAAAACAAATCACCAAGTAACTTTTATATCAAATGATGCAGCTCATCCACAGTAACAGCCATCCCATAAAATGTTCACCTGAAGTCTGTGTTTTCCTGGCCACCATTTTAGGATATGTTTTACAAAGAACATTGAGTGTCTTTTGTACAGCACCTCCAATACCGAATAATTAGAATAGGAAGACTTTCAAGTTGGCTTCAAGTTTTAGGTTGTTATATAAATAAGTTCACAGGAATCTCAAATGCTTTACATAAATCTGACAGCAACTATAAAAGGCCTTTGAACATTTTTGTTGCCAAAGTCCCAGGGATTGCTGGAATCTTAAATAGCCTGTTTTAAGCTTCAATTCAGAAGCTTTTTGTCATGTTTAATAATGTTGTGAATAATTCCTTTTCTGTTCTTAGTTTCCACATTTATAATCCACAAGGATCTTTGAGGCAGGGAATAGATGCTCTCCAGATCCATAAGTGTGAGGGGTCTTTCCTACCCCAAACTCAAAACTTGCTTTCAAGCTCTCTTTGTATTAGTCATTGTTTGTGTCTGGCTTCTTCTAAAGGGCTGTCATTAGAAGCTGCTAAAATCAAAAGTTGTTAGTAGTCTGTGGAATTATGTTTGAAGTATCAAAGTGAGAGACTAACCCTGATGATAAATACTTTGTAAAACCAGATGTGCAACACACAGCTGTATCAGGGAAAGGTCTGAGCAGCAAAAGGGAGGGGTCCATGGCTTAGGCTCAGTCTAGGGAGTCCAGCTCCACTAAGCTGCAGCAATGCATTTTTAGAGAGGATTGTACTGCAGTGCAACAAGACAATTAAAAGCAAAGTACGTGCTGGGAACACGGAGCACAGACATTCACAGGGGCTCAGAAATGCCAGCGCCTGTCATCCCGGGATGACACGGAGTGCTGTTCCTGCTGTCACTGCCAGGCTGGGAGCTCCTAGAGCTGCAGGGTCAGAATTTCCTTTCAGTGTAGTGGAAATGAGTAGAGCTTTGCCTGGTTTACCTGTATTTAATGGCATTCTGAATATGAATTGCACTCTTCCCGTGCACCAGCCAGGTCAAGTTCTGAAAGTGGCCTCATGCTAACTGTTGTAGTTCCTTCAGCTTTTGTGCAGGCTCTTAAATTGCACTGGTGTGTATGTGTTGCATTCCCAAACCTGGTTGTTAGTTTCAGGGGTAAGCAGGTAGGTTCTCTATATAATTTTCCTTTTGAAATTTGATTTCAAAAGATAGAATTGTTTGAGTAAGCCTGATTTTGTGCCTTGTGAATAAGTCTTGGGAATATTAGGATTTAAGACAGTGTTTATGAAAATATATCTATGTTTGAGCTAAACAGTTCTCTTTGAAGTTCCACTTCTTCCTCTTCATCATCACCATGAGAAAACCCTGTTTCTCAATATGCTGTGAAGGAATCATTATTTAGCAAAATCATTTCAGAAAGCATTTTGCTATGTAAATATGTGGAATGGTAAATGTTCTTAAAGGCATATCTTTTTAGGGCTGCCCACACCAAATTGTGGTTTATTTGAGATCATTTAAGTCCACACTAAAGCTATCTACAAACTTTAGAAAAATCATTCTAGCATATATGAGTATTTTGAATAGTTGTTCTAATCCAAAATCGTGGAATATGTTACAGGCATTCATTTTGGAGTCAAAACTTCAAGAAATTTTAGAAAAACGAAACATAGATTTTTAAATTGCTCTAAAATGAAACTTATTTAATTAGAGAGCATGGTGTAAATTGGATTTTCATTCTGTGATCGAATGAAAAAGGTTTATCTGCCTATTTTCATACTTCTTACTGATTCTGCCTCAATGATATTAATGCCCCACATTGTTGAGCTTTCATCAAAAGGTGCAATCAAATGGTTTTCTTTATGTGAATAGCTTTGCTGTTTTGCAATCAAACATCTCTCTGCCATTTGTCATTGTATTTACCACCCTCCAGTTTCACTCTCTAATGAGGTTCTTGTATTTGCTATTGTACATTTTCCGAGAATAATTTTTCTGTTTCGGAATGGAGGTTTGGTTTACTGTAGTTTTTCTAATCTCATTTGATTTTACAGACTCATAGAGTGAAATTGTCTTTCTTTTCTCCCCATTTTATTGTATGGCCTTCTTATTACATGAAGGTTCCTACTATTTTATGACACACTCTCCTACTTCACTTTGCAGTTATTTCCAACAGATTTAGCATTTAGCTGTCCACATCCACTTTATGGCTATGTATAATGTATGGATGGCAGTACAGTGCCATTAATTTTTAATGAATTGGCTCTTTATCTAGTGCTATCTAATAAAGACGATCATCAGAGTGCATTGTCGTACTGCAGGGCCCAAGAAACTTTTTAATATTCCTTATTGCATATGCATATTCCCAGATTCTCTCTTGCTCTCTCATTTGGTTTACCGTGGCTCAATCACATTTCCATTATTTAGTTGAAAATCTGCATGTTTCACTCCTAATACTATGCAGCTCGTGTTGAGCAGTAAATTGGCAGAGGGAGGTGAAGAAATATTAAAAGTTCCAGTGAGCACTGACTTCTCACTAGAGTTTTATTCTCTGCTTTTCTGGAACTGACAATTACTAACTTAAACTGAAAATTGAAGCAAATGAGTGCATCTGGGCTGATTCATTAAAGACTTGGTGTTTCCAATTGCTTGGCTTTCTTGCTGAAATGTCTCTGATGTCTCCCAGGTAACTAAAATCCACAGGACACTGTGGTGGGGCTGGGCAGTGGAGGAGGCAGGGTTACATCTGCTGAGTTAATCGTGGTTCTGCAGATGCGCTGGCAGAGAAACCCTGAGCTCACAGTAAATAAGTATTTATCCACAAAATTATTTTATTCTGTCTGAAAGCTCACTACATCTGCCAGCAGTGAATGAGCTGATTTTTTTTCTTAGAAAAGTGGTATTTCAAGTGCTCAAAGTGCATAACCTGTTCTTTGTGCCATACAGAATGCTGTTTCCCACTGCCTGCGTACCTGTCTGTGCTGTGCCTGTGCAGGTGTGGATTTAGCACTTTTAAAGGTGTGAATGAACAGCTCCAGAGGAGGAGCTCAGTGCAGCCAGAACCAGCCTGCACAACGGCCAGCTCATTGCAAGCCCACATTATTCACTTTCCGTGAGTCTTGCTTAGCCATGGAACTGCCAAAATGGTAATGGTAAGAGATTGCAACTGTGCTGTGACAGCTGTCCATGAAAACATGGAGTGGAGCAGGGAGTTAATTTAACAGGGATCCTGCAAATGCCCCCGGATGGTCACAACCTTCAGTCGCTCCTGAATTTGAACCAAAGATGGGAATGGAAACATTTGTATTACAAATGTTTGATTTCTGCCAATGCACAGGTGCATACAGTAAATGTAAATACTCCATTCAGGTTTCACATTGAGGATAGGTCACCTTCTATAATTGACAATGAGTATTTAGTATTAAAATGTAATGGGCTGCTGTAAAAGTCTCTGAAGTCAATCTTACGTTCTGGTATGATTCATCTCTCTCCATTCTGGTGTTGGTGAGAATAGTAAAGGACTTCAAATCTAAGGCTTTAGTGCACATAATTAAATGTGAACCAACCTGCTGCATCAGTTCTCTGATTGTTCTGCTGATAATTCTCATATCCCCCATTATTTCTCAGTCCTTCTTCTGTGGCTGATCCAGAGGCAATCTCCCCTTGCTGCCCTGCTGCTGTGGCCTGTGGAGCCATGTCTCACCTTCTCCTTGCATATTTCCTGCACTTCTGACAAGCATGAGTAAATGAGACTGGACTTGAGGTATGCCCAGAGGGTCATCACCCCCTCCTTGTGCTGGTGGCAGCACCTCAGTGGAGGTGTATGGCCACAGGACACAATGCTGCCATCTGAAACCCTCCTCTGGCCTCCAGTGAACATCTTAAGGCACCAGTTTTATTTTATTACTGTAAATTCTAGATGTTATCATGTTCTGATAGCCACATAGCTTAATAATTGATTTTCAGATACAGACAATTCTCTTGGGAATATACTAAAATTACCATTTGGGTTCTGAGTGTTTCTGTAAGTATTTGAGTTTGTTTCTTTCGCTAGAACTAAAGTGCCATCTGTGTGTCAGTGCACATATAAAGTCCCTTTCTGTTAAGTAAGTGGCTCTTAAAACCCAGGAGATATTATTTTAATTGCTGCCTTGAATGGATGTTGTCATTATTATTAATGTTGACTGGATTCGTAGTGTTATATGAAACATTGGAAAACAGGTTTTGTTGCTTAAAAAAAGGGCATTTCAGTTCTAATTTGCTAAAAGACTAATTTTAAGCCTTCTTTTTAGAGAAAATAATAAGGCAATTACTCCACTAGTAAGTGGTACTTCCTGGTACTTTCTATAAGCATATCCATACCAGATCCAGCTGAAGTTGGAAACAAAGGTAGCTGTGTTCATTTACACGCATGGTGTGTGGGGAAGCCCTGTGGTAGTTGCTGAGGCTGTAAGATTTTGAATTACTTTTGGTTTTCTCTTATGTTCAGAGGGCTGAGTGCTTTTTCAAGACATTGTAAGATGCTATGAAATGCTGCCGACTTTTTGGTAGCTGCTCTTAAAATAGATGTTGTGGAATAACATTTGGCTTCAAAGAAGCGCTTTGTAAGTGAATCTCGACTGCAGGAATGAGACAATGGCAGCTGAAAAAAGAAAACCACTGAAATAGTTCCTGGATTTCTGGCCTTAAAGAAACACAGTCTCTCTGGGAACATCTATATTGCAGTCACTTCTGTAGCTTGCATCAGACCTTTATTGGCTTTAGGCTGTTTAAAGAGACCTGTGGTTGGCGTGGCTGAGACAAGAGTGCCATAAATCCCAGGACTGCTGGGCAGCCCACCCTGGGCATCAGGGCACTGCAGCACCCAGGCAGGGCTGAACAAGCTGCAATTCCTGCTGGTGATTCACTGCATCTCCCTTTACATTGGTACTTTCACAGCTCCTGAGCATGTGGCTTGTGTGGTTTTATCTGGCATCTGCTGTTTCTCATCCTGGTCTCTGTTCCTGCATATAAATCATTTAGGGGGCAGTCAGAGGGAGTGGGGAACTCCTGCAGTGGTGTTGAATTACAGCTGCATTTAAAATCACAGCCAGCCCAACAACTGGAGTTTAAAAACAAATCTAGTATCTTCTTTTTTATCTGTAGTTTGTCTTAGTTGTTTTAGAATGAAAAAGAACATCCACAGTTATTGAATATTGGCTTTCACAAAGATACAGCTCTTTCCAGCAAAGCAGATAAAAGAACACTTCCCAAACCCACTGGAATACATCTTCCCCTCCTACACAGCATTGTTATGCTATCATTATCCTCCCTGTCTTTCCCCTTTTGCCTAGTGAGGCTGTTTTTATGTGACCAAAAAATGAATGTCAGGTCTGTCTTAACAGTAAAAATCTTACTTGGTGTGTGCCTGTATATTAGAGTGAATAAAGATGCTTTGAAAAAACATTCTTTCTTTGAAATTTTGTTTCAATGGTCAAGGAACTGGCAGTCATAAAGACTGAGGTGATAGTGAAGCTCTGATAATGCAGCTATTGATTTCCGTGGGGCTAGGATTCCACTCCAGGAAAGAATTATTTGGCTATCGTTCTCCAAATGGGAGGAACATGTGATATTCTCCTTCTGCTGAGTATAAAATATGTTCATTTGCAATAAATATAACCTTGTCTTGAGGTTTGTTTTGCTGTATCTTATATTAATCATCTGAACATTTCCACAGAAAATCCAAAGCAGCGTGTTCTCAGATTTCATGGATTCTCTGCAATCTCTGTTTTCAATCTGAAACTGTTTCGGGGACCAGAGACTTGGTTAGGGTTTTTTTTGGTACTTTGGATGTAGGCTTCTGGTGCTCTGGGAAATACGTGGCATTATTTCTTTTTCAGAGCAATCTGCTTGGTAAGTACGTGCTGTCTGGTTCGTGTCAAATTCTTGCTTCCTAGGGTTATCCCATTAGCTTAACTGTTATCCCATCAGAGGGAAAAGGGCAGTTATTGTAAGAGGCTGTGTGAGGATTCATCTCTCTTTAGCAAAGAAAAAAGTATTGAGCTAGAAAGGGGGAGAAGTTCCTGAGAATGCACAGGAGCATTTCTGACTGTGTGCTGTCCCCAAGGGCAGAAACCTTGATCCAATCCAAGTCCTCTCTCCCAGAGGACACATCTACCTTCCTGTAAAAATAAAATGAAAAGGGATAACTGTGTCACCAGCTGGACAGTTTTCAAAGTGAAAATAGATGATTTCATGAGAGATGTAAAAATCTCAGTTGTATGTGCTTATTTGTGTGCCTGATGCCTTCTGTCTTATGCTCCCCATTCCCTGATCTCCAACAGCAGTGACATTATCCCAGCCAGCGCTAGTCTGACATTTCCAAATTAGTGTAAGGATCAGCCTACATTACTGTTTTCTTAAACTTACTTTTTAGTATGCCCCCATCATCCTAAAAACAATGGCAGGTTATGCAAATTCCTGTTAAAAAGAAGAAATAAGTTCCTTTTCTCTGTGGTCAAGCTTCCCAAACCTGATTACTGAGGGTTTTGTGTGTAATTTGCACTCACAGAAGCTACCTGTACAAGAAAATATGTCATTAGTCCTTTTCGACTTGCAGGCAGTGGTGGCCAGCCAACTTCTAACTCAAATATGTTCTGTTTGAAAAGATTGGCTCTCCCAGGGGCACAGGGCTGTGCAAGGCTCAGCCAAGGCTTGTCCCTGGCTCTGAAGGCCACCTGGCTGCCAGCAGGTCCTTGGGGTGGGAGCTTTGTTCTGGGCTCCAGGGGGGCTGTAAGCGTCTGCCTGCACACATCAGCTTATGCTGCTTCAGTCTGAATTAGTGCAGTTTTTAAATGAGCTGGCAGTGTATTAGATCAGAACAGCTGTGATTTCTCTTTTTTCTTTTGCTGTCACATATACAGACGTTTTTCTTTGCTCCGCAACTTTGTCTTAGTTTGTAAATTCTCAGGAGACAAGCAAACCCAGAAACTTCTGGAGCAAGGATGTGTTGCACCAGAAAAAAACAGGACCTGAAGCTTTGAGGCACTGAATCTTTCTCTTGATAAGAGCTGAAGCCCTGGGGCATACATATATATAGCCAAACTCACAATAAATATCAATGCACAAAATGTATCACCAGGAAAGGAACTGAGAACTCACTCTGGGAACAAAGATCTGCAAATCAATAAAAAAGGGGAAAACAGAGATTTAATAAGAAAACTTACTGCGTTTCAACAATACCCTAGCCTGCCCCACCCAGTGACCAAGAACAGGACTTTACTTTAAAAGCTCTGCAGAGATAAGTTGTGCTGTGATTTGCTCACACTACTGCTATTTTTCAAACTCTTTAAATACCATGAATATAAAGTTATCCTGATGAAAGATAGTTGCATGTGAGCCTGGATATACTGCAAGGCAAGCACAGTGGCAGAAATGCATTTCTCTTACAGGTATGTACCTTCAGCACCATACTGAGATTTCATGCAGTGGCACTGCCTGTTGTGGAAATCATGGCACATCTGATGTCAGGACCTCCAGTGGCATTTTAATGGTATTATTTACAACTTGCATGCAGTTGAAGGCTTGACAGCTGCTTCAAAAACAAGTATTGCTTGTTTGAGATGATTGCAGCCACGTGTAGCTTATCACACAGAAGGCAAAGGGACATGGTGAAGCCAGAGCAAACAAATTCAGTGGCAGTATTTGCCTGTTGGTCTTAGTCCCAAATTGCTGGCTTTATTAGTTGGAACAGGAAAGGAGTCTAACTCCTAGATGCCTTTAAGTAGAGCAGCTCTGCTCAGGAAGAGGGGAAAAGCATATGGAAAAATAGGGAGTATCTGTGTGTATATATAAAAGTTAGGCATGAGTGGGAGAAAGTAGAGACCTTCATGAGTATGGAGCTGAATTATTTGGGCTCAGGAGGACGGGAGTGAGAGGAGAAATGTGTGAAGGGAGGGAGGTGATATTTGAGGCAGCAGAGTGACCCATCGCACTGAGCAAATCCAAGTGTGGAGGTGCAATGGAGGGGATGTGTGTAGAAATGAACAGGTCTGTTGGGGAGTTCTGAGATCAAAACATGCAGTGTTTCTTATAGACTATCTAAAAATAGGCATATATGTAAAATGGAGGAAAAGAGCTGGGGCTGATGAAGACCGAACCAAGACATTTCGCTGTTCTCCTCGGAGAAGTGTTGCAAATGTCTGTAACCTGCTCTCCTGCCCACAGAGTTTGCTTTACAGGTAACAAAGTGTCAGCTTGGGATTTGGGATCAGGAACGTACTGGAGGAGCTCACTTTTAGGACCAGGTCCCTGACACCAAGTCAGTCTGGTTTTCTATGGGTGATGAGCTTGCAATTTGGAAATGCTCTTGGAAGTGCCCTGGCTTTGTCAGTGGGAGATGTGACCACAGTGAACAAGTGATCTTGGCATCTTCCCCCTCTCCATCCACTGTGGCTGTCTTTTAGAGTCATTAACAAGAGCAAACAAACAAAAAGCACTTTGAAATTGCATACTATTTTACATATACACTTTTAAAAATCAGGTATGCCAAAATGTTAAGCTAATTACTGAGAACGCCTGTGCTTATCAGGATCTCTTATCAGGTTGTTCATTCTTCTCTGACCACTGCCTGCGTGACCTGAATTTGTGTGCAGCCTGGGCACCTCCTGGGTGTGCCAAGTTCTGCACAGACCATTTGTGTAACACTGACTTTACAAAGGAAACCAGGGTTCTGCCTTATTTAAACACTTTCCTATATCAATAAAAGACTATCAGAGATCTAATATAACCTGATTCAGGATTTCTTTTGGTCCTTGTAACCCTAGATTAAAGCTAATTACTTGATAGTATCAGTCAGTCAATCAAACAAGCCTTGTAAAAATCAATATAGCTCGTAACATATTAATATCCTTTGTTCAGGCTCTTTATACATCATCTGCCACCTTAATTGGTACTGATGTCAAGCCACACAATGGTTCAAATCTGGGCTGATTTGTTTTAGCAGTAACATGTTACCCAGCTAATGCAGGATCATTAACATCATTTTTCCAGTTACTGACCTTGGAGCAGCTGTTCAGAGTTTGCTTATGAAAATTGTCATTACCCTTTGCTTGTTTTTTATTCTTCTACTTCTTTCTGGATTACTCTTGACAAGAAGAGTCCAGAGCTAAGTTTCAGCTGATTGCTGAGCTTATTTTTTTCTAGCTGATATGAATTATTTTGCAGGAATGAAGTTCTTATGATAACTAAGCAAAATTAAATCTCTTCAGTGTGTGACCTCCAAAATGATGATACTAAACATCATAAGGCTTATGGATCAGCAGCAAGAGCCTGGAAGGAGACTATTGCTTAACTTATTCATATCTTTGCCCCTATAATGCATATTAATATAGAATATGACAGTTGTTGTATGGACAGTTAAAAGGGCAGAGGAGAAATTGCTTTAAAAAATTCTTATGAAGCCCTTTGGATTAACCAGTTTCCTGTCACCCAGTGTACCAGATGACTGCTCAGACTATAGAAATTGCATCCTCCAAACTTTTCTGTGCTTGAGAAATTTATCAACTCTGTCACATTTAAGAAATTTCTTTCCCTGCGATATGAACATTTCTCCAGGGATTTACAAATTTAGCAAAAGCTTTGCAAATAAATGGGATAAATTCCCTAGGCCAAATCCAAGTCTTGCTGAAATCAAAGGAAATTGTGACCATAACTTTTAGAGAGCAAAATGAGGTTGAGCATGTAGCTGTACATACGCTGGAAGCTGATGGCTACTGGCAGACGGTAAATAAGATTACCAAGAAAAATGAACATAGGTAGAATTTATGTTATTGCATGAAGATTACATGATATCTGCCAAATACTGATAAGGGCGAGCAGCAATCAAAATATGTACTGTAGGATATGACCTGAAATAAGATACTTCATGCTCAGTGAAAACTCTCTGCTAGTTGTCATCTTACAAGGTGCCATGATAGCAGGTTGTTGACTATTATTATTATTGCTATTATTATCTGGAAATATTTCTTTCAGTTCTGCTAAGTGATCTTCCAGAGAGAGCTACCCATTTATCACCAAAACCTTTTGGGAAGCTTTTGGTAGTGTTTTAGGTTTTGATGGTTGTATTTTCTAAATAAATAAGTGTATGTCATATTAAAATGACAATGTCTTACAGAATCTGGTGAGGGTTGAAGTACTCTGCTTGTTGTTAATAGGGGTGGGGTTTATACAAGATGTGTGAAACATGATTAAAATATAGATATGCATAAAGGAATTTCCCCTTTAGATTTCTTTAACTATCTATGCCTGCTAGTTTAACAGTAATAATAGAAATAATGATAAAACAGTAACAGTGACCATCCTGGGAACATGTGACCCTCACATCCGTTCAGGTCCGATGTGAATGCAGCACTCATGGGCCTCATTTCCAGCACTGCTTCCAGCACCTGTTCCCTGCCCTCAGGTAGAAGAGCTCCCAAAGTACTGCCAAATAATGATATTGATTCGCCTTCGAAACGCTGCTTAAATATCTCATTTTCAATGGTACGTACACACAAATGTACAGGTTATTGGCAGAGGTTGTTTAGGAGCTAGAGACTGCTGAGGAGATGGCGGACAGAAGGTTTTTATTCTGTGTTTCTATCAGGGTTCCTTGTGTTCTGCTGGATTGTGAGGCTTTCAAGGAAGAGGGCTTTTATCCTCCCTGAACTGCTCTCACTCTGGGGCTGTGGTGCACAAATTGTTCCCTACATTCTATGTTAATGTAAATGATGAGGGTGGTGGCAATCTTGGGACCAACCATTCATTGCCTCCCCTGCCCAGGCTTTGCCATGGATGGGGCAGGAAGCCTGCTGACCTCCTTGAGAGGATTCTGTGCTGCTCTCTGCAAATGCTGCCAGCTTGCATTAGGACCTCCCTCAGCCTCAGGGAGTCACAGTGAGGAGGTTTTGCTGTTTGCAGTGAAAAGATTAAAAATTACAGCACTGGCAGGGTGGCCATCATCGGTCCTTCACACTTTCTTGGTGGAAAAAAACCAAGGGAATTTGTTTAGATATGCACAACACAGTCCCCGGGTTTAATCATGACGCATAACAGAAAAATTCTATGAGATCCAAATCTGAAGGTATACAGATATTTTACTTCATCAAGGTCTATTAATTAAATGCAATTTACAGGCTTTAAAAGAGAAGTAAACTTAGCTGGTATTAGCTTAACATTTTAGCTGTCATAAGTAAAGAAAAACAACCTCAAAATAACCTTCCTTTAAGTCTCCCCAGGCTTGTCTACCACATTTCATTCTCATATTTACACAGGATAGAAAAAAATAAAAGAAGGCTGAAATAGAATATTGCAGTTATTCAAACCCCTTTCATCTGAGCCTCTCTCAGCATGTTATTCACCATATCACAACAGAAATGATCACACCCCTCAGATTTAATTGGCAAATCCCATTGTTATGAGGCCTCAACATATACTAAAGTGTCTTTATTTTGCAGTGAGCTTGCAATGTGCTATTCTCTGCTGAACACAATGAATATTTATATTCTTCCACTTGGGGAGATTCAGAATTGTTTTGCAGTAGCTGCATCCTTCAGGACTTTCATTTTGTTTCCCATTTCAAGCCTGAGTATTTTCAGTGATTGTGAAAGTGTCTTGCCAGTTCCTTCTGTCACTGTCAAGTCTTGGTTCTTAGACTGATGCTTATGGTATCTTTCTGGAGAAAACCCCACTTTTAATTTGATATTGTTATTTAACATAATGAGAAACTGGAAGATGACTTGTGACAACAATAAAAGCCATTTTAGAAAAAGTTTTGTTCCATGCAAAGGATATTGCCTCCTCCTCCTCCCTGTGGTCCTATAGTGAATTATCATAAGGATAATTTAGAGTCTCGCCATCAGTGTGTGATTTGTGAAGCTACTTCATTGGTGTAGATGCAAAGGGAAGGTAGACATTTTACCTTAAACTATTCCCAAAAATTCTTAACTTTCCTTTGACTATGGAAAAAAAAATACCACATGCCTGATAACATACAAAAATATTCACAATTACGGCTTAAAGACCCTCTGTATTGTGCTTGGGAACATGATTATCTGAGAAGGCATGTTAAATACCGTATAAGTGCTGGAATAATCCCAAAGCTACCTGCTACAGACAATTCCAATTTTATTTAAATTCCTATTTTCACATGGATATCACTGTCCTTTCTGAGGGATACAAGGTTTTACTATTGATTTTACGGGTGGGGTTGTCAAGAGTATCTGTAAAGCTTGAATTGATTTAATGTCAAATCCAAATACCACATTACTCCTCTGGAAATCTAATTAATTGTAATATATGCCATTGTAACATATTTGTAGTGAATGCTGTTCACCAACACTTGTAACAAATGGTTTAGATTCATTTCCCAGGGGAAGAGAAATGAGGTTTTCTTGATAATGGTAAAAAACACTTTCTAATTTGCCTCAGGATTCACAGTACATAAAAGTTTTATTCATGTGACTGCCTATGGATGGAACTACATCAGGATATTGGATATTCAGTGTTCCTTATCACACAGATTGCCCAGCAAGTCTTGCTAGGCTGATTACAATGTATTATTAGCCACCTACTAAGCCCTCTCTCCAAACAACTAAAATGGAAGCAGAAGATAATTTGTGAATATATTTGATAAAGTAAGTTCTGGAGGAAAACTCTCAAAACTGAACAGAAATAAAAATAAAGACAGTTGGCAGGCGTCAGTGTCTCTGCATTGCTGTTGTGAAATCCGATGATTTCACAATCACAGGGACAATGACAGGGACTGGAACTCTGATTCTATATCAGACAACACTGTAAGGTATTGCATACCTATACCTCTGAGTTTTAAGACTTATTAGAGGAAAAAATTGCAGTAAGACTTAATTTATGTCAGAATCCTTGTTTCACAGTGAAACCCTGAAATTAGTGCCTCAGTAGAAATTTTTAGCTCAATAATTTTTGTGATGGCAGTTGTCTGTGGACATTTGATGTGTAATAATAACATAGTTGGAAACTGAAATGGAACGTTTTGAGATTCCTGTTCCTGGAACTCTTTTCCATTGTAGACTATGTGTCACTGTACTTTCTGAAGTATCCCAGTTATCTTTCAAATTATCTCTTTTTAGTCTTCAAGATTTCCTTCCTGCTACAAAAATTAATTGGGAGATTTTAAATTACACTGAATGATATAATTTGAAATACTCTGAGACAGAAATGTACCATGCTTTAAAAAATAATAAGACATTTGGAAGACTTCGACATGTTTTTTCAGGCTGTTGCATCTAAATGGCAATCCCACAGGCAATTATTGGTATTGTCTGTCTACTTCTCATGGGATGCTTTGAAAAGGCACACCTCTGGCATAATGATGCAGAGATACAATAGCATGCTGTCATCATCAATAATACTTATTTTTTCTTCAGAGCTGATCATCCATACTGACAATTTAATGATTTTTCTTGAAGACTCCAGACGGGTGGAAGCTATGTATGTATTGTTTAGTTACCTCATTTGGAAGAGGGCTACAAAACATCCATATTCATTACCCGGAATGCAGCAGACACCCAACATCAGTTTTAGCTGGACAAAGCGGATAGTTTCCCTTTCTGACCAACATAAATTACAACAGTTGGAGAGGAGAGCCAAGAGAGAGCAGGGCTGGGTTGCAGTGGGGTTGTTTTGAGCAGTGCTCAGATGTGGCTGCCCTCTGGAATGCCCTGCTCTGTTCCCACAGCCCTCAGCAGGAGCTGCTGCTCCTGCCCACGGTGTGCTGGGACAGTGGAGCTGCACTGCTGCTGCACCAGTGCTCTGCACGTGGGCTGGCAACCCACCCACTTCAACAGATGTTTTTACTTGGCCAATGGGAACTTTGTGAACCAACTCTTCTCTTTCTAGTAACAAATAATAAAGTAGAAACAGCTGAAGCAGCTTTTTTTCTTTTGGTAAAATACAAGTGACTTTATATTACCGTGACCAAACATGCCACCTCCTTTTCTTTCTCTGTGGTTTTAATATCTTTTTCCAAATAAAAGACCCATCAAAATCTTTTTATTTTCTTCATATTGAAACAAGGTGGCTTTAAAATAATGCATATGGAATTTCAAATGAAATGTAGATCTCATTTCCATATCACTGTTTTCTTTACTCTTTTTTTTTTCTTTTCTTCAGAAAACAGTTAAGGAGTCATTATATTTTCCAGCAAGCTGTCTTGTACACCCTGAAGGGAATATTATAAGATTAAATGCAGAGTAGCATTCCTCTAGCAAGGTGAATGTTTCTCATTACAGAGATCCCTAGTTGATCTCCTAAATATAATTCCCTGTAATATTGTGAAACTTCTGAATTATTTATTTTTTCATATTAGATCAGGAGTATAATTTCTGAAAATAAATTTACTGTCATGAGCAAATCAGCTTATGAAGGTTATCCATAACCATGGAATGAAAGAGAACAGATGACGTGTTTTGCAAGACTATCCATTGCAGCTTTTAGGAGGAAGCTCCAAATGCGGAGTTAAAAATTGATGAACCATGATTCTGTTAATGAGCGTGCTCAGAGTCATAGCACTTTGTGTCTTCACTATTATATTTGATTGAATAAAAACATCTCTGAGTGAAGGTCTTGGCTGTGAGCCCCTCTGCCCCTCCAGGGACTGCCTGGGCAGTTGGGGATGTGACAGTGGAGACACTTCACTGAGCACAGGGCACAAATCACAAGTGATTCAGCACTTCATGAACCAGTGAGGGCCCCCTGAACTTTTAATTGAGTCTTTTCAGAAGTTACAGGTGCCTTTTATTCACACAGTCGCCACTCCTCCAGAAGCAGAATGGGTTGGATCAATGTGTCCCCAGCTTCCAGCTCCATCAGGTGTTTCCTTGCCTTGCCGGTTGCCTTCTGACAGGTTCTTGAAGTGGTCTTTGATGGCTGTTCCTCACAGGGATTCCTGGCACTGCTGGATCTCTTTCAAGTGCAGTGAAAATAACCAAGGGGAAATATTGCTGAGTGTCAGGGCGTGCCAACCAAGGGCCCTGCTCATGGTACAGATGGACCTTGGTTCACACTGAGCTTCTCCTGGATATAACACTCAAGGTGTTTGGGGAAAATTGAAGGGGTTTTTGTTGCAGGGAGAATCTTCATGATGGTGAAAATTTCTCTCTTGTTTTTCCAATGCCTCTGGGTTTTTTTTTTTTCCTACATGTTCACCCTCTGTTTGCATTTGGGTGTACATTTTCAGTCTCCCCATATTTGAGGGGCAGATGAGGAAACCAGGTCTGTGACTACTAATAGGAGACAGACTAGGACAAGTTCTGGGGTCCCCTGGCAGAGACAGAGCCCTCTTTCTGTACAGGTCTGGCACTGGCAGCTCTCACTGCATTTCATCATCTCCAGGCATCCCTTGGAAGGGGTTAAAAAGCTGCTTGTTGACAGCTCATAAATACAACTGTGTGTCAGCTCATTAGTAAAATAAACAGTGGTGTGCAAAATCAAACTGGTATTTGGTCTGTCAGACAGCACTGAGAAGTCTGTAAAAAACACTTCCACAGAATTTCTTCTACAAATCCTGGCCTGTTTTGCAGAGCAGGCATTTACTGTTCTGTATTTGATTAGACACTTAGGAAAAATGTTGCCCATGTTAGGCTGAAGGACTCAGCAGGTGAAGTGTCTGTCTCCTGTCTGGGACAGAGGTTTAAGTCACAGTTGAAGTTTCAATTAACAGGACCTCATGGTTTCCTGCTGTGACTCTAATGGATAATGGTTCACATTAAAAAGAACTAAACATAATTTAGCTATTTTGGTGCAGATGGCTGTCGATGTTGCAGAGATGGCCACCTGGTGACTGTATTATTTTTCACCCCTGAAGAATGGCTGCTGAGGTCAAGTTTTCAATCATTGGCAGGGACGTGGAGGGGAACTTGTGCTGTGACTCTGTGTGCCACCTGGCCTCTCTAATTAAAGTTCTACCATTCTCTGCTTTGATATCCCCTCTGCCTTGGCGTACACAAAATTCAGAATGATTACAAGCATTCCTAACTAATGAATGGTCTCTGGATCTGAGGAGGAAAACATGGTGATTTTTCGCTTTGTTCATTCTGTTTGGTAATTAAAAATATAGAAGTGAAGAAAAAATGTTTTGTTGTGTGCCTGCCTTGAAGTATCCTTCTGGGAATTGATATAAAGTTGAAATCGTGCCTGAATCATTGCAACTGAGAGAGAGCAGGCAACTGCAGACCTCCTGTGTGTAGCAGTTTCCTTAGCTGAATTTATGTTGCAAAAAATTCTTCCAGTCCATTTGTGCAAGGATTTTGTTACAAAATGTTTTCATTACGAACAATTAAGTAGTTATGTGAGAGTCAAAATTTCTTCTATCCTTGTGCATCTATTTTCTCACTCTAGTAAAGCTTTGAATACAACTTCCAGCAGAGGAGTTTACATAATGCATGTGAAAGACCTTTCTTTTTAATATTAAAACCCAAAAATTATAATTTCAGCACCAAGCTGGGAAATGATTCATTGTTTGGATAATCAAAGAAACAAAGATGAGCTGGCTCAGATGTATTATGATCCCTTTTGTGAGATTCATTAAATGGAGCCCCTGACTTCTAGAATCCATATCAGTGTTCTCTGTCTTAGGGGGATTAAACTCTGCTATAGATTATATTTCATTCAACCATAGTGGATTAGTTGCAGTTTCTACCTTTTAATTAAACAGCTGCTGTAACTAAACACAAATTTGAATTATTTAAAAGTCCGCAGAATTTTAGTCAACTTACAGTGCTTAGATTTTTTAATTATATGAAGCTATACATTTTTTATGATGAAGGCTGGAGTCAGATCAATCGACGGCCGCTAATAACTCATCCTTTCTAGAAGGCTTTTTCCCAGTGCATGAAAGTATTGCAATTAAACTAAAAATAAAGCTATCTAAGAAAAGGCCTATGTCACTTAAATTTTCTTTGTGGCTTTTGATGAGATGTTTGTGGTGTCTTTGTTGTTTTTAAAACTATTCTATTGCCCTAGTGTGTTGTCTAATTTCCGACGTCTGCCTCATTATATCCAAGTGTAAACAGCGCAGCAAAGTTTAAAAGGTGGTTGTTGTGTTAGACTGATGAGTATCATGCTCAGATCAAAATGTCATGATACAGGGAACGTGTCAAAATAAATGTACAGTTGATAGTTCTGTTTGTACGAATAACTGCTCTGAATTCACAGACTACTTCTTTGTGACATACTTAAAGCAAATCAATCAGTCAAATAAGTGTTATCAACAATAATTTGTACAACTGAAATAATCCATTACATATGGTTAACTTTTATATCTAAGCCGTTGCTTACTTTTTGCTTTCTTGGAATAAAAATGGCTGAATAATTCAGAGTATCCATGAACCCTATATATCCTAAAAAGATTTTTGAAGCAATTATAGAAAATCTCACTTGAGGCAAGAATGTCAAAATTCCGCATAGCAGCATTGTGAAGGGCAGGTGTGAGTCATTTTGGATTTCCATAAGAGGAAAATATAGTGAACCATGTGAAATTACTATTGACAAAATATAATTAAGACCATTAAAGCCAAATGAATTCCAGGTGCATGAAGGGTGCACATGAGTTAGAGGAAAAATCTGAAAACTCAGTGCTGAAGTGGCCTGATATATCAATACTGATATGGCCAGATTTGGAATCCATGTTAGTTTGTTGGTTGATCAGAGAGTAAATGCAGAGCTTTATTAAATCAATATTAGAAAAAATTAATTTAAACTACTTTAAAATAATTTATATTAAGAGTAATAAAACTCATTAAAATCTGAATATTTATATGACAATTATCATAATTTTAATTTGAGATTATGTTGTGGTTGGGATGAGAGAACCTGAAGTTTGAGAGAAGAGCAATTTATAGAATTTCCTGGCCAATCCTACTGGTAACTATAGACAAATATACCCAGGATTCAGAATCTCAGTTCAGATGTATCAATTCACGTTGCCCTTTGGGGTGACTCTGCACACCTGGGAGTTTCTGACTTCTGAGCACACGAACCTCAACATGTGGGTGGTTTATTACAGAAAGGTGAAGTTCAATGCTTGGATTTTTTCTCATGTTGAAAAATTAACACAACAGAATTCAGGGAGTAGGATAGTCACTCCTTTTTTATCTACCAAAAGGGCTTCCACTTGCCCCAGACCTCAAGGGAAGGAGTTGGCTTTCCACTTGAAACACATGTCTTCCTCTGAAACTAGAAAGGTCATTATTGAAGGATAACAATATAGAGAATTGAAAAAAAAAAAAAGAAGTTGCATTGGTAAGGATAACTAGAAATTCAACCAGACTCTCTGTGTCTTCTTGAAAGTGCGTTGTCCTCTGACCCTCTGACACAGAGGTTGCACAGAACAGATGCATCAACTGTGACCAAGCAATATAATTTCTGTCATCTTGTCCTTGCAAGATTTCCTGCATTTCTTCTAGTTGAACCTAACACTATGTATGTGCACTTCTATGAAATGCTCTTTGCAGGCATAAACTGATGGTTTAAGTCCTCAGGAGGTCACAAGCTACTATTTCACCCTACTTTTTTAAGGGACATGCTGCACTGAGATGCTTGTGTCCTTGATGAGGATTTGTCCTGTACTGTAGCCTAATCCTTGTGGATTTTAATTGCCCAAACTCACAGCATTCCCACAGCAAAAATGTGAATGTGCCGTGGTCGTTGTGGAAACCAGAATAAACCTGAAGCTGTGTTAACTGTAGCTTGGGAAATGTGGCAGTGTTTTGGTCTCCAGCCTTTTCAGCTGGGTATGATCAAGTCCTTTTGACTGCGGTTTTTGACTGAACTGGGCTGATTTTCACTGCAGTGTGGGTTCACTGGTGTTGGTGAGGCTGTGAGGGTGGGAACAGCTGTGTGGGGCTGCACCAGCTGCCCCTCATGTCCTTTAGCTTGGCAGCTCCATCAGGGAGAGCACTTTGTCAAGTGAACTTCTGGGGTTTGTTTATTCAGTCTTTGCCTGATATATGTACCTCAATTACCTCGCTGGAATTCACCTTGGGAATCTGCTCTTGTACGATAGAAAGGGTGTTTGGGGCAGCGGTGGCCTTCAGAGTGTGGGGTCTGTGTATGATCTTGGTGTGTGTTTTGGCTGAGCGGGTTATTTAGCCTTTAGGGAGGTAGTTTCTCTGAATGTAGTGTTTTCCCTTGATACCAAAATGCAGCATGAGTGTTTGTGTCTGTGTTTCTGGATAAAAATCCCCATAGAGTGCAATCAATGCACATTGTATGGATTATTATTTGTGTGTTTTTCTTTAAAACCTGTGTGCTGAGGCTCCTCAGGGCTGTAAGACTGCAGTGCTGATGTTCAAGTTACATGTTCAGTAGCTGCTTAGTTAGGGTTAACCTAATGCATTACCACAACAAGTGTATTCTGAAAGGAATGCAAGGAAGAAAAATAAGAAAGAAAGATGACTAAATATTGTTGGCACTTGAATAAAAGAAAAAACGTAGGGTAATAATTTCCACAGTCCCTGCAGTCATTCCTGAATTTTTAATATTGCTTTGTTTATTGTACCTTTACGTTGCAGTCATGTTGTTTACCAAATAATTTCAGGTCATTGTAGTTGGAGAGTGATAACTTCCCAGAGTCACATTTTCTAGATGTCAATATGTGGTAGAAGCTCCTGGCTGGGTTCTGTTCCTACTTGATTTATTTGATTGTAGGCTGTCAAGTTTGGGAGATTTTAAAATAATTTTTTCAATTGTGAGGTTACAAATGAGTCATTCTGAAGTGTTTCCCTTCCAGTGTTTTTAATGTTTGGGAAAAATAAATCTAAAAAGGTCTTTATGTTTTTTCCTCACTCTTTTATTACCCTATCTTAGAAGTGAAAGCCCTTTTACAATTACTTTCAAGATATAATTACAGCCCCATACATATATTTAGTAAAAAATTTCAGAATTCATATAAAGTGCAAGCTGCACAGACATTTCAAATGCAATATTATTGCATTAGGTTTACACTGCCTTATTTTGGCAGTGGGACCCAGAGAAGTTCATTTTAGGCTCTCTTCTGCCTGGAGGAGCACAGATGAGCCTGGTACAGCAATCACAGGTTCCAAAAGGGACCAGCAGAACTGGCAGGTATATTGGCACTTCCCCACGGTAATTCCCACTTTCTAACATGGGTGTTTTTTCAGGATGGTGACTGAGTTGTTTATGCTGTTGAAGGAGCAAACAGTGAGGGCTGTGCACTACACCTGCACCTCTGGGATAAAGGTGTCCAGAGTAGGAGAATCTGCCTAACCAAAGTCACCCATTGTACTTTTAATTTGCCTCCATTGCCTTGATGGGAGACACGGTGTTTCCATTTGTCTGTGTGTTGGACACTGATTTCCCTCCGTTGCTTTTGACCCTTTCTGCTGTATTTCAGCAGTGCAGCGTGTGCTGTGTTTTGTGTCCTGCAGCCCCGTCCTTTGCTAAGAGGGATCTGAGCACGGTGGAGATGGAGAGCTAAACAGTGTAATCTCCCAGTGGCATCCTGCATCCTGCTCCTTGTATACCAGCTCTTCTGTTCCTTGCTCAATTTTCACAGTCTTTACAAAAGCAATTTTCCTTTGACCTATATAGGTGTTTGCTTGAGTGAAAAAGGAGTTCAGATGCCAGATTCAGCTCACTTGTGGCTGGGATGACAAATAGACCGAGAATGCTGTTAAATTTGGGGTTACCATGTGGGAAAAGGTGACTCTGGTTTTGCTTACATATTTGATTTGTATACACTCACATCTAATTTTTAGAGAAATGGATATATGTTAACCATAAGGAAAATGAGAATTGATACCCATTCTTTTCCCAGAGTATACATAGGATTGTGAAAATTATTCTGCT
Organism: Cyanoderma ruficeps; assembly: GCA_008694505.1. Taxonomy (NCBI): domain Eukaryota; kingdom Metazoa; phylum Chordata; class Aves; order Passeriformes; family Timaliidae; genus Cyanoderma; species Cyanoderma ruficeps. The sequence goes on along the minus strand of VZDJ01000056.1, from coordinate 4,785,821 downwards.
CCAGTGAGTCTTCTGTTGCATCCATAGATCAGGGTAATTTGCTGGAATATTTTTTGACCAGATATGTCAAGAACCTCCAGGTTCTTGTGTCTCAGCCGAGCATCCTTTTATAGTGGTGACAATGTAGAGGGCTCTGCTGCAATCATAGTTGATTCTTGGATTCTTAGACTAGGAAGGAACTTTAAGATAAGATAGGCTGTTCTTTTCAGTAACACAGGCAGTGGATGGATCACAGAATATCCTGAGCTGGAAACAACCCACAAGGATCATTGACTCCAACTCTTAATAGCCATGGTAACCCCTTCAGACAGAAATTGCTTGGTCTGAGCTTGTTTGCTAGGCTGCAGCATGAGACCAACATCTCTTTAAAGAAAGCTTTGGGAAATTTGTATTTAAACTTTGGTGCAAGAAATTGTGCTTGCAAGCAGAAATCTATACCCTAGGCCTATGTAATTGGAACAGTAATATAAATTTACACTAAAGGAGGAAATTCATTATCATGCAATGTAATCAGGTACGACAAGCTTCCTATCATTAGTTTTAACATGTAAGAAGGGGAGACCATAGTTCAGGAAGATGCATGGAAAGAGTAATCTCAAAAAGAACTTAATTGTACTTGCAATTAATCTAGTACAAAGAATTAAGTATTTCTCAAAAGATAATGTGCATTAAAAAATGAGCACTGCAGAGGAGTGGTGGACAGCAACCAGGCGTGAAAGTCCATCATGAATCCTCATGATAGCAGAGAATCAGCCCCAAAAGAACCTGAAAATTTGTTGATAAAAATCTTAAAAATCAATTTTTTAAGCATCATGGAAGAACTGAAGGAAAATCAAAGTGTACTTAATATGCTGAGGTTGCTTAACACAAGATACGGCTGTTGCACCTGAATATAAAGTATGCTGAAGTCTGACAGAGGAATATTCCTGTAAATCTGCAAATACATATTTAATAATCAGGACATGGTGTTGTACATTTACCATATGAACAAACAGCTGCCACATAATGTCCTCGCACTGCTGAAGGGAGCATTTGAATTCTTCTTCATCTTTCTGATTAAAGTGAAGCCAGACATAGCCATTAGAACTGTCTGCAAATGAAAGCTTTTAAATATACCTGCTCTTTCTCTGGCCCAAATCTTCTCTGCCTTATTTTAATCTTTATCCACATCTTGGTCAGGCAGAATAAGGATATATTTTTTTCTGTGATGGTTCACAGGTACTGAGGAACCTTTTAGCTTTAGGAGGAAGAACTGACCTAGTTTATAGGATGTTATTTATCTCTAAAGTATTTCTCCTTATTTGGTATCTGCCACATAACGAAGAATTTTGCCATACATGTTATACTTTGATCACAAGTCACAAAAGGAGCCTAAAACTTACTATCTTTCAGGGAGATTTTGTTCTTGTGAATAAGGTAGGTGGTTAATACTACAATAACAAATACTGGGTACAGCTAGAACTAATGCAGAGTGTAGAAAAAAGATCATCTGAAAGGAATGAATAAAAGGAAGACTCATCTTTCTTTTAGCATCTCTAGGCATTTTTAAGCCTCAGTTCATCATTTCAAACTGCTTAAACAAAGGTAATTTCCAGTTAGAAGAGGGCCAGCTGTTAAGAAAGCATAAGCAATATCTTGCTTTATCTCCTTTGTAATATTTTTTGTGCTTTCACTAGGACAGTGGAAGATACATAGTGTAAAATCTCATTTGGTCCCAAACATGATCACTTTTAAAACCTAAAAAAGGAAAGATTTATGTGCTACCTTATCATTACAGTTGAATTCCAGCTGGAAATGCAAAGAGGAACAGGTACAATCAGAGACTGTCCTTATGATTTTCAAACTTATTTTTCAGAACTTGCTCTCCTTTGTTTTATTTGAGCCAGCTCTCAACACTTTAGATAACCCACTACTTTTTTTTGCAGAACTATCAGAACAAATAGCTTCAGGTCTAGTTGTTTCAGGGAATGGTGCAGTAAGCAATTGTTTTGATGTAATTCCGAATAGGCTCCATTCATAATCCTGTATTGAGCCTCCCGCCTGGTGGTGGGGAGACAGGTCCCTGGAGAAACATGTGAGTGGATGTTGTGCCACAGACGTTTTTCCCTTATACTGTGTGTTTTAGGGAAGAGATATTTCTAGGTAGGAAGCTTCCTTGTTTTGTGCTGAACATGTTAGCTGGATGTTTGAGCCATGCACAAATGCGAAGTTTGCTCCTGGGAGAATGTGTGCCCAGGCATCAAGGCTGTTGAGAAGTTAATGGAATGCAGTGTCGGCAGCACCTTTAGGAATGGGGAGTTTAGGAACAACAATGACTCTACTGATGCATGTTCTCCTTCTCTCTTCAGCTAAAATGTGCTTCAAATGAGTAATTGCTATAGGGGGAATTAGGATGGGCTATTTTTTACCCACCAGTGCATTTAAGACTGTGTGGGAGGGTCAGACTTGTGGGAGGTTTCCATAAAATTTATAACCGCAGAAATACCATATCTCTCAGGAAACAGTTAATATTAAAATGCTTGACTCAGTCTTTGATGTTCCTCATAACACACAAGTGTTAATAAGTTAATAAGTCCATATCTTCTCAAATAAGTGAGATACAGAAAGACTTGAAAGAAGGCAAAACAAAACACTGCTCCATTAGAACGTGTAACAGAGAAGGAAAGTTATACTTTTGTATTCACCTGTAACCTTATCAGGCGATGCCAGACACTAATTCCTCTCTAGCTGCCACATAAAAATATCTTCAACAAACATAGTGATAGCTTCCCAGGAAAAGACTAATCTTTAATACAACAATAAAAAGGGCATGGAAGAGAGAGAGAACGGTTGATGTATGAGTAATCTGCAATATATTGTACCTGCTCAAATTTAAAACCAGTTAGACCACAAAAGGCACATGCACTCCGTATCCTGGGCTGCATCCAGAGCAACGGGTGAGGGAGGGGATTCTGCCCCTCTGCCCTGTTCTGCTGAGGCCCCACCTGCAGGGCTGCCTCCAGCTCTGGGGCTCCAGCACAGGAAGGACAGGGACCTGTTGGAGAAAGTCCAGAGGAGGCCACCAAAGTGATCAGAGGAATGGAGCACCTCTGCCATGAGGAAAGGCTGAGGGAATTGGCATTGTTCAGTCTGGAAAAGAGAAGGCTTCAGGGAGACCTGATTGTGTCCTTCCAGCACCGGAAGAGAACTTGTGGGGAAAATAGAGACTATTTACACAGGCAAGAGGGAATGGTTTTAAACTGAGAATGGGCTTAGATTAGATATTAGGAAGAAATTCTTTCTTGTGAGGGTGTTGCTCCCACAAAGAGAAGTGCCTTAATCTTCCCACTGTCTATGGGAAGCCAAGTACTGTTGGCACCCTGAAATGTTTCTAGCACCCGAACCTATAGTAACCATCAATGAATGCCCTTTCTTGGTATATTCTCTACCAACAACAGTGCCCCACAGGTGGAGGGTGGAGAAAACTCTAATTCATTGTGGCCTGATTTGCACTGTCCTCACATCTGTGCACTAGAATCCCCAAATTTCTCCCTACCTATTTCCCTGACAGCATGGAAGCAGAAATGCTGACCAGAGCAGGGTCCGTTAAGAGGCTGTGGTGCAGGAGTTGAATTCATGCTTTCACTGCTCTAGACTCTTCCATGGCTTCTCAGTCTTGTGTTTATATCACTGATATTAAAAAAGCTGTTATTGCTGTGCCCAAGGTTTCACTCAGAGCAACATGGCATCATTTTAGTTGTGTGGTATTATCATAAAGTGATCCAGAATCCAGTGCAGAGGCTGTGGAAGAGCCTGACTCCTCTCTGATCCCTGCACAAAAGCAGCCGAGTCGTCACTGGAGCTGCCTCTCCACAAACTTAAACAGATTTTTCCAGAACTAATGTTCTATTTTAAGGTTTTGAAAGTGCATTAACTTAAGGATTTGTACCTAACACTGCTTTCTTTTTCTCTAAGCACCTGTAGAAATGCTTTTGTGAAGGAGAAATCTAATGATCTTATTGCAGAACTTTGAAAGATAATTGAGTTGTCTCCCATAAACTAATGTCTCTTATTCACTCCTGTTGAAAGATCACAAATCTTTCTTTGGTGTGAGCTAGTTCTTATGTAAATTGTAGTAAATAATATATGTATGCATGGGCCAGTTAATGTAGGACTGTACAGTGTTTGGTTTTGAAGAATTGTACACACTTGGCAGTGCAGAGAGGAGGGAGGAGGAGCAGTTAGTATTTCATATCCATGCATTGCAGGAAATAAAAGTTAACAGCTCTAGTAAAATTCATATGCTAGACAACTGTAGAGCTGAAGAGACAGTGAATCCCAGAGGGTTAACTCCTCCTCACCTAAGCAAAGTAAATTATTTGACTTTTTGAAATGTCTTCTGAAATGTAATAAAATCTGAAGGGGGTAAGGATCTTCATCTCATTAATACAGGGTCCCAGCAAATGTCATTTTCTAAGCTGCTTTGGGAAATGGGATTCTTTTCAGATTTCAGCGAATAGTTCACAGTCACAGTGTATTACTTTAGCAGCACATTTCTCTTCCTTACACATTACATGCAGCACAGTTTAAACAGTAGAGTGGGCTTATTTTGGCTTCATTCCTTTATATGAACAGAGAGAATTTTGATTTGCTATATATTCCACTGCTACTGTAGATTCCCTCTCCATCTTAAATGGTAGTTTATTAAGATTAAGTGCTTTCTTATGTAGATGTATTGAAAGGACTTTTGATTTGGTTTAAATTAAATTTGATTCAATTAAAATGTAAGATAGATTGAAGCACATTTGTGAAGAGAAAATGAAAAAGGCTCCATTAAAGAGACCCAAAGCCACAATAGACATGGAATCAGGAGATTGCTATCAGGCAGGCAGGTTGTGAAAACTGCATACCAGAACATTACTTTCAATGAAGAGTCCAACCTCGTGGTATCTAGGTGGGCATACAAAGAGCAAATCACATGGCTCATACCCTGAGACATTATCCAAAGTGGCTAACTGCCTGGGTCAGGTCTTGTTAGCATTCAGCACCACTGCTTGGGCATGAAGAGAGAAAGAAGAAAAGAAACATGAAAGGAGACATTAAAGGAGGGGAATGAGAAAGGAAGAAAAGAAGGATTTGTGAAGGCATTATGAACCCAATCCTTTTTTCTTTGTACTCCTCTCGACCTACATTAAATCCAGGCTCTAGGATGTCCTCTGGACAGGGCAAAAGAGGATTGTGTGTGGCTCATCTACACTCAAATCACTGCTTGAGACTTCTAAAAAGTTTGCCTTGGTACTGAACCCTTGAGTGGTTCTTTCACCCTCACCTGGTTGGTTTGTGAGTTCAGAGCCATGGTGAGCAGGGGTTTGGAGCCCAAGCACTCCTGTAAAACACGTGTTCACCAAAAGATGAGTGTCAGGCACCCCGGCTCTGCCAGGGAGGGGGTGCAGCCTGGAGAAGGGAGCTGAGCCTCTCCTGGGAGCTGGCCCTGACATCCTGCCTGGTGAGGAAACTTCCCAAGGTGGAGACCTTATCCACCCCTGCAAAGCCACTGATTTTTTCCACACAGACCGTGTCACATTTAAGCAGCTTTTGGTCATTTCCAACACGGACCGAATTTAAATCAGAAGTCTTGAAATAGGAACTATTTTATTTTATTGTGAGCAACCAGAGCTGCTTAGCCCTTTGCATAAAGTTTAGAAAATCTTCCTTTTTATCCCCTTTTATTCTTTGCATATGTATGCTTCATTTCAGACTTGGAAATGCAAAAAGGCTTTTGCATTCAGTAGCATTATATATAGATAAGATATTTTACTATTAAGTCATTGTATGGCTATAAGTCAGGATGATCAATGTAGCAGAGATGTTGATTTAGCCATTTCAATATTAATAGGCCACCAAAGAAACAGTTCATTTTGTCAGTTATGTATAAACTCTCTTCTCATTTACATAATTGAAATTCGTTAAAATGGTTGGATTTTTTTTCAGACTGTCAAAGCTAAATATTTAAATTCTCAGCCCCGCTTTGAAGATTTTATTTTTCGCTTTCCGAGACAGTCACAAATACAAAGTTTAATGTTAGGATATTGATTTTAGCAACCGTCATCTATAAGCCAATTTCAACACTTTGTCTTGATTTAGTGGGCTGGATTTAGATCTTTTTCGGTCTGTTCATTGAGTAATATTACACATCAGATGTGCTTCACTTGTCATGTTGACCTAGATCTGATATTTTTCACATGTATGAAGTTATTTAAACTTGCAAAAGTTTTTTTTCTCTGTACTGCTTGGTACCAATTAATGAGGGTTTGTCCCTAACTTGGGATTAATATCTTGTTTTTAAATATATATATTTAAAAAAAAAAGCAGTGAGATTTGGACATTGCAAAAGGAAAGAAAAAGTGAAATTCAGTTTCAAAAAGAAGTCACTAGATTCAGATATATGTCTTTATGCATGGTTCTTGGAGTAAGTGCACAGATACATGACTTTCTTAGCAAAACTAACTCATAGTGTGTTTTCTGAGTGCACATTAGGAAGAAGAAATAGACTGTGGAAAAATGTATCGGGTATTAAATAGGTCGATAATATATAATGGGCATTTCTGTTAATTGATGTAGCCAATGTACAGTGTAATAGCTGCAAAGGAGCTGTTGTGGTGCATGCTGTGAAGACATATTAAAACAATACACAATAGTAATTTAAATTCTAATAAGTCCTTTAACATACAGCAGTATTGGATCCAAGAGTATCTCAATGATTTCCCTGTCTCAAAGGGACAAGCTGTATGGTTTCATTTCTGCAATATTAGTAGAAAAGAAATGATGAGCCCAACTACTTCTAGAGTATGGACTAAACTGTGTGTATGCATCATGTTTTGGTGGCAGGTAACCCCAGTTTATTTTAGGTTAAAGAAGATTGAATAATCTTTGTGCTTTAGTAGGAGCATCTAAATAGCAGTTCCTGATAGTACAGTGCTGATAACTACTTTAAAGGGTCCTTGCTGATTAAAAAGCAGTTGTGCATGATTCTTTTAAACAGCTCTATACTTTCCTGTGTAATCTAATGCACTTCAAACATGTGAGATGTTCATAGTTTTTGACCTCAGTAAATGTAATAACAATGGATAAAGAATTTTTCAATTACCAGAGAACAAAGTTCTGTGGCTAGGAAAATACAGTGATACAGTAAGATACAGTATTTCTGGCACAGAAGGAAAAATGGGCACTGAACAAGGAGAAAGGATAATAAAGGTAAACACAAAGGATGTTATTTCCCCTGTATAATTTTCTGGACAATACTGTACCTTTAGGACAAGATGCCCAGAAGCAGTGATCACCAATTAATCAAATATCACCTGAACTAGGGCTGAAAAGGATTGAGTTAATAAAGCAGAGGGGGAGCTAAAAGGAAGCATGGGAAGTGTTGTTTACTGGAATACAGCAATAAAGATAAAGATGAGTGTTTTAAAAATTGCAGTAAGTTCATATCTCACAAAGAAATACTATGATATTTTTGTAGTTCATGTATTAAAAAAAAAATCTGCCTTTAGGGATTTATACTCTAAAACCAAAGAACTAATCCTTTTATAGTATCACCATAAAGGAAACCTCCTAATCCTTGTCAATGACTCGGCATGCAGTTATTGGATCTGTTCACAATTTTTTGACAAATTCCCCTGCAGTCAGACTAGTCCTGGGGCAAGATATTCTTGGATGTCTTGAACCAGGCTGTAGAAAAGCTGCTCTTTCAGTATGAGACACCGTATAGACCCTTTGAAAGTTCATCTAATAAATTTCATTTTATGCCAAAGAACCGTTGCTACTTATCTCCCACCTCCCATTTGTCTTGAATGTACCACTGCAAGACTGAAAGTTCAAAGGTGTGTATCAGAATTTTGAGCAGTGGCAATTGTTGGAGCTGAGTTTAAGGCAGACCTCCTGGCAAGATTTCCAAACATGTCCTGGAGCTCACTTTTCACGCCCTTTAAATCATTAATAATTAGTTATGTTCTCTGGGAAAAGCTTAACTTAAGAATAATTTGTGCAGCAGATGATCTTTGTTGCATTTGTCCCCATTTGCTTTTACTGAATGGGAAGAGTTCAGCTGGCTGAACCAGTTTTAAGGAGACAAAAGATAATTTGTGCTGCAGTCAGTCCAAGGTGCCAGCTCTACTCCTACTTCAAAACAAAACCCTGTGTCCATATTTGATTTCACAGGAAAAGAAAAATGGTAGTAGCAGGCCTGGACAAGCCTATGCCCTGGTAGTAGTAGCAAGTCTGGACAAGAATATTCTAGCTTGCACAAGCTAATTTTCAAGCTATGATGCTTCAGTTTGGAAGGCAGGGAAAGGGCTTTCCTGGTCTCTGACAGTGCTTGTCTCTTTTGGCCCAACAGAGTTTTTCTGCTTTCCGCAGCCCTGCTGATCTGCAAGCTGCCAAGCGTTACCACCTCTGTCTCTTTTTAAAAAAGAGCTGATATCACATGTGAAGGAGAACAGGCAAGTGCCTTCTACCCAGAGAGCAGCAGAATGGAAGAGATCACCATGGCAGCAGTGTTATTAAGTGCAAAGCCACTTTTCAATAATTTTCATTATATACCAGCTCCCCAGCTGGATTCTTTTCCCCTAAAGGTGGCAGCTCTATTGCAGGCTGGCTGCCAGGTACAGGTGCCCAGCTCAGAAATGCCTCACTGAGGCAGCTTTGAACCCAATAACAGCCCAGCCTTGTAGGATCTCTGCCACAGGCTCCAGGCTGGTGAAGGGATGGATGTAGACACAGTTTATGGGATTGGTGTCGGTTCACACAACTGATGTGTTGCCTTCCCCTTTCTGGTAACAGGGTTTGGGGTTTTTTTTCCTTGTCAGTGCCTCTTCTTTTCAGTGAGACACAGCAGGGAATTAGCTCATGAGTGAGACACCTTAGGAGCTAGCTACATGAAATGCACTTAGGTTCCTCATAAAGTCCTGGAACCGCAATAGGCTTGAGATAATTACACCACTATTATGCTTGATTGCTTAAATATACTTTAAGAATTCATAAACAAGCATAGACTCCTCATGAAATAATAATGAAATAAACATGGCAGTTGCAAATTTCCATTTCAAATTTAGATGAGGTGCCTCTGAGTTCAGTTTGCTATTAATTTCACTGAAATACAGTAGATGTAATTTGGCTATTTAGATGCAACATTCTTCCCTGTGCCCTCTGGCCTGCTCCGTATACATTGCCTGAATGTTACACTGAACCCTGTGCCTCTCATGAAGTATTTCAGGAACATTCTGCTGCTTCTGTATCTGTTATATTGCTGTATTTTAGTTACTCTTGAGCATTTTATAGGCTGGGACTTCACACTGATGTCACTGTGACCTTCAAAGGCATAATGGTGGCTGCCCCATCCCTGGAAGTGTCCAAGGCTAGGTTGGATGGGACTTGGAGTAACCTGGGGCAGTGGAAGATGTCCCCACCCGTGGCAGGGATTGGAATGAGATGATCTTTAAGGTCTCTTACAACCCAAACCATTCTGGGAGTCCAAAAGGTGTCACCAAATCTGCAGGAAAAGTGATGGGTCTCCTTCCACCCATTTCTTCAAAGCCTGGGCCAAAACATGAACCAAATGGGCTGTTTGTCTAAATCCCTCAGCGTGGCCTTTGCTTGGTAACGAGCTTTCTGTTCCAGCTCAAATAATGGAGTAACAGGAACTCAGCAGTCACGTGTGTTGTTTAACCTCCTCAACAGGTTCTACATCTGTCCCTACTCCCTGATTTCTTCTGTGGCACAGAGTGCAGTGAGCTGGCACTGGAATTTGATTTTTCACTGGTCTCTGGACAGCAGGACTAGGTCTCTTGGGGGCTATAAAAAGAATATAAAATGCCCTGTCTGTTGGTCTATGAGTGCCATGCCTTCTACTGGCTAGGGTGCATCTTTTACCTTCAAATATCTTTAAGGATAGCACCATTTTGAGAAAAAAAGGCAAAAAATTGTGTAATAACAATACCAGAAAGAAAGCAAGCACAACACTGATCAAAGAAAACTCAAATTTAGTATTTCAATGTGAGTCTTCCTAACATCTGAATTGAAGCAGATAGAAAGAGAAAATGCACTGGGTTTTTTTTATTTTTTATTTAAAAATGAAGAGTACTGTAACTATTCCTTTTGATTTCAAGGAAGGAATAATTACAATGACCTAGTGTTTGAGAGCTCTTGGCAAGAGCTGTTTTCTTAACACAGTACCTGTGCTGCCCAAAGAAAATAAAAAGGTTAAGTTTCTCAGAGAAATCCAACTGAAATGTGCCTTTGCTCTAACAAGCTTTCTGCATATTGGTGAGCAGAACAGACAAAGTTATTGGTTGAAATTTCATATAAAGGACGTGGTGTGGGATAAGCAGGTGTCCATCACCAGTGAGTTATTTTAGTAGCTCCACGTGCTTTGCCTCTGCCGGAAACACAAGACATGGAGTTCACCCAGGATTTTTTAGATTTGCCAGTGGTTGAGAAAAAAAAATTACAGGTAATTTTCCTTTCATCTCTTCTTTCCCATTTATATTTCAAGGTCGTCATCATCCCCTTAATATCAGGACCCCTCCCTGGAGCAATATGCGAAGATTACTCTTATTTTCTTGGAGATAATGCTATGAAATTACCTGTAGTCTTTGGGTAATTTACACAGTCACGTGGATGAAATCGTATTTTTCCTATAGAGATTGCCATCTGCTAGTAGACTGCTTTGCTGCCGTGTTGCACAAGTTATACTGAAAACTCTTGACAAACATTTTTCAATCTGCTATAAATTTAGTATTTTTAATGTATTTTCATGTCGCCTTGATGCGTAGTAACAAGCTGTATTTAGTTGTCAAGTATAAGGGCTGACTTCACCCCGTGAGGATTGTGAGATCTTTTAAAAAGTTATAGTAGGTTTTAAAAAAGAGGAAAAAAGACAACTGCTATACTTTTTAGTAAAATTTGCTTTCATTTCACATTTTAGTAGAACATTTTTATCTGTTTTTTTACCCTTGCAATCAAAACAAGCTGGTGCCAGTATTCACCTGGCAAGTATTTATACAGAAATTAGAAATTGATAGAGAAAACTCTCCCCTTGCTAGCCAAAGAAGGAGTGCTAATAGATTATAAAAATATCATCCTCTGTGCAGTACATTTTGCATCTATTTACTTTCAGATTTTTTTTTTTCATTTTAAAACTTCTGATTTCCTGCACTGATTTCAGGAAAAGTATGTACAACCTCATGAATAAAATGGGTATTCATGTTTAATAATGGTTCTGAGGCTGGGTATAGCCCCAGCAGTGTGAAATGCCATTAACAGGAAAGGTTAATGAAGGCACAGAGAAACAAAGTTGTTTGCTGATGCTGCATTGCTAAGTTTAGGACAGAATAAAGAAGCTGAAGTAAGATTTCTTCACTTTCTGTCAAATATATTAATAATGGGATTCTGTCTTTTCTGTGGGGATGTAACATAGAACCCATTGCATTAACATTTTTAGGTATTGACTTTAAGGTCACTGGATACTGCACAGTCCATAACTAAAAGCACTCAGTGAGACACAGCCCAATACCAATATTTGTAATTGGAACAGGACTCGTTTAGACAAAGAGAAATGTGAAAACCAAATAACACTGATTTGCTATCCATCAGGAACTGGACATCAGCCTCCATTCAAAAAATTCTGCAGAACTTGGCAGAGGCCCTGTTTAGTCCCATTTTATTGTGGGCACCAGTTCTGAGTCCTGCTGAATGAAACACATTGCACTTTGTTACTTTCTTATTTTAATATGTGTAATCCATGGCATGAATTGCCATTGGTAATGTTAATTTCTACTGTATATATACACGTGGTCTATCTCTTTTGCACACATACACTCACAGGCACACACACCTCACTCTAGTTTTGGTTTCCATTATCTGCCCAACCTGCCCATTGCAAGAAATTGCTATGAATGGAAATTGGTGTGATGCTGTGTAGGGACTGTCTCGGCCAGCCCAGGCACAAAGAGGATGTGCTGGCTTCATTTTAACACCCTGACCCTGCAAATCTGATGATGGAGGAGCCTCACTAACTGTGTGGGAGAGGAAGGGGTGTTAAACAAGGTGGTAGCAGCTTCCTGTGCTATGTTACAGGTTTTTGTAACATTGGGCTTTCCCCAGTTCTAATGTAACACGCTGGATGGGTGTGCAGGAGGTAGTTTTATGGCTGGATTTTGCTGTGTCTAAGGAAGCCTTTTATTTATTTTTTTTACAAGAGAACATGAAGGCCCTATTTCAGTTTTCAAGGCACTTTGAAATCCCTGAAAATGACCAACTGAGAAAGGTCCCTAGCCGTTCAAGTTAAAAGAAGTGAAGATTATAGTTTCTGTGGCCTTACTACTTTAGATAACTTCTTATTTCAATAGATTTAAGTATTAACAGGCTTTTGCGATACCCCTTCAGATTTTGAATTTCAGTCTAGGCTCATATCAAATCTTTAAAAGTGAATTTACTAATAAAGTTGTATGATTCTAGGGCATCTTTGGCTTACTTCATGCTGGGCATGACATCAAAAGAAATTGGTCAGGTTTCCAGCAATGACACACATTTATATCACTTTCTCTATAAGAATTTGATTAAAGTACTAATAATGGGGTTTTGCCCAAAGCACTCTGAATTTCTTTGATTTAACATATCTGCACAGTGACATATTTGGCTTTCTCGTCATGTCCTTTGTGCAGATTAAAGTTAAATATGTCCTGAATGATTGATCAGATGGAATCTATACTCTTTGAATGTATAATTTTAGCAGCTATAATTTAGCAGCCTCTGCATGTGTGTGTTGATATACATACAGGTATTTATAGATGGCACACACCTCTGCTTTTCTGTATGCCCTCCTGATGCACACATGGTAGATTCTGTATATATCTTGTCTCACTGGATACTTTCCAACTTTCTGTCTGGTAGCAGACTGTGTCAGATTGCTCTTTAAAATATCTGCATGCCATAGAGATTTCAGCATTCCCGGCCAAGTGAGGGATTTCACTGCTCAAATATAAGACTGAAACCCAGGTCAGGGACCAATTTAAAACAGTGTTTTCCAACACACCAAATCTTAGTGTGAGTTTTTCAGCACTTGAGCAGAAATTTCTAATAGTCTTTCTGGACCTGACAGGTGTGGAGAAAATTAAAGAGTGACATTTCCATGTGAAGAGATTGCTTTGTGTGATTTCTTCACAACCAGGCATGTTGAGATAGAAATAGTCACAAAGAGCTTTACTCACAGGGACTTCTGTTTCTAGAGAAATGGCCCACAACAGCTCTGGATGAATGTCAGATCAACCATACCAAAATCAGAGAAAGATTTATCAGGTGCACTCCTGTAAGATGAAGAGTACTGAACAAAGTGCAGTAAATTGATGAATATCTGTTTGTGAGTTACTCATTTCAGGAGCTTCTGCCAAGATGTCCAGCCAGCTGTGGAGGTGGGAGATTGTGCAAACCCTTTGTCCCTGAGGGCCTTCCAGCTGGTGGTGCCTCTGTGAACACCCCTGGATGCCCATGGGGTTCCCCAGGACTGGCCTCTCTGGAGCCCACTTCACAAATGATGTTGAAGACTGTCAAAGGACCATGTGATGGCAGCATGAATTTCAATACTGAAAAATACTAAAAAACCTTTCGGAGATTTTTGATGAAATGCATTTGTGAGTGCTCAGTGCACTTTTTAACCAAGAGGTGCAGTCCTCCTTGGGATGGACTCACACTGGCTTAAAACCTTGAGGGTGTTGTTTGATAACACTACTCTCCTCCTTATATGGAGAATATTTGGAAAACATATACTGTAGAGATACAGTGGAGTTTTATTTACTTTCCTTGAGCTACCAATGAGCCCACAGTCAGAACAGTCCAAGTTTCTCATAGTAAACAAGGCCTAGTGTAACGATGGAGTTATTTGAAGCTTTTTGTGAGGACGCATCATCCTTTTTTCTTTCTTTACTTGCTTCCTGAATCCCTGTAATTTACAATGTGTTTGCAGAAGAATTGGGGTTACATGGCCATGGTTGGAAGCTCTGAAAATTAATTGTGCCAAGCAATCTCTCTATTTATTTTCCTTTTGAGCCTGTAATACAATGTTCTGCTTGGGTCCTCTGAACACAGATGCAGTCGAGTTTTAAAGCAAATCTGCTACCCCTCTTATCACTGGAACACATAATTGTTCAAAAGAAAGCTGACAGAACTAATTTGAGTTTTTTCCCTAGGACGTGTCAGCTGGCAATCTTTGTTTAAACACTGTGAATATTATTAAACTTAGTCTTTATTTAATTTTTAATCTTAAAGTTAGGCAGTCCAGCTTTGAATCCATTCCCATCGAGGAGTGAAGATTAGGTCTGTGTCTCGAGCAGTCAAACAGGTTTGTAATCTGCTGTGTGGCTTGTAATGCAGTCCAAATTCTGTGTCATTATTAACCATCTGGATCATGAATTAGTAACTCTGAACATAAATATACATTATATATACTATATGTGTAATTTGTACATGGTAGATTAAAGTTCAGCCAATGAAGATAGCACTTGTACTGCTGTGTCCTCCTTGCTAACAGTTTTAGGAGGCTAAATTGTGAATTGTCATAGTAAATATCTGACTCTTGCACATATTCATGGTGGCAATGGGGTACATGTTCTCACTTAACAATGGAAATTCAGTATTGCAGAGGTCTTGCAGTGTCATTTTACAGAGGCATGAATTTTCATCCTGTGCCTAGTTCATGTAATGGTGTAAGCAAAGATTAATTTGACATGTCAGAAGTTGAAAGGACAGCTACATTTAGGACTATAATCTTCCCTTATAACATATTAATGGCAGTTTTATATCTGTCAAAAGGAAAATGTACCTCTTATTACCCTTAGTAGTAAAGTATATTTTATTTATCGTATTGGTAAGACAAAGGACACAAGGTGTCAATTGGTATTTCAGCCAATTGTCTTAAAAATTACAGAGTATAATTTCTATCTTCCAAAATGCTGGCTGGATTTCTAAATGATGCCTAAAGGTTGTGGTGCCACCTGGGGCAATTACTGTTATGTCTCTCATTGCTGCCCTTTAGCATGAATGAAGCCAGAGGCCTAACTGCAAAAGTCAGAAAAAGGAACCAATCCATTAAATTGATTATTCTGTTGTAACTACTGGAGATTTAACTGATGTCTTTACTTCTTTGTTGAAAATCGTTTGTTTGCTGTAGTAGCTCAACTTCTTACGATGGGGATAAAGGCAGAATCCTGAGATAACTTCAGTTATTAAAAAAATATTTACTTAACACTTTAATGAATCAAACCATATTTGAGTATTTCAGATCAAGGCTATTGAGAAAATTAATCCCAGATTATCTTCAAGTTTTTTGAGAAGATTGAGGTAATTTCGTTTATTCTTGAATGAAGCCATGTGGAATGTTAATATGGCTGGCAGGAAGACTCGAGTTCCAAGGTGCACAAAAACATGGGATTGTGAAATCAGCTTCATTTTCACTGGAATGAAAAGACCTTTAGAGAGATTTTACAAAATACAAGTGTGAGTAATCTGCTGTACTTCAAAGTTAGCAAGTGCTTAGGGCATTCCTTTGGCATGAACCAGGATCAAGCTACTGAGAGAAGCAGCAAAGGGATTTCAAGTTAGGTTTTCTGCATCCTAAATGAGTGTTCTGGTATTTTTTTTATTTTTAATTTCCCTTTATTTTAGTATGTTGACTGCTTAATACGTTTGTTCTACACACAGGGCATAGACTATTAAAGGTGTGGTGGTTTCCTGTTGTCCCTTGGTAACAAACAAGTTTTTCGAAGTGAAGTGTGCTCAGATGAACAGTTTTGCCCATCCCTTGAGGCCTTTCCAAGCTGACTTTGTTTAGCAGACTTTAATTGCCATACTGCCATTTCACAGCCACATGTGCAGCTCCATAGCGAGAAAATGGCTTTGGTGAGGAGGTGCTGGCTCCCTTCAGCTCTTTCAGATTCCTCACAAAGCTTCTCTGGCATAATTTGTCTTCTGGCCCGTCAAGTTGCAAATCCATGGAATCAGCTGGAGCTCTGCATCTTTGCTCTTCTGGCCTTGAGCCTGTTTTTCCAAGCTTGAAGGAAAAGAGCACCAGAGATGGGATTTTTTGGAAGTTGTTAGGAGGCAAAAATTGCCTCTCAGATCTCATGTTCGCTCTGTAGCTGATCTGTGTTTTTGTGGGGCATGAGGAGCCTTCTGCAGTGGGTGGTGCTGGAAGCTGGGCAGATATTCAGTAGAATGCAAGCAATGAGTAGAATGCAAATAGGCTGGAGAATATTTATGTATTAGAAATGCTCATGCTTTCTGGTAACTCAGAAAAGTGATGACATACTGATGTGAGCTGGGATTTTTCTCTCTTTCTTTGTGCTACTGCCTTATTTGAGAGGAGAGGGCTTCAGAAATATGTCCCTTTTAAATACATGTTCTAAAATTCTCTCTCTGCTTTGGTCCCTTTCAAAACTGAATGGGAAACTGTTAGTAGAACACTTGATAAAATTTTAGGCTTTCTATTCTAAAAGCTTTCCTTAGGCTTCCCTAGGATTTCTTAAGTGGCACATTTTAGTGGCTGATTATGCTCCTAGCTATGCAGTATGTAACAAAAAAAATCTATTATATGACTGCAAAAATGTCTATGGGCACTGCCCTTAGCTGCCATATCCACCTCATCCATGCCACATCAGTTAATATTAAAATCCTGGTAGTTTTAGATTTTGTGGATTAGGTCCTGAAAGTAGAGAAATGCTGAGCTTATCAAGGCTTTTTTGTTTGTTTTGCTTTATGAGCATCATATAATCTGTGAAGGAGGAAAAACAATAGGTCAGTAAGAAACAGGACTGTCCCAAGCCATGCTGTCTGAAGCAGGCAGTGTGCAGTCTGCTGGGTCTGAGGGGCAGGGCCAGCGTGGGACAGTGTGGCACAGGACATCACCCCTCTGTCAAAGCTGCAACCACACTCTCTGCTCTAAATCAAAGCTGGAGCTCCACCAAGTTACAGGCTGCACAAACACAGGAGAAGTGATTTAGGAAAGACTGAAAGCATAAGAAGCAAATATGGCAGGAGAACGGGGCACAGAGGTAAGATGTCGTTTGGAGAAGATGGCAAATGAATGGCAGAGCTGAAATAGACTGGGGCACCCTGACATCCACACTGACATTCTGGCCCCTTCACTGCATTGCTTGTGAAAACATCCTGCCCTGAAAAATGGCAGTAGGTGCATACTGAAGTAACCTGTGTCAAGCTGGATGTTTCATTTTATTTTCATTTATAATTCAGGCAACACATTTTGCAGAAAAATGTCTCAATGGTTATAGTCATTACAAGCAGTGTGTGCTGCAGCAGGCTCATTCTGAGCAGAGAAGTATTGTGCTTGCCCTCTGAATCTTTATTACAGCAAACAACTACCTTAAGCTCTGAATTGAATATTTGTGATTAAAGATATGTTTAGAACTGGAAGAGGCCAGGTAAACAGAATAAATATTTTCTTTGAGCAGGACAGGTGATGCCAGTGCCATCTAAATATTTAGCATTTGTTTTCTGACATGTTCTTCTGACTGCAGTGACACCTACTGAGATGATATTGGATTCTTCTTTTACAACATCCTTTTTCCAAATTAATTGCCTATCTGTAATCAGTCAACCATGGCTGCTGTTTGCAAGCAACATCTTCTGTACAACTCTGAATAAGTGAATTAATGCCAATTAATTTCTAGTTATTATTCAAGAAACAGAATGATAGCTGGGGCTCTAGTGTCTCTCGCTGTCTTTATGAATAGTCTCTTGAGATCCTAATGTCCAGTGAAATAAAAAGAAGCAGATTGGAGGGGGGCACCATCATAATGCTTTGTGTTTGGTGATTGAGTGCCCTTCTCATGAAGGGAAACTGGAGTTCTGGGTGTCAAGAGGAAAGTTTAAAGCAATAATGCCATGGGCTGGAAAAGGAGCATGACATTGCACAATGTGCAAAGGCTCCCCTTTGAAAACAGAGTTGTATTAATAGTCACATAGTGATGCTGTCCCTTGCTACAGCTGACCTTTTCTTTTTAGGAAGATGTTTAGATATTTTGAAGTTTCACACATAGATTAAAAAAAAAAAGTTATTACTCGCAGGGATTTCTATTCCTACCTGGAGATAGTCCAGTTTGCAGAGCTTTTTTTTGTTGCTGCATCAGAATAGAGAAGGAGTTTTAAATGGAGCAATTTTTATCTAGTATGTCTAAAATGTGATCTGTTTGGACACGGCTGGATGGTGGGAGAGAGTTGCAGCCAGGCCAGCCAAAAAATGAGTCTGTGAGAGGATGGCTCCAGCTGGATCAAACCAGGATGGCAAAGGCAGTGTTGGGCTGTGTTGTGTCAGGGGTACTGCTAAGAGGAGATGGAGCAGGCTTGGGATGGGGAGGAAACTCAGTGAGAAACAAAGTCTTACTGCTGAGGATACAGAAGTAATGGAAAGTGACAACATAAGGTGATGAAAATGAATATATGTACATATAAATATATAATTGCAAACAGCTTTGTTAATATATTGGGATTTATTCTCATGCTGCCACTATAAAGCACACTTAGAATTCAGAACAGTCCTCTTGCCATCAGAGATGAACTGGCTCTGGAACAATTAGACTCTACTTTTGTCTTTAGTATTTACAAGGCTGAATTAAGCTGCAAAATTAATACAGCTAAAATAATTGCTGGGCCTATACTTTTAAAATTTAATTTTTCTTCTGTCTGGGTGAAAAACTATGTGAGAGATTTATTTTGTAAATTCTGGTGTTCAGAATTTATTCATTTCCCTTTCATAATTGCCCATCAAGGCATCTAAGCCTGGAAAAACATCAGTATGACCCTTTGAGACCAGTGCTGAGTCATGTGGGGCTGGTTCCTTTGCATGCATTGTCCTTTTCTGGCTTCAGAGACATTCTGCATTTACCTCTTCTCATCTGCATTAAACATCCTGCTGGTTCTCTGTAACCTGTGGAATGTTTTCTTACAAAAGGATCCAGAAATGCTCTTTCAATAGAAACCATTCATAGAAACATACGAAGTTGTGCAAAAATTTGAGTTAATTTCTCTTGACCGATTTCCGACTTGAGCTGTGATATTAAGTGGATTCCTGTTTATTATTAAAGTCAAGAATAAAAGAGAGATATTAATCTTTCCCTGGAAAAGATGAGATGCAAGGTGTACTCATCCAAACAAACTAAGAATAAGGCTAATATCCTTTCAGCTTCTTTTTAAAATTAAAAATAATTCTTGGGAAACAAATTTTAACCTGAACCATTGTGTGGCTATTGAGTTAGAGACAGAATTTTGTGTCATTTGTTTTCATGGTGTATTCATAGATAATAAATTATTCCTGTAAATTTAATGGTTTTTAATGTAATACCTACATTCACTTAAAAATGAGTTTTAAAGAAAATGTTTTAGGCACGTTTTGACTTACATGCAGCTTTTTAGAGGGGTGTATATATATTTGTGTGTGTATTTTCCCAGACAGGTCTATTTCCTAGTTTATTGACAAGATATTCTTTTTCATCAGGCTTTAATATGCTGACACATATGTATCTCTTGCTCTGTGCAGCAGCTGAGTTGTTCTATCTAAATGTAAAGAGTTTTCCTGGCTCGAATGCAGTGTACAGGATGAGCGAAGTCTCTGGGGTCTTGCTCACAGCCATAAGATGACACTGATAGCATTTTGCAGATGGTGCTTGGGTGGACAAAAGAAGTGAACATATACAGATCTAATGAACGCTCTGAATTGGTTTCTGTTCAACATTTCTCACTGGACTACCAGAGAAAGGAAATTAAATCAACTCACGACAGCTATCTTGCACATCTCACCTGGGAAGGTATGCATGAGGTAGGACAGGCACTGCTTAACATTAATCAGTCTCCTGAAGTCATTACATTCATGAGGAAATGTAATTCACATGTGATTACTTTTTAATTTACTCTGTAATCACATTCCAAGTGAACAGGGCAAGCTTAAAATGAAATTTAAAAGTCAAATACTGCTTTGTATTAAGAATTCACAATTTTTATATGCACTTAGGTTAATAAAGATTTTACAATAACCATTTGTGACTGAACATATAATTTCTTGACGGAAGCTGGTGCCATACTTTGGATAAAATGTATTTGAATTTTGTCCAAGCATTGTAGTGGACCCTAAGACTTTCAGGATTATGTTTCCTACCAGATTTTCATCTTGTTTAAACTTTCCTATTTTAATAATAGAACAAAACAAAACAGATATATCCCAGATCTGAGCTTGTGTGAATTAATGTGTTTTTAATTTCTGCTTTGCCTCTGAGGTAAATTATACCTTTGTCATATTCATCATCAGGAAAGGCAGGCAGGATTTCCTAGAAACAGAACTGATGTTATCCAATGACAAATGTAGATGTGCAGTCACTTCATGCTTTCTCAAGAGTTTCTTACACTTTAGTTTTGGCCCTAATTTCAGTGAATCAGTTGTGAAATTCCCGTTTGTCAAAAACTCTGAGCTTTTCAGAATAACAAACTTTGAAATCATCTAAACTTGTTGTCGCTTTTAGCTCTATGCTTATCACTCCCAAGGAATTGTTGTTCGAAGTGGTCAGAAGATAGTTCAGTGTTACTGCAGCTGAGGATTGTAAGGAAAGGGGAGTACTGGAAGGATGTCTGGGGTAGATTAAACCCAGTGTACCTTGGTTTGGTATAACTGGCAAAGGGAGCTCTTTCATGTAACATTGGATTTTTGTTTTGTTGGTGCAAATCCAGCCCTCCCTGTGGTGTGTGACCTTTTAGGCTTTCCCAGAGGGTGCAGAGCCCAGTGGTGTGTCCCAGAGAGCCCTGATCCCAATTTCCCTTGCCTGGGATAGGGGCTTTGTCAGCAATAGAGCGAGGACAGAACCATGAATTCATCTCTATGCACTTATCAAGCTGAGGATGGAGAGCCAGGTATCACACTGGCTGTCACTGGGGATTTGCTTCTCTGAGTTTTTGGGTCCAGAAAGTTGGGAGGGGCACTCTCCTTTGAGCAGGACTTCCCAATCTGTGGATGAGGAGAGGGTTGGAAGGGTGCTTACTGCTGGGAAAGGGTTGCAATTGTTTTATTCTGGTTGTGCCCCTTAAAGGAATGAGGGAAAAAGCTTTTTTTTTTTTCCCTCACATTTGGCTCTGTGAAAGTGTTGATTTGATACATATGTTGTAAATGATCTCTTGGCAAAGAAAGACTATGATTAAAAAAGGTAGCAGCCACCTACATGCAAATACAGGCGGTTTAGGATTTTGGTTCATTTTTTACTGCTTATGGCAGAACACTCCCTGCACTCTTTATTTCTGCACAGAGGGAAAGGACACTATGACTTAAGATGGAGGAATTCATGTTGCCTCCACCCTCCATCAAGCAAGAATATTCTGCCACTAGAGCTCTGCTTTCTGAGTTTCTCAAAAGTCTTGTGCCCTTTGGTTTGCTTTGCAGCATCTTCCAGAGTGAGAAAACAAACAGGAAAACCTCACCTGTGGATCTTGGCAGGTTTGGTGTAGTCCTTGTCCTCAGAGCTCTCTGGCTTTCTCAGAATGTTCCTTGCTCCACTGGGCACTTTGCATGCCCTGTGTCACTTATGGCTATGATTTGTGTCCCTCTGCCTTCACACGTTCCCCTCATGAGGTAGAAATCACAAGAATTGGGGATATTACTTTTCAATGAGACCTTTTAGTGGGAGGGAGACTCATTTGAATCTGAAGTTTCCTCTGCTGTTCGGCTTGTTGCTCACTACTGGTTTGGGGATTTCTAATCCCAGAGGCTGGAACTCACCTGCAGAAAGGAGACCATGCTGTTAACATGTAAAACGTGAGGACAGATTTTTATCTTGTGAAGTGTTTTCATCTTTGCCAACGTCAATATAAAATAGATGTTGGTAGCATTTCTTAGTTGGTCAGCAAAAGCCTGGTTTTTCATTTTGAAGGCTCATGGTGTAATGTGGTCAAACGTGACTAAGAACTGGTTTAAACTAAGATCCTCAGTCTCCTAAAATGCAAAATAAACCCCTAAAAATCCTGTTTAAAAAAGACAACTCAAACTATGATTGCATGATTGTTCCTGGACTCCTTAAGTCTTTGACTCCTTCATGTTTAACAACACAGAATGTTGTTAGATGAGCCTTCAGGTCAACATCTGGGTCTAAGCTCCTTGGGAAGTTTTACCTTCAAAGCAGAGATTGTCAGGTAAATCAGGCTTTGTTGTGTCCCTTGCTGTTTGTGTGACTTATGCTATCATGATGTGTTTCAAGCTTCAGTAATGAAAAACTTCTGTAAAAGGACAAGCAGAGGCTTTATATATTTCTAAGGCAGATAACCTTGATAAATAAGGGCACTGAGCATGCTGTTGCTAAATTACATCTAAAATATGGTGAGATAGTTGAAATTAGGTTTCCCATGTGCTTGATCTGTGCCCGGCTCTTTGTATGGGTTTATGGAGCATGAATAATGAAAGAGACTTTGTACACTAACATCTGGAAAGTCATAAAAGTGTATTTATCACCACCCAAGACAGCAGAGCTGAGAAGTGCTGCAGACCTTGGATGAGTTGCAATAGTAACTGAGGAGGTGACTTTAATTGATAAAGCTCTCCTGAGTATGTTCCGAGCTATGTCTCTTGTCAGATTATTAGAATTGCAATTATGATCAAGGTAATTATTGTCTTTTATTGTCAGGGACTGGGTGAAATGCAGGTCATGTTCTGCTAGCCTTGGTCAGGACAGCAGCATCTCAACAGCTGAAGGAGGGCTGTGGAGCATGCCAGGGGTTGCTTTGCTCATCCTTTCTAGGGAAAGAGGTGGAAATCAGTGCCAAGTAATATGTAAGACCTGGAAAAAAATTCCACCTTTCCGGCTTCAACAGTAAAGTCTGTAAGGAGTTGTGGTCAAAATACAGTTGAAAATCATCTACAGTGGCAAGTTCCTCGTTCCTGAGAGTGTACAAATCATCAGAGGAATGAAGAACACCAAGTCTTCAGGTCTGATTTTTGGTACCAAATCTTGGTCCTCAAATTGATTCCTCAGCCCCCACCTGTCCTTGCAGGGTGATTCTGCATCTGAAATATTTCAGGGGGATGCAAGAACAATTACTCACTCAACCTCCAGGGCTTCCCTGGGCTTCACCTGCTACAGCTGCGTTAGACACCTGCCATGGGATCTCTCCTGTTCCTATGTGTGCATTTCCCTTCAAGTGAAAGAGGCTTACTCTTTTTTAAAATCAGTTTTCTGGGAAATCAGTATCTAGAATTCAGTTTGAAATTATTAACCTGTTATTGCAGGGGACAAACAGGAGTTTGTATGACCACAGCGTATGGTATCTTAAGCAAAGATGCAGAGAGAAGTGAATTTGTGTTTTCTTTTTTTTTTCACACAAAGAACTTTGCTGCTGCTTGAAATGGTCAATGAAAAACATGTTACTATAGTTAGCATGCACTGCTGTAGGAAAATATTCCTTAGATTTCACATGCTGTAAATAAATAATTTGAATTTTTTTTTTCAAGAATAGCTTTTTCTTCTGAGATCAGTCTGATTTAATTAAGCAAGTTCCATCATCACACATGCATCCTAACCTGGAAATCATTTAGTATAACTTGAAGGGACAGCTCTGGTTAACCTGGAATCAAAATGTGTCATATCAGATGGTTTGTTTGGTTTTTTGCTTTTGTTTTAATTTTAAAAAATTCTCAAATTTAATATATTTTGTCATTGTGAATTTATAGGTTCTCTGTTTTTATTTTTTTCTTCTGTTTAGAGAGTGATCTCAGGAAGAAATAATTTAATAGCTCTACACCTCCTTTTCCTGTTTATTTTAGTTGTACAAAAAATTAGCAGAGCAGCAGATAAACGTGAATATAAGTGTTTTCTGTAGGACTTTCACAGTCATTGAAAATGTTGCTTTCTTGTTTTCTTTGGCCTGTCCAGGCTGCACCAGCCGGGTTTTGCACTTTCCAGTGAGCTTCAATAACTGCATTTCTTTAGGGAGCAGAAGACAGCATTCTCTAATAAAACACATCTGGTATAGCTGAAGGATCAGTCATGAGCTGACCTAAATGTGGGTTGGAAGTGCTCCTGAGGGGACACTTCTTTCTTCAGTCCTTTTAATCTTTTTAAAATCCTTCGAAGTGGCAGCCCAGCTGTAGAAGTGGTTCCCACTCCTAATTAACAGCTCTACCTTGCGGATGGAGTTGTACATTGACTTTGTTAAGTCAGTCCTCGATGAGACTGATTTGTGTTTGCCTTTCCTTAGGTCAGGGTCCCTTCCCTCACGGAAACCCTTTTGTTGGAGGGAGCAGTCACAGGTAAATGTCACACAGTTTGTAAAGGAGAGTTCATGCAGTTAGGTTTAATTTATCCAAATCTGCTCTGAAAGAGTGTTTGCAGTGGTTTTTCTGTAGCTTGGCAAGGTGTCCCCAGAAACAGGTCTCTCCCAGCAGTGTGACTTTGCTGAATCCTGTCAGATTTATATGCAGCCTAGTTATATAGGTGCTGGAACAGACAGGGGAGCAAAGTTGTGCTGCTCAGCAGAACTGTCCAGAACTAGGAAACAAAAGCTGAAGTGATTGATTGGGTGAAGATTTCTGCAAATGATACCAAAATTAAAACATTAAGCTAATGACTTTAAAGAAAATTGCATTGCCATGTGCAATTTATTCACTAGAGAGAAAGCAAATGTGGTTTTACTTTCACGAAAAAGACTGAAATAAAATTGAGCAAAGGAACCTTATTTTTCTTCTTCTTTCTCTCTCTGCTTCTCCCTGGAACTTCAAAACTGAGTGGCTGTCAGAATTTTTCATCCATTTGACCTCTCACAGGAGAGGTCAGCACTGATCAGTGACTATACTTTTTAACAGATGGAGGGCTGTAATTGAGAATAATTCCTCTGCAATTTGGTAGGCAGGGGTTGTTGCAAACTGCCTTTCAAAGGCAGTGCCAGAATGATAATGTAAGAAACTCTATGAGTGGATTAGTTTTTATTTGTGGGGCTGCAAATTTCTTTTCTACTTTGTTACTGGATGGTTTCTTTTGTTTTTTGGTTTGGGGTTTTTTGTTTGGTTTAGTTGGATTTTTTTTTTCTTTTTTGTTTGCTTTGTTTTGTCCCTAATGAAAAAACTGCAGAATGGAAGCACTCACATTTTAAACAGCCATGTATTTTCCAGAAATTACTTCAAGTGTAATCAATTTTTACCATCTCCTGGGGTGCCCTGCAGCTGAGATGAGGAGGAGTCCAGAAATGCAGTGACAAAGTGCTGACTGGGAGGGCTCAGATGCCCTGGGCTGGACATGTGGCCCAGACAGCTGATGCACAAATTCCCAGGCAGCTGCTCCACCCTGGGTTCAGGCTTGGCAGGAGGAGGCACGGCTGCCAAAGAGGAATTCCAGAGCTTCTCTCAAGTGCTACTTGGAATAAATGAGTTTATCTGTTGAGCACTGCCAGTCCTTGGTGAGAACTAGGGAGCCCAGGTAAAGCTCCTGGAGCACAAAGATGGGATAAGGACTGCAGTCTGTGCACAGGATGGAGGGAACTGTGACACTTCTGTGCTGGCCTTTGTCCAAGGGTGAAGTCAGTGAGCACAGGGAGAGGTGTCCTAACCCCAGAACTACAGGAACTGCAAGTGAAATGCACAAATCAGTGTTGGAGGCAATGTCCAGACCCAGCCGGTTGATGTCAGCTGTGCCAGAGTTTCCTGGGGGCTGATAAGAAGCCCAGGTTTGTGCTCACTCCATTCATCTCCTCAGGTGGAACAGCCCTTGACTCTGAGCCACTCCTGTCCCCCTCCCACCACCTGCAGCCAGGGGCACACAGCTCTGGTGGCCTGAATATTGCTGTGATTTTGGGGTGGCTTTTTAGGTGATGAGGTTTCAGTATCTTGAACAGTGCTAAAGGACACATTCTGCTAAATGCCAATGCTTTTTTTCTCACTTTCAGAAAGAAACAGTTGGTTCTTTAGTTAGAAATCTGTGAAGCTTTGGTGGGTATAGCATTTGGGTGGCTCAATACTGCAACATCTCTAAGTCCTTTCCTATTTTTTTTACTTAAAGTACTGCATATGTTTGTGGATTTTATGTTTGGGGTTTCCACACCAGCTTGGTTGCTTGTCAGAATCCTGTTTGGAGTTGTCACAGATGATTAGGTGCTGACAGGTCAGGCATGTAGGAATTTAAAAAGAATTAAAATTGTGATGTTTGCTTTTCTTTAATCTTTCTCCCAGCCCCACCTTATTCAGCCAAGTAAATCCCTTTCTTTGCCATGTTAACACTGTATAGAAATTTTAAAAACTTCAGGTCATTTGAATACCACTAATAGACTGCAAATCCTAAATGAGAAATGTATGTTAGTGCTGCAGTTCTATATCTTTTCTGTACTTAGACCTGATTATGTAAATTAATATGTTCAACTTGGTTATGTAAATTGAGTTGATTTAGATCACAGCTAGGCTGAGTACAATGACTGTTTGGGGTTATTTGGCATGATACAATATTATTCCCTTCCTCTCCACTGGATGTGACTGCATACTCCCAACAGGCTGCAGCACAATTAATTTAGAAAGATGATCAAATTCTGCCATCATTACTGGATGTTGTCCACAGTGTCCAGAGACCCCTGATAAGAACAACAATAGACTAAGACGTGATAGTCCTCCCATCCAAAGTCTAATTACAAAGTTATACACTTCAGTTCTCAAAGGACAGCCTTTTAGCACAACTTCAGCATCTTTTGATTATCTTTTTGCATTATATCTATAATTTGATCCATCTTTCTTTCCTTCATTCTTTTACGAATCGTAAGAAACAGGGGCTAAATGTGTAATAATGTGAGTCTGGTGTGACGGAATTAAGGGCTTTGTCCCTTATGGATTTGCTGGTGTGATTTCTGTATGTGAGTGACTTTATTTTATCATCAGTAAACAGGCACAGAGAGAACAGGGAAGTGGTTCAGAATTCCTACCATTTCATTTCTCGTGGTGCCCCTGGGACAGAAAAACATGTCTTTGACCTTGTCTTGGATTTACTTGCTTCCCACAGACTGTAATTATGATCACTTGCATTTTTTTCTTTAATAATGATAATAATAATAAATAATAATAATAATAAAGGCAGAAAGAGCTCTGAGGCAGATATAGACCAAAATGAGCACATAGCTTGAATAAAGGGAAAAGTTTTACTTTTAGAAATTGAGAAATGAGATGAAATCACGATTTAAATATCACCTCTGAATCATTAAGTCTCAGGCAGACTTTAATTATGTTAGCAGGGGTTTTTAATATCTGATAAATTTTGTTTTCCTTAAATTTTAGTGTTCTGAATATAGCATAGCATTTCTAATCTTTGCTATCTCCAAATTCCCAAGTATTAATTTCTAAAAGATTTCTTACCACTAGGTTTGCTATCCTTCATCCAGATGGAGCAATGACTTGAAAAACAACAAGGATACACATACTGCTGCATTCTGATCTTGTGAAACAATTGTACTGGTTCCTGCATTGAGAATTTACACATTTTTTCTGGAATTCAGAGGTCTAATATGAACGAGTCCAGTCACACAGCAAAGGCATCTAACAAATATTGATCTGTTTGACTGGAGCTCCAGCTGCCCTGGTTGGCGGATTGTAACTCAGAGTTGCATGTGTGCTTTTCCTTGGGGCAATTCCAGAAAGGAATTCCAAAGGAATAGGATAGCCTAGGAAGCTTGAGTTGCCAAGGAGTACCTGAGTTACATTAAATGGACATTGAGGAAAAATACAGCAAACCTTGACTCAGACTTCCATCAGTCTAGGAGTAGAGGAATCCTTGTCTGTATTAGAATTGTTACTCCACTGTTCTCATATTCCAGCTGTGTTTTGAGCTTCAAAATATCCCACTTAAAAAAAAAAAAAGATTAATGTCAGTGAATGTAGTGATGAGACTTTTTTTTCAGTGAGAAAGTAAAATTGACTCTTTTTTTTTCTTGCAGTTTTTTTTAAGGTTTTTGGGGAGGATTAGTTGGAATTACTGTGCTGTATAATGACACATCCCAGCTAATTCTCTGTGCATTCATAGCAGGCAGTTCTGTAATGCAGACTCTTAGCACACATTTTGATTGATGTGAATAGAGAAACAATTGAGTTACCTGAAACAGATGTAGCAGAGCAGAGCTTCCTTTGGCACAAATAGCAGTTAGTGAATGCTTCAATTTTGGCATGTAAAACAAAATAATTTTAAACATTTCGTTTTGTCAGTTTCTAAAACAAAATATTTTCCATTTTCAGAGTAAGGTTTGTTTCAAACCATCTGCTTAAAAGTCACCACTTCTTTACTTCATTTTTTTAAAGTTTGAGACTGAAATGTAACATTTAAATTTTGTTACAGAGAAACCTTTACCCCGCTAATTCTGATCTGCCAGTTTTAATAATTGGAGTTTTTTGGTTTGGTTTGGTTTTTGGGGGGAGGGTTTGGGTATTTTGGCTTTTTTTCCAATTTTGTGTGATTTAAATATCTGGCTTGATTTCCCCTCTGACTTCTAATGTGTGAGAGTTTATTTTAGTATACACAGATATTATATTAATTCTAATTAAGTTTTTCTCAATAGCTTTATATCTAGAAAAAAATTCTCTAGGGCTTATAAAAACACAAACCTCATGGAAACCTGGTTCTGAGGTCCTGCTGTCATGGCAAAAATATTGATAAATATAAAACATACCATTTGGCCCATCAATATCTCCAGAAGGCAGAGAGACAAATGTGTGGGATGTCAAATCATCCTTGGGATTTTGCACTGCAACTTCATCTAAAGCGCTGCTCCTTGTTCTAAGTATTTTTATTGGTAAAGCTGTACACAGAAGTTTTATTTATAGTTTCATCATCTTTATGCTGAAGTGCTAAGGGACACAGACTCAAAGATGTCATGTTAATCTTCATAAAAATCCTAGTCTCCATGGCCATGCCCCTGATCTGGGTTTTTAAGAGGGCTTTGGTTTGATTATTCTGTTTTTTCACTTCCCCAGAAAGAGGCGCCAGTAAGAAATGACAGCTTTTTTGGTTTTGTTTTTTCCTTCTCTTGTTTTTGTAAACATAAATTTTAGGGGAAGAAATTGCTGAAATCTCATTGCTACTAAACTGACTTTACAAGTTAAGGTGGAAAAGAACTCAAGATACCACTTGAGCCATAAATGCAGTCACTCCTTTAATGCTATTAAAAAGTCTCTGCCTAAAGAAATCCATTGATGCTCTATATTCTAATTTACAGTTCTGTGACTCACATTTGTAGCTATCAGCACCGGCTGCCAACACAGTCAATTCCAGCAATTCAAGGTATACTGATTTATGATAAGAATCCCCTGGAAGGAAGCTCAGAAAAAAACGGGTACTGGAAAAAAATAAATGTTATTGTATGTTGCAAAATGAACTTGTGTTCATTCCGTTTTCCAAATAAGATTACAAAACAGGCAGGATAATTATGTCAAGATCATCTGATTAAAATGACTTAAATTAGAAGTTAAAGGTGCCAAAGCACCTCCTGTAATTTTTCCCTGCTGTTTGTAATAGCACCCTGTGAGGCTTGAAATTGGAATTGGATTGTCATCTGCCACGTTACTGCTCAACGTTACTCTACAACTTCTCAGAGTCCTGCCTGGGACTGCTGGTGCTGAGAAATGTCCTGGAAGAAACACTTTGCATTAAAAGCTTCATGCATTTGCATGAAAAGCTTTGCACTGGTCATGTATATCTGTATTTTTTGAGAATACATTACACACTGTGGCGTTTCTCTTTAACCTATTAACTAAGAGCAATTAAAGGCTGCTCGTCTGCAGTGCCACAAGGAGCAAGGCAAAGGCAAAGGCTGTGAGGCTTTTCCTGCTGAGGTTTGTCACAAAGGTCTCCACCAAGTGGACCTGTTGCCAAACTCCAAGAAACAAATCTTTACAAGCCCCAGCTTTTACAGCTGAAGCACCATTTTGGAGGTTTTGTGAGCACAGTCATTATAAAATTGTTTCCTACACACAGGAGGAGAGAACAGTTCTCACAGGAAGGTCAGGTGAGCAGAGCCCTGTGTCCTGGCAGGGTAATTCACAGCAGGAGTCATGAGTTCAAGGCACCTTGCCCTTGGACTTTAAAGAATTCCTTCTGATAAAACAGCTTTTGTTTCTTATAAATGAGGCACTTGAGGTGGTTAGATACCCTGAAATATTGAAAAGTTTATACAAGCAGGAGTGGGGACAGAGTGAACCAGTACCTTCAGCATTGCTGTTGGTCATGACTGTCAGTGGCCAGCATGGTGAGGAGGTGCACATTCCAGATCTTTTCATTTTGGGATGAATTGCTGTATCAGTAAAACCAAGGCTGGTTTTCTCCTCTGCTTCCCACTCCATATCCCCAATGAACCTGTTCTCATGATGCTGTTTGTAAGGGTTATTCGACCTTTGCTCATTCTGATGTCTTGTTTACAGCTTAAATCCGTTTTATGAGGACTTTTTTTTATGAGCCTGTCTGAGACCATGCTTACTGAAAGAATGTGAATCTTTTGGTCAAGATTTGTCCTTTCCTCTTTTTTCCCGCTGCGAGGTAGTTTCATATATCTCCTTTAGTCATATCCATCATATTGTCGTGGAGGAGTTACTTCCCTTTTCCACATTTTATACTAAAAAGTTGCTATGTTCATACATGGGAATTAAAGGCTCTGCATGTGGGAAAGGCTTTTCAGTAGGGTTTTGTTTCTGACTGAGGGCTGTCTGCTGCTGTCCCCGTGAACAGGGAACTCAACACTGTCACTCTTCAGCAGTGAATATAGCTGTGTTATGGGTCCATGTCTGTGGCTCTAGTTCTGCAGAAATTGAGATGAACACTCCAACTCACAGTGGTGTGAGCTGTGGTAGTGCCAGTGTTCACCACCTTTAGCTCACTGGTTGCTGGATTCCCACCAGTAAGTCATTTGAGACCCAACCTGTATCAGAGGTTACTCATGTGGGAGCATTGGCAGGACCAAATGTTGTGTTTGTGCTCTGAAGTAATAAATCTCCTGGGGAAGAGTATAATTTTTACGTGGTATTTTAGACATGAAATCTGTTTGATGTTTAGGGTAGAAAATTTGATTAAAATTCAAAATTAAAAATTTTAGTACCTCATCATTTGATGATTCCTGTCAACTTGCAGCCCAGGCTATGCATTTCAAATTCATGGGATATTTACTTGAAAATAAATTAGAGAATTATGTAGTGTGGGTGGTTTTTTGACTTCAGAATGTAGCTTGTGTATCCCATTACAGAATATTTTTACCATCTCCTGTTAACCATCAAAACTGGATTTGTGTGTAATTGGTTTAACTGGAAAATAATATGCTAAGATGTAAGTTGTTGTTTTTTGTGGTAATGGCTCAGTTAAATCACTTTCAGTTATTCCTGCTGTTTACAGAGTACTTCAAACCCCCTGCCTGACTCTGGTTTCTGAACTTTTTTCCTTTTTTTTTTGCTATGTGCATCATTTAAATTCTGGTTTGTGCTTTGTAAGCTAACACTAATATTTTGTATTTTGCAAAAGACAGCTGTGAGGTTCCTTATTTTTCTCTTTAAGGCTTTTTACAGTTTCTTTACATATATAGCGTTAGAATACTTCCCTTGTCTTCTTCGCCATTGAAATGTTTCTGATTCCAGTCTGACAATTTTAAGCTCAACTGGGCTGTTTTCCTTTTCATCAATTCATTTGTCAGGAAAATGCACATTTTTCCTACTGCACTTCATGAGAGATTGGTGAAATTACTGGCCAGGAATAAAACCTGGCAGATTTTGGTACGTTTAGTGATGCTAGAACCTCCCTGCACTCCATCCTTAGCCAATCCAATCCTAGTATCGTACAACAAATGGTATCACAACAGGGTCCAGGTGGAGAAATTTCAGCTGAGACACTGCCCTTGAGCTTGCCTGAAGAGAAGCCAGTTGTCCCAATCTTTGTGTGTTACAGCTGAGGAAGGATTCACAGCCTGCTCTGGAAAAGTGAAATCATGTGAAAATACACATTGGGGCAGATCACAGCCACAGCTGGGAACTGCTGCTCTCCTCATAAAGGGAATCATGAGCCTGCCTGGGCTCTTCCAGTGCAAATCACAGCAAGGTGGCCTTAAATAATTGAAGATGATTTAAGCAGAAGTGTTTTCCTATGCTCTGAGTTAGAACTGGTTGCCTCACATGCCTGGTCACTGAGTCTCAGCTGAAGGGGCGTAGATCAAGGTTGGGCTGCAGCTTCTCAAACTCTGCCTGAACAAGGTTATTGTCCCAAGAGAGAGGCTCCTGCAGTGTCCCGGGGGAAAGTGAAGGCTGTAGAGGAAAAAGGTTCAGCAACACTGAAGTGCTGAAGATGTGACTTACCAAATACCAGTATTTCAAAAGTTCCCATATTAAGGTGGTTTTAAGCAGAACAACCTGATGCTTGCAATGATGATTTACAAAGCAGCAGAAGTTCTTATAGCCCTGGTTGCTTTCTGCTCCAGTTTGTAGCACTTGCAGTTCTTCCCCCTGCATTTCCTCAAGTCATACAATGGTGAGGAAATGAGAATGGAGCAAATGTGTCCTTGTCCTTGGGCAAACCAAAAGCTTCAATGTCACTTCATGATGAGTCCACTGCTAGTGAGAGGCAAGAAGTTGTGTATATATATATCTATTTTTTTTCTTTATTAGAAACAGCTCCCCATGCATCTTTTTCTTATGCACCATTTTCCTTCACTGGGCCGGAACTGGTATCACAATATTTTCTACATTTTGATAAAAATTAGAATTAATATTTTTAAAATTAGATAACAGTGTAATACAACTGCAGCTAAGCTCTTCCTGCTGCTTTTGGCTTGTGCTCGTTTTAAAAAAGGCTCGTTAAAGAGTGAGTTAACTTGTATGTACCTGAGTGCGTGGTCTATCAAGAGAGGCCTTGTAATTTGATTTGGTCACTGCATTTCTGGTATGACCCTTTTTATCACCTCTGTAAATTCCATTGAAAAGCTTTGCATTGGTCACATATATCTATGTTTTGTGTGAATACATTACACACTGTGGTGTTTCTCTCTAACCTATTAAGTAGGAGCAATTAAACTGTACCCTGAAAACAGAACAAATAATATTAAACAATATGAATATACCTCAAATCTGAGAGCTGTTGCTTTCCTGTTGGTTTACCTGCTTGTGGTATTATCTAAGTAATATTTCTGGATTTTCATCCTGTTTTTAGAGTGCTTTTTGTTTTGCATTTATCTACATAGCAAGTGTGGGAGAGCACGTAGAAGAGAGGAATGGAGTGTCTTGACCTACATTAACTCACAGCTGAGTAGCAGCAGTGTTTCTGGTTTGATCTGACAACATCTGGAAAAGTTGATGCATTATCTGTCCTCACTGTTACTTTTTGAGATCACGCTCTGTGATCTTCCCTGCCTGTCTGTGCTCTCACCAACCTCAGTTGCTCAGGGCACTTTTGTTCTGGGGAAGATAGTGGGTGACTGTGCAGGCCTGTGACCCTTCCTCAGGCTGTGTAGGAATGGATTCTGGAGGACGGAAGGCAGAAGCAATTTCCTTTCTAAGGAGCAGTGCTGCCTGTTTGAGAGGCTTTGTGATGTACTAACAGTTCTGGAGCTTGAGACAAAGAGAGGTGAGGAAAGACTCAGAGCTCTGGCCGCAGTCCTCATCCTCTCAGCAGGGACCCCTCTGTGGTCACAAGGGCAGAGGGATGTGCCATCCCTCTGGGTTCTTCCTGAATCTTTAACCCTTTCTGAGAAGGGTGACCTGACAGCCCTTTTTCAAATAATCAGCCTGTATGTCTTTACGTTCCTATCTGTTCCCCAGCTGTTCTTTGGCCAGCTTTACCTCTGATCATGCCAGTTACCCATAACATGCTTTGGAGGGCTGAGGATGTCCATATTAGCTCTCAGTATCCTGGCAGAGTGAAGCTTAACACTGGTTTTATTGACAGAAAAGAAGACATTAGCTTCGCTGCCTGGTTGCTGTGGTCTCAGCCAAGGGAGAGATGCAGACAAGCAGCTGAGAGTTACAGAGATGGATTGTAACAATGGCTTCTTCCAATTTGGGATAAAATACAGGATTCCAGTTCTGATGAGTGCCCAGAGTCTGACTGTTGCCCTTTGAGAATGAAGCTCAGCATTTCTTCTGTAAGTGCTTAAATAGGTGGTGTATCAATCTTAATCTTGGCCTAGTTTAGCTTTATTTTCCTTAACCACATTTGATCTGTGTGAATGGGCTTTTTCTGCTCTTAGACAAAAACACCAGTAAGTGTTTGCCTTGTGTTGGCACATTCCTGTGCTTTTGACTTTTAAGATGTCTACAGTTTGATTAACAAAGCATCTGTCTACGCTGTTGGCACTCCTGTAAATGCAAACAGCATCACAGCAGACCAACACCCTCCCACACAGAATAAAATACTGCTTCATCTTAATGAACAGCTCTCCTCATTCCACAGCCTTAACCTGAAACTCCAGCACAGCCTTACAGCATGTCTTAGGAGTGGATTGATGTGGACCAAAGGATTGGAGGGGGATGTTGGTTTCAGCAGTCCATCATTTGCTGCAGACCTTCATGTGTGCTCATGAACCCTCGTCACCCTCCAGAAAAATGTGCAAACACTTCTTCCTCTTCCAGCTCCTCTTTTCTCTTTGTGTCCTTGCTATATGCTCATTGCCTGCTCTTTTATTCCAGATGAATGCTGTCTCCTCAGCTCTTTGTGTGTTTCTACTCTTTCTACTTGTGTGACAGCCTCCAGCTCCTTTGAACACTTGTCTTTATAATTCCTCCTTTTCCCTACAAAACTCTCCTTCTACTGATGTTCTGCTCCTGTCTGTTGCCCATCTTTCTCCACCTCTTTCCACATACTTATCTTATCTTATCTTATCTTTGTGCTGTACTCTTTTGTGTGTCTCTTCTCTCATCTATGCAATGAAAAATCCAGTGCTTCTCTTCCTATTGATAATTGTGGAAAGAGATAAATGTTATGGAGAGGTGTGATGGTAAATTTGGGGATCCTCCTTGCCAGACTCAATCTGTTGACTCTTGCTGGCCACATGGACATTTCCTGAGTTGGTAGACTTGGCCCTGACCTAGTTAATTCCAATTCCTGTAGCACACCTTCAGTTTCCCTAGTTTAAGCTCTGTCGTGGTGCTCTGTTTTGCACAGCAGAATTTCTGCCTAGCCAACACCTTTGTGTGGATGTAAGTTACAGCATTTGTCTGTGTTACACGCCCACACGCTCTCCCCCACTGCACAGTCCCCATCTCTTACCCACAAACACACACTTCCCTGTATGGCATCTGCCTTCCTACATGTTTCTTCTTTTTTGGCATGCAGTTGCTGGTTGTCAAGTGTCTGCCTGGGTCTTGGGACTACGATGTAAGTCAGCATGGTTTCATGTTCAGTTATTCTGCTTTGAGCAATTTCTAGTGCTTTATTCTTTCTAGGCTGGTTTTGTCAAAGATCATCTTTGAGTTTTCCAATAGTTTATATCCCAAACTGGTCCTGGTGTCTTCAAGACAGGCTGCCCAGAGTGTCCATGAAAATAGTAATCCCTCTCCTGGCCAGTCATGTATTGTATTTGAACTGTTGTGTAATTGTTAGCAGCTAAAGACTGTGTTAGTTTGTGTCTTGCTGCTGCAGCTTCTTGAAAGATTTGTTACTGAGAATATCAGCTGCTCTCAAACTTTTAATGAAACTGTACAGTGTGTGTTTTTTCAACCTGCAAATTTGCAGCCCAATGTTCCTTACCATATTATTCTCAGTGCAGCCGGTGAAAGGGTTTCTGTATATTAAATCCAGTCCCTCTGATCTGAGCTAGGCTGTGTAATTTCACTAATGTTGCAGTCAGATTCTCTAATGTACACTTAAGGTGATTAGAAAGAGTTTAGTGTTCTTTCTCTGTCTCTTACCCTCTTTATTTTTTCTGTCACTGTTACCCAAAGGAATTGAGAGCAGAAAATGTATGGAAACACTTCCCTTGTTACATCATTGCTTCACGTTGTCAAATTCCCTATATAATGTATTCAATACCCTGTAATTATTCCCACTGTAACACTGGGAACACAGTTCTGGTAATTCCGATGCTCCATTTCACCACTAAAGTAACATTAGTTTTGTATTTAATAGGACAGTATATCCAAGTTTAGTGTATCTCACAGTTTTACAGCATTGGCATTCAGTGTACTGAGATTATCCATTTTCAACTGCTGCATATTAATGTTGGCTTTGTGTGTATGAACTTCTGTTTTATGAACATGCTGCAGTGCACTGGGCTGAAATTTGCAGATAGGCCTAACATAGCATTTTGGCTATGCAAGATAAAATTTGAGAGCGTAGTAATAGCACAGCTTTCTGACAAGTGTAAATGCTGCTTGGAGAGAGTGCAGCAGAAAAGATGAGGAGACAACCAGGAAGATTTCCCCCAACCATTAGGGGAGATCGGAAAGAGAAATCTTAATCCTTGTGTCACACACTGTCGTTCTCGCTAGTTAAAAGAATTGCTGAGAGCTCATATGTCTGTGAAAGCTCCTGCTCAGGCTGTGGTTTCAAAGTACAGGTAAATATTTACCCAAAATCCAGTGGAACAATTATCCTGTGATATTGCTGTTCAAATGAACGTTGTAAATCCTTTTCAGCAGCAACCTAGTGGAGCCCAGTCTATGGGAGGGATGCATGGGTATCATTAGAGGCAGCAGGATGGAAAGGGAATAAATGTCCCTCGGGTTTCACGTTCAGCTCCATACATCCCTGGGCTTCTCCACAATTTGTTTTCTCAGAAATTGCCTTTCACATGTGACAACTGTTGCAGAACGTTGAGGAATCAAAGCTTGACCAGGACTTTCTGTCTTGTAGAGTAAATGAGGATCTCCTGGGTTCCACTAATTCCTCACAATTGCATCCCTCTTCTTCCTAACCCTGCTGAACATAATATATAGAATGTGATATCCTGGGTAAATTACAAGTTTCAGGATTACATTCTATTTTATCTATATTCCTCCTCCTGCACCATAATTACCATATTTTTCTTAGCTTCCCACACATGAATATACCCAGTGAAGATTATACACAGCAGGGTTTTTGGTCCTTGTACCGAAGATCTGCAGCCCTGCTCAGTGAGGTTTGCAAGCTTTGTAAGAGTTACTGTCAGTGACCTGAGCACTGGCTGCACTTTAGTGGAAGGTGTCCTGATTATTCTGTGTACAGTCAGAAGAGCACTTGAAATTAAAGGCATTATAAAGGTGCAATTTGCTACTCAGAAATCTAAGCATGTCTATAAAATCAATACAGTTTTATTTTTCAATCCACTGATAGTGTATCATTCTGGCTGTCTTCACTCCACCCGTGTTTCTCACTAATGGCTCTTTTGGGGCTACACTACTGGGGAAAAAAAAAAAGAAAAAAAGGATAAAAAAGCAACATCCATACCATCATTCACCTTGTATTGATGCTGCTCTGACTACCTGCCTAATGGCACACACAGGGCATCTTACCTACCTTTCTTGTACCCAAGTGGCCTTTGGCATTTCTGAAGGTTTTCAGACCCTTTTCCTGCTGAGGTGAATTGCATTGCTTTGGGGCGAAAATGAACCATTGAAGAAATAATTGTAAAATTTGATTGACAGAGCTTCCCTTCACAATCCTCACATTTCCAACTCCTTCTCTGCAGGAAGCAACTGTAAAGAACAATCTCTACCTGGTACTTAAAGACCTAGAAGCTATGTTTTTACTCTCACTGCAATTTCCAGTGCAGGTTGCTTTGTGGGATTTTCAAATCACATTGTGAAGGTTTAGATCACATTGGCTAAACTCAAGGATGTTCAGCTGCCACAACAGTTGATTTAACAATTTTTCAAACGTTTCCCTGATGCCAGTCTCCTGCTAGAGAGAAAATGACATCTGTTCCTTATTAAATCTGTGCATTCCTTTTCCCTTTCTGTCGAAAGGCAATGTCTAGCAGTGGCATGGCCAATGGATTAAGCTGTTTTTCTTTGTTTAGGTCACATACATGATTTTACCTGGTGTTACAGAATGTCCTGGCACAGTTTCAAGCTGTACCCAAGGGCTGGTCATCTGATAAAGTTTGTTTGATGATTCTCAGCACATCAAGCTGGTCTACCTAATTCAATTTCTTCAGGGCTTGTGGTGCTCTTCCTTAGGACCTTTAAAACATAATTCAGATTTTATTTTTTAAAGGAATGAAAGAACAGAACTGTTCAAACTCAAGTGTTTTCTTAGAGAAAAGCATCAGTTGTTAAAGAAGTACCCTCTGACTTTTAAATTTCAAATGGTTTTGTGTCCAATTCTACCGATAAGCTGAAGAGTAGGTGTACAGAAGTGGAACACAAATACTTCTTTCATTGAAAACAGAATAATGTGTGCAATCATTTTGCTTTCTTCTTTTTTCTTCTGTTTTATTCTTGCTTTTTTAACTGAATAGGTACTCAGTAGGTACAACTACTACTAAAAGAGAATCTTTTATTGGGAAAATAAGCTGGGCCTGCAAATCTTTCCAAGTGATTGGGTTAACACAGTGGTCAGCTGTAACTCCTAAGAAGTCAGACAAGAGGATGCCTCTGTGTTTTGGATAGAAACCATTGCTGCATTAATGACTGGCATTGGTAGAGATTTGGAGCAGAAAACACAGTGTAATACAGGTGTGGAAGCTGTGTGCTTGGAAAATGTTTTGTGCTTGGAATTGTGTAGAATGAATCCACCCATTGAATGGTGACCGGACAGTCTCTCTCTGGGTATTTGAGAAACATTAATTTCTCATCAGTCCTGGTATGCTTTTTAAAGTAAAGATCATGGCTTGTGAAAAGTTCTTGAAGTTTGGTAATGTCCAGAGAGCTAGGAAAAGATATTTTGTAATGTGTAAACTCAAAGGGGAAACAGTGACTCTCCAATGCATATAAATAGCTGTAAACATTAATTTTGTAAGGCTCTTGGCAGTAAGGTCAAAAAGGGTTTCTTTCTCGGTGTTTTGATTGTCCTTTAAGTTGTCAATTCTGACAAAGGAAAAAGGCAGCTGGAAATGAGAGGAAACAAAAGCAGCTCTTGTCTCAGCTCACAGTCATTAAAATGAAAGGCATGTATCCTGCAAGGGAAAGCAGAGCTTTGCTCTTGCCTCACAGGCTGCTGAGGTAAGGTGGGAGCAAACAGCAGTAAGGAATGTTGATTCACTGCTGGCACAGGTAACTCTCTGGAGGCCTCTCTGTACAAGGTGTAAAATTCTGAGCAATATGACCTTTCCTGAGGTCTTCACAGGGAATTCTTCAGAAGAAAGCTCTAAAGGCAAAATAAATATATTAAAGGAGTCTCCTAACACAAGCATTTCTATACCTATTAAATCATCCACTAAGTTCCCCCCAGGGCACAAGGGTTGGTGTATTTTATCATGTCTATCAAATGGGAGTATCTGAGGCCTTCCTATGGTTTCTTCCTAAAGAAAAGCTGGCTGAGTCATGTCATCATATGTGTTTAGATCATCTTTGAAAGATATTTACATTTATTGAGCATTTATTGCTTACAGAGGCTGCTTAGTATCAAAAGGCTGTATATTCAAGTCTTTTTGCAATTCCTTTGTATTAAATGGACCTTTGTGGCACAGTCTAGTGGAAATTGGAAAAATCCAGTGTAGCAAACACTTTTTAGCTTTGCATTTATTGTTATTCAGAAAAGTTTGTAGATAAAATGAGTGCATTGCTGTGAACTTTCAGATCTCCTTTCAGCCATGCAAGTACCTGCAGTAACACACTGAAGGTGGCCCCTGTTTCGAAGTTAAGAGAGGAGCTCTGGGCTCATGAACTCACAAGCTGTTATTTGCACTTACTAATGTCTGGTTTCTCTGGCATGTGGGACTGGATCAGGGTTGTAAGTGAACCGGGTTTGGGTCCTAGAGAAATCCATGGAGATGGAGAAGTCTGCAACTATGAGCACCTTTACTTTATGCCCCTTAACAACAAAGTTTTTGTCCTTTGCAGTTCATGCCAGATACCTGTGTTGTGCCTGAGGGCAGAAAGAAACACTCATTTGAGCCAGAGGCACTTTCAAAAGGTCTACACAGGACATGCCTGAGGCTCCAGGCTCTCTGAGGACACAGGGAGAAAGAGAGGTCCTGCCCAGAGAAGCAGAACAAAAATTAGCAAAAGAAGTTCAAATACGTGTTGAGACTGAAATTGTTTAAATTACTGTCTGGTTCTCCTCAGAAAAGGGTACTCTGGGCAGCTTTTCCATGTGTGCTCACACACAGATCACAATGAGAAAAGCACTGTCTGAGCACTTCTGAAAATGTAGGTCTTAGTCTTGTTTTGAAGTGTTTTCTAGAGCTGTGGGAATAGTTGGATGAAGAGTGTTTGAATCTCTTAAACAATGGAGGACAGAAAGAAAAGGTTAAAAGCTAGACAGTCTTTCACCCCACTCTTCAGACAACTCAAGCTCTAAGAGGGCTGCACAACCAATCAAAAGATGGTAAGATTTTTTCTCAGCAGACAGTTCATAGCTCCATTTTAATTTAGTTTCGTTTCTTTAGTTTAGTTTGTACTTGTCATTGACCTGTTTCTTTTTTTCTTGCATTTGTATGTTGATTGCCAACTCTAAAAGCAGGAATTGTGCTTTTCCGTCATTCCGTGCCTGCCATGGTGGTTTGGGAAGAATGGCAATGAGCAGGGATTTAAATGTGGGATGCAAAAGGTTTTACTTGCCTGCACTAGATGGTGTCCCACAGGTGGAGGACTGACAACTACTTAATTGTTTTCCAGAAATTTTGACTCTCTCGGATTGATGTTTTCTCACATCAATCCAAGGGTTAAAATCCATATAGGTAACCACAAAATCTTTCTCCTTCCCTAGCACAAATAACAATATTAGACAACTCAATTAAAAATCCAACTTGATTGAGAGAAAAGAAAAAGGGCTCGACTGGTGGCTGTGTGGACCAAGTCTCAGCTTAGAGCAATTTTATATAATTTAAATATAAGTTCTTGCAAACTGGGAATTACGCTGGTAGCAGTGGTGCAGCCTTAGATATACAACATGAGCACAAACTGTTTCTGCAATGTGGCCAAGAGCAGCTGAACTAAGGGGGCAAGGTCAGAGGAGTCTCCTTCACTGGGCCTTTCCTTTTGATCACTGAAAACCACCCAAGTACAGATGGGATGCAATCTATGTGCCTGAAAGCACCTGTATCCTAAATAATTAATATGACATTTACAAAGCTGTTTGCTTACTTTTCTCCTCTTTTTTTCTACTTTTTTTCTTTTTACCAATTACTTCCAATAATGGTAGCAGGTAGGTTTGTGCTCCTGACTGAGTTAGTGATTATAATGTCAAAGGGGCTTGTGTAATGTCTTCTGTGTCTTAATAAACCTGTCAACTGAGGTTACATTGCTTTCTAATTTTCACCAGTGTAACATGCTGCTGCACAGCTGGGGAGAAATGGCAGGCTCGGGAGCATTGTAGCCTGCTGTTGTATTTTATTATTAGATTGTGTCCTGATAAAACCATACAAAGTGGTTAAGCTTTAAGTTTACAGATTAATCCTACACTTTAGAAATCGGTTTGCTGCTGTCTTTGTGTGTTTGGTTTTGAGTGTTTGATCTGTATTGTCAGCTTTCTGCATCATTTTCCTCAGTTTCCTGGGCAGTGCCTCATTTTAACATGCGTAATATAAATTCTGTTTGCAGCAGGGACAAACAATTAGTAATCATTAATAACAGCAGCTAGGAAATCCTAATGAATTTCTATGGAATATGTATGTCTTGATTCGTCTCTGTGTGTGTGTGATGTTTTAGAGCAGACTAAAGCAGGAAGTTGGGGGAGGAGAATCCATGGCTCTGCAGATGGCTGGAAGGAAAAGCATCTTATTACTAAGGTGGCTGCAGTGGGAGCATTAGATTAATGGCTGCACTGTGTGAGTTGAGTCCCTTATATTTACTGTACATAATGATTTGCTTATAAGTAAGTGAGGCCTTGCAAACAGGCCTGCAGAGACAGTGCATTCAGATAGCTGTGGTTCCTACCAGGCAACTCTTACTGAAATTTCCAAGAAGATCAGCAAGGGCTGTTTGAAGGGGAATCCAAGGCAACCCTCTTCTGGGCTTCCTGTGCTGGTGCAAGAGTTGCATTCCTTCCCTCAGCAGGATCCACTGCCACTGGATATTTATTTCTTGTTTTAGTCTGTCTCCTTATTTCCTCAAGTACAGTCTTTGTTATTCCCTGGCTTGTTTCCCCCCACTCTTGCCACTTTTGTTTCCTCTTTGTTTCCTCAAGTAGGATCAACTTGCCTGATGTGTCTCCTCTCCTGGACACCAAGGAGAGAGGACGGAGGGCTCACCCCATCCTCTACGATATGCATCATTTCCAAATGGGGATTTAATCAGCCACAGAAAAGAGCAGTGGTACCTCAGGGGAAGTGCAACTCTGAGTATAAGACAAAGGTTGAAATGACCTGGCCCAGCGTGCTGGACATGGATTCAGCCTGCCAAGGGGGCTGGATTCAACACTTCAGTTAATTTTGACAAACGTGAGAAATTTCTTTCTTCCTCTTCTCATTACATTTTCAACTTTGCATTTCACAGAGCTAATCAATTATTAAAAGTGCCTCAAAATCTTCTCAAGACATATGGGGATTATTGGCATCTGTGTGTTTAAGGAAGCAGGTATTTTGCAGCTTGAAAATAGCATATGCCTAAGGTTCTAATGTAACAATTTGGTTTTCAAGAGCTGCAGCAGCAACACAAGTGCCTGTAACTCACCTGCCATATGCTGTGGTGTGAGGGGACAGCAACAAACACTTATGTTACATATCCTGTTTCTTTGCTGCAGCTGGCTAAAAATATAATGAAATGTGTATTGAAATGTGTTTGGGTGTTCAAAATGGAAAATAATATTAATTCAAAAATTTTTAATAGAAGTTGGTGTTTTAGTGGGCTGTGTTTAATACAGAAATGAGAACTGCCATGATGTGTCCTGAACAAGCTGGGTTTCTGTTCAGAAGCATGGATGTCCAATGGATGTCACCAGACTTCTGTGCCTCAGCCACTTAAGCACTACTGGCAATTCCAGCTGGAAGCCGCTATTC
This sequence comes from Cyanoderma ruficeps, assembly GCA_008694505.1. Lineage (NCBI taxonomy): Eukaryota > Metazoa > Chordata > Aves > Passeriformes > Timaliidae > Cyanoderma > Cyanoderma ruficeps. The sequence goes on along the minus strand of VZDJ01000056.1, from coordinate 4,742,747 downwards.
CAGCTTCCATGTTTTACAAGAGCCATGAGTTTGCAAACATCGATCATCATTTAAAGCATTTGTCCTTTATTTAGTTAACAAGAAGGCACAGCTGTTTCCCTCCTTCTCCCACCAATCCCTTTTGCAGCATAGCTGTCTCAGAGGACTGAGCTTACCTTGAGTTTCTCTACTCTTGTAATTCTCCGTATGTTTTGGGAAGGCATTTTCCCAAACATTTCCCAAACATCTTTCTCCTGATTAAAAAATCCAGGGTCTACCCTTAAATAAGGTGTGCACCAAGCAGCATTTAGGATTTTATCTGATCTTAATGGGTTGCTTAAGTCACCGAAGGCAAATTTGTCCACTTTTGCTTGAAGCCTGCCTTTAAGGTAGAAATGAATGCCATTTGTATTTTAATAATTTATTTTATGGCTACTTTCCTTCCAAGTCATATTTTAGAGAACATTAAAGCCATTGGCCCAAACACACAAAGACTATAATCTTTCCCTTAGAGGAACGCTGGCTGACAAGGCTGCTAATGTGTCACCTTCTAATAATCTGATAATTATAAATGATGCAAACAGGGGCGTGGGGTGGTGGAGCAGCAGCACACAGCAGGCAGTGCTGGCCTGATGATTGCAGCACAAAAGGGAGGGGGATTTGTAAGCTACAAGTCCAAAGGCCACCGTACTTGAAACACCAGGGGCATGTTTAATTACCCTGCAAGGCATAGCCTGTCATGTTCTATTGCTATTATGGGTGTGTTATGGGAATAAGGTGTTATTTATACATCAGAGGACTTATTGTAAATTATATTCTGCCTTTTATGATTTTAGAAAAGAGGTTGAGTTTTGTCATCAAATCTGGTGTTCTGTTCTTCCAGGGGAAAAAAAAGAGTATAATTTGTACTTTAATTAACATTTTTTTTCTAGACTGCAGCCTGTTTTGCAACTAAGAGAGTGTTATTGGTTTGGAATTGATTTTGGTGTCATATGTTGTCATTTGACAAAAAACAGTTTTACTAAGCTGTTTGACATTCGAACAGCTGGTAATGTCACTTTTGTTAATGTCTTTAACCACATTTTTAACAAAACAGCAGATGCTCATCACAAAAGCCATTTCCCTCTTCCCTCCAAATGTGTAAAATCAGCTAACTTACTGCTTCAATTAGAGGTGAGCCTTCTAAACAAGGGAACCGACCTGAAAACAGATAACCCTTGAAGGAATGTCCTTTAGGTGTATATTTGGTTAACCTTTAAGCCTAGGAAATACCTTTTTTAGAGAAATATGTTCTTCAATATGTATGACTGATGCAAATCTTCCCCAGATTTGCTACCTCTGAATGTTGAAGGATCTGTTTCAGTGCTGAAATACACAGAATTTTTAACTGTGCATATAGAGCTATATGCTTTAACATCATAGAATATTTACTATTGAATAACCAAGGAACTAAGAGGAGCTGTTGTCCTGAATTTTGTATTTGTCAGATTGCACCGTATGTAAAATTGTTTATGCTTATAAAAATGTGACTGCATTTTGTTTGGTCACGCAAAAGGGGATTTCCAGCCAGAGTTACATGTTAGAGATGATTCTGACAAGCCAGGACTGCCCCAGAACCTGCTCATTTCTTCTGGTGAGTGCAAATTTTATACATACTTGATTTACAGTGAGAACAAAACTTAATATGCATTTAGCAGACACAGTGCACATAGGTAATTCTTTATTTTATTCTTTGGAGTTTCTCAGACGTCAAAAGTTCACTCACCTTAGATTTCAATTTGGCTTTTGCTGGGATTTAACCTGGCAGGCAGAACACGGCACAGGCACCCCGCTCACCCTGACAGTGAGATGGAGGAGACCACTGGAAGAAAAAAGGTAAAATCTCTGGGTTGAGATAAAGAGAGCTTAATAGGACAGGAAAGGGAAATGATAATGATGGTTATGATAATAATAATTAATGATGATGATAAGATAATTAGACTGTACAAAACAAGGGATGCACAGTTCAATTGTTCACCACACACTGACTGCTGCCCGGCCAGTTCCCGAGCAGCAGCCCCCAGGCAGCTTCCCCCTCTCTGTATGCTGAGCTGTTGTGTGGCCTGGAATATCCCCTGGATCAGTTGGGATCAGCTGTCCCAGCTCTGTCCCCTTCCACCTTCCTGACCTGCCCCAGCTTCCTCACTGCTGGCACGGGGTGAGGAGCAGCAAAGGTCTCAGCTCTGTGTAGACACTGCCCAGCATTAACCAAAACATCCCCGAGTTACCAACATTATTCTCAAGTCCAAAGCACAGCACTGTAGCAGCTACTAGGAAGAAAATTAACTTTATCCCAGCAGAAACCAGGACACTTTTGCTGTCAAGGTGACAGACTCATCCTCTGTGTCGTATTTTAGCAACACTTCATAAAATCTGAGCTTGGATGGTGAAGTGGGAAATGGCTTAACGAGGGAATTATTTAACTCTTCCCGACATTTTATAGGAAGAAGTTAAAATGAACCTTTAGAAATGGTAGCAAAATAATTTTAAAATAATTTAATATTTTTAATGAAGCAATGCTGTCTTGTCTTTTTTTCTTTTTAATATTTTCTTTTTTAGCTGAAGGTCAGTTACAAAACTGTAACTGTTACTAGGCAACAATTAAAAATGCTATTTCTACAGCTTATAAATTCTGTTTATTACATAGAATATATTAAGCCTGCACATGCTTACTATAAAAAAGAAATTATTGAGTTCTTTTTATATGTGTGATGACAGCAAGAGATACAAATATCTCATGATCAAGAAACATTTAGTTCATATTCTGAAACTAACCTTAACAAAACAATCTACATTTATACCAATCCCTGATAGTACAAAATTGTTAAACATTGTTATTGACATAAAATAGTAAAATTACCAGCATTTCATGTAAATGCCGGTGAAGTATTAGAAAAACTGTAAACTTTTTTCTAATTTATCATTTTTGTGATAGTATTGTAGATCTAACAGTACTGCCCTTGTAGCTGATTATATTGTGCTCCAAAATTTCTGCTGCTGTCTTCTTCCATATGTAGACACATGAAATACCTGTCTGCATGTTTACTGTCTCTGTGATTTTTGGAACAAATGCAGGCACCAGGCAGACTAACAGTAGGAAAAGCAAGTATTCAACAGATACAGGACAATACTTATGCAGAGGGAAACCTATATTCCTAACAGCGATCATTCGTGCTTTGTGTTGGATTACAGTAGATACAATAGGTTTTCAGTTAAAAAAGACAATTTTCAGGTGGCCTCCATTTAGTGGCAAATTCAAATAAACTGATCCCAAATTTCAGGTTCTGAACACTTACTGTGAACTGTATCCAAGCCATCTTACACTCTAATTCCCTGAAAAATGATATCTGTTCCACCTTCTGAAGGCATCTCATTGACCAGCTAGAACTAAAATGGTAAATGATAAATGGTTGATTTAATAACAGCACAGGCCAAATTCAAATTGATTTACTGTGTTTAGAGTTTCACCCGCTTAGACAAATGAAAGGTAAAAAGTTTTTGGTTCTATTCTTTGTTTATACATTACTATCTTGTGCATTTTCATGATGTAGAAAATACTTCAGCAAAGCAGACAGTTTTAGTTGTTAGCAAGTATGGCAGAGCAGGTGAAACACCAATATTTGCTGGCAGTGTGTGACTGTGTTCTGAGTTTATCAGAGGGTAGTCCTTGTAGAAGTGGTCTTAAGCCCCTTATTTTCACATTTACCTGACAAATTTCTTCTCAGTATTTCTCTTCCTTACTGGGTACAGCTTATTCCACTTGTGTCCAAACCATCATGGCTCAGTTCCTCTTCTCTTGCTTCTTTGACCCAAATAATAGCCCTGAATGCTGACTCATATTTTCTGCTCAGTGATCACAAATTGTTCATTCCTCGCCTACTTTTCTTTTTTACCCAGAGTGACATTCCTGCAAGTAGAGGAGGTTTACTTGTTCCGTGATTTTGGAGCTGACTTTTCTGAGTAGGTTTTTCTATCAGGTTTAGGTGCACAGGAATCACAGCTTCTCTTGGAGTCACATTCATGACTGTTTTCCTCTGCTGCTTTAATTAACTTGGTGTATTGGGACAATCTCTGAGTTTTGAGTCAATTTCCAAGAAGTCCTTCTTTTTCTTACTCTGAAGTACAATTTGCCCAAAATCTTTTAGATGATGCTCTGGGTGTGTGTGGTACTTCACTTCTTCCAGCTGCTGCTCCTTCGTTTCTGCCCAGATAATGGACACTCTTCCTGTTTGGGCAGAAAAATGCTTCAAGGAATCCTTTTTTGTTTCCTCCAACAAAGGCTTCACATACTTAAAATATGCAAAACATGTGGTACAGACCTATTTAGAGATAATGACTCACTGTAGTTAATTTACAATAAATTTTTAAGATCCCTTTCACTCTCTAGAGAGCATGACCTAAAGGCCAATAACCAGCCTTCCACTGACTTCTGCGTGTATCAGATCAATTCTGATCAGAATCTATATACTATAGAATAATTCGATTGTGTTTACAGATGGGTTTTAATTTCAATATCAGTGTTTTCCTTTAAACCTACAAATAAATGATATTTGAAAGTGGGAAATGAAATCCCCAAAGTACATCCTCCAAAAGAGTTGCTTATTGCTATCATCCATCTTTTGGTAGTAATAACAACAACTCAGAAGTCAGGAAATACTGAAGATTAGCGAGCCTAAGACAACTGAATAATGTGTTAGTTCTATTCAAGGTGGTTATTGAATGTAAGCTGACAACAAGTCAAGGGGAAATTTGCTGTAAATTATTGCCAACTGTTTCTTTTGCTTTCAGAAAGTGACTCTTTCTCTCAGAAGTCAGAATTAATTGAACTTGCTTCTCTGAATTTTGATGATAATTCCTTTTTAAAAAGAGGTAATTAGGGTAAATAATTTAAATATCTCAAAAAAGCAATAGATTTCTATAAATGATGATATGCATGGATTGCATTGGTTGTCAGTAACCACCTGTGCCTGAATATAGCTAAATTGTTGAACTATTAAACTTTATCAAACATCAAAAGCCAGAACTTGTTTTTTTAAAACATTACGTGATTTATGTAGTGCACAAAATTACTTTACAAACACGTACCAAAGCGGAGTAAGGAAATTCTGAAATAAGGATTGCCTGTGCAATTGACTGGGAAAAGCTTCTTTTACCACTTGGATATAATCACAAAGTAGAAACAATGGACAGTGTGGGGTGTCTGGTTTTAATTCTGTTTGGATGCAAACCTTGCATGGCCCATCATAGTGAGAGGTTGCTTGTGAAGGGATGTGCCACACAAACAGGGTTTGTAATGGATTGAGCCACAAAACTCCAGGAAGAGTCCACTGCAAAGAGCATCAGGGAGCAAACAACAGTTTTAATCTTGCTGCTTAATGTGCTGATGGAAGAAATTGGTCTGTTATGGGACTAATCATTACATAAAAATGGTGTGTGTGCATATATATATATATAAATATATATTCTGGGTTTACAACTTTAAGTGTATCAGAATTTGCTTGTGGTTCTTTGGTAAATTACACAAAAAATCCCTTCTCTAGCACAGTCAGTCAGAAAAAAAATACATAGTCCTCAATATTGGACTTGAAGTATTTGGATTTAACTGATAACCCAGCCCACACATGCTTTTCCCTGGAAAGACAGATTCCGATTCAGCCCACACATGCTTTTCTCTGGGAAGACAGATTCCTTTTACCTGTTCCATTAGTAGTACCACCAACAACCTGCTATCCTTCTGCACTTCAGGAAAGTCACATCAACTGCACGCAATTCTTTGACCTGAAGTTTTCCTTGATCTGTGTGATTTTAGAGTTATGTTGTGAAATGACAAAGTTGAACCAGAAAATATGGTTCATTAAGCTGAGTGTGTTTCAGCTGAAACCTCCCTGCTTCAATGAACTTTTCAGCATATGCAATAATACTGGAACTGTCTGATCTGGCCAAAAAAAAAATGTTAACATCACTTTTTCAACCACAGCTGCCTGTGAGCCATAACTACATTTTTGCCAGCTCCAGTGCTGATCAAATTCACATAGAATCACAGAATAATTCAGGTTGTAAGGGACTTCACAACTTCAATGGGATCTTCAATTTGTCTGAACTTCAATCTCTTACTAGACTGCAGAGATCTGGGAATAGAAGGGAAGGAAGTTTTTCATTTGTCCTGCAGTTTGTGACACGGTTTGGGGATTTGTGGTTTTTCTTTTGTCTTTATTCAAGAACTGTGAGTATAAAAGATAAATGGAGTAAAAGATGTGTGACACCACAGAAGAACAGGAGATAACAAGCATCCTGAAGAAGGAAGTATGTGTGTATCCAGAGATGATCTGGAAAGTGGTGTGCATTGAGGAATTAACATTGTCTTTGGGAGAGAGTAAGAAGTAAGAAAATAAGTATTTCTGGTGAGGAAATAGGAAGGTGAAGAGGAAAGGTATGAGGGAGAAGAGGAATACAGATGAAAAGGCAGAAGGGATGTGAGGGTGTTTTGTCTAGGAAGAAGGAGGGACAAGCTATTCCTCAGTCATGGAGGAGGGTTTGTGGGCTGCAGGCAGCCCCAGTGGTGTGGGGAAGGAGGACCTGGCCAGCCAGGAGATCAGTGTGGATGGAAAGGGATAGAAACAAGGGATAGCAGCTCTGGACTTCAGCAGAGAACTCAGTCTATGGAGCCAGACCCACTGCGATCCCATATTTTTTATGATAACTTCACTAATAATACTGTGAGGGAAACCCTAATATTTCACATTTATTATAGGGAATGTAGATCTTTGAATCAGTGGATAATGAGTTTATTACGTGTTGCACCCAAAACTGGTGTCACATTTGGCTGGATAGCACGTAGGACATTTTGACATAATGCAGCTTTCTTGTTCCAACCTTTCAGCTAAATACTGCAAAGTAATAACAACTAGAAAATAGTTTCTTCAAAAAAACAGAAGCATTTTATGACAAAAAAGCATTTAGAACAACATTCTAGAAGAGCAGAGACACTTTTTTTCCTCCTTCTCACTCTCATTAAGGCTTGGAGAGAGTTTTTGTACTGTCTCTCGCTGTTGGAATACCTGTCTCCAAACAGCTTTCTGTAGTGGAAAATCCAATTTAATCTCAAACAGTTTTATCAGTTCTGCAGTACTTTTTTCTCCTATTGGAAAATAAAATAAAAAGATCATATGTCAACTTGACTACAAGGTGTAAAGTTTCTGAGCTTGCATTAATAAATGAATGCATCAATTATATGGTTGCACATTCATATATGTATGGCTGAAGACAGCCTTTTTGTAGGCTAAGCTTTATTTATGCTGCATAGAATATATTTTTCCAATTTCTAGCATTTTGAAAGGCAGATTTTTTTTCCAGAGATTGTCCATCTTTCGAGTCTTCATGAGATGAAACTTAATTTCTTTTCCAGGAATGAGGAACACGGGAAATTAAATAAACTTTCAGACGGAGAATGCTACATGCATTTAATTACTTTAATTCAAATGTTCACTCATTTTTTCACTCTGTGCTCCAGCTGGTGAGGGGGGTTGTATGTAGTCACATGTGCCTTCTACAAACAGGTAGGTTTGGAGAGCCCAAAGAAAAAGCATACAGAAGTCTTTTGTTTGGGCTCTGCAACTCACAATGTATTTAAACTGAGGGATCTCAAAATTGCCTCCTCCTCCTTCCTTCTTAGGACAGACATGCCTGCCAAGGCTCCTGCACCCGTGTGCAGCCCCTCTCCAGGGCTCTCATTGTCCCAGGACCTCCTCCCACGCCCTGTCAGCTCTCTGCCCTGAGGTCTGAGCTTAGCCCTGAGCTGTGCTTGTGCCTGTCTGCAGCCCTGGGTGGGTTCTGCTCTCAGCTTTCACTGGCCCCACTCCAGGGACCTGCCTGTGGCACCTTGCTGCCTTAGAGCAGCATCATGGCAACTCTGAATTTCAAATCCCTCTCTGCTTCCGGCATCAGGTGTGTCCATCAGCTCTGTGGGTTTCCCTACAGCTGTGCTCACTTCTGTGTGCAGGGAATGTGCTGCAGGAGGCTGGAGGGGCTGCCTGGAGGAAAACCCCTTTGTGACTGCTCCTGGCCTGGTTTGGGGGCAGCCCTGTTACCTCCAGGGCTGGAAGATCAGTTCTCATCTGTGTGAATTTAAGAAGGGTAGACTGGAAAGAGAAGCCCAGTTTCCTTTCTAAACAGCAGCTGTGTAGTTGGACCCCTAGGAGAGAGTGCTTACCTTGGCTGTGAAATAATGCCTGTAGCTAAAAAGCTTTTGGCATTGTAAATGATCACACACTTCATTTCAAGGTATTTTCCCTTTCCTTTGGGCAGTGTTGTACAAGTCTATTCCTCAAAACATGATGCTAGTTAATACTGCATCAAACACTTGGAAAATAACACTAATGCAACACTAGGAATAAAAAGTACCCCAAAGTCAGGAAATACCAAGGGTCTCACTACTTCTGGAGGCATTTGCTTTGCTGTCCTCTACCCTCTTACATATTTTATGATGTACTGAGTTATGACACTGCTCACAGGTCAGTGAAGGTCTGGGTTTATGAAAGAAAGAGCAATAGAGACAAGCAGGTGAGGCTTCAGTTAAAATTTTGAACCTGCTGGAATTTGTCAGTTCTTGTAGTAAAGCTTGCCTGAAGACCAAGTTCCTTTACCTTTAATCACCTGTTTGAGGGGGATACAAAGCTTTGTGTGGAGTGACTGTAAGATCCTGGTGTTGTAGGGCTGCCCTGGTAGGGCTGGGTTTGTTGGCCCTCACTGTCTCACTGCAGCCTTACCTGAAAGCTCAGCTTCCCCAGAGAGTCTGGGTGTGTGGTGGGGCTGGAGCAGCCTCGGGAGGAAAGAAGTGGCTGTGGGGAGGTGCTGACCCTGCTCAGAGCTCTCCTGGGTGCAGGAGGGATGAACACTGAAAGGGGGCTAAGAACAGAAGCCATCCTCGTGGCTCTCCTTTGGACAGTCTCTAATAGCTTAATGTCCCTGCCTGTGGCCTGTGCTCTGATGGAGATTTTGAGGGGGTTGTAGCACGTTTCAGTACCTGAGACAGTGATACCATTGAGCAGGATGGGAAATTCCAGGCCAGTGTGTGCATCTGCCACACATCCCACTCACAGCAGCAGGGCTGTGGGGGGACCTTGTGACAGGGGACCGGGGCTCACCTGGAGATGGTGCTCTGTGAGCTGGGGCAAATCCCCTGGAGCAGCTGTCAGGAATCAGAACCTTCAGCTGAGCAGAGGTGTTATTTTCACTTGGGTATTAACTGATAGTTAATATTTTGTGTGACCGTGTCTGCAACATTGCATGTACTGCATTTACTGAGCCTGAAAACACTGATAGTCTTTCACTTCACCATCTGAGCTGTGCTTCAGGTAAAGTCATCTTTGCATGCATTGTGAATGTTTATTTCTTGCCTCTACTGTTTGTAAATATAATTTATAATGATCTGCTGCTGGTTATTATCAAGTATAATGTACTCCCTTAGTACATTTAGTACTCCTTAGTATAATGTATTAGGATTAGTAGTGAATCTTTTCAATAATGTGTATGTGGGCATGCAGCTTGTCATTGGTTTTGGTACAAAGGGAAGAAAAAGGAGACTAAAACAGTAATGCAGATGATACAGGCAAATATACTCAACAAGGCTTAGTTGGTGGTATTTTCACATTATTTTTTTAAACCAGGCTGTAAAGCATGATAGGTGTTAGAGCTGTGCTATTGCACATCATTCTGGAATCTGGGCAATGCCTGATTGGAGAAATTTTTATACAAGCCTAAGCTGCAGAAAAAGCTGTTTGCAATAAGTGCTGGTGATTGGTAGACTTGCAGTAGTAACATCCTTGATTTTTGCAGCATTGATGGTAAATCTACTTCATTTATTGCTGTAGGTACTATGTATGTTAAATGATCAGTGTTAGGGGACTCCAATGTAAGAGCACTTTGCTATTCTTTAAGGGTGGTCTGGGCTTTTTGAAGAAATCATTTAATATGTTTTGTATGATTGAAGGGGACTAAGCAGAAAAACAGTCTGTATAGTCCCTGAATAGAGTAGAATTTTCATGCTGATGATCTGCCTGATGCTGGCTGTCACTGGAATATGTTCATTTTCTTTGGCATGTACAGCAGAAGTAAAAAGTAGCCTCTGACGTGGACAATATCAGTGTTTGGCTGTCATATCTGACAAACAACAGCTTAGTCAAACGAGGGGCCTTAGTTCAACTAAATGCATCTGTGAACATCTATAGCCAAATGTGTGTCCAAGTCAGCTTGTGTTTGCTCCTGTGGCCTTCAGTCACCTGCAAACTGATCTGCTCTGTGTGGGCAGGTTAGAGAGAGGGATTTTACAGGAGTGGAGGCACTGTGAGGACTCTTGGGAGTACACAGTACTCCCTATTACCCTCTTGCATCCTGTCTCCTGGTAACGTTTATTTGATTGACCAAAATCACACTGAAGTAAAACTTGCTGTAACAAACAGTAAAACAATCACAGGGCAAGTGGCACCTAGTTTGGGTTTTCCTGAGCTCTAAGTATCTGATATGTGTATTTAAATAAACACAACTTCCCCTGCCTTTCTCTGTCCGAAGGGTGATATCTTTCTCTCTTTTAGCCTTATAAACATTTGGTGTGTTGGGAGATGTATACACGTCAGTGTTTAGAAACATCAAAAGAGATGTTGTGCTCGCATCAGTGATCAGCACCGAGTATCAAGTAGTATTTGGGAAAGAATCTGGCATATCCCTCAGTGACTTATCTGGGAAGTGTGAATGGCATTTAATAAAACAGATTTTCCAGCAAACGACAGGCCAGAGCCTTGAAGCAAGAAGTGCTTCTGCCCTGTGCCAATCATTCACTTTCTTCCAGCTCAGTGATTTCTCCCGTGTAAAAGGTTCTTGTATTGAAACAGGTCCACACTGCAGCAATAGTAAGGTGTCAACTCCCTCACTGAAGCCATATAATAAAATACGAAAACCTGACCACTAACCAGAGTTAGGTTACTCATCCCTGCATGGTCTGCCTGCAGCCTGTGCCAGTGCCTCACCATCCTCGTGGGAAAGGATTTCTTCCTAATATCTAATCTAAATCTACCTTCCTTCAGTTTAAAGCAATATACCCTTGTCCTATCACTACATGCCTTTGTGGAAAGTCCCTCTCCAGGTCTTCTGGAGCCCTTTGAGGTACTAGAAGGGACCTCAAGGTTTCCCCAAACCTTCTCTTCTCCAGGATGAACAGATGCAACTCTCTCAGCCTCCTGCCATAGCAGAAGTTCCTCTCTGGACTCATTCCAACCGGTCCCTGTCATTCTTCTGCTGGGACCTCAGACCTGAACAATCCAAAGACGTCTCTTTACCTTTCCTGCTCCCCTGTGCTTACCCTGGTTTTAGGTTTTTGAGTTTTAATTTCATTCCACTTTCTCCATTCTTCCTTTTATTGTTCCTAGTAACAATAAGCTTGTTGCCTAGTGCACATTTCAAATTGTAGTGAAGAAAAGATACTTTCGAATTTTAATATGCACTATGCATGCTAAGGAAGCATTAGTATTCTGTGTCCTGTTTGCTTCAACTAATAAAATTATAATAAAAGTACAGTTTGGCTTATCTACCCTGATTTTTAACACATTAGATACCTATTAGCCAATGTGTTCCTTTCTTTTTTCCTCACAAAATTGTTGTTCACAGGAGATACCAAAAACTACCACTTAGCTAAGTGGGAAACCATGCTAAAATGGGAAATCCTTCCCATTTTAGCCTGCTTTTTGACATAACCTTCAGTGTAAACTTTGCTCTGACCACCTTCTCAGAGTTTAAATCATACTGTCAGTTACATCAGCATTCTCTGTGAGAGAAGATAATGCCCTATTGTTCCAAGGTCCTGTGCTCTTTTTTACTGATCATATTCACCCATGAAAAAGTAATGCATTGCAGAATATTGTGACAGTAAGCGAGTTCAGTTGTGTTTTGCGGTTGTTAATTACCCTTACAAGGTGGATAAGAATTCTGTGGGGAATCTCTTAAAAGAGAAGTGCTTTGCCCTTGGGATGTGTATTACCATATGGAAAGCAGGCTTATGTTCTTAGTTAATTATCTTTGTTGTTTCAGTTCATTTAAAGGAAATGTAATAATTTGTTGGTTGTTAGTACCTGTGTATTTTAAAATGGGAAATTGTTAGAATAATAAACACCCCAAGGGTGTGCTTACAGTGCTCCAGAAAGACACTTTCAATTATTTTTTCCCAAGGCATTAATTTTTTTTAAGTGGAACTGACAAAAATATTAAACAAAGGTGATATATGGCATCTTTGGGAAGGCTTATTTCATTATTATTGCTATTTTTTGCAGATGGTTCAAAACTTTTTTCCCAGTGATAATCACATTCTTCCTACTTTCTGTAAGAGTGGAATCACACTGAATTTGACAGCTCTGAGCAACAAAATATCAGAGCAATAATTGAAATTGGATAGGATGATAGGATTCTTGTCTCATGGAAATGTGAAGGTCATGGAAATAGGTGAGGGAAAAGCTCAGCATTATAATAAACAAATGGATTTGGGTGGGATCCTGTTGAAAGGAGAGCCTGGGATTAGTTCACCTGGCTGGTAACAGGATACTACTTCTGTCATGGAAAATAGAATTCTTTGCTCTATAAGGTATGAGGAAGCTCTCTGTTATTTGGGGGAAGTGTGCTGTGTGGGACGCTGGTGATTCAACATTTCTGAAAGACTCATGTCTGTGCCCAAGACTGAGGCCATGCTTGTTTTGCTGTTTCTACTGCCATGGTTGCTGCACAGTTCTATTAACTTTTGGCATTATTTGGAAAAGCTAATTTTTTTATTCTTTAAGGTAAAATTAGAGTAATTTTTTCCTCTCAGTCAAACTAAAATTGTAGTTTATTGTTATTTATAATTTGTAGCTTTTGCTAGTCAAGTATTTTTTTATATAAGCTTATGAAAATGAGGGTCAAATTGAAGAGGTTATTCTACTGATTTCAAGTAGTTGCTTTGGATGTACCCCCCTGAGACTGAGATCAAGAAGCATCATCTAAATAAAAGAGCAATTATTTCCAAAGCACTCAGAAATTAGTACGTTTTATTGTGTTCCATTCCCTAGAAGAAAACAAAATCAGGTCTAAGCATTTCCTTCCTAAGCATTGGCTTAGGAAATTGTCATTATTCTCCAGAGCTGAAACCAAAAATTGTTGGGAACTTGCTATATGGGTCGCGGATTTGGTGTACCCATTCCACCTGACACTGGGTTGCAGCAGGATGGATAGACCTAATTTAGGAGGAAATAAATTGAACAATTGGCATCAGTTGCTTCCCATGAGCACTAGGAGTCTTATTACTAAGATGTTCTGAAATGGAAAAAAAGCCTGAAGAAGAATTAAAGCACCCCATTTGTTCCTGTGTCACTGAGCAGGGAAAGCAGCGCCGTGCACTCTTTAGGGCACAGTGAGCTGCTCTGTGCTGGGCACTGGAGAAACTGATGGACCCTTTTGCCAGTGTTCACAGGCATGAGTAAAAGTGCTCAAACATGTTCCCAGAGGAGTTTCCAGGATCTTGGAGGGGACTTCATCTAAAAGTCCTTACTTAGACTCTCTTTTCAAATTGCATGCAGCAATTTTTTCTGCTGGTTACCGAATTACTTTAAAGTTAGTATAGGTCAGAAAAATCACCTAAGAATGCCTTTGACAACAAGCCAGTCTCGTGTACATGCTGAGCCACGTGTGCTGCCTTTCTGACACTTGTACTTGCTTTGTATTCCAGTTAAACTCCCAGAGCCAGGATTGCCCGGGTGCTCCTGAGGGCACGATTTGGTCAGGAGAATCTTGCTGCCACCTCTGTGGCGGCAGCCAGAGAGAACACGACTTGACTTTCATAGGCCTGAGGTTGAGTTTGCAGAAAGATGAGCAAATTTGCTCAGGAAATGCCAGTCAGACTGCGGCCTTAAGTTTTAGCTTTTGTGTTTTTCAGGTCAGTACTGCTTTAGTGTATAACCCTAAAACTCCATAGCCTGTCAGCTACTGTTCTCCCAGTAGGCCTCACCTGGGACATCCCACTTTTTCAGGCACTGAAAAATGTAAACAGTGAAGTAGGGAGGAAAACTGGGGGAATGTGACTCCATTACCTGAAGTTGTAATTGGGCAATTAACCTCTGATACAAAAACAGACCAAATTTGTGTCTGTCCAAAAACCCCATGACAGCCGTCCTTCTTGGGTGTAGTCTCTGTGAGACTCCTGCACTGCCCAAGGTGTATCCTTTGAAGGCTTTTCAATAAACACCTACTTTTATCTTTTAACTGTCTAGCCTCTGTTCCAGGTAGCCTCTCCAGGCATCAAGACCAGAGCAGAACTCTGTTTTAATTTGGTGAAATGGCTAGTTCTGACTAGCCTGACAGGGTTTGACAGTGTCCAAAGGCAGTGTCTCCTTGCAGTAGAGCTGCCATTAGAACACTGTGTCCTGTGCCAAGGCCAGCAGTGTGACTGTGTGATTCTAATTGACCCTTTTGTGGAGTGCTTCCTTTCATTATTGGTTTGGGCCTTGCTTAATCAGAGCATTTCAGGGCAGTAAGACATTCTTTAGCAAAACAAGTTTTGTTTCATGTTTCTCCTCTCTGATAATTCGTCACATCAGTTTATTAATGTCTTTCAGAAGAAGAGAATGCAAAAACATCTTATGTGGAATGGAGGTAATTCTGCTGTCTTTGGGGAAATGCTTTGGATGTGTGTGGGAGTATAGACTGCATTTCTGTATTTCATGTTCCCAAATCCAAGACTGCCTTGTTGGATGGAGGTTCTGCCAGGCTCGTGGAGTGGCATGTGAACTCTCTATCTGAAAATAGATGTGTTTGGTTCTGAACTGTAGCTCTCATCTCGTCTTTTAATTAAGTGTCTTTACACACCAAGAAGCATCCAGGCTTACTTTGTGAAGCTCTTACCTGCCTGATTATATTCCAGTTTCATTTCTGTAAAATCTACTTTTAAAAAATCAATTGAATGTAAAATTATGCTGGTAATACAGACAGGATTTTCACTTGCCATGAGCTGTGATTCGAGATTGGCAGGTGGTCATTTTACAGTGCTTTCCAGATATAGTGGCAAAAGATATATTTATCATCTGAACTGCTACTTTAAACATCACAGCTACAAATGAGAGTGACAGTAGCTTGTAGTTTAGGTTACTTGGTACATCCCAGCTTATTATAAAACGAGCACATAGGCTGAGGTTAAACACTGGCCTGGCTTTTTAGCTTGGAGAGAGCCACTCATAATTGCTCTATGAAACTAGGAGATCCTGACTTAACTCGTGTAAATAACTATTAGCCATTGCTTTCATCTTTATATAAACCTTGCTTCTCAATTAGCAGAATATAAATTTGTTTTCAAAAACTCTTTGCTTTTTCTCTCGTGTTGTTTACTTTCACTAAGATGATCTCATTTGATTAATAGAAATGTGGCTATGGAGGGGGGAAGGAAGGATAAAATGTAAACAGCATGTTCATTTGGATGTCACCCCAACATGGTGAAATGATAGATTGGTTGACTTTACAGCCAGGAGGGAGTTTCTTTGCTATACTATTTCATATTTCTGTCAGGTAATGTGAAGGGTTGCTGTGTAACTCTAGTCAGGAGCCAGTCAGCTGCCAAATGATGCCCAAGCAGTACCTGTGTACTATAATACTTCTCTGTGGCAGCGTCCTCCTTCTCCCCAGCGTGGCTATTGCTGGTAGGTCTGTCTGGTTCATTACTGCTGAAGGAAAAGTTTGCTAAATAGTCTTGGTCCAGCTGTGGGCAGCTCAGGCTCCTGTTTCAAGGCAGGAGGAGTCTGTCCTGAACTGTGGACCTGAGTAGGTACCTAGCACGTATTTGCCTGAGCAGATGACTGGCATCTGCATGTGTGGACAACTTCAAGACTTTAAATAGGGCATAAATATTAAATAAGTAATGTATAAGATTTATTCTAGCCCTCCCAAAGAGATAAGGCTGGATTAGAAGTTAAATGATACTTAGCATTGTTTGGGCTAACAGCACCTGGAATCTTTGCCTGGTGTTGGGGGCAGCAGACGGAAGAGCAGGCAATGCAGCCACCATCAGCTTTGCCCACAGGAGAGTTCAAAGAGCAAGATGGAGGAAATAATTCATTCAAAGACATCCAGCCATTTATCTGTGTGGAATGGAAAGTGTGAGAATGTCCTGCTGTGTGCTCAGCAGCCTGCAGGTTTTTCACTGTGGAGTAAAAAGCACAGCAGCAGCTCCAGGAATTAACAGTCGAGAAGTTGGTTCTCCTCACCGCTCCTTGAAGGATTATCTATAGGAGAAGGAGGATTCAGGACAAAAGATTTATTTGAGGCATTAAGCTGCATCACTGAAAAATGGGCAGGAAAACACCTCAACAAGCTGTGTGAGGAACTCAAAGGCCATTTAGCTGGAGAGAAGCTGCAGGGTATTCTGAGCATGGAGCACAGAGGAGCTGAAGAAATACAGTGCATTAGACTTTAATGAGCATTACACAAGATCTTCCTAAAGTATTGATTAGCTAGACATGAGGGACTTTTGAACCTTAAATGCCTGCAAAAGCATGCAGGGTTTAAAAGACTCATCACTACTCCACAGAATAAGAATCAGGTTCTGGGTAAAAGGACTGAATACGGCAAAGGCTTTGGTACAGCTATTTCGGGCTACAAAGAGCCTTTGAGTGCTCAACAATAGCATCGGTGTTCAGAGCCCGAGGAGAAAAAGGAACAGACAAGCCAGATATTGTGAAAGTCATCTACATGGCATTTAAGCTTGGCTGGGGGAGAAAGAAAAGATGCAGATAAAACATGGTGCTGCATAAAAAAGGCTTTCTCTCATTTACATCCTCACCTCCTGTTTGGAGAGACTTTTTAGAAGCTGGGGCTATGAGAAGAAAAGGACACAATGAACAATTTGTATGTCTAGGGTTTCCAGACCTCAGTTCTTCATGTTCTTGGGACTGGGATCATTCTCATAGTCTGGTAGTACGTTACAGTGCTGCAAATGTGCTCAACTCTTCACCAAAAAATGACAGCTCTGAGTATCATTAGAAACAATGGGTCTCACAAATCAAGGGTGCTTAAGTTTGCTGAGGATTGGGTGTGCCAGTAGGTAAAGGCAACCCCACTGAAGAAACAATAGGAGAAAGAAGTTGTCAAAATTACAGACTTGGTATCCTAGGTATTTGATGTGTTCCACCTACTAACTGGTTTGGGTTGTTTTCTTTCTCAAAAACTTGTAAAAACAGTCAGATAATTTAAAGTAAATTATGAATGTTATTTTGAAATTCATATAAATATCTGTCCAGATCTAGGTATATATTAAATAGATATAGAGAAGTATATATGACACAAGAAGTAGAAGAAAGTTACGGTGGATGTAAAAGAACAGAATGCTAATTAAGAAGTCTGTGATGACTTGGCCAAAGAGGATGAGCATCAGAGATAGATTAACATTCTTTGAATTTCCAAACACTATAATGAACTAGTCTTTTTCACTTTAAATATTCACATGACACCTCTTCTATGTAGACATGCTCAAAGAGATGGAATAAGACTGAAGTTGAAAGGATACAATTCTGGAATTAAATATTCTCTTCATAGGGAGAAAGAAAGAATACTAAATAAAACGGAAGAAAATGAACTCAAGTAAGCAGAAAGTGAACTTGTATCTGACAGGGCAGATACATAGAGTGAAACACTGCAAGCCTTGCAGAACATGCTTACTTACACAAAGAGATGCTGGAGCACATATAATAACCTGGAATTGGTCCAGTACTGGAAGGAATGATGCTGGGACAAAGTGTGCTTGAAGCACAGTTTGCATAATTACTATCTTTTTGATCTTTATGTAAGCAACAACTCGCCATTTAGTGCAAATCTTGTGGTTATGTTTACTAGTTTTATACACTTGGGAAAATACTGTTTAGATCTGGCTGATCTATTTCACCACTGGTTAATTTACCCAACATGGATATATGTCTGATTAAAATATAATATTTTTCTGAATACCTGCTAAGTTATTATGAGAAGAGACATAATTTTGATTAATTGCAGACTAAGCAAAATCAATTAAAGATTTTTTTTCCTTCATTCTGTCTCCTCAGCATTTCACTGAATATTCTGGGACTTACCTTTGGATAGTTTATTCACCTGTGAGAAACTGCACTGAGTGAGAATCAATGGGTAGTCCAGCAAAGATTCAGCAAAACATCTTCATGCCTCGATGTGGATATGCAACGGGCATGAGAAGGACATGCAAATATCCTTTCTCAGCTGTGATTTGCTAAGGACAGTGAAAGAGGGACAGCACTGCTAATGCTGGTGTATATTTGCAATTAACAGCTTTCACAGCTAATGTACATCCTTATCTTTCTGTGACATTTATTCACCTGCAGAAAGCACTTCTTCACTTGGATAGTCTAACGTGAATGTTATCCTTTAATTGTAAACAGGCAGAAGTCAATTACCAGCAGCAGAGAAAGTCACTGCAGCAAACAAAAAAGAGAATATGTAGTCAAAAGATTCCACTTAACGACCATTGCTCATTTTTCTACCAGACCTCCTACATTTCAGCATGCTCACTTTCTCCTGGGAGCTTTTGAATCTGTTGGCAGTCTGTAAAATTAGAAAGAAGAGTGAGATAAAACCTATGTAGAGACTAGAATTTTCCTATTACAAATCATCTCTGCCTCAGTAGACTATCTGCATATCCACCCATTGCCAACTATTCTGAAACCTTTTCATCCAGTCACGATTTTCTTCTCATATGACTTCAGTGCATTTAGCAACTGAGAAGTTTGCCTGGGGAGTGCTACACAAGTGAAAGTAAGTTCTCATGAGAGATGGAGAAAAGGTGAGGCAGGCAAAGTATGACAAGTCTGAGATATCTGTGAAGTTGATGTGCAGAGTCAATTCCTACCTAAATAAACAAATGGATGAGCAGAGACAGTGAATAGGGCATTTTAGCAGATGATTAAATTATTATAATATTGAAAGAATAAAGACTCTACGACTGTTACTCTTCTGTACATTCAAGTATGTCCCATTTCACTTAGATGAGATGGTCCTTGGGAAGATTTATGCCCACGAAATATGTCAGTTGTTAAAGGCCAGGTCCTGCAGCAGGCTCCACAGTGGGGCTGTGGTTTGCTAGAACAGGGCAAAGCCTTTCCTTTGGACATGTAAAGTGCTTTATGTCAAGGGGTAGTGGAGCAGCTCAGCAATCCTCTTCCATTAAGCACGGGTCTGGATTGGTCATAGCACATGACACAGTGCAGAAACAAGTAAAACTCTGAGGAGGTGAGAAATTAATGCATCTGACCTTTACTGGAGTCTGTTTATAAGGATGATTTCGAAGCAGGAACCCGGTAGTCCAGAACACTAAACATGCCAGTAATCCACACGGCTGGGATTTGTGCTGCTTCTGCAGCAAGGATTAGACTATCACAATAGGATGATGAATGAATAAATATATGAATATATCCTGCTAGTGCTGCATCTCAGGGGAGAGGAACAGTGAGGTGGTGAGGTATAGATTCAATTATTTTCCTAATTAAACAACAAAAAAAATTGTGGATAACTAAAGGCAAAGGAAGAGGTAGCAGAAGTGCCGTCTGTGGAAAATGCACACAATACAGTTGTTAAATGTACCAAGGACATGGTGTGCATTCGGTCTCATCTGTGCCCTGTGCATATGCAGGCAGGGTAGGGGAGAAGATATTTAGATTGCTCTTGATTCACTGGAAAAATAATGATGGATTTACAGAAGCAATTTTTAGAAGTTTTTGTTGCCAGGTTTGCTAAGCAGAAAGATCACCATGACACAGAACTTTGTGTGACTCCACATTTAATTTGGATAGTTCTTTCAGATAGATATTTTCTGAGCAGGTATCAGGGCTTGATTCTGCAGAAATATCAGTCCTTCAGTTAAGCTGCCTTGTTTTTCAAATGTGTATTTTAATTTGGTAGGGGTATATGAAACAGTAGTATTTCTTACATGATCAGACAATTAATTGTCCAGTTTATTCAATTTTATGTGAATAAATAGTGTCAACAAGATAACAAAATTCTGTTGCTCAGCATTGGCATGGGGTTTGTAATATCTGAATTGTGCAGATGTGCTGGCTTAGAACCAAACAGTCCCATCTCAGAGGTCCTGCTCTGAACATACCAAGTACTTCAAGGTAACGCTTGAGTGGGGGTTAAACATATTTTCAGGGAATCTCCTGTGACATCACTCGGAGGTCTTGCCCCTGTTCTCAAATGCTGTTGCCTTGGTCTGTTGCACAGATAAAAGCAGTATTGGGCAGCATGCAGAGCACAAATGCTCTGTGGGTGTGCAAACGGAAGAGAAACTTTCTGCTCGTTTTCAGTTCTCACCTGCCTGGGCACACTCGAGGTGTTTGTGTCTCCAGGTGTGTGTTTGCTGCACCCCTGGCACAGAGCTCTGCCACAACCTGCCTGATTTGTCTGAGGACATGGTACTTATTTTCTTATCAAAAGATAATTCATGAGTATTATTAAGACAATGGATTTGACTTTTCAATGAGTTTATGTCTTTAAGAATAGTTTTCAGAGAATGAGTCAGCCATATGTTAAATCAAATTTAACATCCATTATGAAACACTGAATCATACTTTATATCTCTGTAATGATAATAAATGATCAGCTCTCCTATGTTCCCCTCATTTGTACTACTGCTCATCAATCTTGCTAATATCACAAAGATTTATTAAATGAATAATCTTCAAAGTATAGCTGTTTTAATATTAATAGCCCCATTTTATGTTGTTTCTCTTACGATAATTCCACTTGTGTTTAAGCATGCTGACTTTAAAAGTAATAATCCTTTTTACAGTGAAATTTAATGAATAGAAAACCAGTAAATCAATAATAAAGCCCTTCTTAATGAGATTTTGTAATTATACCAATACATTACAAAATACAGGAAACTTCTGAATGCCCTTCATATGTAGGAGAATCACAGAATTAACAAACTATACAATGAAAACTGAGGTAGTACTTAAATGGAAAAGATGTTGAGATACCCTTGTGAATACATGCAGATGAATAATACATTTAGTCCATGTTTAAAAGTATCCCAAGGTTGTGGTGTTATGCTCAGTGAGTTATGACTCAAAGCACTTCAGAGTAAAATCTCTGTTAAAGATACATTCTGCATGATTAGCTCTCAGGACTCTGTTAACACACACGTCCTGGTGGTGGTCATAGTTGGCCTGTCTTAATTTTTGTTCTCCAAGAATCTTTGATATCTCTTACTTGTATTTCCAGGCAGACTGGAGGGAGGAATCACTGCAGCCCTCTGCTAATAAACCAAATGATCTGCTCTGTACTTTAACCCCACAACTGAGTAATGTGTTAAGCATCTTCTTAATAAAGTTTTTCACATTCAAAAAAATGTTCCATTCAATATCAAACTGGCGAAATTTGAAATATTAATTTTTTTGTAATGATTCTCATTCAAAACTAGAGAGTTGAGATTTACATGGGCGAATTGAGTAATGTCTAGGAGAATTGAGAAAGCCTGGCCAGTCTTGAATATTTTCCTTTCAGTAAAATAAATAGGTTTGAATAAATGAAGAGTGGATCTTTTGGCTGAATTTGACAGGAGAATCCCTGGGCTCTGGGAGGGTGTGAAGGCAAATCTGCTTTTTCCTGAGGTAGGGAAAATCAGTGTTCTGATCTGTAGAGCACCACACAGTGCTGAACAAGTCCTGAACGTCTCTCGTATCATTAATAACCAAATAACACTCAGAGGGGCCAAATCTATTTCTTGGGCCCGCTGCTGGTGCAGGTGTGGAGAACTATTATTAGAGGTGGGGCTGGGAGACAAGAACTGCAGCTCTCTGCCTTGCCTGAGGTTCTTGTTAAGCTCTCAGCATGGGTGCAGTGGGTTGTGCTCACTGACTGCTACTTATCCCTCCAGCTTCAATATTTTTGCTGTGTTGCCGTTTGTGAAGTGCCTGCTCTGGAAGGCATGTGAACAATGTGTTTCGATAATCCAGCTGAGACGTAATGAAAGCATGAATGACAGCCTAGCACCCTCCTGAGACAGCCTTGGTTGTAGCTTTACTTACTACCCTCTGCAGATATAGAAGTTTTTGTTATGTAGCTAAACTGATAATCAAAAGCTGAGCTGATATCAAAGATGACCTGCAGGTCAGGAACCTTCAAACCAGACACTCTAAAACTTCCTTGAAAAGGAGCTGCAAAGGAAGAAGTGAAATTCAAAAGGTATCAGGCACCAGCCAAAATAAGCTCAACATTTTTAAAATCTAATTGTAGGGCATTTTTTTCTGATACCCACAGCTAAATGTCATTTAGGTGTCTCCTCAAACAGGAAATTACTTCCCTTGGTTCACCTGTGGCAGGAAAATAAACCTGGCCTTAGCAGTATAAGAATAGTTTCAAATTATACCTCTCAGTCATAGTTCCTAATAAAACCCTAGGAACACATGGCAGACACCCCTGAATTTCAGCCTGAGAGTCTTCATAGCAAATTTCTGGAGAGAAAAAAAAAAAATCGAAAGGCCTTATTCTGCCTGCGTCAGTGAAGACACCAGGAAGGCTGCTTGGGATGGGGCAGCACTCTAGTGCATGGAGTTAAACAGGAGTGGCAAGGTTAATACCAGGCAGGGGACCTGAGGCTGAGGATCAGCTCCCTGATCTGATATAGACTACGTGTGTCTTAAAGCCTGTCCCACAATTTATTTTTGCTGTTCCTTTTCAATTCATATTTTAATAAGCAGGCAGCATTAAGTACAGTGTAGCTTTTATCAGAGCTGAAGTCTCTCACATATTCTATTGCACAAGTGATAAAATAATTCCTCTCTGTGTTTGTCTTGTTATTTTAACCTCATGTTCTTTCCACATAAAAATGTCTTTATAGAGGTATAGAATTTTCCTTTCAAAAGTTTGTACATTAGTTCTACTGTCATTTTACCCTAAGTTTTAACTGACAAACTGAATTCCTGAGAACTGGGATGATGAGGTTACAGTATCATACCAGCAAATGCTGGTTTTGTTTGGTGGGGTTTTTTTGTTTTTAATGTAAAATCTAACAGAGCATTTTGTATATAACTGACCTTATAGGAAACATAGCTAACAATTACTCACAGTTTCTAAAAGCTGAAAAGTTGCTTCCTTCTCACCAAAAGGAATTTAGCAGCACATAAGCTCCCTTGAGCGGCTGCACTCAAGCGTCACAGCTCCTCACTTTGCCCTTCTGCTAGTCTCCCAAGCTTCTCTAACTTCCTGAAATCAGACATTTTAGATGACTTGGGCCTCTAGGGCTTTCACATTTCAAGAAATAATCTTCCCCTTTTGGACCTCAGAACTACCTACTGGAAATCTTATCATCCATTTAGTTCAGCATGTATTAAAATTTGGCAATTAATTATCTGCAGTTCTAATCCAGTGAGTCTGTGCAATTAACATCTGGGATTCAGCACCTCCTTTTGCTGACTTTTTAATTTTATGACTTGGAGACAGTAGATCCCCTCTAGGAGAGCTGAAATAAGTGAAAGTAACCTATACCTGGAATTTTTTATCCTATTTTAAAACCCAGCCTGTTACTCCCTGTCTCTCTAGTACCTGGATATTTTGAGCAGTTCCTTTAACATATGACAGCAAATGTTTGTGTGACCTGAAGTGGTCTAATAGATACAGAGAATGTAGAAATTACTCTGTTCTCCCTTCCATAGCCAGCAGGTGACAATGGTTTTCTGTCCTTTTGTAAAATAGAATCACAGAATGGTAGAATGGTTTGGGTTGGAAAGGGCCTAAAAGCCCTTGTTACAATCCTCTGCCATGTGCAGGGACACTTGCTCAGAGTTCCATCCAGCCCAGCCTAATACAAATGCTCTTTGTGCTCCTGGTATGACAGATTCAATTAATAAACAAACTTATCCTGAAAACCTATTACAGGATGTTATAAATATGGAAAAAAACCCTGACTACTAACATTAGCAAAAGTTCCTTTTAGCAAAAGTACCCTGCCCATGGAGCTTAGTTATGTATTCATAGAATCGTAGAAAGTCTTGGGCTGGAAGAGACCTTAAAGATCATCTAGTTCTAGTTTCATTTAGCAGTCAGGGAATTTACTGTTAAACAGAAAGACAAAAGAGTAGAAACAAAAATTAAAATTCTACACGTGGGTAGTCTTTCATTCTGAGGAAAAAAGGGACTTTATTTCTTGTGAACAACAGTGGAAAATGCATCAAATTATTTGTTTCACAATAGAAAATGCTACATAACTCCCTTCCTGAAAGGACTATTCTAGAAATGACTGTAAGTTTCTGAGCAGTCAAGCACTCAGCCATGCCTTATTCTCAAGCAGGGCATCATTCTGTCTCTCCACATCTTTTATAGGCAAAAGCACTGTTCAGGACACAGTCCTATTTTTGCATTATCAAAGGACCAGATTCCACCTTAAATGCATCAAAGGAAAAATGGACATTTGTCCTTCATTCTCTGAGTGTCTAGATGCAAATTGCACCTGTGTCACTTAAAATCCTCCTGACAATTCTGGTACCTAAAATCCTGATGACAAATCCTACTTAAAATCCTGCCCACAATCCAAAAATCCCTTATTATTCAGCTGTGGTGAAGTGCAGTGACAACAAAATGGTGTTTACAAAATGACACAGCAATGGTAGAAGCCATAACCAGTGATGACTCAGGTTTCTTGCGGTAAGGTCCTTTAGTATTTTACTTAATTTATCAGTGTAATTTCTTTTCTTTTGGAAAAGACATTTAATTTCAATTATGTATTTGTAGTGAAGCAAAAATTTTGGAGGGGGATAAAAAGCCACTTTTTTTTTTCTTATCTATACCTCTCCTGTACATGCTGTATCTGTTCTTCTGAAGGATTTAGCATTTAGGATGGACTTGAGGTAGATTATCTGTGAGGGGGAGAATTGGCAGGTTTCTGTGTTTCAGTACCATTTCTTTCTTTTTGCCTGACATATTCCTGAGCACTGTTGGAAGACCTTGTCAGAATATGTAAAGGCATAACTTAATCAGCCTTCACATGTGCCACAGAAGGAAATATTAAAAAATCTAGAATAGTGTAACTTCTTACAGACATTCAGTGATTTACAGGATTGTGTCTAGAAGCTAGAATATCATGTAGAAGGTGTGGATTAAATATTTAAGAGCTAAGACACAAACTCTCTGTTTGGCTGCCGGCGTGTGGGTAACACAAGGGAAGATGAACTCCCGTGTTTTTAACTCTGAGGTTTTATTGTGCAGAGATGGCTGGGAGTCAACTACACAAGTCATCTACAGGGGCTAAAAGCCTGAGCTTTCCACAGCTGGGGGGGAAGGGAGTGGGCTGGGTCTGGCTGAGCTCAGTGCCTGCCCTACAGACCCCAGTTGGGGTTTAGGCTCCGTGTGCTCAGAGCCAGACACAGCTGGGGGCTGGGAAGGGGCTGCTGTGGAAAAGAGAGGACAGGTACCAGGCTCCCGAGATACCAACCTGTGCAGTCAGTTTGTAATTCCTGAGCAGAACCCTGGAGATAAGCAAGAACATGAAGTATACTGTAGTTGTTTGGGGTTCAAGTTAAGTAGAGATATGTCTTGTCCTGGTCACAGAACGTCCTTAGCTCAAACATGAAAATTCCCTCGCAAAAGAGGAGTTTCCCTTAAGCCTTTATGAAATGGGCTTAGTAGTGGGGATGACAACCTTCAGGTTCTAGGAAGCATGGGTTTGCCTTTGAAAATTCTAAAATTGACTTAATAAAGAGATTCAGAGGAAAGATAAGAACTAACCTTGGACTTACTGTTGCTTGTGTTTCAGTTTGTGAACATTTTGGGTGCATTGAAATACATTTCAGGCTTTTCTTATCAATCAGGAAGATTAAAAAAAAAAAGATTTGTGCTTTCAGTAAAAGCGGGAATATTCCTGAAAGCAATTTATCCCAGAACTAAAGGGAAAATCCAACTGTTGCAACAGTGAGTAGCACTCATGGAAGATGGAGCATGAGACTGTTCTGCCCGTAACATTCAATGAGACAAGCTATATGAGTGGTCCAAAATGGATTTGACCCATGTATTGTCCATTTGAAAAGTGAAATTAATTCCAATAAAAGCAAAAGCCTTTACAGAGAACAACAGAAACCTCTCTATCAGAGATAGTTGCTTCTGCCAAGCACTATGGAGAGGCAGTCTCCTTGTAATGACCTAAAGAGCACTGTCATCTGGCTCATTGCTTGTTCTGTTTATTTTGTCTTTCACCTTTACGTTTTAATTAGCTCTTTTTTTTCCTTCTGTTGTAGTGATTTAGTTTACATGCCATGGAACATGCATTTGATTTCAGTGCAGCATGGCATGCATGCAAATAATACTCAGGTAGGTACTGCCTGTTCAGAAGCTGTAGGTGTGTGATCCATTTTCTCGTCCTAATCTGTTTGGAGTGAATAGATATATGTAAAACAATTAAGAAAATAACAGCTGACCCTTATCCAATTAGAAAAGCAGATGTATTTCAAAACCAGAAGCTAAAACTGAAGGACCTAAGGTGTACTGACCCCTGCTCCTTTTGTTGTTAACATCTTTGAAGTGTCCTGCATTAAATATCTGTTTTATGAAACTCAGTGACTGAGTTTCAGCAGCTTCTGGTTTTGCATAGCTGTGTGTTATCAAGGACCAAGGATGAGGTGCAGTTGTTAAAGGCTGGTAAGAGAAGGGTTGGCTGAGCAGCAGTTGCCTTGGGATTTAAAACTGAAACTTCCAGATTTATAACATGCTAAGTGCAACCTCTATCCTAGTCCCTTGCCTTAACTGGAGTGCAGGATAGTCATATAAGCATTTTTCCTCACTCTTTCCCTAGACCTTAGTGTTTTGTAAGCCACCCTTAGCATTTACCTCTTTGTTTGGGATTAATAGAAAAACACAGGGAGCTTGAACTGAGGTCAAGAGCAAAGCCTGCCAGCATCTATTTTCCTAGTGGTCGTAACATGTAAAGAGGGAAAGTTGGTGAAAGAATATATTTGATGCAGCTTTGAGTCTCTGTAGAGGAAAGCACTGGTTTCCATAGCATCACAAGAAACATCTCTCTGAATATGGAAGAAGATGTTTAGGCTCGGGGTTCATCTGGTTTGGCAGTGGCCATGGAGTTAAAGAACCTCAGTCCAGAATGCTTTTTCCATTGCCAGTGGGCACACAAGGGCACTTCCACCAGGTGAAAGCATTTCCTGTAAGACTATTGAGGTCACCCAGTATGAGGAGGCTTCTCTTAAGAGACTGATTTTAGAGGTGAAAAAAAGTGGGCAGTTTTACAAGCATATAAACCAACTCAGATACACATATAATGCTACAGTGCCTTTGACTCCTGCTCTTTCTTCTTGGCAGCTCGGCTGCTGAACTCTTTTGCTTCACGGTTTTACAGGAAATATGCCCCATTTATTTCAGCTGGGCTGTGGTTTCACATTCAGTTGCAGCTTAATGGTTTCTGTCCTTGATGTTGCCCTGGTTCCTGCCCTCCACTGCACGCCACCCATTGTGCTGTGGTGGCACAGCGTGGTGACCTGGATCAAGGGACTTTCCGGGCGGATTACAACCCATTATGTGGATCCCCAGCCTCACAAAGACAGCCTCAAAATGGTCAGGAGATTTTAAAGTACTTTTTTAAAAAAGGAAATCCACGTGAGCAGAAAGGGGGAGATAAGGAATCTCTCTGCAATGGGAGGTGCAAAGAGAGGAATTTTGTCCAGGGTTAGCTGGCAGGCTGAGGCAGAATCTTTCTTCCTCTAGAACTGGAATACACGGCTTTGTATTTTCATCATCTTTGACATTAGCAGTCTGTGTGACTAGTTCTGGCTATTCTCTTTGCACTTCCACTTATGTTCTGCAGGACTCTAGAGAATGGATTTCAGTTTAAAATTACCTTTTCTCTATAAATTTCTGCTCAAAGATGTTGTGGATGCTAGTAAACCTAACGTTTCCTTCTGGCTAGCATGTTATAATTACAAAGTGCAGAGCACAGGAAGATGATTTTAAGATAAATCTGATTAAAGGATATTTCTATGTGTTGCAGCTACCATTAGAGAAGCAGCACAGTACACCTCTGGAGTGTCAGAGACTTCGTGTGTGTGTGCACATCCAGCTGAGTGAGACTCTTTTTTTTTAATTATTTTTTTAGATGTTTAGAAATTGCCAGGAAAATAAAAAGTAAATAGCAATATTTATTCTGTGGCAGGTCTCTCTAGTCCTGCTAACATCACAGGCATGAAGAGCTGCAGGGAAATGACCACTGTTGCTAACCTTGTCCCTTTCACATTGCTTGTGGTAAAGGTCAGGGCTAAGGCCTGGGATCTCATCTTCTGGGCCCCCTGAAGGGACCAATGGTGCTGAGCCCGGCTGCTGGCCCTTCTGGCAAGGGAGGGGGTGGCAGGTCACTGAACCACCTAAAAAGGAGGGAAGAAAAGGCAGGGGACATGTATATACATTGATATATGTGACATGCCTGCATGTGTACCTACAAATAATAAATTGGTCTCTCGGTGGGTGTTGCTCTGCGGCCTTTCCTATAAAAGCAGTCATTTAATATTTTCCTCTCTGGAGAACCTTACACTTGTTTTATTAGTATGTATTTTTTAATTTACCAAGTAAATATATAAATAACTGGAGCAGATATATTATTAATGCAGAACACTTGTGTAAGTCACTGAAAGTCACAGATGTGTCATAAAAATAGATGGCAATCAATAGTCAGAGGAAAATGTTATTTGTTTCTTGCAAAGCTGCAGCTGTAAACTCCCCTTCCTGCCAGTAAGAGTGTTGCTGCCAAAGCTCTGCATAGGTAGTTCAGAACAGACTGTATCATTCACAGTTTTAAAGAAATCAGCTTCAAGAAGCAGACTTTCAAGCAAATGCAGCACTGGCCTATATTGCAGAGTAGGGCTATTTAAAAACAAACCAGAAAAAGCTGCCCAGACTCTGAAAGTTAAGACATCTTTACATGGAGATGAATATTGCCTCTCCCTAATGTATGCATGAGTTTGGCCACTGTCTCCATTAGTTTTCTCATATGAATAAAGGTAATGTAAGGGAGAAGAGGAGATTTACTGAAGGTTGCTTATTGCTGTAAAGCTAGAATTTGTTTAAGCAGGCTTGCAAGCTCAGAGGTGTGCATGGTACCTAAGTTATCCTGTGACTGCCTCATTTGATAACTTGAATAACATTCAGACAGCCCATCTGTGTGAAAGTCTTCCCTTTAATTTCAAAGAACAGGTATTTTAATAATCCCTTTTTACAAAAAGGAGCCAGTGCTACACCCGTGCACCTCTTTCCTTCCTGTGGTCATGGACCCATCTAGAGATTTTCAATCATCCATCTTGGTGATTGCTCCATTTTCCTCAGTCCCTTTGATAGGTCTCCTGTAAAGTGCATTAACTAAAGATTTTTTTGAGCATGTTGGCGTGACTCAGATTTGATGGCTTTGATTTTTCTGAAATGATTTCATTGTTTGGTGTCAGTGTGTCTGACACTCACTGGGTTTTTTTGCAAAGAAAAGGGAGTTTTGGTTTCTGGTGCGAGCCCATGGAAAATAGGTGTGAGGGAGACCCCATGGAGAATCTGCAGGCCCTGCAGATGTGGGGTGTGAGTGGGGATGTTGATTTGGCCACACTCCAGCCATCTCTGCTCCTCTGCCAGGCCTACCAGGTGAAGCACAAATTGTCTCCTTCCCACTGCCCTGTGTAAATTATTCCATGGCTGGGCAGGACCTGTCTTTACAGTTTGACCCAGTCTAATTTTCTGCCAAACAGGAACTATTTGCGAGTAGCTGCCACCTTCTTTTCATAGGTATACAGTTTCTGTGACTTATGAATCATGAAGTATGAAAATGAAAAAACCCTGTTGTGATGTGCTTTTGGCATCTTATTTCTTTTCACAGATTTCTTATTACACTTTGACAGGTGTCTGACACAAGAAACTGTCACTACTGTGATTTAACCTTGGTGTACCACCTCCAATTTCAATGCCTGGGACTGTGAAACAATAGAACTCATCTGAGCTGTTGAAACGTCAATAAAATTGCATTTAGTTTTATGTTTTCAGAGATGCTCTGTATGTTGCAGATTTTTATTTTTTTTTATCCTGGTGCTCAGGATAGAAGCCAAATTTGTACACATTTTCATGATTTTTAGGTTATCTTTTATGTGATTTTTTTCTCAGAGAAGTCAGCTCAGACCAGCGTGATGTTTTGCAAAGAACTCAGTAAAACAGAGACAATAGAGCAAGCGATAGTTGCTCGCTACTTCCTTATATAATGGTAAATTGATTCATTACAAATATCTAAGCTGCTAAGACCAAAACAGTGTTACATGGAAAAATGTGAAGCAATCCAAACAGGTATTTTTTAAAATAATTTATTCTCCCAGAAACCTGCGGTGAGTCAACCACGGTCTACTTAGGTGCAGCAATTCTGTTTCGTTTTCCGATTCCTGAAATTTGTGACTAACAGAAAAATGCCTCTTGGTCTGTGTGACACGCTGGGGGCCATGGCAGTACCTGCTGCTGCCCTGCCCTGCCCTGGTCTGTACTTCCCTGTGTTGCCAGAGCTGTTCCCCTGTGTGGTGTCAGGTGATGTCTGTGATGTGCTGCAGACAGGGGCACCCAACAGCCACAATCCTGAGGCTTCTCTGCAGCACAGTCCTGCTTTTATAAGACTGAGTCCAGACCCAGCCAGTGCCTGGCCCAGTTTCCAGCCTGGCTTCCAGCATTATCTCCTGCAAAGTGAGAGGCCCTCGGTGCTGACGGAGGAGCACCTCATACAAGTCATTAGTGATGGTGGCAGTGTGATTCCTGCCAAACGGGAGTCGGGCACTTCAAAAATGCGTTGCCCTGTGTCAACCCTAAAGTATCAAAGATGACGCTGTTGTCACCCAGCAGTGCTGGAAGGTGCTGTGGAACAGGCTGTCATCTGGGCTTCATTGATCACACTAAGCAGCTTCTTTACTTTCAATTACTCACGGATGTCAGGAGGAGAAAGAGAACACTAGAGAGGTATTATACGTAGTGGCACTTCAAAGGTGATTACTCTTTCTTCCTATCAATCATGTTAAGGAAATTCTCCTAGTGCACTTAATAATCCTATTTTCCTTTGAAGAAAAGAAAAAGTCTTGATTCGAAGCTAGCCATAGAATTAACAGTGTCATTACACATTTTTTAACTCATTAGAGTGTACTTAGTATGCCTGAGATGTAACAGATTGAAAAAGCAGTTTCTCCAGTGATGGCTTCAAGTGGATAGCAATTTTTTTTTCCCACAACAAATTGTGAATCAACTCATCATTATTTTTTTTTCCTAGATTCTCATGCACAAATGTTTCACAGTTCTTTAGTTGTGTGATTCGTGAGGGGTTAAAATTAATTTACAGAAATAATGTAAGGTCACAATATAGCAAATAACATACATAGCAAACATTTTGATTGAACGCAAATTCTTCTGTATGATTTCCTAGCCTGTCGTGATGGTTCAATTTTCTACTGCTTAAATCATGATACCTGCACACTTAGATTAAGCTCAAGATTCATATACAGCCAATCTATACAGAGTTTTGTTTACTTTGACATCAATAGATTTGATAAGTGTTGGGTGGAGCAAGATTTGAATCTTAATAAAGATAAGGGATTTATTGTCAGCCCTTTCTAATAGGTTATGCCTATTCTCCTGGTGCTTTGCAGAGAAACTGTTGAGAAAATTACACCAACTTGTCTGGAGCTGGAACGTTGAGGTGATGCATGTGGTGCAGATTGGAAAAACTGCAAAGGACTAATGGTTCACATCCCATGGCTCTTGTCTTACAACAAATCTCACCAGAGACTGCTGAGTTTGCTGCAAAAAGTGGGGTGCGTCCAGTAGGCCTTTTCAATCAAGTCTTCCAACTTTTCTTGCCTCTATTTCCTTTATTTTATAGCCCTTTACGATTTATCTTACCAGTGTCAGAAACCATGAGCCCCTTGAGCTTTGTAGGGACCACTGATGACTTTGTAAGTGGAACCATTTGATTCCCCCTTGGGCTTGATTACATACCTGACAGAATCTTCCCCAGGCGTCAGAGAGTCTGAGGGGAGAAAACATTCAGACAAATCAAGAGAACTTAAAACAAATCCCCCTGCTTCATCCCCCAGGCAACACATGTGAGTCCACCAGTGTTTTGAGTTGGAAAAGGGATGGCTCACTTTGAGGGATTTCATTTGTTGTTAGTTCCTCTCCAGACTCAGCGTGGTTTGGACATAACAGTCAGGATCTTCTAAGAATATTTGCTGTTCTGAGTGCAGCTGCTGGGAAACATTTTCTTTTTATTCATGCATTGATGAATAAATTGATGGAAAATACAGCTGACTGCTCTGTGGTATGACCAGGATCACCAGGATCATTGGGTTTCCTGAAATACCTAATCTATCATAAACCTCTACCTGATTTACATAGTTAATTTATCTGTAGAAAGGTGCCACCCACCTGGTCCTTCATTTCCAAAGCCTCATGATCACTCGGCCTTGTGAGCAGGGCACTGTGTTTCAGACTGACAGCTGAGGATGCTGAGACACAGATGAGATGGTTTTCCCAGTGTCACCATGGGGAACCAGGCTGTGAATAGCACAAAGTGTCCATCCCCTACTCACTGCTACATGTAAAGACCTAAACAAAGGGCAGTGTTTGGAGAGAAATCATTTGAACCAGCATTCTCAACAGCTTTTGGTTACAACACATTGAACTGTTATAACACAAGCACATCACACCAGTTGGGCAGAAGTGTGAGTGTGAGATCTGTAGAAGGCTGCAAACATTCTCAGTGTATCACAATTATAGCCATCACAACACCCAACAACACTGTGAAAACACAGGGTTGTGTAACCTGCAAGTTCTCACATCTTCCCAATGCTGGGGTAGATTTTAAGTAAAAATAGGACAGCACAGGATAAATCAAAGGGATTTGGATTGCCTCTCTCCTTGATGAGGTTCTATTTTTACTTTGGTCAGCTCATGACAGACTGAAGTGAGAATCAAGCTCTGCCTTTGATGCAATGACGAAATGCCTTAATCACTCTCCAATGTATTGAATTTCTAAAATCCATTGTTTTTCAGACTGTTTTGGCTGCTTGTAAAGGCAGGGAGCAGCTGTTCCTCCGGGGCTGGGGACGAGAACCTGCACCCAGTGATTAGTGGCTTCAGCAGCAGAGAGTCATTCTCTGTCCCTGAGAGCTCTGCCAGCGGCGGTTAATGTCAGTGCTTTGTGATCCTTTTGAAATCTTCTGCCTCTCTCTGGGGTAAACCATTGTTTTTCCATGGTTTGATAAACACTGAATGAATCTGTTTGGGCTCTGTTAACAAGTAGTTGGCACGAAAGGTGTGTGGGGTTCAGCAGAGAGATTATTCTGCCAATCTGCAGAAGATCAGTGTTCCCACAGCTGCCTCTGCAGGACACAGAGGAGGATGCCAAAGATCTCAGACTTCATTCATTTCTGTTGTTGGCATAGCCTGTACTAGCAGATCCCTGTTAATCGGGGTGGTCTTTTCTGACTGTTGGGGAAGAAAACACCAGGGTCTTGGTATTATACATATGTCTAGAGGACCATTCAAACACACATATGGGTTTATTTGGTTGTTTTTTTGTAGTGACTTTCAAGCTTAAGTCTTACATACAATTTTTAAATTTCTCTTAGAGAGATATGAGGATATTAACCAGTATTAATGGTTAATATCCAGTATCGATGGTTTTATGTATTAATACGTAAGACCAAGGTAAGTAAAACTACTTGCCTGAAGAAAATGTGATTCTGATAGGCTAATAAACACTTCATCTTGTCTTTGGACAATTAGTGAAATACTTGATGGTCAGGGAGGTCAGGGAGGCCACAGATGACTCCTTGCTTCTGCAGTGATCCAGGGATACCTGGCAATGAGGCATAAAAAAGTAAACAAATAGCTGTGTGAGCTGTCCTAAACACCCAGGGTTGGGTTGGAGTCATTGCCTAAATATGTAAGAAAAGACCTATCTCTTGATCCAGGTGGAATTTCAGAGGTAGTGATTATTGCTAATTACAAGCTAATAGGCTGGGGAGAAAAATGCTATTTAAAGTATGGAGTGTCTTATACTGCTTAAAACAATGGGGAACAAGAATGATTAGAACTATGTATTTTGCTTTCACTTTGTTACACTTTGATATCCTCATACCTCTGGGATGGGCATACATCTATTTTCTGCTTCTGTGTCAGTGCTGAATACACCGCTGACTGTTTGCTCTCTCTCAGCAAAACATGAGACATCCTTTTAATAGAGGCACTTAATTATGGGCCTTACTAGATAAAATTCTGGTTTTATCTTTTGGGGTTTTTTTCCCCCTACTAAAATAAGAGAGATAACAATTGCTTTGTGACAACTGTTTCCATAATAATTATATTTGCTATCTTTGATGGTAAATGAATGCTTTCACTGGAGCTGGGTCTATAGTAGTTTCTGGTTTAGGGTTAATGAGAAACTGCATTTTAAAAATATCAGAGAAGCATTTTTTCCCCTAGATTTCGCTTTTGGGAATTAACCCAGATTGTATTATCAACATAATATATCATTAAAATAATGGCACTAAATGATAGTTTACAATGTTCGGTACACACTCAAGTGGAAAAATATAATTAGCACATCTCTGTTGCAACTCTTTATTAGTTGGTTTAACACCAGTGTAGATTCTGGTAAGGACCCTAAATCACAGACTCTGTCACTGCAGTCCTGCTGCCAATACATACTTGCAGCCCTTAGATGAGAATTACCAAGTTTTCTGTGCCACTTGCTTTTTTCACCCCATAATCAGAGGTTATATTTTACTGTGACTCCTTGGTGGATAGAAAATGTTGTAGGATTCAGAGGGAGCCATAGAAGTGAGCATATAAACTGCAGTGGGAGCAATCTTTAGCTTTTTTCCATGCCTCTTTCCTTTTTCTTTATTGTCTTTTTACCCTTGAATTACTGCTTCTTTAAAAAAAGAGACAGCAAAATGAGAGGGTGGGACAAGAAAGTATTGACAGATGACAGCAGAGAAATAGATGGGGGAGAATGCAGAATAAATGGACAGAAAGGTTCTGGGCAGAAAGAAAAAGAATGGAAGCAGAAAGAAGGAGACAGGATGATGTCTTCAGAAATGAAATAAAGCCTTCTGCCCCCATTGGCCTTATGGTGCCCCTGAGCTGCCAGCCTTATGTTGTTATTTTGCAAAGCTTGTTTGTGTGATGGGATTCACAAGCACAGTTCTGACCCAGGGCATACAGGAAGCAGCAGATTTGCCAATGAGCTCAGTAGGACCAGTGCTTGCCTGGGCCTGGTAGATAAACCCCCTACATTTTAAAAGACACCATCACCCTGTAACTTGCATTTATGCACAAAGGTGATGTTCTGCACTAGCATCCATAACAACTTGCTACAAAAACACAAGGAAATTACTTGTAAAAATATAGTTTTCTCCTTTATGTCATGAAGTTGTCATTAGTGAGGTACTTAAACACAATGCCTGGGCGTAACATTAGCTAGAGGCATAAATCAGAAGAAGTGCTGAGAAGGTAGCCAGCACCTGGAGTTTAGCAGACTGTTTCCTCAGGGAGGAGAAGCTGATGGGCCAGACTGGATTTCTCTGCAGCCATCGAGTTTATTCACGAGGAAAGCACCCTGTGACCCATTTCTCCAGACACGTTAGACAGCAGATAACAGGACGACTTTTCTGCAAAGCCAAGCCTTTCTTGATTAGGGCTTTAGTCAAAGGCTCTGTTTCTGGTCTCACAGGGCAAATTACTAGTTCTGTTCTTAATGCATAACTTTTGGGATGTTATAACTTAAAAGGTTTAAGGCGTTTCTGTTCTTTCTGCTTTCTACATGCATACATGTCGACATTAGTATCAAGCAAAACATTCCTGTCCATATAGGCTGATTCCTAGCTTTCCCCCAGGTTTTTGTTTGGGTGGATGCATCAGTACTGCTTCAATTGTTCTACTTTACAACTGCTTCCTACATTTAGTCCAAATGAAAGGGAGCTACTGAATGCCTTTGCTTTGGATCTCACCTATAATCACAGAATGAACTAGGTTGGAAACCTTGGTTGAGATCATCAAGTCCAACCTATGACCTAACACCTCCTCATCAACTAAACCATGGCACTGAGTGCCACGTCCAGTCTTTTTTGAAACACGTCCAGGGACGGTGACTCCATCACCTCACTGGGCAGACGATTCCATTGCCCAACCACTCTCCCAGTGAAGATTTTTTTTCCTGATGTCTAACCTAAACTTCCCCTGGCACAGGTTAAGACTGTAATAGTGGCGTGTTGTACTCATTTGAAAGCAAACCAGTGAGAGTTTCCAAATCAGAACT
This sequence comes from Cyanoderma ruficeps, assembly GCA_008694505.1. Taxonomy (NCBI): domain Eukaryota; kingdom Metazoa; phylum Chordata; class Aves; order Passeriformes; family Timaliidae; genus Cyanoderma; species Cyanoderma ruficeps. The sequence goes on along the minus strand of VZDJ01000056.1, from coordinate 4,706,353 downwards.
ACAATTTCATAGGAAAATTAAAATAAAGGCTGAAAGCAGTGGCTTAAACTGACAGAGTCAGGATACAACCTGACACCCTGTTGGCCAGGGTGGTGGTGGCAGTCTGATTAAATGGTGGCTGCAGTCCTGTTGGAGCGATCGGTGTGGCTCTGTTGAAGTGGGGATCCTCTAGAACGCTCTGGTCTTCCTCTAGTCCAGTGGTGGTTATGTAGCTCTTGTCCTCTGGGAGTCCAGTAGGTGGTCCTGCTCAGGCTGTTCCAAATCTCAGATTATATCCAGGTGGAAGTGCTTGGTTCTTCCCCCTGGGCAGAGCATCTCACAACAGGATGAGGTAATTTTTTTGAGTCGTTCAGTGAGGTCTCGATGGCCCATTAATAGAAGATATCTCCAGAGGGAGTTCTCAGGGATGAGTCATGGAAGAGGTAAAGAACACTGCCTCACCGGGTTTTAACAGCTTATGGAGATGGTGATAGAACACATAATTTTGGTTACATCTTACACTGTAACCTAAGACACTAGTTCACTCAGTTCCTAAGTTTCTTTTGTAGGGCAGGTGTTTTCTTCATACCAAAACGCCAAACAAAAAGCAGAAAATCCATTAAAATAAAAAGGAATGTAAAAATGATAATTTCAAAGTGTGTTACCTAAAAAGAATCCTCCAAATGGCTCCGCTTTTGTAATGAATTAAGGCAAACCAGAACCATTGTGAGGATACACTGTTTGGCTGGACATTATTTCTCCCACTGAGAAGTGTCCCTATGTCATCACAGCGTGGGGTTTGGGATACATGTGTGTGTTGATGCAGATACTGCTCATCAATACCCTGTTTTTCCTTGATGCTTCTTGAACTAGTCCAAAACTCCATGTTTGGCAACACCTGTGCTGACACCTTTCATACATTTTTGGACAATGCAGAAGGAGATGAGACAAAGCACAAAACTGGCTGGTCCTGTAATTACATGCAGGTGTCAGGCCTGGATTGTGCCTCTGTTAAGCTTTTCACTACTGCATATCAAACCTGGTGTTCCCATGTAATCTTCCTGGTTTCCAGTACTTCCTGAAAACCACTGAGCTGGAAATTTGTTCCCTCCATGTTACTGGTGCCAAGAGAATAGCACAGATAGAAAGTCTATTCCAGCCATGGTTGGGCATTTCTGATTTAGCTGAGGTTACTTTCGTGGCTCATTAGGACAGCATGGGAAAAGAGGTATCCTAAACCAGGCATAAGCACTTATATTCAAATCAATACTGGTTCTTCAGGCTCACAGTAAATATGTTGTTCCTAATAAGATGACCCTGCACCTTCAGAAATTAACTGAAATTGTACAGCCTCATTTTCTGTGTATAATAATGGGCCAGAAAGCCTAATATATTACTCGGGTCTCTTTCTGTATCATGATCACATCAGATGATCTTTCTTATTTCCCCTTTTTGCATTGCAGAAAACTAATTTGAAATATAATTATGTTGCTGTTGGAGATCAGCGTGGCTGTTGGGCTGCAGAGTGCTCACCATTTGCTAGGTGACATTGTGTGATATTATCTCCTCATCTATCACAGTCCCTTCCTCTCTCATCCTTGCACAATTCCAGCTAATATCCCAGCTTCTGCCTGGTGAGCCTGCATGGATGATGATGGCTGGGAGTTTATGCTTGTATGTTTTTGTTTTGTTTCTTTTCATCCCAGGTCAGCAATGATTGCACAATGCTACTTTAATACAGGAGGAAGCACAAAGGTTTGTGATCAACCCGTGGTTCTATCAGCACAGAAATTGGAGGTGCTTTATTCAACAATGCTTCTAATATTTTTAGGAAGCATTTTCTAAAAAGGTTGCTGGAAAATGAAAGCTGATTTTTCTTTTCCTTTTTTTAAAAAACCCCTAATGTTACATTGGCAGAGGGAGGGTGTTTTAATGAGAATGGTTCAGTGAGGGTGCCTGCTTTTCTACAGTGTATTGCCTGAGGATTTGATCCCATTTCGATCTGTGAAAGCATCACTTACTTGTCATGCTAAAAAATAGAGTTTTTTTGTTTTAAGAGTGCAACTTTCTGACACCTGTCTACGCTTTGCTGTTTCCTTTTCTTACTTTGTTACAGGTAAGCCTTGATATTTCAGGCTTTTTTTAGTTTTGTGGGGGTTTTTTTCTGAATGAGCTTGCATGAGGAGCACTTGCAGTGCTGTTTCTGTGGTGCACAAAAAAGCAGCTGGATGGTGGTGAGCGTGGAGCATTGGAGCAGGGAAATGTGGCCTGTGAATCTGGGGGGGGTCTCACACCCTGGAATATATTAACATATGGAGCTGCCCAGTTTTCAGGGTTTCTTGAGAAAAACAGGATACATTTTCACTTGAAATTTTACTTGTTGTGTGTCCATGCTTCTGCTTGAAGAGATTCTTCCTGGATGATCCGTAGAAGTAATTGGCACTGCGCTTAAGATCTTTAAATAAAGACAACTCTTTCTTCTCTCCCTCGAGAGATGAAAGCCATGCTGAAAGCTATCTCTTTGAAAATGAGTTTCTGCTGTTGATGGGTCACTTGATGTGGTTGTCCTAAGAACCAGCCAACCCTGTTCTACAGACTGAAATGATGCCTTTTTGAAGTTGGGAAAACATGTCAATATGTGTATTAAATCTTGCAGTTGGAAGAAAACAGTCTGTTACTTTCAGCCTTTCTGGGTCTCTGTGGGAAAAACAAATAGAAGACCTAAATCTTAGATAAAGTCATGGGGAAGTCTCAGGAGTGCCAGTCTGTAGTTTATCCTCTGTACTTGGCATAACTGTATTGGCTGTCTTGGCACCTCTGCAGGCACAACGTGCCCAATGATGGGACCAATTTGATCTCATTGCAACAAATGTCTGTTTTATATCCAGTGACTCTAAACTGTTTTAATTGTTCAATGGAAAATGGAACATATTTCGAGTTCAGCTCTGTAACATCTGCTGTTACCTAGAACTCATGCATTCCTCACCTTGGTATGGGAACCATTTTCTAGGGCTTTTTCAAACCTTACAGCTTTCCCATCATGGTGACTGCAACACGTGACAGAATTACATAGAAAACATTCCAAAGACACTTCAGGTGTTGTTTAATGTGTTCTCTGTCCCAGAACTTGTCACCTATGCCTTGAGCACCAGTGCAAGATCTGACAGTCTCTTTGGAAATGTCTGCCCTTGAGCCCTACTTGGTGTCCCTCAAAAGAAACATTTTCTTTATTCTAGTGGTCCCTTTGTGCTACACTTTAAGTTTGTTATGTTTTCTGGTCAGACACACCAAGAACAGTGTTTCCTCTTTGCAATAGATCTATATTGAACTCATGATTGTTATGTTCACATATTTCCTTTCTTAGGTTCCTGTAGCCCTTTACCAGTGATGTAATTTAAGATTTTTTATCTAAAGCCTTCAGCACCCTCCCTGGGCAGAAGAAATTTTCAAGAGCTCAGTGGTCACTGATGTGTGACTGTGGTTGTAAATGAACCACACTAATATAGATGTTGTACATGCTGACCAAAACCTAACAGACAGAAGTAAAATTCCTGTGTTCTCAACTTCATTCTGTCCTTCCCATTACAGGTCTAAATGCTCACATCTTCTAGATGTTCTTACATACAGCATAAAAGAAATAGCTGCCCTCACTCTGATTTCTTTGCCAAGATGTGCAAGATCTCTTTAATTTTGCAATAATTCTCTCCAAGCTCATTATGTCCTCCTGTGGACAGCTGATACGTGTTGGTTGCTTCAGCTGTGCCAGGATCCTTTGCCTGCAATTAGCAGACATTGAGTTGAGAGGCAATTTTGGTTTTATTGGCATGTGCCTTCCACTCCCCTGCTTACATAATGTTGTGCTTATTTGCTGTAATGCTACTGAAAATCTTTCCTACTACAAGAAGAAAAGTAAAAAAGGCAGGAACAGCAGGCTCAGTATGGACACTCTTGACGGTGTGCAACTCCCTGGAATTTTTTGCTGCTTCAGTAACTGAGTAGCTTAATATTTTAACTTGCCCCACATTATCTGCTGTATTTCCCAATACTGGCATCAATGTGTTTTTCATGGTTTTCTTCTTTTTTTCTTTTTTTTTCCTCCCTGGGTGCCAACAGAGGATAATGTGCCGTCCTTGCTGGTTTTGCCTACAGCAGAGTAGTTTCAATATGCCATTCTTCCTTTGGCAGAACAGGAACAGATGACACTCATCAAACAGATCTTTGCATTAGTCCTGAGCCCCTCTTCCACATCCCTGGCACCAGTAAGATTTATTATTCTTCTAAATATCTCCTGGCAGGCTACTCAGAATGGTGGAAAAATTGTAATAAAGGATTTTAGTCTGAGCACAAGGCGGCACGCTTTGCTGCTTAAAAAGTATTGTAAACTATATTCTTCTGCCTGTTAGGCAGACACACAAAGGAGAGGTATCATAAAATTATGGGTAAGTAAGATGCTGTGTGGACCCTTAGGTTTGATCTACAGTCCTGGAGACTGTATGGAGAGTGAAATGGAGAGGAAACCCATTGTTTAAACAATGCAGGATCTCTGGGCCCCCCAGTTATTAATTGAAGGTCCTGTTGCGCCATCTCTGTGGAGTTGGGAATTTCCCTTAGAGGCCAAGGGAGGCTCAAGGATGAGGAGATGGTGTGATGTGCTCTGCAGTGCTCCAGTGCCTCTGCTCAGCACTTCAGCCAAGACACCTTCTCTTTTACCTCTGCCTGTCCCATGCAGCTATTTTACTAAGGCTGGATAATTATTAAGAAGTTATACATATATATAAAGAAGGTAACCTGGAAACATCTGGACTTTCTATAGCGTAAAAGCAATTAAAAGTACTATTGGAGAATCTGGAACCTCCAAATCCAGAATCTGCATCATCCAAAGCAAAATTTAAAGAGGTTTTTTTGCCAGTTACTTCTTCCAGTTTGACAATTCTCCTAATAAATGCAGTGCTCTGGAATTGCTATATAAATGAATGGAGTGTATAATAAAGAGTTTTGTAGTCTTGAGACAAACTTTTTTTTTTAAATTTAGCCTCTCCAGGGGTCATCTTAGTCAGAAGCTATGTTTGGTGCTTGATCCACTGGATCCTTTGATCCACTGCAGATTACTCAGAAAAAAAAAAAAAAAAAAAAAAGGCCAATCCTGCACTGAAGGAATCAGCCAGTAAAAAATTTGCTAGTCATAGCACCATTACCCCAAAGTTTTTGTCTCAGGAGCACTGAAGCTGCGTCGGGTTGTGCTTTTCATTTAATCTGTTTCTGACCTTTCTGTTTTTCAACTGTGTGTCCACACACGTAATTCAAATGATGTTCAGAAAACTTATTTTTGTTTATGTGGAAACATTGCTGTGTCCCAGGTCTGGAACGTGTTGCAGTTTTTTTTCTCCCTTAGTCTGTAAGTGATCTCAGTGATCCCCCACAACTATCCCAAATGCAGGGCAGCTGTTATGGTCATCACTCTCAGCATGGTTCCCTGCAATGCACCATAACATTAATAGGTTGTACTCACAGGTTATTTCCAGTACCACTGACACAACGTTGGGTTAATATATTAATTTAATGGGAGCCCAGAGGGAAATAAGATAGGGGATGAGAAAAGCCTCTGCAAATACGACAAGATGTTGATTCCCACTAGTAAACCTCTTTTGGGTAATAGTATTAGAGACTGTAATATCCTCCCTGCTGAAATAAAACAGTTCTCCTGTTCCCAACTGCTGTGGGTTGAAGAGCTGACGTGGCTGGCTGGGAGAGCTGCTCTGACCAGAGAGGCCAGAGAATGTCTGCTCTGCTCAGACATATTTATTCAATATTGCTGCAAAATGCAGGGTGGTCTCTTCTGGCAGTGTACAGGAAGGTAGGAGATCCAGTGCTGTGTGAAATCCAGTTGTGATAAAACGAGGTTTCAAGGGCCATGCAAACATTGTCACCTTAGTAAAGCAGCCTTCCAAACAAGCTGTTTGCCAATGAGCAAACAGGCAGCAGTTTGCTGCGCCCTGTGGGGCCCTGGCAAATGGGGGTGATGGTTTGTGTTTCAGAAATTTCTTTCAGTTATGTGACATTTCAAGGGAAATCATAGAGGGAATGAGAGTGGTCTGTTCCTTTTCTAATAGTCCTAATTAGGGAGCTGTTGTTGCTGTGAGTGCCTGGTGGAAGATGTATCTCAGAAAAGGACATTGCAGCACTTTGCCTACTCACACACCTGTTTCCTCAGAAAGCCTGAATGTTCCCATTCTCCAGGGGTGTTGAGTATTTCTCTGTAGATCTTCAGACTCTCCAGGTTAGTTATAGCCCTCAAAGCATTTCTGTTGGCTTCTCCCAAAAGCAGAACTTGTGTGATGGGGGAGTTTAGAAAGGTCCTTCACTGATCCATATTTTGTATCTCCCCCTACTCCTGTTTGCAGTCTGAAACCTAAACTTCAAACTTCTCAGAGCATCTGTCTGATCATAGATGGAATAATGCATGGTGCATAGGACATCCTGTCCTGCATCTCTGACATTCCAAACATGCCAAGCAGCCCCAACAGCTCTCAGGGGCTGTGGCTGCTGCTGTCCCCATCATTTCTCTGTGTGGTGTGATCTCCAGCACTCCCCTCTCCTCCTGCCAATTTCTGTGAAATATCTACGAATTTTTATGTTGAGAGTGTTCCTTGCTGAGGTGTATCAGACCCCACTGCTCAAGGTCAGGACATTTGGGGATGGGAAACGTGGGGAAGAGAGGCTGGTGCCCAGAGCGAGGGACAGAGAGCAGATTTATTGCCTGGCTTCTTCCTCTGAGGAGATCAGGAGACTTCGGCCCCTCCAGAGCACACACTTAGCAGTTAGATCACATAAAAAATTCAGTTAAGGCTTGCAGTCTGAGGGAAAGACCTTGTTCTTTCTCTTTACTATCAGGCGAAAGAAATGGACCAAATACTTTGGGAAAAGGATGCAATTCTAATGAGATGCAAGATTTCATTCATGTTTCTCTTGAGAGGCTTGTAATACTAATAGGCAGTGTTCAACTCTTCCACAAAACTTTTTCAGGAAGAAAAAAGTTTCCCTCATTAGTAAGCAGGGCATGATTTCTAGACATCTGTTAGAGTTTTCCCAGTTTATTTTGTTGGAAGTGGTAAATGTCACACTACTCAAGGTGGAGGAGACAGCAAGGATTTTTCCTTTGGAATTCAATTCTTCCTTAAAACATTTTCACAGTATGTTAAGAGCATTAACTATTTAATCATATTTCTTCATGAATAATTTAAAGGGAATTCAGCTTTGTAATCATATAGAGAAAAATCTTGGATTTTGTTGTTTTGGGGTTTAACAGCATTTAAGGTCATTGCTTGGAAAGTAAACATTTCAATGGCAAGACATTATGAAAATGCTTTTGCTCTGCCTTGAAACATAGTGTATTGAATAATCTTGAATTTAAGAAATATTTATTTAGTAAGATACATTCTCAGTTGCTTTCAGTGAGGATATGGAGCTAACATACAAAGTAGTCCTGAACTAGGCATTGCTTTCCAACTATATAGGGGAAAAATGTTCCTAGTTAAGGGACTCTTCTCTGGTAAAAGAAACTCAAATATTGCTACAACTTCACTTCCTTTAGCCCACCCTTTCTGAAGAGGTCTCATTTGGCATGATAATGTATGATTAAATTTATCAATTTTCCCAGTATACCCTGCTGGCACCAACATGGAGAAATCTCCAGAAGGAACCCAACAGAAATAACTTCTGTGCTGTGATTTGCTGCACTCGCCTTCTGTAGTAAAGAAATATAGATTACAGGGATAATTCAGATATTGAAGAGGACCTTCTGTTGGAATACGCTGGCGCAGGTTTCCAAGTTTCTGCATTTTCACTCTGTTAAGGATTCAGCCCTTCACCTCCCCAGAAAATTGACTTGGAAAACGTTGCACCTTTTGTGATACATTAAAGATGCATTATGGATAAAAATGGAAAAGCAATAGAAAAGAAAAATGGGTGAAGTTAACATCTCCTGTGGCCTGTCCCTGTGCCTGCATGTGCTCCTCTCTCAGTGGCAGGGCCTTTCCCAGGGGTGCAGTACAGCCCATTTTCCTTGGGGAATATCCCTGCAGCAGGGCTGGAGTCAGGGGCACGGTGGCACAGGGAATGTGCTCAGAGGCCCCAGAGTGTTCTGTTAAAATGCAGGGTAGATCTCCCCGTTCAGGATGGAAGGAAATGACAGAACAGAGCAAAGCAAGTGTAGCACATTAGTCATAGTTACACTCCTTCATTACTGCTTCAAATTGAAAAATGCCAACCACTGCTCAGCTCGCTGGAGTAAGTTCAGACAGAACTGCACACATTGAAAGGTCAAGAAAAGGAAAATTATAAACTATATTGTTTTACTGCCTCCACAAAATGATTTATTTTTTCTTTGTCTTTCTTTCAAAGTTTAAAAGAGAGAGGGATTGTGCTAGGGAATGAAATTTTGGAAATTAAATTTACTTGCAATGCAATGGCTTTTTTATTTGAGTGGAAAGCTTGTAAGGCAGGGCTGTATTTAGAGGCATCCTTTGGGAACTGAGCCTGGCAAGGTGAGATTTGAGAAGCGTTGGAGGCTGATTTCTGCATATAAGGCATGATAATTTAGCAGGATAGTGGGAGTATTTTCCTCTCCTAACTGCCTAATTTAATTTACCATTTTTTACAATTAGCTATATAGCACTCTCATTTTATATGATTTCCATGTTGTGGGATGACATTATTTTGCACACTTGAAATGTTCCTAATTCTTTTTATTCTAACAAATAGCATGTTAGAAAATTCCCCTCTCCAAAAATTGTTCTGACTTCTTGGACTTTGTTTTGTCTCTCTTTTTTTTTAAAGTTTTGTTGTTGTTGTTGTTTGGTTGTGTTTTTTAGGTTTCCCTTTCTTTCTCTTTTTTTCTGGCACATTCTGTTGTTTGACTGACTGCATGCTCTAAAATTGCATCTATTTATACACCAAAAACCTATACATATGACTGTGCTACGAATATTTATGGGAAAAACCTTCCTATGTTTGGGGGTTTTTTTCATTAGGTACTTGTGGTGCAAATATTTTTGTTTGTACGAACTTCACAGCAATGGGTCTCAATGCAATTTTGTCTGAAATTTGCTACATATCAACAGATTTCTTTTAGTCTTTTTGAAAACAGACAAACATAAAATAGACAGAAAAATGTGATCTGTTTCTGGTTGAGGCTATTGGGTTATCCATAAGCTGTAGCACAGTCCACTGGTCTCACTGACACAAAAATGGGCAGCTAAAACATCTCTGTGGGATTCTGATATGAATAAAATAGCAATAATTATTATTGCAGATATAGATAGCCAACAGTTGAGACCTTCTGAGAGATTCCTGTTTAAAATCTGTTGGCTATGTCTCTATAAGGCACTGGTTATTCCTGTATGTGTGCTAGATTTTTAGATTAACATCTTTTATTCTATTTTTCTCCAAGTGTGGCTAATTTAATGCAGCCTCCATGATTTGAAAGATTTTAGGTGGATTTATTTCAGCTTTGCTCTGGGTTTTTCAGGCAGGGCATTGGAGACTTGAAAGCAGGACCAGAACTTTCTTTGGCATTACGAAGTTGCTCTGTGGAGATGGAGATTATTGATGGGGGACAACACTTGTTTAATGCTGTTGTCAAAAAAAAAAAAATTCTTCTCATGTACCTCTTGTACCCCCTTTAATATTTTCTGAGGGTGAGGTGCAAAACATATTCTAGCATGATATAATTCATTATCAATACAATTTGAGCAGCAGTGTTGTTTGTATGTAATGCAGTGAGTCATTGGTAAAATAAAAGATTGAACTACATAAATACAATGTAGCCTGTTTACGAGGTTTTAGCAGAAAACAGTCAAGACAGTTGTCTTTATAAAGTACAAAAATATAGTGAAAATCCTTTGTTAGTATTTATTTGAGTAATTTTCATTTTAAATTCTGCTTCTATGTTAGGAGAAGATTTTGAGGTCCAATTAGCATCAAGCTCCCAGAAAGACTGAAATGACAAGGAAGCAAGCATGCATTTCATATCTCCAGTTAAGAGCATGAAGCCTATGAATTTTGTAACATGCTCGCATTTCTGAGATTACTTTAATTCCTTATGTAATATATTCTGCACTGAATTCTAATCAGTACACAGTTTGTTGATTCTTATTGTGTGAATTTGTAAAACTAACTAGTAATTGTGTCCTGCATAGTAAAAGGATGGTATTTTTGTGGATCAATAATGAAGGATTCAGTGATCCTTAGTAAATCCCTGGATATCGATTCCGTGATCTAAATTCATTTTAAGTTGATTTTTCTCCAGCTGTACTGTAGTGCTGTCCTCTGAAATCTCAGTGGCACTACTCATTTGTTATATTAATATGTATTACACATTAAAGATATGTCAAATGATTCAAGCAATTTAAGTGACACTTGATTGCTGAGATACTTTTTTTTTGGCTTGAGGTGGTTATTATTTCCCTCTAATCATAATAACCAGTTTGCTGTGAAACTTCATCTTTTTTATTGTTCAAACAAGGTATAGAGCTTTCCAAGGGTTATTGTGCAATTTCATGTTGCCAGTGTCTGCCAACCATAAATAATTGTGAGTGTCTTGATTTTTCTTTACACATCTAGATAGATTGCCCAGTGGAGCAGAGAATACCAATTGAACACTATTTAGGACAGTATTGTGAAGTATATCTTGAGCTATGAATTATCACTCAGGAGATGCCAGTGGGAAGCTAGAGTTCAAAAAGGATGTTCCTAAGAATGTGAATTCCTTAAACCCAGTTTCTATGTGCTGATTAGTTGGGTGTAAAAGGAAGAAGTTGCATTTTTTTTAACACAGCAGAGGTTTTCCATCAGTCAGAGATTGTCCTGAGCTCTTTCTAAAGTCTGTCTGAAAGCAATTAAGTTAGAATGAAACACTTTAAAACCACCAGTGTAGGGCCCCAAGAAGTGGAATAATCAAACTGGATTTTATATTGGAAAAAATACTGTCTCAGATTAAACCAAAACTGATTAAATTCAGGGGAATCTGGAAGAAGAAAGGTTGGACACTGACTTCCAGAAAACTTAGGCACAGCACTACAAAAATGTAGGAGTCTGACAAGTCTTGAAATGAGTCCCTTAATTTACCTAAGTGTTTCACAAAATAGCTTTCATGGTATAAGTTTGACACAAGGCTGCTGTAGTCAAGCTTGCTGAAGCTGATAGTTTTAACTCCTAACAGTGAGTTACCAGATACAATAAGTTCATTCAGCTCTACTCACCATTAATTACTCGTTCTCTTTTGGTCCTTTAGAAGTGGCAATCAAAAAACCCCAAAACACATACATAAACATATTACATAACTGTATTTCATATGAAGTTCCTACTTTCAGAAATGTCGTTTGAAGCTATTTAAAATTTGACCTCTATAATATTTAGACAAAAGTTTGATTTTCCTTATTTAGTCAATTGAAATGGGCAGCTGCTGACACCCAGACTGGATGGAATTTTCCTTGGAAACATCTGTCTTGGAAACAACTATCCTATTTATCCTGTGTGTGTAATCGGTCTAGTTCATGTTGCTGCTATTACAGTAGGTAAAGTCTTAGGTACATAGTAGGAAACAGGTTACTTAGATAAACCTTTGAAATATGAAGTGTACCTTTTAAAAATAGTTTGTCTCATTTATATTTTACATGGTATGCACAACTTTGTTATTCAGATTTCACTGTCTTGCTTCAGGGAGATATTATGAACAGCTGAGTTGTTTGTTATATGCATATTATTTATACTCCCATTTTGTGACACATTATCTGCTTGATCATATAAAGTAACACAATTTCAGGGAGTATTTAATATATTCTCTCCGCTGCCCCTAAAATGAGTAGGTACAATTCCCTAGAGGAAATCTATCACTGTCTGCTCTTCATCTGTTGCTTGGAGCTGTGCTATTCTTTAGTCGAAAAAGCTCCATAGGACCTGGCCTGAAACTCAGGCAATTCACTGAAAACCTTTCCAGTGACTTTTAAGAACTCTGAGAAAATTGTAAGAACGGTGGAAAATACCCTGTTTTGGAAAAAAAAAAAAAAACCAAACCCCAACAAACCAAACCGAAACCTGTAGTCAAGCACTAATTAGAAAGCTCAGACTCCAGCAGTAGCTGAGACACTTGTACTTACGTAGGTGTGCAGGGATTCCACTTTGGGAATACTAGTGTGGCAAAAGAAATCAAATTATCTGGGGCAGCCAGGAAAGCCACAGTCCAAAACATGACTTTTCATTGACTGCTGCCCACTAGACATCTGCTGAGCATTGCTTGTTTAGCCTGATTAAAGAAAACCTTGGAATGATATTTGGCTGTGTATTTCCATGTATGTGTAAATATAATGAAATGGTAGAACAAAAATTAATTGCTTTTTGGCCTTCTTCCCATTTTTGTGGAGACATTCCCTAGCTCTTTGAAGTCAGCCTTGGGACCCAATATTGCTACCAGGGAAGTGTAGTAAGCTATGGATTAATTTTGCTGAAAGAGAGTCCCAAAATAGGAAGTGAAATTAGATTTCATTGAGATTGGTTCTAGAAATTCATCATCTTAGGCTTTAAGTTCAGATCTGTGTCACATGTTATAAGTTTGCATTCTGGCTTTTGAAAAGAGAATTAAAAAAATGTTTAAATAATTTGTGTGTTGTCTTGAGAAACCCGCATCTAAGGGTAAAAGAAAATGTGTTGTCACTTGTTCTTGACTGGAGGACCATCCTGTTTACTTTAGTTCTGGGTCTGAAGTCTTGGCACAAAAGGTATTCACTGCTATGCCAAGGACAGCAGTAATGAAATAAATTTAATTTTAAATCCCATCTGGATTTGAAGAGGTTGAGGGCACACTGGTTTTAGATGTTATGCTGCAGATCTCTATTGCTATGGCAGTCTCACTGCCTTACCAAGTAGAATTCTTTATAAATTCTTTGTACCTGCTCAAATCCATGACTGAAATCTCTTGCTTTGCTCTCTCACCTCAAGCCAAACGTCTTTCAACACTTCATGAAGTTACAGATGTATTTATGTGAGCACATGAATACACTATCACGTATTTAGCATTATGCTGACACTGTGCTTATCGCCACCAAGGAGAGGCCAAAGAGTTTCTGGGGCCAGGCAGGAGGGAAGTGTTGACCTCTGTTTTCTCTTCAAAGAGGCTGATCCTCAGTCTTGCTGAGGTCAGTCTTTTGCCTTTTTTGAGTCCTATTTCTTATAATTTTATACATTTTCAAGTCAATACCTTTGTTTGCATGGCTAATAATCATCAACTCAACAATTACACTTTGATCTTTTTGTTCTTATTTTGCATGGCTTTAGCTCACATTCTCTATTCCAGTTCAAGCAACAGTTTTCTCAGTAAAGCTGGACCAAGGTCACCCAGCAATGTTGCTCCAAACTAGTCCTTGGGCTACAGGTATTTGAAACCTGGCCCTGCGTTGTATTTTGGGCAGAAAGAAATACCTGGGTAGTTTAGCTGGCTGTTCAGGCAGGTGCTGTGCTGCTCCTGGCAGCTCTGCTTAGCTGAGTTTCTGTTCTCAAGTATTTTATTCTGGAATAAACAAAACTACCTGGAAATGAGCCTGCAAGTACTGAGAAGTTGCAGATGTGTTACTGAGAAGGCTGTGCACAGTACAGGCAGTGCAGAAGGGGCATAAAGCTGTGTCAAGAGTGGAATTAGAAAGCCTTAAGCATAAATGGCAGCTTTGCTTGTGGTTGAGCTGTCTGGCTGCTCAGTTTCTCTCTTTGTGAAATGTTTTTTTCTGATATGTATTACAGAGGAGGCAGTGAAGATTATGTGATTAATGCTTTGCACATTATTTTGTGAATGCAAAGTGCCATCTATCTTCTAGATGAGACTGTTAGAAGCAATATATAAACCTGAAGAGCAAAGATTCTGTTACAAGTTTAGTATTAGGCCTTATCTAAACATTTTAATTCAAAAAACTTGACTATATAGAGATTTGTCTTCAGACCAAGGTATTTAAAAAGCACAGATCTTTCTCCCATGTCATACTGCAAATCATTTATGTTTAAAAATGGGATTCTGATCATGTAACATCTGGCTTCATATACGTTTTTGTCATTTCATCAGGTTTTTATTTTAAAACGCAAAAACCTTCCCACTCAGTGTCAAAATCTCAATATTTTTCTAGGGGGAGCTTTCATTTTTACCTATTCAAGGTGAAAACAAATGGTGAACTTCCACAATTTTCCCTTAAAAGAAAATTTCATTTTCCCGTTCTTTAAAATATTTAAATAATGTTAATGCCAGAACTTTCCTGTCTTGCTGTGACTGACAGCTGTCTGTGCATGTAGGTAGAGCAGGTCCATGGGGATTGTTTTCCAAGAGGCAAGGTGGGCCACTCTCAACATTGCTCAGTGTGGAAAGAAGCCCAGCTGGTGCTGAAGCAGATTCTTGTTTATGTTCTGGCCATAACATATTTTAAAGCCAAAAGAATTGATTGGGAGACATAAGTTGTCTTTGTACCAGAGTGAAGGATATTCAATAAACAAATAACTGCTTATTTCTGTACACTAAGAATTAGAGAACTGGAAGCTTATTCAATGGCCATTGTGATGGATTTCCTGGGTGTTACGGACATCTCCAAAGTGTAATTCTGCTCTTGAGTGTTTGCACAAAGTTTTATTTGTTCATTAATATTCTTGTTACTCTGTAGATAGATTTCTTTATACTTAAGCAGCTACTTTAAGTATTTGTATGGGAGAGAGGAAACTCTCAGAGTAATGCCACTGGGCTCGAAGATTCATAATCAATGTGGAATATGAGAACTGTGCATCACTCACCACATTTCTCATTGCCTTTTCTGGGCAGAGGATTCCGTTTTAAAATACTCTCTTCCATCTAGAGACTCATGTGTCTAGAAGAGTGTTTGACAGGATTTTTTTCTTTCTGTGCTAAGGAAGGGTAAAGTGACAAGGAGATGCACACTAGAGATGTCAGTTCATAGCATCCTGGATCTGGAATTGCTAATGAAGTCTCTTCTGTGCCTCATAGAGGATGTGCCAGTGCATTTCAGCTTCAAGAGGATAGAAGTACAAAGCCGTCAAGGGTACCCTCCTTATCACATAAGAAGAGAGGTTAAAAATACAAAAGAATGAGACTGTAATTCTGAATGGGAATGTTCTATTATTCATAAAGTATTTTGTTTCTGTAGAGAATCATATTATGAGATGACATTCAGATCTTATTACTCCTTTTGTTACTGTTGTGCCGTGCAGCTGTTCCACATTAGGGGGCTTCTCCTCCATTTGCTTGGCAGAACAATCCTTTTCCAGCTTTCTTCGTATTTTTAGGGCGTGGTAAGGTGAGAAAACTTGTGCTCTCTTGGATTTTTTGTCTATTTTAAGAACTATGCATAATTTCTCCCTGAGTAACTAAGCAATGTGACTGGATATAAGAAATTAATATCAGAACTGAACATCAGGAATAGTAAGAGATATATATATTAAAAAAAACAACTTCAAAGCGCTGATGAACTATGCATTTATAACACGCGTCATATGTTGTTATACCCTTCTGCATTTTAATTGTGACACTTCAGGAGTAATACAAATGTTTCCACAGCTCATTTGTATGCAGTGTAATAATTTCCCCTAATTTTGTGGGGCTTCTGTTCCAAGTGGGGAACAAGAACTGCCTCTCTACACTTGTATGATGTAACTTCTGACTTCCAGTTAGTAAGAATAGTTTAGTTTTTCTTTTTCTGCAGAAATTTCTATTCTCCATTTCATTTTAAGGTTATCTATTTCTTCTCAATCTGGCACTGTGATTACCCACTGTATACCTGAGCAGAAATTTGGATAAATACTTCTGAAATATAGTGCACTGCAAAACAGTACAAAATGTGGATAGTAGGTGGGTGACTGAGTTAGATTTCCTGTTCAGGTCTTAAGGGGGATAAACATACCTCAGATTTTTCTTTGTAGTGCCTCTAATCCACATTTATAGTAGTACTATTTCCAACAAGCTTGCTGTATTTAATGCTGGGTAGGAAAAAAAAAATCCACACTGCAATTCTGAGTAGCTCTGGTGAATAAAAATTATTTAGTCTTAGATATGATTTCCTTCCATGGAAAGGAAATGCCACTCTTTCCACAGTGCATCAGCTTAACAAATTCACTGTGAAGGGCCAAAGGCTGCAGTGCTTGGGATTGGGCAAAGGCTGGCACAAGAGTAAGCAAGAGCTTTAATTTCTTCATGTACTTGGTTTTTCAGCATTTGTGGTCCCACCAGTCAGCTGCTTGGATACAAGCAAAGCCAATCGTGCATTAATGCATGATTGTGGGTACAAAATCGTGTGGGTGATTTGAATAGAGAGTAATAAAAAAGGCAGAGTCAGGATGCTGTAAAATACAGAGCTCCTGGAAGTTTTCTCTTGCATATGCAAGCACACTTATTTTTTGTCCCCCAACGGAGATTTCATCATGTAATCTGACAACTGTGATCTTTATGTGGCATTAAATAGATAACATTTACAGTTTATCAAGCTAATGAGACAGGGTGTGGTCTGTCGCCTGGCCTGTGCAACTGACAGGTTTCCAGAGCAAGAATTTCCATGCTATGGTACAAAAGTCTGAATCTAGAAATGGAAAAACAACTTTGTGAGCAGGTGAGATGTAAGGTAGGAAATACAGCCTACATCTTGGCATGGACACCTGCACATTTAAGGTACTACAAGTTTGTGTTTCGTTTTTTTAATGTGCGTGAGTGTTCAGAAAATCAAAGTCTGAAGTAGTACAGGAAGAGAAATATGCCATTTTCTCAGTCCTTGTGATCTCTATTAATAGCTTTCATCCCTGATGTGTGCTGGGATTTACATAACAGAGACAAACATACAAGAATCTCTGAATAGGAGCACAATATTCTCAATCTCCAGCCCTTTGAGAACTCCCTTGCAAAATAATAGGCACTAGACAAAACAAGATCTTACTGCTTGCAGTGGGCCACAAGACCCTTGTTGTTTGCCACAATGTTTAATTTGTTTCTTTCTATCTTCTTGGCTGATAATTGGAATACTCAACCTATGACATTTAATAAGCTGCCAGTCCCAAGGTTAATAGACTGAAGTTTTGAAGATGCTTTGACTTCTTGTGTTTGGAATAAATGCCCGCAATAGGAAATGTAGATCAAGACCTCAGAAATCAAATTGACTAATTTTAGGAAGAAATGAGACCAAGAGAGCCTGTTATTTACAATTACTGTTTCTCTTCGCACATTTTATCTCCATTTCTTTTTGTTAGATAAATGCCTATGCAGGCAGATATATTTATCAATTTAGACATGTATGTGGTTCCTGCAAATATATCTGCCACTCTGTTTCCTTGCTTTTGCTCTCTCTCCCTGAAGCTTTATATCCCTGTGATTAAAAACATAGCTAGGTGTCTATGGCAATTTTGTAACTTTAATGTGGGGGGAAGCCTTAAATTTAATTATTTTCTAGACTTTAGATTACAATCTGTGACAAAATAATTAGGAAAAATCACAACTCTTTCAAAGTTTCATGGGATTTTTAATGCTCAGTATTTTGTTGTAGATCAGAACTCTGGTAGAAATGTTATGTGGGAAGGGTGAAGACAGGTTTTCCTGGTAGTGTTATTTGTCCACTTCTACATGATAATGATTGAACAGGAATTACCAGTTAAGAACTTGAAATACTGCAAAATAATTTGGTAGTGAGGGAAAAGTCGGGAATAATTTTCTTTGTGTGTTTTGTTGTTACATTTAACATGTAACTTGCATTCTTAAGCATTTTAGGAGTTGACCATTAATGTTGACTGTTAATAGGACTCTGAAGGCTTTGATTTCCAGAGCAAATCTAATGTTGTGGTACTATTTGAAAGTTTTAAGCTTGGCTTTTATGACAAAATAACAGAGAGATTGATATAATTTTTAATTAATAATGCTGATGAAATGAACAGAAGATGATGCTTATCAATGTATATTTGGAGCAAATGGTTCTTACGGGACTGGCTGGGCAGACATAAATTTGATTTCAGGTTGTGCTGATGAAGCTGATAATAAATACTGCTGCAAGATGTCCATGTATCCTTCAACTTGGTTTCACTGGTCACTTCCAGTATTTCTGTCCGTAGTGGGGGTGAAGGCACTGGACTCCCACTATTCAGGTTTGCAGATTACACAGACTGGGGTGAGACAAATAACAAAAGGAATGACTTGCTAACACTGAGCACACCTGGACACAGTACCTGGTCTAAGTGTTAGAAACTAGGACCTACTCCCAGTTTTTTGGTGCCTCTGTAGCCCACACTGTCTGCCTGGCTGCTGTCCTGATACACTTGACTGTAACTCAGCACAAGTTCCTGACGCTACCACCATTTCTGCTTTTTGTTGTCACCTGTTGCCCCAGTACAGTTTGTGGAAGACAGGAATCGATGACTTTCCCATTTGCCTGGAATCTGTCACATCTGGAGCTGTGGATCTTTAGGAGCCAGGGGCAGCCTTTCCTTCCTTGATCAGAAAGCAGTCCTAGGATAAAGCCATGAGCCAGGCAGAGTCCCCTCATAACCTTGCTCCTCCTGAGGCAAGCTGAAATCTCCGTTTGTTTGCTGGGCACAATATCCCCTCACACACTCACACCCTGTAGTACCCAGCCCTTCCTTTCACATGGGTCAGCACTGGTCTCTGGCAGCCACCTAGGCTAAAAAGAATCAGATGATTCCAGGAGGAAATTTATTCTGGTTACCTGAGACAGCTGCCACAGGACAGGAAAATTGCATTCTAGAGAAATCTTGCTTTTCCCCCCAAGGGATGGCTATAAACTAGATTTACACACATTTAAACTATCCTAATATTTAGATGGCTAAAGTTAGGTGAAGTGAGCAAAAGGTGTAGCATGAAATGAGTGGGGGAGTTTAAGACTCATATTTTCATATTTCAGACCCAAGGGAATTTTCCCTTGGTTCACTCCACAGAATCTATTGGATTCAAGAACAGAAATTTTTCTTTCTTAGCATCTTGAGAACTTCTGTTTGCAGGAAACTGCCTGGGCTAGAAATACTTCTAAACCTCTGCTCTCAGGCCCTTCCCCTGCCCTCACTAACAGAAATAGCTTTGCCATTCCAAGTGCTACTGGGCAACACTTGCAGCAGCTCTTGCTGTCTCACTGACTGCAAGAACAACATTATCTGGGAAGATTCTACTTCACCCAGATCCTTAGGAGCCCATAACAATTCCTGGAGAATATCACTCAACAGGGACACCTAAAAAAGAAATAAAAGATAGTTTACCTACTCCTGAAGTTGTGAGTTGCTTTCAAGTAGTGTCTAAAATTCAGTGTCAGGTAACAGGCGTTAGTATTAACTATTGGGACCCTGAGGAAATGGCAAGGACACCTGTTTTTATTCTATTCACACTTAGGCACCTGGCTACTTGAAATGCTACTCAGCCAAAGGTGGCTTTACTCCAGAGTAACCCTCAGGTGTGGTAAAGGCACTGCACTCATTTGTGTATCGTCAGGAACACGGTGAGAATGATCCAAATAAGGGAGTAACTAAGAAGCCTTTGACGGGGAACTGTACTTGCAAGTTATAATTTTCCCTCTGTTCTGATCCCCATGCAATTTATTCTGAAGTCATTATGTAAAGAAACTGCAGGCTTTTGGCAGAAAGGTGGCTGTGAGGAGTGTGTTCATTAGAACGGCAGAGAGAGAGAGTGACACAGGGTATTTGCCTGTCCTCCTCCTTTCCTCCCACAGAGAGCAGGAGCAAACGTGCCTGTGGCTGGCTTCTACCTTACACCTCTTCAAAGAAGTTTCTTTGAAAGTCTCTTACACAAGACTTCTGTAGAGAGCTAAATATGCAGATGGATTTAACTGAGTGCACTGTGTACCACAGGGTACTGGACTTTGGTGTTTATTCTATAAACACAGAAGCCCCTGGGAAGTAGCAGCTAGTTTATGTGGAGCAGCCAAACCAGAAAAGCCCTGGCCACTGTTATGGGCAGCACTGGGCCGTGTTTGATGGTGCAACTTTGGGGTACTTTTGACTGTTAGCATTTTGTGACAAATTTCACAACCTCCCTGCACAGGGCAGTTCAGAGCCCATACAAGATGGCACTGTGGAGTGGTATTTTATTTCCCTTCATCCACAGCTCTCTGCTGGTTTCACATGAGCATTGCTTGCACCAGTGGGGAGCTGCAAGTGTGAGCTGCTCTCGTGGTACAGCAAGCGATCTGCACTGGGTGTAACAGGAAAAGAGCAGGGGAGACAGGGCTGTTCATGGGTTTGCAGAACAAAGACAAGACTGGGGCAAGCTGGACACACAGCAGCATGTAAGGGCTTTGTAGACCTCATAGCTAAACAGGAATATTCTTTCCTTTAGCACCAGCAAAGTCCCTTCTATTCATACAAGCTAGAACGTGCTCGTATGGCTACTGCAATTCATCTGATGGGAGGTAGCTTTGTGTCCCTGGCAATTTTGCAATTATTTGTTGCTTATATATTATAAAAACTCAGATAATGAGCAAACATTGTATGGGTCAGGCTATAAATGTTTTGTAAAAACCACGTTTAGTCAGCTCTTGATGCTTAGTGGTCAGACAAGTAGCAGTCAGGTAGAGAGGTGGCAAGTTATGCTGCCCTAAAGCCATGTAGACTTATGTGAAAATGTCCTACTTATGCAAATGGATCATAAAAAAGGACAGAGTCTGGCCTCCAGCACATTTAATAGCATTCTTAGACTTTGCCAGGCAAGTGTTGCTTCCTGGCTCGTGGTTTTGATAGATGGAAAGTTACTGCTAATGCATTTTTAACTCTGAGTATTGTAGTGAAAATGTCACCGACTGAAATGCATTCTCTCTTCTACGTGTGCTGGCTCCCTTAACATGTCAAACGCTGCTAAGTAGGTAAAAGGAGTGTCTGCCGTGTTCCTCCTGGCTTATGGACCCTGTTTGTCCATGTCCAGCTTTCCTCACACCAGCTCCATCCATCCAGCTCAGGCCAGCAATGATCCATCGTGATCCGAATCCTCAGCAGTGCCAGAGCTCAGCTGGACTCTCTGAGGGCCAGAAGTGACCGAGGGTGAAGAGAGCAGGACTCCAGGCCGTGGTGCTGTCTGGACTGGGGATGGTGAAGCCAAGGCAGGATAAAGCTGGTGCTCAGCAGCTGCCTTTGGAGACGGATCAGATCCCCCCTGCCCTGGCAGCTCTGGCTTCCCTGGCACTGCCTGGGCTGGGCTGGAGCTGTCCCAGCAGCCATGGCACTGCCCACCAGGCAGGGTCGGTGCTGTGACCCGTGTCTGTGTGCTCTCCTCAGCCCTGGCTGCTCTGCTTGCTGGGCCTGACTGCATAAGAACATGGGAATTCTTATTCAAAGGAGACTAATATGTTTCTGAGTGCATTTCCTGCTAAATAACCACATAGGGATTATTAGAAGTTTGCCCATGTTTGTCTCCTTTCTCAGGCAAATGGTGCAGTTCATTTTCCTGCATACCTATGATGTGGCTTATTTTCTGCAGCACATCCTTTTTCTGCATGAGTCTTCACTTGTGTTTCAGCTATGAGAACATTTCATTTATGAAAATAAGGACATTTAAATCCTGGTTTAGAGCAGGTATTCATGATTTCCAGGACTCTCTGCTTTTAATTTAGCTGGAGCAGAGCCTGCTAGGTTGTGCTGTCATGCCGGGGGTTTGTGGGGAGTGACGGTGGGCAAAGGCAGTTGATATGTAACTCAAACTTAAGTATTCACTGAAGCATTTTCTTGTCTGAGAGCTCTCAAACCTTGGCTATGTGATCTGTGTGCTGAAGCTGTGCCAACCAAATATTTACTATTAGTCTTCTACTTCCTGAAAAATTTAGAGAATTCACACATATTACAAAAAGTAGAACAGACATCACTGAAAGATGTGCTTCTATTAGTTCAAGTGGTTTGTTTTGCACTGTTATAATTAGGGTTTAGCTCAGACAATGTTTTCTCAGTAGCCGCATGTTGTTTGAATAATTCAACTATGAAGAATATTCTGAGCTAAACGCCCCTTTAATTCCAGCCAATTTATGAACCTTCATTCAAACACTCTTCAAGGTGTCACCATTTTAAAATTAAAATAATTTGCCTTTCTAGTTACTGATTTCAAGTATCTTCCTTCTGCTCATCTAGCATCCTTTGTTTAGACAAAATATGGTGACATAACATGTTTATGGCATTATTTATCTGATGGAAATAACTAAACTTTGATACTTTGATTTGCTTTTTGCACTCTTAAAATGAGCCCACATTGATAGGAGGGTGCACATTGCAAACACTGCTGGGTTCTTTAGTGATCTGAAGCAGTGTTCTGCTGAGTTGGATTATGGAAGATTTTTAGCACAGTTTCCCTAGGAAATGACATTTATATGTTTGTCTTGTTTATATGCTGCATGTCTCTGTTTTGAAAATGTGCTTTATTTCTTCTCCTACTGTGTTCCTGTCCCTAGTCTTTCCTGCATGGTTTCTGAGCAGGGACTATTTCTTACTTCATCTGTGCAGAACCTTACACCTTGCCTTGGGTTTAGCTTTTGGGTCCTGAGGGGATTTTATAGTACAGATTAAAAAAAAATCCAACCAACAAATTGATGTTCATAATGAACCATCTGCTTTGTCTGCCTTCAAACAAAGAGAAAAACTGGATTGAGATCCAAGCATCCCTTGGAGCTTTGAACCCATTGACCAGCTTTGAGAGGGAAGGGAAGGGAAGGGAAGGGAAAGGGAATATATTCAGAGGTTCCCTGGTGATGATGTGAGATGTTTGGGTGCAGGAGGCAGACTCTGAGTATCCTCTCTCATCTCCCTTGTTCTCTCAGGGAGGGCTGGGAGTGAACTGACAGCAGTAAAGCACAGGTGAATGAATGGGAATCAGCAGAGAGGAGACTTGGGTCACAGCAAGGGCCAGGAGTGTTTGAAATGCAATCCAGAACCAGACTGCTCCTGTTTAACCCTTTTTTGAATTTGCTAATAAACCAAATTTGGAGGAATTCTTTCTCACTATGAGGAAAAAGATAATTTTAGTAATCTTTAAAGAAAATCCCTGTTCCCTTGGCCTGTAATTCCACTGTAACTAGTACTTTGGAGGAAGGTCTAACCTTAAGTGAAACCAAGCCTGTAGTAATTTTTAGGAGCAGTGCATACCCAGTGAATTGTGAAAAATACAGGGATTACTATATAGGTCTTAAACCTTAGGGAAACACTTTGGACTTCTATAGGCAGCTTAATCTAATCTAAAGGGTGGGCATGGTTCTAAATGTATTTTCTAGTGAGCTCTGTACTCTTGGAAGCAGTAGAGAAAATTGCTTGACCAGCTAATGGGATTAGCCAACCACATTCAAAGGTTTACAGTCCACTATGGAGTATCTAATTGAGTAAGATGGATATTTCTAATATTCATTGCTTTAATTTTTATGTTTTATTAAAGTATGAAAGGCTCAGTGCCTGCTTGGAAGATAGCTGGAAGCTCTCCTGAGAGAGGAATTGTTGAGGGTAAAATAAACCAGAAAGACAGTAAAAAGGGGCAGAGAATAAAATGTTCTGAGAGCTTCTATTGTGCTAAGGGTGTTTGTGCATCTGTACAAATTATTCAGCTGGACCGTATTACCTTACTGTGATGGTGTCATTGAGGGGGAGGAAATTGTGACTTAAGAAGCCAGAATAAAGGCTTTTGGAAATAATAATGGTTGTTAGAATTATCTGAAAATGCAGCTGGTTTTCCCTATTTGCAGCTGTTGTAGTGCTTGCAAGAAGACACAAAATGCAAGGACCACAGGCTGGGTCTTCCTGTGCAGGATTCCTGCTGCTGTAGAAGTAGAGGGATGGTTCTCCCTGTCCTTTCTTCCTTTCCACCATGTCTTCTCTATGACCCTGGTGTCTGAACAAAATGTAGGTGTAAATGCATCTCCGTGTCCTTATTGCCTGTGGCCTAAGTGCAGCTGGGGACGTGGGTGACAATGTCAGTGCTTCCCTGCAGGGCACGGGGCTGAGGGTGCTGTGCTGCCCAGAACTGCCTGGCCTGCAGGCACCCAGCAAACTGGCCAGTTCTCTGACTCAGCCACACTGGATGGCATCCATATCAGACTGACACCAAGTCCTGAACTGTCACACCCCCAGTCTGAGCCATTTTCAGTCTTTTCCAGTCCAGTAACACCAAAAGTAACACCCATTTGGACAGGGACAGCTGCGAGTAGAGAGAAGCAAACCCCAAATACAAACTGCTCCTCACTCCTGAGAGTAGTACCCAGAGGGGAATCAAACATTCCCACATGTGCAGTGGGAAGTCATGGCCTGTAGGGCAAGAGGACTTCCTTAGAATTAGCTCCCTCTGAGCATTCCTAAATCTTCTGGGTGGGAGAGGTGGAGCACTGTGTGTGCACTGAGGCACTTCTTGCTCAGTTGTGCACAAGGGAGGCTCCCAGTGAGGGGCAGGGCACACAGGAATGTACATTTACCATCTCCAGTGGGACATTATCCAAAGAAGGATTGAAACCAGCATGCTACAGGCCTTAGGAAAGAAAGATTTGAACGAAATCTGTAAGATACTTACGCCATAAAGGCATAGAAGTCGTCCTGATAATGAACATACAGAAGGTTTCAAAAATAGTGGGGAATTAACCCCATTAACTTGAAAGGGGAAACAAAAGCATGTGTCAATAAATATTTACTCCCCTTCTGGTATTTGAAAGTGTTCTTATTTGCAGAGCAAACTGAAATCTTTTCTGTGGGATTTTGTAGAAGTAATATTAATATTAACTTTGTGTCTTTGTTGCTTTATTTTATTTCTTTGAAATAAGTAGTAAATTTACCATTGCAAAAATGAGATTTTTTTTTTTCAGTTGTAAAATTTATCTCAGCTCATTTGTCATGAAAATTTGCCCCTTAGGACTAGTTTGAACAGTATCCCAGGTGTTTAATGTTGTTCACCTAATGAAGGCACAACTCATGAAAACAACTATTGAACTGTGGTACACTTCATGAATACTGAGGAGGCATTCAAATTTCAAATGCATGTAGTGGTAACTGGGTCTATAAACTTGTGCTCCTGAAGCCTCGATGCTGGATGAATATTTCTCCAAATGAACGTTTTTCACTTGCATGTTTTTCTGTTTACTAAAGCGGTTTGTAGATCTCCATTTAGCTTCATCAAGCCTCAGAGAGTACAGTTATAATTAGTTTGGCCGTGGAGGGCTTGGCAGATTTTTTTTTGTGAAATACTCCACTTCATAACATGCCTTACTAGTCACATTTCTGTCCTCTTAAATAAGAGGAAATGAATCGTAGTTGGATGCAAATAATGTAGGAAAAGAGGTAAAGAGCTAAGAAAGAAGGCTTTTATATCCAGGTGTGAGGGCCTGCTGTGCATCACACTGTTGAAAGAGCATGCTGTGTGAAGAGGAGGCAGGAATATGGGTGGATTAGGAGAAACCTGCTGAAATGTCCAAAAAGAACTTTAAAAAAAGGAAAAACCTGACCCAGTTGCACCCCTGAGAGAGGAAGGGAACCAAATAAAGGGATCTGTGTAGACACTGAGCACCACAGGAGCAGCTTCTGCCAAGGCAGAACAGGAGATCTCCTGCACAAAAGTGCCACTGAGATGCCCCAACAAAGCTGGAGGTTCTGGGAAGAGAGTATCCCTGCTGTGCCTACCCTAGAGGATGGCTTGGGGGGAAGCTGCCGTTGAACTGAGATGTCACCCTTACTACAGGGGAGCTGCAGCTCTGTCAGTCATAGCCTGGGAACAGAAAGTCTGCGTTCCAGGTAGCTGAAATGAAATAGCTGTCGTTGTCTGCCACCCTGATGACAAACCCACTTTTCCTTTCTTTCTTCTTTCTTTTTTTTTTAAGTTTCATTTTGCAGTGCCTGGCCCACAGGCAGGAGGATTTTGCTGTCTTCTCTGAGCTGATGTTGCTTAGCTCTGCTAAAAATGCGTATCAGCATTTGCCAGACGCAAATCATTGTTCTTGACAGATTATGCAACTTGGATTATAAAAATCCAATGTTTTCCTCTTTCTGTCTGAAAATTTGCAACTTGCCAGCATGGTGGGAGGCATTAGTGTTCTCATTTAATTCTCAGAATTAAGCATATTTTCAAATTTAGGCTGGCTAAAAGTAACAGCTCTGTTCTGAGAAAAAATGGTTGATGTGTTTCTGTCTGTTGTTGCTGAAATGGCTGTTGGATTTCTCATTAACAATCACCATGAGTGTGTAATGCAGCACAGAACAGTCAGGATACTCATAGCAGGAGACAGGTCTCTGTGCAGCATTACCAGGCTCCAAATAAATGCTCACGTGCCCATATTTTTGACTGATCTGAGATCACTTAGAGTCTGAAATATTTTGTTGGGGTTTTTTTCTTTTAAATTTTTATTTTTAACAAGTAATTGTTTTGCAACCCTGAAAAATATTTACTTGTGACCCAATACTAACTGCAGCAGAAAAATAAAAAAGAATGCCAGATAGCTCTACTCTTCAACTTTTACTGTGTCCCAAAATAGCTGCAGACCTCATTCTGCTCTGAGATCTGCAGTGCACATCTCTGCTCCGATATGCTGCTCTCTGTCCTGTATTTCTAGGGAAACCAGTAGGAATTCAGAGTATCTGGGACTGCAGAATCCTCGATCTTCCTTGCTGACCTGTGACTAGGTTTTCTTTCTCTGTTTGAAATGCATGTGCTGCTGTGATATTAAAAATGGCTGTGAAAAATTTCATTCCTGTAGCAGCCAGGTGGTTGGCGTTTTGTATTTTGCCCTTTGTGTTTCCACTGGAAGAGCAAAGATGAACTCCTGATTCTAGGGATTTGTTTCACTTTTGTTTTTATACTGAGGCTGCTTTGTGTGAACACTGTAGATGCACTATATGGTGTCACCTCTGCCATGATCCCTGTGGCTGAGATACAAACAGATTTTTATTTAAAGAGCCTGAACTACCAGATTTGGTAAATGGTGTGACTCATGTGTTGAAATGGTGGAAAGTGAAATGGTGAGCTGGTGAAGAAATCTTACTGGCAGATTGAATTTCTTAGCTGTTGTGCTTGAAAGCCAGACACTTAACATCATTTTAATGCAGTTTTTGTGTTTGAATTGATATAATAAATGTCAATGTTGAATAGCATAAGGTCATATTTTACTGCTTTGACCACAAGTGCAATCTTCCAGGGTTCAGTTTTATTACTATTATAGCAGTCACGCTGGAGAAGGTCACCAATATATCTTTCAATATGAAGTAACATATGAATGAATAGTTTATACCAACTTTATTCTCTGCAATGTGCTGTGAGCTGTAGTGACAAGGATCTGCCTGGGATATGCTCCGTGTAACTCTGGAGCTGCTGTAATTGTGTGTTGCTTATGATCATTAGGGCCTTACTCTTTGCAAAGAAATGAACCTTTGAGGTTTGTACTCTGCTGCTTCAAAAGAAAGAGGGCATTTTCTTCAGCAGTATGGATATTTACTCTGAAAAGCACAGCTATACATCACACAGCATGATGAAAATGATCCAGCTTTTGCATACATACACTTTGGTAGAACAACAACAGTCCCCAGCAATGCCAGATTTCAAGGGTAATACATCAAGAGCGTGTATCAAAACCTGTGTGTACCCTCTCTGCTTATTAAGAGAAAGACTACACTGATCTCTAAAGCTGAAGTAATTGGACACCTGCCTGCGTATTTACATTGCCTGACATAGTGTTACAATTACTCTTTTTTTGTGGCTTCCAAGGTGCATTTGTACAAGATGCAATAGATATCCTTGATTTTCCTTTTGAGTGGAGGGCTGTGTTCCAAGTGAGGCCATCTCTGTTGCCCTCTGTGGAAGCTGTAGCACTACGGATTTTCTTCTGTTTGGCATTCATCCTGGCTTGTTTTTTAAAGAATTTTAAATGAATTTTTATCATGTGAGGATGAAGTGCTACTCAACTTATTAACTTGTGTATCTTACTTCCTTAGAGAAAAGTCACCAGTTTTTTGTGGAAATTGAGAGCGGGAAAAAAAAATGCAGAGGTTAAAAGGTTTAGCAACATCCAGTGCTGTACTGAATTATGTAAGGCAAAAATATTGAGTAATAATATTTTTCTTATTGCACATAGCCTGTTTGGGGATTATGTGCATCAGGATGTATGGATCCCAGACTCCCTTCTTTATTTTTTGGGGGGATTTAAAGCATTCTTGTAGCTAAGAAAGTTGTTACCTTGGAAAACTTTTTTGCTTTTCTTCTTTTTTTTTAGTATCTCAAGGGTTAGCATTACTGAACAGTGAAACTATTTTGTAAAGCTGAAGTCTCCAAACTGTTTCTGCTTTGTGTGGTTTTGAGTGCACAATAAACAACGTCAGCTCATTGCTCCTGCTGTCAGTCAAGATCTCCTGTAGCTGTTGCAGAAGATTTGTGCATCCCATGCCAGAGGAACTGGGTTTCAAATCTTGTTTGACAGCTCTGGAGAGGCCTGTGCCGTGCATGCAGCTATTTTTGCAGTGAAAGCTACGTAGTGTAGAGTGTTGGATATTTCAGATGGGTTTTGCTGAGGGCTGGGTTTGTGCTGTGAGTTCCCTGAGCACCGGGAGGATGCACAAGGTGAGACACACGAGGTGAGGGCTGTGTCCCACCCTGCTGTGTCCCACCCTGCCGTGTCCCACCCTGCTGTGTCCTTGGCATTGCTCCCTGGGCCTGGGAGTGTGTCAGCAGCACATCCAGCCCTGCCTGGTGCTTCCCTTGCTGTGCCCAGGGCAGGGGAAGCAATCCCAATACACAGATGCTATGGGAAAACAGGGCTGCAAATGTCCCTGGTGTTCAGCCCAGCCTCTTGTTCAGCAGTGCTAAGCCATGTTTCAGAAACAGATTTTGAAATCCTTCTCCTTGAAGAATCTGAATCAAAGTAAATAATTTCCCTGACATCTGCTTCCACAATGTTGTGCTTGCCATTATGTGCAGATCTATTCTATTGCATGGCACTTGCCAGTGTGGGAACATTGTGTTCTCTGATGTATTCGAAATTATATTTAATGACTTTAGCCTTCGTCTATTAGGACTTTTATTTCTGGAAAATGTTTGTGGCATGCAAACAGAGGAAGCAGGTGTGAACGTGCAGGCACATAAGCTCAACCTCCAAGAGAGAGTTTTAGTTGTTGGTAAGTTTGGGGAGTTTTTTGATAGATCAGTGGCAGTCTCAGAAATGTCATTCTCCAAAATGCAATTGTGTGGCTAGGTGAGTTAAGGCAAGAAAATAATAAAAAAACTTTATTTTAAGATGTCCATTACCCTAGCAATCTCTCCTGCTTTGTTAAAACTGATTTCATTTTGTCCTGTAGGTTGTCCTAGAGCACACTTGAGGAGATTGGAGATGTTTTGATATTGGAGTTCTGAACAAAGAAATGCACTTGGAGTTTCAATGCACGTACACATCTATATATCTATAGCTTACACAAATTTAAAGGAAATCAATTGGCAATTGACTATTGCAGAGCAATGGTGATAGCATCTACAAGTGGGGATGGTTTTCTAAGTCTGAGCAAGGCTTTTGAATGTTCCAGTGCTTTTTGAGGGCAAAATTACTCAAGGAGGAGGAAGCTCCTTGCAGAATTTCATTATTTTAGGATTTCTGTAAGTGCAGATGAAAATGCAGAGGTGTGATTTGTCATTGAATGTTTCCAAATCTAAAATCTGTAAGACAGAACTGCTCTTAAGGCATTCTCTAAGTGCCCTATGGATTTGAGCTCTGTCTGCTCCTGTTGACCTTTAAAGTGTGCTGGAAGGCTGATCCCTTCCTTGGGCCTTGAGGAGGGAGGCATGGCTACCAAATGCTTCTTTCCTGCTTCTTTCCTGCTCAGTCCTTGCTGGCTGGAAGGCCCAGGTGAAACTGTGCAAGATGCCCAAGGGCAAACACACTCTTCTGAACAAACTGAAAGAAAATTAAAGCGTGTAGAGCAAAACGAGTCAGACCATTCCTTCTCAGCAGCAGAGTCTGCTTTTAGCTTTATTCAAACATTGGTTCCCATTCCTCCTCCCACTGGAAAACATTAAATTCTTATAAGTGATACTGAGAGTTTCATACATTTTGTAGTACCTCAGGTCACAGAGGTTGCCAGTAAGTGCAGTGTTTTACTTCCAAGAGTGGGACTCTTGATGTCTTGGCTGCTGCCACTGGAGGTTTAGGCGTCAGAGTTGTGCTACATATTTGGTGTCAGCTCTGCCTGTGAGCACAAGCTACAGCTCCATTTCCCAGCCTCCTAATTGCTATTAAAGGAGACAGCAGCAACCTTGCAGCTGGCATCTCATTTCATCAAAACAGTGATAAACTATATTCAAAAAAACCTTCTCTTACTTCAAAATCCTTTCGTTTTGGTGACAAATCTTGGGGTATATTTGCATACAAATCACTTTCTTCCAGGAAAAGGCTGAGTTTTTTGGTGCTGCTATTGTTTTTTTAATGCTTTCTAAACATAATTTGTCTGAAAATTTTATGAGCCAGTCCTCGTCTTTTTTCATACACAGCCTGATGAGCTGCTTCTGGAACAGAAGATACTGACAAAACATTAAATTGCTTGTTGGCTCCTCTTTTGAGGACAGCCTAAGCATGTTTTGCTATAGAACAATTTCCCTTGCCTCTTACAATTCTTTGGCTCCTCATGTCCATTTATAACTTTGCTTATCTTGCACATATAAATTAGTAGTACAAATATAATTGGATCTGGCATCATGGCTGCAAGGGGTTTTTTTAAATTTTTAACTCTTGGTTTAACTTTTTTTTTCAAGTTTGGTTTAAAAGGTTGGAGGTTTTATTCAATTACTTTCCATTCTAATCAACTGTCCTAAGAAAGTGGCAGTCAAATGGAAATGTTATTTACTCTTTCTGATGGGAAATATGGTTTAAGAGAGTTTAATTCTCCCAGACTGAAAAATCTACCCTGTAGAAGCACTTTTGTCTCTTGATGACTGGTTGCATGGCAAAAACATCTCAGCCTAATCTATCCTATTCTTGGACACCATTTTATCTCCTCTGCAATCGAATTTGTCTGTAGTGGAACCAACATTCTTTTTATCGCCCAAGGTCTGATCTTCAAGCTTTCACCTTCAAAAGCACAGCCATCCTTAGGCAGACTGGTAGCTCAGAATGATTTATAACTGAGGAGAACTTTGAAGTTCCTATAAATAACCAAAAAAAAAGCAGTGTTTTCTGCCTTTTTTAGTTATACTGCAGTTTGCTTGCTTATGCTTAGGCATCTCTTGTGCCTTCCATTCTGTATCAGTGACATGCAGCCAGGAATGACTGTGCCACCAGTTTCTGAGTGGCCTGATAAGAATCCTAAGATAGTAATATAAAGCCCAGGGAAAAATGATTCTCAAGTGTTTTTTCACCCCAGTGGTAAGGATCAGCACGGGGCTGCATGTGAAATGCAGACACCACATTCAAGGGGACTCTGTAGAGAACGTTTTTTATTTCCAGAGCAACAAGTGTGCACATCACTTTTGCAAGACTGAGCTCTCCAGCTGCACACAGCCATCACTGACATGTTGGGAGGCTGCTGAGTGATTCAGATCCAGCAGCTTAGCAAGGGGAAGCTGAACAAACGACAGTGGAGATGCTTTCATTTGGAGGAATACCAAATGTTCCTGCTTTTGCAGCCCCTAGATATGGGATATCTACTTTGTGACCTTCAGAAAGAGAAAGAAATTCACATTTCTCAGCAAGATGGCTTTGATGGTGATCATAAACCTCCAAGATATGCTGTGTGCTTGTAATTTAAGGAAGAAACACAGAGATCTGGAAATTCATTTGCAGATACCAAATTCAACATCAATTTCTCCCTCACATCCAGGATACAGTTGGAATACTGTCATCTTTCTTTGTTAGATTTTTTTGTTTATTTGTTTTTGGCATATATTTACTTTCTCTTTTAACACTGATAGCATGTCAGATTTAAACTATTTTTTTTTCTTCCCTCCAGGGAACTGTCTGCTGGCAATAAGTGCAGTGACATATTGTTGTTATCAGCTCGTATGATGGTAATGCAGAGAGTTCCAAACCAAAGATAACAGCCCAAATCTTTGGGGATATCTAGACCCGCTGTGGAGTTCCAACAGCTGCTCAGATCTTGCTCCAGTGAGACTTTTAGGTCTGGGATTAATTTGGAGTGCACAGGGGTCTTGCAGATTGTCCCACTGGTTCCAGCAGTGGAAAGGGAAATATCTATTACTGAGGGTGAGGTAGAATGTAAGGGTTGAAGGGCCATAAAATCAGATGCCTGCCTTAATGGATATCAGCCTAAAGCATCTGAAAACCTCACTCACACTATACAGCACTTAGAGGGAACTACATACGGGTATTAAGGTTCACATGGATGTTTCCATCTGGACCTCTGCAATAAAGTGCAGAAGGGAATGGAAGGAAGAACAGCAGGTTTGAGTCTCTCTGGAGCAGAAATCACAGTTACAAACACAGATTTCACCTCTGTAGATGTCCTTTCATACCCCTTGTACAGTTGAATTTTTTGTTGATGTCACAGCTACAAGACATTCAGGGTCTCCCTTTGCTTCTTGTGTGACACCACCCCTTTGCTCTGGAGCATTTGTTTCTCCCAGAAGTGACCCTGTACTAGGCATGAACATCCCTGGCTACTTTCAGTAGTATCAACAAAGGAAGAAACAATCAGTGGCCTTTACAAGAAACTGATGTCATGGAGACCATTTTTAGACTTAGCTCCTCAAGAATGTGTTCTGTGCCTCTCCACGAAGGCTGACTGCTGCTGAGAGCAGCACAGGAGGATCTGTACCCATCTGTGTTCGTGGAGGTGATGGGCTAATGTGGAAATGCTCCTGTGGGCAGAAGGCCAAGCCAGCTCCTGCTGCACACAGCCCTGAGGGGATCTAGTGATGCTGCATGTGATGGGGTTTGGCCCTTACAGGGGGCAGAGGAGAGGTGGGAGAGCCTTCCTGCCCCCCCATCTCCTCCACGGGCACCTGTTAAGGAGCTAAGCATATGCTGTTCTGGATTCCCAAATCATTACAATGACAGACTGTGACAATAAAAAGAGCCATGAAAATAGATCATGTAAAGAAGTCCTGGATTAAAAATCCCCTGGTACACTGGGACATGATAAAATTCCACTAAGTCAATAATCTGTGCATTAAGAACTCCTCTGGTTATGTAAAGGAACTAAAACAGTCTGTTTTTCTCAGTGAGCCAGAGGAAACAGAAGCTTGGGTATGTAATAGGATGATAAAGAGTGCTTGCTTTTCAGTAGCCCTTACAGTCTAACTTGATTTACAGATCAGATCTCTGCTGCTGACAGTAAAAAGATTGTAATGATGCCAATGACCGTGTCTAAGAGAGTCTCAGTTGTGTCTTTATTCCAAGTCCTCAGAAAGGAAATAATAAAAACAGATAATCACATTAAAGTGATGGTTTCAGATGACACTCACACAAAATAAAGTTATTCAGTTAAGCTGCTAGTTTGTCTTCTTCATTCCCATGTTCTTGAATATTGCAGGAGTCCTGGGTGAGAGTATGAATTTATGTACCGTGTATCACGTAGCGATTCAGCAGAGCTGGGAACCATGAGCATTAATGACAATAATAGTATTAGAACAGCATCTACAGAGGCAATCGTGACACAGGGCCCTGTTGTCCTTATCCAAGAGAGCTTATTATGCAAGTGAAAAACATGAAGGAGACCTACTTTCTGATTCCCTCCTCCTTTATAGCTTTCATTGTCTCAGGTGCTTTGTAAGCTGTGTTTTACCATCTCTGCTTGAGTTTTATTTTGTATTTAAAGGAGTGCTTTGTGCAGATAGGTTCATGTAGAAGATGTACTCTACATCTGTTTTACATTTTCTCAGCCCTTAAGCATGACTTCCTCAAAACTGACTCCCTGGCAGGTGGAGAAAAATGCGCCTTTGGGAGCATTTTTGTCCTGACACACACACTCCCTGTGAACCTTCTCATCGGCACCAAGCTTTTTCTGTTAAAGCAGGTATGAAATAAGTTGTCAAAATTAAGTAGCTAAAGAATAGTAGCTTAAAATAATTTCTTTTCATGTTGAGCTACCTCTTAGTCTCTGCTTAAATGCTACACAGGGTCTTTGATATTTCCACCCCACCTTTCTCTCTACTGCTGCTGAGTGAGGGCTGATTCCCTGCTTAGCTGCGCTCGTTGTTTTAATCCCCAGAGACATAAACTGTGGAAGAGACTATATCTCTATCCCTTTTCCTTTTGAAGTACCTCTGTCAGCCCCCACTTGGCTTTCCCTCGTTTACCCTTTCAGTGTCCTTGTCGTCCAGCTCTTAATGTTTGTAAGGGTCACAGCCTGACACACACAGGGGTGTGTGTGCACCTGGGCTACTCTGGTGAGTGCTGCAGAACTCCTTCATGTGTTAACAGAGCTGCTTTCAGTAGTCCTGCTAAACAGCAAAGAAATTTACATTTATAAAACCAGTAATCAACTCTCTTACTTGGAAAGTCATTTCTCTACTACATCCACTTCAACAGTGCATCGGCCAATGCAGTAGAGATACACGTTATCACGGACTTTGCAATTTTAAGCACTCAAAGAAACTGATGAAAATACACTGGGACATTTATCAGATCAAAGATGTGATATTGCAGGGCAGAGATACTATGGTTTGCCTCTCTGTCATGCAAGTGTGTGTGAAATTTGTTCCACAAGGAAGAAATTTCTGTCATCTTTTGGACTGTTCCTAAAGATGCTGATGCTTTTACAGAGATCTAAGCCATTCCGGCAAGGGGTGTAGTAATTTAGGCTCATCCTACCCTCCTGGAATAGTTCCCTGGAACAGCACAGCCTATCCTATTGCTTTAGATGCAGTTTCAGTAACTAACTATGTAAAATATGCCGTGAGCACTTCCAGTTTAAGGCAAACACAGCTCTCCATTGACTTTAATCAGAACAGTTTTCTGAATGCCCTAACAGAACCAGGTGGAAAATCAATCCTAGAAATTAATGGGAATCAGGTGGTCTAGTCCATTTAAAAACTTTGAAAATCCCAGCGTACATTACAATATTCTTTGAGGAATACGTTTTGTGTAAGATAGCCTGAATTATCCAAATTCTGCTTTCCAAAACTCCCTGTTATTCATGTTTCTCATTATCTATAAATTACATTCAAAATTACCTTAATTACCTGAAACCTTGGCTATCCAAACATATTCTTTGTCCCCTGTGATACTCTGGTAATTGCTCTTGCACTGCATTGCTCCAGCTGATGCTTCGCTGGTTACGGAATGAAGGCACAGTTGGTCTGCCACGTGCTACCACAGGTTTGTCTTTCTCTGTGCTGCTCAGCAGGAAGTTACTGCAGAGCTACAAAGAGCACATGGAAAGCTCTTAATCATCTGCATTGATAGGTATTTGGAGAAAGTAGAGCTGTTACCAGCTTCTCCAGCAGCAGGTCTGACAGGACCTTCCTTTACATAAGTTTGGAGAAAACAGAAAAGGATTAAATGAAACTTCCTAAGCTGCAAATTACTTCAACACTGCTAATAAAGATCTGGCTTTTCACAGTTCCAGATCCACTGGTTTACTCTGGTCAAACCAGTGTGCCTTCAAAATTAGGTGAGAGAAATCCCAGGGAGATTCACCAAATATTAATCTGATTAATTTACTAATGTCACCCACCATAGATGCCTAGAACAGAAAAAAGATTGTACTTTCAATGCCATGGTCAAAAATTTCAGTAATGCTTATGGTTTGTACAGAAACTTAATTCCCGCATTCTGTGGTATCTTTCTACCAGGTAAAATCTTGTTTCCAGGAAAATTTATTGTCTGGTATATGCATCCAATAAATTTCAAGAAAGTAAATTTGTCATAACTAATATTTAGTAATTAATTATTCCCTCATTATAGCTCCTGAATCATGAGCTAGAATATAGCTTCATAATGATCACATTAGTTTTTGGATATGATGGTGCTGCAGCCTTAATTAAGACCAAATGCTGAAGCATTTTCTCACAAGTTGTTTTTTATTCTCAGGTGGAGGAGTTAGATCACAACCTCACTTTCTCTGTTTGAAATGAGGCATTGCAACAGCATGTTGCAACGGCATGTTGCAATTCCAGCAGGGTCATTTTGGTAAATTGAGTTTTTCTGGTGGTGCAGGCCATTTGGACAGGACTTGTAGCTGCTGAGCAGGTTTGCATGAACATATCAGTTGCTGTGGCAAATGCCATCGCTCCAATATTTAGGCCAAACCCCTTCATTTTCACTATTATTTGAAACCCCAAATGTTGTTTGGTCTTTGCTGTCAGCTTTGGGCGTGGCTGTTTATTTCAGTGGTCTTGTACATTTATAGATGCTGTAGGTGCATCGATGGCTTCATGTAATTGTTACCAGTTTTGTCATCTGTTTAGAAAAAGGATATATCAGCTGGAGCAATAAAGATGTAGCTCTTAGCTGGAATTGGTTGCTGGACAGCAGGGTTTCTTTACAGGATCTCAGACCATCACAGCAGTTACAGATGACATCCTTCTATATTGGGACTTCTGCATTTCTGTGTTGGTCACTATTTGTTGATTTATTTATTGCTTTTGGGCCTTCCAAGACCAGAAGCTTGAAGTGACTCTAAGAACATGGTCATGATTCCTGTTACAAATGTAAGTTTGGATCTTGAGTAAATTTCCACCAAATCTGGCTTGGATCAGAGGTGTGTTTCTGAGCCACAAACTCTCCCCCAGCTGCTCTCACTGTGGTTCCACTTAGGTACCTGCTACTGCCCGAGGCTGTCCCCGAGGCCAGGAGCCAGCAGAAAAGGACAAATCCTGCAGTAAAATACCACTTGCTATGAGGAACTGAGCTTTTAGTTGACCTACTTGACATACCCTAAAGGCATTTAAAGGGAATATCAAATATACGAAAGACTTGTTTAAATGAAAAGTGAGCAGTTCTGAATCTCACATTTCCCCGCTGTGGCCCTGTGTCTTGTGGAGTCACTGTACTTTGTGTAGCAGGACTTTGTACTTTGCTGTGCTATCAAGCAAGATTCAGACTGTAAGCCATATCTTTATTTAAATTAGATGTGTTGACTGTTATAAGTAAAACAGTGTTTATTGTTCATTTATTGGAACTATTGCGTGTTTCACTGACATGAAAAGTTATTTTAAGTCCTTTCAGTGGGGTGAGAAGATCAAGTAGAATAAAAACCCCACTGTATAAAAGCTGCAATGTGGCCTTCAAAGAGTGTACTTATCATAGTGTGTAGAGATCCGTGTCAAAGATTGGCAGTGATTGCTCTTTGTTCTAGTGGAACCACTAGTTCTCTGATATATTGCATAAATCTGGTCTTCTGCATTAGTGTAAACATGTACTGTACTGCCTTATCAAGATCAAATTATTTAGATAATTTGTCTTATCTTAATGGCTTTTTTAAAATTAATGCTAATATGTGGCAGAGCAATATTAAAAAAAGTTGTATGTGGGTTTAATAGTCTGAAGCAATTTTTAAGTTTTTATTGTAATTTTATTGCATTAGCCTTGGTATTTCATTCATCTTTGGTTCTTAATCATCCTTATTGTTCAGAGATATGCTTTTTCCCAAACCAGCAAACTCTGTGATGTACTATTTCCCGTATTGTACCAAAGCACTCCTCTAACATATATTTAAATACAGTTCTACGTGTAAAATCCACTAAAGAGTTCTGGTTCACGTTTTCCTGTTATGAGATTCTCACTCTTATCCAAACACCTCTACAGGTTTCCTTCCTAAAGTCAGTCACTCCATCTTATTGAATAAGGCTTGTTCTGGCCTGGGGGAAACGTCAGGTTTTGCATTGCTACAGGTTTATGGATGTCCTGATTCTGTGGGTTTGCTGGGAACTGAATGGGTGCCTTGACATATTGTTGTAATGAGGCAAAATATGCATTTGATTAAGTTTTAAAGGCCTTTTGATGCCCTCTGTGTGTACGTGCATTTGCTATTTCAGTGTTCTCTTCCTTCTGAACTCCTCCTACAGGCAGCATCTGTGAAACCATTATTGTTTTCCTCACATAGAGAAATTGCTCCCATAGCCTTCAAAATTTGAAGAATCGTTCAAGGGCAGAAAAAAGATAAATGACTGGCAGTTGTTTTTCAGTTATATTAATTTTATTAGTCATGCATTCTCTTGTGTTTCTTTAGAGCTCTGGGACTTCTTTCTCTTAGCAATTAGAGCTTTTGAACAAAGGAAACTTCTGCTTAGATGCAATGATGAATTTAATGCCTCTGCCCACACTCCTCAGATGAATCTGGGGACACTGTGGTAAGTTTTAATACCTGAAGCTTTGTCTGAGTGATTTTCTCTGCTTGGGGCACTTGATGCAAATTCATGTAAAACAGTGTAAGAAAAGAATAATCCCTCCTGCTGCCCCCCACGGCCCATTATTTCTGCATTCCCATCAGCTTATGGGTGTGCAGAGGGGTTCTTTCATACAGACACATGAAATGGTTGGAAATAATAATTAATTACAGTTTTCTGCAGCTGGTTCTTCCCGTCCTTGAGCTCCCAGCACCCAGCCCAAGGCATTGTGCTCCCTGATCAGCGAGGGCTGAGCTGGCCCCCGAGCTGCCTCCTGCTGCAGGGACACCATTTCTCACGTCCATCAAGTTCTTCCCGCTGGTAGCAAGAGGTGGTGGCAGTATCTAATCTGTGTTAATCCTAAAATGAGCACAGCCCCAATTTCCGAGGCAGGAGTCCCCATTGGGAGTTGCTCTGTGGGTGATTGGGGTGTTTTCAGCCTGGAGGGAGAGCAGAGGCTGCTGTGCTTTAAGTTACTGACCTAAGCTTACGGGATGCATGCAGGAATAGTTAGTCTCCTATTAATTCTCTATAGTTTGGTAAAGTTTTTTTTATGAAAACCAATTAGTCAAAACCAAATTATTAACGAAAAAGTCATTTTTGAGGTGTTTCCTAAAATTAAATCATTAAGTAAAATTTTGAGTGTTTACTAAAGTACTTCTTATGTAAAAAAACCTAGAATGCTAAAAACAGATATTTAAGACTTTTTAAACTTTTGGAGATTTTATTAACTTCTACTTTTAATCGTTAAAGTATGGTTTTGGTTGTTTTTGTGGGGGGTTTTGGGTCTGTTGTTTTTTTAGATGTTGACTCTTGCACTCCCTCTTGTGAAAGGGAAGACTTTTTAAAGAAAAAGGAAGTGCTTCTATTCTAATGTAAGCTATGAATTCCTGACTATGTTACACATTGAAAATAAATAATTTTCCTAAGTTAAAAAATTTTATAACAAATGGTATAGAAAGCTAACAATATTGGTGAAACCCAGGAGCTCCATAAAGTAGCAATTACCCTTTCACTTTTAGATATTTTGCCTTTTTCCCCTTGTATTTTGTTCTTTTAAAGCCTCACATATTAAGAAAACCTGTCAATTTTAATGTTTTTAAGTGGTTCCTCAAAAAGACAAAGAGAAAAAAAAGAACTTTATTCCTATTGTTAGAGTGTCAGTACCTGGAGAGCCTTTAATTTTTTCCTTTCTAAAGCTTTGAATTGTTCTGTTTGAAGTTCAAATTCAGGAATAAAACAAGAGTCAAAACTGAAAGTATGTTTCTGTATAGCAAATTAATGGACTTAACCAGGAAAAAGCTGTGTTCAGCTCTAAAGCTTGTCATATAAAAGAAATTTTAACCTCTTTGGGGTTTCTTTTTTTTTGGTTTTCTTTCCTTTTTTGACCCCCCAAAGGCCATTTTTCCAACATTTCAGAACTACAGAACATGTGTACCTTGATAGTTATGTGTGAAAATTTATAATTGGCACTTTGTGGGGTTGAGTGGAGTCCCATTGAAGCGAACACAGAGCCCGGCCTAGACCTTAAATACACAATTACAATAATTTAAGCTTCCAAGTCAAAATCCATTATAAAGCAAATAAAAATTACTGCTGAGCCTTTGAATTTCAGCCTCCACTCTGTGTGTATTAGTGGAAGGAAAATTACATTTGAAGTGGTCACCATGCAGATGTTGGCCAGGAGTTTTGATTTTCTTGTAGAATCTGAGTCTTCTCTCTTAAAGTCAGCATGCAGTTATCAAATGCTCACTTCTCGGCCTGCCCCAAAATCCCCAGGGTGAGCTCATCCTTCAATCCACACGTGTCCAGGGGGGATTTGTGCTTGTGCTTGAACAGAGCTTTGACAGTGTCAGGTGCCCATTGCAGGGCCATCACAGTAAACGTCTCTGACCTCCCATCTCCAAGTTCTCACGGCCTCAAAGGGAAATGGGAAAAAAGGAGATTTGTGAGGCGTGTGCAGAGGGGCTGGTGAGGGCTGAGAGGTGGCACATGTGTGGTTAAGCATCCTGGTGCTGCAGCTGTTGAGGAACTTGAATCCTGCTTGTTTGGCCACAACTTTTCTAGACAGGTTATGATCTTAGCAGACCAACAGGCTGTTAATTTGGATTATAGAGGAGGCTCATGGTCTTTAGTGCATTAAACAGCCCACCCAACATCATGCAGGGAGTGATCTGCTGTGCCCAATATAAAAGTACAAGTGATGCCATTGGAAACATAGAGCATCCTTAGGTTTTAGCTCAGTTTGAGGAAAATGGGTCTGACCCACTCTGGCTTTACTGCTCCTTTGTGGTTATGCATCTCCACTAAAATACGTAGAGTTTTAGGCTACTATCTGCTGGTAATACGAAAAATACTGACATTCCTAGTTATTCACTGAATCTTTAATGGAGCTTTTAGTGTGTGTGAGGGTTTGCATAATGATTTGTGTATGCATATTTAGGTATTAGGGAGAGAAGTAAGGTTGTTGAGAGACTTCTGCAAGATTTAGAGAGAGAAACATGTTGTTACAGATTATAATAAGGTGTAAAGGTTTTTCACTCCTTAAAATGGAGAAGCTGGCATATTAAATTGCATGTGCTCTGTGGACTGACTCAGAGAACTTGAAGGAAATAACAGCTGTGCAGATCAAAGCTTAAAAATAGAAACTTCATCAGTCAGTAGCAGTTTAGAATGAATGAAGAAATCAAAAAATTATTAATTATAGTGTTTAGAGAAAGGAAAGAGAAAGTTCAAACTTTCTGAAGGCAGAATGCTGTCATCAGTGTTGCAGCATGTCTGTGCTGGGTGGCAGCCCCTTGTCCTGCTGAGCTGCCCTGCTCAAGTGGGAGCTCCTGTGCCAACACAGGCACCAGGGACATTTCAGGTAGCCCAGGATGGCTCAGGTTTCCCACCTGACTGGCAGGTAGGGCACATGGGAGACTCCTGCCCCTCTGGAGTGGCAGCTGGGTGCCCTGAGGCATCTCAGACAGCACTAGATGCTTCAGTCTGAGGAGTAATTGCACATAAATGTAAGTACAGACTCACTGTCTATTTTTAATACACAGTCACCTGAAGTGGTTCCATAGCAGTGTTTGCAGTGGCTTGTTGTAGAAAGTAATGAACAGTTTATATAATCTTAAACTTAGTAAGAATTCTGAGGTGAATAGAGCAGGTGTCAGCTTAAAATCTGAGCAGATATAAAATTACATACTATCCTAATGTCAAAACTTTTAGTTAAAAACTATGATTTAAAGTTGCAGTGGATGGTTATTTTCCTAATGACCTCAAATTCATGAATTCATTCTAACATTTCCCTTTAAATGTATTCATAGTTAAATATAACTTGAATGTTGTCCTAATTACATTCTCATGTTAATTTAGCTCTGATTCAGAATTTCTATCATTATTCTTTGTAGAATTATTTTGAAATGATGGGAAGTTCAGAAAAGATGCTCTGTTCTGTGATTGTGCCTTTGAATTATTTATCAAATTCAAAGACAGAAATATAGCTAAAATCTAGTTTGAGTTGTAAATGAGCTTTGGTGATGTAAGGAGGAAGTGCAAGTCTTTTTTGCAGAATGCCACGGGTGCAGCACGAGGTTCTGCAGGAGCACTGGTGGCCCCGCAAGAGCAGAGAGATTTGT
The DNA here is from genome assembly GCA_008694505.1 of Cyanoderma ruficeps. Lineage (NCBI taxonomy): Eukaryota > Metazoa > Chordata > Aves > Passeriformes > Timaliidae > Cyanoderma > Cyanoderma ruficeps. Next base: position 4,664,452 of record VZDJ01000056.1, on the reverse strand, counting down.
GGCTAGTAAGAAACCTCCACTGCACCAAGTGGCAAATCCATCTAAGCAGGTAAGACAGATGATGTGTGGAAGAGGAGAACTTGTGAAACGACAGTGCAGATTAGTGACAAACTCAAGAGAAAACCTGTCCTGTCTTAGTCAGGACCAGCCCTCACTCCCTCTGCAATGTACCCTGGAAACAAAATCTTTCCCAAGAACTGTTTAACTCATGTTTTCCACAACCCATTGCAGTGGCAAATACCACAGTGCTAACACCAGATTGCATTAACCATCATTAATGCAGAAGTTGTGGCTGTGGCCCTGAGCTGGGTAGAGGACAAACAATTGCTGGTGAGGCGTGTGCGAGTCTGAGAGGGAGAGACACTGCTGGGGAAAAATTGAAAGGAGAAAAGGAAACTTGTCTTAATGTAAGCAGCAGTTTGGCTAGAGGTAAGTGAGGGGAAATTCTTCATTTATAAATGGTTCGTTGAGCCATGATAATAAAGCAGTGCTGCAGAAGAAGGATAATTATCTACTTAAGTATCAGATGCCCTAAGGGTGCAAGCTTCTCTTCTCTCCTTTTGAAAAATGAACTCAGATTAAACAAATGTCCTTTTTCCTGTTTTAGTGTTGACATGGATTTCCTTTTTATGAGTAAAATTAATTAGTTTTTCTATTCCTTTATTCCTGATATGGAAATCAGGTCTGCCAATCAACTTTGCAGCTCTTCCCTTGGGCCCCAAGTTTGGCCAATAGCATCCTTTATGGATGTGCTTTGTACAATGCACTGGGAAGGCACAAATGAATTACATGGTTTACAATGCCCAGTAATTTACCAAGGGACACAGCATTGCACAACTAAACCCCCACAAAACTAGGGGGTTTGCCCCCATCCAGGATTGTTTTGTTTCCAAGTACCTGCTTTCTAAATATATTTTTCACCTTTCTTACATGTTAGCACCATAAGTTGCAACAAGCAAAAAGGGGAATAGTGATGGCATAGCTGATTCTGTATAAAAACCCCTGAAAGACAGATTTTCCAAGTAGATTAACACCCACAGCTGGGATCAGACTCTTCCTGCTCTTTTGGGAGCTGCTACAGGTAGAGCCCGTTCAATTCTGCTCCCACTTTAGCAAATATCCATTACAGACTTGTCTGTCCTCATCTGGATTGTGAAAAATGATCAAAAAACCTGCCACTACATTTTTACTTTGAGAAAATGTCTGGTATTCTCCTATCAGTATGATAAGTGTGATTCTTATAATATAACCTTGGTGTATGTAAACATATTGTCTCTGTGATTATGGAAATAATTGATCTTTCGTATGTACTAATCTCCCTTTATTTCAAATGTCTCACGTGGTTCTTGACAATCAGGTTGATGTAACCTTTTTGTGAACCTGTTAACTGCAGAGCAGCTCCTAGTTACCTTTCCCAGATTATGGAGAATATTCCTGAATACCTGCAGGCTTCAAGATGCAGTAAAAATAAAGACGGCTGTAATACAATGGCATGGAACTTAATTTTCTTCAAATAGTCCTTTGAAAACTTATTTTAATACTGGAAAAAAATAATTTTCGTAACCTTTGGTCATGAAAGTTCAAGTGGTGTTAAAGGTTACTTTAAGGTCTTCATTCTGCAAATTCTATTCTATAAGTCAGCAAAGAATCCTGTCTGCTGGGAATTGAAATGAGAATCAAGTGCTTACTTGTTGGAGCTACACAACTCAGGCTCTGCTAAGAATTCTGGACCATATTAGTAATGTTACATAATTGACTTTCAAGCGAGGAATCATAGTAATTATTAATTACTGTGAACACAGCAGATCAGATGGCTGTGAGCAGCGTCTGTGTACTTCCATTATTTACTTTATAGCTTCATTGCAGTGACTCTCAAATCACAGTCACCAAGGTAGAACTAAATCAAAGTATATTTACAGGGTTGTGAGCACTGTGCTTAAAAGGAAATAGTCTTAATTATCTTAATGTATTTTTAAAAACACATTATATTTACAACGGGTGAGCATTCCTTGTGAATTGTAATTAATGTGTAAAAATAATTGATCTGCTTTGATCAGCATAGTGCCAGCTTGTCATATTCAGGTGCCTAAAATTAGAGGTGTAAGATCAAGATTTTCAAAGCTACATTTATTGCATATGGGGAAAAGCATTGTAAGACTGCTGTCTCAGACAACACCTCCAAAGCACTCTTAAATTTCTTTGGCTTTTCCCCGTTTTTAATCACAATAGAAAATGTCTCTGACTTTCAAGGGAGATAAATACCAGCATTTCTCCATTGAGATGGTAAATTTGAGTCTGTGAAAAATTTGCTTTCCCTTAAATGTCTCAGTATAGCCCGAGCACCTCAGTCATCCTGCCCATATCTGAGGGATGTCAGGAATAGAATTCTGAACAAAGCATCATATAATCCCTTGTAATTAGCCCAATGTTTTTGGTGCTCTTGCTGCATCACCAGGGAGGAAGAGCTCAGGCAGTTCAAGGGTGATCAGAACCAGGTTACAGGCTGGGGATTGAGACTGATTGAGACCTCTCAGATTTGTGTTTGTGCCTTGACACTGCCACCTTCAGATGTCCTCGTTTGTCCCCTGCGGCCGGTGGAGCGTTTCCGTGACCTGCGTCCCGAGGAAGTGGCTGATTTGTTTTGTACGGCACAGAGGGTTGGAAATGTGGTGGAGAAACATTTCTGTGGCACCTCGCTCACCTTTTCCATCCAGGTTTGTAAACCAGTCAGCTAAGAAAGGTTTAATGGTTTGTTTTATCAAGCTTTCAGCCTTTTCCCCCTAGTCCAATCACAAAAGAACGCTGGAACTTCAAGGGGCAATAAATGCAAAATAACAGTAATAAAAAACAAGAAGCCAAATAACTGCATTGCAGTCTTCCAGATTTGCCATTGAAAAATCTAAAAAGGAAACCAGCGGGAAAGTGTGATTAATTAATCGCTGCAAAACCTTGGGTAAAGCCAGCAAACACTCTCAAATGCTGTGCTTGTTTGTGAGTATTTCAGGAAATATTCTTCCTTCAAAGTGTTTGCAGGGTTGACCTCTGGAGAAGGCAGCCACATCCCCTGTTCCACACATAACCCACTGCATAAACTTGAGATAGGTGATCCCTCCTCACAGCTATTTATATGCAGGCTGAGAGCTGCAGCCATGTAAATACATTATAAATTCTGACCTTTCAGTTGTTTGTGCTGGGTGTTTTTATACCAAAAATGAACTCTGTTTAAAGCAAACCAGGAGACTAAGCCCATTCATTAGAATCAGAATTTAAGCAAGCATACTTTGATTAAATTCTTACTTCCACGGGTGATTTTATGTTCACAAGGATCAGAAATCTATTGGTAGCTATTGAAAAATATAATCTGAAAGAATGAAAAATATGAAGTGTTATTTTTTTGATGTGAGATAATTTCCCACTTTGCTGGGGTCTGATATGGAAAGGAGCTTTGTCCAAAATCTTAATGTCGAATGGTCCTCAGGACAAATATGCTAATTTACAGACAGTGTAATTGATGTAAGTGATTATTGAGGAAGATTTTTGAATTCCTGTGTGATCCTTGTTAGATTCTCTAACCTGAGACTTTTCCTTTTGCTTACAGGATGGCCCAGAAGCCGGACAAACGGTGAAGGTGAGTGTTTAATATGCAGAATACAAATTAAGACAATTATAAGAACTAATAAAAGATCAAAGCTCGTCATCTGCTGTCCATTGCTGTATTGTTACTTTATCCTTGAGATCAAAAAATCCCAAGTGTACAATAGCAGTAAATACTTTTTATTGAAATTGCACAAGGTAATGTTTGCAGGTTTTCTTCCTAGACAAAAATTTTCAATCAAGAAAATATCTTTTCTAAGCTGCTGGGTGTATTTATGCAAGAAAAGCCTCATGAAAGAGGCATCTGGTTTAGTTATTTGTTTGTTCTATGGAGAAAATATTGCCCTTCCAATCATGATCTCTTTGTTTTTCTGTTTATTGCCTAATGAGTTGTAGCTAATTATACGCAGTTAAACTCAACCACATTATGAAAATATACCTTTTGTCTATGCTTTCTCTCAACGTATTCATATCACATTCTTGTTACTGAAGTTCAAATGTAATGGGCCCAGTGAAGCTAAAAACCAGATTTTAAGGGTACTTCCAAAAAAAGGTGGGAGGGTGGAAGGGAAAAGAAGGATTTATGATTATATTCTCCACTTGAGTAATAACATAGATAACATCCAAGATGTCTCTGCAGCCATGTTTCACTGCCTCGTAATGCAAATGCAATTGCATGTGTAGTTAGATGATACGGCTCAACATTAGATAAAGGCTATTTTTTACGTTTGGAATCAGGGAAAGTCAAACGTGGCCATGGGTTAGCACTTTGTAAAATCAAATTAGATGTCTCAGAGAACCTGTTTGAGTTGATTAAGATAACTGTAACAACCAAATGACGGTGGATAGGAACATTTTACTTTTTTTTCCAATTTGCTGTATTGACCTTATTTTTCCTTCTCCCTTTTGCTGCCTGCTTTGAATATTTAACAGAAAGGTAATAGGGTGAGAGAAGAAGAAATTAGAATATCACCCAGCTTGGGATGTGATGAAGGAATGTAACGAGATTTATTTCTGTACTGTGACAAAACAGATTCCTTGACTCTTGACTTTGAGTGCATTGGGTGGGTTTCACTGGCAGTGTCTGTTGATAGGTGGAATAATAAGTTTAAATACTTTTGAAGTAAATTTTGTTATAATCACCAATATGATTAACAAAGAAAATCTGAGGATTTATTTTAATATCTTGGACAAGGGTTTTTCTCTCTCTAAAGAAAAGGTGTATAAGGAATGGTTATATGTGAGAAGAACTATATATATGAACAAGCAAAGGCAGATGTAAAAACTCCCATTTTCTGTGATTGAACAAATGCTTATAGGCCTTAAAAAGGCAGGAAGTTCTGTATTGCTTTGTGTTTGTACTGGAAACACAGAGTATTGATTGTTTGTTGCAAAATGGCAGCCACACTTCATGCCTCCTTCTCACACTTTTAATAAACACTGAGATGAAAATGACCCATTCTTACAACTTTGAACCCCTAGACTTTGCAATAATGAGCATGTATTCATAAATCAGGGGTTATCAGTTTACATTTCTCTACTTTTCTGCATCATTGGGCAACACTGTTATTTATCATCATCACTTTGGGATGTTTATCATCCAAAAATGTCAACAACTATTTTCTTCAGAGAATTTAGAACTTTCAAAACTTCAATCAGGAAAGAAATTACTGTGATCAAGACCTTCTTATAAGCAAACAATAGGGTGGATACATAACTAGCTGGTTTGATTTAAACTGTTCTGAATCACAAAGTTTGAAAAAGCACCTATGTGACTTACAAATAATTTATGAACCTTAAATTCAATGTGTCGTGCTTCTGGATGTGGATTTATTTTGGGTGTTTTTGTTTTTTTTTCATGTATGAGAATCCACAATAATCCAGTCTCCTCTGAGGGAACTTCTAATTAAAATTTCTGGAACAGACCAAACATTAGAAAAACATTCTAAAAGTAAAAATAGCAAAACATCACAATAAATATCCTAGGGAGTTTGTGGAGACTGTTTAAGTAGGGTAGGCAAGCGTATCTCAGGAGCTAATTAGGTGTAGCTGATTTTGCTTTGAATGGGGTCACATACCAGATGGTTTCAAGAGTCTTTTCCCTTTGTATTTTGTATAATTCTGTATACCTGTGTAAATATAGGCTGCTGTATGTGCTATGGAGGAAGAGAAATACGGGAAGCAGGAGAAGAGTATTGACTTTTCAATTGCTCAGTGCAAAATTTTACTACGAAATGGGAAGAACTATTAGTCTAGCTAAACACAAAAACTGAGATATTTAATCTGACAAAGATTAAGGAATTCTCCTTTGTCCACAAGGAGAAATGGTAATATATGTACAAGAAAAGTCTTGAACCTGAATATGAGTCTCAGGTCTTTCTTTGCAATGGAGATGCTGAAGATTATATGTGAAATGTATGGAACAGGTTGAAAGGAGATGACCCTTCCCATGTGATTTTGGCTAGAAATCAGCGACGGGATTGTCTGCCAGTGTTACATGTCTCTTTTGGTGGTGTGAAAGCTGCTGGTGTGTGTATTTTGTGTTAAAGCCTTTCCAGTTACCTAACGGGAAGCTGTTCATGATCTAATTGTAGTTTCATTGTTGCTGTACTCCGTTCCTCCTTTGCTCCTAAGGTAGCAGAGCCTGCAGGTCAGTGTTCTAGGGAAGCTTATGGACCTTTCAAATTCCTCCTTTCCTGTGTTTTCACTGGATGGGTCTTTGGAAGTGATTATACCTGACCCTAAGTTCACCAATATTTGTAAGTATGGATGGTATAGATATATATTTGGTTAGTATATATTCACCCTTTAGCAGCTGAAAATATACACATGGTGAGGGATTCTGGACCATATCTCAAGTCTCAGACCGTACAATAATTCAATATTTTGCTTCATAGTTTTTTTCACAGCTTTCCAGCTATTGTGCCTATTCCAGCCCTGCCTCCTGTTTATGAGAGAAACAAACGTCCTTGTCCAAAGATGGTCACAGAATTGTACACTGTTTTATTGTGAGAGGTTCTTGAACCACTCACCACAGAGAACTTGAGCATCTCTGGCACCTGAACAGTGTGTCAGCAAGCAAAACCATCACTTAGTATTCAAGAGATTTTGAATACTTATTTCTTATTATTTGAAAAAGAAAGGAAATTATGTTTAGGTCCTCTCTTAAAGACTATTAATCTCTGCAATTTTGAGCTCTCTTTTCATTGGAGAACACAAAACCCATGGTGTCCTTGTGCCAGGAATGGAGGCTGAGTTTCGTGCTGGTTCTGTTTGAGAATGCCTTTAAATATTCAGGCAATTTCATGGATCAGGGAAATCAGCTCTGCATCTTAATGCAGGGCTCTTATTGCTATGTCAAGTGAGCAACGTTTCAAGATTTCCCTGGTATGTTTTATAGCCTTCTTTTCATCATCAAGTCAGCAAATGCTCTGGCTGCCTGGGTGGATGTATAGCTTAGTGTAGAATAAGCTCTCAGGTTTACCTTTTACGTGAGATTCAATCACAAGAAACTCCATGGATTCTGTACTCTGTAAAGGCTAAACAAATCAAGCTGGCAGGAGCATGAGGCGACTAATTTATCTGTGGAGACAAGATAATATTGCACAGCAAGTGTCCATCGCACAAACACGTATGAACACCTCCTCTATTTTGCAGCATGTTGGAGTCTCCAGCAGCTCAGCATCTCCTCTGTTATCCATGAGAAAGGGCCTGTTTGCCAGTTACAGGTTACCCTAAATAAATGAGAAAGCAAAGCTGATGGTGGCAGTGTGGGTATGTGTGCAGAAACTTATTTTATATGTCGCACATTCCACTAGTTATTTTACACTGAGAAGATTGTCTCATGATTATTTTTTTGATGTACATATTTTTCTTTTCCAGATGTTTTTTAATGCTGTGTTAAATCAATCCACCTGGCTTGCATTCCTCAGAAATCTGAACCTGAGCTGTGGAGGCCAGGACTCATTTAAGCCCACAGGAGACTTCTCTTTCATCCTCTTTGTCTATTTATGTCTTGACCCGAAGTACTGGACTTGTGGTTCGAGTCTTTCAATTTAATCAGATCACATTGCAGACTAATTGCATTGGAAGGATTAAATTCACTAACTGCAGTCCTTTTGATGCCTCAGTCTTCTTTCCCTGCACACCAACACACATGAGTCCTGGTTCAGTGAAGTACCAGAAACCCTCTTTTCCTCTCTTAGAACAAAAAAAAGAGCTGGTGTTTGACAAATGCGAAGATTTTTCTTAACTTTTAAACGGATCTAAAAATTCGGATACAAAAAGACGTGGAAGAAACAAATTTTTGAAAACCAGATTGTACTGACACATGTGAACAACTCGTCTCCTGTGCTTTATCTTTAAGGATGATGATTCTCTTGAATGCTTGTGAGACGTCCAAAAACGATTTGAGGAAGTGCAGCAGTGTCTTTGATTTGCTCTGAGAACCACGCTAATAGTATTTGGTTGGAGACTATGTAATATTGTGGACAGGTAATTGGTACAGCAAATTCAGTAGTCTCAGGGCTGTTACGTCTGTTTTGACCTCAAAATTTTCTTTCTATTTCAGGACTATATTTAGTTTGGGGTGGTTTGGGGTTAGTGATATATATTTTCAAAGCTAGGATTATACTGCCCCTTACAGAGACAGAGAAGCAGCAGGATCATCCAAATAGTTTCTCCCGCCCCCCTTAAAGCCTTTTGCCAACTCTATGGTTTCTACTCACTCTAAATAATAATTCCTGCCCTTTTCTTCAGGACTTTTTTCAAACTCTGCCTTGTGTTGGTCTAAATCTCCTTTCAGTCCTTTGACCAGACCTGTGTTTTCTATGATAAAAAATAAGTCCTAATAAGTCTTTGCTTTGTCAGGTCCTTACTTCTGTTTATAACGTGTAACAGTCAGTTTTTGACTGAACAATAAGCTTTCCAGAAAAAAATATATTGCTATTTTGTTTGCCAGGCTTATAGATTTAAGAGGCACCGGTAAAACTGTAAACAAAAGAAAAAAAAAGTCCCTAAAACAAATAATAACATACAGGACCTAGATTGAAAACAGTTCTTTTGGCCCCCGTAATTTGTACAGATCAGTTCCTCTTCAAACACGGTAATGGTTGGCAGAAGTAAGAGGTGTCTGTGTCCAGTATACACCCATGGAAAGTTATAGAGGTTGTTTTGAAGAATGAAGAAGATGAAAGAAAAGTGAGATTGTGGAAACAGCCTAGTGATTGATGGACATAACACCATCCTAGCTGTGAATACCAAAGGGCCCGAGGCACTGATAAATTGAAATGATGACCTGGATAATGAAGTCTGATCTAGAAATACTGGGTTGTGAAGTTCCCTGAAGGGATGGGGACTAAAATTTATGGAAGATTCTCTTTAGCAATGAATTATGATAGTTCTGAATCTAGATTATTTTGAATTTCCAGTAGTGAATGTCATGGAACACTGTACCTCTGACTTGTAAAGCAATATAATCTTCTGTCCCTGTACAAACACAGAATAGTCTGTATGGACTATAAATATAAAAAACAAAACCAAACAAATAAAACCCCCAAACAAACCAGGGTTAAAAATAGGCAAGTATAAATGAGGATGGTAAATGAAATTTCCAGAGATTAATTTGAAGAATGGTGATGAAAAGGAAGATTTTACTATTCTATGCTAGCAGCTCTACCCTTCTTTCCTGCCATATGGATTTCTTAGATGAATGTTCTCTTTAGGTAGTTTAATTCCAAAAATATCCCCAGAGCTACTCACAGATATTGACACTGTCTAAATTAAACTATAATAAGCAAGTAAGTGGGTTCAAATGCTTGTTTAAATTGCCTTGGCGTGCAGATATTAAAAGTCCTGCAGCTCTGCTGGCCACATCCAGCTCCATCCTGGCTGGGCACGTTCCCACTCAGCCCCAGAGCTGCTGCTGGGGTTCTCCTCTCCCAAAGTTTGGTGGGTGGGAGGCCCCTGCGTGGCAGGGAGGGATGAGCCCCTCCAGGAGTGTTTTTGGGGGTGTGGATCTGCCTGTCCCAGCCCCAGCAGCCCCACGGTGGGTCAGCAGAGCCCCAGCAGCCCGCGGCTGTGCCAGCTGCTGCTCCAGGTGGAGCCGAGCCTTTGGTGACCTGACTAATTCTCACACTGTCCACACCCTGCCCCTCTGCAGCTCCAGGACAGCCTGCTCCTGCTTTAACAAAAAGGTTTTAAATATCCTTTTTTCTCTTTATTTTTTTTCCTGGTAAACGTTCAGGTATTTGCAATTTTCGTGACAGAAGAACCTTGAACAAATCAGTCTCTTTTTTTTTCTTCAATGCACAGAGTTACATTTCAAAATGAATAAGTATTTCTAGTGAAAAGGTAGAAAATTTTTCCTCTGAAAATGTTACAACAGAGTATTTGACAACAAAAACCTTTTCTTTGTGAAACCAAAACCTCCTTTGGAAATGCTGTTTTTTTGAATTGACATGTTTTGACCAAAAAAAACCAATATAGGGAGGGGTGTTGAGAAATCTATGACATGCTGCTCTTTATTTGCCCCACAATGACTGAGATTAGGATCAAAAATCCTCTGTTTTAATTAGAAAGTATCTTTCACTTCTTTGTTCCCATGTTACAGCAATATGTTTTGCATTTAAAGCATTCTCTGTCTCAGAGTATGTGCAATCAATCAAATGCCACTCTTGAGTACAGGTCCTACAAATACCGTATTGTACTTGAAATGTAAAACCTTTTGAAATCCCATGCATGAGGTCTAAAATCATTAATAGCACAGTCAAGGCTGTCTGATTAATTTTTGTGTGGCTAGTGTATGAATTTCTTTCCAAGCTCCATCTCATCTGCAATACTTCTTCTCTTCATCTGTCTTGTATCTTATAAACCTCTTCATCTAAAATAGAATGCTTGGGTTTGTTTTGTTTCTTGTTTTTAAATTTTGTTACAAAACATTGTTTTCAACTAAAATGTAACTCACCAAGAAATGTGTAAAAGTATTCCCGTTTAATTCAGATGCGTAACTTGATGTTTTTCTGTGCTTTGTAGAAGGTGAAAATTGTTTATTAAGAAAGTGTTGCAAAGCTAGATTTCAGTTAAATAGGTTTCTGACTAACTCTTTCTAAAAATTAATGTAATGCTTTACAATGAAACATGATGTGTCTGTGCTCTGATCTCATGTGATTTTGCACGTTTGTCTTTGCATTCTTACCTACCAGGTACCATTTCTCCCAAGGTCCACATAAATTTACTCCTATGCTGACCAGACATTACAAGGGATGTCAAAAGTTCATGTGCAAAACAGATTTCTCTGCTCTGTGCCAGTGCCTGCCTTCCATGCCAGGCATTAACCCACACTGAAACTGTTTCATGGTTGGGTTTATTGGGTGTTCTTGCCCAAGGGCATTTTCAGTTGACTGATCTGTGCTAACCTTTGGTGCCTGAGCTGTCTGGGGATGCTGTGACAGGGCAGGATCACAGTTCTCTGCCCCTGGTAATGACCCAGTTTTGGCCAGACAAAGGCAGCCCATACCAGAGCCCTGCCTGCCTTATCAGTGCAATAAGAAAGAAAAAGTTGGCTCCGTATTTTTTCCCTTGAAAGTCACCTCCTCTTCTGAAAATGAAAGAAGTGTGTACTTAAAACTGTCCCTGCAGATCCCCAGAGAGCCTGCACAGCTTGGAGGAGTCTGCTTCTTAAAAATGCCAACAAACAAAGAGTGTTGTAACATTTTTGCATGTAATGTCAAGGGAATGGAGGCCTTTCCTAGCCTTGTGCTCTTGTGTCACATGAAAGAGTCGGTGCTTACACTGCCCTGTAATCTGAGGAAAGCACTTCTGCAATACAGGGATATCTGACCTAGTGCCTTTTATTCTGTTCTGGCAGCACCACGTTAGCCCATGCAGGACTTTCTTTCTTAGAAAGAAAAGTCACTGCTTGAAGTGATTTAGAAAGGGAAAACTAAGGTTAAAATAATAGAATAAAACTTGCTCAGCAAGCTCCAGAGAGGATGACAGGGTGAAAAGTAGGTAATATTTTTACTGTTTAAAAAAAGGAGCCAATAATTCAGGATACTGCGGTGTGTTGCACATTGGACAAGCCAAGAGCTTCTTGCAAAACAGCAAAACCCTTCTCTCAAGCCTCATTTGCCCCATCTCTCCTGAAATCTGCTTGCAAGACCACTCATATGCTGGGTTTCTGCTCACTCCCTAAAGCTAAGCTGTCCTTTGAAAAAATTTGAAAGATGCCCTTAAAATCCAGTCTCATGGAGCTTTATCAGGTGACCCCTCCTCAGCTCATGTGCTCACAAATTTCATTGACCTTTCCCTTGCATGCAGGGCTGCTAAAACCCTGCACTTGTGCAGTGCAGCTCAGCTGGGGACTCCCCGAGGCAGCATCTCATCCAGGGGTGGGGTTTGGAGCTCTGGACTCCCTCTGCTTGGCTGGTTTGCAGTTTCAGTGACAACTACTGAGAAATTCTTTGTTGCTTGTGCTGTGCTGCTTTTCCAGGCAGGTGAGGTGCAGCACTCCCTGCAGGGAGAAACACTCAAACATTCCCTTTTGCAGAATTCTGAGTGTCTCCAGGTGGATTGTGCACGTACCAAATGTTAGGAGCTGTGCCTTTAAAAAGAGAAAGGAATAGTCATGAATCGAAGCCTGATTCTTCTGTAAATGTAGGCAGTTACCTGGGAAAATCAGGGTTAGAGGTTTGGCCTCTTCTCAGCTTTGGATCACATGAAAGAAATCAACATCTATGAGTGCAGTTCAGCACAGCTGTCAGGCTCTTTCTGGAGAGAAATTTCCTGTTTTACTGGTAGATAACTTGCCAGTTCAGGATTAGGATTTTTAAAATAAATTATTCTTTGTCTGAATTAGGTGCTGCTGCTCAGGATTTTCTTTCAATATATAACCACTATTCAGTCCCTTGCTTTTGAAGGAAAGAAAAATTATCATTGAAACTTCTGAATAGCGAGTTCTGTAAATAAAAGCATCTCTGGGTATTTTAGTAATGATGCCACAATTGACATAAATTGGGGAAAACCAAAATTAATCTATCAACAATTACACTGTCTCCTTAACTGAGATTACAAACAAAAAATGTGAGGAGAAATTTTAATTCCCTGTATTAACACAGTTACCTACTTTGGAAATAAACTGTTCACTCTCGGAGAGGTAAATTCACTTGTAATAATTGGCCAGCTAAATAAAAATCATCTTGAAACTCTCTTTTTTTTATCATTATGTCTCTACACACATTTTCTTTTCCATCACTCTGCCTTTTTCTGGACTCTAAGATGTCTCAGTCCTTCTCACAAGTTCTCCGTCCCTTGCTACATGCAAAAGACTGGTAATTTTATTTTACCAACCAAACTGTTGTGGCAAAAGTGATTCGAAGGAGGGCCAAGTTGTTATCCTTGTTTTGTTGAGCGGGTGAAGGGGCTGGGTTTGGTAAGAGCCTTGTCCTTCAGAGGCAGTGCAGGCTCACTCTGCCTTGTTCTTACTCTGAGGTTTTCCTTTGCACCGTGTCTTGCTTGTACCCTGCCCTTTCCTGTCTTCTATCCCTTGTCCCAGGAGGTGGAGGTTTGTGCAGGGTGTGCAGGGGATCCCAGGGAGAAGGGCAGCGTGTCCAGGTGGGAGAACCCAGACAAGCTGGTCCCTTCTGCAGCACGGGTGGAACCCCTGGGGGTGGTCCCTGAGGACAGATAGCAACAGGCTGGGTTTGTGGGCACAGGCTCAGCTCTGGGCTAAAAGCCCCCCCAGCAGTGTTCAGAGCAAGGGGCAGGGGAAATCTATGCCTGTGGTAAAAGCAGAAGATTGGAAAGATACCCTGTGTTTGCTAGATTGCCCAGGCCTTTGGAAGGAGAAAAATGGTTTTTCCTTTGGTAATCTCCTACATTATTATGTCAGACAAACCAAACCATTTTCTTTTCTCTTCCACTTATAACATTTTGCGAGTTACCACCTTCATTGCTACCATGAAATCTTCATTTCATGTAGTCTGCCTGGAATCCCTGATATGAATTCTCTCTGTGAGAGGCTGGAAGAAAATAAACTAGACCAGATGGAAAGTGCTCATGTGAATGATTGTCTTGATCTTATTTGTAAAGATGTTAAAATTTCTAATGATGAATAATTCCTCTATCTGATTTCATGAATGTTGAATTTCTCTGATTTCAATTATAATTTTTCGTATTTGAAGTAAAGACAGTGCCCAGAGGAAACACTATCTTTTTTTTTTAATGGATCCATGAATGAGCTTTATTAATTTCCCATTGAGAAGATATAGAAAAGGTGATATCACTGTGATATTTCCTCACCTGGCCTTCCAGCACCTCATGTGGAAGGGAGTTATCTTTAGGGAGTCGTCAGTCTGCCCAGATTGAGGAGTGGATCAGTTCAAGCTGCATTTAATGAATCTTTTTTTTCCTGCAAATAAGTCATCTCTGGGCTCAACAAAAACCATTCTCTCAATTGTGTCTTTTGGTGAGGCCACTCTGAGTTAAATTCAGGATTATGATGCAGCAGAATATGGATTTATAACCTGTCTTCCATTGTCTGAGCCTGATGTAAGTAGCACAACCTTGGTGTCTGGGGCAAGATTTTTCTCTGGTATAAATGGTTCAATTCACTTGTGAAAACATGTGAACTAAATCAATGGGGAATTTTCCATCCCTTACAAACATTTTTGATCCTGCAATTGCAAGTAATCTTTTGATTTCATATAGTTTATAATTTAAGCCTAGTGATACGTGTAAATCTAATAATTTTGAATGAAAAATAGCATTTTGAGAAAATAACCTATCAAGCATAATTCGATATAACATTTTTATTTTTTCTTTAAATTTCTTTCAGATCACCAGGGGAAGTTCAGTTATAGTACTATAAAGTAAAAAAAAACAAAACAAACCAAACAAAAAACTAACAACAACAACAGAAAAAACCAAACCAAACCAAAACACAAAGAAGAAAAATACCAGCATTTATTAAGTTCAAATAAACTCCCCTTAGTGCATATCCATTTAGTATCTTAACATTAACATTAATGAGAGCTATGCACAGATCCTGGTGAGAATATTTTTTTATTTTTATTTCTTTTTTTTTTATTATTGTTTTATTTCTCTTTCTTTGTTCTCAGCACTAAATCTTGTCCTGCAGTCAGTTCTGTAGGGCAGACAGGCATTTCCACTGCTCCGTTTCTTCCTCTGCTTAATACAAACAGTTTCAGCACCTTCTTTGGCATAGTGAAGGCAGAAAGTTCATCAATTTAAAAAAAAACAAAAAAAGGCTAACAGAATTTGTGGACACACATAAAAACAAGGGATATGCAAATTAATGAATTAATAGATTGCTATTGATTACCAGTAAGGCCTAATTAAATAATAAATTTTTCCCCACACAATTACTTGTTTCATGTTATTAAATGATCAAATCCATAACTAGTTTGGATGCTCAGCCTCCTAGAATTTAAAGAGAGCAAAGTTGTGTTTTGGAGCAGCCAAGACAGAGGCAGGGTCTAGTTACATGGATTTATGATTTAATTTTCTATGTAATCTAATTTAATGTAACTATTGAGTTTCTAAAAAAAAAAAAGAACTTTGATTAGATTTTGTTGACAAAAATAAATACAAAATATAGGGTAGTTTATTCATTATCTGTTGCATATTGAGAGAAGTGACTCATGGGTATTTCTGTACCTTAAGGGGCCTTTATTTCCCCATTTCCTCTGCTTTTAGCTGTCCTGCACAGCAGTCACTCACCCTTCAGAGCCCATCCAGGTGCAGCACATTCCAAAGGTACAAAATCAACAGGATACGAAACTCATTTCTGTGGGAAACTTGATTCATTTTATATAACTAACGGCTTCATCACTTGTCACGTCTGGATATCCATCAGTATTTCATAGCACTAAGTACGTGTAAGTCCAGAGAAACGCTGCATTGGAGAAGGGAAGTAATAAACAAATAAAGCTCTGCAGTTTGATGTACTTTCACTTAATTGGGAGCTTTAAGAGCAGATCAGGAGAGCAGGAAATGAGCCTTTCAGCTAATTCCCTCCTGCTTGGTACCCAAGCAGGGCTGTCCCAGGAGAAAACTCCTGGGTGTGATTGCTCAGCCCGCGCTGTGACCCGCAGTGTCCCCAGGGCTCAGGGGCTGCCTCCCTGCCTGGCCCCGTCACTAACAGCACATCTCAGGGCACACACCAGCGCCCCGGCCATGGGCTCCAGGGCTGCACTCTGCTCGGCTTTGCTGGGCTTGCCAGGCAGCAGCCTGCCGTGGGGAGATGAGATCTTGTTCTGCCACAGGGCTCTGCACATCCGTACAGCCCCGTGTGCATTCAGTCACTGCCCTGCTGGGAATGTCCCTGGGCTGGCTCCCCACGGCTGGGCTCGGGGAAGGGCTTAGGACAGCCCAAAGATTTGGGCAGAGCACTGTTCCAGCTGGGCTTCATTGCTGTGCTGCCCTGGAGACTCTGGCTGGTTGTTGCCCATCCCATGCCCGAGGCCAGGCTGCTGGCCTTGTGCTGCAGGGGCAGGACCCTGGGTCCCCTCACGGTGGTGGTCCTGGAGAGAGGAGGGATGGCTGAGGGATACATGGATTCACTCAGAACTCTCGGGGTTCAGCATGGGGATTCAGGGCCCTTGAACCAGCTGTGTATTGGAAAAGCCAACCTTGTCCTTCCTTGAGATCTGGAAGGGTTTGCTTTGCTTGTTCACTACATAAAATGCATGGAGCCATTTTTAAAACCTCTCTTCTATGTCTTTCCGTTTTCTTATGATTAGCATGTTGGATTTCTATATAAATCTTTTTATTTGTTGAACACCTGGATACCTAAGCAAAAAAAGTTGTTCTGTAGTGGTCTGCCTGCGTGACTCTGTAATTAGCAGCAGATTGCAATGAATGACATCCTGTTCCTTAATGGTCAGGGCTGTGTTTTGCTTGTGTTGGGTTGACTTGACCTCAGGAGGTCTGGACTGGCAAACAGATGTCAGCTCCATTCAGTAGAATATCTTCTGGTCACCCCAGTGAAACAGGGAATATCTGTGCAAAAGTGAAAGGCAGAATATTTGCAGTAACCATTGAGTGAAACATGCAAACAAATTTCAATATGCAGGCAAAGACAGGTTGCAAACCCTATTGAGAAATGATAAATTGCTGTTAAATGTTGTAATTATCCCATGACATTCAGGACTGAAACTTAAATAAATTCTGCTGAAAACTTAAAAAATAATGGAGAGAGGTAATATGACTTAATAAATTAGCCACAGAGTAAGAAAAAAAAAAACAAACCAGAGAACAACAGAAAATTAATATTTATCTTTTACCAGTATGTAACAGACTTTGTTAAAAATTGTCAGAAAGTGAAGAAGAGTTTGTTAGACAAATTATAATTTTAATTGCAGACGTAATTGATTATACACAGCATGCTCATTAGGTTAAGAATATGAGGCAACTCTCAAGGTCATTACAGTAATAGATATTGCAGGCATGTAATTTGCGATAAGCTGGTTCGTGAACATCTAATTGCTCATTCATGGCAGTGTGTCTGGCACTTTTACTCCCCAAACACCTCTTTGTCCAATTTATTTAACACCCCTTAATATTCCAGGGTCAAATTTACTACAGGAGGCATCAAGCAGTGAATTTTCAGCCTCCAAATTATTACACCACCTCACCCTTCCTGTGCCTCAAAGGCAGAGCACGCATTACTAAAAGTTACTGGTCTGGCGCTGAGCAGGGTACATACAAATAGAAATACTCACCCACAGAGACAAGCTAGGATTTCTCATGGAAAACAGCTGTTCCCTGCCCTCCCCAATGGCAGTCAAACATTGCAGTGGATGCCAAAAGACATGTTCTTTTTTAAAAAAGGGCATAAATTAATAAGGTCTTTGTATTGTTCCCTGGAAGAACACACACTAACAGTGCTTTGTTAACTCTTTCGTTATGATTTTGTTTCACTGCTTTGACACAAAGTCATCAATACTATCTGTGTCCTTGGATGAACATTACTTGGAATGTCACCTCTCAGTTCTTACAGGCAGACAAAATTGAATGAAACACTTACAATGTATAAAAACTATAAGTGACAACCGTTCCTCGCTTTGATATAATGCTTTATATTCTTAGAGAGAATGAATCACTGTTTTAATTGTTGACATGCAAATAGTTGCATCCAGACAAGAGCACCAGGGTAGGACTGGAAATTGAAGCCAGACATCCTGAGGTGCAGGTTGACTAATTTTCTACCTCCTCTCTCCAGTCATTCCATCTTAACACAGGATCAAGCAGTCCCAGTGAATTAATCAGTGCCATCAGGTTATGTAGCATTGCAGAGTGGTGATTGATGTAAGACAGACAAAGTAATTCCCCTTAGACTAAGAAGTAAGGAGAAAATGCAACTTTTGATTCAAATATCTTTGGCTGTATTATAGAAATCAAAGACTCGGAGTATTGCTTAGGATTTGCTTTTTTGTTTTTTAATAAATAAACAACATGGATCTCAAAGCAGCATAACTTTCCTTTATAATTATTACCTTATTTGCAAGACATTATCTTCACTTGACATGACATAGTCCATAATTATCTATTGTTTAATGCTGAAGAGTGCAACAGATAAAGCTATAGATATTTATTCATACACCAAATGAATCCCAGTATGATTTCATAGTCATTCTTTGTTAATATTATTTTTAAGACTCAGACGTTTGAAGTACCTCAGAAATACTTTGAAGTACCTCAGAAGAATATTTAGAAGAATCATTTTCCATCTACTGGCTCTACTCTTGATGCTATGGCTTTGCTCTTTAAAGAGTTGTCCATAATGATATACATTTGCTAAACCTCTCCTTTGCAATACAGAAATTACCTTGTTGACTGACTGACTGTCTGATTGATAGTACAAAAATAATTCCCATGTTCACCAATATATATCAATCCCTATAACTACCTTGTAGATTGACCTGCCCAAAAAAATTGTTATGCAAACACACTGCCATCTGTTGTGTAGTTATTCTTCAGTAATGGAACATAAACTGGGAATATGTCAAAGTAATTTAGTAACTCCACAAATGTAAAATGAGACTTGGTAAATATAGTGTGTTACACCGAGTTTATAAACTCCTGTCATATGCAACCACATAACAGGGATACCCAGCGTCTGCAAGTCTGGCTTGTTTTGTTTCATCTATCAAATGCTGATGCCAGATCTAGTTGCAAGGAACATGATGTGAATTATAATAATTAATTTTAAAATGAGGATTTAAAGAATTCTGTGGTTGATTCAAAGTCCACTAAAAATTCTGGGAAGATCTGAGCAATTTATAAGACTGTCAGTGAGTTTCAAGCATCTTCATTTAATGAGTTCTGAGTGTACATTCACATTTATACTGGTGGTTGTGCTACCTGTTCATGAAAGTATATGTGGATTTATAACTCACTTTAGCAGTGAAGCCAACAGTACCCAAATAAAAAAGATATATCCTAGAAGTATGTGCTGTTTTTTAATTGGAGAATTACAGTAAACTCAACAGATTTATGAAAAAAAAAAATTTAGTTGGATTTTGGTTCTGTAAGTGCAGTTCTCAAAATGGTGTTTAGACATCCTGATAATTAATGAAGAGGTTTCAAATGAAGCATTTTCTGGTATCCCTTCCCTTTGCTAATTTCCATTTTTTTAATTAAGAAAAGATAAATTGTATCCAATTATTGAAAATTATGTAGGTCATTATCTTGAATGAAACTGCAATTAAGCTGGGTTTTCACAAAGAAAGAAGAGGTGATCTTGTCACAGTGTAGGTGTTGGTGTCCCTGCCTGGCTGTCACCCCTGCCTTGGGGCCGAGGCCACTGTGAGGTCAGGACCTGCCCCAGAGCAGGAACTGGGTTTGGCTGGGCCTGTGCTGAGAGACTTCTAAGTGCCCTCCAGAACTGGAGCCCAAATCCCACTGGGCACAGTCCAAGTGTTCACTGTCCCACAGCAGCTTTTGTTTAAACAACCAGCAGGGCATAAATCACCTTTTCCCTAAGCAGATTCCCCTTTCCCAAGAGAACAAACCCTGGCAGCTGAGGTGTCCCTGTGGGGTGGACATGGGGTGATCTGTTCCCCTGCACCAGCTGCTCCCCAAAGCGCTGTGGGGTCCAGAGCCACACTCCTTCCTGAGCCTGGGCACCAAGGCACGGCTTTTATCCCAAAGGACTGGTAATTTCCCTGTACATGGAAGGTGGCAGGGTGGAGAGATCTGCTGGACCCTACCCCTGCTGCTGGGACTCCCTTTGGCATCTCTCCCTCCTTCGCCAGCGGCCTGCCGGGCAATGGGCAGCAGGGTGGGGAGGTCCTGGGATTGAAAGAGCAGGAGAAACCCTCTGTGAGAGCAGAGAGAGAACATCCCTGAGGAGCAAAACTGAGAGGAAAGGACAGGGAGGGACAGTAACCCCAAAATACTAGCTGAGCAAGATTCTCCTGCATTTATCAGGTCTCTAATTCGACCCCAAATAATCTTTTTCCTTTTAAAACAAACAAGCAAAACCAGCCAAGCATAAGACCGGGAGAGAAATTTATTGAAAGAATTAAGGAGGGCTATAGGGACAAGGTTATTTAACTGCTTACATTACTCAAAATTCTGTACCCGAGCAAATGTAAAGAAACAAAATTTATTCTGTTTTCTAGCCAATTTTAATAAACTATTTTAACCCTTTACCTTATGTTAAACTGCTTTACAGTTTTCATGTTAGTTTCACCTTAGATTTCACTTTGATCATTAAAGGCTTGGATGCAATCACTGGTAATTACAGCTTCCCATCCTTTTCCAGAAATACAGAATGTGAAGTGCTTTTCACTTTAAACTTTTTTCTGTTTATTGTTCACATCCAGTTGGATGTACTAATAATCATTAACATGCAAATAATTATCACCAATATTTGATATTCATAGAGAACAAATGCTAATGCAGTTAATACATCAAATATGAAAGAGGCTTTTAATTCAAAAAAGAAAAAAGATTAAAAATATTAGCTTTTTATATAAAAAAGCTTTTGCAATGATTATAAATTCTATGGAGCTTGGAGAAAACTTGAGCTTTGAGTTTGCAGTATCTCTTATTAATGTTTAGCCTCAAGAAAGAGTTTTATAATAAAGGGACTTACGCAGACAACAGATAAATAGAAATGATACAGCCAAGAGGGTTGAAGAGCCCTGGGTATGTTTGTTGCCATTCTACCATGCTGATTTCCATCAGAGCTGCTGAATATGCTGAGAGTTATGTAGGAGATGAAGTGAAATGCAATATGCATTGATAACAGCTAAGGTTGGAATGCCAGGAAATTATTTTCTTTTGATTCTCCTCTAAATTTCTTTTCCTTGTTATGACTTCCTGTGGGATGGAACAGGTTAGCCCTGTTCTTGCAAAGTCAGCTGGTTGGTCTGAACCTGCAGATCTCAGTGGAATGGTAATTGGGAGGAATCTAATGTGCCGTAAAACAGAGGTCAGTGTCGGTAATCTGGTGTCCCCTGCTGGTTTTAAAAACTGTGAGTATCTCCTGCAGGTGGGAGGGAAATGTTGTCTGTGTAGGCACCGCGTGCCTCGTGTGGCTTTGCTGCTCCTGTGCACTGCTATCCTGGTCCCTCCGGGTGTGACAGGGCTTTAGTGAGGAAGAGGGACAAAAGGAAATCATCTTGGTTTTTATGGGAAAGCTGAGATGAGTAGTTTGCTCCAAGGTGATAGAACAAAAGAAAACTAAAAAGGGACTCTGCCATTTGTTGCAGACAGAATTTAGTTTATGCTGGGAGGCAGTACCTGAAGTAAGAGGCTGGGGAAGGAGGACGCTCAAGAGGAATGCAGAGGGACACAGGGCTGAGATTGGGTGGGAAAGGCTGGCAGGATCTTGTCTGCAGGTTGGGTTTGATGTGCCAAGAGCTCAGCAGGGAACACAGGAGAGGAAGCTGAGATATTTGGGCAAGGTGCACCACCATTTCAAGCCAAATCCGTGTAGGTTTGGGATCAGATCACTTGGAAATTCTGTGTGCGTCGGTTGAGTTGCATAAGTGTCCCTAAATAGCATCTGCTAAAAGTGATCCTCAAATGAAAAATGAAAATGCACCAAAAGTATGAGCAATATCAGCACTTTGTTTTCACAGTGTTTGCAATAAATGCTTTTGGTGTTCTGAGGCTCAACTAGGAGAGTTCTTTTTCTAAATAGATTTTTTTATAGCCCAGTCAATAAATGCTAGTAACCATAATCTCTCTCCCTAAGTGTCATTATGTTTTATGAATTTTTAATAGAAATTAATCACTGAAATATTTAAGTCTTAATTAATTAATTACACTAGTAATTTACAGCCAATGCAGTGTGATGTCTGTTAGAAAAAATTATTTAATAGGCTTTTAGTCCTGCCGTTCTTCTGCCTTGTCAATGAATTACTTAAGTTTCATTTGTTAAATGAGTTAAGTCAATAAAGTTCTTCAGCTGTTTTTCAGAGAGTGAACATTATTTCCAGATAATGTATATCTAATTCTCTTTTTACTTTAGTCTATCTGTATTGGCTGGTGTGGGTTACTATTAATTAGCCCTTCAAAGCAGATTAGGCAGGAAAGATCATAACGTAGTCATACGTAAAGGTTCACAGTGACAGAATTCTTTAATTAGGAAGTGTGGGTTAGTGGTGAGCAGTGTCCTCAAATGGATTGCCATCTGTTAAATTAAAGCTGATTTCCTTCATTTGCTTATGTAATGTGTCTAAAGAAAGTGGCTCTTCTTATTTATGGAAATTATATATTCCCTTTCATTATTTTCTCTTAATTGATTCTGCATTCTGTAATTAGTAAGCAATGAAACCACAGTGCAGGAGAAGAGCCACAGTAATGGACAATATGACCCTGTAGTAATTGCCACATGAACTGTAGAACATCATTCTGCTTTAAGATGTTGCTTTTGAAGTGTTCGGATTAAATAAATGTAAATTTAAATTCCTATTTCCACGGGAATAAGCTGCATCAGTTTGTGTCCTTTTTTATTAGGTTATAGGAAACTCTGGAGTGGGCCTAGATATGCAGCCTTTTCTCTTTTAGTTTTCTTAGGCTAAAAGACAAAGATTCTTGCTTTCACATTCTTTCACAACTTACTGATTTGGTTTGTAAATGACTGAAATAATTACTGGGTCACTTAAATAATCATAGTGTGTTGGGGGCCAATATAAACAAGAAAATTCACATAAGAGAAACTGATTTTTAGGAAAATTTCCCTGATACTCAAGAGCATCCTGGAAATCCTGGAATTTTATTGACAGCTTTGGGGTCCATAGTTTTGTGGCTTTGCTCCTTTGCACAGCAGTTTTCATGAAAATACATGTATCTAGAGAAACAAAACCTCCTTGAGCTGAAACTCTCTTTTCCTTCTTTCTCTGATTTCTTTTAAAGAAGGAGCAATTTGGTCCTGCAGTAATGGCTGTGGAGGGAAGACAATTAGCACCCAGCATCTGATAGACTGTCCTGGCGGCTGTGCAGACACACCCTTTATCACCAGGGATGAAAACTCTGCTGTTGTCAGTGCCTACAGTAATGAACTCAGAAGTTTGCACCTAATGCTGGGCAGCTTCTGTTTGAAGCATGACATCTGTGATGGCACAAGTTACAAATTATAGTCAAGTCAAGGATTATATCTCCAAGCTCTGCAGCTATTGATTGCCACGTGGGGATATAAAGAACCCTTCTTTCCTCCCCTGGATAATATAGATAATTAGATGTGCCGTTAAGAGATATTCAGCTTCTGCTGCAGCATCTGGCAATTGGCAGTCCCACAGCAAGAGATTGGCCCTGATGGATTGCTTGGCTGGCTTGGGTGGGTGGTGGCACTTCTGGTGTGAAGGGTGTCATGGGGTGGTGCCTTTCAGGGGTCTGGTGTTAAAATGGGATGTGCTGGAGCAAGGAAGGGATTGAACTTAGTTGAAACTTGTGCTAGAAAATCCCCAAAGTCTCTTTCGCTGCATATATTCGAGGGTTTCATGTGGGCTTTCCTTCATTTGTGCAACATAGATATGGTAATTTGTGCATTATGTATTGAGAAATGGATCAATTAAAAACATAGAAACAGAATTAATCAGATGTTCACTTTATTTATGAACATATGTTCCATATTATATTTCCACCGGGATATCTAATGAAACTAAGTCAGAAAAAGAGCAGTTCCTAACATGCCCCTTATATGTTCTTCTATCTCTGTTTTCAGTTAGAAACAAAGTTGTTTCTAGTTTCTTTGAATTTCTTTTTAATGTGGTACTTGATGTAGCAGTAACAAGCAAGAAGTACTATAGAAGTCTCTGCAAAGCTCAAAAACATTTCCTTCAGCAACAAGTTTAAAAGTACCAGAAGGAATAGACTCAGAGAGTGTAATTTAAAAACTCAATATACAGTCTCTGAAGATACCCCCAAGAGGATAAAGGAATCACTGAGGAGAACGGGTGCTAGATTGCAACACAAAAATATTCTACTTTTAAGTTATCTCACTACAAGAGGGTCTTTAAACTTGGGCCAGATAAGTTGGGCCTGTGTCAAACTATGGAAAAGGCATTAATGGCAGCTTTTTTGTTTGGTTTGGTTTTTGTCCTTTTCTGTGTTGACATCTGATGGGGGGAAAATGCAGAGTCCTGATACAGAACAGAAAAAAAACACATGGAAAGGCAAAAAAAGGCTTTTATGCTGCTAGCAGGAAGAATACATAAAAATATGTGTATAGGTAATATCTTCTCTAACACTTATTTTCTCAATTCCAAACACACTTTGCCTTTGAACCAGACAGGTGAACCACAGGGAGAGAAATATACTGTAATTTTCTTCTAATAGTCCCAAACTCTTCCTGAAAATGCAACAAAGCAGCTCAGCAATTTTAGTGCCTGATGGATGAAAAAAAAAAAAAAGGTGCATATTAAGCTTTCTTTGTTAATTAAAAATTGAATACCAAGGTTTAGGTTTACAAATGTCTCCAAAAAGGCTGGTGTCTTGGGACAGGGTGCTGCTAATGCGCTCAAAATTGGCCTTGGATGTTGTTTAGTCTGAATGTTAACAAGGTGATGTTATACAGGAGTGAAAAAAAGGTACCCCAGGAGCAGATAAAACAGCATTTCAGGGCACATCACAGGAAGCAGTCCTGCAGGGGTGGGGGTCCAGGCAAAATGGCTTAAGAATTTTCTTCTAGGCCTAATGCTTAACTTCCTATTTGAAGTCCACTGCATTTATGTCAGTTTAATGATGCTTAAGTGCAGCACCCCAAGCGAGAGGTACGCAGAAAGCGCTCGCACATACTCACAGCAAAATTCAATTAGGCTGCTGTCTACAGTCCACAGCCCAGCACACCCTGCAAGGCAAAGTCTCTGCTGAATTTGCATGTGCTCATCTCTGTAGAAATGATTTAGCTGAGGCATGGTGTGGGTTACAGTGTTTAACTGATGCTCCTCATCTTTCTCCTGTAGGCCTAAAAGTGTTCAAGGTGAGAGAAGTCGGAGTTGCCTCTTTGCTATCTCAGATGAAAAGGGGAAGCTGTTTGATCAAAAGGAGAATTCTTATCATGACATGCTGCTTGTTCTGTTTGTCTTGTATCTCTTGCAAATCACGTAGTGGCATGCTTAATAGGACTGGATTTGCATGGCAAGGTTTTGGTGGCAGGGTGGGGGTGCTATGGGGGTGGCTTTGGAGAGAAGCTTCCAGAAACTTCCCCTGTGTCCAATGGAGCCAATGCCAGCATTTCCAAGATGGACCCTCCAAAGCTGAGGCCATCAGTAACAGGGGTAGAGTGTCTGAGAGACTCACTCATTACTCTATTCTGATTTGATTGGCAATAAATTAAATTAATTTCTCCAAGGCAGGTCTGTTTTGCCTGTAACAATAATTGGTGATTGATTTTCCTCCATCCTTATCTTGACCCACGAACCTTTCAATGTATTTTCTCCACCCTTTCCAGCTGTGGAAAGGTAGTGATGAGTGACTTTGGTGGGCACCTGCCACCCAGCCAGGGTCACCCCGCCACACTTTAAGGCATTCAGGTTTTTCATGCAACTACACAGTTCCATCTGCTGAGTTGGCTACTCTGCAGTCTCCTCTACAGTAAAGGAGTGAGAGAGCTTGACAGGAGAGCATCAGGTTTTACGCCACCGAATTTGGTGACAAATGCTAAAATAACATCTGGTAAGTATCAGGCAGTACCAGATCAGCGCTACCATTTTTTTTTTTTTTCCTCCACAGCAGCTGAGTGTAAAGAGATGAGTGGTTTTGCTTACATTGCAGCTGCTCCCAGGTGACAGCTCTGTTACTACCCAGAAAAGTCTGACACAGAACTGGCTGAAACAGATTGCCTCTTCCCACACTCCTCAACTGCTAGAGAGCAGTGGATTACTGTATTTTTAGACCAAATGAGGATAAAAGTCACACTGTCATTTTAGAGGGTAAAATCGGGGGTTAAACTATGCTGCTCAGTGAAATGTGTGGTATTTTTCAGTAAGTTATACTCTAAAACAAGAATGAGGAATGAACATCTCTCATATGTAAAGGAAGTAAAGCAGAGTTACCCTCTAAGCACAGAATAAGTGTGTTCCATAGTACAAATTCAGTGGATGAAGATGGATGATATTTCAGCTTCTGCCTATCAGAACTCTCTCTGTGCCTGGCTCGTGTAATTTTGTCTGTTTGAAAATGTTGGCAGAAATGAATTCTTTACTAAAAAGCATAAGTACATCCATTTCCTTTACTTAAAAAGTAAAACAAAATTATTGCCAGGCATTGCCTCTGTCATAGCAGAAGTCTCGTAATGATGTTTGCAATTATACAAATGTTGTCTTTATCTTCAAGTAAAATATTTGACAGCAGAAGAGAATGCAATAGGGAAGTGATGGAAATGTCTCAAGAGAAAAAACTTCCATGTTTGGTGAAATCAAGAGGAGACAGTGACCTCATGCAGGGATGAAAAGAGAGAAGCAGGATGTTAAAAATCACAGGGAAAGGGAAGATATTGACAGGATTTGGGGGGTGGGTGTAAGTGGAGGTTAAATTTGCTGTGATGTCAGGCAATGAGCCATCAATGCAGGCAGTGGCTGTGCCCGGGGTAGGGGTGTGTCTCCTCTGTCCTCTGGGAGAGTGGGGACAGGGTCTGCACAGGGGGATTACCCGGGAAAGGAAAGAGCCAAGGTTCCAGCAGAGCCGCGGAGGAGGAATGACAAGGAAAATGAAAGATTTTCTAAAGATATACTTAGAGAAAATCGAAAACTAGAAAGTGACCCAAGAGAAGACTGACTTTTACTGGCAAGAGAAGGGCAGGATTTAAGGGAGAGTTCATTAAGAAAAGACAGCTGGAAATACAACAGCCAAGAACTCCTCACATTATCATATTTATGTTACAATAAACTATGTTTATGGCCAGAAGGGCTTATTAGAAATCCTGTTGCTCTGTAGGTTTGCTGAGATCTGGTTTTTGCAGATAGCTGAACAGGAATCTGTCCCTGAATGTTGCATTTCTCTCCCAGTGTCTCAAAGGCTTTTTGTAGAGGAACTGTCATGATGCATGTCAGAAAACCAACCACACCAGAATGTTTTTAGTTTTACAGGAGAAAATACACTTTTTGTTTTTGCTAAACATAAACGAGGAACCATAAGCCTGTTAGCAAAAGAAGGAAGTAAAAAAGAGCATGAATTATTTAAAAATGAAATCGTAGCAGAAAACTTATTTGACAACAGAGATAACTTCATTTGCTAACATACAGAAATAATCCAGCCTTTCCCTCTGCTTCCTCTGGATATTGCCTTACAAAGAGGGTTTGTTTATTTATTTATTTATAGCATTGCCCCTTTGTTATAATGCCATGTCAGAACTTTGCAGGCGCTTTTATTTTTATATTAACAATACTGAAATGTAAAATTCAAGCAGAATAAATTATATTCTGTATGTTGTCCAACAAAAGGCATTCCTTGATATTCTTACAGAATATTGATATTTCCAAGAAAAATGTGAAAAGATTTGCCTGAATGGAGAATTTATTGTTTCATCTCTCCACTAAAAGGATCAGCCCTGAGTATCTCTGGTCCTTGTTTGTTCTCAGAGGACTTCACGTCAACTGATTTTTAATAATAATCAATAACTTTTTCTAGTTTTGCTGATCCTGCAGTTAGTTCACGCTCTTGAACAGGTCCCTACACTCCCAATGGGTTGTCAGTGTGTGCCAAGGTAAAGTGTTTTTTGACCTCAATATCAGCATCTCTCTGCAAGGCCTTTGTGTGTTCCACTACTTTTTTATTTTATGGATTTTTAAGTTAATCCACATATCTGGTTTCTGGTGATTTGCTGACTTTGCCAAAGCTTTCATACTTAATTTCTGTTCTAAGGTAATTAAAGAAAATTAAGATGCTAAAAATTTTCTATTGTTTTCTTTGTTCAGCAAAAAAAATTTGCCATAGTACACTTGTCTTTCCCGTGTTGTGAGGCTGTTTGTCAGTGCTGTGGGGATGAGGCGAAGTCTCCACTGTGAGGTCCTGTCACCTGATTTATCTGCTTTCACAATACTGCTCTATCTGATGTGGGTGTTATTTTGAGTTAGCAGTGTCCAACAGAGGTTTAAGTGCTGAGCTGGTTTCAAGCAGCTTCGGGGCAGAATTACTGCATTTGTTTTTCCCTCTAGTCAGTCCCAGCCCGAAGAGCCTGGCATCCAGCAAGCACTGCACCCTGCTGCATCCTTGGGAAGCAGGAAGGTGTAGGTGATGCTCAAGTGAACATTATGTTGCAGCGATGTAGTTGTGCTATAAACCTTTTCATCTGTCCTGTGTTTTAATTATGCTGCAGAGCTCCCTGGTGAGGCAGGTAAAATGATATATTAAAATTATTCCATCTGTCAGAAAACAGAGCCACATCTTTGGAAAAAATACACTGCTATGATTTAAAAGCAGCACATGAAAAGGTCATAAGAAAAATCCGATGGCTCCTTAAAAGGTGGGAGAGTGGGATGTAAATTAGGAGAGGCATTTCTCCTTCACTTGTAATCTGCCCAGGATGCTGGTGCCTTTATATAGAACCAGCTGTGTGTTTATATAGAGCAGAGGCCTGGGATCTAATCTGGGAAGACCAGGAGACAGCACTTCAGCCTTACAGCTTTGGTGAGGGTTTCCTTTGTCTCTCTGCCTTTTTACCTGCAACTATTTCGTTTCATATCATTCACCTAGCTGATATATTCTGTGCATAGAAATCTCTGGGTGGAGAGTTGGTTAATAAATGAGCTCTCTGCTTCTGTAGAAAGCTGGATGTGACAGATGTTTCACCTCCAGCCACACTGCGATCCAAGGCCCTTTTCCACTCATTTCCACTTTGGGGGGTTTTGTCTCTTGTAGCTTATCAGTGCCATATGTAAGCTCTGGGGACATGTAGCAACCTTTCACCTTTCCTACAATCCTTATTTGGGTGAATTAACATAGTTCTGCATGAACAGATGAGCCTAATGAGCCTGAGTGTTCCAGGAGGGGTGAAGGTGATCGAGCTGTTCTCCATGCTCTGTTCTTTAATCACTACAGACTTCCTCATTCAATCCCCATAAGCAGTAATTGCTCCTTATGTCACTGAGACAGGCATGAATAAATGTCTTTTTGGCACTGTTCAGGAAAACTTGCAGCAGTAACAGCAACTCTGTGGGGGTTCCCAAGAGGGATCCCACATGGTTATTGTGTGAAGGCAGGACAGCTGGAGGAGCTGAGCATCTCTCAGGGTGAACTTGTGTTGCTGATCCAGAGCTGTGCCAGCAGAGGCTCCGTGTAGCTCCTGAATCCTGAACTTGTCTGCAAGGTCCCAGTGCAAAAGCCTTTGAGATGTGAGGGGCTGTGTGAGTGCCAGGTAAGGGCACCCAGGGCTCTGCCTGTGGGAGGGTGATGGAATCAAAGCTGTGTCCTCTGGGTGCAGGCAGGGCAGTGACACTCTGCAGCATTTCCATGGACCACGGCTCTTCTCCTGGATTTCACAATGGCCTGCTGCTTGTCCTCAATAACTCAGTGGTTGGTGGTGTGACTGTGGAAAAGCCATTCCACCTCATTATTTCTTCTCCCACCCTTTGACTGTCTTGTCTGTTTAGGCTGAAAATAAAATGTTTCTTCAGGACAGTAACTTGTCTCTTAGGATGTATTTGTTCAGCAAGTACAAATAAGATCAAGGCCCTATGGCTGGGGTTTCTGTGTGCTCCCACAGCATGAATAATAAATAATAGCAGAGGTAAACTGATTGTGTTAGTACTATTTATGTGCAGAGGTATTATTGAATGAGACAACAAAGGAATACAGTGGGAATGTTCCTAAGTATTGCAGTAGAAAATGATAATTTTAAAATAATGGGGGGGGGATTTATAGAACAGATGTCTGCTTGCAACTGATGCAAAGATTGCACTGTACTTGTGTGGTAACAGCAGTGCTTTTAATCTCATATATGGAAATTCTGTTGTTACTATTTCAGGAATGGAAAAAAAAATTAAAATGCTGCTCTTCTTGAGATAAACACAAAAGGACTCCTCACCATCAAGGAGGGTTTGACGGTGGCTGAGATTTAAACCTTTGAGTATTGTGAGTGTTATCTGCTTCCACAGAAAGGCTGCCTCATTTCCCTCTGGGACTTCTGATCCCAGCCACACACTAAAACTATGCAAGGCTGGATGCTAATGTTGCTATCTATAGGCTTTGAAGTGATTGAACTCCCACCAGAACTTAGATTTTAATAAGCACTTTGATCTGAGGCTCTGCTACAGGACCAGTTACAAATGTGTCTCGAATCTGTAAACCTCAAATTGTGCAGGACTACTATGTGTCACCTATTTCAGGAACAGTGCAAATGATGTAAATCAAAGTCGAATCTGAGGGGAAATGTATGGGAAGTTACTAGAGATTCTTAAATAATCTCTATCAATTTGTCCTGTTCTCTTTCTTTAGCTAGAAATAAGAAAACTAAAGATATTGTCAATTTTCTATGTTTATTTTCCAAAGTAGGAGAGAAAAATAAGTTCCTCTTAGGACAGTGGTCAAAGGGTTGATGTTATTGCATATATTTATTTTTTAGTAAAAGGATATTTATTTGAGTGTTTACCATGAGCCTATGTCCACTTGTCTGACTTCTGCAATTAAACTTCAGCATTTACAGCACACACTGAATTAATCCGGTGCTGATTGTTTCCTTAAAGGCTGCCAGAGTTCATTCTTTACTCCACAGAAATAACTGCCAAAGACCCATTTGATGACTTCAAGTAAGTCAGTATTTTACTATTTTCATCCTACACTATGGCTAATGAACCAAGTGGAAATTCCATATCTGATCAGCCACAAAGGTAAAAGGTGAAGGATTATGTGCTCAGGATATTGTATCTACACAAATAAAGCCGGGACAAAAAATTATTTTCAGAAAACTAGTTATAGAAGCATGGGGGTTACTTAGCACTACAGTGGGATGAAACATTTGAAAGAGACTTTCCAAATTAATTCTTTCCTTGGAAAATCCATTTTGTTGTTACTGAGCATATTTGCGTTACAAAGAAAAAGATCATTATTGCATGAAGGATCTTTCATGTTATAGTTGAAACAAGGAAGAGAGACATGAAGGGCATGCTCAGCAAAGCAGTAATGTTATTTGTTTGGGGATGTTCCTTGAAGCATAGACAGAAACCATTCTGGGTGGTAGACAGGCGTGCCATTCACAATTTTAAAGAGGTTTCTTTCTACTTTCACAAGTTCGTAATCAAAAGCTATCAAATGGATAGACACACACACACATATACATATATATAACTTTTCTACAAGCATTTTGATGTATCAGGACCATTAAACAAATACATGAGGGTGAGGATGAGAAATGGAGGCTGGATACACTCATGTCTGCCAAACACACCTGACTCAGGCTTCAGAAAAGCTGAGTAGCTGCAGTGTGAAATTAATACCAGAGTCCCAAATGGCTGTGGATGAGACACTGTTTCACCACTTCATTTTGAGACAGGAACTCTGATGTGGCATCTGTATGGTTTTGGTCCAATTTGTCTGATCCAGGTTGGTTTTTTTTTGAGGGAGAGAAATAAGATTGTGAGGCATTCTGAACATCTGTGGTGTGAGCATAGAGCTCTACTGTGAGAAGTCCTTTCTGTCTTATTTAAAACTACACGCTGAAGCTAAAAGAGAAAGGAACAACTGGTGCCAGTGTATGCTGAAAAACACCAGAGCAAAGCCTGACTAATTCTGTTCCTTTGTGGAATTATTCTGGATTTTCAGTACCCAAGAGGCAAGATCAAATTTTGGATCAGTCACTTAGGATTTCAACTGAAATACTGACTATAGCAAAAAAAGGTAGAATGAGTGTTTCAACTGGCACCAAATAAACCTCCCTATTGTATAATACACATTAGAGTTCCTTTGTCTTCATCTTAATGGATTTGGCATTCCTCTAGTTACAGCTTTCATGTTTTATTTTGCCAAATCCCGGTTTAAGGTTAGCCATATCATCTTGTTGCCCAAGGGAAGAGAAAGACAGTTTTGAGCATATGCACTCATCTAATTTTGAAGAAAATGCAGAATTGCTGTTCTTTAACTGAATCTCTATACTTCAAAACAGAAGAGAAGCAGAAATAAGATATTGTGATATGATAGAATATTTGGTTTGGGGAGCTGCTTCCTCTCAGCTGTGACATTATCTGTCACTATATTCCTTATAGTCTTTATTTCTTTATTCAAAATGTTAATCAGTATTTTTTTTTCCGTCATCATCATTAAGTAACTTTAACATTTCACTTTCTATTGTAATAAAAATAAT
This sequence comes from Cyanoderma ruficeps, assembly GCA_008694505.1. Classification (NCBI taxonomy): domain Eukaryota; kingdom Metazoa; phylum Chordata; class Aves; order Passeriformes; family Timaliidae; genus Cyanoderma; species Cyanoderma ruficeps. Next base: position 4,632,087 of record VZDJ01000056.1, on the reverse strand, counting down.
AACTGGGAACCTGATCAGTATTAAAATTTTTGTTAACATCTTCAAATACAATTTGCTTTATCATTAAATTTAAAATATTTTTATATTAATATTTCAGAAAAATTTTAAATCACTGTATGTGCTATAGAGATGCAGCCTCAGTTGTCTTGAATGCTCCACTCCTGTATCAGGAAGCACTTTGATGAAATAGGCAGTTATTGTTATAACTGAGCTTAGACAAATGGAGGGACACTTAGAGAGAACGGGACATGATGAAATTTAAAGAAGGAGCCTGAGGTAGAACTTGATATAAATTGGTATCCCAAAGTCCTGGTCCAGCACTATGCACATCTTGTCATCCTTTTCTGTATCAATGCCTCTTGCACTTGGGAAAACCCAATACATGTTGCCAAATCCTGTCACGAGGGCTTGTCCAGAGCTGAGTGTTCTTCAAGTGTCTGCTGGTGTCTGTGAGAGCCTCCTGGCACAGGATAACTCAGGACTGGGAGCAGCTCTCCCTGTTCTTTCACTCCAGAAAGGTCTCACTGCCCTTAGTCAGCCCCTGCCGTCTGTGCCATTGCGAACAGAGCTCTGGGACCCCTGGGCAGGGGTGCAGCTCCAAGCTGTGCTCACTTTTCCTCTGCATGACCTGGGGTCCTGCACAAGGTAGCACTGGCAAGTCTGGCATTTCATTTGTGCCACTGCTCCCAGTGCAAACAGAGAGGGAGGGAAAGATGGTATTAATATTCACATAACTTTGCTCTTTTCCACAGACCCATAGGGAAGACCTTAGGGCTTTTCTCTGGAAGGTGAAAGGTTCACCATTCTCATTAGAGTGAAAAAAGGAAAAGAGTACTATTTTGGGTCAAATGGTTTTCAAAAAAAGTTATACTTAACAGGAAACTGATAGTAGAAATAAGAATTCAGGGTACCTTTATCTCCCATAATTTTATCTTCTTGTATTTCTAGACTTGGAAGTGAATTAAGTGAATTCTGACTGTTGAGAATTGAAAGGCATTGCCCTAAACTTCAGACAGGGAGCTCAATGAGCCTTTCAAAAAAACAAACCCATGTGCACACAAAAAGCAATAAAGTTTAAAGGTTAGGATTTCTCCTCAATTTCAAGGTTTCTTTGTATCTTTGCCCTGGTATGATTGTGTTTCCCAGCTAACAGAGTTTACTCCCCAAATACTCCACTTCTGTGGAAGTCATGCAGTCCCCTGAAGCTGAGGGGCCTTTCATAGATTTAGGTCTGACGGACTTCGTAAATGAACCCTGTTAAACATGAAAGAGAGAAGTGAAGCTTCCTAATGAAAAACAACCCAAACAAAGAAACAAAACAGAAAAACCCCAAAAGACTTTTCTGTCCCTGTTGTTCCTGTGTTGCATTCAGCATTACAGCTGGGTCAGGCAGCATTCACAACATTGCAGGATCTCTGCCAAAATGCAGAAAAAACAAATATTAGGAGATGTCTCAGAAATACTAAAAAAAAAAAAAAGCATATTTCTCATTTGTGCTGTGGCTTGTTAAAATCTGTCCACGTCTGCTGTTGAATATAGCCGGGCTCTGTGGGAAGCGTGCTGGACACAAGAGGTTGCTGCCAGGAGTTGAGGTATAAACTGATCCTTTCAGGTAGGAATGCAGCTGTGCTTGACAGACTGAATTTGTCCATTTGTCATAGAGGAGGGAGCTGTTGTGTTACAATTTCCCATCCTATACTAATAATACCTAAACAACAGCTACTCACATTTGTATTCAGTCAAATACAATCAATAGACATCTGTTTGTACGTGAATGACTGTACACTGGTACCTGTTTACTGCTAATTAAGCTTCATTAGTGATTAGTTTGTCTTCAGAAGGGGAAAGAAACAACCGTAATTAAGGGCTAGCATATTATGTGGTCCCATATTTTCCCTTTTCAGAACTTGCATTCTAACAGGACCATTAGTCTGCAGTGCATTTGTCTGTGTTTAAGTGTAACTACATTTCCTTGAAAAGACCATCTGTTCATAAAGACCATCTTTTTCAGGCTCCCTGTAGTAAACTTTAGAGAGTGGTAGAATTAGCAAAGGACTGTATTTAAATGAAAATATATGTGGATTGAAACTAGGTAAAGCTGTTCTGTACACAGAAGAATAGGTCTGTGGTGGAAAGATTGTAATTATCTTCCTCCTTTACTTTTACAGACTTTTTATCTGCACTAAAGTTTGCCACCTTTGACTGAGTAATTTTGTTCTTCCTACCTACACCTGAATGGAAAGTACTAAGTGGCAAAGTACTTGAGTAGTGATTGTGGTGAAGGTGGTTTTACTTTGCAGAAAATGAAGCACTTATATTTTAATTTGCTTGGATTGATCATAAATAGTCACATTTTAAATCTGCAGTATAAAGATCTGGATTTCACCCTACCACAGTTACACTGGGTGCTGCTTTATTCCACAAATTGTCCTGTTGTAGAGTTAGGTAGTGTTCTGTTTTACAGTGGCCTGCATGAAGAGCAGATTGGTCTCCTTTAAATAAAAAATTCTGTTTAAATTAATCCTATGCATAAACTGGGAGAGTAGAATAAACTGAATGTTAGTGAGGCAGAACTCACCATCACAGAGATTTCTATGAAAGAACGTGAAATACCCAACAGTATTAAAAAAAAAATACATGGAAAGTTTGTAAATGTAAATGTTTTCATGTTGCACAAAACAGATCAAGTATTCCTGCTATTTCAGTGTAGATTATGCAAATACAGCCCTTGAAGACCTGCACAAACAGAGGAATGACAATAGAGAGCAAACAAGATAACATTCTTATCCAGAATGCAGACAAGAGGATAAATGTTAACTCAATGAAAAAGTTAAGATAAACTTCTTTGGTTTTGTTTAATGCTTTATTTCTTATACCAGCTAAAGTGTGTAACCTGGGCTTTCTTAGAAACCTAAGCAAAACGTAAAATAACTTCAACCAGAAATAATGAACTGAGCAATGCTGAAGTACTTGGAATATGATTAATTTTTTCCCCCAAAGATTTAAGGAAATATTCTTGTTAGCTTATTCTCATGCAGTAATCAGCGTAACCAACAATAAGGGAATCCTCTGGTCACAAGTTCTATTGAAATGTCTCACAGAAGTAAATCATTGTTTAGTAGACAAAAATGGGTTTGTTTTATGGTGCAACCAAGTGACACCTCTGCACTGTGAGAGTTACCAAACCTTCAATACCAATATGACCTTCTGTGTACTCTTATCAGAAGCATGTGCATCTCTTCCAGGACAAGATCACTCTGTATGGCAGACAGGCCAAACAATCTTACTGTCGGTGTTCTCCACGTACTGTTATCTGAGGGAGCGTCACACAAGAGATGAGTTGTGTATAAATGCCAAAAGGGTTTCCATTGTATTAGGAGCTTCTTCCAATGAAAAAAATGACCTGGGGCTCTGTCTGAGAGGCAGCTCAGGGGGATACAAGGCAGCACTGGTCCAGAAGGCCTGAGGCTGTGTTAGCCCCGTGGTGAACACCACTTAATGCACCCGGAAACCTGGGCCAGGTACTCTCTGAATTGTGGTCCTGGTGCTTGGATCCACCCTGCCTGCATCCCACTGTCTGGACAGACAAACAGTGAGCTCCTGTTTGTCTTCAAAAGGCTGTAGACAGACCCAAAACTGGAGGAAGATGTGTTTTCTAGTGAAAGGGACTCATATTTGTCCTGATTGACAGGAGGTATTTTCTGCTTTCTAATCTAGGAGCATTTTCTAAGGCTTATTTTCTGAAAGTGGCATGATAAGCTATGTTGGTAACAAAGTGTATGTTAACGAGGCGCTATGGTACTACATGTATTAGGCAAGAGAGAAAACTTTAATCAGCATTCAGATTTCCTCCAATACCCTCTACTTCTCTGCCAGGAATGCTGAGGAAGAAACAGCATTAGAATCCTTGGATTTGTCCAGATATCACATTTATGTTTTGAAGATACACAAATATGCCAGAAAATAGAAAATTACTAGGGTTTTGTTGGTTTGTTTTAGTTGTTTCTCTTTACAGATGGCATAGTTGGATCAAAAGTGGGCAGCGCAGGGTAATAGTTCTTAAGAAGTGCAGATGGATCTACTGAAATTACAAATGTCTGTATCTGAGTGTGCAATTTCAACACTATGAAAAAGCTCAGGAAGTGCTAAAGTAAATTTTGCATTACAAAGACAGTAGGCCTGACTGTGGATGCTGCTGTTCTATCTGTGCCTGCAAGGAGTGTATAAACAAGGGAGGTTTAGTAGGAATATGTCCTGGAGCTTGCTTTCAATTGTTCAGCATTACTAAAAGCCACATCCTTTGACTGATATGAATTACAAAAATCTAAATCAGCATAAAACAAACTATACAGCTTTGATTTCAGGTACAAAACTGTCTATTTAGTTTTCTTTATGATGCTGTGCTGCTCCATTTGTGCTGGTGAGGATCTTGAGAATGTTTTCAGTTGTGATTCTTGCTGCTGTTTGATGCCTTCTTGGTCCTTCAGACTTGGAGATAAGATTTGTTTAATGCCTTTGAAGTTCTCTGTCAAGGGTCTCTGCCTGCAGCTACGAAAGGGATTCAGTCAAGGACTGCTCATACTTGGCTTATTGCAAGTCCCTTTTCAGAGACCCCCTGTTTTTCTGGATCTTGCCCAAATGGGTTGCTCAGCTCACACTGCTTGTTTTCATGCTTCTCAGGTGGTCCTGTGTTGTTCAGTTACATTGTTTGTCCCTGTAACTCAAGTGTAATTTCAACAGCTCGCAAATGCCTTTTAAAACTCCCTAAATAATGGGAACAGTCTGCTTCTGTGTTCTCATTTCTGGTCATTTTTTTTTTTTTAAAAACAGTTTTTCACAAAGGGTGGACAGCTAGCTGTTGAACTTTTACCGAAGAGAAGCAAGAGCTTGTTAGAGCTGTTGAAATGGTGCTTGTTGAAGGAGTTCCCCTCACTAGCTGCCCATGTTTATTAGCAGTGTTTCAGAGAGGTAAGAAACATAGAGGTTGTTCTGTACAAATGTGCACCACCAGCCACCTTGTCTCTACTCTTGCTGTCACCAGAGTAGCCTCCATCTGGAGCAGCTTTGCACATAGGTGAGAATTGCACTTACATGCCTCAGAAACATCTCTGCAAAGTTAATCGTCTGCTCTACATATAAGCCCTCCATCTTAAGCAGACCCCTTTGCAATTAAACAAATCCTGCCCACCATTTCTGTTTTCTTTGGAGTAGTAGTGGTGTTGCTCAGAAAATGTGTAAAAGGAAAAGAAATCAATCAACACAATTGTTATTAGACTCAACTTCTTAAAGCTAGCATGAGATTAACTGAAACAAATCTGAAGGCTGAAAGTTTGATGTTGGTGTCCTAAATCAAATTAAAATTGAGCTAGAATTGAGTACAGCATGAAATCTTATTTACACAACTTACATATTCTATTAAATCTTATCTCATTAGTTTAATCTTACTTGATAGCACCACAAAATTTCTAATTTTAAAAAGATCCAATGTTCTTATTTAATGAAGATAGCAGTTAAATGTAATGCTATGTTATGATTCATGGGATCCTTCCATTAGGATTTACTGTGCTAGTATACTGGATGTAAATCATTCTTGCCAGAGATGGGTGAATTATTACTGATGTGCAAAACCTACTATGTTTAAAGAAAGTTAGAACTGTAAAATTAAACTCTGAAGGATTAGAAAAAAGCAGAATTAATGCTGTCTGTGTGGCTTTAATTTGGAAGATGAATGTGATATAGTCTTAAAGACTTGATCGCAGGCTGCTACTTGATTCTGTGCACAGGGTGGACAAGATCAAGTGTTTATTTTTATCTGCATGGTTCAGTGTGAAGTTCCAGATGCCATCCAAACTCTGCCCTGAATACAAGGTTATTAATGTCCTCTGAGCTTTCACACAGAGCCTCTCAGCAGAGTATCTGAATGTCTCTGAAGCATTAATACACATATTTTATACTTTAAGTAATGCTTATTCTCTTTGGGTGACAACTTAGCTTTAGAGCTTGATTTCTTTTGCATGCTTAGCAACCTAAATGACAGATTCAGCTCATGGCTCTTAGAGACTACAGTTAAACTTGTCATTGCTCACGATTTCTGCAGACCAGCCCAGTGTATTTCATGTAGATGCCCAGAGGGTGACCAAATGTGAGATGTTCTGGCTGAGGTGACATTCCAAGTGGTGCAAAATCGTGGCAGAGAAAAGGAGAGGCTCACTTCTGTAAAGTGCTGTCTGATTACCTTATCCACGGATTTATCCTCAAATAAAACAGCCTTATGCACAATTTGCTGTGCTTTCTGATATGTCTCAGAAAGCAGATAGAGCAAGGACCATGTCACAGAAAGCCTCACTTAACCTCAGTCTGCTGCTGGAACTCTCTCTTGAAATTAGCATGATACCACACCTTTCTTGAAACAGCATTTTCATTGTTCTTGGTTTTGATTAAATGTTTTAACTGATAATTAAGCATCTATACTGTATTGCTTATCATCATATAGACTGATGAAAATTTAATTTTCCAAAGTGAAGCTGGTTGAAAGCCAGTGTGGATCCTGGTAGACACAGTCTCCTTGGAACAGCCCTGTTATGAAAACCTCTGCACTGCAGCTGTTGAACTGGATGCCAAATGACTCACAAGGCTTTCTTGAAACTCTGCTCATCCCTGGTGTGAGCACCTTGAGGGCCTAAGACTCTGTCGGATCATCTGCACCAGTTTCCCCTCTCTGGAGGTGTCTCCAAGCATGTTGTGGCCCCTGGAAATGCTCTTGTACAGGTTTTTGTTCCAGCATTGGTGGGACCTGGATCTCTGTGAAAATGTGTCTCTGCTCTTTGGGAGGATGGAATCCTTTTGGCTTGCTTTCCTGCCTAGCTGTGATGCAGGATTGGTTTTGGCTAATTTGATCCATTATGCAGCTCAGGGGAAACTTAACTGAGACACATTTTTGCTGTATTTCAACGGACAGGGGAAGCACGGTCAAAATTTCCTTCTGCACTCTGTAATGACTGAGGATGGGAAAATTCCAGCATTGTATTTGAGAAGCATTGGGATTAAATGATGCCATTTAAGAACTCATTAGCCTGTCTTTCAAGTGTATGCACTCTGGGGAATAATCATCTTTCCTCTCCTGCTTTACCTTTGAGTTGTTCATGTGTCATATCTCTCATGCCTGGGAACTGCAGCTTTATGGCACTTTGGATTGGATAAAACCCCTTAGCTTTGAAATGTTAAATCCTTCAATTAGTTCGAGTTGAAGACTAAAGGCCAAACATTTCAAATGTGGGCACCTGAAGTCGACAGGAGCTGGAGGCATTCATCACCTTGGAAAATCAAACCAAATCATTTAGGGACATAAATTTAGATGCAGATACCTTGCTTTTGCCAGCCCAGTTTAATCACTAAGCCCTGTAGTATTACTCTGGATTGTATTCCGTGGACGGAAAAGGCTGGAATTTATGTTTAGATATTCATGTTATAATGTCCTCTTGGCTGTCCCCCCAAGCTGCTCCCTGTGAAAAGCTCCATCCCACTCCTTGTGCTAAAAGCACCTATTGGGTTCAGCAGTCTAAAGCCAAAGTAGGCCCCTAAAAAATTCCTTAGAAAGGTCTGCATTAACCTTCCAAAACCAAATATTAGTTTACATTGTCTGGGTGTACCTGGGGACTGTTTTGCTGTCATCAGCCACTATCCCTCCAAAGTGTTCTTTCTGGCTATCAGCAATGCCTGTCCTCTGGTCAGGATGATCCAAAAAATATCTGTCTTTCTGAATCTTCCCTTTGAAATGTATTTTGGGACACCTGCTTTTAACTATACACATGGAAGGAATTGATTTCTTTAACTGATTTTTTTACTGAGTGAAGTGGCAAGAGTACAGACAACTGGGCAACAGTGGCTTGTGCAGATTTAGGTGTGTAGTGATGCAACTTCCCAAAGAAGTAAATCCACAAGCAAAGAGAGGTTTTTAGAGATTTGTATTCATAAGATGAAAAGCTTCTGAAAGAATGTAACAACTCTGGGACTGAAATGCCTTTCCATTGCCATGATCTTCTGCTTCTGCTGATTGTGGATGCTGAAAGTCTGCTCTGCTTCCCCAGAGTCCTGATAGGAAATTCATTGTCAGAACTGGAAAGGCAGAAAACTAGCAGAGACAAAACCCCAAACAAACAAAACTCTCAAACCCCCAAACAGGAAAAGGAGATTTCTTAATTATAGTTTACCCTAAGCAGATGTTAACAAGTCTATTTAAACCTGTAATCTGCTGCTGGCCTCCTGTCCTCATCCATTGTGGCGTTTCCCTGATCAGCTAATTCTGCCCTGATTAGCATTTCAGAAATTGAGGGGTTTTGTCAAACAGCTTCAGGAGCTGCTCTGGAATACCCCCTTGGGTGGTTGGTTTTTGTGAGCTGCAGATTACAAAGGATGATTTCCCAGCCTACTCCATTATATTTATTCTTGCTTTGATTTGACATGAGAAGGATTCATGACATCGAGACGCTCAGTGACATTGCTGGACTTCCCACAGGTTCACTGCCCCTGCTTGGACGGTCTCAGCCTTGGTCATTATCCTGCTGCCATCCCAGCAACAGCCCCTCACTCCATGTCCTCCTTCCTTGGCAGGGCAGTCCCTGCTTCTCTGGGTGAAAAACCTCTCTAAAGAGGCAAAGAAGAGGTTTGTCCGTCCTGTCTGTCCTGTATCTCCCCAGCTTTTCCCTCTTGTGGAGGGGGCAAGGATCTGGTTCCATGCCTGGAGAAGTACAAAACTGAGAGTTTGTTTCTTCATAGAAATGGGGGAGGGAATTTCTTTAAGTTATCTTTAAGTTGTTAAACTGTTGTTTCCCATTCAAATTTGGGGGAAAATTAAAATCCATTAAAATTTGGGGGGAAATTAAAATCCCTTAAAATTCCTGCTGCATGAGGATTTTTGCGTAACTTAATTCAGTGCAGTGTTTATTTTCTTTGTGGAGAAAGAGGGTCCTTTTTTCTCCCTGGCCATATTTTGTGTGGTGCTTCCCCAACGGCAACTTCTTTCCTTGGACTTGCAAATATGGACTTCTTCCTTTCTCGTGCCTAAGAATATGGAATATTTCATCCCTGTCTTCATCTTCTTATGCTCTCCTTCTGCCAATATGAGTATTTTATGTCCCTGAATATACCATGTGCTGCTTTCCCACACCTCCTGCTAAGAGTTGCTTGTGGCAGTTCTCCTTGGAAAATATATTCTTATCACCCAAGAAGAACTTCTCTTCCCAGAGTTATCAAGATTCTTTTAATATATATTGGTCTTGCTCCCTCTCTCCAGCAGTAGCAAGAGGAGGTTTATTTGCTTGACTCAGTTTAGAACAATATAGAGGTAAATGTTCCCAGCAGCTGAGCTACCAATGGAGGAGTCTGTGTAGTGCTATTTTTAACTTGAAGCTTGTCTTCATTTTACTTCTCTGAGATGAAGGTCCTGTGATGATAGAAGATTTTTGATAAATAGACACAGTGTGATTGATCCCAGTTCCTTTACAATTTTGGATAGATTGAACTAGAAAATAATTCCCTGTGAAAACGGCCTTGACGTGTCTCTAAAATATTCAAAGAATAGCTTCTGAAGTGCCTAAACATCGTTTGGAAAAAAACACATATAAGGTAGAAGTTTTCAGGAGAGCTTAACACAGATGAAACAGGGTTTTCAGAACTGACTGGCAATAATGCAGGTGGCTAATTTCTTTGAAGTGTGCTGAATGTTGAAGTGCTTTGAAAATTTGATAAGACGTGTTGATGTCAGTTGCTGGTTGTTGCTGAGTGAGTTTAGAAATTTGGCTTTAAATTTGGATGGTTGATGATCTGGCCTAAGAGCAATGGCTACCCAAGAAGCAAATAAACAGACTTATTTTTGCTTTCTTTTCAGATGAGATGCCCAAAGGAAAGCTCTTAAGTGAGCATTTCTGATTTCTTGATTAGTGATTTGATTTTCAGAATATCACTTTGCTTGCTAGTTGTCACTTTGCACTCTAATTTCTAAAATAGAGGCTAGTTCTATTCATGTTGTTTATCAAATTCTAATATAGTAGGAATGCCAGTGGCATCCACTCCCTGTGAGCATGGCTTTCACATCAGGTTCCTCCACTATCTAAATTTGAAACTAAAATTCAGTTTTATTTCTATGTTTACAACCTAAACTACGAGACTTTATATTTATTGCATTCTTAATCCGATGAGATGCCAAGAGACTGCCATGATATGATTCACACAACTGGGGTTTTACTTACTTGACTATATCAAAATAATAGCAACAAAACCCAAGCTCATCCCCAATGCACCTCCTGGAAGCAGGGACTGTTCTGCTGAGGAGTAAACAGAGCTCATTAGGAGCATCCCTATGTAGGTGCTGCTGCTGCTGCTGCTAATTAGAGAATCAGAACTGCTGCATCCAGAACAGCACCCCAGGAGCGTTACCCTTCACCTTCTAGAAATGTGCCCTCATGTAAAAATGTGTCTGTAGGTGGTATTCTGGTATCTGCCTGTAGGGAAGCACTGAGCTTCTGATGCTGGGGAGAGGAACAAGTAGTTGGCACCTCTAAAATTCAGGCCTTTGCTCTTGGTGAGCTGAAAGAAAACCAAAGACTGCAGACTGATCTGGGGAGCTTCAGACTCTCAGAGATAACAGAAGGTTTGAGGGGAGCTTTGGATCAAGTCCAGTCTTCACTGACCTGATTTGCTTACTCCTAGGCAGCACATATTGCTCTCTGAACATCCCTTGTTAGGAGTGCAGACTACATTTCTGGAGCAGCAGCTTCACACTGTACAACTAGCACCTTTTTTTTTTAATGTGTAACTGGCCTGAAAGTTGGAGTGCCCAACTCTGCTAATTATATGAAACTCTTTAATGTGATGCTGGAGGTGTTAAACAATCGTACCTGCATTAAATATTCTGTGCTTATGCAAACGTGGCACACAGATTGCAAGTTCTAAAATTTATCAGGCAGACTAATTATTTAAATGTGAGCTATAGGTTACATAAATAAATAGCTCTCCCTCAGTAAATGGTAAGGTGTCATGGTGTTAACCACGTGGCTTGTAGCAGAGTAGAATTAATGTTAACACTTCTGTAGCTTTCTTTCTCTGATTACTAATTCTTTCGATGTTGGTAGATGAACTGAATTTATGAAAGTTCTGCCTGCCCTCTAGGTCCCTATTTTGTATTCGTTGTGCATTGCAGCTTGCTTTTGACTCTGGCAGCAATGTTGGATACAAAAATCATGGATAGCTCAGGCTGCCTGCTCAGTGTGTGAGGCAAATCCAGACCAAACTGGGAGCTTTACTGGGGCAAGATCTCCACTCCCTCAGCTCCCCCAACCTGGTCCTCCAGTTACAGAAGCAGCCCAATTACAATTAGCAACATTTATATCTTAGAGCAATGACAGAGAATTGCATATATGCCAAAAAAATAGAGACCACTCTGGTCATGAATCAAGAGTTTTCTGTGATGGGCTCCTGATGTTTTACTGTTATACGTGTGTTGCAGAAAAGGTGCATTTGTGTTCACAGAGGCACAAAGTGATAATACGGTGCCTGCAACTTTTGAGAATGGTTTTTGAGTGCAGAGTTATGAAAGCTCCAGAAAATCCTATATGAGAAAAGCAGCTCTAGCTAGTCAGAGAGAGTTTCATTAAAGTTTCTTGCTGTTATTAGTTTTAAATTCACTTATGTCTCCTTCAGTTTCATTTCCGGAGGCACCTGCTCTGGTGGTTTTCTGGCAGAAACACTGCAGAGGGTGGGGAGTGTTAAATGACAGGTTGCATATTCCTCCTTGGTCTCCTAGAATTGCCTTTTCTTTCCCCTCCAGTCATGCTAATTTACACACAGCTTTCATAATGAAACTTGAGCAGGCATCCTTCCCCATCTGCCTCAATTCCCAATCCTTTCCTGCTGCACCAGCCGCGTTGCCTGATTTCACAGAACTGGAAATCGGGTGAGTGTTTCACACCTCACTCAAGGGGAGTCGGTGGGTCTGATCCTGACACCTTCAATAGGTGTTCTGGCAGAGCACAGGGAAGGAGCTGAGCCATTCGCAGGCTCCCAGCCCAGGCTCTCCGGCATGGCAGGGAGCCTCCTGCCCACCCGTTTCACGGGGGATTTAGGAGGAAGATCGCGGTTTCATGGCAGTCATTCAGCAGCAATGCCTGTGTAGCCGCATCTCTGGAGGAAGCAATCGCATCAACTCTGTCAGTGCAAGGGATTAAAAGAAGCCAGATGCTCTCTTAATGGACAAACATACGGTGAACTTGCAAACTTGGCCTTTTGGGGGAATTGAAAGCAGTTTAGTTCAGGTTCGGCTTAAAGGGTTGGGAAAGAAATTGTCTGTTAGTGTCAAAGCAGGCTGACAGGGCGCCCACACGGAGCTCGCAGACGCTGCGGAGCCGCCGGGCAGAGCGGCCCTGGCGGGGACCGGGCCCTGCGCTGCCCCGAGGCGCCCTCGGCCGGGCAGCCACAGCCCGGAGGCTCCTGAGCAGCATCCCCCGAGACCCGCCCTCTGACCGGCGCAGGCAGGGCAGGTCTGGCCCGTCCGAGGCAATCTCTGCAGTGCTGCTGTTGGCTCCTCACCCCGCCGGCCGGGCGGGGAGTGCGGTAGGGGCAGCATTCGGTCACCTTAGCAACCTCCAGCCATCGCTTCTGGAGAACTCACTGCACCAGGATTAGGCCAACCAAATACCTTCCCAGCCCCCAGAGGAAAGGGAAAGAAGGAGTCAGGTTGTGAGCCCGCTACAAGCTGCTCGCAGCTCTGATCCCAGGGCAGCAGATCAGCATTCAAGGCTGGTGGTGGAACTGTGCTGTAACCCCTCAAAGTAACCTTTGTGTTCAGTGAAAATCCAGGTTGCTCTGTTAGTCTTTTCCTAGTCCATGGAAAGGGAACAGACAATAATAGTGACTGCAGCTCATTCTGTTTTCATTTTATTCCGTGCACAGCCACTGGTGAATCACGACACTGCTGTTAGGATACAGTTTTNCCTTCCTTCCTCCCTCCCTTCCTTCCTCCCTCCCTCCCTCCCTCCCTCCCTCTCCCTTTTGTTTTCTCAGCAGTTTGTATATCATCAAGGTGTTGAGCTGCAAGCACAGAAGGCCATGCAAATAAGACCAAGGCAGATGCACAAGTTTTACACACTTTAATTAAGTTGTGGAGCTTTCAGAGGAATTTGGCTCCAGTTTCTGATGCTTCCATGCCCTGTCTTCTGTTCCAGTGTAGATGTTAAATTGTGCAGAAATGGATCGTGACCTAACTTTCATGCCAGTTGATCTGGCTGTAGCTGTTTTTGTGTAACTAATTTAAAAAGATTGATTGTTGGTTAATTGCATTAATGAACTGAACCAACATGGGCACAGACCAGAGCTCAGCAGTCTCCTAAATAGTCATTAAGAATAGACATCTATCTTTTTACCTGCTTGTGCAGCCTCCTGTTGGGTGGCAGAGTGTGTGGAATCTGTGTAATTGTGAAGGTTAAATGACTTAGGGACGTAATCACAGGCTGTTCACCTCTGCTCCCCCTCTGCCCATATGGCCCTGCTTGTCACAGTCAAAGTCCATTTGGACAAAGTGTCTGTTGAAAGGTCTCCAGGACAGCAAGCCTGGTGGTTTCAGCTGGCTTCCTGGCAAATGCCAGCGTGCATTACAAATCCACCAAAGTTCCCTGTTGAAAGGAATCTGTGGATTTAAACAATTTTGAAATAACTTCTTTCCCAATTAGGGTAATTCATGTTTATCAAGGTGAAAGTGTACTAAGCAGAACAGTTCACTCTTCTCTCTAGGCAGCTCATGAATATGAAGAAAGATTGAATCAATAATACATTTCTGTAATTAAATTGGTAAGTTGAAATGATGGAGTTCTTGTTTTAGCAAGTGGTCAATGGAAGATGCATTTCTGTGTGTTTATCAGTGTTGGCCTTGCAGCCATTCACCACACTTAGGTGGGAGCTGTGCAAGTGTTGCCTGGCACACAAGGGCTTACAAAAGTACTTTAAGAAGTTAATAAAATGTCTGAGGGAGGGATATTGGGACATTTACTAAACTAACTTGAAAATATGACAGTGTGAATAAATGCAATGCACTCCATTTTGAAGTTTGGTGAAGTTTGTGGATGTACAATTATATATCCTATGCCATTATTAGCACATCTGTTTGCCAGAAGGACTTCAGCTGAGGTTAATAAATGTGTTGCCACTGGCTTGAGCAGAAAGAGAACTGAAGCAGGGCTGGATATTATGAAAGATGGTGAGAATGTCCTATTTATTTGGGAAGTCAAGAATGACAGTATTTCTGCAGCAGTAGCCTGGGAGAAGATGTTGGTCTGTATATGTTGGTCTGAGAGGTTGTTGTCAGAATCTTCAAAGGTGTCAGTGCTCTGCAAAGCCTGATCCAACAGCTGCTGGAACCAAGGAGCTGTTGCAGGGATTTCAGTCCCCTTTGGGTGATGTTGAAGGTGCCCTATGAAGTTTGATTTTCAAGGAAGCTGTTTTGTATCCCAAATTCAACACTCAGTGGGGGATGTAAATCAAAGAAAAATGGGATTGACCTGCAGTCATATGCTACAGGCTGAAAATCTGCTTTCCTCATTTTCAGCTCCCTTACTGATACGTCATTGAAATGGTTTTAGGTGACAAGGGAGGAGACTTAATGGTGAGGGGTTTTTGGAGACTGCAACTGCTTCCCCATTGTCCCAGAGGTTCCTGTGGACTGTTGAGGGGTGAGCACCTGAGTGGTTGCACAAGGGATTTCAGGCATTGGCTCATGATACCTTAAAAATACTTTAAATGACAGGCAAAGAAGTTGTGAAATTACGCATATGCAAACAGCATTAAATTATGGTTTTATGTAAGATCTTATGTTTCAAGCTAATTGAAAGACAGAGGCCACTGCTGCAGGAGAAAAATATGAAAAGAAAACTATACTGAAACATAAAAGTGTTTCTGATCAAGTAAAATTCTGTTTCTGTTGAATGTTTTATTTTGTTCCAGTCACATAAATTACCATCTTTGAAATAGTAAAACTCCCACAATCAGCTTTTTATAACAGAAAATAATTTACATTTAAAAGGTTTAACTGAAGCAGCTAAACCTTAGTGATGAATGTGCACATTCGGCAATAAAACAGGGAAACAGCCCATGTTTTGGAACCCATAGCTGCTATATATAATTTTAATATTTTAAAGAACTAATTACAGTCTAGTGAGTGCTACAGGTATGCACTGAGATATTTGCTAGTTCCTGGGAAATGTATTCCTAAGGGTATAAAGTACTGACACAGAGCCTTGGAAATCTCCTTTAGCACTGATGGATTCTGTGATGAGAAGCAGCGTGGCTTGAATGCATTTCATCCTCCACAGAAACTTATGAACTTGGTCACATTGCCATCATCAGAAACCATTTCTTTCTCAGTGCAGTAGCACCTCTCTTCCATCTTGTGCTGGGCTGATCCTGGCTGAACACCAAATACCCACCAAAGTCACCCTACCAATCCCCTTCCTCAACTGGACAGGGGAGAGGAAATACATCAAAAGGCTTGTGGGTAGAGATAAGGATGGGGAGAGATCAATCACCATTTACTGTCATCAGCAAAACAGACCTGACTTTAGAAAATTCATTTAATTTATTACCAATCAAATCAGAGTAGGGTAATGAAAAACAAAACCAAATCTTAAAACCACCTTCCCTTTACTCCCTTCTTTTCTCAGGCTTGACTGCATTCCTCATTTTCCCTCCCTCCTCCCTTCCAGTGGCACAAGAGGATGGAGAATGGGGGTTGTGATAAATTCATCCCACTTGTCTCTGCTGCTCCTTCCCCCACAGGGGCAGGAGTCTTTGTGCTGCTCCCCTGCTGCAGTGTGGGATTCCCTCCCACAGGAGACCAGTGAACCTGCTCCAGCATGGGCTTCCCATGAGATCTCCGCCTTCTTTGGGCATCCCCTGTCCCACGGTGATCCTCCATGGGCTGTTGGGGCACAGCTCCCTCACCATGTTTTGCACCAGGGGCTGCAGCAGCTCCTGCCCCTCCTGCTCTGACCTTGGTGTCCCCAGGGCTGTTTCTCTCACGTCTCACTTCTCTCTCTGACTGTAGTTGCTTTTGCAGAGGGCTTTTCCCCTCTCCTTAAATCTGTTTTCCCAGAGGCCTCACCCCTGTTGTTGCTGGGCTCAGCCTTGGCCAGTGGTGGATCCCTCCCGGAGCGGCAGGAATTGGCTCCACTGGACGTGGGGGAAGCTTCTGGCAGCTTCTCACAGAAGCTGCCCCTGTAGCCCCCTGCTACCAAAACCTGGCCACACAAACCCAGTACACATCTTTAAATAATGAAAGAGGAGACAGAGACAGTATTTTCATTCTGCAGGAGCCTTGTCATCATCCTAGAAGAGATTGCAGCAGTTGTCTAAAAGGACCACAAAATAGCCACAGAAATTAGAGCTAATGATTTCCCTCTCAGAATAACTGGCATGTAAGGCTTGTCTTCCCCCGTCACACACATTCCTGATTTATCTTCTCTTCTTCTCCCCTACTCCCGGCATTAAAGGGGGAGTGGGCCATTGCTGCTATAATGCTCTTATTCCCTGCTAGAGCAAAGATATATTTCAGTTTTATGCTCTCTTCAAATGTACTCAGACATATGGAAGAAATATCTTACAGGTGTTTGTATTCTTGCAGAGGCTCCAGAGAATTGAAAACCCTCTGTATTCCAGCAATAATCTTTCCCTTGACCTAGTGTGCTTTATATCTCATGTGGGAGACCGAGTCCTGCCATTACTGGAGTCAGTGAGAAAATGGGTGGAAGTTTCAGCAAAATGGGGATGAGACCCTGGGTGTTAATTGTGGGGCTGCAGGGCCCCATTGTGGGAGAAGCTGTGCACAGCTCCGTGCAGAACTCGGCCCCCTCTGACAGAGCCGCATGTTCCTTGACAAGATTTGCCTGGGGGATTTGGTCCTTCCTCTTATTAATATCAGAAAGTAAATTAGCTTTATATTGCCCTTCATATCAGACCTTTCAGGGGTCTCCTATTCTTTTAATTTAGCTTGGGTCTCTGAGGGGAAAACCCAGTAAAAACACAACAGTGTGGTGATTAGTAAGCACATTTTATATAATTACAGCGTTGGCATCTCAAGGGGGAAATGAAAGTTTGTGCTGTCCCTTTAACAGGACAATTTGATAATCCTCTTAGCATTTTCTCCTTTGGCTGATAATATTTCACACAATTTTACTTTGTAAAATATTCCTAAAGGGAGGCTTAAGCAATAATGCACAGATTATGGAAATGACTCTCATTAAATATAGGCAGAGACTTCAGCAAAGCCATGAACTGCTTCGAAACATGTAACCCCCATTAGGAGCTTCATTTAAATGTTTATTCACAGAGCAGTAAATGTTTATTATAGAACGTTTTATTGAAACATAAATTAAAGAACCCTAATTATACATATCACAAGTGTTCAAACAATATGCATTTATCAAGACTTAACTAAAGATCAGAGGTGAGGGAAAATGCAGTTGTGCTTTCATTTGCATTTCAGCAACGCCAAATTTGCACAAAAATACCTGGGCAGAGTGACCCTGATGGAAGGCAAAGGCACAGGGCCTCAAGGCAGGTGCTCTCCAGCTATCCCTGAGCATGTACCACCTTCCAAAGTAACTTCAGAGCCACCTTCAGTGGTCGTTCCCATCTGTAATAAAGGCTGGGGACTGCCAGGGTTTTGAGTTGTTTTTGCAGAGTTTCTTCTCCTGCAGGTCTGCCCATCCTTCCCTGTGAGTGCTCTAGAGGGCATGGACAATGCATAATGGCAGGTGATGGTCCTTGCCCTGACCTTCCAACCACCATGCATGGACCCTCATTCCTAGACTTGCAGACCAGCTTAGAGTTCAGGCAATACAAGTTCAAAGAATTAACCAACCTTTATTTCCAATTAGTTTATTCTTTTGCTGCCTTTCAGAGGACCTCTTATGAGATGTTCAAGAGACGTACATTCAGATCGCCACTTCCAACAAACAGGCTTATTTCCCTCATTGTGCCAGTTTTCTGGGGTTTGGGGCTGAAGGGGAGGGGTTGGCACTTCTCTTGAAAATGCTGAAGTTGCCTTCAGCCATGGAAGTTATAATTACAGATATCAAGTGCATTAAAAAATATTTCTGTGCTTGCTTTCATGAGGTCTACATCCCTCTTCTAGCTCACCCACAGCTCGTTTCTTTAAACTTCATAGCAGTTGACATATGCATTATTTATTGAGAATGCTGAATCTGCACATTTCTGAATCTGCATGTTTAAAGATGTGCTCTGCTGCAAGTCCCCCACTTGGTCTGGTTTCCAATACATCTGTAAATTCTCTTCATTTTGTTGCTTTCCAAAGTACATGTTTTCTGTGCTGAGCAAGTGTCACGATACTTACTCTTCCTGAAGCAAATCCATGGCTAAAGTGTTGGTAGGGATCATTGCAAAGCTTTATTTTCCCTCCTGAGGGTGTGTGTACAGCACACTGTGATGCAGATTTACACAAATGTCAAAGGGCCCTCAGACTCTGGCTTGGTAGCACGTGGACAGCCTGTGTGACCTTCTCTCCCAAGACTTGTTCCAGTTTCTTGTTTTCTTTCTTTGCAGTCTCTTTCTGCACAACACTTTTGATTCACAAAATTTTGACCACTGCCTTCATTCTATCAATAGTTTCAACCTTCCCTGTTTTCCAGTGGCTCTCCTAGTCCATGCTCTCATCTGCCTCTGCTGTTTCCTCCGCTGCTGCCCCAGCTTTCTGGGCCAGACGTGGATTTCCCTGTCCCTCCCTTGCAAGCATCAATCTGTTCCCCTGCACATCCTGCTCTCGAGCCTGGCAGTCTGTGCCACTCCTTTCCATCTGTATCACATCCTTATGCTCCTCACAACAGTGGAAAAGCAAACCTCAGGTTTGTGTTTTAATAAACCAGGGCCAAAAGTGCTACATGAGTGTGTCAGGCCATGCAGCCTCCCTGGGTCTGGAGCAATCCTCACCCCCAGCACAGCAGAGCTGCCAGCTGGGGAGACACCAAGGGCCTATATCTGTGCAGCCTCGTGCACAAGGCTTTAGTAAAGCTGGAAAAGAAAGTGCTGATTCCTAGAAATGGGGCAGTTTTGTAGGAAAGGAATGGTTTCAAGCAGTTTCCTGTCACATTTTATTATTTTATAAAAATTAGCTCCTTTAAAGTGATCTGTCTTTGACAAATTTATAACTCCTGAAATCGGAGAAAAAACCCCAGTACTAATGCTGGCAATAATTTTGAAGGCTGTGAAAATTGAGTGTTTTAATTGTCCAAAGCTCTTTTCCTAATATTGGATAGGACTTCTAAATTTTTTTTTAGATTTGTTTCTTCATCTCAAAGCAATTCAGGACTTGGAAAAACATCAAGAACTCATAAATACTCACTGAATAGAAATTGTTTTCCCAGGAAGATCTTTGCCTGGACTTGCAGGTCAAGGGCCCTGGAAGTGGGCTTTCAGTGCCTGGAAAGAGCAGTTGGACCAGGTGTGCCTGTGGCTGGTGACACGCTGAATTTTCAGGGGCAGCAGAGGGAGTGCTCTCTGCTAATGAGCTGTGGATATACAGGCAGGGCTTTCCATGGAGTAACTTTGCAGCAGGGACAATTGAGCAGTTAATCAAGAATAGCAAACAAGGGCTCCATGGAAGCCCAGTTTACAGAGAGGACAAAATTGCCCTATTTTTCATGTGGCTATCTCTGTATTATGGCTGATTTTCTTTATTGCCCACTAACAGTCTTACTTGGAGAATGGTTATTAGTCTGGAATTTCCACAGTTAATCCGGTAGTTTAGAAGAAGCATTATCACAGCCTCCCACAGGAAGCCCCTGTCTCTATAATGGACAGGGCACTTTGCAGCAAGTGAGGTCTTGCCTGAAAGCGACCATCCCTTTTCCCAGAGAACTGGCTGGTGGGTGTCTCCTGGCCAGCTGGTCTTGATGCCTGGAGCTGCTGATTCCCCTCCTGCCCTTCCTCCTGCCTGGCCACCACCACAGCAGGTCACGGCTTTTCCTGTCCTGCTGCACCACCAGACCGTGGAAACCCACAACTGCCAAGCTTTGACTGTAGAAAGAATGAAAAGTAGCAAGGGAAAGGATTAAGCTGCTAAAAGGCATCTGGTTTTGCTGTGTGAAGGCACAGCTCAGCCATGTTCTGCTTTTGCAGATGTAGGGGCAATAGCTCTTCCTCTGCCAACGTTTTGGCAGCACCCACGTCCTCAGGGTTGCGTGACCTTTTCCCAGCTTTTATGTATTCATGCTGTAAGAACATTTATTGCTAATAGACCCTGGGTGCTGAGCAGCTCATGTACAGACTATTATCTCCCTTTCAACTGGAAGCTGAGCTTTGTTTCCCTGCTAACCAGCACGGCAGCTGAGTGAACACAACATAACGTCCATGAATTATTGCAGGCAACGCCCATGTCCTGCCCAGTGGTGTGTGACAGGGTCATCTGCTCTTCACTGTTCTGGTCTACCTGGGAAATCTCTTTCAGTGTCTATTTTTGCCTAGTATTTTCATTTTAAATCCAGTGCAGTGGTGACACATTGGTTATTTGACCATAATTCAGCATATAAAACCAGCCATAACCAGGAACATTGCTTTCTGCATGGCCTTGAGGGCTGAAGTAAAACTCACCTGACCTGAATACTTGTTTCTCCAACAACACATGCTCCAGGTCATTTGACTGAGCCTTTCTGGGTATTTTGCAGCCCTAGTTCACTGGAGAGCAACTTCAGTCATGTAACCCCACAAATGCCTGTGATGCGGCCAGGTTTTGGCAGTGGTGGGATGAGCGTGCTCCAGAGTGGCCATGAGCAGCCCTGTGCTCCCATAGCCCTGACTGGAATGCCATGGAGCTCACCAGAGATCCTCTTGCTGCACGGGGAGGCCGGGGCACCACACCCAGGCTCTGGCTCATTGGTTCCCCATGGCACTACAGATTTGTTCCTTGCAGTACATTGTCTAATGCTCTCATCATTCTGGGTATAAAGTCTGGGAAAAAACTTCTCTTACAAGCGATTTTCACCTGATAATTCTTACCATTAGGAGTTTCTCAAACTGAGATTTTATTTACAGTGTGAAGCAGAGGGAGCTGCAGTCCCTACCCTAGAAAACTGTCAGTCAAATAATTTTAATTTTGAAGGTCCTATAAAATCCAGCTCCCACAGCCTCCTTCCCGCTACTGCTGTTGTAGACATCCCTGACTGGAAATCTTGCCCCCATTATCAGAAGGAACAAGCAGGGCTCAGGCATCTTTAACTCACACAGTGCCCCCCACCTGGGGCCTTCTGCTGCATCCTCACATTGTCACTGTTGTCACACCCAGCGTGTCAGTGTCCTGCTTCCTCCGTCAGTGCCTGATGAGCAGGGAATGCAGCTAAGCAATGCAAGCGTGTGCCTGCATTTTTCTAGCCTGATGTGGGTGATATTGATTGGCCCATTAATGTAAATGTCTTGGCTGTTGTGTGTTGCTTTCCTTGCTTATTAATCAAAATAATGCAAAATGAGGGGAAAGCAATTTTTTAGGAAAAAAATGAAATACCATCCACAGTGATTGAATACAGCCTGCTGGAATGTGATGGGGCTGTCTGCCACCCACCAGCCATGAGGGTCCCCACAATAACTGGGGAAAAAAAATCGAAATGCTTTATTTTGACGATTTTGGTCAATGTTTGGATGTTTTCTGTTCAAGAACTGTTTTGATGGAAGATTTGCCTAAAATAATTTGTCTGGTTAAAATTAAAAAAAAAAGCATCCCAGTGTTTTCTTTGCATCTGACATATATCAGTCAATTGCAAATGGTTTTTTTGGATGTGCAGGGTTTTTGTTTTGCTTGGAAAACAAATGGAAGGAAACAACTTTAATTCGTGGGCACCTTGAAGTTATTTTTGCTACTGCCATTTAGGGAGACCTCCCTGTAGCCAGCAGTGGATGCAAAACACTGAGACATAAACAAAACATCCAGGATGTGAATATTCCTGCTGAACCAATTCACAGGTTGGAAATTGAGCTGGTGTTTAAGTGCCTTGGTGCATTGAGGTTTTAGCAGTAACAAATAGTACTAAGGAGTAAAAATGATCAATTAAAGATCTCCTAATGAATCAAAGTATCAGGCACTCTGAGTTGAGAAGGCCAGAAGCTGAAAGACAGATTAGAGAAGGTGTAAAATCCCTCTGTTCAGTGTTTCTGACTCGGTGGTGGCCACAGCTCTGCACTGCGTGTATTTCTTGGTAAAACTGAAGAGAAGGGAAATACGTGAGGCACTGTGGCTGATCCTCTTTGTTTCTGGTGTACAAACAGTGGGGAGAAGCCAGATATTTATTTCTTTTCCATACACAGAATTTACAACAAAAACAAAAACACCCCAAAAAAACCAGATGACTGGAAAAATCACTCTCTTAAAATGATTGTTGTTACCTCAAACCTTGGGAATATTCATTTGTTTTGTGATACAGCTGATGTATTCTGCTATGCAGCCTGGCAGTGTGCGAGAACATAATGCATGTAGTAAAGGTGACTAACCCCTGAGAATGTCCCCACTGATGCCAAGTGGCCCATATGCTGTCATAAACATTTTTTCTTTTTTTTTTCACCCTGATCATAAGAGCCCATTTTGGGTAGAAGATCACATTAGGCTCATTCATTACCTGCTGTGCTGGTCTGTGCCTCTGCAGTGCAGCATCTCTGCACTGAGCTTTGGACTACATCCCTGTGTGTTTTTTGATATTCTAGATCATCTGTCACGGGTATACAGATCTTCTCCTGAGCATCCTGGAGCATTCTGCACCAGAGATAAAAATTGCTCTTAAAGGTGGCTACACTTCTGGGGAATATGGTTGTTGATAGCTGATATTAGATTTTATATATATTGTCAAGAGAAATTCCTGCAAATTGATACTTGTAGGAAAGCTATCATTCCTTGCAGCAGAAGAGAAGGAAACTGACTGGCAGATGAACCGACTCTATTCTTATGAATAAATTTTAAATCTAATGAGAGCAACAGGTGTGAGACCGTAGTAGAATTTTACAGTACCCCTACAAACTTTAATCTACACTTTTACTCTTCTTGAAAATCTGTCCAAAAGCAAAATTTTAGACCCAGGGCTACTGAAGACTGTCTTTAAAGTTGCTTTGTGATTTTGAGCAATACATCATACGAGCAGTGATGTTCAGATGATACATTGCACTAATACATCACAGGAGCACTTTTGCTCTTATGATATATTAGTATAATACACTATCAGAACACTATCACTGATATATTACTCAAAAACACAGTTTCTGACCCTCAAGATTCACCCTCGTCTCTAGTCTGAATACACTGAAAGCTGTGGAAAATGATAAGAAATCACATATTCGGTTTCTCTAGGGTAAAGCTGAGAAAAAAAATAGTGTGGTATTCGGAATATTTCATTAACTGAAACATCCTTGTGTTTTCATTTTATTCAGTGAGCAAATGTTATTATGGATAGAAGGTAACACAATATAGGTGTGTTTGAATTTTCTTACAAATAGCCTAAGAAAACCTTTTTTGATTTCATATTTCATTATAGACTTAAACCATGTTTTGAGAATGTTTTGATGAGGTGCAGGAGTTTCAGCTGATTTCTACCTCATCAAATTGAATCAGGTTCAGGCTATCTAAATTCTATGCGAAACATTTGGTGCTGTTTCTGATACAGTTTGTTTTTTTTTTTAAAGGATTTATGTACCATCTAAAAAGATCTGAAGATGCATAAATGTGATCTATCACTCAGATTATTTGCTGCCTTTCCTCACTGAGGTGTTGGGGGCTTTTTGTCTCTGAAGAATTATTCTCAGTTGTTGTTTTTCTTTACTCAGGAGTGAAAGACAAAGGGAAAAAGAGAAAAGAATGCTTTGCGATGTTGTTAGTAGCTGAACTTGCTGCAGAAAAGTATTTTTCCCAGTAGAGTTTGGGTCTTGAGGATCTTGCATTACCCTTCCTTTATGGTATGAAGAAAGTGTCAGGGAAAAGAAAAGGTAATAGCAATAACACAACATTAAGGTGCCAAGTCATATATTTGTGTTCTTGCCCGTAGTTTTGTTTGTTTTCCCCAGATCACATCAGCGCTTTTGACGAAAACACATCCCCATTCCCCTCCTTCCCCAGCTGGGCAACCCAGAGCTGCCTGTGCAGCTCAGTCCTCAGCTCTGCTACCCTGTGGGCAATGGCCCCGAGCCAGGGGAGGGACACACTTTGGGGCTCATAGTCCCTGTGCCTCATAGGTTTTGGGTCATGGCACTCCGTCCCTGCAGGTGTGTCCCCAGCATGGGTCTTGTACCCCACAGGCTTCATTTTCTTGTATTCAGGCTACAGCCTCCAGGGAGAAAAGGAAACATTGAAGTCTTTTTGGCCTTGTGAGAGGCATTCTTCTGTCAGCCTTTCTACCTGTGCTGGCCGTGGTGTGGCAGCAGCTCCTCTGTCCCCAGACAGGGGCCCTGAGCCCAGGCTGCCCACAGGAGCTCTGCACCACGTCCCACCCCCAACACCTTCCTCTTCCTGTCTATTCCAAAGACACAGCACTCAGCTCCAAGGGACATTGTTATTTCAAAGCTGTGGCTAAATATGTCTCTGACTGACAACTATGAATAATTCCACAGAGCCCCTAAACTTCCAGGCATTTCACTCTGAAGCTCATATAATACACCAGGGCTGCTCTCTCATGTTTTTCATCTTTTATATTCTCCAAAGAGTTGAGATACAGTTATGGAACAGGTTAATGTATTTTCCTCTGAAAATAATGCTGTGGGAGCCTGTGCACCGTTACTTGTGTGTGCTGAGAATAATGCTGACAGTTCAGAAAAGAAAGTCATGAACTTGATAATCACCATTATTTTGTTTCACGTTTTCAGCATGTTCATGTCCATGTGCTGCCAAGGAGGGCTGGAGACTTCAGCAGGAATGATGATGTCTATGAGGAGGTAAGAGTTACACTCCATTTCTTCTTCAGAGTTGGTTTTGCTGTTAGTAAATTGCCTTAATTGTCCCGGCCCTCCCATGGGTGGAGGGATGGGATCTCTGCATTTTTATTGCTTGCAAAGATCCTGTGCCAGCATCAAGATCTATACTGGGATCTCCTTGTGAGCTCCCTCTCTGAGAGAGGATACAGTTGACACCTTTGGTACTTCATTCTGTCACTGCACACAGGGTGCATCTACAAATAGTTGTGTTCTCTTATTTTGAGGGCACAGGGGAAATGGGTGACCACATGGTCAGCCTGGCATGCAGGGAGTGTGTTCCAGGCCGGCTGCTCTCCTGGGTGCCAAACCTCCCCCTTCCAACCAGAGAAAACACAGGCAGCTTGTTACAACTCAATCACAAATTGCCTTCTGGCCTGATTTTTGTGGAGCTCTGCTCAGCCCTGGACAAATCACATTGTAGCCCCAAAGATGGAAATTAAAGAGCAACTCTGCATATAGATGGAATGTTGGCATGTGTGCAGACTGTGCAGCAGAGCTCGGCTCATGAGCTGTTCCAGTGTGACTGAATCACTGGCTTTTGTTTAAATGAACAATTGTACTGGCATTAACAAAAGTTTTCCCCAGTTTGACAGCTGTCACAATGGTTCTATGAAAAAATCTCACTATTGTTAAATTTACGGCTTGTTCTTCATGGGTTTGGTAGGATCCTCTATCTGAAATATGACATCTCCTTCTCTTTCTGAAAGTAATTAATATAAACTTGTTCAGTGCTACTGCAATACCATCTGCTTGAAAGAGACATCATGACATTTTCTGCTTTTGTATTTTTCTTTTGTGATATCTACATGATGACAAGTCCTGCTCACAAAAAATGGTGGTGTGTTTTAAAGTTTTTCAATTATTTAAATATGCAAAATGGAGAAGAAAGGATATTACTGACAAGCTATATTAAGTGTAGTGCCTGAAAACCCCACTAATAAGGGTAAAACCTTAAAGGGACTCCTGAGCAAGGAGATCCAATGGAAATAAATGATGACAATCTTTGCTGGTGTGGTGGTTAAAAGCAGTTGAATGAGACAAAAGGGTTGTCAGGGGCTGGAAAAGGCTGTTCAGGGAAGTGGTGGAGTGTTGCCCTGAGCTTTCTGTCTTCTTGTCTTTCTGTAGAACTTTCTCACACAGCTTCATGAAAACAATGTCTATTTTTAGAATGTTTACGTACTTCTCCTGTGAGAGAAGAAATGATTGATGGTGATGCCCACCATCCAGGTTGAAGAGGTGGCGACCTGTGTAGCCAATCTCTTGACCTCTGTACATATGTATAAAACTGGAGTCAGATTTGAATTAAAAAGGAGTTTTCCCTCACAGCCGTGGTGTGAGATTCATTTCAGTGTTCCTGAAATTGGGACACGCCCAGCTTCGGCCCGCAACAGTGGAGTCAAAATTCCTGGGGGTATTTAAAAGATGTGTAGATGGGACTCTCAGCGGTGTGGGTTAGTGGTAGGCTTGGCAGTACTGGGTTAGTGGTTGGATTCAGTGATCCTACAGGTGTTTTCCACCTAAATGACTGTATGGTTCTATGATCTTTTCCTTTTCACAGGTGTTAAGGAGTTTCAGATGCTGCATCAACCCATCAAATCTCTTTCCATTTCTGTCATATTTAAAAATCTATTTGCTTCTTTTTTAACATAATTATTTCTCCCTTGTTATAGCTAAAAAGAAACAGGCAAGACTCTAATGAACTAGGCTATATATTTAGTGTTGTTAAATGCAAAAGGGTGGCAAATTGGGAAAGAATTTATTTTTTATTTTATCATTTCCAATTACAGCAATTGTAGGTGTTGCTTTTAGCAAACAGGAAGCATAAATATTTAGACATAGATGTGATAAGGGACCTTTTAGCAGAAGAATGTATAGCCTCAGAGTCTAAATAGATATTCTTGAACACCACAGAGCTTACACACTTTTGTACAGACTGTAGCTGAAGAAAGGTTTAATTTTTTTTTAGGATGCCAGGGAAACAAAAATACATTTGCTGCCATAAAAAGTTTGGTGCTGAGTTCTGTCACTGGATTGAGGATGGAGGGACTTAAGCAATTTGCTATCATAAGTGAATAAAGCTATTTTGAAAAATGAAAAAGGGACAAATTATTGAAAATTCAGCTGACTTTGGAAATAATTTGGAGCTTATGTCAGTACAGCAAAAAACATTTTGATATAATGCATCTCTGTGTAATGTCAGCAAGTCATATCCTTTTGACAAGAAGATACTTTAAAAGATTTAGGAAGATGTGTAGATCATGGTGGGGCAACAGGCTGGAAATCGATGAGGGATAAAGTACCATTAGGTGAGATGTGGGTGCTGAAGAGAGCTTTAAATCTATTTTTCATGAAATTTGTACTTTAAAAATCCAAAACCTGTTCATAAATGACACTTCATTTCCATGTATTTGAGTGATAGATGGAGTTGTAGTTTAGGCAACAAAGACCACCTTCCAAAATCATCCCAACAGCCTTTTCCTTGTGAAATGTGAGATGGAGGCTGATCAGCTCCCCTCAAACAGTCTGTGCAATTGTAAAGCACACCTAGGATAAATTGTGCATATTGCAGTGCCTGGTTTAAGTACCACAGCTAAAAGTTTAACAGCAATTGGGAGCAATTTTCACAAGCTCCAGGTCTCAGCTCTGGCTTGACATGTCTTTTGCAAACCCCTTTCTGTCTGTAAATGCCTTTGAGCTCTCCAAGCTCTGCAGTTGTCATCTGTATATGCTCAGCAGATTGCTGATAAATCCCACTGCTCTTAGTGCCTGACAGTGAAAGGAATGCCCAGATGCTGAGACATCAGTCCTCTTAGGAGACTTGTAGAGTTGAGACAGCCAGAAAATACTTTCAGTCTCTCACTGTGTGCTTAATTTCTCCCATTCAGTTTTGGAGTGACCACTCATCTGAGGGAAAAGGCAGAAGAAAGCATATCAGGTTGTTCCCTGCTTAGTCTGTTTACTGGGCTCTGAGATCTTCAGGCTTTTGGCTATGAAGCTCTGACACAGCCCTGTCTAAAGCAGCTTTTAAGTGTAAAGAGTATAATTAAAGTTAAGGTGTTTCTTAGCACTTGTATTTTAATCAGGTATCTGATGGACACAAATGTCTGCTGATTTCTGAATGTATTTTTAGAACTGTAGTAGTGGAAAATTAATTGTAGAAGGAATAAAAGAGGGGCTGACACTTATTTCACAGCACCTTCTCTAAGGCATTCCTTGGTAGAATGTGTCATTTAATATTTTAGAATTTTTTACCTCAGCGCATATGAAAGAAGTCACTGTGTGATTTTTCCAAGATACAAAGGGAATCGCTAATAAAAAAAAAAATCTGCATTTAATATTTTAGATGTATTTCCTCTGCATCTTTGCAGGGCTATTTCTTGGAAGGGTTTTTCCTGGGAAGTGTTACCTATCCACTCAATGGGCTCACTGTAGTGAAAAGCTAAAGCTATAGTTTATCAGTTCTTACATTTCTCTGCAATTATTTGAAGCCTAATCCTGCAAGTGTGCACATGCCAAAGTTAAATTGGTCTTACAGGGTTTTTTATAGGATCAGGCCCTTCATCTTTTACTATTGCTAGATTACTTTTCTCATCTTCATCTTGAGTAGTTCTTATTCATTGATTCACTTTATTTCTTGGACAGCAGAACAATAGCAGCTAAATATTAGGAAAAACTTTCCATTAGAATACCTCTTTATACCTCTGTGTTTTCTGTTTGGCTTTAAAGAGATTGTGTTTCACATTTATTAATCAAGGAACTTAAAAGCCTCTTATCATGTAGTTATTTTCTTTGAAGTAGATGAGTTCTTTGCTATTGTAAGGGCATGTCACAGTGACTGAAAAGAATTTGGTATGAATGAAGGTCTTTACTGTAGAACAGGCCCCTGTGTTGTTGCACTCAGCACAAGTACTGCAGTTGTTGGAGGTCATCGTGTCCAAAACATTCAAGAACATTATCCTGAGAAGTCTCAGCACTCCCAGGCAGCTGTGGGCAGCCCTCATTCAGTGGGTGTTTGAAAAGTCCACAGCACAGGCTGTCCCTGGTCTCCACTGAGTGGTTAGCCATTACTGCAATATAAATAACATTCATCATCCTTTAGGTTGGCAGGTAATAGCTGTACTGGGCCAGAGACGATGGGGCTTTCTCAGAAAGGAAGACTCAATCAAAACTCCACACTCCTGTTATGAGTGCTGACCTCAATAAGTTAATTTTGAGGCTGACAGATTTGGATGGGTAAGGGCAGCCTGGCCTCTCAGTGAAACCCTGAGCATCCCTGGCATGCTGAGGTGAGTTTTGTGTTCCTCCCCAGTGTTTCACTTGGTGCCTGCAGCCTCCTGTGCCAGATGCAGCTGCCACAGTGATGCACACCCAGGGGCGAAGAGAGCCCAGCCCCTCACCAGCCTTGGTCTCACGCCCACCTCATTTCACTGCCTGTCTGCAGTTCCCAGCCTAGGCTGGGGAGCACTGGAAAAGGGGAAAGTGTGAGAGACAGGTTAATCCACACCCCCGTGTCCCCATCCTCCTCTGCCTGCCAGACCTGCATCGTGGATCTCTTGTAATGAACCTGAGTGAAACTTCCCACTGCGAGTTCTTCAGTAATTTATGAGATTTTGTAAAAAGCCAGTGAAAGAATTCACTTCGTGCTATCCTCCTTCCCCTCTGGCATTCAGGCAAGCAGCGAGAGAGTCACTTAGGAAAAGATACTTTGACTTAGTGATCTCATTCAGCACGTTATGTTAAATCATTTCAGCAAGAATACCTATTAGTAATCATTTCCAGTTCCAGGGAGGATGAAGGAGGCATTTTGGCATATGAGTCAAGAACCTGCTGGGCTGTTTCTTCAGGCTGGCAAAACAGGGGAAGTGTGGTGAATTCAGAAGTTTAGTTGAACGAGCCTGAAGTTTAATTGTCCCTGAATGGCTTTGACTGTGACATGCCATCACTCCGACCTGCAGACAGCGTCCTGCCTGCTGCTGGGCACGGAGCCTGGCAGAGGGCTGGAAACCTGCACAGCTGCACTCAGCTGCACAGGCTTAAAGGTAAGGCATGAAGTAAAGAGATAAATAAGCCCTCATCCAGGTCCTGTGAGACAAAATGGAAACATGCCCAACAGCTCCTGTGAGCATCAGATTGAACTATTCCTGAAAATTAATGGCATGCAGAGCTAATAGGCTGTTCCTTGGCCTCGGAGTGATATTGTACCTTCTGGGAACATACTGTAGCCTGCTGGGAGATCAGTCTGCTGCATCTGAACTCCCCTGGGGCCAGACCCTGCTCTCTCTGCACCCTGAATGGTTAAACCCAGAGAAAAGGACAGAAGCAGCACAGAATCTAAGTAGTTTTTTGGGGTGTTTTTTAAAGCTCTGGTTTTCCCAGGTACAGGTTTATTTTTCCAATCTCCTGATGCAGCAGCAAATAAATTCTTCCCAGTAGGCTTTGGATTTTACCCTGGTCTTTACAATGTTGCTTTTTCTGACTGCAAGCATCAAAGGAGGTTCTCCTAGTCAAGGGGTGTGAACCTTTCCCAGTTGCTTCCTGAGTCTTTTGATATTTTAGTGACTCAGGCAGGGCAGATGAACTGTGTGTGCATATTTCCAGCTGAGAATATTGCAGTAGAACCTAGAACTGTGCCAAAAATTGTGGATTTGGTGTCGTAAATGGATAGACAAAATATCATTTTTAGTTAACCTGAAATAATGGGTTTTTCCCATCAAATGAAGTTCCTTTTTGTTTTAAACAGGATAATTTATTTTCTGGACCATAATATTTTGTCTGATTAGGATTTGAAGCCCCCTGGATAATGCTGGTATGCCCTGCAAGCTTATTCCATGCCTACATGAGGCAAAGCTGACAAATTTGTCAGTAAGGCCCAGTAGCAGTACTGGGAGCTGTCCTATGGTCACATTTATCTCCCCCACTGTTTGTGGTATTTTCTGTCCTTTCCAACACTGTGAGGTACTTCTTAATTTGACACCTGAAATCTCTGAGACCTTCCTCTATGCTGTCTGTGCTGCTGCACTTACTTTAAGATAGCAGGATATCATGATCTGATCTGATTAAGAGCCATTTCATTCATTGTGGAATCTTCCACAGGATCTAGAGAAATGGAAACAGCTCAGCTATGGAAAGGAATTAGAAGTGGTTGAAGGTTTCCCATCAAGGCAGCCATCCCTCACGATCACACACATGCCCTTTACACCTAGGCTTTGTCTGGAAGGCAATGTACATTTGGCATTTTACATACCATGGATAAGCCTCATTGCCCTCTACTCTGGCTGTCTCTCTGCATTCCATCGCTGCTCATGGTGCTCCTTACCCTTTCCTGCCTCAGGGATTTTACAGTCATTGTCCTCCCAGGTTCAAAGATATTGGCTGCCAAGAACCACTTACATTTCATCTATAACAGAGTAGATGCAAATTTTTGTGACCGTTGCAAAGAATCTCTTGGCTTCTTCTTCTTGTGTAGGATGTTGGTTGTGTTTAGTTCATGGAGTATTTGCTCTTTTTGTGTCCTTGATGGTACTTCATTGCCAAGTCACTTTGTGACAAAGAGCCTCCAACCAAGGACAACTCGCTGATAAAAAGATTAAATTGGACTTGGTCTCTGAGGCCTGTTCACACTGGCAATGCTTGGACTTGTTGAGATGCTTCCTGTGTATTCCCAGTCCTGAGGTAAAACTGTCTTCAGATCTCTGCTGATCCTTTGAGGCAGTGCAAGTTGAATTCATGCTGGTGGGGAGAACATGCCCCATTAGTATCCTAAGTACTCAGCTTTTTGGAATTGATGATATGGAGAGCAAACCAACCTATCAGGGAGCTGCCATTTTCTAAAGAGATATTTTTCTTTGCCAAATTAAAACTCTGCCTTGAACTTCAAATGAAATGCTCCCCTGTTCTCTTTAAGGTTCAGAATATTGGAGCAGGTAGTTGGTAAACAGAAACCAAATCACACTTAAATCCTGTGCAGACCTGGCAAGGGATTAAGGCCACACAAGACGAGAAGCTGATGGTAAAATGGGTATAGAATGAGTGGGTGTTATCTTTTATTGCAATGGTTTTGCCAGGAAAGCAATGCAAAGTAACCACAGACCTGTTGCCATACTGGGGGAAAAGAAAGTGTTATTTCAGTTTCAGAAAGGATATTTTAATAATACATTGCAGCAGAGTGAGAACTTAGTTTAACAGAGTGTTAACATAATTGTGCACAATTTGGTTTTGTTTAAGCACCATTTTATTTAAGCACCATGATATTTTATTAAGCATCATTGTTTCTTTTCTGTGTTAAGGATTGACTTTGGTGCTAGGTTGCAGCAATTTTCCTAAATTGCTTTAATCCTTGGCCTTAAGAAAATGAATACTTTAAATTTANAGACAGAGCCATTCGGCTGCAGAGGCAGGAGGCAGCCATTGCCTCAAATGGCACTGATGTTGAGAATTGGGCCCAGGAGGACAATTTGACTTGTCAGTTTATATAGACATAAAGCTTCATTGTTGTGCACAGACACAACTGGCTTTTTAAAAGCCTATTTCCCTCCTGATGATGTGAGAATCTGCTCCCCTCTCTCCTACTGTTCTCCAGCCCTCAAATTTATTAGACAGTGTTTGTAGCTCTGCTCGGTGTTTCTGTGGTGCTGTAGGGGCAGGTGGGGTCCAGCAGAGCCATGAGCAGACCAAATTCCCAGCTTTGAACCACAGGTACCTGTCAGGACTGGGGGAGCGAAGAACTGTGACTGCAGAATGGGTGATGTCTCCTCAGAGAGTTTCAACATACTGATATCCCTGATGGAATATTCTCTGTGGAATTGCGTGTTTTAAAACACACAGGATGCTCAGAAGAGAGGAGCTGACAGCATTTCCTTGGGGGGAGAAATGAAGCATCTCCAAAATTCAGTTAATTTCCAGAAATGTATGATCTGTTTTCAAAAACAGCTCATGCTGCTATTTTGCATGTGCAGGAAACTTTTATCTTTCTGACAGCGAAGAGTTGCAGCTAGCAAAGTGAGCTCACAATTTCTTTTGGCTGCCTGTGCCTCCCAGTGCTGCAGGGAGCCCCTGAAAGGGTTTCAGGTAGCACATTGCAGCATTTTTCCCAATTCAGCTTTTGCATCCTGCAAATTGGAGAAAGTGACAACTGGTGCCCACATCAAGCAGTGGCATTTACTGCTCCAAGGAAAAGAAAGCTTCAAAATCCCGTTTGGCTGAGTTACAGCCTAATTATAGCTATCCAAACACAAGTATTCCAAAAAAACAGGGAAACAAGGAAGTAAGGGAGCCTTTGTCCCACTTTGCCCGGATAGCTGCAGCATTGTGTATGAGGATGCCAAAAAAATCCCTGTCTGCATTTAATTGCAAAAATTGATCATAATTTTGTGGTAAACATATAAGCAAATCCAACTAAACATTTGTGTCTTCCTTTTGCCTACGTAGATGACTTCTGTGTACTGGTATCCTGCTTTTAGGGATTGTAATCTCTGTGGAAGTGGGAAGGTATTGTAATAAATAGAATTTTAATGGAAGGCCTGGGTTAGAATTCGTCTTTTCCTGGAACAATCACTTTTTTCTTTCTTTTTGTAAGGAAAAAGTCTATTCTCATTCATTACATGAGTGTCTTTGAAGGGACAAATGCACACAACTGCCAGGTCTCATACAGCACGGGCTCTATGCAGGGTTCTCTTCCACTGAAGCATGATGGGGAGCAGTAATTGAGATTAGCTCCCTAGGAGATGGGCCTCTGCTCTCTTCCTGGCTTTTTTCTCAGTAAAATAGTTGCATTTAATGCATTTATGAGTAGACTATAAGTGCTAACATACTTTCTTCCCATACCCCTGCCATTTCCTTGGCAGACTTACTGAAGAAATAGCAATACATAAAGCTGCATAAACATTTAAGGCCTTCCGTGTCTGCTGCCATTGGCACTTTCAGATTTTCTGTTTGAAGATAATTTCATTTCACACTTTTACATCTGAAGAGCCTGTTTTTGAAGACCTCAGAGTATNATATATATTTTTTTAATGTGTATAAATGAAGTTTCCTCCTGCCTCTGTGAGTACATTAAGTAACAGTACTTGCAGCTTTGATGCAGAGAGGTGAAGGGACCCTGTGAAGTACTGGAGTGAGTCAGGGCAAAACTGCTGAGTGCAGATGCATCCATGAACAAACAAAAGGTGGATTGATCACCCATCTACAGCTATGTGGAGTAATACAGCATTTGAAGCCCTTGCTTCCCTGTAGGAAAGTGTGGTCCTAAGGCAGCTGGTAGATATTCCAGGATGTGCTCCTCAGCTTTGAGCAACACTGAAAACTGGAATGACTCTCAAGAACTTTGCTTCCATTTCTGTTTTTTTGGTGGTTTTGGTTTTGGTTGTTGTTGAAGTTGTTTGTTTGTTTTGTTTTGTTTTGGGTTTTGTTGGGGTTTTTTTGTTTTGTTTTTTGGGGGAGTTTGCCTGAAGAATAATACTACTGGCATTTAAAAAGTCAGATTGTCACCTGGTAGTGCACTGGCTTCATTCTA
This sequence comes from Cyanoderma ruficeps, assembly GCA_008694505.1. Lineage (NCBI taxonomy): Eukaryota > Metazoa > Chordata > Aves > Passeriformes > Timaliidae > Cyanoderma > Cyanoderma ruficeps. The sequence goes on along the minus strand of VZDJ01000056.1, from coordinate 4,597,583 downwards.
CCAAGGCCTGTGAGCAGCAGCAATTGCTGCTCTCTGAAGGTGGACACCTCAGGAATTTTAACAAGAGATGACATGTTCACCCAGCTGTGGAAAAGGGGGTCTATCTTCACTGGTATGGTGTCTCCTGGCAAATGCTTAGGGAAAAAAAGAAAGATGAACATATGTATGAAATGTCCCAGCTTTTTGCCTCCAGAAAGGCAGATTCAAGGGGTCCTTTGCCATAAGTGGATTCTCAAATGATTTTCTAAAAAAAGATAAGCAAAACAGCCGTTGACTTTCAACAGGAGTCAGATGTCTAAACACCTTAAAGACTTTGGAAAAGCCAGCCCTTTATCCTCTGTATTAGGTTGCAGTGGAGATATTGACACTCAGTAGGATGTTATTGGCATGTGATTTTCTCTTTTCATCTTGCACAAGGGCATGAGGCAGAATTGCCCTCTGCTGCTGTGTGAGCAGAGGAGTTGTGGATTGATGTATCAGCACTTCGTGTTTCTGGGTTGTTCTCAGGAATGTGCAAAAGGGAAATGACAGTAGAACAAGGACACTTCCCAGGTTAGATAATGTGCTCCACTGACACCCTTTACTTTGCTTTTAAGGGTGATAAGCATAATGAAGCTGAGAACAATCTGGTGTTTTTCCACCACTTTTAGCAATCTCTTGTCATTTTAAGCTGCTGATGTTTCTTCTCAGGTGCTACCTGGTGATCCTTTTTACATGTTTATTGCTGTTGCTTCTTCTCAAGAAATAAATTTGCTGAGAGTAAAGAAAGTTGCTCATTAGGGCAATGTAATTAAAGGAAAAGTAGACATCATGCCAAGTTCCGTTTTCTCTACAAAGCACCACCTTGGAGATTGCCTGAAACTCAATTACTCATTGCTATGGTTATTAGGGAGAACAATATGCTGAAATGATCCCTACTTCTAATAACCTTGTTTTCTACATGTGAATCATGTTAATACTTTTGGCTTTAGTGCCTTAATCACCATGTGTAAAATGGGTCTGTTTCTAGAGGAGGAATAGGGAAGGTGGGCAGCATGGTGGGTGTTCTCTGAATTGCCACTCTCCATGGAGAGTTTCTTGTATCCTGCTGGTCCACAATCGTTTAGTGGCTTTTGCTGTTGTTGTTGTTGTTTTCTTTTAATTACATGGAACAGCATTTATTAACAGATTACATCTTGATAACCAGATTTCCTCTGGTGAAATGAAAATGTTCATCCTCTGCCTTGCTCTCTCCCTTTGGGGGAAGGAGTGTTCAGTAACTTTCGTGTCTCAGTTTCTTTTTTCTTACCTCATAGCTTCACCAAGACAAATAATTTCTGCAACAGAAAGCTGACATTAACACTTGCTAAATTACCTTGTTCTGATAATCAGCCTGGTGCCCAATTTTCTTCCTTGATGAGCTACCCTGATACCTTCCTGATGTCCTTCTAACATGATGTCTTCAGTTTCTGTGAATATTCCTACAGCCCCAAAAATCCTGTGTAGCCCTGCAGGTATGTTAGAGGGAGCTGTAAATACCAGTGTTCTGTCCAGGGCTTTGGAGGAGACCTGAAGCCATGAGGAAACATCTTTTACTTACGTCCAGCCCTCAACATAATTACCCTCCTTAGCTTCATGCTCAAGCCTTCTCTAAATGTGCAGGAAACCTTCACTAATGGGGTATTCCATCAGAACTGAAGGACAGAATTCTTAATGATGCTAGTAAGGACGGCCAAAATTGCCATGGGAATGTGGGGAAACTGTCTGAGGTTCAAGCTCTGTGGTGGCTAAGTTAATTTAAAATACCACTAAGTTCCCCTAAAATTCTTTGTCAAAAATGCCACAAGCACTCAAAATAGTTGTGTGCAAACTTACTTTTGATCAAAATCATGGATGGAAGTGGCTGAATGTTGAAAATATCTAAGGGAGAGAGAGGGAAGTCACTTGTTCCTAAGCAAAATAGCTTGACTGGCAAAGCTTCACTCCCAGAGTGGAAAAGAACTGGAGAAATGTAAGGCTGTTCTCTCTTTGGAGCATGTCTCCATCCCTGGAATTGTTCAAAGCCACATTGGATGAGGCTTGGAACAACCTCATCTGGTAGAAGGTGCCCCTGTCCATGACAGTGGAGTTGTACTAGATTTTTTTTAAGGTCCCTTCCCACCCAAACCATCCTATGATTCTGTGATAAGAAGAGGAGACTAATCCAGGAGATTAGTTCAAGTACCACCAGTGTCTTATGTATCATGTAAGACATGTATCATCATTACCAACTGTCACATGAATACTAAGAAATCACCGTTTCTAAGAAAAGCTGTGTGTTCATCTCAGAAGGAAATGCTTGGCTGTGCAGTTAACTATTCCTTCTCCTTTCATGTCAGAATATTTCAGTCCTTTTTTGCAGAGCACAAGCAGACATGATTGAAAAGGAAAGTCTTACCCTTTGATGTTTATTTGTTGTATTATCCACTTTTCATGGCTCTATTATTCCAGAATCCTATTGAGCCATTCATTGGCAAGTGGAAATTTCCACTGCAGTCAGTAGGGTATTTCTGCCTCTAAATCACTTAATTTGGCCCCTGATACTTAACTTGGGGCCAGATTATCAAAAGTGTTGAGCACCAGCTTTCTGAAGGCTTAGCACCTCCCACTGAGGACAGATTTTCAAGCTGCTCTACACAGAGCAGCTCCTGTTGTGACCCTTTAAGGACAGATTTGCAAAAGAACTCAGCAGTTCCATTTCACCAAGGAGCTGAGTCCTTTCCAAAATGTGTCCAGCTTTGCTTAGTGCCAGGCAGGAAGATAAGGACTTTTGAAAATGTAGCTTTTAGCAAGCTCTCTGATGTGGAAAAAATGCTAAGTTCCAAACACTGGGAAGGACTTGAAACAAATGCTTGCAAAGAGAAAAACCTCCACGTTTCAAGATGTGCCAATTTTATTGAGTGATAGAGGGGCTTGAAGAAAATTTTGGATCTGAACAGGTTTTCCCATAATTGCCCACTAGGAGGTTTCCTGCACATTCTCCTGCAGCAGCTGCCAGGCAGGATGCTGGGGCAGAGCACTGCTGTGCTGAGGCAGCACAGCAATTCCTGTGTTCTCAGAAATGCATTCACTTAGCAAAATGTGATTTGTAAGCAAAGTAGCACAAAGCAGCCATTATTCTTCTACCAATCTTTCTGGGGAATAAAATACACAAAAACCCAACAAAATAAGGGAAAAAAAGAAAGGGAGGGAAAAAAAAAGGAAAATATTGATTCGAACCTTATAAAAATGGATTGAATTTTACTTTTGAAATTTTAGACCCAGGATTCCCCTTGCATGCGCTACACCGCCTTGTTTTCCAGAGAGCCTTTCCTGGTGTGGCCAGCAAGAAAAGTCTCCACAGAACAGTTTGTGTAACCTTGGAAGCTTCTGGGTTTCTAGCTGAGTGTTGGTTCTTCACCTGAGAGTTATTGTAGGCAGGTGGCAATGGGGCATGTGATGCAGAGAGGATATTTCAGTATCTGAAATTCATGACTTTAGGTTTTAACCCTAGGCAACACTTGAGCTCCCAGGAAGATGGTTCTGTTAGATTTTGTTTCAGAAAACTGAAGCTGCACACCTTGCATGTATGTTCTGGAAGGTGTGCATTTCCCTCCCCCATGGGGGCAGGCAAAGGAACGCGAAAGCCTCAGCAGCCACTTTGGGACCTGCCACAGCCCAGTGCAAAACAGACATTTGATTTTGGTCTCCTGTGCTGCCGGAACCTTGGCACATACAGACTTCAGTCCTCTGAGACCTCTTGTGAACTTAAAATGTGCTTTTCCCTTACTTATCCAGCCCTACTTTGACAGAAAGTACTTTTTAAAATAATGAAATATATGTAAAAGAAATAAAGCAAAGGAGGAGGCGCAGGCTTGCTAAAAGCCTTTACTGCTGTCACAGGACTGTGCAGCTTCTGTGATTATCCCTTGCCTTGTTCAGCAGTGTATGATTTAATGATTGCATCCAGGGCATGCTATTAACTTTCTTTTCTACTTCTGTGACCCCAAAGCTCATTAATTCTTTTTACTATTCCCCACTTGACACGTGTGTGTGTGTGTATGGGGAGGGCAGTGGCTAAAGAAGTGTTATGGATTTCACATCTCTGCTTCATCTGCCACATTATAGCAAATGACAGTTGATTAGGTCTTTCTATAGATCATTACCAATTGTTTTCTACCTTGCAGATGCAGCTATCACGACAAATCTATCATATCCTCGAGATCCTATGCAGCTTGTTATTTCTGTGTGATTTATTACACTCGCAGTAGAAATGTTGTTAGCGAACATTGGGGAAGCAGTGAATATATTGAGAAATATCAATGTATCCTCATGTTCTGGCTTGCAGTGACAGTCAGTGATCCATCTCACTGACACTTACCTTGTTAACATTTTGATCAGATGGCAAATTTGTCATTTTTCCTGGTAACAAGTATAAGTTTGTACAAGAATTGCAGAAACATGGGGAAGATAAAGGGCCCCTCTCTTAGTTTTTTCCAATGTGATGTAATCAGTAATCTTTCTGGAAAATGAAATAATTACTCTGTGAAAAAGCTTATCCACTAGAAAATGTGCCACTGTTAGAAAGCTCAGATTTCTCTTTATTTGAGGATTGAATGAGTTCTCTTTGCAGCCATTACTGACACGTTGATTAACACACCAAACCAACATGAAATGATAATATAGAACAAAGAGGTTTACAGTCAGATTTCCTCTCCTTGATTGTAGAGAGGAACACAAAGATCTTGCAAGTAAAAGGGAAGGCTTTATCTCTGGGAACAATGGAGTACAAAATGCTACAAACACAACGTTGCAAATTTCTTCTAATCCTCGCACTGGAAGCTTTTCCTCCGCTGGGCTCCGCAGCTCTCCCGTTCCGAAGTGTGGGCACGAAAACTGTGCTCAAAACACAAGTGGGCTACACAGGGGGAAATTACAGTCCCTAATGGAGCAGAGTCATCTCAAAGAGCCAGTGACTCATCTGACAGCCCACAAACACGGGGAAGGGAGCAAGAAAAAGAGTGGGATGTTGCCTTTGGAGAAAAAGAGCTGTTTGCCATCTCTGTGCGTGGCGTTAATAAGGGCTTGTTCATGGAAGGTGACGTGGCAGCGCTGACACAAAATTAGGGAATCAAAGAATAATTTAGGTTGGAAAAGATTTTTAAGATCATGAAATCCACCCATGAACCCAGCACTGCCAAGCCACAACTAAACCATGTCCCTGAGTGCCACCTCTACACATTTTTTGTGTACCTGCAGGGGTGGTGACTCAACCACTTCCCTGGGCAGCCTGTTCACTGCTTGACAACGCTTTCAGTGGAGAATTTTTTCTTAATATCCAATCTAAATAAGTCTGGACAGAGGATGCGTGTTTAACTGAAGCTTCAGTTCAGGACCAAACTAGAATAAACCTACACAAATAGCCCTTATTTCAGGACTTGCATGAAAGTTTCTTTCATTCCATTGTTTTTTTCAGTTTTTACCCAGTGAGAACTTGGCTGCATTATTTCAAATGGCGAGTGGCAAATGTAAGCCCTCAGTCAATATGATGAAAAAAAAAACACAGGGATCAAACAGTTCTTCATTTTAGCCTGATAGATTAAAAAATACAGACTGGGTAGATCTTGAGAGTGCTTGGATGAGAGTTTAATTGAAATGATACAGCTTTTCATTCTCATCTTCACTGAATGACTTGGGAGGTCTGATCCTCAGCTGGGTTTGGTTTTATCTTGTTGCTGCTTTTCTAACTTTCTTTATAGTGTATTGTCAGGTGTAAATGCTGTGAACAAAGGCTCAGATTGTATTCAGAGAGCACACAGAGAAGCTGAACACTGCTTCAGTTGTGTCATTTTGGTCAGAACGGTATAGGTTGGAATTGTTTCATTCTTCTAATGTTACGCATAGCAATGCAATAGTTCAGGTATCACAGAACTCGAGGAGTGAGTCTTAGTGTTCTTTATCAGTTTGAGAAAGCACAATGTCATCTTCTAGAAAGTCTAATTGCTATGATTAATATTTAGTATAGAGAAGTCTATGTGGAAGGGTATAACTTGCATCTGCTCATTGAATTGAATAAGTTACTGATTTTTCATTTCCTTTTACTTTCCGCATCCCACTGAATAGCAGAAAATGTACAAGTACATATTTTCTATAGCAGTATCTCTTGGACTAAAGGCTGTGCCTCTTACAAAGCCACTCCTCAGGTGCCTGGCCTGGGGGAGCAGGTGGGCAGCAGCACATTTGCTGTTTGCTGAATTGTGAGTTGGGACCTTTAGCAGGGAGACATTGAAGTGCAGTGGATGTGCAGCTGCACCAAACTGCAGAGACCAAACAGATGCAGGAGTGAGAATGGTGAGGTGATGGGAAACAGGAGTAAACTCAGGAGAGGGGTAAGGGCTGGCTTTACTTCTTCAAACCAACTCTGACAGGCCACCTCACAGATATGTTGGACCTGATGACACCATCTTTCTATTTAACACTGCAGCACCATAATTGCAACTTCCTGAAAACTCTGGTCACTTAGTAAGTGCTTCTTCTCACTGAAAACAATGGGACTTCATTAAAAACTAAGAAAAATATGAAAATTCCAGCAAGTATTGCTGAAAAAACTTGGGCAAAATGTTTCCTGAGAGAAAAGCTAACAGTGAAACTGGTGCAAGGAGAATACACAGTGAAGTAAGTTTAACAGAGCTGGTTGACAAGATATTGCTGCAATTTGTCTTTAGGATCACACAGAAGGCTGACAGATTTTGCTAGGTCTTGGTGACATTCATATAAAAAAAGTTTCCTAAATCACCAGCTGAAATTTCAGACAATGGTTTCTGATAAAGGGGTGTCAGAAAGTTTCACCTTCTGAAATTGGTGACTCATTTACCATTATCTTCATTGAACAGCTGAGATCCTTCCTTTAGGAAGAGAGATGAAAAATTATCTTTGAATGTACCATATTGCTTCCGATTCCAGAGAGGAGAAGGGAATTAATATTGAGGATGGTGTTGCAGTAATTAGTTTCAGATGCAAAGGGCTGAAAGTAAATCCCAACAAGCAGCAAGAAAGGGATTCACCAGCAGAGCAGCTGGAGGGTGGTACTTTTTTTTCTTAGAATATGCAATCAGTGTTGTTCATCACTGTTTTGCTCCTTAATAATTAGAGCAAGATTAAAAGAAAAAAGGAAGAAGAAGAGCAGATTATTGCTGGGAACTCATTTATGGCTGTATCAGGAGTTAATGTTGAACTCTGAAGGTGATTATCACTTCTGGTGGAGATAGCATATGGGGGTGTTCAGTGCCTGATGGTGGGAATGCAGACCACCAGCTCCTGCTCTGTGGTTGTGAGCACATGTGCTCACACAGGCTGCTTGGAGTCCAATCCCATTCCTATTTAAACCAGTGGGAAGATCTATTAAGCTTGCTTGGCATTAGGCTGGGCTCTTGAATTAAAAATTCTCCACAGAGTACATGTAACATAGCAGAACCCTCTCTTCCCTCTTCACCTGTCAGTACTCCTACTCTTGGGCTATTGGCATCTCTCTTTTGCTGTCATTGGCACAGAAGAATTTCCTGGGTCTGAGGACTCAATTTTATCAGGTCATGGGGTTTGCTGGATCTTGGCAGAAGAGTGTTTTCTCAGACTGTGTTTTATGAGCTGGCAAATTGCAACTTGTGACTCTCTTAGGAATTTTGTTCAGTCATTTAGGTTTTACCTGCTTTTAAATTATAATTTTTCAGTCAGCCCAACTTGTTTGGGTTTGCAAAGAACAAACATGTTTCTCCTGCAATTAGCATTAAGGAAAGCTTTCATTACTCTTGCATTTCATTTCACTACCATGAAAACAAAACCCAAACCAAAATAAACCAGCACCACTGATGCAGCAAGAAAGAAGGTGTTGTCTAGTAAACATCTGTGGCTTTTGATGGCTTTGGATAACTGCTTGCTGTTGCCTGGAAAACCTGGCAACAGGCTTAGAGTGGGGGCTCCATCCTGTGATGACCCAAAATAGAAGTTGCACTGCCTGGCAGTTTTGATATGCATAAAGGTGAGCCACAGCCCACCTTGGGAAACCGAGATCAAAATCTCGGAGACTTAAGAGAACTAGTAAGAAATCTCCTTAGTGGGATCTCTGCATTTGCAGGGAGTTTTCTTTAGGTTAAACACTGCTCTTCTAATAAATCCAGTTGGATGCCTCTCAGTTTCTCAGTTCAGTTCCATGTCTGCAGTGCTGGGGTTTCTCCTCACTCTCCCACCTTGAGGGTGTGTATGAGATAAAAGGCAGAGGGAGCTGGGGGCTCTGGCAGGGTAGCCCTGCTGGCATTTCCAGGCAGCAAAGTGACTTCAGCCACAACACAGTTCTTTGACTTCAGCTCTTTTTGCTGGGGTCCCTGGCTGACAGCACTCCCTCCCTGCTTCTGCTTCTCCAACATTTATTTCACAGCAAAGGCTGGTTTCATTTAATCATCACTATTCTAGGACTGAAATGACCTCCTTTTTATTTTATTTGTTTTACCAAGGGTTGAAAGGTAAATATAAATTCAGTACAAAGCTGCAAGTAGCATGATTTCTGTGATTTCTCCTCCTTCACACATCCTCAGCCTTATTCCTAGATACCTGACAAGGAAGCAGCAGCAGGTATTAAAACAGTACATCTTGCCAGCAGTAAGATAGGCCATCACCAAAACAATGTTTTTGTATGCAGGTTTTTATTTTTTATTTCTGGCATCCAATATCAGTAGGGAGGTTTTAATCTGAAGCAGAAAAAGCCGGAACAGGGTCTCCAAAAGCCAGACTTTTACCCAAGTGGGTCAGGAGAACTCTGAACTCAAATGAGGTTATAGACAGATATTGAGTTTGCTCATTGCAAGCTCGACAGCCCACTTAGCACAGTTCACTGGCCCTTGCTAATGGACGTGCTGTAATGTCCTGTATCTGTCATAGCCATGAGTTTGGCTTTAATGCATCTGAGGTCACTTTCGCTCAGAAGTCCATACACTGACTTCTTGCTAATAGTGCTTAACATTTCTATGAAACTTTGTTGTGTTTCTTAATTTCTTTATTACGGGAATATTGCACTCATGGCACTGCTGTAATGAGGATGTAATGGATCCCCACCTCCAATTTTCCACTGCTGAGCAAACCTTCCGCTGGGAGAGATGGACTTAGGTTGTTGTGGGCATGAGAGACATAACTTAGGCAGGATTTACAAAGAAACACAAAGAGTTTCATGGAACTACAGTGAAGTTTATGTTTGTTTTTTTGCTTTGTGATGGGCTGGCAACTCAGTAGCATGAGCTGAGTGGCTGCCCATGTCTGTGTGGTATAATATGTCTGCAAATGCCAGTTTGTCTTGTTAGGAAATCAAACCCACAGAATATATTTCCATTGCCAAGAATTATGTAAAGTTCATTTTGATTTGGGATTTGGTTTTTTGTTTGTTTTTCTTTGATTTTGGGAAGTACTTTTTCAGGTTTTTTCTGGATTTTGGGTTTCTTTTTCCTCAGAACTGGAGTTCTACTTTCATCTTTGCCTTGCCAGGATCTCTTGTTTTCATTTCTATCCTGGCAGGGCCAGCCTGACTTTGTTTTGCCAGGAATCTGACAGCACTTCTATTTTGCAAAGCTGTTATCAAAGTGTTTTAACAGCAGGTGGGGGGCACTGGTGGATCTCAGGTGCTCTAGTTCATAAACGGTGTCTGTAGGTGCCACAGAGAACCTGCAGGTTCTTTCATGTAAAACAACAACTTGGTTTGGACACTAACTTAACCAGGGATTTTCTTAGTGTGGAAATATACAAATCTTTCTCATTTGAAGTTATTTATTTGATTTTCCTGAGACTGTGTTTATTCCACTAAGATTTTTATTAAGAATTTGATGCTTGTTTCTTTGGTTTGGTAGCCCTTGGTTGGCATTCTAGTGTGCTGCAAAGAGAAGTCAATCTTCTCTGCCACCATTTTTCAAAATATTTACCACTAGGAGATAGCACTCAATTTTAAAATGCATCGAGGGCTTTGCATATCAGGGAAGGTTGGATTCAAAGAATATGAAGTGCGTACACAGAAAATAAGGGGTTAAGTCAGAGATGTTCGCTTTTGCTGCAATTACTGGGATGGCTGCCTGCATACCCAATGAATACCCCCAGTTGGAAAGATTTTAAATAGACTGGGCTGGATACATCGAAAAGGAAAAAAGAGTTGAACTGATGGGAGCATTTTGTCAAGATGATGGACTGAAAAATCCAGCAGGTATTTTCTGTCTTTTAATGTACGAGGCTGTGTTATGCTGTTGGGCTCTCCCACCTGAGGGACATGTGTGCCAGTTGGCACCAGGCTCCCCTCTGGCTTGGCATGGCTGTCTTTCTGGGCCAGCCTTACTGAAGGAATGTGATTTGCTATGAAAAATGTGTTGATCAGGCTTGGTTTTGTGCCACCAGGCGGATTAGTGAATTGCCTTGTCTGCCTCCCATTGCTTTACTCCAGCCAGCAACATCTAAGCCTTTATGATTTTGCAGGTCTTCATTAAAAATAGCTGTTTCTATATCTGATTACTGAGGCCCATCTGGGGAGAAATGAGCCTTTCATCTGTGTATTACGAGGCCATATCTGAGCACGTTGATTCCATAACAGAGTAAAACCAGACCAACTTTCTGTGCAATTGCTTTTCCAGTTCATCTCCAAGTTGTCTATGAGCCCTGTCCTGTCCCCAGCACATAATGTCTGGGGCTAGGGCATTTTTTCTTTTTTAATTGCTCTTTTACTGCTAAGTGCAATTTTTGTAATTGCTTACATAACTCCGGGGTTTTATTTTAAATTAATCTAACTTTGCAGTCATTCTACATATGTTGCTCCTAACATTTGCCTATTATTTGGATTAATTCCACTGATTTATCACCTCTGTTTGGATATGCATTGTTTATGTAACAACTTACAACTGAATTAAAGCACACCTGTTGGGCTAAAGGCGAAGTTTACTTCAGTAAATCAAGTGGATTTCTTTTCCCTCTCTGTTACTACATTTTTACATGGACAGGATTTTTTTCTCTGTGTGCTCTGGTAGTTGACTGTGAAATTAGAAAATATTCTAGTAAATAAATTCAAATTATTTTTATTATAGAATAAAATGAATGAGTGGTGCCTGGCATTTATTTTTCTTTTTGTCAATTTCTAAAATATATCTCAAGATTTAAACACCTAACTAGCAGCCAACTTCTTTTACCTAAGGTTAGCTCTAAAGTTTGGTGGTGGCGGTAGTGAAAGGAGCAGAACTCATGACTAGCCTGTATTTTTAGTTGATGCCTGGCTATTCATCTCTTGAGTATATTTTTAAATGGTGGGGCAGTCATAACCTAAAAGCCAGTACAGCCTGTCTTCATGAGCAAGAGCTGTGCCATCAGGTGCTTTCTTTATGCGCAGAGCAAATGGAGACGTTTAATGGTGGTGCTCATCTCTCATCTGCCCATTTTCCCTACCAGTGCATTGTAAAGGGACCAAGCAAATACATAATATGGGACTCATGGGCAAATTATTTTCTTAAAGGAAACTTTCCTTTGAAAATGGGCTTCCACTGTGAACGGGCTGTATTTCCATGAGTACAAATGCAGAACCAGAAACGTTGAAATCTTTCCCTGCCTATATATTGAAGCTGTCTTTAGGGATGTGGAAGGCCTTTTTCTGAACGTGCATGAAAGGAACAGCACACAGTTTATTGTTCCACGGCCCCGGCCAAACTCTTCTTTGATGAATACATGCATATATTTCTGGGATTTGGCATGTGAAAAACCCTTGTGGGATATCTCTTTGGGTATGATATACTGTTAAAATATAACGGGTACCAAGACCAACATTTTCTCGACTGAAAAACTTCTCCATTGATGGCGACACTGCAAACAACAGAAATGTGAGCCAAGGGTTTCTCAGATGTGCAGCAGAGCTCAGCTTTCCCATTGACTGTGAGCAGGTAAGGAGGATTCATATAGCCACAAAAGGATGCAGGCTGGATTAGTGAAGGGCAACTCACATTTTGTCTAAAATGAGGAACAGTCGGGGGTTTTCTCCTGACTGAGTGGCTGATCAATTCAGTACATGTGAAAAGATCTTTTTAAACAGAAACAAACCAATTCCCTTAGATTCCACTATTAATTGCATGTAATACACAGAGTATTTATTTTACTATAGTGTTAACAGAGATTGCATATAGTTATTTTTCTTCCAGCATGTGGCGCTTTGATGATTTCTCACAAATTGCAATTTTTAATCTTAAATTGAAAATGTGTCCAGAAATTTAACTAGGCCTAGACTTGCACTGTAGAAAATAAAGAAAAGGATTGCAGCTCTCATAAACCCTTATCCATGAGTAATTATCTTGTTATGTTAAAGTGGTTCTCCTGAATATTAAAATAATTAGGACCAACGATCTCAGCAATACTTTCCTCAGATGTTGTAATTGGCAGGGGGTGTTAACTAATTAAATGTATTTCTATTGCTGGCTGGCTAAAGAAAAGATGAAGCACTTATAATTGCTGAGATTTAGCAAGAGCACTTGTTTACTACAGTATAAACATAGAGATTATGGTGTTTGTGATGGGCTAATAGCTGGAGACAGGAATCGAAATGCTTCCTGAGGGCATTTCTCGTCGTTCAAGGGGAGGTGGAATCAGGGGCTTTGGCAGAGGGATGGGCTCTCCCCATGAGCTCAGCAGTGGCTGCTGCAGCAGTGGATCTCTCAGGATGGATCCCAAAGTGCTGGGAATTGTTGTGGGCTGGAGGAGAAGGGCACACATCTCTGCAAGGCTGCGAGGGGTGAGCTCATGATGGAAACAGGCTGGCGGGGCAGTCAAGGCATCCATCCACCCCTGAGCAGTGTTTGTGTAACCAGTGCTGGGTTAAACAGCCCCGTGTGCTGTATCCCTGGGATCACGTTCCTGCCCTGTGGCAGCAGACGTTGGGTTGGTCTGTGCTTCCTCCCCTCCTCTGCAGAAAACCACTGCTGGTGTCTCAGAAAGCTGGTGGTTACTTGCACTTATTTCAAAAGTGGCTCTTTCTCTGTCTCTTTTTTTTTTTTTTTAAGTTCATAGCAAAGACTTTAAAAAAAAATTGCTCTAAAACTGGCTATTGTCTGATCTCTGAAGTAATCAATTTTGGATTCAGCCCCCTATAACAGTTTGACATTTCAGGGTCAGCAGAACAACTTTCTGGCAGATTGAAAACTGTGTCCTGGCCCCAGGGTAGATTAGAGTAAAACTGGGCCAAATAAAATGAGGTTTCAAAGCATCTCACTTCCATTTCACTGCAGTTGGAAAAGGCAGTGAGGGCTGTTTTTAGGGAGCACAGATGCCAGAAACCTTGCCTCTTTCCATGTTTCCCTGTCTCCATTTCCCCAGATGTGCTTCCTCCTCTTCTTTTGCAGTAGTCCCAGGCACAGCCATCACTGGGCTGGAGTAACCCAGCACAGGCTGGATCAGTCACTCTCCAAAGCATCCCTAAAATGCACAGGAGGGACTGTCCTCCTGGAGAGATGGGACATGAAAGCAGAGAGACGTATTCCCCACCCTGAGATTTTCCTCCTTCCTCTCCTCCTTCATCCTCCTTCACCCCTTCTCCCCCCTACCACTCCAGCTTTGTTCTCCTCTGTTGTTGTCATTCTCCTGCCATTTCTTCTTGTTTTCTCTGCCATCCCTCAGTCCACACACTCATGACAGCACAGAACAACAGCAGCCTTTTCCCTGGCTGGGGGGAAGCAGGAGCCCATTAGCTGCCTCAGCCAAAATCCACTGCTCACTCCTTGCTTTTAGCCTCCTTATAAATGAAAATTCAGTTCACTAGAAAGGACATATGTTTACAATCCCACAGCTGGTAGGTACATGTGTACCAGGAGCGTGTGCCAAGGTTATATAGACACATGCCACTTTTATCCCAGGATCCCATTTGGTGCCTGGGAAATATCTTCATGCCGTAATGCTGTCGAGGTCATTACTACTCCCTGTAATCCTCCATGAAGGTTTTCCATTTTCATTTATACACAGCAATAAAATACACATCTCAGCATCAGGCATTAGGATTAGTACTGACAAGGCTTAAGCTGAAATGTTTTAAGGATGCATTTCCGATGTGGATAGAATAGCTAGCACACAGCATGCAATTATGCTGCCTTCATGGAGGGAAGGATTTATGCTTCAGCACTGTTCATATCACAGTGACACCAACAGCATAAAGGGAATTTTTTTTTAAATGGAGATTGAATTAATTTTTCCATTGTAGTACTAATCTAGCATTATTAATTTATTTTAGGTTTCTAATGTAGATAAGCCACCAGAAGTGTGAAGAGAAATGCCCTTTCTAATTTCCTCATCACTTTTTTATTTCTTTGAGGAGGTTGAAATCCTGGAGGCTGCAGTGTGGGGTTGGCTGGCTGGGTTCAGAGCAGGGACTGGTGTTTGTGATGGCTCTGGACAGAGCTGCCTGGGGGCAGAGTGAGTGCCTAGGCAAGTCCCCGAGCCTGCTGTTCTTTCCCGATGCAGCTTTGAGCTCTCGTGCTTAAGTCTCACTACATCCAACAGGGCTCCAGCCCGTTCCTAAATGTGTGTGAGCGCAAGAATGTGCCTTGCTGACCTGTTAGTGCCTGTGCATTTAGAGCCCAGCTACACCTGCTGGAGGCAGGCCAGGGTCTTCATGGTCAGTGGGGACCACAGCCCCTGAAGCATGGGCTGCATCCAGAGGAGGGACAGAGCACTGTGGGCTGGGAGAGCTGACTCCCTTCCTCTCTCCCATCTCCCCTAAATGTCACAGCCCTGTTTTAGCAGCCAGGAGAAATCCCTGTCATCTTCTGCCATCTGCTTCTCCTCTTCCTCAGCTGGAAGGAATTATGTAACAATCCTCTGGAGCATCCTTGGAGGATGCATGAGGACTGGATGAATTGGAAAAGAATGGGAGATGCTTCTGGTGGCTGCTTGCATGCAGACAATGGGTGTGACAGCCCTCATGTTGCTGCCCCATTGCCAAAACACGGGGTAAAAACGGGGTCAACCCAGTAACACGAGCTGCATTGCCCCAGAGGGAATCCTGCCTCGTGAAAATTCCCATCACACACCCAGTCCCAGCAACAGAAGGCTTTAGACCTCTCTTCCCCTATCCTTGCATCGTGGAGGAACAGCTGGCCTCATAACAAAACATAAATTCCTAGTGCCAAATGAATGAAAAGCAGCAAATGGATCCATTACAGGCAATCATGTTTTCCCCAAATTTTTCTGAGAGCCCTAGTTACTTGAAGTGGAGGAGCCTGGCACCAGCCTGGTCACTAGGTTATATATTCACTTCTAGTTTCTGGCCATTCCACACTAAAATAAGCACAACTGGAGCCCAGCGGGTTCAGGCTGCTTTTACATTGCTAGATTTACAGTTGCTGGCATGCTGGAGATATGAAGAATTGAGAAGCAATTTCATATATTGCTGTTGCCACTGCTGGTAGTTCCCTGCCCTTCAAGATATTTGTTGTGATAGTATGGAACCACCCCCTCTGAAGGATATATATTTAAAAAGCCCAAGATGCTGAAGGATTGCTGTAACTCAGTGTGCTTGCCTAGATTTTAATATATATGTCATTGTTTTCTGTTGGCTTTTCTAATTCATATTTGGGGTTTAATTGCAGCCTTAAAATCTCTCTTTTAGCAGAAATAGAAAAAAACCACTCAGCCTGTCATAAGAGGGAAAACAGATATGACCTGAGGAAACCTAATTTTGTGGTATTGCTCCTTCCCTCCTGACTTTCCCATCTTTGGGGTGAAAAGATGCAATTTGCTGCCTTGCAGGATGGGTGCTAAAAAAAAAAGGCAAAACTTAAAGATGCTAATTCACCAGCCTTAGGCACCCCTCCATGTGTACCTGCCCCTCACATTGTGACAGTGCTGGGAGCTGAAACAGCCTGAAAAATAGTGTATGGTGGAGAATGGCCACCCAACAGCTCTGGGGCACCTCTCCATGGCTTTTGTACTTTTGGTTTTTTAGCATGCCCCAGCGAGCCCCTGCAGCTGCACTGAGCAGTGCACAAATGCAATAGCAGTAATAGCTGTAGGTGGCAGCTGCACAGTGCCTTTTGCAAAGCACCAGGCACTGGTGTCATATTTTAAGGCTGGTGGAAATTCAGCCACTGAAAAGCCAGAAGAAATGTGTTTCAGATGTTGTCTTGAGTCAGACACCTAAATAGTGCGAAGTCTTGTTGCAGTTGGTGGGTTGGGCCCCTGAGTAACTTTCTTAGCTCCTAGGCTCAGCTTCCACTCGAGCATCAGCACTGTTATTACACTGTGATGTAACTAGTGTATGGTGCAGTATTGTTATTGGTGGTAGGGCAGTTCCCAGACCCTGGAGGGGCTGAGGATGTCAGTGCCTATATGAAGGGCAGGGAGGCAGAGGCAGCCTGGTTCTGCAGGAGGAGCTGGCACTGTCCCCTCCCAGCTCTTCACGCTGTCCCCTGACTGTGCTGCTGCTCTCCTGGGCATTTCTCTGGTGCTCTTGTCCATTTGGTGGCTGAGATGTAATGCCTCCCTGTGTGGGTGAGAGCAATTTCTGTAGCTGTAGAAATGGGGGCACACACACATCCCCTGGCCTGGGCAGTGTTTGTGCTCACAGGTCTAGGTCTGACCCTGATTCACGGGTCTGGCCCCACAGCAGCTGCCAGCAGCCTGCATCCTGCTTCCCTCAGACACAATTCCTGTGGATTTCAGGGGGTCATTCCTCCCAGGACCTAGTACCCAGACCCCAGGGCCTCTGCTCTGCACTACATAAACCCAAGCACAGGAGCAGAGCACTGTCGATCATGCAAATTCTGAAATTTAAGAATCAAATAGCACATTAACATTGAAATTCATAGTAGTGCCCTACATGTCAGTTTCTGGGACAAAGGAAATCTGTGAGAAATAATATATAGCAGGGCCCTAGCACAATGAATATTTTCCTGGTATAAAAACTTTTCATGATGAAATGGCCTCATCTCTGAGCAAAATCATTGTATTGCCCAAGCTGTTGTCAAAAACTTTTATGCATTGACTCCTTTTTCCACTAGACGATATTTACACTTCTCCATTCACCCCATTGATCTTCATTTCTGCAGGAATTTTTTGGGGGGTAAAATATAACAATTTTTTTTTAGAAAAGGTAAACATTCAAGAATTGTACTCGAGGGAAAATATACAGGGTAGAAGTAGTGACAACTTAATAGGCTGTAGTATATCAGATGTCTTCCATGCTGCCATCTTCTTGGGGAAAGTATTTCTGTACTGTGCATTAAACCATGCACATGGAAAGCTGTATAAACTCCCTCAATTTTTTCTCTTTCAGGAATAAGCATTCTTGGCACTGGCAGAATGTGTGTGATGTACAGGAGCTGCACAGCTCCTCTGCTGCAGGAAATAGAATAAAACATTCATTCCATTGCTCACACATTCACAACAAGCCTGTAGATTAACTGTCCTTTCACAGAATACTATTTACTCGTTTCATAGGAAATACATTATTTCATTGATTTAGTTTCTATTTGGTGTGCTAAAGAAATCAAATTTCCATATAGAAAAGTATACACAAAGGATATGACCTTTTAAGTTTAGCAGAGAAAATAACTGAGTGAATGTAATTAATATGCCATATAAATGCCAACAACAACATTAATACACCATAAAATCAGGACAGTTAAAATGATATAGTCTGGAAGTGAAAAAGTTAAGTTTCTGGTAGCTTCATTAATTTGCTCACATGGTATTTCAGTGAAAGAAGCACAATGTCCTTATCTAAACCAGGAGAAGAGATATGGAATGAGAAAATATATTTTTGTTAGGAGGAAGCTGGATCTTTCTTAAGGCTTGACTCACTCCTGAGTTGGCCGCCCTACTTATGCAGTTAGTATCATTTTTCCAGTGCTTATACCCTTTAATTTTTCCCTAAAACCTCCTGCATGTCTCAGATCCAAAGCCTGTCTACACCTGTAGGTCTGTCAGCAGTAATGTTGTAAAATACTTGCATTGCCATTGCAAAGTATCTTTTTCTAGACTAAATATTTTTCCTGAAGTTGCTTTCTCATACAGAAAATTTCCCTCTCACGTTTGTAGTCCAATATCTTCCTGTGGGTAAGGTCCTCACAAGGCATAAATGCTTCCTTTGGTTCAGATAGGCAGCTTGTACCTGATTTTAACAAAGAGGTCTCCAGGGGAAAAAGCCTTGGTTTGGGTTTGGGGGGTTTTTTTTGTGGTTCTAGAATGCAAAAATAACAGCCAAATTAATACCTAAACTCTCCACCAAGGTGTATTTAGTGGGGCAGGGGTCAGCCAGGCAAAATGTGATCCCAACAGTAAGTTCTTGGGGATGTTACTCAAGAGCTGAAACTTCAGTGGAAGTCACTGTGCCACCTCTCTGCTGGGGGCTGGCAAATGCTCCCCATCACTGCAAGGGTGTGTTGTGGCTGTCACCACGACTAAGGCATCTGTCCAGCTGTTCCAACCTTGGGTTAGTTATTAGAGGTGAAAGAAACAGTGGAGAAAAGAGGCAAAGCTTTAGCTTAAAATAAGAGGGGATCTATTCTTCCTACTGTGCGTGCCCAGCTCCCATTAATAACAAAATGTTAATGATAGTTATGTGTTCACATCAAAGGCACAGCACAGCCTTTCATCTCACTTAAATCTTATTCAAATAATTAATGGAAGTAGTTGTCTACGAAAAAAAAATATTAAGAAATTCCTTTGTAGAGAATTTCAAGCTTTGCTGCCCCTGGGGAGCAGCTCCTAGAATCGAGGATGCTAACAAATTGTATTTAAGTGGGTCTGTCCCTGCTTTCCAGCAGCCTTGACTGCATTGCATCCTAAAAATTGTGAAACGTTATTGGCATTGCAATAGATAATCCAACCAAAATCAAATCAAAAATCCCTGACAAGGCCTATGTTATGAAAATAATCATAAATCTATGCTGTGGTAGCTGTGTGTACTGGCATTAAGCATTCTGCTCAGGCCTGTGTCGACATAAAAAAACAGGGGGAAAAGATGTCATCTAAAGTTCTGATATCCATTCTGCATCTATTGCCTTGTGTCCATGGTCCTGCCAAGCACAGCCACCTTGCTTTGGTCACAGCCACAGGCCTGGAACAGCTCCTCAGGTGAGGGAAAGAGGGATAAGTCCAGTCCCTGGCTCTCACCAGCTGGCAGTAGAGCCAGCCTCATATCTGGAGGCTTTAGGCTTCCTGCAAAGGCTGACTGGCCCCTGAGGCTGGGGAATGCTCTCTGGGAATGCAGTGCTTTCTCTTGCAGGGTTGTTCCTGCTAGTGCTGCCCCAGGGAATGGAGGTGGGGACGTGCAGCCCGGCTTGGCTGGTGCTCCATGTCTGGAAGGCTCTACACTGCTTATCCCTGGTACTCCAGCCTTGGGACTCAGGGAAAACTCTCCTCGTGGGCAGCAGGACTCCAGGGCTGTGAGAAGGGGCTTCAAGGCAATTCCTGCCAGAAGGAACTGTCTGCTCCTCACAGGCCTGACAACACCCACACAATTTCTGCTTCTCCAGCTCCACTCTGCCCTGCATGATCTCCAGTCCAAGAGAAACTCCTGAGACACAGCACAAATATTGATTTCAGGAAGAAAGTTTGCTCAGTGTTTTGGTTGCTATCTGGAGCCTTCCCTAGCATGGGTCACTGCTGTGTGTACAAAGCTGGAGCAAACAGCATTTGCTGGAGATGCAGAGACACAGCCTGCCAGGAAATGCTTCCTTGGATATTAATGGCATAATTAATCTGAAAATGATGCCAGTGTGGATAATGTCTGTAACAGAATGTAGTATCCAGAGGCAGAAGTTTGGTACTTTGGCATTAATTTATCCATGGCATATGGATCCCTGCCATTCTCAAACCATGACTCCTTTAATCTGTGACTTCCTCAAAAAAGACCTTGAAAGTAGAGGACAGTAATATATTTTAGAACTTTAGAAATCAGAAAGTTTTTTTATACATAGATGTGCGCCATAGAAGTGCCTATAAATAGATATTAAAACGTGCAATTTATAGCCTATCATTTCATGGCCTTTCAAGGCTAGAAATAAAGCCATATTTTACTGTGAAAATGAGATTTGTAGTTTTCCATGGCTTAAAGCTCCTGTTACTAACCCTGATGGGCTGCAAGATGTTGGACAAGGTATCTGTCACAGGTCCGGAATACATATATATGTATATATAAGTTAAAAAAATATCTATGGGTGTATATAAATTAGGGGAAAACGATGAAGTTTTTACCAGTAAAAGAACAAGTTAAGAGATAGCAAGGTAACTTGGTGGTGCCTGGGGGAAACACTCCCAGTGAGAGTAATTTTTTTCCTCAGTAGTGGTAACAAAGGCAATTAATCCACTCTCCCCAGCAAATGAAGTCAACGGCATCGTAACCTCCTAAGAGTGCTCCAAGGTGAAATGAACTCTCTTAATGCACTTCTGAAATAACTTTGAAGGTGCAGCAACTCCTGTGGCAGTGGTCAAGGGTCCTGCCAGCAGGATCTGGCTCTGAGGTTGGCTCGCTCCGGTTTCCCTGGAGCACGGCGTGGGATGTGCTCACTCCAGGCTTCCTGTGGGAGGGAAGGGCTGACACGACTGCAAAGCAAAAGATTAATTAACAAAATGAGGGACCAAATAAGCAAGGGGCTCAGTTTCATCCTGAGGCTTGTTTCTCATTTATTTGTCTCTGAGTGTTTCACGGGGCTTAGTGATGTGTTATATTTGTATTAATCCATGCAAATCTGTCCGAGGTGGGAACGTGCCCTCCTCAGTCACAGAGACCTCAGCTTGTCCTGATGGCAGGGAAAGGGGAGCTGGGACATGTCAGTTGAATTAGATGTCTAAAATCAGACTTGCTGTCCTCAAACCTCCTCCTGTTCCTGATTTTTATGTATATGTCGTCAGAATCTTCAGACCCACTTTTCCTTATAAAAGATTGGGATTTGAAAGAATGTGTGAACAAGATATAGTTGAGCTGCTGAAAATTTAAGTAAATAATTTAAATAACTTATTCAATATATATAAAAATTACATGCCCAGCAACAGTATCCCTCTTTTAGCATTACATATTTATTAAAACAATTTGGAGATGTAAATTATAATCAGTCATAGGTATTTGCCTAACCCTGAATTTTAATCTTAGCTGTTCCATCCCTCCAAATTAATTTTAAAAATGTATGAATTTTTTGTAATCTAAATCTAGCAAGATCTTTTAGTCAGAAGTGGTTTAAAATATAACTGCTCTGGCCCAAACCAGGATTGCAAATGGGATTCTGTCTTTAGCTAAAGCATAGTTTCTGGCCAAAGCATTTATTTTGGTGAGACTGTAGTTGTACAAGTGCTAAATTCACTGTAACCTTGTAATATGTAATAGTTTTTGAAAAAAATATTCTTACTAATTAAAAAGGGCCAGTGGAGATATTAACTTGAACTGTAGAAGAACTGAGAATTACTGTGCTGTGTTTGGGAGAGACAAGATGGGAAATTGCAGAAGAAACCAGAGACATTTTTGATATATTGAAATTCAGCACCTATTGTAATCTTCTTTCCCTTTTCTTCCAAGAACTTACAGCTTTCTATGAACAGAACCTCCTCTTGGGCATATGGCATTTATTATATTTGTGCTCAGTACAGCATTGAATTTTTTGAATTTAGGGAAATTTCTGTGAAATCCATTAAACCAGACACCTTCGGGAGATTCTGGATGACTTCTGTGGGAAGGCAGACTGAACAGGTTAAGGTCCTCTGGCTGGAAAAGAGAAAAAAAATGAAATAGATCTCTAAAAATCACAGGACAACATGGGGAGGGTGAGTAGGAGATGGTTATCCACTGTTCCTCCAGAGAAAGGGCAGGACAGGACATGTGGTGAAGTTCTGAAGCAGTGTATTTGATACAAATTGTAGAATTAGGCGATGCATAATTGAGCTGTGAAGGGTGGGAGCACTTTTGGAGATGTGCTGGATCTCCTGGCTCTGCAAGTGGCAGAGGTGGATGGCTGTGACTGCCATGCTGGTGAGGGCTCACATTTGTCACCCTGAGGAGCTGAGCAGCTTTGGCAGAGTGCTGGGGGTGGCTGTGCTGGGGCCTCACTCTCCTTCAGCTTTGGAAAATGAGGAAACAAGCCCCCCAAATGACAGACTGATTCCCAAAATGCTGTCTGCTCATTTAGGATTGTCCTGTGGCAGAGACTTTGTGGCTGGACTTGGGGGGAAGTTCCTGACCCTTGGGTATCGAGTGCAGTCAGGGAAGCAAAGGGTTAAATGTGGGGACAAAAGCCACAAAACCCACTTTTTTGTTAATAACCTCCATTAAACCTGGGTGAAGAAGTGAAGCTGCCTCCCGAGGGAACTTTTCAGTCACACATTTGTCAGCACTGGCAAGGACAGTGCTTGGTCCTTTCAAGAACGTGCCTGCAGTTGATTTTTTCCCAGGTCCAGGTTTCCCCTGCCAGGCTGGCACAGCCAGTGCCACGCCAGGGACCTGCTCATGTACAACAGAAGTGCCACGTGTTTGTCCTCTGAGGGGATCAAAGTGCCCTGATCTGCAAGAGATATGCAAGGGAGGGGTTTTAATTGAAACATTAAATTAAAAACTTTGCAAATTACAGGCACATTTTCAATTTCTGACCTCTTAGGCTAGGGTACTTGCTCTGAGACTGCCTCATTAACTGCAATAACTCAGCCTCTAGGATCTCTGTGCTGTTTGATGAGGCAGATATCCTATCTTTTCTGTAATTTGGCAGAAGATATGTAATTTTTTTTTTTTTCCTGAAGGCTGAGGTCCTCTAGTGTTAGGCTGCATCTGAATTTTACTGTAATGTGGGAGCTCAGCAAAGTGACAGGATTCTGCTCACTGGATGATTGGTATCTCATGGCTTCAGAATGTTTATTCATGAAGCTGGGCATTATGAACAAAGGTGGATGCTGGCAAAGGGATGCACTTGTTGTTTGAAAACTTCCTAGCAAAATCTTCATATTTAAAAGTTTGTCTCTAGATGATGAAGGCTGGCAGTTTTCTCTCATTTGGATGCTAATGGTTGCTCTTCCTTTCATAATTTGCATGGAAATCCTGACAGCTTTGTGTTAACAGTTACTGTTACATTTTTTTCTCTGAAGCAGGACTTCTTCCGTCAAAGAGAATTCAGTTTAGAAAACTTCATCCTCACACACTGTGAGTGCAGCTCATTTCCTCACTTCCAGATGTATTTAACACATACATATTCTTCAACAGACACACGGTTATTGAGGGGTATGGGAGGTGTTTCTGTGATTTTTACATCTTGGGAAGAAAGGCACTAAAGAGATGAAATATACCTTTAAACTGGCAGAGCAATATCTAGAAACTTTCCATAGTTATGTCTTTTCGAAACTTGTGGGAAAAAAATGTACTGAAAGCAGAGGTTGAAAAATTAATCTCTGAAAGTGCAGCTGTGCCAGTAGTGGGTGAAGCAGGGCTGGGAGACAAAAGCTCCTACAGTTCACCAAGAAGGACTTTCTTTGTACTGAAGAACACAACTCACCACTCCACAGAAATGTCTTAGATGTACAAAATTTAAAAACAAACAAACAAACAAACAAAAACAAACAAAAAACCCCCAAAAAAACCAAACCAAAGCAAAAAAAAACCCACCAGAACAAAACCCTACATGTAGTTCTGGGTGGTGGGGGAGAAGCTGCTTCCACGAGGGGAAGACTTGCAGCACTGACTGCAAAGAGGAAAATAGAAAATGGACTTGAGGGTCCCAGAACCGCAATCCCACTTGGAGGGGGAACAGAAAGGACCCGGCCCAGCTGAGCCAAATGAAAATGCAAAATGCATCCAGGACTAGACTGTGTCTGCTGGGATGCAGGATCAGGCTCCTCCCCTGGCTGAGCCATTAACATTAGAGACAATGTCACCACTGTCACAGCTGAGGGGATTCATCCCCAGCAGCCGCTGACCTTCCCAAGGGTGACAGGGCCAGCTGTGCCCATCACAACACTGCTGAGGTGCTCCATCATCCTCAGGTGTCCCCAGACCGCCCTGGTCCCTTTGGATGCCCCGTCACCATCCTGCAGCGTGTGCCTGGAGCTCCCAAGATGTGACATTGCAGTGGCACAGTCAGTGCCTCTGTGCTCACAGTTATTAGCCCCACACTCAACTTTCTAACCTTGAGAAGAGCTGACCTGCTCTCAGCTTACCTTATTGAACCATGCCTGGGCTCATTCAGAGCATAACATTGGTGCATTTGGATTTAAATTAATGCCCTCTCCACCCTCAAAGAAAACTCAAAGCTGAATAAGGACCCGTTAGAAACATGGTATATGTAAATAAAAGAAGGTCCACTGCAAGCAGCCAAGGCATCTCTTGTTGGTCAGAAAGCAAAGAAGGAACACGGGACTGTTTGGTTTATTGTGTTTGTGAAGGCAAAGGAAGTAACTTCCAAAGTACTTTTCCAGTTTTTAGTTCAGTGCCTTTTTTTCCATCATCATTATTTCCCCAGTGGTGTTGAACCTGGGGTCCTTCCGGTACAGCTGTATTGTTTTGCCCCAGATTATTTCCTCTCAGCCAGTTCCATGGCAGTAAATCTTTATTCACTCAGAGTGTGTTTCACAGTGAAACTCCCAAGCATGTCCAAAACCTGGTGCTAGAAAAATTCTGATTTTTTTCAAATATTTTTGTTCTTTCTTTTTTGTTGCCTGTAAGAGGAAATAATCACAAAATATCAAGTATGCATGGTGAATGGGATATCTGAACTCCCCCCCCCTTAAAAACAGCTCCAGATTTTTACTTGATATTAAGAGCTGAAAAGGCAAATAATAAATTTACATGTTCTAATCAACATATTTTTATTTTGCAGATATTTTAAAGACTAATTAAGGTCTGAATTTAGCTGAGCAACTTAATAAATTATTAACATTTCTGTTTAGATGCATAATTTATATATAAATGGAAAAAGGAACTTTGTAATGCAGTTTCAGTTTTAAGTGCAGACTCTGTATATATGCTTTGTTGCTATCCATTTTAAAAAGGAGCTTTAATAACCATGATTAATCCATGGCCCTGCATTACAGCTTTTCTCCAATCTCATGTCTTTGCAAAGAGTTAAGAAAAGGTACAAATCTTGAGTGAGACAGAGAATCACACAAGGTGCAATACAACCTTACCATCCTAGAGAGACAGATTAGGATTTATAAACTCTGCAGCTGCCAGGATAAGAGTGAAGGGAATGAATATTAAATATATGAAGGCAATGCCAAAAGAGAATGGAAGGTGTAAAGTCTGCAACATACAAATCAAGTTTTCCTCTTGGTGGGTAAATTCTGTGGCAATAACACCCAAATTCTGGATGTTCCATCAACCTTTGCTGCAGTTTTGTTTGTAAATAGGTGATGGGGCAGCATGATGGAAATGGTGTCAGACCAAGCTGTGGCTCCAGTAGTAGGGAGAGGAAGGCTCTGAGAGAAAAAATAAATCCCAGTTTGAATGAAAAGCACAATAAAAGCACTGATAGCAGAAGGAGTGCTTGGAGGATGTGTCGATTGACAAATGAATTCCTGAAATTTTTAAGGAGTTTCAGGATCCTCAGCACTGCTGAAAATATGTATTGGCAATTCTTTGCCTTGTGGCAGGTCTGTGTGGAGAGCTGCAGTGTCTGATAGAACAAGGCATTATCCCCTGCATGCAGAGCTGTGGCTGGAGTCTCTCAGGGAGAACCAGCATTACAGTAACTGAAGATGAGTTTAGGGCTAGTGAATGACTTAAATTTGGGAGGAGTATGGGATCCTGCAGGGGTGGAATTGGGGTTACTTGGAGCTGCAGCAGGCTGCAAGGATTCATCAGTGCCAGAGCAGAGGGGCACTGGCCCAGGGCTTTTGGCTCAAAAAGGCAGAGTTTAGACAGCAGCTGAATTCAAACCTACACCTTATGTCATGCTGAGGTTTGCAGAAACTGTGGCCAGTTCCTGTGCAGGTTGAGGAGAATGAAATAAAAGCCATTATAGACACATTTGTTCTGGGAAGAGCCAAGGGCTGAGAGGGAAATGAGTGGTGAAACAACCTGCTATGAAGGGCAGTGGAGCTGCCTGCATGCAGACCTGCAGGAGGATGACTCTAAAATGGTGCAGATTTTTAAAGATAAACCAGAAGAAAATGCAGTGAGAA
Organism: Cyanoderma ruficeps; assembly: GCA_008694505.1. NCBI lineage: Eukaryota > Metazoa > Chordata > Aves > Passeriformes > Timaliidae > Cyanoderma > Cyanoderma ruficeps. The sequence continues at coordinate 4,571,450 of VZDJ01000056.1, read as the reverse complement.
ACTCAGTTCTAAGAACTGCTGCAGCTGACCTACCAGCTGAGGCACTGCTCCCCACGCAATGCCTACAGGAGCATCAGAATACAGGGAGAGAACAGAAAAATCTCAAGATGGAAGGAAACAAGGAGCTTTAAATGCTGTGTGTAAACATTTGTATGGACTCCAGATATCTGGTGAGCCTGGAGAATGCTCTGAGGAGATCTTCCAGCAGCTTTTTAGTACCTAAATGGCCCCAAGACAGCTGAAGATGGGCTTCTTGCAAGGGCTTGGAGTGATAGGACAAGGGGGAATGGCCTTAAACTGCAAGAGGAATTCAATTAGATAATAAGGAAGTAATTATTTACCGTGAGGGTGATGAGACACTGGAGTGGGTTTCCCGGAGAAGCTGTGGCTGGCCCATCCCTGAAAGTGTCCAAGGCCAAGTTGGATGGGGCTCTGAGCAACCTGGTCTAGTGGAACTTGTCCCTGCCTATGGCAGATCATCCATGGGCTGGATGATGTCTAATGTCAATAATACAACGAAATAAAAATGATAAAAAATAAATACAGAGTGTGAAATGAGGTGGATTTTCATTAGACAATGCCAGTTTTTCCTCAGAGATGAGAGAGTGCTCAAATATTTCCTAGTGCCCATTCCGGGCAGTATCCGTGTGCCGTGGCAGCGCCGCCGAGCGTGTGGTCAGCAGGGCCAGGGGGTTCCTGGCAGGGCCACTCCTGGGAATGCTGCAGTTGAGCTGGACAGGGACAGTGCTGGGGCAGAAGTGCCTGCAGAAGTGTGGAAATGCACTTTACCTGCACCTGCAGCAAGTGTTAAAAGCTTACAGCAAAGTTTGGAGTGATCTCTTGTGTAAATCAGATTATACCCACAGCCCTGTATCCTTAAGGAGACACTCTTGTTTCTGTGATGAAGAGGCAAGGGAGATTATTCCTTCTGATGCAGGCTTGTTATTAGAACAGCAGCTAAAGATGGTAATTTTTTAATCCCCTTCCCAAAGAAACTTCAGAGAAAGCAGACCTTTTTTTTTTCCCCCTACTGTGGTATTGTTATATCAAAGAGATTATCTTGAGCAAAACAGATTTACTTTGAACAGATCTGCCCCAATAGTGCTGCAAAGTTTGGGGATTCAGAAACTGACAGATTCTGAAAATTGCATAGAAAATACAGGATTTGGGGGATTACTTGTTAATTGGACTTCTGCGAGGACTGGGTGTTCTGCCTTGTAGTCTGAAAATCAGCAAAGCCACGCTACCACACATAGAGATTTAAAATGTTTAATTATTTTGTAGCTTTGCAAATAAGGGCCTCTAAACCATGCTAAGGATCAATTCTGATTTTGAACTAAAACATACCTGCTGGAAAATAATTCTATTCTAACATGAATATCATATTTCATTGAAAGTAATAGTTTTTACAAATGGTCTGTTGAATAAATATCTTTTAAAATGGAAGGTGTTAGTTTTCCCATTGATAAACTGCATATTTAAATGTTCATTCTCAAATATTTTTCTGATACTCTTGAATAATCTGTTGCAACAAATCTAATATAGGTACTTGACTCATTCTTAAACTTATTTTTAGGCATTTAAGCAAGGGACTGAATCTCCATAAATGCCTATTACCCAGAAATTCTGTTGCCTGAAAGAACTCACAAGTGCCTAAGCAGGTTTCCAGGCAAAACATTGCAAAAAATATGCAGAGCACTTATATAGGGGACTTCCTAGAGTTCACAAGTGACGTCCTATCGTCCAGAGAGAATTTCCCCATTCTGTTAGTCAAAAAAGCAAATGCAACCCCACGTTTATTTTCTTTGCCTTTAAACAGGGCTGTGCATAACCCTGTGCAATGGAATTCCAGTGTTAGGTGCTAAAGGACGCAAATGCTCTGTTTGACCTCCTGTAACGTAAAGCAAAATGGAATAGCCTAAAACCATGGAAATAAAAATGGGCAGGGTAAAATTTGAGATTAAATTGATGGTTGTGAAATAAAATTATTTTTCCTATGTGTCTTCTGTCATCTCTCCAATCTGAAATATACAGGGGGTATTTTTTTTTCCTTGGCTTTATGATATGCAGCCAAATTGCTGCTGGTTGCAAAATTATACTGATAGAAATAGTGTTAGAAGATGCACTCTGGGAAACTTGATCATCTTTGTCTGGTCTTTTGGGTATTTCCATCATTGTCTTCACTTTGGAGTTGACATGGATACTGGCACCATTAGTTGTTAATTGGGAGGAGAAGAGAGAGATCTTATTTCAAGTTTTTCCAGAGTGTTAGGGAATGTATTTTCAACCAATGTCAGGCAAGCTTCCATCTTGCACTAACGCAGGGTTTCCTCTTAATTACTTTGCATCAATTGTATCAGAAAGTAGCTAGTCTTTCATTGCACTTATTTAGTAGTAACAATAAAAGATGGGATGAATGCATTAGCTGTATTACTCTGCGAAATAGGAAAATACTTTTTGTTCCTCAGAAAGACTCCGCCCAAGCATCTAGCACATGCTGTGGTTTAAATAAGCAGGCTGCCCATGTCAGTCCACCTCACTGAATCAGAAAATGGATTTCAAGCAAATAAAATGCCACTCTTGTTTCTAGCAAGTCTTGAGAGCTACAGTTTTATTTAGCTGTAAATTTACTGAAGAAAGATTCCTTTAATGTTTTATGACTCTAGTGGATTAAACCTTGTATAAATCAACAAATTAGCAGTCACACTATATTTGCGTTCAGAAGAGGGCTGGGGAAGGTGAAGGCGAGATTACTCCTTCCTGGCAGGCTGACCAAACTGGAAAGCTAAATTGAATGGCTTCAGCATGCTTAGAGCAATGCAGAAGTGAGGTGAGGATGATAAATAAGATAAATAATACACGCTGGCTGCAGCTAAAGCAGGTGTAAAGTAGCAGGATTTTCATTCTTCTTTGAAGTTTTCTTTTACTCCCCCTTTGGAGTGAATCAAAGGCATCTCATTTTGGGGGGGTTCTTTGGGAACTCAAAACTCATGACATGGTGACTTCTATGCAACTTTTTCTGCTCTGATATGTGTACCCCCCTAGTCAAATTTCAACAGTGTTGCTTGCAACAGCTGGCCAAAAAAGAATAATTCAGTCTCCTTAAAATATTCAGAGTCACAATGCCCTCTCATAGTTCCTCAGCTTTTGTTTGTTTGTTTGTTTGTTTACATAAATAATTAAAATCAGGAAGGAAATGTAGATAGATGAAAACAGGTGCTCCAAGTATGGAGTGGGCTTTGGGGACTGGTTTGAAACAGAAGCAAATGGTCCTTGGCATCTTGTGAGAATGTTGAATAGTTTTATTGTTCTTTCCACCCACCAATTTGGTTTCCTTCCTTGTAAGTAGCAAAGTGCTGCAATGGCAGAGGGGATGGCTCTGTGTCCAGAGAGGAGCAAATGCCCTCCAGTGAGATGCTGCTGTCATATTCCATGGTATGTTACAAACATGGTGTGAACCTGCATGTCTGAGCCGGTTGCCAATTCGTTATTTCGAGATCCAAAATCAGAACAGCACCTTTGGGAGAAAGAACCTGAGAAAGAGGTGTGCCTACAACACATGAAAACATTTGAAATACTTTAAAAAATTCAAGCCGTAAGGCAACTGGTTTTCTGAAAACAGAGTATCCTACAGTTGGTAGTCTGGAAAATTAATGCAAAAACACCATCTGCTAAACTTCAGATGTATGAATACTATTTGGTCTATAGAGAGTACAGACTGTACAGGAAACTATTGATCCCCCATCTGCCTCAAAATTATCTTTTAAGAATTTCTCTGACTGAATCAAGTACTGCATTAGTAACATAACATTATACAGAGCACAGCTTCCCTGTTGCTGTAAAAGGTGCTGTAAGAGATGTTCTTCTGTCATCCTTCAGCCACCAGAGCACAGAAACACTCTCTTGGCTTTCTGCAGGTTTATTTTCTGTGCAGCCAAGAGAACTTGATGTAGATCTAAAGTAGATGCCCTTGTCTGCTAACATCATGGGTTTGGAAGTGTTGTCAGATATTCATGGCGGGGAGGCCACAATTTGCAGACAGTGAGCTTCCTTCGTGTCTTCTGCCTCCTCATTAATAATTAGATAATATCCAGATGGTGAACCAGTAGGAAGTCTAGTTGTTGTTACTGTACTTCACGAAGTTCTTGTCCCCGAGAGCATTTGGGTTCAGATTTCTATGGTACACCTTCATCCCCAAGACAAATATTCCAACTCCAACTTGTGCCAGTGGAATTGAAGACCCACTGAGTGAGGTGCCTCCCTGAGCACTATGTGCCTCTTTCAAATTCCAGCACTTCCTTGTATGTAAATCCCTCCATATTTCTAGACACTTTTGCTGACCCTCTCGTGGGTAGCCATCAAATATCTAAAATCGTGTTCTGAGAGGGAGAAAATATGTCATTTGTACTTCATTGTAACAGGCTGCAAATGATTAAGAACAATTAGTGTAAAAATAGCAAAAAAAAAAAAAAAAAAAATTACAGAAATATGCCCCCACCAAGAATGTTCTGTATGTGTCTGTGTGGATTCAAGATAAGCAGATATTTAACTTGTTTAATTTAAGGGAATACTATCTTATTGTTGTGAAATACATAGGTTTAAAACTTTTAAATATTTATATCTGTTGTTGAAGTTCTCCTGAAATAAAAACTGTGCAGAAATAAAAGTATCAGATTTTCACCATAACTTTAGATTAATTCTGATTTTGGCTTTCCAAGGAGTTGAATGTTGGCTTGGTATACTCTTCAATGCCAGCATAAACCCACAACAACTCTGGTTTTCCAGCCTTTTTGGCCAGCATCCATTTGTCAGTGCCTGTAATTTCTTAGGGATGGCGTGCAGACTCATCAAGGAGCACTAAATTTAAAGTACCCAAAGGGTGTTACGTCTCTGTGGGCCAGATCAGGTTTCCAGCAAGGGCTGCACACGCTGTCAGTATTCTGTGAACCTTAACTCAGGAAATGGTGACACAGAATATCAGTCATTCCCTGTAGGATTCACAGCCCCTTTTGCAGATCAAACTGGCTACACTCCATATGGAGTTCCATTTATAAATTGAAGGTTAATATATTAGTGTTACCAGATATATCTGTTCATCAGGGAGCCGGTTGTTATACAGCCCCACAGCTTCAAAAAATAATTACCACCATCATCTCTAAGGATTTCTTTTGTTGCATTTAGGACCATGTCTAACACATTATATTCACATCTCTACATGTAATAACTATTAACCATTTCTAGGCTTTTGTGAGTAACTTAGAAAAGCAGCCTGATGCAGGAAATTCAGGGTGGGAGAAGAGCTTGGGGAAGTACCAACAGATGCTCCACTTGTTCCTTTATGCTTTTATTGGGACCCAATACCACTCACTCATGGAGACAGGTCCTGGGCTGGAGGGATTTGTGGTTCAGACCATTCCCCAGTGGATTTGCCCCAATTCAGTGCAGCCAGTAAGAGGATAGTTTTCTTAGAGCATGCAGGTATAAACCAAGTAATTTCATTTAAAGTCTTTGTTTCTGGTACCCTCCAACTGCCTGAAAACATCGAAAGACTGTTTGTTATCCCAGCCATTGGCTAGCCATGTCTGTTTTTAATTAATCCCAAAAGGGAGCTGGTACATATTTTTATACGAATAGTCAAAAAGTTACGTGTTTCAAAATTTTGCACATTGTATTTTCTGTCTCTGAATTCAAGGTTTGTGGGTCCCAGATGCCCCACAGTCATTCTAGGATCAAGCCAGGTTTTGTAAAAGCAGATCACTTCTCCACTGTGTCTGCACAGCTTTGCATCTAACCGGAGTCCCTGAGATCCCCCTAAGCCCAGACAGCCCAGCTCCTGCAGACAGGAGACCCTGGGACCCTCCACACTCACTGCCCCTCCGAAGGCAGCACTGCTGCTCATTCCACCCATTCCCTGTGTTGCCAAATGTCAGGTGGATGGACTGTTTGGAAAATTGAGATCTACGGTGTCAGTTACAGCCAAGTGAGTGGAGAGAGCCCGGGATGAACTAATTTTACCTCCCAGATGTCTTTGTCTCTCGTGCTGCATACCTGAGGGGTTTGTGTCTCCCTAATGGAGCACTCAGCAGCACTCTGAGCCATCCATTTGAACCCTGTAAAATAGGGATAACAGACCTGAAGTACTGCACCACACGAAAGTGTTAAAAGTGAGTCAGGTTGATGCTTCCACTTAAACAGAAACTGTGAGAAATTAAATGTGTTGTGAAATGCATATAAGCCTAGGGACTGGGGTGCTCAAAGACAATTAGCAACTAAACATTTCATTAATGAATAATGATTAATTATAATTACTAATTAAAATTCAGGATTATGGTGTTGGTTTTGAGCATTAACAGGAGTAATGACATTACCATTTTTAATGAAATTCCAATAACGAAAATTATAATACAAGTTAAAAAATTAGGTACAGGCAACAGCAAGATTAGGAGTTATTGTTAAGCCCAGAGGCATAGAATTTTCCCAGCTGGTGAACTTAAGTTAAGTAAATTTAATGCACTGTAATTTAATTACTAATCATAGTTATTCTTCACAATGGGAATTGATACTAGGTTTATATTTTACAAGAACAAAAATCAGAATTTGAGTACCTGTTCTGTCATGGGTGATGACATTCTGCTACGGCTACAAACAATATTTTGCAGACTTCTGTATAACATTTGGATTTAGATATATTAGAGTATGATTTAAATATTATTTATTTAATGATTACTGGATTAGAAATTAAGTAGTCCCTATAGGTTTTTTAATACAAATATAATGCAGCCTTTGTGAAGAGCATACTCAATGCAATTTTGTGTCTATATCAAATATATCTTTGAATAATTCAGAGAGGCATATTAGTAAATGTCAAATTCCCACAAGAAGAAGGAATTTGACCTACATTAATAAAGCTATTTAGGATTCATTAATTGTAGACAGATCCCTTAAACTATTTGCTATTACTCACCTTTTCATGCATAATGCAATATGTTGGCTTAAATACAATTCCTAATTTACATACTGTTGGATCTGTTGCTCTTCTTGCTATTCACTATTTGACTTCTCTTAACCCGCCTGACTTATCAGTCCTTTTAGTAATTTGCCGTCTTGTGAAATTCTCAAATATCAAGGTTAATTAGAAGTTATGTCACAGTTGGTTGAAGCCGAGCAATAGATGAAATTTCATTTTTCCTGAATTTTCTGGGAGAATAAGGAAGGATTTAGTGAAACAATTCTGATGAGAGACCTGACTCATCTTTTCCTTGGTGGTGAGGAAGATTGGTTCCACAAAAGGAGATCTCATTCTGTTGGATGTGCATGTTAGGAATATAAACCAATCTGAAGAGTTTTGCCAACACTCAGTAAATACGTTTGTAATTCTTCAAGCTGAGGTATGGAGCCCATGCTAAATGTATGTAGGTTCAAAGAAAATTTGCCTTGAGAGATAAAAGGCTTTTTATTGTTATTGATATTTATAATGAGGTCTTTGTGCTCCAAAGAGATATTACAACCAAGACAGTGAGCAAATTGGCACAGAACGTGCCTGAGTATGTACAAGTAGATATAGAAATGGCTCTGTAGGGAATGTGTGAATCCAGTTCAGTGAAAAGGTTGATGTGGTGGCAACTCAGGAATATTAAAATCTGTTTAAATTAGTCATTAGCTCTCTGGGCAGTTTGGGGCCGGCTCAGCCAGCAGAGATGAGCCATTCCAAATGTCGTTGGATACGAAGCTGCCGTGGGACAGGCAGAGTTGAGAGTTGCTACCCTAAATTAATGTGATGTGAAAGCCCCAGGTATTCTGTGGAAGACAGGTTTTTGAGGAATGATGCTTCCTTCTTGTGTTTGGAAAGTAATCAAATCTTCCTGAGAGCAATGGGCTTTCAATCACAGCCATGTGTGTTTGTGTTGGGGCGTTAGGGGGAGATCCTGTCTCAGGAGGTGGCAACCAAACCTCAATTTCACCATTACTGCTTTTTGCTTTTTTAATCTTTTCTTCTTTTTTGTGTTTGTATTGTGGGTAAAATTCAAATCAACAAACTAATTGTTGTGATTTCAGCAGGTAATTAATTTGAGGAAAGCTTAGCATATTGGCAGCTTTTCCTCCTGATGGTGCTGCTGGCACTGGCCTGTTTTGCTGTTTTTTGAAGAGACCCAGAAACGGAGCATATCTGTTACCGTAATAAAATAACCCCATACTGTTAAGTTACATAAAATAGCATGGAGAGGCAGCAAAGGAAGCCCAGTTTTGCAAACTAGGCTCCTAGGTTTTGTAATTAGTCTGCAGCAAAGATGAAGTTTGACAGTTTTGCTCTTATATTGCTCTCTGGGGTACAAATGCATGTGTAGCTTTCCGAGAAGAGCTGAAAATCAACTAGTACCTGGAATACTAATCTGTTATCTGTACCCTTCTGCATGAGAAAAAATGTGCCTTCTGGCAGACTGGGAACTGCATTGGTTTCGTGCCTCTCTTTTGCTTAGAGGCTGTGCACAGTGGTCACCACTGAGAAATCTCGGGAGCTTCTCCTTACATTAGCATGTTTCCCTGAAAAAATTGCACACAGGCATAAAGTACTACTAATATTTGTGACATTAAATATCAGCTCATTTGTATTCTTCTTCTGTCCCAAGAGTCCTGGTCAGGCTGCAGACATTGAGGGTAACCTTCCAGGCAGAAGGAGATCTTTGCCCGAGAAAAATAGCAAATAACTGTGACATCCCATTGTCCCCACTCAGCTCAAACAATCCATCAAAAATTGCTGTTGGGTGGTGTGTGCACACATAATTGGCAGGGTAAATAAATACAAAAGGATCTTATTAGTTCTTAGAATGTAAAACTTACAATATGTGATAATTGGGGAAACTTCTAATTGGATATAATTATAATCTTCAAAGCATGTTGAACAGGGTTGTGTTTGATCGTGTTGTTGACCTTTTCACTTTGCTTTCAGGAGAAACCCTTAGAAACGAGGTGTTGTAAAATTCATCAGAGAGCAATTAATTTGTGCAATTAGAGGGATATAATCTGAATTAATGCCTATGTACATATCAGAACATAAATGGACTTTAATGTGGCTGTGCAGGCTTCAACTGGTAATGAGAATTCATTGTATGACAACTGAGAGAATACATGAATAGGACCGTGCTCATGCGAGGCAGACTCGGTGGTAGTTCAGGCATAAGTGGAGAACCAGTACAAATTGTCATTGACTATTTGAAACTTTTGATCTGGTATGAAAAGGCAAAGCAATCTATTTTCTTAAGCCCAAGTCCTTGTCAAAAGAAATAAACCTTTAGTATTTGTTTAAAAATAGGAATTTTCTGTCTCATTTTACATTTTCCAAAGAGTAGGATGTCCTATTTTTCCTTGGCCTGTGTGAATTGAGTCCACTAAAGTCCTCACTTTAAAACAAGGTAAGAGAGAGCTACCTAAGCCTACTGCTACTGGTCCTGTGTCTTTGTCTCATATCATTAACAGATAGCAAAGAGCACACCAAAACTAGAACACTGCATCATTCATGTGACTCTGTTCACTTTAGAGACTCAAATCCAATCTGCAGGCACCATCTCTCATTGCACTGTTGCTCTTAGGTATAAATTTTGCTTTTCAATTAAAGGACAGGAAGAAGGATATGAGATAAAAATTGCATAAAGCTATAAATAAGAAGTAGAGGCTCTCATGAATCTGTTTTTCTTTTTGTATCTCTCTGGGAAAATGTTTTCTATTACTGGCAACTGGATCAAAGACACAGACTGGATGGGTTTTTATCTGACACATGTAGTCCAGAAGCACAATTTAAAAAAAAATAGGTTTTATTTTTAATTCAAACTTGATGATCACAGATTTTTTAAAAAATAATTACTCCTTAGTTTTCAGATATTCCTTTCATATTATATTTTTAGATAATATTTTCAACCCCCTACTCCACTTATTTTTAATTTTACTTCATTAGTTCTTAGTTTTCCGTAAAGTGTGATCATTGCCCAGCATTGGGTACAAGTCTTTGATATCAGCCTGGTGTGATTTCAGACTCATCAGCTGCTACGAGTGCTCATTGGAACTGCCCCTCTGTGAGCATCCGATCCTCCTCTCATTCCCATTCTGCATTTGCTAAATTACTGAAGCACAGCTCCAATAAATAAGCCTACCTTAGAATCTGTGCCAGTCAAAATATTTTTCACAGTTTTATGTGCAGGCATACATTGTTTTTATGCAGCTGTCTCTTTCTGAACTAATTTTATTGCCATACATCAAGCTTTAAAGACCATCTCATGCGAAACTTTGCCAATGCTTTAATGGGCTTAAAGTGCTAAGTATTCTTATTTATTTCTCTGTATTTACTTATAGGCACTGTAATGACAAGCAAATGTATGATCAGTGGTACAGAAAGCAGTATATTCAGGCTGAACACACTGCACAATGAGCATGTGCATGCTGAGTGTAAGGAAATCCAAAACTAGGTGTAGCCCGTGCCTGTCTTCTCCTCCATCCTTCAGGTTCTCATCTCCTGTGGGGAGGAGGAGCTGGTCCCCCCATACCTGCTCCCAATTCTCACTGTGAACTGGGAGCCAGGCCTGATGCCCAGCTCTCAGCCCACAAAGTCCTCCAGAGCTGATTTGGCCTGATAGGGGCAGAGGTGAGTGATGGCAGTTGTGGCACAGCTGGGGGGCACCAGCCCTGGATGCATCCACAGATGGAGTGAACCAGGGATAAGCTGCTTTGCTCCCTCCCAACAGCAGACCTGGTGCCAGAGGGTCACGTTTTCACTCAAGCTGGGGTGACCCCTGTGAGATCACAGCTGCATCCTGAGACAGCTGTTTAACTCTTCTTTGGCAGCTTTCGGTTTTGCTGCTGCTCTCCTGCTGTAGAGGGGTGTTTCACTCAGCCGTGGATGGGTCAGGGGTTCCTCTCCTTCCCTCAGCAGCTGAAGGTTGGATCTGAAAATCTCTGCTCAAAGTGCAGGTGATCCTGTGGCTCCTGCCCTCAGCCGCACACCCAGTGTTCAGTTGGCATTTGGAGGGGTACTGTCCTGGTGGAAGCTGTCGTGTTGTAGATGGGCATTTCGAATCAGAACAAATGCAGGAGTAGAATTAGGTTGTTGAGACATTTTAACTGAAAGAGGAAAGGGAGACTTCAGATTGATAAAGCTGTAAAAAGCTGTTCTGTGCATCTCTTGGAAACCTGAAGCTCACAGTCATGCTGCAGAGGCGTCCCTAATAACCTGAGCGAGCCCAGGGAGCCAGGCTGAGATATGTGTACAGTAGTATTCCCTCTGTGGATAAAGAGCCCCTGTCCCCTGGGGAAAGGGACTGTACTGGCCTCAGCCTAATGGCTGAGGGCAATTGCACACATAGGGTGTCATTTAAAATCTGGGCCAGGGAAATAAAATGTCTAGAGGGTTTGATAGGCAGAAAACATGGTTAGAAGTAGGGTTAAAAAAAGCAGCTGATTCTATCTGTTAGGTAGCAAGATTTAAAGCTTTGCTGTAGTCTGGCCAGCACACTTGTGCAGGAAGCAGCCATAGAGACCTGCTGAGACTCTCCTGGGCTGGCTTCACCTGTTAACTCTCCATGCCAGAGTCAAAGGTTTCTCTGCTTGTTCCTGTTTTTTCTTGTATTCTTTATAATATCAGTGTCCATTTTCTCCTCACCCTTAAACAACTTTCAACATTTTCATCACATGTCTAACTTAATGAGAAACTTCAGATACGCCTGGAGCTGTATCCAAGGCTGTGCTCAGATGTTGAAACCACTGCCTGAAAATTGGCTTCCTATGTAATAACCCAGAGCTCAGTGTATGAAGTGTACTGTGTTGTAGATGTTCTCTCAGTGCAATTTCTTTGAAGAAATAAATTACCACTGTGTTTTGTGGTGGGAGAAAGAGTGTTTTGTTGTTATATGTGACCCATAAAGATAACAGTTCCAGAATTTGGCACTTTACCTTTGTGGGTCTTTTTCAATAGATTTAAATTATGATAAAGGATTTCTTATTATAAATGTCTCTGGATTACTTATCTAAATTATGAGTGAGGTGGATGTTATCCTTCAAAGGATAAGATTTCTGCTCGCTGTGTTCTCAGACAAAGTATTTTCCAACAACGTCGTCTTCAGTGTTTGCCCGTTTTGGCACTATAATGAGATGTATGCCACTACAAAACTACATTAAAGGACTTTTTAATGCAGTCGGGAGCCACAGCTAACAGGCCTTCTATCAGTGTAAGTGCCATAGCTCAAACTGATAAAGAGCTAAATCCCTAACAAGCTCTAAGTTACAGCATGGAAATAGAAAGTACACTTTCTCCATACACGTTTTAAGTACCTCATTAGTTCTCAATATGTCTACATGAGCTGAAAGTAATTGATCTCATTACTGTGTATGTAAATGTGGCAAATTTCTTAAATTTTGCAACTTAGCTATGTTCAATTAACCGGTTTGTTAAAATATATGACTCTTCAATTAATTGTAAGGGTGAGAGCGTGAAAGGGAATATATGCATATGTTAGGGTCTAGAGGACAGGGATTCTGAGTCTCATCCAAATCTCAGCTGTGAAATTTTTGGATTTTGCAAAAGCCACCCTCTGTAGAACACAGTGCACAGTAAGGGCTGTTTGCTGCCGGGGTGGGAGGGCAGTGGTGCCCTGCTGTTGCAGGGAACAGGCTGGGTGGTGACTGTTCAGTGATCTCTGTTATCCACAGCATTCTTCATGCTATGTTTTTGGGGTTTTTTGCTTCTGAAACTTGTCTGAAAGAGATGCTTTGAGGACTAGGAGGACCTGTACCTTCCTGCAGCGTGCAGCCAAGTCTGTAGTGGTATTTAAACTGGCTTTGGATCCTTGCAGTGCACCTGTGTTCCAGGTGTGAGTGTTACTGAGGTGAGGCCTCTGGTGCATGGGGGGTGTGTAATGAACAGCCCTTGTGTACACTCCCTGCTCAGGGGATTTCATTCTCTGCATCTCAGCCCTAAGAGCAGTACATTTGCAGGCTGGATTTCCCAAGCCTTCTGAACACAAGATGGTAAATGCCTGCAAAATGGCCAAAAAGTCCTTAAGCAATCACAGCAAATTCCTCTACATCCTCTGCATCTCTGCACTGCAGCAGTTTCTGCTCCCCCAGGGCCGAGGTATTTCCTGTCCCTTCCAGAAGAGCCCAGCAAGAGGTGCAAGTTGGCCTAACATTTGTGAAAGGAGGTGTGAGAGGCTTTTTCACATGCACTCCTCGCCCTGAGCAGAGGCTTCACAGGCAAAGTGATTTCTATGGGAGCCATACCATGATGGGCTCTGGGCTGTGAACTCACATCTGGAAAGATCAAGGTACCTAGGAAAAAGTGCACCCAGACAAAAGAATTGGGCTAGAAAAAAAGTAAAACCATTTAAGAGAAAAATGTATGGTAGTTCAGTATCTAAGATACTGAAATAAATGTGATAAGACTGGGAAGTCCACGGTGGAGCCTGTTTAATACACTTTTGTTGAAGATCTGTAACTAAAATTGTAGTAGCTGTTACCAAGTAGGGTGATTTCTAATAGTCCTTGAGGCTTTATTTGTTATGTGATGCTCACTGATAAAAAAATGAGCCATAAGGATGGAACAACTGACATGAGGTTTTTATTTTTACCTTCAGAAGTTCTTGAGCTTGCCTGGACATCACATGTTACTTGCTAAGGCTGCCCTTAGGCAAAGCTCTCCTTGTCAGCAGTGAAAGCTTTGCCCTGCTCAGAATTATGAGATTTGGTTCTGCAGTTATTTCTTCCTCCAACGTTCCTTACAAACTGTTTTCCCCTCCTTAGAGCTTGTGACTTCTAAGAATTTTTTGAACAAAGTGATTTGTTCCGTTAGTTGCACTACATAAACCATACCTATAAATGTTTGCAGCATGCCCTGCTACTTCTTCTTCAGTAATAAAAGAACATGTTCTAGTTCTATTAATTCTACCTTTTGGAGGGCAAGGGGTTATTTGTTTTGTGAGTAGTTTTGTGTGCGACTTTACCCATAAACCAGATGTTAACACAAGACTCCACATGTTTGTGATCATTAGACAATATTAAAAGCTATCACTCAATCACCATTTGGGAACAAGAACACTGGGGGTTCTGCTACCTGCAAAGCAATAAAATTATTGTCTGACACCTTTATAACCCCATAACTGGCAATCTGCTTTTACATAGAATAAGGTGTGTTGATACAATACAGTGTCTTGCTGAGCTGTTCATATATAACATTTGCATTAGGTAATTTAATTTAAATACACAGACCACAATTGTAGATCTTATAAGTAAGAGAATGAGATAATGTTCAGATAGGTATTTCTGTAAATAATTGTGTCGTTCTGAATTAATTCTGATTATTCTTTACCTGTTTTCTGTTAACCTTTGCCATTTTTGCCAAAGAGATTATAAAAGACTGGATATTTGCAAACACTTGAGAACTATATTTCTATTTTATTTAACCATTCTTTTTAACAAGGAAACAGTATCAGCATATTTTCCAGTTTCCAGAGGGTTTTGAAAAGAATGATAGGAAACCATAAAACTCCTGAAAGGACTTTACCTTGGCTGAAGACTTTATATATAAAGAGATCAATTTTCTGATAAGATTCTCTGGAATGAAAGGACATTTTGTAATTTTAGCAAACATGAATACCAAAACTAGGGAAGGCTGATTGAGACGTGGAGCCTGATACAAACCTCATTATAGACTACAAAAAATTTCCTGGAACTTTTATGGCCTTTGGATGTGGTCCTTTAATGTATCTGGTAAGGTAATGGTCGAAACAGCTTCAGTGCTCTGGCCTGTTTTCTGAATGTCACAATGCTGCCAATTTCTGTGGAAGGGCTTTAAATCTCTGGCAAGTCATTTCTGGGTGGGGGGGAGAATATTCCAGTGTTGGAGCAATTAAAATACAATATTACACCTCCTCCCCTTGTCTGTTCCAGCCTAACATCGATAAGGAGAAGCAAAGTCTGGTTATCTCTACTGATTACACAGTGACAAATAACTTCTGTCCAATGCCCTTTCCGTGGCAGTAAGTCAGTGTTCAGATGACACAACTTGCACAGAGGAGACGTGCTCTTGTTAAAAATCTCCAGTGAAGGTGCCCAGCCCGGGGGCTGTGCTGGCTCTCGTGCAGGCTGTGTCTGCAGTGCTCTCATGGTGACCTCCCCCTCACCCCTGACTCATGGGAAGGTGAGGAAGACGTGGTTTGGACATGAATTTTTGATCACTTTGGAAGGCATGTGCGTGTTACCCTGCTGTCCAAAACCGGTGCTGGTGATGCCTTTTATAATCAAATCTGGCATGTCAGGAAAATGGACTATTCTAACCCAAGACAGTGACAATGTTCATAGGTGAATAGAACTCCAAAAGCATTAGTTTCATTTGCCTGTGGACAGTACTTGGATATTAAATACAGTGAGTTCATCAGAAATTCATGAGTTCGTTATTTTAGGAACAGAACTGGAAATCTACTGAGTTCAATAGGAAGGTAAACTTGGTTCAGTATCCTTCTGTCGGGTCAGGGCTTCCCTTTGCTCCGTGAACTCCCAGAGAAATGCATGCATGAGTTCAAAGCAAAATTGTTTTGTGGTTCTGTGGGTTTCAGTTCCAGGCACAGGCTGCATGGCTGCTTTTGGCCACATTAGTTATATCATAATTAATGCTTTCTGCTGACCACCAGCAGTTAAGGATGGTGACCAGATCAACTTTCCCCCTGGTCCTGGGCTTCCTCCAGCTGTACAAGGTGCACAGCACTTCCTGCACCCTCCCTTTGCCAAAAACTTGCCTCCAGTGCCATGCTTGGTTTTGTGGGATGTGTCATTTCCAGCAGTGAGGATGCTGCCCTTCAACCTCAACAACACCCTAAGGCTCACACAGCTCGTCTGCATTGCCTGGTGGCTGTTTTAACCCTATTAGCAGGTAGTAAGTGCAATTGAAATAGGAAGATTTCATTCAGCTGAAAATGTGCACAGACCTTCAAAAGGCAGGTAGCCACAGAAATAAGGAACATGGGATAGCCTGGGATAAACCCAGGGGGTAATTATAAGTGATGAAAAGCCCAGGGAAACAGGGCATGAACAGATAATTGATACAATAACTTTCTCAGTTATTTACCTTGTGAATTGCCCAGGGTTCTATTTTTTTTTAATTACTCTTTTTAGGTTGTGTGGTTGCCACGTGAGTTTAACACTTTCCAACAAGACAGGCGCTTGACAAGGAGGTGGATTGTGTTGCAGGTCGAGGTTCTGGGCGGCTGCCATGGAAAGTGGTTTAGACAGAGAGGCTCCCAGTAAGTGCTACAGTAGTTGCAAGTTGGCAGATCTTCTATGTGTGGATGCCAAATAGCCAATTCCCACTTCACAATGTTGAATAATGAGCATTGTTTCTAAATTCTTTCAAGAATAACTTCCATTAAGATGCTTGGAATGTAAATACTTCCTCTTAGAGAAGGTAATGATTTTAATTTGTTTTAATTCTATTATTAAGTCTGTTAATAAAAATGCCTATTTAAACTATTTAAGACATCCACTGAAATTCTACAATATTAATTGTATGGAAAACTTCCAAAGAACTCTATTCGTTTTCTTCCATTAAGATAACATTATGGACTTTTAATACAGCTCTTGGCTACAGCAATTTTTATTGACCTAGTTAGTAAATGAATTAATGTTAGTCCCAGTGTCTTCAAAATATGTGATATACTTCAAAAAATAAAGTTTAAAAAAAGTATTTAATAACTTACTCATTACAGCAACTTTAACCACCCCTTGATAACACATGCACATGCACTGGGTGAATTTTAGGTATGATTTAGTTTTGCTTAAGACTTTCTGGACACCTCAGCTAATGATTTTTCATCTCTCCATAACCTTATTTTTTAAGTCAGGTAGAAAAATCAATTCTTACATGATCTCACCCACAAGTTGGTTCCATACAAATAAATCTCAGGACGGGATGTGTCAATTCTTTTAATAATGCTCTTTCTGCTCAATCAGATTGCATAAATACACCTAGGTTACCTACAGTGGTGGCTGATTTCTTTTTATCAAATTGTGCATGAACTTTAGCCATGGTTGTTTGCATCTTGCTTCTATTTCTGACAGACATTGTTTTTTCTGTAGTCTTGGACAGAGGTTGCTCTGGTTTCCTCAGGGACTGTGCTGAGTTCCTGTCCATGACTCTGAGGAAGACCTAATCCTTTTCGAATAGTTCAGATCTGGTCTGCTCTGACAGCCCAAGCCCCTGCTCAGTCTGGGGATCTCAGCTGGCATCTCAGCATGGTGTTCCAAGCACAGGATCATGACTGACAGTATTCTAAATTCATTATGAAAACATACAATTCTTCTGGTCCACGGGACGTTCGGTATTTCTCTTGCACAGGCATTGGACACACATGATATTTACATGTTTTCTAAAGCAGTGTGCCATTAATTAGTCAGTCCCGTGGTCCACTAATGAGAATTTTACTTGAAAAGTAAAAGCAAAACAGATTGATGATGTCTGAGTTAATAGTTAATTGAAGCTTATTTAAAGTCTATGTTAGGTGGGTTATAGGTGAGCAATGTAACTTTTTTCCAAGGGCTGTTTCTTATAAAACAGCACTGTCTTTTTGACATGAAGACAGATGATTTAGGTTTGATTTGTTGTTTTTCAGTGAATTCATCCGTGCTGCATTTTGTATTCTGCACTGTCATTTTCATATGAGTATGAGCCAGTAGCACATCATAGATTATTTGTGTAATGCAAGTCCTTTGTAATGAGCCACCATCCTTGAATCTGAGCATAAAGCAAGAGCTAGCCAGAAAAGTGAATCTATATTGCTACCAATTCGTTGCATGCTGTTTTGTTTGGGTACTCTGGGCAGATTATATTTCCTGCCTTCACAGCTGACACCAGAGAGATGGATGCTTAGCCACAGTACAGAGTCCCACCAGTAATTCCGTAAGTGACTTGGGCTTTTCCTGAGTGCCCTCTTGAGGGCTTTTAAATTACCTGTAGGTTATTTACTGGGTTTCTGCATAAGAATCAAGCTCATTTCTGGATACTGCATGCCCAGATGTGCCAGAGTGACTGATTCCATGTTGTAGGAACTTGTGGTTTAGGTCTTGATCTCTTAAACACTTGCTACTTAATTTATCTTTATTCCTGGGCACAAAGTTGCTTCAATTTCTTTTCATTTACAGCTTTATTGGATCTGTCTGATGAATGTTAAACGCAGCATTTATACATCTGGATGTTCTGAGGTGAGCATGACTACATGTGCAGGCACTGTAGCTAAATCCTGTTTTGATATACCAGGATCTTCTTGGGGAGTGGGCTGGCAGAGACTGCAAGATGATGGGCAAGGAGACAAAGCTGCATATGGAAAAGAACAAGGTTTAAATGTGTCACTGCTGTCATTCCCTGCTTGAAAATGCCACCGTGGAAGCTATGTGTGAGCACCAGACCTTGCTAGTCTGAAAGCCTAAAGGTTGTGGAGACTTGTTAGTGGAGGTCAAGGGAGGGATGTTTATTTTCAGCACTGTTCTCACACTGACAACTTGAGAGTGAGAGGGATCCATGGATGCGTATGCTTGGTGATTTCAAGCAGCACTCTTGCCGCTTAGTTAGAACTGAGTAATTTCCGGCCAACACATCTATGCCACTTTGCCACTCGTGTATCATAGCTTCAGGCCTAAGATCTAAATTTGAGATTGTTTGGTGTTTGTTTATTAATATTTTTAAAACAGTGTAGCATAGCACAGTTATGTTTGACTTTTCAAAATATAAAACAATATGGTGATACTCGTGCATCATTTCAGTCTGTGCTAAAAACTCCTCAGGTAGCAGGGTATTTTTAGGGATTCACTTCTCCACATTTTGTGTAAAATACAGGGAGCCCATAAGGCAAATCTAACATTTGTGTACTGCATACTGCTGAGAGGTCAGGTCAGCTCTGCATTTGGGCAAACTCTTGATACAGTGCTTGTGTGGTAGATAAGAGATTCCTTCTGTGCATGTGTCCTCCTTGTGTGGTTCATGGAGATTTCTGTGTGTGCCAGTTGTTAATCAGTGGTTGGCAGGCTGTGTAATAACATGTTCCCTTCCCTGAACAGAGAAATAGAGGCTCCTCAAACCCCAGGGCTCAAGGACCCTTTCACAGCCATAGTATCAGGAGCCTTTTTAAGCAATCTGACCATGCTGAGAACAAAGCTGCAGTGTTTTCAAGGTCCTTCCTTATTTCCAAAAGCAGTGACTCATCTCAGCAATGCATGCAGGCTTTGCTTGTCTTTTTGCAGACCACGACGTTCTTATTTGTACAGAGTCTTGCCACACTAGCTTAGGAACCTTTGCTGTTGTTTCTACCATCTGGAGCAGCCTCTGTGTATCTTTCTGCCTCATCAACTCCTCATCTTTTCCACTTTCGTCTTTTTTTCTTAAGTAGATTTTCTCATCTGCGTATGCCTCTTCTGGCTTTTTTTTTTTTCCTCACTCCTTTATTGGCCTTGTTGCTCAATGCCTTAATTTATAATTTATTCATCAAACAGTGTCTTGAACAGCACTTTACATCACGGTATCACAATACGCACAGCTACTGTGTATTGCCTGAATTCACTTCTTCCTTGTATTTAATGCTGTCCATCTGGGAATGCAGTTGGTATGAAAGGCAGTATAAGTTGTAAAGTTGTATTATATTGTGAGAGAGACAGCAGCATCTGCTGCTATACATATAAATACTCTAACTTTGCAATACTTCAACAGAGCAAATGATTTGGGCGAGTTTTAAACAGAAAAATTATTAAGCAATAAGATGTATAAAGTTAATTTCAAAACAGAACTTGAGACCTTTAGGAATAGGTGTCAAGGACAAGGTTTTTTAACTTTTGTTTTTCATATGTATAATGTGTACTAATATATATTTATATGTCATATATTTAAATGTATATTTGTACATGTGTTTGTGTGTACATATATATTTTATATGTAATGCGGTGTTTCTAAAAATCTCTGTTCTTGGAGCTCTGGCATCAAAGGAAGCCATTTCTTTCTTCTTTTTTCCTTTGGTTCATTTTTTTTTTTTTTGACAAATTTGAAAATTGAAGCCTTCACCAGGGGAGCTCTGCATCTGACTGTCCTGGCTCCCAGGAGTGCAGGCTGCTTTTTACATCTGCATTTCTGTGCTGGAGTTTGCTGTGGGCACAGCACCTGAGCTACTCTGAGCTGCTTGCCTCTCTTTGCAGGTAATCTGAATTCCTCAGGTTAGAAGACAGATTTGAGAAATGTACCTCATAAAACAAATACCTGTGGCTTTGTTTGTCCAAGTGAGAATTAAATTCAAAATTTGATTTTCAGAAATCTCATCAGTCAAATAACAGCACTAATGCTGTTCTGACCTCCCAGTTGTGCATTCCTGGGGATGAAAGTCTCCACCTCTTCAAACCTCTGAAAGCTCCGAGGTTTTCCAACACCCTCAGGATTGCACAACTTATGGATGTTGGACTTTGATCTAGTGAGTCCCTTGTGCTGGCAGCCCTGCAGGGCTGAGCTGGATTGCTGGGACTGATCCATGCCCCTAAGCAAAAAGCAATCCGTGTTTAAATGTTCGGGGAACAAAAGCAGTTGAACATGGTTTATGCTCAGAGAATCCTATTCCTGGTCATCCCACGACTATCCCATAGTGGCAATCCCAAAGGCTTGTGGGTATGGCTAAAGATTACTGTTTTCATGATGTAACCAATGTATGTTGATTCTGGGGTTTTTCTACACTTATTTAATTTTGCATCCTTTGTCCAAGCTGTTGTTTGTCTGAACTTCATAAGCTGAACCAGAATAACAAGAGATGACTATTTAAAGAAAATAATTTAAATATGAGAGTGTTGGTAATAAAAAGAGCTCATCTGTGCAACAATATTACATTTGCCATTGTATTTGATTGCTAATGAATACCGAGTATTCATCTTAGCAACAAGCAGAAAAGGGGAGGAAAAAAGCTTTTGTATTAAATCAACTAAACGATGAAGTGAGTCAGTGGAGGCTGTTTTAGTGTTCAGAATGCAAAATGTGCAGCTCGTAACCATGAAATTTACTGTACCTTTTATAAGCATATTTTGATTTTAAATGTGTGGGAGATAAAAATGCTTAGTTTTTAAGGGAAGATGGACAGCTAATTTTTTTAAAGCATGACATTAATGGCTGGAACTGTAATGCCCTTGTTATCCAATCTTGAAAAAGTTTGCTTACAGTTCACTTCTAATGGCTCTTTCATACCATTATCAAATGACTGATAGTCATTGCAAGCATTTTAGCAGCTCTCAGATCTGTTATATTTTTAATTAAATTGGCTGTGAATTGTGTAAGTAGCAAAGGTTGACAAACTAGCACTCAGTGCAGCATCACTGCTTCTCAGTGAAACTGTCACAGGACACACATGATCTTGATTTCTTTAAACACTTTCCGATTCTTTTAATCTGTATCAGATGTTGACTTGGAACAGTAAGTAAACAGCTCTGGAGAGCAGGATGGGATGTTGCAGAAATTCCCCTGAGGTGCTTCGATGGAAGCAGCCTGGTTCAGAGTGCATGGAGCAGCCTGACCTGTGTGATGGCTGTGGATTTGTGGAGAGTGTGGTCTCTGTGCTCCAGGCCAAAGGACTTGTATGTGGTGTACACGTGCATGCTGCTAACACCGTGCCCTGCTTTCCAGCTGGAAAATGTCAGTGAAGTCTGTTATTGGAGCAACAGCCCCTTTCCTCCCCAGGGAGCTGCAGTTGTACCTTAACCACTTGTGGGCTGGTACCTGGGCAGCTGCTTGCTTGCAGAAAGAAGGATGAAAAATCAGAGGCTTTCCTTGTTATTGATGTGCCGTTTATTTTAAAGTACGTTTCTGTGAACATTGCCTCTGCTGCCTTTGTCTTTTTCTGCAAAGCACCATTTCAAACTGGTAGAGCAACGCTGCAAACATAGGAGAATGTGTCTCTTCTTGTGTTAGTCTGATTTGCAATGTCTCATTCAAAATTATCTTAGACCAAGTTAGTTCAGGCTGCCCAAAACCATGGGTACCACCAGCGGGAAGTAATGCTGTGATTTTTAGGAGATTAGTAAATCCTAAAGAAAATAAACTAATCTTCAGTATTTTGTATTCAAACGTATGGGCCAAATCTTGAAGATTTTTTTGGTTTGTTTTCACTTGGGCAAAACCATATCAGAGAAAAAAGACCTGGGAAAAAAGATCCAGTCTGGAGTCTGGCTTTTACTCAAGAGTTTACCATTTTTTCCCCATTTGTTTTGTTCTGCTGTGTCCCTGTCTGTGTTGTGCAATACATATCACTCTCTAAGAATATCCTAACATATTCTAGAATAGACAGAAGGCTTCAATTTTTAGGGCAAAAAGTGCAAAAATCATTAATTTTCATTGCACTCTGAGTTTCTGCTCTTACTTGACCCTTGTGTTTGCTGTCAAAGGACAGCCACAGTTTGCTTAGAGCTTTGATCTAAGAAATGTGATATTTTCAAGTTTAGCAGGCACCTGATCAACTTCTCTGCTTGCTATGGGGCAGCTGGTGGGGCAAAAGGCACTTGTTTCCCATCAAAGTGCCCTGCAGTGATTCAGCTGGGGAAAACAGCACTGGGGGAAAGTTGTTCAGGGAGCTTTAGAGCATCACCTAACAACCTCAGGTCTGGCTCAAGACAGCAGTGAAAATTCAGGTATATCCAAACAGGCGTGTTTTTGAAGAACAGAGACATTTGAATCTAAATTCAGCTTCTACAGAGGTTGAGTTCAGCCAATAGAGTCAGATCCCTCCCTGCTTCACCAGGGTGGTAGTTTGTGCTTAAATGGATTAGCAGCTATCCATATCCTCTTGTTAGCATTGCAATTACAAATTAGTATAACATAAAAGCTTGGTATAATTGGGCTGGAAATGAAAAATATCTCTTTATGTTGCACATTTCACAGCCACATTAGACTTGCAGAGTATTGTGACAATGATTACTTTTTGCTGAGGGGGAGAGAAAAAGATAAATGACTTCTAAATCACCACATGACTCAGCCTGCAAGCTCCGAGTTTATTTGTAAGACATTTATCTCCTTGTATACTCACCAGTAAAAAAAAATTATCATTTAATTAATAAACTTAATAGCCTGAGGTATTCTGATCAATAAAAAATAGTATGAGAACAGGGCCTGATGCAATGAAATATTGAGTTGTCTGCAGAGAAACCCATGATTTTCTTTAAAGCCGATCATACTGCTGCCTGGTTAGTTTGGGGAGCCTGCGTGGTAAAGCACAGTGCTCTGCTGAAAATCAAACTGATAGACCGGCTTGAACAAAAAAATTGAAGCAGCTCCTTGTGCCTTAAAACAATTTCCTCTTTATGTTTTCTCTGGGTGACCTTTTGAGCTTTGTTTCCCTGCTGGCGCTGAAACACTGAACGAGCTTCCAGTGAAGCCAACGGACGTTTTTCCACAGAAAGCAGGAGACCCTGGTTGGGTCAAATTCTGCTGCTGATGGGGCCTGGCTCTCCTGTGACGTTAGGTCAGAGCCCCATTACAGCTCTGCAAATCCAGAGTTGCCATGCTGGCTCCAGGGCTTATCCTGGATATTGCGGAATAACCAACAGCGAGACATGCCCTGGCCTCCTGTTGGCAGCAGCTCTGAAGTGAGCAGGGGGAGCTGCCTGGCGGGATGGGCTTTGTTTGCTTTCTCTCAGCCCCATTATGATTTCACTGCTTGCCAAGGCAGCCAAAGGCTGATCTAATGCTTGCTGGGGGAAATACGCAGATGTGTCATTTCTTTCATTCGACCAGTGCTAAAAACGTGTCCTTAAAGAAAAGACCTGTGGATATCGAGCACTTTGTAGGCATGCAGAAGCAGCAGGAATTTTTCATCTCAGTTTGCAGAGCAGCTTTACAGTGGCAGATAGAAATGGAAGCAATACACCTCTTCTCCCAAGCCAATGCATAGAATTAGCTCCATGTGTCATTGTGACATCAGTGGTAAATGAAGTATGGGGTTTAACTTGAACACGCTTTTTGAAACAAGGAGGAACAATGCTACAGACACCATAACTCGATTGGGAGTTGGTGGTTCTCACTTATTGCTTCATGCATTGAAAATCCCAAACCCCCTCATGGTTGCCCTCTCATCATTGCTGGATTAGGTGCCTTGTGCTGGGTGCTGCACAGCATCTGCTGGAGCATCAGATGAAACTGACAGTGAGAGAAAAAGAAAAACATAATGGAGGCTGGGAAAACAGACAAAGAAAGGGAAGGATGGTCGGGATGGTGGTGGATCTCCTTCAAGAGCAGCAGTTATGGTCTGACAAATATGCTGGCCTCAGTGTAGTTGTGGCTGACGCTGAATATCTGGAGCAGAAAAGGAGCACTCTCCTCACTTCCTCGGGAGCCTGCTTCACTCCTTTTGTTCTCACACTGCCTTTTTGAAGCTCCAAACTGAGATGGAAATAGAGTCAGTATTATTCACCTTTACTTTCACTGAATTACTGTAATTGTGGAAGGGCCAATTATGATACACTACTTTTTCCTGTATTGAATCACAGTACTGAGTTTCTATACAAAGGCGTCTTGTTTGGACGAATGGAGGCTCCTCTTTTTCTGTGCTGTTTTTATTAGCAGTGATTGTTACAGTTTTCCAGATTGTTGTGTTAAACCTTGCATTTCCCTGTGCTGAGGGAAACAATTATGGAAGACCTGCAGACCCCAATTATCACTGCAGGTCAAAGGGCATGCTAATGAAATGCTTACCAGTAAACACTGTAGGATGTGGTCATTCCTTGCTGGGGCTCTTTTAACCCCTGAAGCACCATGCATATTTCCCATATTTTTTATTAAAAAGATCAAATGTTCATTAGCAACAACTGAAACATGACAGTGGTGAAGTGTGATAATGAGAGAAGCCTCCGAAGATGCAAGAGAACAGACATTAAGAATGAAGAAAATGTTGTTTTCCTAAAATTTGTCAGAATGTTTGGGTTTGAACTAGCAAATAATATTTTCATGAAGAATTTCATCTAATGTCTCGTATTTTTGCCCTAGCATTTATCCAGCACTACATGCAATTTTCTGACTCACATGATGACTTAATTTCTTTCTCTGTGAGCATTCAGATGTCTTCACTCGATCACTTTAATTAAAGCAGGAGTCCTTACTCTCAGATGTGGACAATGAGTAACACAGCCAGCTATGCTTGTTAGGCTCAGAAGGGTTTTTTTTTTAATTATAGATGTGCCTATTGGTATTCAGTGCAATCCCATTTTAGCATTTAAGCAAGTGATCAGCTTAAGTGAGTTCAAACAGCTCTTAAGCATTGAAAGAAAATGTAAATGCCCTGCTGAATGAGGACATGAATCAGCTTCAGATTTACTGGCAAATTTGTCTAGAGAGAATGTCCTTCCTACCTAGGATCTTATTACATGAGATTTTCCTTTTCCTACTGGTGCCAAAATCAGCACAAGATCGGTCTTCACATCATAAACTGAAAATTGATGCTTTCTTTAGCTTATTGTCAGCCTTTCCCATTCTTTTTATTAAAGAGTGAGCATGAGATACTTCTCATTGTTAATTTTCAGGAGGCTCTTAAACTGTGAACTGGGATTTATTTTTTCAATAGCAGATTTATCCAAATTTTTATGGATGTTCCAAAACCCCAGAGATGAGTTGAAAAGATCAAAACTCTTGACTTCATCTGTGCCTCTGAAATAATCCCTAAGAGAGAATTTACAGCTTTCCTAATGTTCTCGAGGCTATCTCCTGAAATGTCTCTAGATGCCAGGCATTGTCATCTGCAGCAAACTTTTAAGGAAATAAATATGAAATTACCAGCTCAGCTAGTGCCAGTAAGCTGTGTTAGGAGGCAGTGAATTGCTGCCCTGTGGACTCTCTCTGGCTCCATGGCAGCTGAGAGTCCTACCAGTGCTTTCCTGGAAGCAGGATGGACCTGGCTGGGCACCAAAGCCAGGAGAAAGTGTGGGAAGGAGTCTGGAGGGTGGGTTTGCTCAGGTGGAGCACCACACAGAGGTTTGGTCCTGAATTTGCTCAGGGATAAAAGTGCCCACTTCTTGTAAAGAAATTGTCCCAGATGGAGAAGGATTCCCTTTGGCTGAGGGGATCAGGGCCACTCCAGTAGCCCAGAGACACTTTACAAAGAGTATGAGTAAAATCAGGCTTGAAACAGGTTTTGACATAAGAACAGATTCATGCATAAATGTAGTGTGGTGTTGGTTATAAATGGAAGAAGTGGAAATAGAATGTTAGCAGAGAGTTTATTTTTAACTACTATTTAGACTTTCCAAAGTGTTGTATGTGATAAAAACCAAAGGCTGGTAAAAATTCAGGTAAGGGCAAAATGTTACAATATTCAGTATTCTCTGAGAGTAGATAAAATACCAGAGAAAAATGGTATTGTGTGGTAATGTCAAAAGACAAAAACTTACTCCATCTAAAAATATAAGTTTATAATGTTAGCTAAATTAAGAAGCTATTGATTTTTAATATATGGTCTCCTCTTAGGGGCTTTTTTTTTTTTAAGCTTTCCGGATTTATTATGGAATGCTCTCATTTTGACTGGCATAGTGAAAGATATAGGCTGTGCAGCATGCTGGCTGTTCTGCCAGCAAAGTAAACAGCATTTCAGATAAGATTTGGGCTCGCAGCTTCTCTTAATGAGAACATCATCTTTCAGGGCACGGATTTGCTCATGTAACCAAATAGGCCATGCATGGCCCTATTTATTATAAAAATTAATATACAAAACAAACTCCATGTATCTATATGGGCAAGCTATATTATGCCTGTGTCCTATCAGCATAACTTAATTATAGCAGTGCTCAGCAGCTCAGAGAAGGAATAGCAGTGAAGCTCTGTGGCATCGTGGGGGTACTTCAGCTGGAGAAGGAGAATCCAGCAGTCCTGATATGAGAAGGAGCCATGTGCTGTATCCCCACATGTCTCTCTGCTGGCAGTGCTCCTCTTCACAGTGAGCTCTAGATGATATGCACAGCACAGAATGCTTAGCTCTACACTGGGGTTAAAATCAGTATGGAGTAGAACATAGGAATTGGTGCTGTGTGGTATTTGATGATAAAATTAAATTGGGTGTCTGTAAGAGGAATAACAGCTTTGCCATATTGCTGCGTGGATGCTGTTATCCTACATGTGTGTTCATTTTTCTTAATTCTAAAATAATGCTGCAAACATGGAGTGAAAAGGGAAATAACGTCAGATTTATAATCTGTTCACCAATGCTGCTCCTTTTACCATAACCATGATGCAGAGCAAGAGCTTCCTCACCATGTTTCCCCATTAAAGTGGGAATGATATTAAATGGCACTGTCTTTTTATAAAACTCACCAGGAAAACCAAGGCAAGTGGAAGGAAAGAGCCACGAGGCCCAGCAGCTGCCCTGCTATTGAGACTGGTCAGTGGCTTCCCTATCTCAGGGGCATTTGATAACTCAGTGAGATCTCTGCTAGAGATTGTCCTTCCACCAGTGCCACACCATGAACAGGGTGTGCTATACAAAAGTTTTCTTTATTTTGGAATAGGTTTTCACGTAATTGTAGTTCCACAGTGGCCTCAAAGGCAGTGTGTTCTCCTTCCAGATATATCAAGAAATCTGTGCTTTTTCCATTTTTTGTCTTTTTAAATTAAAATAATTTAGTTACCCCAACTGCGTTGCCTTTCCTAATATAAAACTCTCAACCAAAAAACATTCTTTAAAAAGTCTAGAGATGAAAAATGTAAACTAAACTTTAAAATTTGCTAATTGCAAATCCCTTTGTCTTTGGAGTGCTGCATAGCAGATCAATTCCAAGTAATTATTATGTGAAAAATGTAGGACTTTTTGGTTCATATATGTATTGAAGAGATGCAAAGCCAATATTAAAAGAATTTTAATTGGTTCGAGATAGTAGCAGGAAATTATTTTCCTTCATTTGTAGAATCAAAAAAAATGAAAGTATCTCAGCTATTAAATTTGGGAAAGGAGTGCGTATTTCAGTACTGCAGTTACTGATGTGTGAAATACAGAAAAATGTTAATTGAGGTAGGCTTGTGAAGTGAAATTAGTTGCAAGTGGACTGTAGATGAGCAAAGGGATTCTTAGGGTGTTGCACCTCAGCCAGACTTTGAGGTTAATTCATTAGAGATAATTGGAATGTTAAATAGTTTTCTATAAGGAATCGCTGCTACTGTGGTCAAACACTTTTAATCTGATTGAATCAAATGCTAATTACCAATATTCAGATTTATGCTATGCTTATTTATGTACTTGCCACCCTGATTACTTCCTTGACTGCTGATAATATTTTCTGTCAAGGGTGACAGCCCTTCAATCATCTGAAAATAAGGTCTTGAATGAGGGAAACTTCAGCAAGAGCTGCCTGTCCTCTCTCTATCCATGAAGTCTGTTAAAACACAGGAGTAGCTGAGCAGTCTTCAATGTTTCACAGCTGATTAAATCCTCACCAATACCTCCAGAGCAAATGCAATGCCTTTGGTGTGGTTCTCTGTGTGGGCTTGACAGCACTTACACACCACTGCACCCAAAATTCCAACAGTCTCTTGGCATAGACATGAGTGGGTTTGCAGCCTAAGAACCCAAATGTGGTGTGGGTGCCTTTGGGACCTAACAGGACTTGTTGCACTCCAGTCAACAGGACAGATCCATGGTCTCTGGAAGCTGGGAGAGGAGGGCTGGTCTTCCTGGCTCTGTCCCACTGGGCAGAGGCCATTCAGTGTGGTGGGCCACAGTGTCCATGCCCACATCCAGGAGTCAGACAAATCAAATAATACAGGATATATTGTCCACAGTAAGAGCAGAACACCAAGGTGAGTTGTCAGGAATGAAGAGAAATGCTGATTTACACCAGAAAGCCAAATACAAACCCGTACCCTGTCACAGATTTTCTTTTTTCTCTCCTTTATTTATGACTGTGACATCAGTGTCCTTTGCATCTATTTACTCTTACCTGGGGTCTCAGGCTTGCATATTTCATTTGCCCAGATGGGCTGCACTGCTCTGTGAAGGATGATCTCTGTGTGCTGGAGAGGTGCCTGTGCCAGGTCCCATGCATGTTATCTCTTATTTATTGCCTCCCTGGCGACAGGCTGTCGCCAACAGGCGGATAATTAGAATGGCTCAGCCTGGAGACCTGTGGAAAGTCTGAGTACTTTCATAATTAGCCCATAAATGCTGTAGGTTTGTGCTAGAATCCTCTACAATTTCCACTATCAGAAGCTCAAAGTTCTTTCTTTAGTGATATATTTATCTTTTATTCTTTCAAAAAGAGGAAACCTTGCATTATGGATCTATTCTCATTTGTGTTGACTTACTTTTGATGGCTTCCTATTTAAAACAGACAGTTTTTGCTTGTGGAGAACCTTGGAGTAATTTAAAGAGAAAAACAGTTCCTCTTTCTGCTTATGCTCCCACCCTGTACAGAAAGAGAAAAAGCAAAAGGAAGAAGTAAGAATAGGAGAAAAGTGTTATCAGAAACAGCTAAACCAACAGCATAATCTGCAAGTTCTCTGTGTACTGTTATGATATCTGAAACATAATTATCAAGCTTAAGTTAATTAGACTAATGCTTAGAAAATCTGGCATGGCAGATTGTGGTAAGTAATTATATATACCGATTAAAAGATGTAATATGCAGCGAGCAAAAGCAAAAAGAAAACTCCATTTGATACAGCCAGTGAGCACAGACAATTAAGAAGTCAAGTAGATGAGCACCGACAAAGATACTGAACTTCGTGGAAGATGATGGGCAAGATGCCAATTTTTCAGTGGAACAGATTTTGCATAGTATCAGTCAAACTTTTGTTTTATGAAAATCCGTGCTACTGTTTCCTAACTGAAATACATGAAGGGCCACTTGCTTTTGCATTAGGGCTAGCTGACATGAATACAAGGGAATGTGCAAACAAGAATGTGACATTGGAGTACTAGTTTACATATATATAGAAGTTGTGTAAATGGCTTTTCTTAAAAGCAATTCACAAGATGTCATACGAGAAATAAAGCTGTGAAGACAGTGTCTTCTGCAATTAAGTTTAATAATGATTATGGGTCAGGATGAATGGGGAGAGCTTGTGTGCCTTTGTACCACACAGTATGTGCACAGGAAAACCCTGAAACACGCTGAGAACATGATTTTTTAATTTTTTTTTAACTTTTGCTTGAAGAAGAAAGTTTCGCTTGAAGAAGAGGGTGGTTTAAAGAAAAAAGACCTAAAGAAAGGAGAGAAATGTAACAAGAGACCTGTGAAAGAAGTTCTGACTGCAGCTTCAAAATGTGTCTAAATAAATAAAATTGTTTTGCAAGTTCTCCTCAAAGTGTGTGACTGTACAACTGATTCCCCAATCAACTCCCTCTTGAAGGAGGAGTGAGAAACCTGCAAACTCCTAGTCTGGTAAATTCAGATGAAGCAAGTCCATGCATGATCCATTCTCAGAGCATTTAATCCACAAGGTTTTGACTGCGCTTCTGGAATAGCGTACAAGTTCTTCTCAGCAGAGCCACGTGTTTTATTCATATCTGCTGGAAATTGCTTTCATTTCCGTTGATCTCATTGTTTCCTAAGGCGTGAACAAACTGATTGAGCTGAAAGCATACAAAATTACTTTTTGTCTTTGAAAATTGAGAGTGTTTGGGTTGCTTTAGGTTGTCTTTGTACCTTTCCTCCATCCTGCATGGTCACGTGCTTCACCCCCAAGCAGTGTGGGATTTTCTGTAGCTCTGGAGCATGTCCTGTGGATTATGCAAAGAGAAGGTGGTGATCTGCTGCCAGGGTATCGTCACCAGAACAGAACCTGCAAAAATATTGCAGACTAAAAAAAAAGTTCCTGTGACTTTTCAGATGAGAACTTGTAAAATATCTGTGCTCAAAGGTTTTAATATTCATTCTGTCCAAAAGCAATGATACTGAAGTCTACATATTAAATAATAATTGTTATGCAAATGCTATCAGTTTATGATTTCTACACAGAAACATGGGATGTCTGGGAGGTTTTAGCACGGGCAAAAGCAACTGTTTTTTCCTAGGCAGTTTAATAATATTTTCAATATATTTTCATCAAAAACACCTTTCTACTAGCAGAAGCTATCAGCCTTAATTAACTGCCAGTCTATCCAGATAAAATTAATTTTTCCCAAATTCACAGTCCCTTCACTTAAATTAATTTCAGAGTATTCTATTTCATGGCTATTATGCCATCCTTATTTTTCTGCATGGGCATTTTGTGGGTACAGCTTATTCCTCAGAAGAAGGATTTCAACAGAAGGCAAACACTGCAGCTTGAAAGAGGGAAAAAAAGATTCCTCCTTCTCAAAGTGAAGGCAGCCTGTGCCCCTCCACCCCCTGAAAAGTCACTGTTGTCCCAGTCTAAGTTTCGAGGAGTAAATAAAGGCTCCTGTATTGAGCCCCTTATCCATGACTCTTTCTATCCTTTGATTTCAGGTATGAGTTCAGAGGTTCACCTGAGGGGTGAAGGTGTCTGCTTGAACAATGCTAAACTGTTCTTCACTTTCCCTCTTACACATCCATCCATCCATCTCAAACAGAATCTAGGACCATATTTGCTATGGGTAATATATCTTCGTGACTTCTGTACAATAGGGAAAAAAATTATATGGGCAAAACCTCTTGTGACATCCCTTAATAAGACAACTTCCTGCATAAGTTTTACAGCAATATTGATGGACTGGGAAAACTGGAAGAGGTGATTGACCATCTGAAATCTCCTCTTCTGCTCCCAGTCACTGGATTACTGAGACGTGTGAGCCTCCACTGGACTTAAAAACTGTTCTAGATATTGAAGATTTTCTTCCCTTTTACTGCTGCTACTTTAGGAGATGAATTTACAGACTCTGGGGCATTTGCCCTTGATAAAATTTGTTTGGTTCTTATCCCACTAGGTCAGTGGAATATCAATAGATTCTTAATGCAGTCTGTCTTTTAGAGTTTCTTTCATTTCTCAGAGCAAAAGTAAATGTCATTCATATTGGCAGGCTGTAATAGGAACATTGACATAGTAGTTTTTAAAAATATACACAACTTCTTTTAAATAGTCTTTGTCTCTCTCTTATGTTTCTTCAATGTGTCTATAGCAATTACAAGGTTAGATATCCCTTAAGATAGTGGAAAAGGTCATTTAGTTGACTTTTCTACCCCATGCCTCAGTGAAATATTCATGGTGCAGCTCAGGTATTGGGCTTGGGTTTAATGTTTCGTTGCATTTCCATCTGTTTTGTTGTTGCAGTTGTTGTTGTTGTTTTTTCCCTTGGAGGGGGGTGAGGGAGCATGGAGGCAGCAGTGAGGGATGTTGGCATGTGAGTCCAGACCTGATGGAAAGGAAGAGCAGTGAATCTGCAGGAGCAGAGTAGCTTCTTTGATCCACACTCTTTTCTTTTTTAACATTGAAAGTCCTTCTGGTGAAAATCTGCCATTATTCATGTGGCTCATCACTAGTAGGTGTGGTAGGCTCTGTGCCTCCTCAAAGGCTACCAAGCCACATTAAAGTAGCCTTTTATATTATTTGGAAAGCTCATTTATGTGGCAGCACAGACACTGAAGGCCAGCTCCTCACTGAGCCAAATGGCATTAACAAGTTCCAAGGGGTTGTGTGCAGCAGCAGAGCTTCCCAGGGCACTGCAGGGTCTTGGTGCCAAAGGGCAGCACAGAGAGGGGTGAACCTGCAAGGGGGTGCAGAGCACCAGGAGGACTTGGCAGCAGGTGCCCAAGTCCCATGGCCACAGCCAGCTGCCACCACCCAGCTGTCACAGGCCTGGGGACACCACAAGGACACAGAGACCTGGGCAGGCAGGGTTTCTCTTCAGTGAGTTTCTCACTGATGAGTTTTAAGCTTTTTGTGATTGTTTTTACTGTAATGAGAGTGTTTGGCCCATAATATCTCACCAGGAGTTTTCAGATGCTTTTTGATCATCTTGCTCCTTTCCAGCATTTCCCTCTTACTGCTGTTGATTTAAATGTCATGACATTTTAAACATGACTTATTATAACAAAACAGTATATAAAACAATATGCTGCATAATAAATGCAGCCGTATTTTTTTGAGTGAATGTTAAATGAGAGCAATTTATTCCTCAACCTATTTTACTGCCTACTTACTAGGGGGTATTGGCTGCCTAAATCCCAGGGAGGCAATCTCAGTGGTGAGGTAGCCTTGCATGTGCAAGGCTGAAAGCTAAAGAAGTATTTGAGGGATGCCTGGGGGAAAACGCTGTCCCAGGGATGTAGCTTTATCCAAGAATGCTGTGATCCTGAGCACTGTGGGGAAAGCAGAGCAGACAGGGTCATCCTGGGAAGGTCAGTTGCTGGGTGAGGGGTCCCCTGAGAAGCACACACAAAATCAGCTTTGAAGCCCCCACGGTTCACCTCAGATATGTGGTTTGTATCATTCCAGAGACTGAAGTCTCCGTGAAATCCTCCTACAGTCACTGGGGGGAGTGACTCAGAGTATGAGTTACTTCATGTTTTCATCTTCGTTTCAGAAAGTGTTCCTGAGGGTGAGGATTTTTTTTAATAGAATAATCTAATTCCCCAAAGAAGAAGAAACACACTCTGACCACTGTGGGCTGTTCCTGCACATCCCAGAGATGTGGTGAGAGAGGTGGGACTCCCCCCTGGAGATGAGGGCATGCTCCTATTCCCCTGCATGGTGAACTGGCTCTGTGCCAATGCCACAGGACCCGCAGCTGATGTCCTTTGTGCTGTCAGAAAAAGACAAAGAAAGCAAATAAACCAAATCAAACTCCTTAACACACATGTGTTTTCATTGGCATGTCATGAATCTTACTGAGAGTATGGCAAATATTTGTCTAAAGTTAAGAAGATTACAGAGGGAAGTTGTGACTTTGAAACTCACTGCAGCAGGAGCCAGAATACATCACCCTGCTCCAGGCACCTCGAGGTTATCTCGGCTCTTGGAGTGGAATGTGCACATCTCTATGCAGCTCTGACCTCTTGGGAAGAGGCTTTCAGTCAAGTAATACATGCACCTGCATGAAATTTTTGAATCACTGACTCTATCCTTGATTAAAGTGCTTTTCCTTGATTAAAAATAGCCTTTTTCCAAATGAGTGATGTTGCATGGCAGGCTGTGCACGCAGGATAAGATTTCCTCCAACATTATCACACTGATGCCATTGCTATTTCTTAGCCAGGTCTCTGTGTGACACATTTCTCTTGTGTAGACAGCCCTCTGTAGCCAAGGCCATTAAGAAGCTCCCCACAAAAATCCACCTTCTCTTCCCAGGTGAGGAAGACTACAGAGGTGTTTCTAACATTATCTGCTAACTTGGAGAATAAATGGGCATGGTGAAAATGTATCTAAACACTTTTATAGATTCTTGCCTGGATTCAAATCAGGTTGTAAATAGCAGTTCCCCAAGCCTTTGGCAGGACTTCTTACCCCAGTGGATATTCCTTCAAGTATCTTCTCTATAATGTGCTCACTTTCCAAGAATTTTATCTCAGTTGGAGCCAAACTGGAAGTCTGTCAAGATCTGAGCTCTTCAGAGTGCAATCTACATATTTCACCGAATAGCAAACGTGTTTTCTATGCAACTGTCGTTCTGCTTGTGGGCTTACTTGTCTTTTATATTTTCAAAAGCAAATTTCTTAAGAGTCCTTTTATTTTTAGTCCTTTTTTCTTATCAGAATTGTTAGAATAGAATTTGAAGAGTTTATTTTAGCAAAGCACTCTAACACGTATGCTTAAGGGTTTTACTTAACCTTTATGTGTTTTCACAAAATTCTCTTCATCTAAGTGCTAAATAGGGTGCAGTTATTCATATGTCCATGTGAAGTGTGAGGTTCAAGTCTTTCCCCAAAGCACAACAATAAAATGGAATAAATATTTGCAGTCACTATGACAAAGAGTCGACAGGAGGGGAAAGAACCACCACTCTCTAAAACACAGCTTTGATGAACTGAGTATTCCAATGGAATATATGCTTTGCAGCAATATCAGCAGCTGTGAGGTAGCAGCATATTTCATGCAGAAGCAGTAAAACAATTGGAGAAGGATTTTCCAGTAGATACTTAAAAAATTGTCTCATATAAAATGCAGATAATTTAGGCTTTTTTCCCATCTCCTTAAATAATTCAGATTTAATGCGGCAAGTAAAACCCACCCCAAAATCAGGGATTTCTGATTCATGCAAACACAGATATCTGTATGATATAGAATCATAAGCAAAGTCAGCAGATGAGAAAATTATAGGATGTGGGTTTTTTCTGCAGTGTTCACTGTAAATTAGAGCAATTAAATTACAGCAGTTTTGTAGCTGTAATTAAATATGGAGTCAGGCCCAGAGACGCAGAAAGCACTGAACTGCCTGAGCTGCTCAGAGTGTGAGGGGGAGGAGTGAAAAAGGAACTTGGAAAGGGGTCCTGATCCCACAGCAGCTGGTGGGGGCAGAGAGGCCTCCAGCACTGCATTAACACAAAGTCTGCTGGGTCTTCTGTGGGGTCAAGGGGAGACTGCTGGGCTGGTTCTCTGCCTTGCTTTGCCTTTCCTGGGCCCGGAGCAGAACAGGGGCAAGCCTTAGATGGAAGACAAGCCCAGGGCTGGGAGCTGCTGCAATGATTTCCTCCCAATGATTTTTCCCCGGATGTGTAAGGCCGTGTGATTGCAGCATCCCTGAGAAGCTGCTTCGTGAAAGCTCTGTGTTTCATCCATTATTCTTTCATTTTACGTTTCAAGTCAAGTCGAGACTTGAGCCACAACTGAAGGCAAATGGGATGGAGGCAGGAGGCTCAGACTGGCAGAGGAGGGCACCTACCAAAAGCTCACACTCCTTTCAGCAAGACAGCAGAAAGTGAGGAAAGGCTGGAGCATAGCAGGAGGTGCAGATAATAGCAATAAATGCTGCATTTAATCACATTGTGCGGTGGGGTGGAAATGAAGTCTTACTCTGAGGTTATAAGTGAAATACAAAGAGAAGTGAAAGGAAAGAAAGCACTGGGGGGAAAGAGCAAGGAGGTCAGAACCAGGGGGAACAGGGAAAAGGAAACAATTCAGGAGTTAAGTTGTAAAGGCAGTACCAGAGGAGGCTTAGATGGCTGAAAGTCATCACCAGGACCAGGAGACTCCCAGCACCATCAAAGGGCTGAGGAGCTGCAGCCAGCTCAGCCCTGGAGTTTTTCTCCCGTGGGGGGGATGCTCCACCACGGCTGCAGCACAAGAGGAAGAGCAGGGGTGTGCTCTGGAGTGTATTGATCACACGACTCTGCTGCCAGGAGGGAGTTGGGGGAAACAAGGTGTAGCAGCCCTGGGATCAAGTTTGTCTCCAGACTCTGGGAAAGGGTTGCTGCTGGTGAGAAGAAATTAGATTTTCAGCCTCCTCATGGTTCATGTGTTAATCTGATGTTGAGATATCACTCTGAATATTTTACCACAGTGTAGGTTTTAAGTATAGAAAAGATGCCTGGATATTCCAAGGTGTGCTGGCAATAATGAACACCAGCAGCTGGGTAATGCCTAATCTCATTCAAGCCACTGGCAAAAATTCTTTTTTTATTATTTTTTATTAGCTGCTAGTTTCGATAATACTATATTTTATAATTGCTGAAGCAGCTGAGTTTTGTTATGTTGCTGCAGTTTCATGTAATTAGTCTCCATCACTATAATTTTTCTTTTAGTTAAATGCATTGGAGGTTATAAACTCTTAACTATCAACTATAAATATTCATGGGGAGTGAGAACAGTTCTAACTACCATAAAAGCTTTTTCCCAATAATTTTGGCTAGTGCTCTCTGTTTACACTGGTTGCTTTTCTGATGGTGTTATGGCATAAGTAGAAAAAAAAATAATATGCATATCACTTCAAGCAACAGCCAGTCATAGACCCAGTCCCCTAAAGTCTGCTGTGCTGAGAATTCTGGGCTCCTCCACAAAGGGCAAGAAGGAGAGGTCCCCCAATGTGAATGTGCTATAAAACAATATTGTGTTTCCCTTAAGAATTGCAGTGATAAAAACATAGACCATTCTGCAGCACTAGAAACTTTAATAAAATAACATAAAGCACAGCTGTCAGGTCTGCCAGCGTCACACAGTGGGAGACATGAGTGAGAAAATGAACACTTTTCACAAGCAGAAATATTCAAAGAGCTCCACTGTTTACATGTAATCAAGACTGACAGTCATAGATTATCGGTGGAAGAGCATTTTCTGCTTGAGGTGAAAGAAGAGGATAATTTATCAGGAAGCCCAAGAAGTCAGACATCAGTAATGATCTGCTTGAAGAAGGGCATATCTTAGAAATAGTGCATTTATTTGTACTGCAAGGCAAGAAGATGTTCAGAGTTATAAACACAGGTCTTGGTGCTTGAAGAATGTTGAACAGATACAGTGTGTAATTTGCTGGGCAACTGCGATTAGAGAACTGACTAATGTGTGTCTCAGTGCTTGTTCAGAATATTAAAAGAAAAATTTAGCATAATAGAGATTGTCTAAAAGAGCTGCTCATGCTCTCTTATCCTGTTCCCTCCTTTTGGAGTTATCCAAGCTATGCCGAGGGGGTTGCTCACCTTCCTGTTGATGCTCAGGATTCAGAGACACTCCTGCGGTGAGTGTCTACAAACAGGTTTGGTTTCAGAGAATTTTCTGAGTTTTGCAGTAAAGCATTTTGTCCACCTGGTGCAATGTTTTGCATCACATTCCCCTTATGAAACAGGCCAAATACCACCTGCTTTGAAATGGTAACTAATTTGGAGTCCTGCAGAAAAGGTTTTATAAACTCACCTTGTCTTGGTGTGCACTGAGTTTGAACAAGTAGAATTGTTGTACAGAAAATATCACAAACCTCAAGCTAGTCTGTGTTTGGATATATCTGAGTAAGGATGTCAGCTCAACTTATCCAGCATTTACTGTCTGACAGGGGTAGGAAAGATGGATAAATCACAATTTTTTTAATGGATGGATATCTGGCAAATAGAGGTACTTTTTTCCCCTTTAGTTTGAGCAGAACTTTGGAGTGTTCTTGAGGTGCAAGAGAGTG
Source organism: Cyanoderma ruficeps (assembly GCA_008694505.1). NCBI lineage: Eukaryota > Metazoa > Chordata > Aves > Passeriformes > Timaliidae > Cyanoderma > Cyanoderma ruficeps. The sequence goes on along the minus strand of VZDJ01000056.1, from coordinate 4,533,441 downwards.
TTGCTTCCTCAGTTTAATCCAAACTTTCAATACAAGTCAGATGTTTGCAAAGATTCAAAGCTGGGACTTGGATGTGTGTGTGAATATGAACACACTCTGAGGCACAGAAGTCCCTAAGAAACAAGTATCAGCTGTTATGTTTGTTCCCCACCTGAATGCTAAATCAGTACCATTTATTACTGAAATATCTGTGTTCTTCTCTCCTGAAAGCAGCTTTACAACTTAGCCAAAATACTACAGAGACTCTCTTAACCTCTCTTAATTAAAGCAAAGAATTTTACATAAAGTAGCTTTAGCTTACAGAGGCCCTCACAGGGAGAACTGAACCTGGCTGAGATGTACTTTACATAAGAACACATTAAATAACCAGGTGTGACCAAACCCATCCATGCTCAGGGTACCTTGTCACCATTAGGGATCCCTAAGCAGATCACCATTAGAAGATCCAGGAGATCTGAAGAACCAAGAAGGTGCACAGGAGGACCTGCCTTGTGCTTTTCAGCTTCCATGGATTTGTAGTATGTGCAATCCCTGAGGTCGAGTTGGCTTGGACAACCTTTATTTTGTCATCTGTCTGTTGGTACTATTGATCTTGAACCTGCAAAATGTTTAGCATCCAGAACACCGTGGAATGTTGTGGGGTTGGAACACCTGGGTCATCTAGTCCCAAACTGCCTCTGCCATGGACAGGGACACCTCCCACTAGACCAGGTTGCCCAAGGCCTTATCCAGTGTGGCTTTGAACACTGCCAGGGCTGGGACATCCACAACTTCCCTGGGCAAACTGTGCCAGCATCTCACCACCCCCACAGTAAAAATGTTCTTCCTAATATCCAACCTAAATTTCCCTTTTTTCAATTTGTACCCATTACTCCTTGTCCTATCACTACAATTCCCAATGAAGAGTCCCTCTCCCTTCCCTGTGGGTCTCCTTCAGATACTGAAAGGTGCTGTGAGATGTCCATGTAACCTTCTCTTCTTCAGGCTGAACAGCCCCAATTTTCTCAGCCTGTGTTCACAGAGGAGGTGCTCCTGTCCTCTTATCAATTTCTTGGCCTTCTCTGAACTCCTCATCTAGCAAGGTTGCCCATAATTTACCTATTTTGCATTGAAGTGGCTGTCTCTATGGTTTGGCTTCTACTGGAGCTGCAGGATGGTGGTGTCAAAGAAGGGTAGGTAGCCACCAGAGGTGCTTTTCTCATTATCTCCAGTGTTATTTTGGTAATATCACAAATTAAGTGATAACTGGACTGACAATTGCAGATTGCACCTCAGAAGTGACTGGCATGGTAAGAGCTCTGAGCAGAGTAGTCCTGAGATCTTTTTGGGGGTAGACACAGCACTTTTATACTGAAATAATACTCATCTGTTAGTCAGTTGAACAATGAATACCTTGGCTGTGGCAGGGATTGAACCCCTCAGGCTGTTGTTTGACGTTCTCAGTGTGCCCACAAAATGTGGAGGCACCTTCCAGTGCGAGAGGCTCGAGACGCCTGTGCTGAGCTCCCGCCCAGGCTGGGGCTGCTCTGTGTCCTGGGGCTGTGCACTGGCAGCCAGGGCTGCTGAGCTTCCAGGCAAGTTTCAGGATTCATTGCTGCTCTCCATACATCTGCTTTAACCCCAAGTCAAAGATTGATTATTTTTAAAGGTTAGCTGTTATGTAGCAGAAGAAACCCTCGCCTTTGCCAGCTTTGGGAAGTCACTAAGTCACTGTGGTCTGTAACTGCACAGTTTTAATTTAGACAACAACAACAGCCATTGCAGGTTAACCCTCCTTATTACAACTCACTTCAGGTTTTTTGAACAGGAAAAAAAGATCACCACCTACCAGTCAAACTTCCACTTTCCCAGTCTCCACATGGAGCCAGCTCTCACCTGGATTGTGCAGAAACAAGATAGCAAGGGAGAACAGCAGCCAAATAATCACTAAAAGTAATTCTTCTGGGTTAACCAAGGAGATCTTGAGGAACAGGGTCAGCTCCCCCTTGCCTTCCAGCTTTTGCCTGCTGTAACTCTTATGAGTGTTAGGTTGAATGAGCAAAACACTGCTCTTTTGTCAGAAAACAGCTCACACCTCGGATTTACCACCATTTGCCTTGTCCTGGTGCATCCTCTTGTGAAGTGTGAGCATTCCCAGTCCATAGAAAGTAGAGGATGATGGATACTCTTTCTAATAACTCATTGTCAGCTCAGCTCTGGTACCTGCACACGCTGTGGGCGTGTGCAGAGAGCGAGAGCAGACACGTGGACACAGGGCATGTGCTGATAGTGTGTACACTGTACCAGTCCCAGGCTTTTAAATCTTTCTCTCTAATTCTGTGGCATTATTACAAGATGGATTTATAAAATACTTAGTGTTAATGTAACAATGAAGATTAGTCTTCTCTGAGTCGAACAGTAATACACTTTAATTTGCCTACAGCTACTGCATTGTATTGGCATGAAAGGAAATGGCTTTCTAATGCAGCTTCATCTGTTGAGCAGGGGGAAATCTGTACTGCAGAGTGTGAAACTACATGGGACTATAGCTGGCAGCAAAATTCAGAGTAGGAGCAACGTAGCACAAATGAAAGTATTTGTGAGTTGGAGGTATGCTAACAATCCTAGGTTATTGCTAAACATTCCATACACAGAAATGCACTTTGCTTGGCAGGTTCGTGATGGCTTCATCTTTGTATTTTCACCTCTTCATCTTCTAAACTAAAATTTGTCCTGCAATAAAAAGTGTAAATTCGTTAGTTTTCTAATTTTTTGGTGACATTAACAGGAAGTTGGTATTATGTAGTTCCTTAGAGGCACTGGTGCTGTTAATGCAGTCTGTGCTGTGCTCTAAACCTAGAGAACCACTGGAATCTCAATACTTAATCCATTAAGTAAATGTTTCTGCTGTCTGGTGTAAATGCTGCCTTCACTTGACAAGTGTCAGGCGTTCTTTGAATGGACATGTGCACAAATAGTCACTCAAGTGCCAATATTTACCCTAATATGGAACTCCCCTCTTCAGGAAAGCAGCAAAGCCATCAGCTTCTCCCTTCTTCTTGAGTGGCAAAGGAAGAAATTATCACATCTGGGACAAGATCATGTAATAGTTACTGCATATGGAATGGAGCAAATTTTTGTGGGCATAGTGTGCAAGTTGGACACAAAAATTATATGTTTAATATGCTTTTTTTTCCCTCAAGAAATCAAATAAATATAATTATGCTTAAAATAACAGGTTTTGTTTCTAGACCAGGGATGTGTCTTGCTTTCAGCAATGGCAGGGAAGGATTAATAACTTGCATGCAGAGAAGGAATGACAAAAACATTAATATAAACTGCTAGTGGGAAACAATTGCAACAGGGCTTTGTTATCACAATAGATCTTTGTTAGGAAAGGTGGGCAAAGGAAAAGACAGAGAGAAAAACTTAGAGGAAATAGTGACAAGGTGTCCAGCTCACTCTGCTGGTGTGGTGGGTGCTTCAAAGAACCTGAATGTTTTCCTGTTGTTTTAGCTGCCAGCTTTGCATCTAAGACTCACAAGGTGTCTGACCATCAGCCCACAAAGCTGAGCCTGTCACTCACCCTGGCTCCTGGTGTTGTCCCTGTAAATGCAGTAGGGCCACTTAACCACTGTGAGCAGTCAAAATCAGGAACCTTCACCTTCCTCTCTTCATCGCCAGGTCCATCCATCCTGAAGACACATGGAATAGTTAGATTGATTGCCCTAAATTTGACATTAAAACTGAAAAAAAAAAAAACCTGACTTTTTTTTTTCTTTTCTCCCTCAAAAAGTTGCAGCGACACGACAAAGATGATTCCCCTGACAAGTGGAGGACAGAAGAAGAGATGGCGGCTGAAGCAGAGATTCTGAAGAAGTATTTCCAGGAAAATTAAAGGTAATGATTTGAACACTGATTTACTTCTGCAACACCCTGCTCAAACTCTGCTCATGCCGTCAGAGGTTTCTTGAGGATAACAGGACAAATATCTAGAATGAAACAAAAGAAACCAAAGTTTCCAAAAGAACACAGCCCTCCAACAGTGGCTGAAATAACATACTCCTTCTTGAACAAATCAGCACCATCCTGGAGCACTGTGTTTCCAGACACAAAAAATAATGGTGTATCTAGAAATGAGAATCATCAGTGTTTACTTGAGAGAAGTCTTTAACGTAACATATACTCCCTCTGTTTTTAGGACAGAAAATAACCCTGGCACCTGTACAGAGAGCTAAAACTGGTGTGTCTGTATACAACCACATATTCACATGCACCTATACATACAAAATTGCATCAGAATTCAGACTATAGAGCGGGTAAGCAAATACTAACCTCACCTGTCAAGTATTAAATGACTTGATCAGTTCAACTTCCAAAACTAAGCCCGCTGGAAAACTGCCTGTTCTGCTAAATTTTCCACTGGCCTTAAAAGAAAAAGAAGAAAAAAAAAATATTTGCAGGGAGGAATAGAAAAGAGAAAACACTTGGCAAACACTAACATTGGCACTCTAGAAATTGAGAATTTTTCATTTTGTACCTGGAGTCCCAGGAGCCAGATTCTGGCAGCAGAAATGAACTGGGCCCTGGAGATCAATGTGAGTTGGGCTGGGATGTCACACTGCAGCAAGGATGCCAAAAGCTCCCTCTCCCCTGCTCCCCATATGCTGTTTGCCATCATCCAGCACTCTCACTTCTCTGTCATTTCTGACTGTTTCATGTTTTTCCTCTGAAGAACGAAAATCCCAGAAATAACCCTCCTCTCTCTGTGTGACTCACTGCTTGCAGCCCAGCTTGGGAAACCTTGAGCTAAGCTGTGCATTGCATGGGTGGCACACACGTGGCAGCTCCCATCTCCTGTGCCATCCTGCCATTTGGATGGCATTTTGGATGACTCCATTTGGAGCTCATCAGACTTCCCCTTCCATTTTTTCTTGCATCGTGACCGTGCTCTTGTCTTCTCCAGCCAGAGCAGCTGTGCCAACCCTTCTGTGGATTGGCACAGAAAAAGCCATGTAACACATGTAATTCCCATCTGTGAAGGACATTTCTCCCCAGCAGCTGGGACCTCCAGGCCTCGGAGCAGCAGGGTTTGGGCTACACAGTCACATTTCTGCAGTGGCTGCTGGAGTTGCATTTAGACACCCACTTTTCACCTTCTCAGAAATATGCTGCTCAAAAGTGAATTACTCAGCCAGGAAGAGAATATCCTTGGTAATGCATGTGTGAGCACTCTTCTCTAACAGAGGCATTATGTGGTGCTTCATCTATGGCCCAGCAACCAATGAATAGTACTTAGGGGAAAATGGCACATCCCTATTCCAGTGTGATATTGTTTCCCTTTATTGATTTGGTAGGTTTCGGGGGAGGGGATTTTTTTTGGGGGGTCTCTTCACAAATGAATTGGAAATGCATTTTTTCCTAGACACTCTCAAAGGGGTTGGAATTAAATCCCCACATATCAATAAAATGTTCTTTATCTCTTCTGATGCTGAACACAAAGCTGGATAGATGGTATAAATCCTTTCCTGCAAGCAAATTCGTGTGGCTGGACATCTATTTCCATTTATTATGAAAATGAGTCAGCATGTGTCTGCATGGATGACCTCTTGATACATTTCCCGTGATATTAAGGTCATTACCTTTCCTAGAACAAACTGGTAAATTAAATCTTCCTGGTATCATTATCAGGAGAGTGCCTAGTACAGGCAGTCCTTCCAACCCTTGATTCCCAACATTAGGCATCACTGTCAATCTCTTCTCCCCAACATTATTTTGCTTCTGAAGTTCAAGGCTCTGCACCTGAGATAAAGGTGTATCTCTGCACCTTCTGCATTTCTCAGCCTTTGTCTACTCCCTTAACCTTGCTTCTAAAGTGATGAAGATTGAAAACTTCTGGCAAATTAACAAGGGTGTATGCATCCTTCTTTGAAGCTATTTTTGTATTTCACCTACCTTTTGTAGGTTTATCTGAATGACACTTGTCTTGAGGTTTTTTCATGCAGCATAGGGAAAGTCAGAAAGAGCTGAATGTGGGTGTTCTGCAGCCAATAAATAGCAATTTTTAAGGCCTCTTGCATTATTTTTGTACTTCATTGTTTTGTTTAAAGAAGCCCAGCTTAGCAAGGTTAGCTTGGGGAGACCAAGGTGTTTTAGGGCTTTTCCAGCTACCCTTATATTTATCACAAATCCTTCACCCCCTGCCACAACTCCTGTATGACTGGACTAGGTACAGTAGCACCTTTTACCTGTATTTAGAGACCATCTGATCAAGAATGTCTTGCAAGTAACTTTTTCCTAAGAAATACTTGAGTAAGGCAAGAAGCTCTTGGTTCTCTCCCTCCTTCATCTGCTGGTGCTGATCCCTCTTGGCTGGCTAACTACAGTTAAGTGCTTCTACATCAGTCCCCAGACGACCCAAAATATCCACCCACTTGCTTAAGGAAATGAACCCATTTAACCTTGTTAAGTTTCCACCCTTGAGAAAATACTTATCCTTAAATATTTTATCTGTGTGTGCAATACCAGTGAGTGAATTTATGTTTTGCATGTGTTTCTGGTCTTCCCCTGGTGTCCCCATGGCACTGTGTCCCACCTCATTTGAAGGACTTGTCACTTGAACAGCCCCAGCAAGTGCAGCCTCTGCTCACAAAACTGTGTCTGCAGAGCTGAAGTTCAGGAGAACTTCATGTGACTCTGGAAGAGAGAAACAAAAGGAAAAAAAACTTTCTGGGGGGAGGATATTTCATACAGAATTTTCCCAGTTAGTCACTCTCTTGATTAGTAGCACCAAGATTTGACCTCTTTAGGACCTCTCTGGGAGCTGTTTCTCATTCCGTGTTGGCTGTCCTCTGGTCAGCTGTGTTTGATAACTGGGTTGCTTTTTGAGGTGGATCCACAGGGAAAAGCCTTTACTCAAAGAGCAGGATTTGATGCAGCACCCCAATTTCCAAGCCTATTTTCAGATGCGCCTTTTGAATTTTCTAACTATGTATAGCTGGGTGTTTTGATAGTCTGTTTTGTGCATTTCAAATTGCACATGCCAGCAAAAAGGCTAAAGATTAAAAGACTTACTAACCTTCAGATAGTATGTGAAAAACTTTTCTCTTCAAAGGCAGCTTCACTCTGTGTTGTTATTTCTGAAGAAAGAACCAGGCTGCACAATTTTCAGTGGTTTTCCTATTTTGTGCAAAACTGAAGTAATACTTTTATGCCATTAGAAAAGTAGTCAGGCTTAAGTACAATGTCAAAATGTCCCTTTGCATAAAGAAGTTGACAGTGATATTCTGCTGCCAAGTACTGAGAGTTACAAATATTCAATAGCTTTTAATTGCTTGACCACCTTAATATTATGTGTCCTGCAACATGCCAAATTCTTGTAAAAATCCCTTCAAAATAATGTGTCCTGCACAGTCTTGCAGGATTTCTGATGTCAGTTGTCCCCCTTGTATCCTGTCTGGCAATGTTGCCAGATAATACAGTCTTTTCAGCTTTTCCAGAGAGTATCAATTTTATTCTTTTTTCCCCCCACTCTTTCTTTGAGAGCACTCATCCTGCCTCACAGCTGCCTGTTCTGCACCAAGATCTCGGCATGTGTGAAAAAATGCTGTTCCATTGACTTCAGCAGGGAAATTACCACTGGTAGCAGCAGCTGGCCAGGGGAAATTCAAACTGGCAATCTGACTTGCATCTGATTTTGCTCCAGCACCTCTGGAGTGTGACAATCCATGCTGCATGCATGACAGTGAACACCAGAGCAATCCCATCACTTTCCTTAAATTTATGCAAATATGACAAAATGACTCGCAACACCCATGTTTGCTTGTTTTACTGTAAGAAAAACCCTCCTATCATTTCTGGTACTTTAAACTGCATAAACCCACAAAGTAATGGCTGTGTCTGTGATACACAGAATGGATCTGGGACTCAGTGAGGACACAGTCTGCCCCAGAAGATGCTGTACCTGCACTGTGGGTCACAGGGCAGGTTGTCCCCTGGCTGGGCACCACAGGCATGGTCAGAGGGATTTTCTGCACTCACTGCTGCCTGTTGGCAAAGCAGAGTCACCAGGCAGTTTGGAAAAACACAACGTGCTGTGTTATAGGAAACAGGAGCAGGGACAAGGGGTGCAGCAAGCAGAGATCCTCAGTAGTTTTAGAGCCTCACTTCATAAAGCAGGGCAACCTTTGGAGTGCTTACACTGGAGTTAGAGTCAAGGTGGTGCCAGGGCCTGGGCAATTCCCAGAGGGCATGGTCTCGGAGCTGTTTGTGTGTAATCCTGAAGTAAACACACATCCCAGTAATCTGCTATAGATTTCTCTGCACTCCAGACTTAAGTGCTATTAATTATATCCCCCACTCAGAAGCCTCCAAGAAACATTAATTAGAAAGCAGGAGCTGGCAGTTTGCTTGTCTGTGTGAAACTATTATGACCTGAGAATGAAGTATAAGCTTCAAAAGAAACACGTTTTATGAAGGTCACCTTGAAAAACATCATAACAATCTGTCAGAAGAGAATGCAGCACTCCAAGTGTGCATTTCAGTGTGACATTATGCTTTAAGTAGTTGGAAATAGCAAAGAGAAGATGGATCAGATCATAGGGTCTGTGCTTTTCCACCCAAAATTCTCTTTTTCTGCAGTAAGTACATATAAAGTAACGTTTTTGTCATTTCAGTGGGATGCAAGGCAAGTTAATTATCAACACAAATCCAACAAACATAATCTGGCCCTTGCTGGTATTTTTTAAGTGTAAAATATCCAGACCCTCCAACTCTGCAGCAGTGAGAAGGTTTATACACAGCAGTTACATTACCTCTTCAAGGGAAGGTGTAAATGGGCAGAAGTGGTGCAGTGACTGTACAGCAGTGACACCCAGACTAGAAAGCTCAGGGCAAAAGGCTTCCCCAAATAAATGTGCTGTGCTGTGCACAGCAGCCTCAGTGTTGAGGTTGATTATTTTTCTGGTTGAAGCATGTGATTATTTCTTATGAAAACAGAGCTACAGGAGAGCTAGCTAGAGTTATAAATGAAATGTCATCCTCATGTGGGAAGCAATAATGTCCCTCTCACACCCATTCCAGGGCTCTGTTTTGAGGCTGGAATAGTACTGTCCTGAAAGTTATACACCTCACTCTCTGGACTTTCAGTTCCCTGTGGGTGGCCATTTAATTCAGCTGTCCAGTACATGAATTCCATACAGCACTGCTTGGATCCTGTAATTATGGCTACAGTGGAAACATCAGGGCCAGAGACACAGACGTGATTGTACAGCATAAATGCAAAGCAGCAAATGCCTTACTGTTGGTGAACAAAGCTGACAGCCAAATGTTCTCTAAACCTGCACATCCAGCAGCCTGAATGCCTACCTGGGCTGCGTGTCAAAATCAAATATTGTCAGTGTGATCAGTTCTTGATTCACCATGCTTTGTGAGTCATATTGTATGAGAGAAAAATGGGGAAAGCCGAGTTTAAATGATGGACATTTGTCACTGGACCTGGGGTAAAAGAGCTGAGGTGCAGGACCATGCTGAGCTTCAAATAAGGATGATCTCAACTGTGACTAGGTATTTTTACACCCAAACCTGTGCTAAAATGGTGCCAATCTCTTGCCCCCAAAGCTGCCAGAGGATGCTCTTACCGAGCAGCCAGACCCTCCTTGAAGCAGATTCACAAAATACATGCCAAGTGATTCACAGGCTGCCATCGAACTGTCAGTCAGGAGGGGCTTACAATGGAAACTGTTGCTCAAAGTGACGTGGGAATGGGAAACATATGTTTCAGTGAGAAAAGACAATCAAACAAAGAAGTGGGTGGCTGGGGAATTGCAGCCACAACAGCAGCAAGATCCGAGCCTCGCGCGCAGCCCTGGGGAGCGAGTTCGGGGCCGTGCCCTCGTCTAACACTTGGGTAACAGCTTTGTGTTTAATAAGCTGAGATAATTTTCCCAGTATTGAAGCCAGCTCTAAACATGCTCAGAAGTGAAGGTACAAAACTGAAGATACCAAGCCAAAAGCCCATTTCATGCTCAATTATTAGCAAAGGTCTGTATCATGGTATCCTGTTGCTGTAGCTGCTGCATAATAGAACTGCCCAGAGAGACATTCGAACCAGCAACTCGAACATGACCTCAAAGCTTGAGCACTGCCTTTGTGTGAGTGTCAGTATCCAGGCTGTGTAGGTAGAAAGGCATTAATAACTCCTCCAGTAAGTAGTTATTTGAGAAAGAAAGGGGGTGATGGATGTTGGAAATAAGTTGGACTGAGCGTACTTGAGGCTCTGTTGTTTGCCAGGGTGTCAATCTTTACACAAAAGCAGAGGTATTGTGGGGATAAACTCAAATGCCCCATTTGTGTCAGCACCTAGGGCTGCTGCAAGCCTCCAGCTACCACTGCCTGCAGTAGCAACTGTGTCGTGAGTTTGTGCAGGGATTTCACACACGGGTTCCACAGCTCTCAGCATTTCCCTGCTTCAGGAACACCTTCCACATCTGTCATGGCACCTATAACAGGTCTTTGACTAGGATGGACCACCAAGAGATAAATAAAATTGGAGCAGACATGGCAGGAAATGCCCCGTTCATTCTCCAGCTTGTGAGGCTGGGGGAATTTTCAGGGTGATGGTCCCAAATCACTGGTGTGTAATTCCTTGGCATTAGGCAGAACCCGACCACAGGGTCAGGATGCATGAGGATATACAAGAGATGATAGTCTAGAAAGATTATTTGTAGGAGCTTATATAAGAGATCATGAGCCTCAAAGAGTCTTGCATAAGGTTGTTATAGCAAAATAGATTTGAAGAGTAAGAAGCTGGATTTGATGACACAAGATGCCCTTTCTAATCCTTTGTTCCTATGAGGAGCAGTCAACAGAGCTGGGGACTGTGCTGTCTTACTCAGGGACATCAGAGAGGTGGCCTCACTTCATGTTTGTTTTTTGTAAAATGATCCTGACCTCTGTCCAAGGGTGCTTTGTGAGTTAGGAATGAAAAGCTCGATGTGAAAGGCAGGCATTGGTATTATTTGCAAGCGCAGTTTATTGAAAAAGCAGATAATAAATCAGATAAATCTCTTTCTTGTTCTGGTAAATAATTTTAAAACAGTTGTGTGCAAGGCTTTTCTCCTTCCTCTGTTGCATGTGCTGTAATAGCAGCCGCAGTGTGCTGTGTGGGGTTTTAACACTGAACATTTCCTTTTGCCTATTGCTGTCAGTGACTCCTGACAGAACACACTAATGAGCACCTAAGTCGTTAGTAATAAACAGCCTCACATTTTGTCTTACTAACAAAGATCAAAGCTGCTATTATATATAATGAACTGTGTTGTTTGATATTTCTCAGGTAACAAAGTGCTTGGAACACCTCCCATGACACCAGAAAGTCTCCAGGAAGAACAACCTCATTCTCCAATTCTCAGTGGCCCTGGAGCTGCAGCTTGACAATTTTGTTATGGTCTACAAATATGGGATTCTTCCATGAAAAATTTTATTGGGCCTTTGGATATCATCAAGGTTGAATTCCAGCTAAGACAACTAAACAGCACTGGTTCAAAATATTGCTCTGAATTGTAACTCATATTTTTCTGAATTGTGTACTTGGGAAGGAATCTTTTTAAATTGTCCCTCGGCCTAAATAGAAATAAAGTGCCAGAAAAATCAGGTAGCTACTGCGTTTAGGTACATTATAAAGTGTTTACTCCATGTTGTGCTCTTTGATTCAGTTATTGTATGTAGGCTATTTTATCATAGAAAAATTAGATCTTTTAGCAGTGTGGCAATTCATACAAAACCAGGACTTTGTTACAGACTATCCAAGACAAACTTGGAAAGCTGTTTTTTCTTCAGATGAGTTCTATAACAAGAAATATCAAGCTTCCTGAGTTCTTTTTTTTTCTCTCTTTTTTTAAGGTATTATCACAAGGCTTCTGGAGTTTTAAGTGATACTAAATACTTCTGTAAAACAATTAATATGGGCAGTTGCTTATGGAATAGTAATCACATTAGGGTTAGACTGGCATGAACGGCTGCTCCCAGCCACAAACAACAAGTGGGAGCCTCCCACGTGGAACAATCTCTTGGCAAGAAATGCTGTGTTCAGAACCCTCCACAGGAAGAAACCCACCATGGGTTAGTTGTTGATTGCTAACACATAATACAGGAAAAGAAGTCAAACAACAGATGAAAGAGAAAAGAAATGAGTCCGTAAGATCTGTGTGAAAAGAGCACCCATAATCCTCCTCTGGAACTGCAGGGAAGCAACCAAAGCTTTCTGTGTCCCCCAAACTCAGGATGAAAAACAAAAGATCCCTAATAAGAGTCATGCTGAGGGAGGCCATAGGGTGGCAGAGCCTACCTGAGGCTTGAGGAGGTCACAGTCAGGCCCAAACCAGAGCCTGGCAGAGCTTTGCCTGCCCGGCAGCACAGTGTGATCATGTTCAGAACAAATTCAACTGCTCTGTGAAAGTCTGTGCTGAAGGGTTACAGCCTGACCTGACAAGTATGAAAATGCACAATGGATGAGCTCTCGTAATTTTCACCAAGTCTGTCTCTGCTCTGTACTGCAGAGCCATTCAGTCCATTGGTTTGAAGTCCTCATGCTTATCAAATTTAAATAGAAATACTAGAGAAAAATCACTGATGTTTGATTCCAGTTTTTACTGTTGTGCTATTTAAATATTGCTTCTGAAAACCGCTTTGATTCACAGACTTACCGTGACCCAGTGTGGCCCCCAATATGTTCCATTCGCCCTTTTAAAAACTGTACAGATTGTAACACGATTTCTTTTCCTGTGCGGAGTAAATGAAAAGTCCATTTTGATGGTGTCTGCACTTTTTAGACCCTGAGCAAGGGCTGAATAAACAGGAAATGAAGGTCAGGGAGCAAGAAGCAACAGAGAAAGTAAGGTGAGCAGACAGAATGGTCAAAGATGCTGGCAAATGGGCCAACATAAACGGTTGTCCTTTTGCACTTTAGCATTTCAAGTAGCTGTGATTTCATACAGAAGGAAGACAATGGTTGTGCTGCTGGGGAACAGTAAAAGAAAAACCTCAGCATCAGTTACATTTGCAAGGCATTTTCAAACCTGGTGCTCAATGGCTTCCTATTTATTATGGAATATTCTGAATTAATTCCGTAGCGTATGATGAGCGGGCGCTGCGCCAACCATTTTGCATGGGGGTTGCAGAGCAGATGAGTGCTGAGCTCCATGGAAGATTTCATTTGTGTAAATGAGGAGGCCGTTATCGCAGCACTAAAGGTCCTGCTTTAAAAAAAAAGCCTCCTGTGACATTATGCACAAAACAACCTATTTATGCAGCATGAAAATATTTATGTGCTTCGCTCCAGCTTAAAAAGGGAATTTGCAATAGATGAGGGACATGAGAAAGGGTTGGAGTGAGAGATAAGGAGATATTAGAAAAGGCAGATCATGAAGTACATGACATCCTGCAGCAGTATGTGGAGTAAACCTTTGCAGTTTTTTTAAGCTATGGACCTTGAAGATGGTGTCTGGATCATTTATATACTTCTTACAGACTTAATTTTCCGCAGGCAGGGAGCTGTATGCAGAGATGCCACTGCTGGAAATGTGAGGAGATGCTGTGCTAAAGACACTGATGGCCTTTGTAACCATCTTTGTCCTGTTCAACCTTCATCTCTCACCCTCATGGGGGTCCTGCCTGGGGTTTGCCTTTGGGCTGCAGTGCTGAGCTCCCTCACTCAAAGCAGGAAACACAGGAAAAATCACCTGTGCAGGGGCTCAGATGGACGTGGCACAAGAGGAGTGGTCCTAATGGGGTGACTTCATAACAGGACAGAGCTCAGACCCTCATTCCCTGTCCTTACACAGAAGAAATTTTCCCAGATTTTTTCAGATCCTAAGAGTTTTGCCTGAAGCAGCAGTTCCTCTGAAGGGCTGCAAGGCCTGTGCCCGTGTGCCTCTTTTTCCATGAGTAAACCAGATATGGTTCAGCCACAGTTCTCCTCACTGACTTGTAGGAACAGGCTGGGAGCTCCACATGTTCCCTGCCTGCCCTGGAACAGAAATTGCAGGAGTGTCTCAGAACACACATGGGAGAACAGACGGGTTATTGGGAGCACGCATCTGATGGGGACACAGCAGCCCAGGCCTCCACTGCCACGCCAGGCAGCTCAAGTGCTTTCAGCAAAGGCTGTGAGGGCAGCATGAGGATGTTTGTTATTTGTCTTTCAGCAATTCAGCACTGTTCTTGCTCCAGATGCAGATGTACCAGCTCCAGGTTCTCCACGGGACAGCTGATGCCACCCCAGGCAGCTCAAACTGCTTGTGTGCTGACAGATCAATGAGCTGGGGATGGGCCGTGTCAGCTCCTCAAAGACTTTGTGTGTTAATTCAGAAATCTATGCTGCTTCTAACCTCCCCAGCACACATTCACCCACCCCCAGGTATCAGGCTCTCTTTTGATTCTGTGCTAAAATAAGCCAGTGTTTTGTTTTTAATTAATGTTGCAGAGAAGGGAAAATGTTCACTTGGTCTCTGTGGGAGCCTGACTGGGCTGCAGACTCAGGCTGATGCTAAGGCAGTGGGTCCTGGCTGCGATGGAGGGAGTCAAGGTCACCTCCTGGCAAGTGCCAGTACCCTGAAATGTGGCCAGGGACTGAGCACTCCTGAAGTAAAAATACCGCAATCCGTGTGGAATCTGGGGTGATCTCATACCCAGCCGTAAAGCAATAAAAATCTTAATGCCCCAGTACCCACAGAGCTAATGAAAAACTCTCAAGCCCAAATACACACACAGTGACAGCCATGAAAGTACCAAAATAATTTCTATGCCAGCTTTCTGTGTCCTCCTCTCCACTCCCCACCTCTCACTGTCACTGTGGTCGATGGCTGCTGAAAAGCCTTGTCCGATTCCCACATCTGGTTCCAGACGTGCAGGCCAGCAGCTCTGTGAGGGAGAAAATGCTGCTGCTCATGTAAGCTGTCCTGTGTGTTGGCAGGGCTGGGAGTTTCAGAACAGAGTGATATATTTCAGCTCTTGTGAAATTTCTGAATAATCAGCTCATCAAAAAATATCATGCAGAGTTCCCTTGTAGTCCTTTCCAACTTGCCACCTCTCCTGCCAATAGCTCCATAGGGTGACCACAGCTTGGCAGAGCCCATTAGCAGAGCTCTGCGCAATCATTCGTGAGTAGAGCTGGCTGGAAAATGCAGTTTCCCTCCTGAAAAAAAAAAGAAAAAAAGATGAGGTGGGGCAGAGGGTGTGTTTGGCTTGGCATTTCAGGATGAAGATTTTCTTCTCTCTCCAGAACCCTCTTCTGCTTTCCCACTGCACCTCACCCTTTTTCCTCCTTTAGAAGGTGAATCCAAGAAAATAAAAATTCAGCTTAAAGCAGCAAAGACATTGGATGCTGTTCTATCTCCTGGTGACTCCTCCTGGCCCCAGGGCTCTGAGTGTCACTGCAGGATGGGCACCATCACACTGGCCCTTCTCTATCAGAGACTCCTGAGCAAGTTGTCCTTGGACCTGCACATTTTGCTGCAACTGCCCAGTTTATTCTTTGGAGTTTCTTGAGAAGATATCCTTGAGATAGATTTCTCTCCTTGAGCAGCACAGCAACCTGCTGTTTGGGCATCTGGGAGGTGATGACCTTGTGTCTGTGCGTGATGAGAAGGGAGGTGCTGGAAGGGCCTCAGGGAAACCTGAGCAGCAGTGGTGTAGAGTCAAGGGGCTGAGTCACTTCAGATGCTCCTCACAGTCCTGGGCTGCCTCCAGGTATGTCCCCCTGTGCTTTCCCATTCATTTTCTACCCTGTTTCCCAGTCCCAGGTGATCATTGCTTTGGCTGGGAAGAGCAGAGTTCCTCGCTGTGTCCTCTAACAATGCTCAGCTCTGACACTGTGGGGGAGGCCAGGCTGGCTGCAGACCCCCTTAGGGCAGATGGCAGACAAGTCCTGCAGAGGAAGGTGGTGCAAAAATCAATGGTTAGTGCATTAGGATTAAAGCTGTGGCATGAAAGCCTTGTACAACTGAGATTATTACATTTTTTCCGTCTGTGGTAGATGCATTGACTGTGGCACTTGGTGCAACCCAGATTTAGTACTTATGTCCCATTGCAAAGCCCTGTGTGGGACTCAACTGCATCCATCAGTGAGCAATGGCTCCAGCACAGGGTTCCTGTACTGCCTGTCCCCTCCTGGATCTGCCTCCACGTGGCTGCAGCTGCCAAGCATTTGCTCTGTCCCTCTCTACTTGTGTCACCGTATCTTTCTGCTCAGGCTTTTGTCATTTCTTTTGTCACCATAGTGACAGGAAAAGAGTGATGATTGCTGGAGTAATTTCCCATATTAGCTAGCACTGGCTTTTCAGCCTAAATCAGCACTTCATTTTCCCTGTGCCCTGGCTGAGCATCACTGGAGCATCATTAAAGAGCAGTGGCAGAGGGGCCTTGGTGTGTTGCGGTGCTGCCAGTGCTCCTCTGGGACAGCCAAGGCAGGGACAGGGCCTTCAGGTCACCTCGTGTGCCACCAAGAATGCAGAGACAGAAGGGGAAGACAAAAAATCTATTTGCAAAGGTTATGTACTGAGTGCATTTGCTCAGTCTCATGGTCAATAAAAGCAGGAATTTGGGCACTTCCATCTCTCCTGGGACACGTCCCCGTCTGCAGGACAATAGCCAGAGCTCCCCAGAGGTTACTGCTCTCCCTGATGTAGTGAGTGGGAAAAGACCCCCTGTGCCCCCAGTCTGTGCCCTCTGCTCTGCACAGCCCAAACCAGGGCTGGGACCAAACCTGGACTCCCAAGGGGTGGCTCGGTGTAAAATCCTGCTCTCTCCCAGGCCTCAGCCCTGCAGTGCATCTCAGGGAAACACCCAGCACACACACATAAATACATACTTAAAAATCAAGATCATTAAGTAAGCAAATATGTTTAAATGGCAAACAAGCTACTAAAAAGCAGAGAAAGGTCACAAAATGTGAAATGAAAGCAGCTCTGCTGTTCCCTGTGCCAGCAATGCTGGTCCTGCCTCAGAGGATATATTAAGAAGAGTCAACCTTCATTTCAAGCACTCTGCCTTTTGTCCTTCTATCACAACATTAACATTATCCCCACATAATTTTATGTATTTAATTTTACAATAGACTGTGTCAGTGAGCAGTGCCTGTAAATATTTGATCACCACCGTTCCTCTAGGATTATCTTATCAAGAGTAAAGATATTAAAATAGAAATCTTGTCATATTGCTGCCTTTATACTTCCAGCCTAAGAGTTGATTGACAGAAAATGAACTGCCCGAACTAGCTGTAAAGTGTCTTTTCACGGAGAGTTTTAATGCCAGAGGCTATAGAAAAAAAAAGGTTAGCTAGTCATTGGAAACTTATGCCTTGCTGTAGTTATGGAGCTTTTGTACTGAAGATTAAAAAATATGAATCTACTAGGGGTATTTTTACAAGTGTAAAATGGCGTTGGTCTTTTTGTATCTTTTTGCCATCACTAATGAGCCTTAAAAAGAACCTTTCCTTTTTTTCCTGCACTTGAATATTAGATGCAGTTTCACTGCAGCTCACAGACACAGGCTGAAGTTTTGCTAGAATAAGCTCTTGACTTACCTAACCTACAAAATTTCTTTTGGGCGATGAAATGGCTTGCAAGCCAGGACTAAATGTTCTTGTCTAGCTTGGAATATCCAATCACTGTAGACAAGTCAAGATTTCTATTTATGGCCAGTTAAAGACACACTGGTAATGCTGTTTTAATGTTACAAAATCGTGCTGAAATTGTCATGTGTCTGAAGAGCACCACGCTGCAAATATACAGCTGGTCCCTGAGGGCTTACTCAGCCTGTGCTCAGCACGGATCAATGAGAGTTTTTGTTGGAGTAAGGACCCAAGTGCCAATTCAGGAAGGTACAGCACGAGCAACCTTTAATCACAAGCTTAGAAATCAATGAAGACAGAAGCTGGCTGGGGTGAGGGGACAGGGAGGGGTGTGTCTCATATCTCTGCAGCTCCTGCGCCCAGGTGGGCACTGGGGCAGCAGTTCCTGGCATCTTGAATAAATCTGGCTTTGTCTTGTCCTGATCCTGGAGGAGCAGGTGAGGGTGGTTTGTTCACAGATCTGTCCCTGCAATGACAAACTGTAGCCACCAGCATGAAATCACCCAAAGTCTTCCTGGCATTCACAAAAGTGTTATTGTGGGATGGCTGAGGCTGGAGTGGTCAGAGGCAGCAACCTGGAGCACTCTGCTTTATCCAGAGCATCCCTCTCACTTTTTTGCCCTCCAACATGAACAATAACTGTATGAAATGAAACTAATTGCATGTTCAGCAGCCCATTGTTGAGCTGTCATAAAGGGATTTACATGGGTAGCTCCATTAACAGCAATGGGTGGTCCCCTCCATGCTCTCCATGGGCTCAGAATGTAGGGAAGCTTGTTCTAACATTTCACTCATGAGAAAGGTCAAGAGCTGTGCTTTTTGTTCAGAGTGCTCAATATATTCAATTAAAATATAATGCTGTGTTCATCAGCTATTAACTGTCTTTGCAATAGCTGTAATTAAACAGGTACTTCCCTGTGAAAGGAAATCTTTCAGGACAGATTCTGACATGGGGAGAGAGGAGAGTGGGAATTTCTCCAGCGTGGGTTTGCTTTGTGTCTCCACATGAATCCCTCAGCCACTGGGTGTTTTCCTTCCCCTGTTGTTGGAGCAAGGATGGCTGGGAGGTGACGGGCTGGCCATCTCCTGGGTCAGGTCCCTTCCCTGGGCACCCTGGGGGTGAGCTGAACACCAGCAGTGCTGGATGCTTGGACACCGAGGGGGAATAAAACCAGCCAGGCAATTTCCTCAGCCAGGCAATTCACTTGCAGAAAAATCATTTACAAAGTTCCACTCAGAGCCTCGGGGATGAGAAACGGAGAATGAGAGGAGTCAGCTGCTCAGGAGAGTTTAACAAATTCAGAGATTTTAGAGGCTTTAGCAGCTGGTGGCCTCCAATTCAATGGGTGGAAGAGTTAAAAGCCACACACCCTGCTTTGAAAAGTTCCTCCAAAAAGCCTGAAATGAAGAAAACCCCCAAAAGGCACACTAGAGGAAAGCAGAGGAAGGAACTGAAGGAGGCAAAAAGAAATTACCTGAGCCAACTGTTCTAATTATATACACACAGCAGTCAAACAGTGATAGCAATTGTTGGCACTCTTAAGATGGATAGCAGGGAAATGGAGATACAGTGGAAAATAACACATATTAAGGAATTAGTATTGAATTATGCTAAAGAAGGGGGTGTGTATTTACATTAGTCAGAAATCAGGCATGCAGAGAGATGGGTGACAGCAGGGAGAAGTGTAGCAAGAAAACCAGAGCATGGTGGTGGCAGGTTTCCCTGAGCTGGGAACAAGGGTGTGCTGAGCCAGGTGTGATACCACCAGCATTGCTTGATTATGTCACAGCTTTTTGCATCTGACAGCATCCAACACCCAACTGCAGAAGCCTCCAGGCACAGGGATGGACCAGGGCACGAGGAAATCAGAGCCTTGGTGCACGACATGTGATAAACTGAGTGTGCTCCCTCTTGCCACAGGGCTTTGGGGGACATTAGAGTGCTCTTACCATGCTGTGCCAGTTGGTTTTGACCTCCTGTGTGTTCATGGTCCTCCAGGTCCTTTCACTAAAATATCCCAAAGCTCCTTGTGTGTTTGCCATTCTCCCCACCAGGTTCCCTCAGCAAACACCCATGTTACTCTGCTGGGGCCTTTAATGCAGATGGACAGTGATCAAAGTAAGCTGCAGCCCAGTCCTTGAAAAATCTCTCTTACCATTACTGGGCCCTATTAACCAATTCCTCACCTATTTCTGAGTTATTTAATTAATCCCCATCTTCTCCAGCACGACTTACACTGTTAGATATTCAGAGCACAAAGGCAGGGGATTCACTGAAATCCTGGAGGAAGAGAACTGTTGGGATTTCCTTTATCTACAAGATCAGTTAGGGATTTCAGGTTAATCTTGCTTGATAAATCATGTTGCATTTTATCCCATTTGCCTTCATGTCTCTGTAAATAGTCTTTCTCTCAGAAAAATGTGACCAAGCTCTGAATACTGGACCCTGATTACTCACTAAGCCCTTCTTAAATACCTGCACAACATTGGACACACTCCTTGTACACAATCCCACCCCTGAGCTGAGAAGATGGCCAAGCACTCACCCTGAAAACTGCAGGAGAAAGACTGTCCACTCTCTGCTGTTGGGAACCCAAGCCTGTTTCTTAGGTGCCCAATAAACACCTGGCTAAGAGTAAATTGTAAATTTACCATTGGAAATGTATGTAAATATCCCAAAAATGTCCTATTGCAAGTTCCTGCTGGTTGATCAGAAGCTATAAAACCCAGCTCACCATGGGCTCCTGTGCCTGGGATTTTATTTCTGCACATCTTAGGCTGCCCTTTCCCATGCTCCAAATCTTCCTCCTCATCCAAAAGTCAGATATTTTTCCTGCTTTGAGGAAGAGGCCACAGAACCTGTCCATGTACTCCTGTCCTGTGCTTTGAGCCAGCATCCCTCCAGTCTGCCCTCCTTGGTCTTTCTCATGCCCTGAGTTTGTAGAAGTTGTGCATTTGAACAGTCTTTCCAAGGTCTAAATCTAAGTGTCCCTTCATTCTTCCCTTCCTGACCTATTCACACAGCTTGCTTTATTGCCAAAGCTTCTTTCATTATGCCACTCAGATTCTGCTAATTCTTGGTCTTTTTAAGAAGACATTTTTCATCCAATTCTGCTTCCAGTTCCTTCCTAGAAGTATTTTCCTTTCAAACAGATCTGAAGCAGGTGGGGACCTGCTTGCTGTGCGACGATGCAGATGGTGGAGTCACAAAGCTCCTTGGGTGGTCAAGCGCTTTATGAATTTCGAGCCAGAGATATACAAAAAAATGGCCAAAAGAAAATTCTTTCCAGGGAGCACAAAATCAACAGAACAGCTTTGGCTGGCTGCAGGTAGGATGTTGCACTGCCTTGAGCCGCCCAGGTGTGTGTGCCCCAGCTGAGTTTTCCAGGCACTGCCCCATCCTCAGTCTACTCCAGCAGCATTCACAAGCCCCACTGAGTCCTGTAACCAGAATGGAAGCGAACACTGAACCCCAAGCCTCCCCTGATGTAAACCAGGCTGCAGATGATAAACAAACCATCAGTATCTGTGCTATAGACACTAAACAGAAGATTTCTAGTCAAATCCAGCAGCTGAGAAGCAAAGCATCCTTCTCCACCCCTGGGTCTCCTCTCCAAAAACCCAGCCACCTCTGCTGGCCCTGCAGCAGGGAGCTGGCTCTGCCCTGTCCTCAGCCACTCTCCAGAGTCACTTTTGGATTAGGCTGAGACACTGGCTGTCAGTAAAACAAGAGGGAAAATTAACAGTGGCAAGACAGCAACCCTGGGTGTGTGCACACCTGTGCATCTCCCACAGGACAGACTGCAGCATTCTCCATCCGTGTTTATCAGGTCTAAACACAGACAGATGCCAGGAAATGCTCACAGAGGCAGCAGAGGGGGAATCGAAATCTCATTGTTTATAGAGTGGAACCAAGGGACAGAGAAGCAAATACAAATGCTCAGGCACAATCTCAGCCAAAGATGTTTTGGGCACTCAGTCACAGTCCCCTGAACAGGCAGGACAGCAGCAGGAGCCCATGGAGATGGGAACTTCCCCCAGACCTTCTGGGCAGGTGAGATGGGCAGTGCTGAGCCAAGCACCAGAGTCACAGCCCTGTGCAAAATGCTTCTATTCACTAGATACAGATATAGATGATATATAGGTAAAGAATGTTTTCAGGTATCTATATATAAAAGTATGTAAATATCTAAATCCCAATGTTTTTTAATGTTTAAAATGTGTGCATATATGTATATTTATGTGCATATATATATGTGCTGGTTACATATACATTAAAAGATCTTTTAAAAGGTCCTTATATATATACACATATATATGCATGTATAACACCTTTCTAAATATATGTGTACACATAGATATGATATATCAACCATATTTACATATGTATTAAATATCTCATATAAACATAAGTATATAAAGGTCTTTTAGAGGGCTATATGTGGAATCTGTATTTATATGCATATATAAATATACTACATTAGATTATTAGAAGCAATAGATATGATTAGATATACACGTACTATAAGCCATTACATTACCCAATATTCTCATGCATGTCAAAGAATCGAGGAATCAGTGTTGGGGTGCGATGGAGAGAGAGGAAAAGAGGCCAGGATGCATCTGGTATGATCCCACTTTGTGCCAGGAGAAACCACCCAAGTGCAGACACCAAATTTGCACATTTTACTTTTAAATCCACCAGCGGTTGCATTTGGATGTGACAGGTGCCCCTACACCTTTCTGCTCTGCTGCCCCCCAAAAGGAGCTGTGCTGTCTGTCTNGCTGACAGGGTGTCTGTCTGTCTGTCTGTCTGTCCAGCTGCCCTGTGCTGGCTGCTGCCAGAGGCCCCCACTCACTGGTGCAGCTGGGACAGAGGAGCTGTCATGCCGTGACATTTCTCTTCTTCTCTGGCAAAGCGATCCTACTGAAAGAAGTGAGGGAATAACATGAAAACCCCAGCCAGAGGCTGACAAGCAAACTGACATTTAGCAAAAAAATAAAAGTAGGTGAGGTGGGAAGAAAAGCTTGGGTGGGTAGTTCAGATTTTGTCTATGGCTGCAAATCTTTTGGGTGAGCCTTTCTGACTCCATAAATGCTTTTGCAGTCATTTCCACTCCTAAAATGCAAGGACAGGTATTTTCCCCTCTTCTCCCTTTCTTTAGCAGCTCTCCCTGAACTGCAGCAGCTCTCCTGCACCCACAAGAGCAGCGGTTACTGAGGAAAGTTTGTCACCATCTTCAGCTCCAGCAGCAGAAGGAGGTGGACAGGCAAGGGTTAAGTAACAATTTATTTATGTGACATGGGCATGCAGAAACCTGGGAGATTTTTTTTTTTCCAATTTTCATTAGGTGACAGACACTTCACGGGCAGTTCTGCTGTCCCTGGGAACATCAGTGTGAAATGGAGAACTGGTGGCATTTACAGGCTGAAGTTCCTCTTTGTCCTCAATGATAAAATAAAGCAGAAAAAAATTTAAAAACAAGCCAAGAATGTTTTTAACCAGGAGTGCCTCCAGCCTGTTTTTATGCCAGCTCTAACTCTGGCTGGTTAGACCCACTGCTCTCTGCAGTGAGGCACGGGTTGAGCTGCTGGTGGACAGCACTGCTTTCCACTCAAATTATTTCTCACTCACTTAATTATACCCTGCACTTACACTTATACAGAGAACAGATGTGAAGGCTTACCTTGGGACAGATACATTATGTATACAGCATTAACTTCACACCCATAGAGCCCCCATTTTAATTTCACAGCCAGTGGGGGACCCAGGATAGTTTGCTGGCAGAGCAGTTGGTTTCATTAGCAATTCCCCAGACCTCAGCTGTCTGCAGCATCCTCACTCATGCAGGCTGAGCTGCACTGGAGATCCAGCCCATGGCAGCCAAGGATGCCCTGCCTGACTTCTGGGCAAACACCCCAAAAAAGCATGAGACTGCCAGTGCACACCTCTGGGCTGCTACAAGCTCCAGCCTGAGTTTCATCTTAAACATGAGTATTTTGGAAAAACCTTCACGTGATATGAAATGTGAGGCCAAGGAATAGTGAAAGGAAATGAAAGACAACTTGGACATACATCACTGAGAAAGTTTGTTTGATCTCTGACCCCTGTCAGGGAAACATTAGTGTGACAGGTTCCTGCAGGCTGTATCTCACTGCTAATAAAAGCCTTTTAGCAACTCTCAGGGAAAGGGTTTGATCAGAGCCTCTTGCTGGGTTTAACAGGTGGCAAAGCACGAGGCAGGATTTGGTCTGTCACTGCTCAGCATGAGTGAACAGTGCATGGCTGCAGCCAAGGGACACTGCAGGGGGCTGGGTGGCATCAGCAGGGGCATCACCAGCAGAGAGAAAGGAATCATTATCCCACTTCAGTCAGCACTAGTTGCCCCACACCTGGAATAGTGTGCCCAGCTCTGGGCCTGTGACATAAAGGAATGTGAACAGGCAGACAGAGCCCAGGGAAAGGCTGCAAAGGTGACCCAAGAACAGGGAAGGGCTGCCATGTGAGGAAAGGCTGAGACAACTGCATCTGTTCAGCCTTGAGAGAAGAGGCCTTAGGGAAGGGCTCCACAGCCAATGCTCCACTCTTTAGAGGGTGGCTACAAAGCAGGCAGAGACTGCCTTTTCACCGGAGTCACAGGGAAAATGGAGGAATAATGGGTACAAATTACTTCTGGGAAGATTCCAACTGGACACAAGAAGAAAATTTTTCACACTGGGAGGAATCAGCCAGTGGAATAATCTTCACAGGGAAGTGGTGGATTCCCTGAGATTGGACACTTTTAAGATTCAGCAGGACAGGGTGATGGGCCATCTGACACTGCTTTTGCCAAGAAATGTTGGACCAGGTAATCCTTGAGGTCACTTCCAGTCTGCTACTCTGTGATTTGACACATCTCCTCTTTGAATTGACATAAGAAATATCCTTTTGTTCATGCTAAATAAAGCAAGTAAAACTCTAAAAGAGCAGCATTTAATCCATCAAACCCACTGCATCACACCCAGGCAAGGAGACAGCTTCTGCAGTTGTTCCTTCCCAAGGTGAACAGAAAGAAGGGCCATTTTCCTGCTTTCTCCTTTAAAATTTTTCCAGGTGACAAGTGGCTCTCCTGAATCTTTTCCCCACAGCCACATCTTGTTAGCAGTGCTGCCCTTCTCACTGCCCAGGGTGCAGCCACACCGTCCTCTGGTTCCAGCCCAGGAGAGAAACCATCAATATACACGTCAGGTGAAATTAAAATTGTCCCTCTGAGTTATTCTATGACACAAGCTAGCACTGGCTATATTAAATCTTATTAATTAATATTAAATTAATTTTTTTCCTTGCCTATAAACACAGAGTGTTACTGTGGAGGACAGAAGCAATTATTATCTGAGATGCTTCAAGGCACAAGTTTCAGAGTCACAAAAGCTGCATATTTGTTAGAAACAGAATGGCAAATCTGTCACTGTTAGAGCCACTCTACCAGGGACAAGAACAATGCTGAATAAACTGCAATAGTTCAACAATTTGCCAGAAATATCAGCTGAATCAGGAGCCTGAGGTTTCATCTCACTGGAACGCTACTTACTCTGTGCACCAAGAGCACTACCTCAGCACAACACTGAGCGTTACTTACCCAGGGGCCAGCGAGGTGTGGTTCATGTTTCACTACCTTCCACTCATTCAGCCTTAATTCTTTTCTTAGTTACCCCTCCTCTGCTTTGGGAATGGGTGAGGGAGGGCACGGGGGGAGCTTTCAGAATGGTGGGACAGGCAAACTCTGTCTCTTGCAGGGTTCTGCCCTTTGCACTGGCAGCCGATGGAGCGCAGCAAGGGCAAGGCTCAGCTGAACTGAGCAAGTTTCAGCAGGCATGGCACTGACAGCTCCTCACGGCCTGGGAGGTGAGGCAAAAGGTAAGAGAGCAAGTCCCTCTTTGTTTCTGCTTGCTGGGAAGGTGTTCTGCCAGCCAGAAGCGCTTTCGCAGGGGCTGCATGCCCTTGCTGTGCACTCTCCACGTGGACAAGGGGGTGGCTGCCTTGTTCCCACAGGATCCAGCACCACTGGGGTGTACGTGGTATGAATGGGTCTATCAGGCTGGTGAATAATGAGTCACCAGCTCTCTGCCAGCTGCTCACCAGGTCGTGGCTATGCTCCTTCAAGAGGCAGAAATGCTCTTGGTCTCCATCCCTCCCAGAGTGACTGCTGATGACATTTATTCAGGTCATGACTTTCTCAGTGGTCCTAGGAGACCTGGAAGGCAAAGTTCTCAAACAAAAGCCTTGGTGGCATTTGAAAAACTCATCTCTCTGTTTCCCTGCTCAAAGTAGAAGAGGGGGGGAAAAAATCCCCCTTTGGTGAAGTTGTTATGCAATGAGTCATTTGCAGCACAGAGGAGATGGGCCAGCTTCCCTCTCTGCGCCGCAGTGATTTGACTAATTACTTCTATCTGCTCCAGCAGAAGAGCAGCCTCCTCCAGCCTTTCCACTGGGTGAGCCCTGTCTGCTTGTCTGTCAGACGCAGAGGAGTGGGAAGTGATGGGAAACAGCATCCTTCTGCTTTGAGCACTGGCATTTTGTCTGTTCCTTACCCCTGCTGGGTGGCAGGTCCCAAAATCGAGCTCAGTGAAACAACAGAGCCTCAAAAGTCAAGACTGGGTGGGCTGGTTATTCTGGGGCTGTCACACAGCTGTGCACACTCTCCCAACAGTCAGAGTGGCCCATTTTACACCAGCCCATGTCTCCATGTGCCCCTGGGCTCTGTGGGGGACAGGACAAGGAGGATGCACAGCACATCCCTCCATGGTGCTCCCAGCCATCAGAGCCTCCCCGGGGCTCGGGCATGGAGCAGCCATCAGGCTTCAAGGGAAACAGTATGGAGTTTTAAGGCAGTGTTTTCCTTCAGCTTGCATATGGTAAGTTCTCATGGGGGATCTGGGTGCTGAAGGTCCCACTCCAAAACATCATCCAGAACATCTGGGCAGAGGGTGAGGACAGGGACACGTGTGGGGCTTCCTCCAGCACTTCCAAAATGCTACAGTCTCCTCTGAGCTGCTAAACATGGCCTAGGGCTCCCACAGCTGTTAATTGGAGGTGAATGTTATTAAAGTATATTAGAAGAAAAAGGCAGCTGCATATACAAATTGATTCTATTTTTATACTTGTTGAAAATCACAACTCTGATTTTTAATTATAGTGGACCAAAGAAAAGAACCACATTAATCCAATGTAATCACGTGTGAGTAGAGTTGATAACAACATTGTATTTAATTGGCAGTAAGCTCAGGCAATGTTAAATACAAATGAAAAGCACTGACACATTCTGAAGACTAATTAATATGACAGACTGGTAGCAAATGCATTGTTTATTAATACTAATTTCCAGAGGCTGGTTCAATACCATTTCGTTGCCACAGCCCCCAGCGCTGTGTCCATCAATGCATGATATTTTAAAGGAAAATTAAATATTATTTATTTTAAGAAGAAACAAAGAAGTTCAAAGATAATTAAATTATGCATTTCAAATACCAGGTTGCAGATAAAGAGCTTTAAAACACAGGATTTTTCTCTTTCCCTTTTATATGTGCATATAATTCACAGTATTGTGCTACATCAGTGACAGAAGACACTTCTTTCCCTGCACATTTTAATGCAGTTAACAAATGGAGATTTTTTTCAGGGCTGACACAACTCTCAGTGAAGTAAACAGAAGGATTACCCCTCAGGACCCTGCCAAAGCCCAGCAACTCACTGGAAGAATTTCCCTTGACTCCCACGGACTCTCAATCATATTGTAAGCTTTTCAGATCAGGACCTGTTATTTTCTTTTTTCATCCTTAGCAAGTACCTAGCAGAAATGAAGACCATTAATTCAGGTAACATCTTTTAAATACAGTGTCCTGAAAGTTTGCTAAGACTTCCCAGAGATTCGTGTGCATTAAAATTCTCCTACCTGACTGCACCACCTTCCACAGCTGGTTATGGACTGTAATGGCACATATTTGTCACACCTTGTTACAGCCCTGGTCAATAGAATAATGGAATAATCAATCATCTATATTTTAGTGTGAGACAAAATAAATACAGTGCATAATAGTCAATCAGGTCTTCACCAAGGAAAAGTTGAACAATTACAGTGGTTGTCAGTGGTAAACTGCCTATGATAAGTATGCAAACATTGACCCCAAGTGTTACACTGAGAACATGGAAATTAAAACCATCTATCTTACTTGATTCAAAGTCTCCCAGATAACAAGGGTGGTATTTAAGGAAAACCTCAGCTGGACTTGGATTGCTTCTTTCTGTTAGATTAGAATTAAATCCACTCAAAATTTAGAAAATACTGGTTTAATTAAAGATACTTCACTAGCTCATAAATTATACATTCTCTGTCCTGTTGCAAAGTGTAAGTTTGATATTAGGTGTCAGAGCTGCAGAGGATTCCTAAAGGTTAGTTCACATTTATGTGCTGTATAAGCAGACATTTGGGAACGAAGGAGTAATTATTGAAGTTCCCAAATTGCTACCCCAGTCTGCTCAGTAGTGCAGTCTCCTAGATTTCAGCAAAAGCAGTGTTTTCCCCAGAAGCTTGGTACTAATATGCAAAAGAGGATGGTCAAAAGAGACCTTGGCCAAAAGCAGACATTGGCATGGAATCAAGCATGAAATATTAATAGATAATCATCTAGAAACTAATTACAAAATGTTAAAAGTCCAGCTATCTTGCACAGACCACTGCAAGGAAGAGTGTTTCAGTTTCATTAGCACAGCAGCAGAAGGAGAATCCTTGCAAAGTAGTTTTCTGAGCTTCCTACTGCTCATACCAATGTATATCTATGCTCGATAAAGCAATATTCATTTAAATTAGCAGCATAAAAAATAACCTAACAATGAAGGTAATAACTCACTGAAACATACTTGTCCTGGTTTCAGCTGGTATAGAGTCAATGTTCTTCTCAGTAGCTGGTGCAGGGCTGTGTTTTGGATTTCAGAGGAGAATAATGTCAATAACACACGGATGTTTAACTGTTGCTAAGCAGTGCTGACTCTGAATCAGGGATTTTTGGTGTCCTGTGCCCTGGCAGGGAGCAGGTGCACGAGGAGCTGGGAGGGAACATGGCTGGGACAGCTGTCCTGACCTGGCCAAGGGGATATTCCATATGCTCAGTGTGTTACCCGGGGGCAGCTGCTGACTGATGCTTGGGGACAGGCTGAGCATCCATCTGTGGGCGTGAATCACTTGGAATAAAATCATCCTGGGTTTTAGTCCACTCTCTATTCTCTTGTCATAACAAAAACAGCAACAAAAACAACAACATATTGTTGTTATTATTGTTGCTGTTGATATTGCTATTATACTTTATTTTCATTATTAAACTGTTCTTATCTCCAGACATGAGTTTTATCTTTTTTCCAGGTCTCCTCCCCATCGCACTTGGGAGGGCAGGGAGTGAACAAGTGATTGTGGGGTTCTTAGCTGCCAGCCAGGATTAAACTATGCCAATACAGTAGATACAAAAAAGAAAATAAAACAAAACAAAACAAAGAAATATTGAGAGCAATGCCTTCCTAGACATGCTGGATGCCAGTGCACACTATTGGGGCATCTCTAGGAACACAGACCAAAACAAAATGGCTGTTCATATGAAGGTGGGGTTAGGGTTTGTGACTAGCTTTGAACTCCAAATCTCATCTTAAAATGCACTTGGTCCAAACAAATTAGAATTCAATTTAGTGGGAATTAACCAGACTCAGATTTAAGCATGAGTCAAAAAGCCACTCCTGAGCTCTCCATCCTTGCATTGCTCCCTCAGCAATAATGCCAAAATCTCCTGCCAACATCTCCACACCAGGAATTGATTTGTGCCAGCACACATGGCTGTGGCAGTCCTTCCCCTCCCTGATTGCAAGGCCAGGTTACAAAGGGCAGCCTGACCCTGAGTGGGATTTACTGATGTATTTAATGTCAAGCCTGTGCCCCACCTGTGCCCTGCCCACTGTGGTGAGCAGAGGGGTGCAGCCATATCCACCATCCATGGTCTCTGCTGAATCCACTGCCACCCTGCCATTGCAGCCCAAAAACAGCCTCCCAAACACTCCTTTGAGACTGGGGCTGCCCTGGCTAGCACAGATCCTCAGCAGTTTGTCACCAGGAACAGCAGCATTTTCAACCAAGATGCCTCCAACACACACTGGCAAAAGCTTGGCACCAAGGTAGTGGGCAACAGATGCCCATCTGAGGAACGCTGCTGGAGCTGAAGATGGGAGAGGTAAACTCCCAGGCTCCAGGGAATTTGGAGGAGAGCGAGAGACATTATTGATTTGCAGCGTTGCCGAGAGGCTCCCTTGCTGCTAGGCAGCGCTGGCACTCAGCAAGATGAGACCCTCCATCCAAGGAGTGTCTGTGATTGCCTGAATCACTGCTGAAGACGCACATCAGTGCATCCTGACATGGTTAGAAAAGCTCCTTATATATTGACCCAGCAATTAGCGGGCTGCTGGTGTCAGGACAGGGAGCAAAGCCCTCTGTGCAGCTCTCAGCTGCATCTGCCACATTGCCCAGCTTTGCACAGCCACAAAAATATCCCTCTGAGGTGGTTTCAAACACCCAGAGCCGATTATTCAGATAAGCCACGATGAGATAAGCTCTGATATCATGAGAAAGGGTGCAAGGCACTGTCACACGAGGGAGAGAGATGGGAGGGATGTGAACTCTATTTAAGCGGTCCCACAGTGAACCAGTTTGCAGAGAGTGCACAACTTAGTGACAGCTCTCTGTGAGCAGCTCCTTTGATTGCACTGCTCTGTGAAGGAGCACTTGTCACTTTTTATTGAAGGAGAGGGAAAGAAAGCAAAGCAGCTTTTTGCCAGGAGAAAAGATGCCACTCACTTTAAGTTAAAATATAGACAGTTGCAATGCCCTGGCTGCTGGTGATCGAGGACCAGCAGAAGTGTGAAGGAAGTATCAATGCAGGGCATGAAAAAGAAAACAGCAACAGACTAAAGAACAGAGCAGGGGGGGATGAGGCTCAGACTCCCTGTTTGTAGCTGGGAATGCCTGACCATGCATGAAGGGAACACAGCAGCCACATGCCCTTCAAAACCAGCAGCTCCCGTCAGGCTGAGCTGGGATGCTGTCCCCATGACTCTTGTACCCAAACACTGTGAGACACCTGGACTGTGATAGAACCCAGACTCAGAATGCAAAAGAGCTTTTCAAATCCTGTCTAATAAAAGGCCAATGGGTTGGTTTGCATTGCCATACTGAGGCTGGTCACTCCTTTAGGGCGTTACCCTCACTCAGCAGACGATGAGCTCTAATCACAATGGGGAAGAGCTGCAGCCCTGCACAGCCTGTCCTGCAGCCTCTGCCTTCCCACATCATCAGGCTCAGTGAAATCCACCTTGCCGAGCTGCAAATCCCTCACCCCAAAGCAAGAGTATTAAAGCTTTGTGATTGTATCTCTGTAACCCAGCCAGCAGAGGAAAACAACGTGGAAAAGGTACAAAAGCTCAATGGGAGCAGCCCCTTCCCCCCCTTCATTTGTCAGGATTCTGCTTGTTCAAGATAGTAATCAGCAAACAGAAAACCCTGCACAAAGAGGCTCTGGTGGAGAAAGCCCAATTTCCCCTCAGCCTCTGGTGCTTCTGCTGAGAGTTACTGTGGAATATTAAAAGGCACAAGAGATGACAGAAGTAACTGCAAAGATGGAGGAAATGACTCTGCAGATAGAGGAGAGAACAAAAATGCAAGGAAATATTACAGTATTCCAAGTACCACAAGGCAAAGCATTTCCCACTGGAACTGGGAAAGTTGCAATTTAACAGCTAGATCCTGCAGGCTTAAACAATTTACTTCCACAGTTTTTTTTTTACTTAGAGCAAAGAAAAAATATTAATAGCTACAGTTTTCCTAAATTCAGCTTCATCCTTGCCCTATTTATCAACACAACTGGTGCAATTTCTGGCAAGACTCTTAGACTGTACTTCCTCATCCACGCTTTGCAAGGTGTTTTGCAATTCCAACTGCTGGTCCAATGGCAAGAGAGGCTCCAACATCTTGTCCCAGCTATCAGGCTTTAAGGATCATATTCCTGTGCAATATAAGGGTCTGGAGCACAAGTCTGATGAGGAGCAGCTGAGGGAACTGGGTGTTTTTAGCCTGGAGAAGAAGAGGCTTAGGGGAGATTTTATCCCTCTCAGAAAGGAGGTTGTAACCAGGTAGGGGTTCAAGCCTTCTCCCAAGTAAAAAGCAACTAGACAAGCTGAAATTTCCTCAAGTTGTGCTGGGTGGGTGTTAGGCTGGATATCTGGAGCTTGGGAATCTGTGCTCTGGTGCCTGAAGCATCTCCTTCCCCTCATTCTTCCCCAACCTTGCTGTCTGCAGAGCTGCTTCTCTCACAGATGCTCTCTCCTCACTCCAGCTGCAGTCATACAGGGGTTTGGGTTTTTTCTGCCCTTAATAAACTTGTTGTCCCAGAGGCACTGCCACCATCTACCACCACTGATGGGCTCAGCCTTGGCCAGTGGCAGCTCTGTCTTGGCTCTATCAGACACTGGGGAACCTTCTGGCAGCTTCTCACAGAAGCCACCCTTGCAGCCCTCTGCTACCAAAGCCTGGACACACAAACCCGATATGACTGCATGATTGTAAGATTCTAAGTGTAGAAACCACAAATGGTGTATGTGTCCTGAACTGATGATGGATATAGTCACTAAAATCCCCTATCCATTCACTTCAGAGGCATTAAAACACGATTAACTTTGCGTGCTGCAATGGAGGGAAAAGTGGAGGGGCTGATTTTTCATTATCTCTAGTCATGGTGTATTTTTCTCTTCCTGTGAGCAGAGGGGCTCACTCAGATTCCACAGAGGTGCTGCTGATGCCAGTGTGTGTCTCATGGCAGCACACAGCCATCCATCCCGGCAGTGGGGAGCAATCGCTAAGGAATTACACACACATTTGGCAACAGGCAACACCAATGTCACCTTCCAAACAGGCAACCAAGGCATGCAGGAGGAAACAGAAGAACAACCTTTTCCCTGGAAGCAGAGGAAGGCAGTGGCTCCAAGTCCTACAGGACTGGGTTGTCATCTGGACCTGGCTGCATTTCCCTGAGACTCACTCCTCTCCATCTCAGCCTGTAGCTGGGACAGCTGGCACACGGACATCTTCCTGCTCCTGGCTGTCTTGCCAGAGGTCACAGCTTTCTATTCCCCCAGCAAGCTGGGGCTGGTTCCTGGAAGCACTGTGGACTCTTCCCATCCTATCTGCCTTTTGAGCTCATTAGCACTCTGCTGTGCACTGACTTCATGTGGAAGGACTTCAGGAGTGGCACTGCCAACTTCAGAACCACGGGATATTTTCCTCCAGTAAAACCCCAATTTCTGCACAGAGCTACAGCACACCACAGGCACTAAACCCGGGAGCATCCCGCATGCCAGCAATGAATATGGGATGAGGCAACCTCAGAAGTGTCAGACACAGCGTGGCAGCAGTGCCATGGTCTGTGGGGTCGGCCAGCATGGGGGACAGGCCACACAGAGCCCCTGGGGACACTGCCAGAGCCAGGGCTGTCCCACGGCACTTGGGGAGCACACCGGGTGTGCCTGAGCTGAAACAGCATCTCTGCTGTGTAAGGAACTGAAAAGGCTTTTTTGCTGTCTTCTGAGGTTGTTTTTTTCTTTTGTTTTTAAGAGAGAAGACTGCAGATCCTGTCTGTCCTGGGAAATACGTTATAAAACTGCAATTTGCCTGTCTTGGCTCTTTCACCCCAGCATTGACCCTAAAGATGAACTCTCTCGAACAAGTCTAATCCTGTTTTTCATGTTTCCCCAGGCTAATGAATATTTATGAATTGTTTCTCCAGAGCCAAAGCATGGCCCTTACAACCGGCCATGATAGTTCAATTTGTTTGCTTGCCAATTCTTCGAATTGTTTTTTTGTTGTTGTTCTTTTTGAAACTTAGAGGAAAAAAGGAATCTCATTCCCAGTTGGCTCTTATCAAAGTGTGTGGGGTTTTTGTTCAGTTGTTGGGGTTTTTTTTTAACTCAGCCGGTGCTTGGAGACTTTCCAATCGGCTTGAATGATTAATGTGGTGCCACTGACTTGTTTTGTGTTCATATTAACAACAACCAAAAAAAACCCAAAAAAACAAAAAACCCAAAACAAACAAACAAACATACAAACAAACTAAAAAAGGCAAGCACGATTCATGTTGTCCAAAGAGCCGCTTATGTATCTCTGATGGACCATGCCATATAAGTTTTAAATTGTTCTTTGTGTGCACAAAATGTATAGTAAAAAGGAAGCATTTCCACAGAGATTAATGGAAAATTCAAGGTTAGAGACACAGGCAAAATACCACCTCTCAGCAAGCTGTGTATTAGATATAATCATTGCAAAGCCAGGTCTTAATATCTTACATTTATTTAAGGGAAAAGATTTGTTCTTTTGCCTGCTATTTATTTAGCTAGTCTAAATTCAGTTTGAATAGCAAAACAGCTTTCCCAGTTTAGCTGCATTATCAAGTCAAGGTCATTCCCCTCAGAGAAAGATCAAGATCCTCTATAAGAAAGAAAAAAACTAAATTACTCTCCCCTGATTGATCTACTGAACATCATTAGCGAAGGGTAAGAGATATCTAAACATGCTCTGTAGTCCACTGATGTGCATGGTGCTTTTTTAGTGTGAAACAGAAGGAAGTTATGCAATTACCTTGAGGGGAAAAAACTGTTCCTTTAGTGGTGTTTGGAAATAAAACAGAATTGTGAACAGGGGGGTATCCTGAAGGACTTCTACAAGCTGCATGTTTGTGAGTCAATAAAGTGGTAAAGAAATGCAGCTCTGTTGACTTGCATTATGTGTCTCTTCACAGGTGAGAGTGCAGCCTTTTCTAATGCTTTTTATCCAATGTTATAATAATATCTATAGAAGTTTGGTAGCACTTAATTTCCTTTAGAAATAGTAACTGTTTGTGCCCAAACTCGTTAGATTAAGATGTGCCATTGTAACAGTATGGCTCAGAGACTGCTTGGCAAAGCACACAGGGGCTACACCCAGCAAGGGGAAATTTCACACCAGCCAATATATATTGCATCATAAACCCCCTAACAACAGAAGTTATCACACTAATTTTTGTTATTTTATCCTTCTGTCAGAGGAAAAAATAAAGGTCATTTGAAAGCCTGAGAGTGAAGGGCAGCCTTTCCCAAATCATTTTGCTGCAAGGAGACAGCCCATTACCAGAGATCCAGCAATTGTTCCAGGGGCTGAAATCGCTCACAACATTTTAAGGGGGGGTTGTCCACGTTCTCCAAACTCCCCGGGGTGCAGAGGTGGGTGAGTGGGCTCTGCTGCACCAGCCTGGCCAGGGGAGAGTGCTGCCCATCCAGGGGCAGGAGCTGCTTCCTCTGATTTATTTGAGCAAGAGCAAACACAGCTGAACCCCACAGAGGCAAGTGACTGTGAGCTGTGGTTAGGGCAGCCCTGCAAAGTCAGCACTGGGCAAGAGTGCAGGGGAGGCTTGCTGGGGTGCCCTGAGAAGGTGATACTGCTGGAGTGATTTACTCACTGCACCCCCAGCCCAGCCTGTGCAGGAGCCCTGGGCTGCCTCCCCTGGAGCAGGGGAGAGCTCAGGGCCTCCACGGCCTCTCCCTGCCCGTGCCAGCACACCTGTGTGTACAGACATCGAGGACATGCACACACACCTCAGCCCCTGACAGCTCAATCAGCCAGACCTCAAAACTCTCTGCTGGGAGGACACCTAGGAAAGTTCTGGGAGGGCTCAGTAAGTTTTGAATTGTAAGTCCTTTTTAACAATTGAAAGTGTAAATAGTGATTGCTCTGAAAAGAGCCTTTTTATCCACAGGAAGCTCCAAGATGCAGGTGGCTCAGCACCTCTGGAGGAGTGGGGGTGTCCTTGGTGTCTCCACCACATTCCCAGGCATGTTGGTTGGGCAGAGGACTGGTCTCAGAGCAGCATGAGGCTTTGAGGAAAGCCCAGCACAGCTTAAACTTGTCTGCTGCAGCATCCTGCAGAAACCACACCACAGAGGAAAAATGGGCTAAAAGTCTCCTCTCCCTCCCTGCCTGGCCACTGCCCAAGCTAAGGAGAGAACGGCCCTCCTATGGCTTGCAATTAAAGGAAATAACAATTCTTTTCAGCTCACCTGGATCTCTGATAGCCCATTTCATAGGGTGCAGCTCTCCACACCCACATTCTCCTGCTAGTAACGATGAGTCAGTGAGCTCACAGCACCCACGGTTGGAGGAGATACCCCGAGTGGGAGTCATGATAACCAGAACCCAAATCTTCATGAACCATTAAGGAAAAGCATTGCAGAGAGCCCCATGAGATCCATGCAGATTCCTTGGGCACAAGCATCAGGCAGCTCTGGCACACATAGCTGGTTATCATTGCTGTAAATCAAAGCTGAATTAGCATAATTTTTCTGGGTCTGGGGTTTGTTTTTACTGAGGTCATAAACAAGCTGATAACACTGGGGGTCTTTTGTACCACGTTGTAATTGTGTTGGCAGTCTAATTTTCAACACTGTGCTCACCTATGCTCAGTCACAAGCATGTTAATGCCAACTTTCTTCGAAAGAAAACCAGATTGTTCCAGGAGCAAATCTGAATTCAATGATATTTCTGTCAATCCAGTGGGCTGCCTTTCCTTCTGCCTTCCTTAGGAGACAATCATTGCCTGCTGGGACTTTATGCATAGATTGCTAACCTGCTGAGCATATGCTGATGCAAAGAATGAGCTTTGTAATTTAAATAACAGACTGTGGAATTGATGACAGACACACACGGTCATTCACCCGGCAGCAGAAAACTGACAATGAAGGCTCCAGCAGGAAGGTGGAGAAATATCTGGCTTTTTCAGGGAACACACACAGCCTGCAGCCATGGACATCTCTTGAAGGACACCATACGCAAAATAAAGCAAATCCCTCCAAAAGAGAAGGGCTTACACAGTATCCTCTTCAGAGCAGGGAGATCTCCTGTCCTGTGCTGCTTATTCCCATTCCACCTGGCTGGATCTTCAGTCCAACTCTGATGCAAAGTGGAGATGTTTCTTCTTGCTAGGAGAGAAGGGCCCTGGGGAACACCCATCAGTTCAGGCGGGGCAGCACCCTCTGCCAGGCAGTGTCACACCCACCAACACCTCCTGCATCATCAAGGGGCTCCCTCAGCCTCCAAACTGGGCCTTTTGCCCCTGGGCACACTGATTTATGTCCAGGCCCAGGCTGACCCACTGCTGGTGTGTCCCACAGCCCCCTGTGCCTGCTCTGAGCATCCTGGGAACCCACAGCTGGACCAGTGCATGGGGAGCACCCCTGAGAAACAGCCTGTGCAGAGGTGGGTCATGCTGCAGAAGCTCTGAGAGACCCCACTGACAGGCACAGAGGCAGGGAGAGCACTCCTGGGGATGGATGGGGATCCCAGGTAATGCAGAAGAGGGTGTGGATGGACATGAGCCTGGGCCAAGGCTGGGCAGAGCCACAGGCTGCATGACAGAGCTGGGCCTGGCAAGAATTCATCTTACAGAGCAAGTCAAGGGCTCTGCAGACAATAAAAATTGACAGAAAGAATACAGAAAATAACCATAAATATCTATTCAGGTAAAATAAACCTCCCTAATCCCATATGTCTAATTTGCATAACAACAAAGTCTTTGTTTTGTTTTTTTTAAAGGTTGATAAATACCTTTCGTTTTTGAAAAGAAACAAAGTCTCTGACAAGGCCTTTAATCATGGAAACAGTACAAACAATATTATAATACATTAGACTTGGAAATTATAACCTGTGATTATGCATCAACTAATTAAATTAGTACTGACAGT
Organism: Cyanoderma ruficeps; assembly: GCA_008694505.1. Classification (NCBI taxonomy): domain Eukaryota; kingdom Metazoa; phylum Chordata; class Aves; order Passeriformes; family Timaliidae; genus Cyanoderma; species Cyanoderma ruficeps. The sequence goes on along the minus strand of VZDJ01000056.1, from coordinate 4,496,002 downwards.
TTTCAAAGTGTAAGAGAAAAAGGCAAAATACACATCCCTTGCTTTCAGGGATGATTTTCCTGGAAGAAGTGAAGACAGACAAGCTGTAAGTGCTTTCTCTCTGGGAATGAGGATTCACACAGGAAAATCCCACACCTGAAATAACCTCTCCTAATCCTTGCCAGGAAACCCATTTCACAACTGGGAGCTAAGGCTGGTCCGCAGTGAGGAATAAACAACAAGTTTAAGTCCTGCTTATAATGAAACTTAAGGAGTTTGCCTTAGACAAGACCAGGTACAGCTGCTGTGCCACTGAGCAGGAGCCACCAGCACTCTGGAAACAGATTGGCTTTCATTGTTCAGGAAGATGAAAGCCTCCACTTGGCTGAGAAACAGCAGAAAAACGATTCATAAATGGGAGGAAGACTGAGGGTATTTATGCATAAGTAGCATTAATAGCCTTTTGAGGGTTCTTCTAATAATTTAGGGTTGCTATGCAGCACGCAGGTCCAAACATGATCCCAGCAGCAGCAGCAAGTGAGCAGATCCTCTGGTGGCTTTTCCAGGACCCGGAGCGACCCTGCACAGACACTGCTGGCTGCAGCCAGCTCGGTGTCCCAGCTGCTCAGTGCCGAGGCACCTGGGGCTAAAATGCACCATCAGCCTCCCAACCACTGCTGCTGATGCCCTTTGGCTTATGCCTTTTTTTCTTTTTCTTTTCTGTGTTCCCTGTATTCTTTGCACCTGTGTTTGTAGCTCTGTAGCCTATTGTTTTAGTAGCTAGTTTTCCTAGTGCTTTTCCATGGCCTTTCCCGAGGCAGAAAGACAAAACAAACTCCAGAGCCCAAGCCCCAGGGGGTACAAGGCCTCTATCCTATCTTGGTTATTCCTGGGAACCAAGGCTGAGAACAGCTCTTGGAGATCCATTCTCATGGACAAAGTACAGCCAGTGCTGAGGGGGGGACTCCAGAGAAGGGCTTGACCTGGGGGGGGAATTGCATCACCACTTCTCCTAATCGATGCTTTTTATAATTATGCTAATTTCCTTAAACCTATAAAGATGTACTCATCCCTGTGGAGGGGGGCTTTTGTGAACCGAAATTATCTCGAGTTTCATTTCCAGGTTGGGAAAAAGACAACACTGCAGGTAGCCGTGTTTCCATTCCAGGGAATAATAGCAATTGTGGAAACAGAAACACCTCTCCACCCAAACTCCTGCCACATGCAACACTTGTCAACCTGTCAAGCTGCTACTTTATGTAAATGAGCCTAATTTACATGTTAATAACATTAAAGACCATGGTGAGAGAGGGAGAGAGGAAACTGAGGAGAAAGTGGGGAAGCGACTTCCATTTGAAACCTTGTCAGAAACAGGAATTTTGAAATATTTCAATGAGCTCAAAATAAAATCCATCCATTAATCCTACTTGCATTTCATGTCTGAACTCTCTAGTTGCACACCAGCTTTTCATCTCCTGGAAACTCTTGCAGGTGGCAAGATTTTGAACGCTCCAACTGAATGGTTGTTTGCGGGCACAACCCCATGATAACTGGCCTTGGGGTGAATATATGGAGAGAATTGGGCAAAGCCAGTCAGCTCTGTGTGTTTATATAAGAGGAGAGCTGGGGGAGGAGGGAAATAAAATTGCTAATATCTATTCAAAGAAAAAGAAACATGAAAAGTCAGTTTGCAGTGCAAATGGCAGCACCCAACAGTCTCAGCCATCCCAAACTGCCACAGCTCATCCATGGCACAGCAAAACCAGCAAAGCTTGCAGGATCATTTAACAATTCAGCTTAGGAGACAACAGAAAACAATATTTTCTGTATTTAATTACTTTGCAATAATGGCCTGTGTCGTCATTGCAGCATTTGTGCTTGTGTTTCAGGGCTGAAGTAAAATTAAGGTTTTCTTCTGACCCCTTGTACTTCGCCTTGCAAAAATGCCTCATCAATTCCTTTGTGCATGAAAGGACAGATAGAGCATCCTTCCCAAAGGGCCCCTCCTAGCACAGAGGTGACCTGGAAAGTGACAATTAAAAGAGAACTCACCCAGGACTTGTAGCCCCCTCACAGTTGCACACACTTAGAAAAGTGTGGGCAGAGACCCCTCTTCTTCCCTGCCTCCTTTCCCAGGCCTCATGGTTGTGCTTTTTCAGAAGTGATACAGCCCCAGAATGGATCTCCAGAGGTGCTGCTGAGCACAGCCAGGGAAGAGCTCCAGAAACCCCTTTCCTCTCCCCAGAGCCCTTGCCTGGGCTATGAGGAAATGTGGATATTCCATCAGGTGTAAAACATTCAACTTTCAGAGCCACTGAAGCCAACTTTCTGTCCTCTAATACATATCAGATAAACAAACCCATCGTAGAGTAAGTACAACCAGTGCTAGAAAAAGTCCTGCAGCCAGCAAGTATCTCCTGCATATTTTATCCTATAATCCAGTGCACTAATACTTAACCACCACACCAAGCAGGTGGAAGTTTGAGGGCCATTGAGCACTGCGAATTTTCCCAATGCATCACAATTACCAAAACACCTGTGCTAAATAACTTTGCGCTGAGCCACTGTGAAAATTCACAGAGTGCTCAATAGCCCTTGAAATTTCTCATTTCTAACTGGCAGCAGAGTGGCTGAGTGCTCACACATCACACGGCAGCGCAGCACACACGGACACTGGATCAGGACCTCGGGAAGGCCCTTTTCTCCTCGGCAGGATGTTTTGCCATCCCTGTGATTTTCAGGCTGCTCCTACTTTGTCTTCGCAGTTACACTCACCTGGAGCTGGTGAACTTCTGTGTGAGCAGACTCTAAACACAGCCAAGCTCCCCAGCTCCCCTGTCCCTCCTCCCCAGCCCAGCACAGCTGCCTGTGTCTCAGGGCTTCCCTTTTCTTCCTGCAGAGCCAGGGCAGATGCCAAGTTAGAAGCAGAAAAACCCCGTGGCCATGACAGACTCAAACCCAGCTCAGGACTGGCCTCTCCATGCTGCCCATCCCCTTTTCTTGTGGGTACCAGAGAGGGATTAAGGGGTCAGCTTCCCTCTGGACACAGCAGCAGCTGAGGAAAAGCTCAGCCCTGTCATGCAAAGAGCAGGGCAAGGCTCAGTGGATGGCCAGAAGCTCTTCAGCTGTGGTAGAAGACATGAAAGGCTACACAAGCCCCTGCTGCACCCAGCTGGAAAAGAGAACAAGAACAAACTGGAGGGGTTTCTGCAGGCAAAAGTAAGAAGAATGGGAGGCTGATAAACGTCCCTTATGGTGGGGAACTACAGATATTCAATCCATTTAGTCTGTCCCGGGGAAGGCTAAGAGGTGGCTGGAGAGTGGTCAACAAATGCTTTCGCAGAGAGAGAAATAGTAAGGAGAGGCTCTTTAGTCTGGCAGATGAAGGCACCTTGAGAGCCAGTGGCTGGAAAACAAAGGCATTTCTACAGAGAAATAAAATTGTTCTTGGTGCAGGACAATTAAGGTAATTAATTAATCAGTGGAACAATTTCACAACTTCACAATGTCACTTCAGCTCTTTAGATTGGACCTCTGTGGGACACCTGAACTCCACTTGAGCATCTGGGTTTTGAAGTGTGGAGGGGCAAGGGGATGTCTTGCAGGAAAAGTTGTTGCTCTGGGCTCTTGGCGGCTCCTTCTGCATCTCATCAGATGTTCCTGATGGCCCACAGTGCAGGGCTGTGTCCTGCTCTGCCCCTTTGCTGCTCGAAGAGAGCAGGGCAGGAGAAGGGCATCTGCTCACGGATGGAGGCTGAGCATGGCCCCTCCGTGTCCCAGGGCTGCCATTCCCACTGAGGGCTGTGAACTCCCCAAAACACAGCCTGTCATGCTGGGCTGGGCTTTCCACATTCTGGGTGCTCCCCAGCTTCTCCCAGCTCCTCTGTGGGACTGCACAACCTCAGCTTCTCTGTAGAGCTCCACCACTAATTTGTAAAATGTTGCCAGGATAATGAAGTTGAACTTCTATAGCAAATCTGTTGATACAAGTACTATAAACCTAATTTTCAGGGTTGCTTAGCTCATTGCTAAAAGGTTCACTGCATCTCTAGTAACCTCCAGCTGAAATCCAGATTATTTTTCAAGAGATGAATTTTTAGAAGCCTTAGGCTTCTATGTTACTTCTTGTATTTTGGAAAAGACATGTTTTGGAGACCTTGACACAAACAGGAGGTGAATTTCAATGGTCCCAATTTAAATGTGTTTTAGAGTTAGTGATGTTTAAATATGATTATTTTTACTACACTAGCATAAGAATGTTGGGTCAAAAGCCCGATTTTCTCATGTGGTTTTGTAGTAATTAATACTCTAGACACTTGTGATTACAAAATTATACAAGTACATCAATTTGGTAATACTAAGTAAAATAATTTTAGAACCCAAGTAAACGAAAGAGAAAGGGGAGACAGACAGGGGGGTTAAAAACTGGCTGGACAGGCACAACATCCCCTTTTGCCTAAGAAATCTCAGACTTATCCAAACAAGGGGCAAAAGAGCCTGAACACCAAGCTCTGGAAAAGGAACTTCCTGCCTAATCCCCAATTAATGAGACTGCCTGGCCGATTCCCAATTCCACAAAAGCAACTGGAAAATCCCAGAAGTCCCCTGACAGTCCAGGCACAGCGTGCAGCAAGGCCCGTGAGCTCCAGCTGAACTCCAGACCCCAGTGACGAGCCCCCAGTCTGTGCTGGGATCCTGCAGGGCAGCACAGGCACCTCCCCCGGGCACACTCAGCCTGTGTGGGCTCCAGCAGCCCCTCCATGAGCCGGGAGAGGCTTTTCCCTGCCTCACTCCTTTGGGCCACAGGCTGAAGATGCTTCTGCTCTCTGCCACGGCCTATCCATAAACAACAGGACCTCAGAGCTGCTCCACAAGTTGTCAAACAACTGCCTGGGCAATAAAACATTTTACATTTTCGGTGTGTTTTGGTGTATTTCTTGTTAGGTAATAACAAAAAACAAACATTATGTTGCTCTGAGTACATAAAAGGCTTATTTCACTGATTACCCAGGCTTTAATTTTATTTAAGCAACTCTAAATGGGTGGTATTTGGGTGCAATTAGCCATCCAATAATCACAGTATTGCAGCCAAGGACCATTGTAGGCCGTCCAGAAGTCTCGTGACTTCACTATGATGCACTGAGAAGGACTAATCAAAGTCCCATTATAATTATAACAAATCAAATGGCCTGCATCATTAGGTCAATGTCAACAAAAGTGACTCTCAAATGTCTGTGTTGGAAGGTTTACACAGATGCTTTTCTCTCTGCAGCAAGCAAGAGACCATTCCGAATGTCACAGGAAGGTTGTTTGCTTTGTAATAGGCACCTGAGTTTTATTTGGCTGGCTTCTAAATTATTCCCCCCTCCTTTCTGATTAGGAGAGCTTTCAGATCTTACACAGAGGGCTCTCAGGCTCTTTGCTCTTCAGGAATTCTTTTCTAATTTAAAAGAAAAATAAAACCACACCAAAAAACCCCTCACATCTGCAAACAGAAATGCAGGAAGACAGCCAAAAATCAGATCCTGAGCATTAACATTTAGCTATGGCTGTATTTCACTGTGGGCCTGTACACATCTTGCCTAAAGGCAGACACCCTCATGCTCCGTGTCCCCTGGAAGCAGGAAGTACACATGCTCCATTCATAATTAATGGCCCAGCTTTTCCACAAGCACTGACAACTGCATCTGTTCCTGTCTGCTGAGGGTGTGACCCTCAAGCTTTTGCTTCACCATACTAATGCTCTTCCTGCAAAGTGCCCACCCAGGACACACTGGAGCCAGGCTTTATCACCCGGTGATCCCAGATGGATCCAAGCCAGCAGCAAACACAACCACACTTTTCCTCGGAATTCAATGCTGGCTTTGGCACCCATTTCGGGGGCAGTGAGCCTGGCCTCCAACACACAGGTTTCCAAGTGCTTAGGATTGGGACTAAGACCTCCTGAAGCCTCAAGGAAGCTGAGAGCCCTCAGCACCCCTGCCAAAGTGAATTTCCACATGACTGCAAGCCTTTGCAGTGCCCAGAGGACAGACACACCACAGCACTGCAGAGCTGTGCCTGCACCGGGCAGTCAGCACTTCAGCTCCCAGCAGGGCAGCAGCGATGCTCCTGGCAGGCAGGTTGCTGCTAAAAGGCATCAAAAGCCACCTGGAAATGGGCTGATTGGTTTTATTGGCTTGTTACCTGCCCCATGGAGTGAGATTTGCCCTGAGTATATTTGCTCTGCTGAGGTAACCAGAAAGAAAGCCTCATCAAAGCAGGTTCTCTACTGCCAGAGGACTGATCCCAGTGAGTTTTTGATTTTCAAGGGAACACAAATATTTTGTCTATGCAGACTTGACCTGAAAACAATTCTCCATTCCTTTTTCTCGTGGCTTTTATTTGTTCTTCTCTTCACTCAAGGAGACAGTCCCATCTTGTGCCCCCTTGAGAGGCTTCTCAACAAAAAAAATAAAAGTTTAGGCCCAGTAGAAGGCATCAGAAGCTCTGAATGTGCCCTAGGAGAGCCCCCCGTGCCAGGGCCTTCCATAGCTGGTGGCCCAAGTGTTGCATGGCAATATTCTTCTGTCAAAACAAAGCATTCTGCAGAGGGGAAACCCCTGAAAATGACACCCACAACTGTAGAAATTAAACTTCTTTGTAAAGAAGACCTTCAAATGGGTCCAAAACACGTTGGTTGGAAGAATATACCCTGATATACTTGGTCTGTTTTCACCTCAGTGTTGTCTGTTTCTCTCTTGGTTTACCTGATTCTTCTGTACTTTGGAGTGATCTGTGTAAAACTAAAGGGATAAGATGAAGGGAACAAAGCTGGATAAAAACCTTAGAAGACGTGCCAAACTNGGGGGGGGGGAAAAAAAAAAAAGAGAAAGAAAACATCAAGCCAAGCCAATCCAAATCCCCCATAACTGCAAAATTCCAGCATCTTTCTTGTTTCCTTAACATTCCTAACATTTCGCTCACAATTCTATGAGGAATTGGATCACTACGAAGATATTAGGCTTTCCTAAAATTCAAGACTTCTACATCCTAATCCCTGGCTGTGCTTGTCACTTGTGTCCTTCAGCCAGGATCATGGAATGCCCCTGGGAAGCAGGAAATAATCCCAGCCTCTACCTGCTGCCCACCCTGCTCCCAGGAGCTGCTCCAGGAACGATAACTGCAGTGCTGGAGGGCATCTCCCAGGTGACAGGCAGCTGGAAATGAGCTGAGCAAGCAGGAAAAAAGCATCCAGGATTGGATTGCAGGGAGGCTGCAGGTGTTACGATAATTGTAAGAGTTTGGCAAACCAAGGGAACAGCACACGTTTCTAAAACGACAGCATGGGCTTTTATACTTTCACTGCACATCTGTGCTTCCGTGTCTCAGCCACTCTCCCAGGCATTTTGACAGTACACCAGAGCCACACAAAACCTTGGAGTGAAGTTCCAAACACTCGACAAAGTGATAAACGGGATCACAACCCGCTCTGCTCTCTCACACCAACCAGCCCAGCTGCTGGGGATGGGAATGTGTGGCACAGCGAGAGGTGACTCAGGGGGATGCTTCAAGGTGCTGTGGCTGCTACAGAGAGGGGAACCTATCCCTGCTGGACACTTCCAGCCATTTGGCTTGGTGAATCCCTCCCAGCTATGCAAGAAATAAGAGCAGAACATTCATTTCATGCCTTTTGCAAACTAGCCCTGAAGGAAGAAGTAGCCAACAGGAAAGGTTTCCACTTCTGCCAACTTCAATTCCTCATCTTCCTTTTTTGTTTATTGTTTCTCCTCATATTTTTGAAACACTTGCCAATTTTCCCAAAACTTCTATGTAAGAATATAGATTCTCTTCTGCTATAAGACCCCAGCAATAAAGCAACACTTATTAGAGCAAGTATTTCTGCTGAAGCAGAATTTCTTCTGTGGAAGGGGAACCGAAGCAAGTTTACCAGTTTTTACTTTTCTGTGCATCCTGTAAACACACATTACCATTTCCCACTCACCAACCCTGCAAAGGGGATACAAATACACTTACAGTGTGTGTAGAATGGTTTTCCTCCCTGATCAGCTCTCTGTGGTGCCATCCAGTTTCTGATCTGAAGGACAATCAATAAATAAGCCCTGCCATCCATCGAGGCTCCCGGCTGCCCAATGCGAGCAGTGAACCCCAACGTGCTGGTTTGTTACCCAGCAGCAGCAGCTGGCCTTGGCACTGCCAGTGCTGGGTTTGGATGTTTGTGTTTGAGTAACAAAGCAGAGTGGGCAGGGTAAGTCAGCAGGGCTGCTCTGTGCCAAACTACACACAAATCCACTCACTGAGCACTGGAGTTCCATCACAGAGCGCTTTCGCCAACTGGTTGCGTGGGGGTGGATGTCCATGTCATCATTTTAATTTCTCAAAACAGCAAATGGGTGGATTTCTGGCTTGTCAAGGACATTGTACAGAAAAGAGACATTATTAATCTCTCCAAATTCTAGCTGGTGACTGGGGCCTTAAAACAGCTGAACAGCAAGGGAAACACATTCGGCAAGTGGGCAGCCTGCCATGGTGAGGGACAGCATGGACCAGGGCTCGAAGGGAAGGTGCTGCTGGCCGTGAGCTCTTCTCCAGCTGCTAATAAATAATGCTAAAAAGCCTGGCAGGAGGCAGCATAAACAGAAGGTGCTGCTCCATCTCATATAGTTTTCAGAAAGAAGTTTATATTTTCTCGAGGCACCACAAATGTACTTCATGCACCCCTGGCCTGGCAGTGCCAGCAGCTGCTCGTGCCAATGGGGTGTTGCCAGTGCCTGGCCTGCAGGAGGCAAAGGCATCCTCTGATGCTTCCCGTGAAAAGAGCTGCCTGGCTGGCCCAGAACTGGCCCGAGGAGACTGTGCAGAGAGCAGGGGTTGTGTAGACAAGCTCTGTGTGCCTCTTCCACAGCCACTGGGATTTGTGCCGTGCAGCATATCTGTGCTGACATGCTGGCTATGGGTAAGGAGCAGGATGCGATACGAAGAGCTGGTTTGTAGGTAGCTGAAAAGAGGAATCCCATCTTGCCACGCTGAGGTTTTTAAGTGCATTTCAAATGAAAATCAAACTAATTCTCCAAAGGTTGTGGCAGGAGGGGGCTGTATGTCCTTGCAGGGAAGCACTGCCCACCCATCAAGGATTTATTCCTCTGTTTCCTCTCTCCTTAGGTCCCCAAGCTCCAGTCACTGCAGAGAACACACCTTCACAGGGGAGCAGTTCAGTCCAGGGCTCCTCAACACACAAAGGTTGGAAGAACCAGTTTACCCAATACTGGTGGAGGAAGGGGTGAGAGCCCCTGAGAGACACTCTGTCCCCATTTTCTCCACTTGCCCTCATGTCACCTGTTTCCCTGCCTTTAACTCGCTCAGCTCAGCCAGTGAATCTGAGTCCTTGCTGCACATCCACTGCTGGACCCCAGCTGCCCTTCTGCCCCCTTTGTCCCTCACAAAACCACCCAGTCAGTCACATCACTTCCCCAAACCAGTAACTTTTGAAATCAGATGAAGAGCAAAAGCAGCAGCATGTTCAGGCTCCAGCCAGCACAGCCCAGCATCTCCGAAGTGATGAGCAGACTCTGTTCCAGCAGGCAGGTAAACCAAACAGCTGCCAAATGCAGAGTCCTTTCCCACAGAGGTTCTCAAACCTGTGTTTAGGTATTTCAGGAGCACAGAGCTCCAACCAGCACCGAGAAGGAAGCACATCACAGGGCCAAACCTCTCCCAGACAGCACACTGCCTTTTGCTAATGGTCTTAAATCCTTCTTAACCACAGAAGTGCACGAAGCAGATTTGGGAACAAAGGATGATAGTGGTCACCCAGCAGGGGATGGCATTATCCTAGGTGAGCCTCCCCCAGGAGAGCAGCAGAGATCATTAGAGGAATTGCTTGTCCTTATTTAAGCCTCCCCAGCTCTACCCGGAGCCCAACTGACCTGCTGTTATCTGGTGGGTAAGCACAGGTACAAGAGACTCATTACTCTAAGCTAAGGCATCGCAGGTCACTGGGCCGCCTAAGAAGTAAAAAAGATAAAAGATTCCCAATTTTCCTGCTTCCTGAGAGCAGCAACCATTTTGTGCCTCCATAAAGCAGGTCTCATCTGAGCAATTTGGCCTATACAATAAGTAGCCAGCACTAACTAGCTGCCAGCTTAACACTAGCAAAAGTGTTATATTCCTTCTTCAGTCCTATTTTTAAGCACTGACATTAAAAGAAAAAGACACAAGGGAATTAAATCTGTGGGAAGTCTTTAAGAGAGAACACATTTCTTCCACCTGCACTTTGCAGATAACACCCTACATTTCCAGCTTTTCTGATTTATTCCCACTCATTTTTCTATTCTCCTACCCACCCAGGGAGTGGGATATTAGTAGACTAGGCAGAGCTGCAGACACCTCTCACAGGTAGATAGAGCATCCTCCAGATGAAAGTCTCTTTCCACAGCTGCCTTCCAGCTCATTCCCACAGTTCTACATCCCTCTCTTAAGTAGTGTTCTCCCTCCTACTGAGTCCTCAAGTGATGCACTCCCCACCTGATCTGTNTTGGTTTGGTTTGGGTTTTCCAAGTGAGTATTCAGATTGGCAGCTGCAGCCAAGAAACAGTCTCAGAAAATTCGGTGGTAAGTGGGCACAAAGGAGGTAATTAAACTAAAGGGTGTCCTGGCAGACTGGAGACATGCAGGAGAGCCAGGCAGTCCCATCAAAGCTGCTACTGTCAGGCAAAGACCTGTCTGGAGGAGGAGAGAGATGGCTCCAACTTTCTTGCAGGAAAGTCAGCCAAAAGGAAGAGCGGCTGCTCCCCTTGGGTAGTGCTTTAAACTGGGAGGTTTTCAAGACCTTCTAACAATTTTTGTGCTTTATGACTGTGCTTTACAGTATTTTTGCTTGAAACAAAGCTGATGCTCCAGGCCAAACACTGCTGCCAGGAAGTGACAGCTCCCGAGGGATTTCATTTGGCTATTTGCCTGGGCCCTTCACAACTCCCTCAGCGGGGCACTTCCCTCTCTCAGAGCCCAAGAGGCTTGATTAGGCCTGGCAATTCCCACCAAATTGGACTAGGACAGACAAGAACTCTGGATCCAGAAGGTCCACAGCAAAGCCTTGACATGGAGTTTGGGCCAAGTCATACCAGAGGTTTGCAGGGTGATTCAGCTTGAGTCTCTCTGTCCAAGTTAGTGTTGGGGCATGCTAACAGGGATTCCACAGGTCTCCCAAATTACTAAGCTGGTTAGGGTGACTGGCAAGCTGGCCCCAGGGCCACCCTACTCCCAGGATGATCCTCCTCATTCACAAAGCCCATGACACAGCTCTCCTTCCTTAAGTACATTGCAGCAAAGCAAAAGTGAAAGCATAACTGAGAAGCCACTGCAATGAGGGTCTGTGTCTGCCCAGCAGTGCTGCTGTAAGGTTTGGGTCGAGACCAGAGCCTCCAAACCTGAACTTCTCAGATCTCTCTCCATGCAGCACCTGAAATTCTCACTGGCTGAAGCTGGTGGCAGGACAGGGGCTCCCTGCTGGCAGCAGGACCAGACCGGCCCCACTGCTGTGCAGCAGGTTAAATAAATGCCTCAGCTCCGTGCTGTGAAATGCCTGACGCACTGATGGCTTCCTCTGCTGCTGTAATAGCCTCATCTCCCCAACTCTTATTAAACCCAAGCCCCACAGATCCAAATCTTTGCTGAACAGAGCCCTAAAGAAGTAAATCATTCATTCTCCAGCATATAATCTGTCACTGCCTGCTGTGCCGCCATCCGTGCTCCCCCCAGCCTCTCTAACAGGCTCATACTGACATTCAGCGGGCAATGCAGATGGCAGCTGCTCCTGGGGTGTCCCAGAGGGGTTGGGGTGTCCCAGATGGGCCTGCAGGCCCTGCAGGCAGCACCCCACAGTGGCACACCCCGCAGGAGCCCGTGGCCACGGTGCCCCACGCCGCGCTAATGACCACGACAAATGACCACTAACGCTCGGCCGGTCTGCACCCAGCTGCTCCAGGGCCCTGCTTGATGCAAGTGCCGAGCAGTCAGTGACAGGGAAGCATTAGTCATCCTTAGTCCACAAATGCCAGCCAAATCCCTCGTCCCCTCCATCCCCTGCCTGCAGTGCAGCTGTGAGAGGGAGGATCACCCCGCACTGCTGGGAACACCCCCCTGTGCTGAGCCGAGAGAAAAACCTCAGTGCTGGTGCTCAGCACCCTGCTCCCAACACTGCAGAGGTACCTCTGCAGAGACCAAGCTGCCTTGTAGGAATACTTCATCCATGATTCATGGGTTGCAGAAAACCACTGTAAAGAACTCAGGTACATGCATGGAAATGCCAGTACTCCTCTCCCTTTCCCATACATGAATTTCAAACACCTCAGCATCCAAAGAGACCTCAGCATCCAAACCATCAGGCTGGAGTAAAAGCTGTCTGGTGTTAGCAGCAGGGACTTGTGTAGCTAGGGAAACTGATAGGCATTGAAAGCAAAGGCACAGCACTGCCATCTGCAAAGCCCATCCCACTCCATGTGCAACCCAAACTCTGAAGTGCACCATGTTTGTTAGGGGAGGGAGAATTGTGCCAGAGACTATCCCAGACTATGAGCTGGAAGCCTGCAACTGTGCACTGGCAGTGCATTAAGTTCCCCATTATATTAGAATCTAACCATAACCCTTAAAACTTCTCCCTACCCGTGATAAGACACTGTATGTGCCCTTCTTGCTTGCCTTTACTCTCCCTCACCCTACACACCCAGTGTCAGCTTTTAGCATTGTGGCCGTAATCACTTTATGTCTTTGTATTAATTAGTAGGTTTTATAAGTTTTTATAATTTATAATTTATAATTTTTCCTCCCCATGAGGTTATAGGAGCTCAGTCTGGATCCCCCAGTGTTTCCCAGGCAGAGAGGAATACACATTACTCTGCAGGAGAGGAAGGAATACCTGGCTGGTTGGCTGAGCTCCCACTATTTCACTGGCCGCAGCGAGGAACAATCCAGGGAGATGCGTTTTGTGACTTTTTTCTAATGAGGTCAGGCATCAAGGTATTTTAGCTGGATTAAGGGTCTGCAATCACATGCCCAGTCTTTGGTTTCCATGAGCTGCTCTCTGCTGTGTAGGGCCTGAGGCTGAATCAATCCTTGCTGTGCTGGAGCTTCACCTTTCATGCAATTAGCTCAGCGTTTCTGGAGCAGCACCGTGGCCTCAGCAGCGTGAGGTCTTTACACACATCATTAACAGGACTCAGCTCTGAAGGGCTGGGTGACAGGAACCACCACTTTGGGCTGCCCAGGGCCCTGGCCCTGAGAGCTTGGCAGGGGAGTGCAGGACTCCTGCTGCCTTTGGGGAGCTGGGCTGCGCCTCAGCCAGAGTCACCAGGTGGGTTTCAATGCCAGTGGCTGAGAGATCACCCTGATTTTCCCCAAAAATGAGGGGAGGCTGCTGTGGGAGGGCTGGGAGCACTCTCAGGCTGCAAAACAGAGAGCTCAGTTTCTCCCTGCCCCACTAAGGTTTCTGCCCCAGGGTGAACCTTGGTCACAAGCACAAAAGAACCATGAGGCCTGCACATTCAGTAGGGGAAAGGTAACAGGACACTTCAGGTCAGTGCAAGATGGGAGATGGTGCGAACACCATCCTCCGAGGAGAGATTTGAGGGGCAAACTGATAACACCCAAGAGCAACTTGAGCTTCCTCTCCCACACAGCTCAGTCCAAGAGGGCAGTGGCCATTTTTTAAAATCCCTGGGAGAAGCAAACTTCAGAGTGGCACCAAGAAAACCGCTGATGAAAAAGGCATGACACCCTTGAGGGGTGAAGGCAGACCCAGCCCCAAAGGCAGCTCTCATCTCCTCGCCCTCCCCGCTGCTCCCCTGGCAAAACTCTGGCAAAGCACTGTGAAATGCACTATTCTGGGTAGTGTTTTGGAATCAAAACCAAAACAGCTTTCAAGGGGTAAAGCTGAGTTAAAAGTAAGAGATAACTCAAAGGATGACACATCCTTAGTGCCTGCTGAGGAACTCCAAGGGGAGCCCAGCCCAGGAGCTCTCTGCATACGGAATTGTGCTGAGCTGCTCTCACGGCACTGCCTGGGCACAAACATGCTCCATATCACAGCATCACCTTAAGGCAAGAGCTTTGAAAATCCAGAATTAGACGTTGCTATTAGACATTACAAGAGAAAAGATGCTGACTTTTCATGTTGCTTCCATCCTGAGATTGGTTTGCACAGGTAGGAAGAAACGTTGTGTTTGTTTGCATTACTCACCAGGAGTAAAGATATTAGGAGCACCCATTGATAGAAAATTTCTCTCTTTCATGGACATGCATCAGCCTTTGCTGAACTCCACCAGAAAAACTGTCACAGGCAGCATCTGGCCAGAGTTAGTGCAGGTTGCATATAGACTGTAAGAGCTCGATCCAGTTCATTTTCAAAGGAAGAAATTAAAAATCTGAGTTGTAGAGCAATTAGTGTCAGTAGACAAGCTCTCCATATCTAGCTGGCACCTCTGTCCCATGCAGGAAAACCTCCACAGCTGCTACCCTACAGGTAACAGCCAAAACCAGAGCATTGTTCCAGGAGAAAACTCTGTGTTTATTCCATGAAAATGGGACACGGAAACAATTTTTAATCCCAACATTATTTGCAAATACATGACCTGCTGGCAGATGACTCCACAGTCACTGGGTAGTGCCCTTCTCCATAAATGGTCATGAAAGAAAGAAGGCTGAAACAAAGATAGTGACCAACCCAAAATCAAAATGTCCATACATCCACTCACTTTCATATTACACTAGAGGCAAAAGTACTGCCTTATAGGACAATGTCAGAAAAAGAAAGTTAAACAATGTGAGAAAAAGAAAGTTAAACAGTAGAAAGGAAAAAGACTGACTGCTATGTCAAATTATCAGACTGTCAAGGAATAGAACCTTGTCATATATCATTCATGCACTAAATACAGCCGTCTCACTTCTGCAGCCTCTTCCTTCCTTCCTTCCCTGGATCTCAACACTGTTTGCAAACATAAATGAATAAAACCTCTCACCTCCCGTGAAGCAGGTAATTTGTTTTTATTAATACATAAATGATAGAGGAAATTAATTAAGGAACAGAAAGGGCAAGAGGCCCAAGATCACACAGCAAGAGCACTTTAATCACTACATTCTGGCCACTTAAGAGTAGTGCTTGCATGCTAATGCTTTCCTGCAGGAAGCAAGAATTTCCAACAGACCACCTTCCCTCAGGACTCCCCCAGTCCAGGATAGATTTCCAGCTTTGCAACATCAGGAACATCGAGTTTTTCTTCACATTCACACCACAACTCTGTCCCATGGTTTAATTATTATTTATGCTGAATATAAATAGCACAGGAGATGATCCTAAGATGAATAATTTAAAGGCAACGAGAGACAGAAAAACTGCTCCAGTCAGCTCATATTCTACCTGCTTTATATTAAACACATCTTAGCACCGGGTCTCTGCATACTAGAGGAGGATGGGTGAGTTTTAGGGCCATTGCACAGTATGAACTTTCCCAATGTATCACAGTTACAGAACCTCCCATGCCAAATAATTTTGTGCTGATCCCCAGTGAAAATTCAGAGAGTTCAACAGCCCTTGAAATTTCTAATTTGTGTGTCCCCACAGAGGAGCGGTGCAGGGGGTGCATTTTTTGTTGCATTTCTTGCTGCTTGGACACGGGATCAGGTACTCGGGGGAGCCTGACTGCACTCTCCAAAATTTGTGCTCCTATTTTAATTAATAAGCAATGCATATCTATCTGCTTCCCCATTTGCATCTAGTGCTGTTAATGACAAGAAAATACATCTTTTTAAAATGCTAACCTAGTAAGAGGTATTAGGAAAAGCGAAAGCTATTACATGTGCAAATTTCAGAGCAATTAGTCACAGAGGCAGAAGCACAGACAGGAGATTAGTTCTCAAGCCCTCACTCCCATCTGCTTCCCCACTGGAGCCAGCAGTTTTGTGCAGACCCGGGAGGTGAAGGCCACGCTCAGCACCACCAGCACGTGTCAAACCAATTTCCCTGCACCCATCTTGCTATCAGCAAGTGCAATGCCCTTCAGTCAGCATCTCCCACAGCTTTGCCAGGCTCGGGACTGGGTGCAGGCTGCCAGAGACTGGCCAAGGGGCAGGACTCAGCCTCATCTCTAAAGAAATGATTTTCTTTCTCCATTTCCCTCCACCCAGCATGACCCCACTGAAGAAAAAAAAAAAAAAAAAACCCCACTAAGTGCATCTAGAAAGAGAACACAAATAGCTAAATTCTGTTCATGTGAAGATTTCTTCCCCTGACAGTGCTATTCTAGATGCATCACTGCATATTTGCAGTGGAAGATGGAAATACTTCTAACATTAAAGATAGTGACATTCTCAATTTATCTCACTTGTGGAAAGGTGCGTGTGGGAGTGTGAGTGACTCTTAGGAATATGTCCTAAGTAGTTTGATAAAGAATAGTACACATTTCTCCTAGGATTTTTTTAAATAAAGCTCAAAATCATAGTAGAAGATTCTTGGCAAGAGTTTAGAAAAACAGCTTTGGAAAATAAATCTCATATTGTGCTCCTTCTTGTAGGATTTTTGAGTCCTCTATCTCTCTATATAAAAAGACATTAAATTATTTAAAAAATGGAATCCAAATTATTCTGATTCTACAACACTCTTGAGCACTTGATTGCTCCCAGTTTTGAACAAATCTGTGGCTAGGGTTGTGTTGCGGCAAGGAAAACCTGTGCCTGAACAGTCAGTGTTTGTCACAGGCCTGTAGCACCAAACCACTCTTAAAAAAAAAAAAAATTGTTTTTCAGCATCAGAATGGACTTTCACTGTTGTCAGTTAAAATCACTCCCCAGAGATGCGGGGAACTTTGACCCATTTGAGCAGGAACAGCCACCCCTGCCTGAGCCCTTCAGCCCTGACCCCGTCCTGTTCCCGAGGCTGGGGCAGCTCCATCACCCATCCAGAGCTGGCAGGGACACCTCAGGGCAGGGCAGGCTCCCAGCTCAGGCTCAGCAAATGCAGAAATGCCTCCCCACACCCCCGAAGCGGCTCCAATTCCTCACAGGAAATTGCAGAGTAAAAGTGCCGCAGGGCACAGACTCCAGATCCGCCCCCCAATACAAGAGCTACAAATAGTCTATTTTCCTCTGGCTGACAATACATTAGCAGACACATTTTTGTTGTTCGTGGATGTTCACAGAAGGCCTAAATATAGCCTAGTATTGTCGACAGAAAATGCAATTCAGTTCCCTAAAAATATCAGGAACACAGGCACTGAAGGGTTTGTTTTTCCCCAGTAATGCACTTTTTCATTATTGCCCTGGATTAAAATTAAATTGCTAACATAAGGATAAGCAGATGAATCTGAGGTTATGATAGCATAGAAAAATGTCAATACAATGCTTGTACACTGTATGCTCCTTCAGTATTTAAAGATTCTTATCTCCAGAATAATATAAACTGAAACACATTGTGAGGATCTCATGCTGTTAAATCAAGCAAGGCTGCTCATATTGCTTCACTTCTGGGCGCTGCCGTCAGCCAGGCAGTGCCTCACATTAGGAAAGAAAATTTCAAGACTGTTTTCTGGGTCTCCTGCACAGGGAACCGGCATTGTCATTGCTCAGAAACACAACAGGACTGTGTTTTCATACATGCAAATCTGACCATAACATTGGCAAAATAAAACCCCTAAAATTTGATATCGACCCTAATCAAAACAACCCATACCAAGCCCTGGCTCACAACATCTTTGTTGTAGTGGGGCAATGCCAATTTTTGTTGACAGGCAAAGAAGCGACTCAAGTTTTGAAACATTTATTAATACAATGACTTAAGGAGTCAAATGAATTGTATAATTTCTAATTTCACATAAAAATAAAAAAGTAATACAGAAAAAAACTACCATTTCAGAAAAAGACACATTCATACCTTCTTCCAAGATGCTTTACACAGACAACCTTTGATCTGAAAATATCTTTTCTCTTTCCAGGGTAGCAGCACACAGGTGGAGGCTGCAGCCAAATGCCACAAAACTCAATTGAATCTCATTGCCCCACACATTCCCCCAGACCAGGAGCTGGTCCTGACAGCTCCAGCTTCACCCTGGAAAAGTTCCTTTAGAAACCCTGTATCTCCCAGTGTCAGTATTGGATTTCCTTTTTAGTTGGTGAAGAAGGGTGATTTAAGTTGCAAAATACATAATTTCACGTTTCCAAGTAGTTTCATCACTAAGCTCTGTGTAAATACTTGGGACCAGTGATTGACAGAAGAAGGTTGCCAAAACAAATCATTTTGGACCAACTAATTAGGAAACACTTTTGACAGATAATTTTATTTTTCCTTAGAAGCCGTATTTTCCAGGGGTTATTCCCAGGATTCTGCACAAATGGACTTCCCCCCTGAGACCAGTGGCTGGTAGGGACACTTGGCAGTCCCAGAGAGAGAACCTCCATGAGAGCAGGATTAAAGCATGTGAAGCTGCATGAAATCAGGCTGTGGAGTGTCTGAACTCAGTGCAAACTGCATATTGCAGATGCTGCAGGCAGCCCTGCTGGCTCCTGGGCTCTCTTAGGAGATCAGACAGGAAACCATGGCTTTGTTCTAGGAAAGGCATAAAGGGCTTCAGAAGTCACATTACCAAAGAACTCTGCAGGCATGGGCCAGAGTGCAACATTTTGTTATGTAGTCTCACCTTGCTGGAAACACACTGTCGGCTTCTAAGAAAAAAGTATAGGGATGGGATTTATTTCTGTAAACCAAATACATTCTTGCTTTACTTGCTGGCCAACTGTTGAGGCTCATGCTTCTGTATAAAGCTGTTTGGAAAATATTAATCTAAAATAATATGGACAAAAAAAACTATTGCTGGTTATTGCTGGAGTCTCAGGGGAACACAAGATGGAAAAAAAAATAATTCTGGACAACTTCTGCTGTCCTGTAATGAAAAAGGTAAATGGAAGTATCAGTGTGACACCTCCAATCTAGCAGAATTAAGGAATTGACTTTTCCTATCTTAAGTCAGATCACTGCAAAAAAATTCTGACAACCTCAGTTTAGAAAACTGTCATAGGGAAAGCAGGTAATTCATTCCTCAAAGCGGCCCTTTAATGTACAAGAAAGTATACTTTGCAAACTAATATACCTACTGAATTTTACTCTACATTATTTTTGTCTCACTTTTCACTTCCATGCTTTCACTAATTGAGCTTCTGTCTTTCGTTATTTGTACAACAATATCTCAGGGGATCCTCTCGTTCTCTTTATAAAAATTTAGTGAAAGTGCTTCCGTTATATAACCACGTCTTTGTATTAACTTGCATTAGTGGGTGTACTTTAACTGCATAGCTGGAACATTTAAACATACTGTAGAGGATGAAGAGAGTATATAGAAAGCTTGGATGGTGTTTACATAGCCTTCCCACGCATTTTGCCAAAACTGTATTGCTCCAAGTCCTGTGACATGCTAAACAAAAACAAATTTGAGCACCAACAAGGGCAAACCTCAAGAGCAGACACATAATATGTGAATACAAGTGTTATTTACCATAAATCATATGGCTGAGATCTTTAAAAGAAGCTCTTTTCCTATAGGATCTCGGTGTTACTGAAAGTAGTCACCCTTCAGGATGTGATACTCCCCAAGGAGAGCTGAACATTAGTGCTCCACAATTATGTTCCATGAGACCTCACCATATGCCACACACAAAACTCATGTAGTGTAGCAATCAAGGCTCTATCCTACCAGCAGCTATGAGAAAGCTCAGCCATATTCATGCATGTCCTGACAAGGAGAGAAAAATAAAAGAAAGTAAAACTAATTACTGAAATTCATGGGCTCAGGTATTTACATAATGATTACAATTAACAAGGTGTTTATCTCCATTTTTATTCTTCATCTGTGTGCTTGACATTTATGCCAGTCATAGAAATTATATATTTTAGAAAGGAAAAGGTAATTCAGGTCAGCCAGGAAAAGGTCTTTGGGATCAAACTGGAGCAAGAGCTGCACAGAATGGAAGAGGCCCTTCATGCCTGTCTGCATTTAGGCTCCAGTATGGCAAATATCAGACCTGTGAGCTCCCAGAGATCTGGCCCTCAGCCCCCCTCAGCCTGGCTGGAAATACAGAGGTGCCAGCAGACCTGTGCTCCCACCAGGTGAGGATGCTGAGGGCGGGCTCCTGCCTCACAGCAAAGGTGACAGTGGTGAAAAACAGCTCCCACATAAACAAACAAATTTACCCACGCAAAAGGAAACCTGCCTGTGAGTGCAACACATCTGCAGCAGCCCTCAGTGCTCCATGCTGGGGACAGCTTTGGGCCAGTTTGTGGGCAGAAATGCCCTCCTGACCATATACCACGCTGCCTGGGTGCTCCAGCAGGGCATGGGGTTCACCAGGCACTCAGCTCCTCCTCAGCTGAGAGCGAAACCCTGCAGGGGTGGGACATAAAAACCTATGAAGGCAAAATCTGGAGGCACAATATCCAAGAGGAAACCCACCATTTCCAAAAATAACCTCAGAGGGCCACTGACTCCCAAGTGCCACCAGAAGCCACGAGGTGTGCGCCATCCTCATTCCCGTTCCTGCCACATCCACCCGAATCTGATGCATTCCTTGCAAATGCAGAGAGGTGCAATGACAGTGAAGACTACAGGGTTTTGCTCTGGAAAGTGCACTCTGTTTACAGCTGCTGCTGTTGGATTTTAAACTGATAGTCAGAGACTGAGCCTCTTCTGAAGCAATAGTGAGAAAACACCTTTGCTCTTCCTGCCGCTGCAGGGCAAATGCCAAGGAATTCATGACAGGAGTGTATCGAGGAGGCTGTGCTGGTGCAAATGGGTCACAGAAATCCTTTGTGCTGTGTCACAGCTGGTCCTAGCACAGGCATTCACAGCCCCTTGTGCTCCACTTCAATGGCCTCTCTGGGACATTTTCTGGGACTTTCCTTGGGCTGCATTCATCTTTACACAATGAGCGTTTTTTATCAACAATCCGTTCTTTACACATTTTGGCACCTGACCTACACATGGCACACCCGGTCAAGCTGCATGATACATTATATTAGTGCTGCAAGGGGAGATATATAGATTAGATATAGATAATATAGATACAGATATTTATACATATGCACGGTATTGTTTTTCCAAAGTGTCAGATCACTACATTGTAACAGAGAGGCTATTACAGACAGGTTTAGTTAGCTGTGCATCATTTCACACCTTCATTACAATCTTTACTGGGGAAAATGGATTGCTTTTGAGCCTCTCTCCATTCTCATTAAACTTCCACTCTTGCGAGGTGTCAGAACTGTAAAATGCCTAATACAGACAGTTAATTATAACACCACTCACTACTTCAGCCTTTTCAATTACCCGCGTTTCCACCGGCAGGAGCAGCCAAGCTCCCAGGCAGGGTGAGTCAGAGCACCACTAACAAGGGAAACCAAGGGGTGGCCAGAGGACAACACGCTCTGCCAGACCATGCAGAACCTGGAAAACCATCAGAAAGCTTTCCATCAGCAGGAAACAGCATTTCTTGGGAGGTGGAATGGGAGGTTTGGGATCATGCAAGGATGAAAGATGGAGATGCAGAGTTGTTTTCAACTCCTTTGGTAATACTGGTAACTAAATTCTAACAATTTAAACGGTATTAAGGAAGCTGTCCTTGGAGTTGCTCAGGGTAATAGAAGCACTTTGTCAGATGATAAATTGGCAGAAATTGGCCTGAAATTGTCACCAATAGGTAAAGTTTTATAAAGCTTTTATAAAGCTTTATAAAGTTTTATAAAGCTTTACCTATTGGTAACGTGAAATCACATAAACAACTTTGATTTCTGCTTCAGGACACAAGATGCCAGAGAGGAGTTGCCTCTCTCCTTGTCACATTCTTGCATGTGTGGCAAGAGCTGCAGATACCTCAGCTGATTGCAGCTCCCAGGGATCAGACACTGGAAGTCTTCTCCTGGTCCAACGGGACAACTTCCACTCCCTTGTGCATTTGGGAAGAGCAGCGATTCAGACACAATCTCTGACACTCATGCAGAGAAAACTGCACCCATGCCCCTGGAGTTTGTGGTGGTATTGGGGGTATCTGGCATCCTGGGGATGGAACGAGGCTTTCTGGAGTTTCTGAACAGCACAAACACTGTGGTGATTGTAAAGCCTGGCAGACCTTCAACAATTGCTTCAGAGGGCAATGAATCATCTCTGACCAGCCTGTCCAACTCCCCTCCCAGACCCGGGCAGCTCCCGCCTGAGCTGCCTCCAGCCTCTCAAAGAAACCTTGGTTTCAGGTTTCTCATAGCAGCAAACCCACTAGGATCAAACCAAGATTTTCCAAGGATAAATGACCCTCCTAGACTGCAGGCACAGCACATGGCCACAAAAGGTCACTGCTCTTCTTAGCTCTTTTCTCTTTTTACCAAAACCACGCAACTGACCATTGTCCAAGTCACACCCTGCTGTACAAACGAGTATTTCATTTTGAGCAGGTAACTCTCAATGTATTTATGAAGAGAGCACCCTTGCTGTAAAGGAACACCATGTTCCAGCAGAGACATCCCAAACACAGCTGAGAAAGCCATCTCCCTTATGAGGGATCACAAGATCAGAGCTGTGTTTTATTAGTTGTATAAAAAGTATCTTTAGCTCTCAGTTGAAGGGAAAAATTTGCATTTAAATAGAAAGATTAATAACTGTAATACACAGAGCCCACACTGAATAATTTTTTTGTAACAGAAAATAATTCATATTTTTGTATAAATTGTTCACCTTAAGTCAAGCTACAAAAAATGATAATCATAATATTTTATGGAACAATTTTAATCTAATACAGCTTTGTTACATTATTATTCTCCAGTGTAAATAATGCATGCCTGCAGTTTTGAAAAAGACTAAATTTAAAATATTTGTCTCTGAAAATTCAATAGGGTGTGTGCTTTTTGGTGTGTTTATACTGCAGTTTTACCTATTAAAATATACAAAAAACATTCAGAAGGATAGTAAAAAACCATTCCTTCTACTGCAAGAACAGGCCGGGAGGTGATGCTTATGGGACGCTTAATGAACTTTTTCGGAAAGAAAGTTTTTTTCTAGAACACACAGATTTGGATTCACTCGAGTATTTCCATTATACTGAACTCTCGAGTTGTTCTGGTCAGGCTTAAAACCTGGTCTTAAAACCTGAAAAGTTACATTTTGGCATTCTTTTGGCATTGAGAAGCAGATTTACATTTTATTTTGCGATTATTTTTCACCTACAGCTATATTTTTTAAACACTGACTCCAAGCCACAGGAAAACAACTTCCCTTTTCCCTTTCAATCTAACCAAGCCTTTAAAAAATTTATAAAAGCATTGACATGTCAGAGAAGACTTCCAAAATATCCTCTACGATCATCTCGAAGCATTTGTGGGTTTTTTTTGTCCGCGTGCATTTTGCTTTAGTGCGTGTCCTGGTTTGAGGCAAATTTGGGAGCCACCCCAGGACATTGCATTATTTATTTTCCTAGTGCTCAGGAGGACAGCTGGGAGCAGAGGGTGATATCTCCTGGTTATAGCCCCCGGATGGTCTCCTGGACCTGTCCCAGCAGGGATATCGTACCCTGGAGGGCAGATGGATACGATTTCTTCCTGCTCCATCCCTCTGGGCTGCCAGTCTCCTCCCAGCTCCATGAAGGGTGTGTGGAGGAAGCCATCAGGAAAAAACAGAGCTGCTGCAGTTGGGCAGAAAAGCTGCATTTTCAACCCTGTGTCCTGGGAAAGAGGCCAGTGCAGCCCAGGGGCTGCAGCAACTGCTTGAAACAGCTCTACTATTGCTTTCTCAGTGCTGGAAGGAGGCAATTCCTTTGCTTTCCCCTCCTGGACTGATGCCAGTAGAGCTCTACCACACTCAGAGCATTTATTTTGCCTTTACCCAAGCGATGGCTCCTGCATCCCACGGCCAGTTGGCTCACACTGGCCACTGTCCCCAGGCACAGCAAACCTGGCAGGATGCTCCGGGCTGGAAGTGCCACAGGCTCCTGTTTGCTGTGGGAAAGGAGCAGTTTCTTCACTGGCCTCCCTGTGAGATGCAGAATCTATTTCCTGCTGCAGCACGAGCACAGAGTGGAGAACTCATGATGTTTAATTTATCATTTCCTCATATATTACAGGCCTTACACATAAAAACCTTTTAATTAGAGAAGAATCAGGAGGGAGTTGCCTGGTGTTTCCCCAGTGTCTCACAGATAATAGCAGAAAGCAAACCCCCTTATTCAGCTTGGAGCCACTGGCACCACTAATTACTCTCCCAAAATTCAGCTCAGGTTCCTCTTGCTGCTCATTTAATCTTTGTCACTCTTGCTGCCTTCCATTTCATCACTCAAGCACCAAGCAATAGGCACAGACACAATCAAGGAAGTTTGGAAGAGGCGCTGCTGGCGTGCAGTGTAAAGCCCAGCGCTGCTGGAAACGAGGGCTGGACAGCAGACAATCAGCACAAGATGCAGGATCCTCAAAAACACAGCGTGTGTCCATTAGGGAGTTCAGCTCACTTGAGGCTCTAATGCATCTGGACTCAGAGGCTGCAGGCTCCACTAGCACTGGGATAGGTGCTACCCAGCCTGCTTTTGGGTTGGACCGTAGAGCAAGAATCGAGATATTCATCTTCACCTTCCTGCTCTCATCCCCTGTGTCACCACTTGCCCAGAGCCCACAGTCTGGGGCCAGCAGCAGGGACACACTGGCAAGGCTGGCAGCTCCTGGAGAATCCCTCTCCATCACTGTAATTGCAAAACTACAACAAAAACCAAAGGGGTGCAGGAAACCATTCTAATTGTGAAATGCCATACAGACACAAATGCAACAACAACCTAATTTTAAATGGACCTTTAACAGTCGAAATGAAAAGGTAAAGCCCTTGATGACAACTAGTGAAGAGGACATGGGAGCTAATGCAGACAAGCCCCACCTGGAGAGCAGGTGAGGCTTGGGTGACCAAACATCTGACATGCCAGTGCTGGCTGGACTCCTCCTGCCCCATCTGCTCCCTTTGGTTTGGCAGCTCAGCCCCTCAGGAGGAGAAAAAAGGATGGCAGGAGGTCAGGGGCAGATCTGGGCTTGAATTTGGTTAAGGAGGTGCTTTGTCTCAGGAGATTTGTACCAGGAATGTGAGGTGGATGGATGGCAGCAGATCACACAGGTGGAATTACAGCTTTCATTGTCTGCCTCAGGACCTAATGACACAAACAAGTACAAGACAAGACATGTATCCCTTTGTTCCTACAGAAAAACAAATCGAAAAAAACCCCAAACTGATGCTTGAGTAGGAATTTACGTTGCAAATTTTCCCTTGTTGGAAAAGGCTTTTGGAGAATCTCCTCCACAGAAGAGCGGGTTTAGGAATGCCATCAGGACAGTGCTGGGTCTGGGGGGTTGAGCTGAAGGACAAGTCACCCAGACACAGGACAGGCTTGGGCAGGTCTCTTCAGCCCAGTCTTCCAACAGCTCCAGCTCTGGCTCCTGCCACTGCTCCCAAGCTGATGCAGCTTCCAGCACTCACAGGAGTTTGCAGCAAGGGGCAGGGGGATGAGCATGCCACAGGTGAGGGATTTCTGCTCCAGTGATGGCGCCTGCACTGGACTGGCAAGGATGATGGGCAGCTGGTTTAAACCCCAGTTCTTACAGCATGGTCCCAAGGTGCTGCTGTTACACGTTGCTCTCCTGTGGCAGTGACACCTCTGTCACCAGACCCCTCTGCAAGGAGGAAAGAGGGATCCTTTCTCCAGCAGCTGCCATGCCTTCAGGCAGCTTCACAGGCATTTGTGGTCTAGTCACCTTTTTTTGCCTATTGAGAGGGGTGAGACTGATCAAATTTTTTCTATTTAAAACAGCAATGAAAGGAAACTAATTTTCTTGTGCACAATGTCAGTTAGCTTTACAATATTCTGTCATATATTCCTTAGCTACTCAATGTTACATCTGGAGCTTCTGAATGCAAATACTGCTGGATGAAACCAGATGATTTTTTTATCTCAGTTATACATTCACATATCACATATCCAAAGTTAACAAGTGACTCTCTTGTGTAAAGCCATTTTCTACTTTCCATGCATCCCAAATAACAGCTAGGAAAATCCTTGTCTATTATACAGTAAGACAGTTTGCTGCCTTTATTTTTCTGACCACATGTGTATTGTACAAGCAGAGGACAGAGGCTTTCATGTTATCATCCTGCTCCCTGGTAATCTCATTCTGCAATCTCTGCTTTTTCATTGCCGTTTTCAGATGTTTAATGAAGCAACACATGGATATGAAATACCCCTGATATTTCTTTTGCCCAGCCTCTATCATTTTCAATCTCAGAACTACTTAATAAATGGAAATATATTTACCAGGCCTGCTTTGCACTTCCTGAACAGAACTCTCTTTAAGGCAATGAGAAATGTGGCTAACATGGACAATCCAGGTGTAAGTGTCCTTTTATTCCCCACATTGACTGTGTGGAAAAACATAAAAGGAATACATTCACAGTTAATAGGCCTTGTCTGCTCATTAGCCAAATATTGCCATTAGAAAAGAGTGTTTCCTAAATGAGGAATCTGTATTTACACTCCACCACAGCCATTCCCTTACCTAGTTGCCTTCCCCTCGAGACCTTGTGCAAGCACAAGACATAAATGTGCCACACTGCACACTGACAGGGATTAGCCCAAGAAAGCCAAAATTTCATTTTTCCCCTTTTCTAGCTCAGAGCTGCTCCACTGACCTTTCCTGCCCACATAGCCATCTCAAACGACAGGAATGATCAGGCTTTCACGCTGAAGGTCAGCAACATCAACCTTGTCCACTTTCCCCCCTGCACACAAGTTCACACACATCCTTCCACTCCCCAGGATCACGCTCAGCCCACTGGTCTGTGAGAGCATACATTAGAGGGAATTTTAATGACTTGAACTCGTGCTGAACTTCCTCTTTTAGCTGCTATTTTAGTGATTTGTTGACTCTCCAAGGCTCATTCAGGACTTTTTTTTTTTTTTAGCCTTGACAGAGTAGATAGAGTAGACACGGATTTTATGTGCCAAATCTTCTGTATTTTTGGCACTCCACTCGTCACATACCAGGTCAGTGAAATACAAGTTCAAGAAACAGAGGATGCCTCCCACGAATATCTATGATGTCTCAAAGCAGCCTCAACTAATCTCTTCCCCTCTTCACCATTAGCAGTGACGCTAAGCTGGAAGCAACGGCTGAGGATGATTTAACAGCCACACAGAATCTTAATAAGATCTACTTACATTTATATTGTCCATTTCAGGCTGGCTGGCAGTTTCCTTAGCCACGGCCTCACAAAAGGAGCTGAGTTTCATTTTTTCTGTGGGCTTTTTAATTATTTTAGCATTGTCTCTGATTTTTGTATCAGCCATCTGCAAAGTGTGGCAGGATGTGTGTAATCTTCTATGGCACTTGTTGTACTTTCTCCATTATTATCAGATGGGAAAGAAAACCAAAGTTAAGGGAGATTAAGGTCAGCTACTCTCAACATCCAATCACTGTATAATCCACTGTGTTATCACCAGGGAAGATTATCAGCCTTGATAGGAACCATTCTTTGAGCCATTCAGCCCTGTCGAAGCCCACTTCTCCGACAGAATGGTGTTTCTGTTCCATCTGAAGGCAGAGAAATCGTACATAAATTTTCCACCACGTCCCACTAATGTGCAGCAAGGGACTGTGCAGGACAAGGGAGAGGCACTGCACTGCAAAGCACAGCTGTGCTCTGTGCTGAGCTGTGCTGTGCTCTGTGCTGAGCTCTGTGCTGCGTTCTGTGCTGTGCTCATGTTGTGCTCATGCTGCCCTGGGCCAGAGCAGAAGGGATGTCAGTGCTGCCCCACTGGTCATCTGGAGACAGCCCTTCCCCTCCCAAACTGCTAAAACACCACAGGAGTGAAGGAGAGAGAAGAAGCTGCACTGACCAAGGGGCTTCCTACCAGCCAGGAAGGTGTTCCTGGGCAGGATGAGGCCTCACAAGGCACAAATCTTGTGCAGTTTCTTGCAAAGGGCTCACAGGCAAGGTTTTTTTGATGTTAAATGGACCAAAGAATTATTTGGGGAGGGTGAGGCACAAAGTGCAGCATGCTTGGGATGAGTGACTCCATGCCCTGCCTCCACTCTCCCAGCAGAGACCTGTGACATTCCAAAAAACACCCTGGAATGCATTATCTCCTAGCAGGAGCGATGAATCTCTCTCTAGTAGGACCATAACTCAGCAGATACGCTTCGTCTACCAAAGTTCAGTAAGGCTGGGCCCCACGCAGCTTCTGAGCAGCACCACATTGACCTGTTAATGGTCTCTGCGTGTCTCTGTGCGACGGGTGGAGAGCAGAGACAAGACCCAGCAGATGCTGGACTCTGCCACACTTTGCACGGCCTAAATACCTCCATGGTCCAAGAGCGACCAGAATACCCATATTTCAGGGTAATTTCCCTCTGTTTGTAGTTAATGTAGAGAAGTATTTTGAAACTGCCTTAACTCACAGCCCCTTACCCACTCCCAAGGAGCTGATGACTGCTGCTCCTCCAGGAGCCGTCTCTTAGCAACAAAGAGGCTCATCAGCTCAGAGGACTCCCTCCCACTCCATGCTGGGGGTTCATAGGGGATGTCAAAGAAAGGCAAGATGGAAGAGCAGCTGCTGACCCCGGGCAGGCAGCATTCAGCTCCAGGAAACTCCCTCTCAATTATCACATTGTGCACAAGTGAATGAGGGCTCTTCCGCTCGGGTGTCCGGAGGGGACAGAGGAAGAGGCACCATCTCTTTCCCACAGGAAGATCCACCATGTATCTCAGGAGCCAATGCCTCACTGCAAGCCTCTCCTGCAAAATCTGCTTCTTCAAATTTCCTGCAGGCCTCCAGCAGGCAAGGGCTGCAGTTCAGGCCATAGGAAAATGCCAGAGGGTGATGATAATTCCATCAGAGGTACCAAGGCAACACCTGCATTTGCTCGTGGGGCTTTTCAATCACTTGCAAGCTACTTGTGTCACACCTATGCCTTAATAGTCCAAATTCCACAGCTTCTTTCCATGAATTTCCACTTCTTTTTTGTTTTCAATGACTTGGGATTGCAGTACTCATCTTCTGCATCCATATCTGGAATATTGTGGACACCACATGGGGCAGGAATGGAAACCTCAAAACTGATTAATCTGGAACTGAGTAAATGAGAAACCAAAGCCAATACTGCAGAAAGAATCAAAATAACACAATTACAGCAAGCTACAAGCAAAGGTGGAATAAAAATTCACGAAATAGTTCAATTGTTGGAAAACACAAGGCAAATAATCCACACACACCAGCATGTTTCATTTTAAAAAGTAAAAATATTTAATTTCAGTATCATCCAAATGAAGCTTGTAGCTTTTTCTCTCCAAAATGCTTTTGGTGTGTAATTCAGTTATTAAAGGAAGAATGCAAGGGAGTTTTTTAAAGAATTAGATTGCATACAAAGTAGCTACAGCATCCTTTGGTTAATTCAAAAATTATTCAGGAATTGCAGCCATGGGTACCCTCTTTGAAAAAGGAGGATAACTGGAGAGGGATAGGATACACCTCATGAAATGGGGCAAGAAGAAGACAATATCCTACTGAGGACAGCAATCGGTGAAATCCACAGGGATGGAATACTGAAGCCCAGAGGAGAGCAGGAGGACTGGTAGGGTGGAGGCAGATGTGCACAGGGCAAGGGCAAGATGCTGAAAAGGACCTGAGCTTCTAAATTATATGAAAATCAATTACAACCACAGGTGACATTTTGCTACATTGCTTTCTTGGGCAATAAATGACTGCAGCTGTCAGGAGGAAGGAAAATGAGGATGATGGGAGGGGAGGCACGCAGTGAAGAAATTGAAACAGGGGTTTTTCCCTGCAGCAGAAAAGATCTGGAGAGCTGAGAGTCAGGTTCTCACCGTGGTCCTGGAAAAGTTCTGGTTTTTGTCCCAGGGCTTCCTGCAAGATAAGAGATCACCACTAATCCCACAGAACATGTCACAGCTCTGCTCAGAAAACTGGAGAGAAGCAGCCAAGGCTGAGGGGTGCCCAGCCCTCTGTGTAAACAGGACCTGTGTGAGCACCAGCCAGGTCCAGGACAGGTTTCCCCTGAGACCCTCCCTAGCAGAGAGCGACTGTCCTGGAGCCAGTGTGGGAAACCCTCCTGGTGCCAACTTTACAGCTAGGGTAAGGTCTTCATTCTGGTACACTTTTAATTATTTTCTTATATCTTTAGCAATGCTGCATCATATATAACTGTACTTTCATGCTTGGGTAGCAGCAGTAATAGATCAGCATCGAGATTTCTTGCATCTAATCTCAGGAGAAAAGGTTTTATTAAATCATTAAATAAAATCATCACATGGTCTGCCTTTACAAAATAATAAATAAAAACTCAGCTTTAGAACGGAAACACCAGTGGGAAAGAGAGGGAAAGTAGCTACGAGCACTGTCCCAGAGCAGCTGACGTAGATGCTGCCTATCAAGGGAGGAAATGGAGTACACAAATTCAAGACAAAAAGAGAGAAAAAGAAAAGCAAAAAAAAGATCCTTTTGAATTAAGCCTTTTCTGACCTCTAACAAGGCTCTAGAAACAGCACTAATCAATCCAAATGACACTTTAGTGTAGAGATCTATTATATTCCTCAATGATCATATGGCTTTATATGTTATAATTTGGTTCTGAATTATGACCTACATCAATTATAATTGAATGCTGCTTCCCACTCTACAATCAGACTGTGATGAGAACAGAAAGGCAGTGGACATTAGAGGATTACTATCAGAACAACCTAATTTAATTAAGGAGGAGATTTATTAAAATGGTAACATTAACAGGTGTTTTATGAGACTAATAATTAATAAGGTTTCTGTAGAACATTTGTAAGAGAAATAGACAATATGCACTGGCAGCAGAACTCCCTGTAATGGGATAACAATAAAGCATTAGGAACTGTAGATAAGATATTATGATAATAATCTGATACTGTAAATTACTGTTTGAAGAGGATTAAATATCATTACTGCAAATTAGTATTTATTTTAGCTCCAGCAGGCCTTTGCACACTGCCTGGAGGAAAGGTGGGCTGCAGGCAGGCTCTCCAGATGGACACTTGATGTTCCCCTGAATCCCACTGCAGTGAGTTGGGATCTGCCAACACAGCAATAACGCTGCCTGTGTCCACCTGGGAAACCACACTGGAGCTATGAGGGAGGATTTCTTGACAGTGAAGTTCAGCAACTCCTTTTTGACCTTTCTGAAATTACCTTCAAGCACTGGACACAGGCAGGCCTGAGCTGCTTCCCAAGTTGTAGGCTCAGATGTGACTCCATGGGCAGTGGTGTCCCCAGGGGCTCCAAATCTCTCCCAGCACACAGGACAGGAATGTGTGGGAATGGCAGGGCTGATTTCTCCTTTCCTAGTGCAAAACCTCCAGGTACAGCAAGAGGTGAATTTCAGAAGCCTGAGGAGGAAAAGGGGGAGTGGGGGAGAGAAAAGCAAGAGGGAGGAGTGTGCTTTCACAGCACAGAGCAGTGCCCCGGCTCACTAAAGGGAGGACTAGAGAGAAAACAGCCTCAGGATCTTTTCTGAAAATGAAGGTGCAGAGGGGTTTTGCCAGGGTTACTTAGCAATTTACAGCTCATGTTAACACCTGGCCCTTTCTTAGCTCTAGGCTTAAAGAAGTTTTATCCCAGCCCTGGTCCCTGGGCCCCCAGGAAAGAGGTGGGAGACGGCCACAGAGCACAGAGCACTTTCTCTAAACAACTCCAATCCCTGACACAGTGATGGAAGAGGATATTAGCAGTGGGAAATTTTTTCAAGGCCAGCACTTTAATGAGCTACTAAATAATGACTTTATCTTAGAGGCACACTCAATATTCATTCAGCATCGCACCAGAACAAAACCACTGCCTGACTTCAGTCAACAGCAAACAAGTCCAGAGGAAAGAGCCCTCCACTTTGGGAAGCAGTGATGGGGCAGGGCACTCCCCCCTGGCTGGGCCCAGGGTGACAGACTTCCCTGGTGTGGTAGAAGGTGGAGTGGGCTGTGTCCCCCTCTGCCAGCTGAGTGTGTGGCACTGCTCACTCCCACCTGTCCTGCACCCAGGCAAAGATGCCCGTGTTCCTGCACAGCTCAAGGGATGTCCATGCTGCTCAGGGTCTGAGCCATGTTTTATCCACTCTTAATTGGTGTCTGATATCAACAACAAGCAAGCTTGCAGAGCAATGAAACAGCTATTTAGTGTCAAAGCAGGTGTTACTTCCCCTCTTGGGTGCAGAGATGCTGATTTTGGACCAGATGTCAGCCTCTTGTTGGCTCAGGGGTGGGTTGGATTTGCTGTTTAATCAGGCTGAGCCAAGGGAGAAGGCCTTTGGCTTTGCTCCTAGCACCCAGTCCAGCAAACACTTTGTCACAGTCCTCTTTCATGAACTGGCACCAAATGGGTTTGGGTTATTTCAAATACAGCCATTAATCAGTTTTGCTTCTGTGAATCATTCTGGTTAGCACATCTCAACTGGACAGTTTTGATCAAAGTTTTTCTCTGTTTTTTTTTATTTTTTTTATTTCCAAGTTATAGACTACGAACATCCTGGGGATTCATGCCTAAACCAACATGAAATATTGTCTCTGCCAGACCTTTGAGACTTCCTGCAGGAAACTACTGCCATTAAAATTTTCCCAGTCCAGAAACAGACTCGACATGTCATCTTTATGGTTCTGGGACACTTATGAGAGCAGATTGGTAACTAACTTGTCTTGACAGAGAAATCATCCAGAAGCCTCTGGAGCTCTCATATATCAACTTTCAAGTTTTATTTCATTTCTACCAGTCTCCTTTACTTTTGTGTGTCCAAGGGAAGCAGAAACCCAAGCTGGAGTGCTGGGAATGCCTTGCTTCCCCCAGCAAGCTCCTCATGGGCAGCAGAGCCTGAGAAGCACCTCTCACCAGCGCAGTGTTGCAGACCTTGGAGGTTCACAGCATGTAACAAAATCTCCATCCTATTTTCCATGGGCAAGCAAAGACTCCTAGGCATTTTGAAGGACTCACGTCCAGCTCCCACTTCACTGACTGGCTCGGTGATTCCAACCCTCATGAGGGCCTTTGAAATTCTCACCTGTAAGATGCACACCTTTTGTGACTATTAATTATCCAAATGTCTTCAGTTTCACAGGAATGCTCATTTCATTTGCTTTGTATTACGGGTTACGTGAAGAATGGGCTGGGGCTTGTTTGAGCAGACAGCAGCTCTGTGCCCTGCACAAATCACCTGTTCCCATCTACAACCCAAAAATGCACACCTGCTTTCAAAGGCTGCACCCAGCAGTGCCAACAGCAGGTATCCTGCTGGCTTCACAGGCGTAGTACAGGGCTGCAAGAAATACAAATTACACGTTTCAAAGGAAAAAGGTGCCCAGCCTATTCCCTCTGTCCAAGGGAGTTCCTCTGTGCCAGTTTGAGCAAAATTGTTGCAAAAGCAAAGCTTGTTTTCTTCCCCTGTACTGCTATTTAAATTAATTCTATGGAATGCCAATGTCAGTCACTGAGTTTTAATATTACCACGGCAACATTACAGGAGAATGAGTGCTGAATCAATAAAAAAATTAAGGAAATACAGTTTTTATTACAGAGTGATATTTGGAATTGATCCCTCAGGCTTTCCAGTCGCCTCAGTTTTGTTTTATGTGCCCATGGATGGAGCGTTGTTCAAAGCAGTTTGAATGCAGGAACCAATCAGTTGTAATCTAATTTTAAATGGACCACAAGCAAACTGAGAAAATAAAGACAGGCAGGGGCATCATGTTGACAGATGTGCCCACAGTATATTGGAACTCTGCTCGGCCTAACTAGGAGAAATACTCTCTGAAATTGCTTTATCTATGTATAATGCCAATAACAAGAACAATAGGGGGGGAAACTTTGTTTCTGCAGAGACATGAAGAATAAATTTATAGAAAAAAAAAGGTGAAAAGAAAAAATAATGTCATCTCTTCTTGGCTTTACTTGTAAAATGCTAAACTAACAGCCAGCAAGCACATGAAAAGCATAGAATAAGCAGTGTGGATGTTTTACTTGCTCAAGTTAACAAGAATTTCTCTCTGAGGCCAAAATCCAATTGTTCCTCCAACTCCTCAAGCGAAGGGGCTACGATTTGCCTTGAGGAACTGTGGACAAACAAAGAGATTGTGATAATCAGCAGGCAGTTACACGCAGCGCTATGTGCAGCCTTCTGCAACCTCACCTCACGCTGCAGTACTAATTAATTTCAGCTGCTTTCACCTGCTATTTGCAATTATGATTTCCTCTCTCATCTCTAGCACCGCGAGCTCTCGCGGCTGACCGATCCCTCCCCTGCTCCATCCAGCCTGCAGAGCTCCATGGAGCAGGTCCTGGGATCAGCCTCAGCGCTCCCAGAGCAGGGGGAGAGCAGCCCTGGCCTGCCAGCTCTGCTCCCCACAGCCAAACCCCCCAGGCAGCTCCATCCCCAGCCTCAGCATAAGACATGTGGGTGCTTGAAGCCGCAGCCTGTGCTCGTTTCTGCAGGAGGGTCCCTGAAATGTCCATCTTCTACCTGCCAGCCATGAGAGTGATTTCCCCACGTATCAGACAGTGGCTCAACTTGAGCTAATTCAGATGGATTTTCCAGATAATTTATTTAGCTGGATAATCCAGCTAATTTCAGCCGCTGGCCCTTCCTGAGTCAACAGCTTTCATTGGTCCTCTACTGAATTTGCACCTTTTACCTCTTTATCACCCATTGCTGTAATT
This sequence comes from Cyanoderma ruficeps, assembly GCA_008694505.1. Taxonomy (NCBI): domain Eukaryota; kingdom Metazoa; phylum Chordata; class Aves; order Passeriformes; family Timaliidae; genus Cyanoderma; species Cyanoderma ruficeps. Next base: position 4,461,244 of record VZDJ01000056.1, on the reverse strand, counting down.
CCCATTCTATCCTGACTCAAACAGCTGTATTTGCTTCCTAAACATAAAGAAAACAGAATTAGAGGCTTTTCTTTGAATTTAAGACCCAGTTAATACAGGATGCTACCATAGGGTATTAAGAGCTGTCCCTCTGAGACCCCTCCAGACCTCCTGAAATACATCTGCCATGATATGAGGAAGAAGTTAGATTACCACAGGGGCTCAACTTCAGGAAACACTTAGGAAACTGATATCTTTCTAACAGAAAAAAAATACAGGGGTGGCACTGAGGTAGTTCAGCAGTCAATCTCCCTGGATAAAAAAACCAGATGAAGAGAACAAATCACCAACCTAAATATTCATCATGGATTCACTGCTAGTAATCATGGCCACATTTCATTCTGCTCTGCAGATACCAGCTTGACCATTAATGCTGACTGCTGGTACTCTAGAAAACCAGCAAGGCAAAACAGAAACTGAAAATGCTTTTCAGGCAAATAAACTGAGTGAATAATAAACAGGAGACAAGAAAAACAAACAAACAAGCAAACAAACAAACAATCCTTTCAACCATGAAGGAATGTTTCTTTATTTTAAAAGGAAAAATAATCAATTAAAGTTAAAGCTGTAAAAATACTTTTAAATGCAATTACAAATGGAAAAGTCATGGCTATGATCTCAAGGAGCATAGATCAGCAGTAAGGAAGAGCAGACAATAAGAAAAAGGAGCTTAAAGGAGTCAATGTAAATTTTAAAACCTGGAGAATAATAAAAATATGGAAATTTAATATAATAGCATGATATTAAACCCTAGCCAGGTTGCAAATTTGATAATAGATGAGGATAGAGAAATTGTCAGACATCATGCAGGAAATGCAGAAATAAATTGCAAACATTTCTGTTCTGTATTTAAAATGGTGGAAAATCTGTTCATCTTTTACAGAGACATGGCAACAATTTCTATTTCAACAGTTACAGATTTTAAATAGATATTAAACATTGAAATATGAGATTGAATAATTTCCTCTGCAGACTACCAAAATAATTGACAAAGATTCCCATGGAGTAGCCACATTTTTTTGAATCATCTGCATTAAATGAGGAAGCCTCAAAGAAACCCCAAGAAATTCAAGACCACCCCCATACTGAGCAGGTCTCACAAGGTGACCACAGCACTTACTCCTCCTACATCCACAGGCTGGGGTCTCCTCCCTACCCTTCCCAGATCAATGAGAAAAGGAACTCTTTGCTGTCAGTTTGGTTTCCCTGCTCTCCCAGCCCACCTCAGAGGATTTTATTTGTTAAACTGATCCTACTTGAGAGACTGAGTATATTTTGATTGGATTTGACTATCGCATCCAAACCTCAGAGCACTTGATAAAAACAATTAGTAATATAAAAAAAAATCAAGCAAAGCTGCACTGACTCAGTGCAGAATGCTTTTTAAGCCCTGGCCAAACAACTGCTTTTGCTTTGCTTTCCTGCCTGCTGTTTGTGCAGCAGATGCTCTTGAGAGGAAAAGCAGTATCACCTTCACCCAGAGTCCAAGTTTGACTTTACTGCACGTTTGCTCTCTTGCTTAAGTTATGCCAGCCCATCTGCAGGCAAATCTAATCCTCTCGTTAGAGAGCGACTGGTATCTGAGCTCTGCTCTGCTGTGCTTCACATTACACAGATCAGCCAAGTATTGATGCAACATCACTGAGGAGAATCTAGATTTTTTATTTTTTCCCTGTGCTTTCTTCTTTGGAAACTTAAAATACATGCTGGAAATAATTTCAAGGGCTGCTGAGCATTGCCACTGGGGGACTGCAAGGGGCTTTCAATACTAAGGCTAAAAGACAGTTGGAAATTTGCAAGCGGTTACCTTTGAAATTAGATTTTGAGGTTAAATTCAAAGAAGCTCGTGTAGCTTTTCCCAATCCCTCAATACACGCAGTGCTTCTGGCAGGGGGTAACAAAAGCTCTTCTCTCTTGCTGGGTTCTGAGCCCGCTGTGTCTCATCCCAGAGCCTCGGACCATGCGTGTGGGGCCAGCAGCAGCAGCAGCCAGGGAGGCCAAACCAGAGCTGCAAACTCCCAGCAGAGACAGCAAAGCCACCCTGAGAGGAGGGTGCAGCTCAGCCCACGCTCGCTCAGTGTGCAAACAAAACTCCACATTTCTTCCAAGCCAACTCAGCAGCAGAGGCAGGAGGGTGAGGGCTCACCTTCCACATCTCCATCCCACCGGGATCACCAGGGACAACCTCCAGCCACCAAACGCTGGTGCAAGTCTTGTGGTGTTATTTTCCACCTTTTTCAAAAGCTCCAAAGGAAACCAGGACTGCCTCTGTTGCATCCTTTCAATGACAAATCCTTTCACAAAGAATTGACACTCAAACTAGGCAAGGTGGAACAAAAATATTATGAACGCAACACAACAGACAGGAAAAAAACCATAGATCTTGCTAAATTGCACAGAAGTCTTCTGTGGTTCAAAAGCAGAAACAGAGAGTAAAGCAAGTTATCCTCAGCACAGAAACTCCCTACAAACCATTTATCTGAATTCCCCCGTGCCCCTCAGCCCCCTGAGGCACTCCTCATCTCCTGTTAAATAAAGGAAAACATTGCTGTATCAGAAGGGCAGCTGGTCAGAGCAGTCTTTAGCCAGCAAGTTGTGTTTCCCACTTGGTACCAATTTCTATTCATATAATCGAGTTTTACACCACAAATTTTCACATTTCATCTTCCTGTAAGCTGAACAGCCACATTCACCTCCATGCCATCTCCGCTTCCATGCACTGAGTGAAGGACACGTGCCAAATAATCCTCATGGAGAGGTCACTTAATTTTGGTTTGTAAAGCCAAATCTCCTGTGCTCTCCGTACTTACCAATCAATACATAAATAGCAAAATTAAGCCTCATTATTCTCACTTGCCACAAAATTAAATGAATTAATTAAACATGGGAAAAGTGTTGATGTCTGCCAAATTCTTATTTTCAACAGATAAAAACAAATTGAGGAATGATATGCAGACAGGAGAAGAAAATTAGCTTTCCATCCAGCAATGCAGTGAACTATAGCAAGGAAAACTGTAAATAACAATCAGTGCAGCAGACTTCTGCATCTAACACTGAGACAAGAGGAACACATTCTTTGTTGTAGAGGAAAAAAACCACTCTGAAACAATCCCCTTGTTTTTGTAGAACAGAAAAGGCCCTGGGGACTGGTAACAACAGGCTTCAGCAAGAATGCTGGCTCTTTCAAACTCTGATTTGCAAAAGGACTGCTGCTCTGTAATTACCATGAATGGTTTTCGCTAAATATCTCAAAGGAACAAAAGAGACTGCAAAGACTTGGAGACAAGTTGTGACCACTGGAAGTTTATGCAGGTGGCTGAATAATAGTAGGGAGAGAGACTTTTCAGGACTGAGAGTCAGGAAACAGGGAAAACTGAACCAGAGCATTGAAGGATTTGGACACTTGAGCATCTTCTCCTGTCCTAATGAAGTTGCATCAACAGGCTGGTTCTGAAGTTACAGTCACAAGACAAATGCAACACTGCAAGCAGTGTTTGAAAGACACTTGCAATTACAGCTGCTCTGGAACAATGAAATATATACTGTTCCTTAAATAAACTGAAAAAAATGATAACCTCTTTTAACTGTCGTGGTGTAGTAGAGAGATCTTCATATCTTCCTTAATGAGATTTTTATTGCCAGTGTAAATTTGTCTTGAACTGAATTTTTGTCTTGGGAACTCTGAATTATGTTATACCAAGTTGTTCCTGGTAAGCATGCAGGCTTGCACACATTTTTTGCTGTGAAAATGGCTCCTTCTGGCAAACTGAAAGCAATTGAAGCTCAATTTAATTAGCTGCCTTCTGTAAATATGCCATTATTCTTCTAGCTCAACACTGGAGTTATATTTACAAAGGGAACAGATAGCAATAATTATTTTGAGCCGTAGTTAGTCAGCATTAGTTAATGCCTGAGTGTAATTGAGAGGAAATTAAGACAAGTGTAGTCTTTGGGGGGGGAAAAAAGAATCTATCAGTCTACAGGAGTATAGACACTGCACCTGTGTGTTCCTTCTTGGGCTGGAATACAGAGAAAAGTTTGGCTAAAAAAGCAAACATTTAATTTACTCTGTGCTCTGGAACCAGAGAAGGATAACAATAATCACTTTACATATTCAGTCATTCAAAATTTGGTGAAAGTTTGAAATAACTCTTACCAACCACCTTCTCTGAGTTTCTCAGAGGTTCCACAGCTTGAGGGGCACAAGTTGCTTGGAAAGGTTTTGCAGATGATGTTCCAAGAGTCCTCACGTGGCTCAGAACAGGGGGAACCTGTTCCAAGGACATTTTCCTGCATCTCTGAAATGAGCTAATAGGATTCTTGAAACTAAGCAACTGCCCCAGAGCACTTTTCATTGGTCTGGATCTGCTATTCAAATTAACCCTCAGAACATATTAGTTTAATTGTATCACTATGTAGATGCATCTATTTAAAATTAAAGAGGCCTTAATTCAATTTACCTTCATCCACTTCCAAAGTAAATTATAGCAAATGAAGAGTTTGCTAATTCTGAATGATTGTTCACACTCAGGTTAAATGTAGTTTAACTAAGTCTCTTTAAATGTATGCATCTACTTAATTTTCATTATTTTCATTACTTTACTTTATGTCACCACAACACATTCCTCTTTTTTTTAGGCTTGCAAGTGTCAAACTATACACGTAATTCTAAAATTAATTATTCAGACATTGAATTCCTTTATGTAGCAAAGATTCTTGAATAAATCTATGGGAACATTTTTTTGCACATGGGTGAACAAATTGGGTCCATTGTTTCCACGCTGGAAGTAGTTGTTAATGCAAATGGTAGGGTAAGAGTGGTTTTGTGATTAGCTGATTGCACCGAGCAATAGAAGAGTGTTCTGAGATTCATATTTCCAACAAAAGCTCTCCCTGCCACACTGGACAGCCCTAGTGAGAGCTGAGGGACATGCCCAGGCCATCAATGTCATCCTCACTGGGATCTTGCACTGGGAGCTGCTCTGCTGAACGGCTCCTGGCTCCAGGGCTTGCTTGCTGCTGTGCTGCCTTGCCTGATGGAAAAACTCCCTCCCTGGTCCTCCCTTGCTCTAAGACAGGCCCACAAACCCCCTTTTCTTCACCTGCTGAATGCCCATCCAGTCTGTGGGCTCAGGACACCAGGGCTCACAGCACCCTGCTCCCAAACGCACTCTTGTCCACAGCCTTCCTTGGAACTCGCCTTGAAATCAGGGATTTCTCCCTGCACTTAGTTGTTGGCTAATCATCAACACTCCTGAAAAACCACAAAGTCACCTAATCTGCAGGGGGCAAGTTAAAGGAGTTTGAGTGGCAAGACTGACATGCCAGAAAGTACCCAAACTCCACTGATGCTACTGATCCCTCTGCTATTTCCATGCCATACGGAGCTCCACAGCAAATCAAGGACCCCCAAGGTACCTATTCAACAGGTAAAAAATTCAGCCCTTATGCAAATGAAATACTAAAAATGTTCTTTTGTTTCTCTGAGGCATTTGTACACCACTAATGCAAGCTGCGCAAACTTCATAATCAAGTAAAATATTACCTTGTGGTACCTGCAAAGTGCCAGAAGTTTATTGACTCTGTCTCTAGGAGACCAGCAATACTCATGGAGCTTTAGATGTCCTTTAGCCAAAGTTCAAACAAAAATGGTTTTCATAATTTAAAATTCTGTTGTAAGGTGGGATGGGAAATGGCATGCACCTGGCATGCAGCTACTTAGAAATGAAGAGTTAGTACAATAACAATAAAAAAAGATCTAGTGTATCTGAGCACACATGGTTTCTCCTTTGTGTAACTTATGATTTCAGAGCATCCTGCCAAAGCTAAGCTGAACTATGAATACCAACTATTTTAGTCTTCAAGAGTTATAGTGCAGGAAATTCACATCTCTGTATCCTTTCCCGTAGCTGTCACTCAGGCTGCTCCTTGTGAAAGACCTGAATTCAAAAGGCAGCTTTGGACATTAATTTGACAGCAGATGGATCAGATAGATTGGCCCCCCATTTCAGCAGTACAAAGCTGGAATACATTGCTGCCATGCATGCAGAGTTGCTGCAGTGCCTGACTGCACAAGAGTCCCCCTCTTGCCCTGCAGAGTGGCACCATGGCTCCACGGGCTGGTGATCTATGGGCCTGTCCCAGGGCACTGCTGACCTACAGACTGTAACAGGCAGATTTGGGCACGACAGCTACACTGGCAGAGTCAAGGGAAACCAGGGAGAAGCATCACTTTCACAGAAGCCCATATCAGACTGCAGAGGACTGCTCTGAACCAAGACTCCTCTGCTCTCACCGCTTCCAATTCCTGGCAAAGTTGATAAAATATCAGCGACAGATAGTCAGAGAAACATCTGATACTCTAATTGGACCATCTCTCACAGAAAATACATCCATCACACCCACCATTCCACTAATTTAAGTTGTTCTCTGTACCCAAATTCAGACAGAGCACTCAATAATAAAATTGAGTGCTAGGGCTGCATTCAGCAAAGCCACTCTGAGCAAGTGTCATTAACACTGACCCAAGCATACACCATGTCAAAATGTTCCAGTCCACCAGGCACATTTGGAAATTTGGCTCGAATGTCCACAAAACCCTGTTGAGAGCAGGGGTGAGATATTCTAGCACAGGGACAGGAGATGCAGAGACAGGCTCAGAGCGCAGGGGAGGAAGGAAATCGAGTCATTCCACGTTTGTGGCATTTGCTTGGGCTGAGTGAGACCCCAAGGAGGAGCAGGTGCTACAGAATGGAGCTGTGGGTCCAAATGAGACCCCTGGAGATGGCAGATACAGATCATGGCTCCTGGGAAGATGACAGGCAGCTGGGGGTGTGGATGAGTCCAAGGGGCTGGAGCAGTAGAAAAGTACAGGTAATAGCAATATGATTTCCAGAGAAGGAGGCAAGGACAGAGTACAGAGTGGCTTTCAAAGTCAGAAGCACTGGCCTGATGAAAAGGCAAGAAAGGGTTCACAGCAGGCAGTGGGTTGAACCAGATGCAGCAGAAACATGAGCTCAACCCATCTGCCAAGAGCCTTGAAACAATGGTAGGCAGAGAGCCTGGGAGCTGCTGGTAACTCCTCCCAGCTCAGCAGTAGCTCTTCCCAAGCAATGCAGCCACAAGAAATGCTTTTTTCTATACCTCAGAGTAATTCCAAATGGAGCATTAAATGGTTTTAACATAGGAATAAACACGAGTGGACTGTGAAGGACTCCTTGGGCAGTGAGTCTGGGCTTCTGCAGGAGTCACCCCCATAATCCCTTTCACACCCTGAGGATCCTCCTTTAAAAAGCCAGCTTTGGGTTTTGCCTCATGTTCCTACTGAGCCATTGTCCCAGAATTGCCCTGACCAGACATGAAGGAGCTTCTAGCATCCTAAATTAATTCAGGACAAATCTAGCCCTCTTTGTTCTCCTGCTAGTATTATCCTCAGCTGAAACTGCTCTTCCCCACCCGCTTGGGCTTTTGCCCCTTGATGTGCTCACAGAAAACTAATCCTTTCTCAGCTTTTGTTTTTCTTGGCTAAGGAGGTCAAAGTGAAGTTTAAATCTATTTGTTTGGTAAGATTTTGTAGCAGTTCCCATTAGTTTTTGAAGAGAGTTGAAATTATGTGATAGGGACCACTGGATTTTTTTTTCCTGCTACAGGCACAAACTAGAAATACAGAAACCAAGCAAATGAAATGAATACAGGATGGTTAACACAACAATACAAAGCTCAGTTCTACTGCTTACCTCATGTAACCAGGTAGGATGGTTGAAAAGAAGGTGAATTTAGCCCTCCTGAAATGGAGGGAAGCCTGCCAAACAGACATGTCTTGCTAATGTAAAATACCTACGTTCAGAGGAAGCTATTTACATCCCTGTTAGGTCTGCTTTGCAGCTAAAAACTGCTAATGCTTTTGAAATGCAGTAGGATTAACACTGAGCCCTGGGTATCTTGTACCCAGAGACAAACTGACAGCAAGGCACTGGAGAGAGAGATCTCAACACCGCAGTCTCAGAGGGGAAAATCAGGAAATGTCCAAAGGACATGCCCTGGAGCAAGGAAGCCCAGGAAGTAAAGGAGGTGCAGACACAGCAAGGCACAGTGTCCAGAGGCAGATGGAAGATAATGTTATTGCCCCATCAGTGAAGTTGAGAGATGAGAAAATCTACAAAGGGCTAGATTCCCCATTAGCTTGCAGGGGCCAAATGCTGACCTCTTTTATTCCAAACTTACCTGGGTGCAACAACCATTCTGATGAGCAGCAGGTAGCTCATGGCAGGCACAGCCCTAATTGGAGCAGGGCTGTGCTTTGTGTGGCAGGAGAGCTGTCTCAGTAATACAGATGAAAATATGCCATTAGACCTGTTATGCTGCTCAGCACTGCCATATATAAAAATATTTTTTGAAGATACAATTCACTACAAAAAGAGCTGAGTAAATTTCTCTGTCACAGTAGGAAAAAAAATATGGGTAGTTAGGTTTAAAGGAGAAGAAAGCATGTGCCCTGCTTTTTGACCCTGGTTTTTGTTTATTGTTTGGATCCTACACCGTATTTTTCTCGTTTTCTCCTTCAATTATTTATTAGGGAAAAAAAAGAGATGGAGAAGGGTTCTCTGTTCTTGTTTGTGCCAGCACTCATGGCTGCTGCTGTGGGAATACTGCTAACAGCAGCTACTAGTATTTTATTAAAAATAATAAAGTATATCGTTATCATAAAACACCAATGTGATCAAAAGGATTATTCTGTTATGCCCGTGTCTAAGTTTCAGCTGTAAATTAGAGCTCAGGTAAAAACAATCTAGAGTATATAAAGTTTGGAAATTATAATGTATTTCTATACAAAGTCTTCTGTTTGTCAGATATATAAATTACAGAGCACTCCCCTCACAGAAAATAGTAATTTAACATGTAATTTTTTTTAATACTGAAGCTTTTATTTTGTATTTTATAGATGCGCAGGGGCCGATCAGCTCAACCCCATTGACTTTCATAGCGCCGCTCCGGATGCGGCCGCGCTCCCCCCGCGCTGAGCCGCATCCAGCCCCAGCATCCCTGAGCACAGGAACACTGCTCCATCTGCTGGGCTCCCGCACCAGGACCGCGACACGGGGAGGGCTGAAGGAACTCTGCCTGTGAGCGACAAACCCGGGCCACATCGGCACTGGCATCAGGGCATTCGATTCACCGAGTCCGCCAAAGCAAAGCGCAGGGAGCGCCTGGCGTGTCTTCCCAAAACAAGTGCGGCCCCTTTGGCAGCGCTGGGATGCAAAGCACAGCTGCACAGAGAGGAGTGACTGCAAACACTCCCCACACACATCATCCTTCCCAACTTCTCCTACATGTTCTCTCCTGTCAGCCACACACTTTTGCTGGTGCTCCCGGGGCGCATCCCAGGCTCCCAGAGATTCCAGATTCCTTGCTGAGAATCACAACCCCTCTGCAACAACCCCTGCTCCGAGCATTCCCTTTGGCTGAAGCACTGTTTCCTGGTGGCACATAAATCTTGTTTTGATTCTCAGCCCACAGCATGGATAGTTCTCAACTCTTACTAGTGACTCTCTTCCACTACCTGCTCTCTGTTCTGGTTTGTCATATATACACACAGAGTAAATTGCACAGACAAAACAGACCCGAGGCACATCCAAACACATCTCCCAGTGCTCAGTCTTCCAAATGCAGGTGGGTAGTATCTTTCTCTGCCCCCTACATGCTCATACTCCTTGAGAAATTAGTGTGAGTTAGATGCATAAAACGGTGTCTTTCCCCTGCAACATAGCATGGCTTTGCATTGAAACAATCTGTTTAAAATCTCTTATTTAAAAAAAAAAGTCCTGGTCTTGATTATTATTCAGAGCATATTCAATGATTCAAGTAAAAAAAATTAGACACTTGCATTTAACTTCTCTTTTTATTGTGCTTTATCCTCTTCCTGCATTTCTAAGAGCTCAGCCAGTGCAAAATACAGGAACTGACTTCTTGGCTTCGTTTTTACATTTTAACATATCATCACCTTACAGTCAATTAACTTCAGGGTCCTTTTCCATTAACAAAAAGCACCAACATCTGGATTGCAACTGCTGCAAGGTGATGTTCATTTATACAGAAAAATGTTCTGTTGAAAATAAAGAAGCAAGATAATGTAATTTATGGAGACGTTTTTAACACTTCAGCAGCCAGCAGAGTTTGAGAACGGTACCAAAACAGAGGGGCTGGGTGACCTGGTGACCGATCTGTACCACTCAGAGATGGTTTTAAATTCAGAAGTTTGGGATACGAATATTGCCAGACAACGTTTTGGGGAGAACCTTTTGCAGCAGGAAGCATTTGCAGAAGCCTCTGCTGCTCACCTTAAGCCAGCTGAGGCTGCAGGTGAGCAGTGAGCGCTGCCCGTCACACCACTGGGAACAGAGATTGCCTGGGAGCACACTGATCCACAGGAGCAGGATAACAGGTGGCAAGTGAAGGGAGCTCAGAGATGATGAAGTGAACTGGGTTTATGCATCCAGGATGCATAGTAAAGCAGCAGTCTTATCCCCTAGCATTAAGCATTATATTGATGGAGTGACTTTTTGGTCAGAAGCCATCTGCTGTTTCCAGGGGTAGGAGTCTAAAAGAATTAGCAAAGCTGGCTATCAAAAAGTTTTATATGGCTGTGGGTGTTTTCATGAGGCACCAGACCAGCAACAACATGGAGGTACAAAATAAAACCATTTCTGAAACAAATGCACAGAGCACGCTGCTGCTGAGGCCGCAGGGTGATGGGGAGTGATTGGGATTGATGCCTTTATGACTTCAAATCTGATAAGGAGAGAAGGGGAAATGAGAGACAGCAAGTCAGGGAGATCTTGGAGGAGAAGCAGAGATCAAACAGGGCAGGAAAGAAGGGTAGCAGGGAAGGCAGGGGACAGGGGTTATGAGGTGCTACCAGTGACTGCAGCAAGAACAGGAACAAGCCAACAGAGTGGCTGCCAACCTTTACTGACACCTGAGGTTCGGGGGGCCAAAGCACTCCACAAGTCTGTGAGCAAGGCTTCACCCTGCAGCACAGTGCCAGCAGGAGTACCCTGGCAGAGGAGAGGCAGGATCTTGTGCACATCCTCTGTGAACTGCCACAACAGCCCTGTGCCTTCAGGAGAGGTCAGGGAAGGTATGAAGGAAGTGATGTGCTTTTTCCTGAACAGGTTCAAAATTAACACACACCACTCCAACAATCTCCCCACATACCCCAGGCTGCCAGGCTCTTAGTTCAGAGCTGAGAACACACCATGTGCCAATTCTCTGTGCTCCTGACCGTGCTGCAGTAGCTGGACTTTCTGGCTTCCCTGGAGTGTCACAGTCTGTTTGAATGACACAAGGAGTGCTCAGACATGGATGGACAGTCAGGGCCAAGGCATACCCTGGAGCAATAGCCCTGACCAGATGCTTAGGGCATTTATTTGTTCCTCTCCACACTCTCATCCCCACCTGTGCAGAATAAACAGCAACATTTGAGGTGAAATGGAGCCTCACGGAGCTGACAGTGTAAGATAAGAGCCCAAGTCACTGGTAAGAAGATGGGCAGCCTTTCAAATTTTCAAGCAGGTCAAGGCAGGGGCAGAGGGAGGGATAGGACAGGATGGCAGAAGCAGCCAGGACTGCTCCTCTGCTGTCAGTCCTCTGGCACAAAGCAGCCAAATCCCTTCAGTTGTCAAATGTGCACTATGCTATTGTTAATGATGCTATTACTTACCATATGTTTAGCAGCATGGCTGGATTTATTCAGCTTATTCAAATGTGGGATTGAACATTTTGGTGTAGCAAGCGGCCTCAGGCTCAGGGGGGTTTGAACTGTGGGAAAAAGCAAAAGCTAATGCAGAGGAGGAAAAATGTTAGTTACTTAACAAGGTCAATAGCATAAATTCTTATTTTGTTTACTTCAGAGAGCACAGAAGCCGGTGTTTACACCCTGTTTCTGTTAATTACTTTCAGAGTAGGCTGTGAAATCATTTGCTCTTCACGTAAAATGGTGCTTTATGCTGTTAAAAAGAGCCTCCTGCCATTTCACCCAGGAACGGCTACACTCCAGAGAAGGATAAACTGATTTCTTTCCATCATTGTAGATGGGGTCAAGCTTTGATATTCAGAGCCAGTGCTTGCAGGACCTGGAACATTGGCTCAGCCACTTGAAAAGTAAAGGTTATTTGTGAAATTTAGATTCAGATTTCAAACCTTTCCAAAGATTTGAGTTAACCAGAGAAGACACTGTTAAGAGCTGGCTTGCCTGGGTTTATCTCTTAATCACAAGTGCTGCCATCAATTTCATATAAATCCGTGTTCTGTATGTTCAAAAAGAAAGGCTTGATAATCACTGAAAGCAGCATAATATTCCAGAAGGTGTGGAAATAGAGTCTTAGGAAAAATCAAATTTGTTTGAAAGTAGAATAAATCCAACAGCTTCCCAACTGTTTTGCTTCCCTTTGCCTTGCAGCCATGAAACAGATACTCCCACCATGTATCCTACCCATACAATAACCCCAGTGGATTCTCACCCAGTACAACCTGTTTAATTACCAAGATCTTCCTATCACCAGAACTTATTCTGGTGCTCTAGAACATCCTGCAGATTTGGCTGCTTTTACAAAAGAATGCAGCACAGTGACCTTTTTACCCCTACTAGTGCCATATTCTGGCTCTTCTTCAATATATTCAAGCACAGTTCTAAATCCATCACAAGCCCAAATCCAAATTTTTATTCTGGCCGGCCTGCTGACAAGAGTCCACAGAAAGGAAACATCATCCAAAGTTATCTTAAAAATCCCATTTTACTGGAAGTCTTCAGTAAAACTAGTAAAACAGAGCCAATATGCAATTGGTGCCAGTTGATTTGCGGTTTGATTGGGTCATGTAGTGAAGGGGAAAGAAACAGCGAAGTTGCAGAATAGTGACTGCAACCATAGTATTTTCCAAAGTAGCAAGCAACCTTGCAAGACCTCTTCAGCTATTTAAAATCAAATATTCTTCCAGATATTAACTCATCTCCATATAAACTGTACTAGTTCAATGCCCATGAACTGTGCCTTCACTGCCCATGGTTTCCAAGGAACAGACATGGCAGTAATTAGTGGGCATAAAAATCAATTCTGATGACTCAAAAGACAATCTGTGATTGTGGAAGTGACTGTGCCTGGAATAACAAGGAATACACTTTGCATTCAGGACAAGACAGGCTCTTCCTTTGATCACAACCAAAATTCTGTGACACCATCGTTCAAGCCAAACAAGAGGTAGCTCCAAACAGCCACTACACAGAACTACCAGGTGAAACACCTTTCCTGAAGAATTAAAAATGCTTGCCAAAATCAGTGTTGCAAAACCAACTCCTTGCCTGGCTTTCATGAAACTACAGAGCTCTGCCTTAATATCCAAGACTGTCCCAAGTAGCACTTTCCTGCAGGGTCTGACACGGTGCTCTTGGAGCAGGCTGCATTTCCACAGCAACAAGGAGATGAAGATATGGGCCTCAACCCTTCTTCTGTTTGCTTCTGCTAGAAGAGTGTAATGGGTCCTTATCTGCCTACCAGTACACTGATAACACAGGGAACTGAACACTCACCTCATGCAGAGTACCAATCCCAACCCATTCTGGTTATAGCACTGGGAACATGATGTCCCAACACACACTAGATAATAGAGGAGTATTTCATACCTCATTTTAGTGGATCTTCAAAACAGAAAGCCCATCAGCTTCTTCAAGACTAAAAGGTACTTTGGCACAGAAGAGTAGCCATCAAGCAAATTTGCAACAAAAAGCGTGAACAAAACCAGCAAGTTTCTCCCACAAACAGCATCATGTGCTCTCCTCTCCTAGATAGCACAGTAATTTACTCAAAGCATCCCTGGCCTGGCTGAGAGGCTCCTATTTTACAGGAACACACTACACGGGCAACCCCAAGGGGCACCTAATCAATGGATAATACAAGGATGGTTCTTGCAGTGCCAGGTCTTGTTTAAAACAGAAAATGTGTTTTTTCCAGAACGGCTGCAAGGCCAAGGTGCTTTGTAGCACATACAAAACAGTAAATAACTGGATGTCCTTACTTCAATGAGAAAACACAGCACAATCATTTGCAAAAAAAAACCAAAAACCCAGCTCATCAGTAGCTGCCTTCATTACTTTCACCTTTGCACACAATGCAGCAGATGTGGGGTCGCAAGCACGATGCCAAGTAACAGAGAAACAACAACCTCAGCCCGCTTGTAATTCTCTGTGCAACAGCAAAACCACCTCAGGGGGTCCATGACAGGAACTGGGAGCATGTTTTCACTGGGGCCTGTTTTCAGTGCCCCAGTGCTGCTGGCACGCCACTCCTGGGCCAGGCAGGACCAGTCCCTGCTGTGCAGCCCGGCCTCTGGCCACACTGCTTCACAACACTGCTCCAAGCACAGCCCATTTCCATTAGCGTTGGGGTGTAAAAGATAATTGGCACAAAGAAATCTCAGGTCGAGAGTATCAAAGTAAGCAGAGAAAAAGAAAACTTGCAGTCACCTAGAACACAGAAAGTACAATGCTACCTGTGAAAAGAAATTTCCACAAGAGATTTCCTTTGGGTCAAGATCTAGGACCTGGCTTAGTGAAGGTAAAAGCCACAAGGAAAGAACAGTAACAGATGCAAAAGCATCTGGGACTGGGAAGGAAAAAAAATTGAAAGGAAAAAAAGAGAAACACTTCAGCCCTTAAACTTAATAGTAGCAGGCTGTTTTTTAGTACAAATACTGCTTTGATCTGTCATAGCTTGCCTATGGGTTTGCTATCTTAAGCATTTCAAAGAAATCTCTTATCATTGTGCACCTGCCTCAGAGAAATCATACCACTGAAGGAACAAAAAGGTTGATTGTTATTTTAATTGAATTTGTTTTCAATTTATTTTCAAGCTGTCTGGGGGAAACCTTTTACACATGCATTGTTTGATTTGTTTTTAACTTTAGTTCTATTATCCTAATAATGAAGCTTTTAAGGCATTTTAAGAAGCCTGTTTGTCCAAAGGGGTACTCGCATTGATCAGATCAATACCTACGTAAGCGCCTGAAAGCAGGAAATAAATATGGATTAAAAAAAGCCAGCATTATTTTACAGAACTTGGGTTTTGTTGTGAATTCAGATGCTCAGCATGAGCTGCTGGCTTGATCTCTGCCAACACACACAGCCATGAGCTAATGTGCCAGGGGATTATTCTCCAGCATCCCTTAATGCAGGCTACCTGCATGTGGTCTCTTTCTCAAAGGTGCTGAACACTTCTAGCTCATGCTGCTCTCCGTGTTAAGCCCCAGGCCAAACAGGACAGAAGGAATCCTTGAATGAGATTAACAGTAAAGCCAGGATTTGTGCTACAATAGGTTAATTAGTTTTCCAGGTAGTTAGCTAATAGTTCTTTTCAATTTTATAACAAACCAAAGTCGTAGGAGCTGTGGAGCTGCAGGAAAGGGCACTGCATGAGGAAAGGGCTCTCGGGCAGCTCTGCCCTTCTTCTCCAGCTCCCACTGACACCATGGGCTTTGAGATGAGGCCCTGAACTGCACCAGCTCTTCTTCCCCCACCAGCCCTTTATGCTGCCCTAGAGTACAAAGAGATCCTGTATAAAAAAATCCCCTGCTCAGGGCAGTAGCATCCTCCCCACTGCCCTTCACCCTCAGGCCTGCGGAGCTGCGCTCTGCCATCCTGGACCTTTCTGCAAACCTGTTTCTCCTGCAAGCCCAGCTGGAACCGTGGTGTGATGGCAGCTCCCTCGCTGCCCACCCCCCTCCCACTCTAATATATCAGTCAGGCAAAACATCCTATTGCACAAGAAATTGAGAGGGTTTTGCACTAAGACAAAAAGGGTTTAGAGTTACCCTTTCACTTCTGAGCTTTCTTCTCCGAGTGATATATGCTTCATCCTTTAAAAGATGTTTGGAGTCTTTTAACACTTAGAAGTAGCTTTCATTAATAATTAAGGAGTCTCAGCTGATCTTCTAATGGTCCCTTCCTTTAGTGCAGCTTTATCTCAGTTAATAGCTGAGTTTGCCTGTGTTGCCTGATGCAACAGCAGTGGCTTATACCAAGCACTTACAGTCACTTTTTATATTTATGAATGAAATTCATTATTTCTTTTCCATGGTAGTATAACAGTGGGGTGGCATTAGACAGACAGGCCTCATTTTGTCATTATTCCAGTGGAGATCTATTAATTTTTCTGAATATGAGATTTCTTGAAGAGCAGAACTAAAAGGACAAAAAAGACTTGTAATGAGTTGTTTCTGTCACTCTCTTCCCTTTCATCTTACCCCAAAAAGGAAACAAACTGTCAGCACCATTAATTTTTAAAATGCCATTTTAAAATTAAATATTGAGCTAGGTTTTTAAAAGACAGGACAGTTTTAAAAATTAAAGCACTAGAACTAAGTACAGAGTACTTCTATTTGGCCATGCAACTATGGCTCCTTATTCCACCTCACCAATTTTTCATTTTTACTACAGATCCAAAACATCCACAATTTATTCTGCTTTATCTTCACCTTGAGCACCAAACCAGAAGTTTTAAAAACCTGAAGAGGAATCTCTCTAATATAAAGTCCTTAGAGAAGGACTTGCCATTCGTCACATGTTTTTCCAGCAGGAAGTTGAGGCCTCAGTTCCCCGTGAGCCTATATTGCAGTGTGTGCAAGGAGAACCCCTTATGGCTGTGGGATCATAAGACAGGCTGTGCACTGAAGTAGAAATGCTAATGTGGGTACCCTGGGCCAAACTTAAACCCAGGGATTGACACCAAGGAAGTTTATCTGAAGACAGGGAGGATCTCTCAGAGCTGCAATAATGTTGTTTTAAAGTCATGCCTAGGATGACCACAGTTCATGTTTTGAATCCAGCAGGATGGGTGAAAGCCACAGCTGCCTGCCTGGGTCCCACGGCAGGTCTCACATGTCTGCCCTGGCCATGGTACATGAAAAACTGCTCCAGCCTCATTTGTTCCAGGTTTTTCATATCTCCCCATGAAAGCAGTAAGCTGAGGAGAGTTACTACTGCATGCTTAGATCATACCACCCCTACCTGTATCAAGGAGCACTTTGCTGTTCAGGCAGTCCCACTGAGATGGATAAAAGCCTCAAGAAGTATTAGATATGCAGGAAGGAGCATCCTGGCCCAGAGTAAACACCACTGTCAAAAGAGTGTCTTTTGAAGTGGAAACCTCTATTGCTGCACCTGAGAGGGCAACTCCATTATCCAGCACCAGCTCTGGGCCAGCCTGCTGCTGGCAGGGTAAATCTCTGCCAGGGCGTGTCAGAGGGGCTGATGGCAGCACAGAGCAGAGGATGGAGGCCTCCCCCCCTCACACACATCTGGGGCACAGGGGTGTGCACTGCAGCTCTGTGGGGACCTGGTGCTACACCCCACGGCTTGGGTACACCCCTGCCAAAACAACCAGAGACTGCCATGAGCCCTGGGTATTATTATTCCACTGGGTAGTGTTCCTGCTCTTCCAGCTGGAAAACCTTCATGGCTCCACTCCTCCCTCACTTCCAGCAGCCAACAAAGCAGAAGGGACACGTGGCTCTGGCCTCTAGGGGTGGGCACTGCCATCACCCTGGTCCCTTGGTGTGTGCACAGGGTACAGTCCCAGGCCCCTGCTGGGGCCAGGAGCAACACACCTGCATGCCACCCTCCCCAGCATCCTCACAGACCGCTGATCTACGTGCCACCACATTGCCCTCCCACTTCAGCTTTAATTTCTGCTCCCTGCCTCTCTCAGTAGTGAACAATGATCCATTACAATTTTCAGGTGCCTAAGGCTCGCAGAGCTTTCTCAATATAATCAGCAGAAAAGAAGGATTTTGCATCGAAAGCCAATGCCAACATCCCTGCAGTGATAACCATCCCTGTATAATTAAAATGAACATTTCACAAAATGTCATCTCCAAGCAGCATATTTTAGATTAAAAAAAAATAATAAAAAACATTTCCAAGATCAAAAGAAGAGAATCGTAATTGGGAAAGGGTGGAAGTGGGGGAGGACAGTGTGACAGCCCCAAGAAGTATTACTATTATTATGAGGAAAAGTTTGCTAAAATGCCAACTGCTTGCCCACAGTCAAAGGAAGCACCAGTTTACTCGTTAATCGCCTTAATTAATTAACTGGCATTGTCCCGGATTTCCTGAAGCTGGGTTTACTGTGGGAATCAATTTTAAAGAGCTTCCAGAAAGAAAATTTAAATTTCTGCTTAAAGACTTTACAGCTTAGTAAACAAGAGCCTGCTTTCAAACCATTTGGACAAAACCACAGCCATGATTTATGGAGACAAAGTCCTTTTTCCCATAGAGTCTGTTGTGATCAGCTATATTGACCTACTGCACAGCACAAACTTCCCTGAATTAATTCCTCTTTGAACTACAGCAGTTCATTTAGAAAAACACCCCATCCTGATTACAAAACTGGCAGTGAATCAGAAACCAGTGTCATCAGGGTGTGCTGTACCAGGGGCTCCCACTGAAAGCCCTGCTCCTCTCCACCACTGATTTGTTCAGTTCCACCCACTGCTGGCCTCCCCTTCTGCTGGATCAAGGGCAATTTGGCAAGCCCTTGCTCCCTGTACAAGAACTTACAGATGGTGAGTGAGTTCTCATTTCTAGGGCTGTGATCTTCCAGACTTTCTCAATTAAATGGGAATGAAAACAGGCCATGAGCTTCCTCACAGTCCTCAGGCTATTCCATCTCATCATGCTTTTCAAGCTCAGGACGTTGTTGCACCCAGTGACAGATACTAGGGCAGCACCAATTTACTGAGAGTCCTGTTAACATACACAATTATCTGCTCTGTAACTTCTGACCACAACATTGCATTAGACCTTCTCCCATCCCACAGGTTATCCAACTTGTACCTTAATTTTACTTTAATCACTGTTTCCAGGGTTAGAAATTCTCACTCTATAAACCTGACTACTGGTCCTCCTTTGGCTGTGGGAAAACAGATCCTAAAGATATCTGTTACATGAAACAGCAACAAAGCACACACATACACACACACAAGAGTTTTCACATATTGAACTCAAGTCTTCTCTTCCTGAGTTCACCAGGGCCCTTTCTTTCCTGGAGTTCTGCAGAAGACTCTGGTGTGGGGTAGTACTCACCCTACTGCAGGCTTGACCCATCAAGGCCCAGAACCCAAAATAATGTCCTTTGTGATCAACAGAGTGGAAAAGATGCTTTTAGGATTCATCTCACTGCTCTTACACATCTATTTTTTGGATGATAAATGACGTATCTAAAGTACCAGCTTCCTCTCACTGACTGTAGTAGAAACTACATGTCCAAACTAAGATGAACACAACTACATCAGGTTAGGTGAGTCTCAGCCTTAGAGTCTAAATAAAACACTGCAGATAAGAAAAGCATAATATGTACACCCTTATTAAAGTGTTCCAGCAGTAAAACACCCATCACATAAATATGGAAGTGCATACTTCTTTAAATAATGTATTTTAAGTGCTAATTTTGGTGTCAGATTCTGCTCTTACACACCTCTAACTAAACAAGAGTAAGGAAGGCGTTCTCCCAGCTCAGACCTTGTAAAGAACAGCTGGGTAGAATCTGCCCCTCCCAAGAAGAGGCACGCAGAGATGGTTTTTTGGCTCTCCAACAAGGTCAGCAGCACCAAGTGAGGTGGAGAATGTATCCCTCTCACCTGTATAAGAACATCACAGTCATTTTCCGCCTAGAGGTGCAGGAGAAGATCACAGTCTAGCAACATTTCTCTTCTCTATTTTGTGGAATGGCTCATTTAGCAATGACAAAATTTTCCTTGAGAAAACTACATTCTGTGAAGGAAAGGCTCAACAAATCAAAAAAGTTTTGAAGAGAAAGCTGAATGGAAGGCACACACAGACATTTTTCATCTGTTTTTCCTAATATGCAAATAAAATAGTTCCCCACTCCTCCTGGCAGGAGCAGAGGAGCAACTAATGGAGCAATGCTGATCTCCTAAAGACAGAGAACATCTCAGAAAAATGAAACAGGACAGGTGTGCCTGCCATGCTGATGGATTACACCAGGTATTTGGGTGTTTACCCTGCCAAGCAGCTACAGGAGCTGCAAAGAACATGGTGAGAACTGCTGTGAGGAAAAGGTAGAATTTGCATAAATTCCTGTATGCCTCAGCCCGTGAACATGCACTTCTCTGAAGGACTGAGAGTAAGAGTCATCCATGTACTGGTGTCAGGTTTGGAGTGAAATGTATCCTCTGGCACTGAATGGGGGCATTTACCTAAGGAAAAAAAGTGTTGGATTTTCTGTTATGTTGTTCATCAGCGGCAGAGAAATTTGGTGAGACCTTAGCTGGGGCAACAGAAACGGTGGGAAATAGAGGGAGAGAAGGAAGAGGGACATGGGTAGTAGAGGGCTGGCCGACATTTTAAGTCAGCTTGTCATCCAACAGCTTCCTCACCTTAGAAACGGCTCCTTTCTCAGCACAGCTCTTTTGTACTTGTCTGACTGCGAATTCCTCTCAAGGAACCTAAGCTGGAATTGGCCTTATGGCAGGATCAAACTCCAGATCCTCTCTGGGGAGGATCTGGAACATGGCGTTATGGATGCAGGGCAAGGAGCTGTGTGCTGCCAGGGGCTGCCCAGGCACTGGGCACGGCTGTGGAACACTGCAGTCTGGTAGTTTGGACCCATCTGTACCTGCAGCAGTCCTGGCCCACCTGGACAGGCTTCAATTTGTACACACCCAACCTCACAGCAGAAAAACTGGAGCTTACCTGCCAGGGCCATCTCTCTGAATATCCAGCACTGTTCATGTCCAGGAGAAGACCTTCCCATCAATTTCTTGAAAGATCTAACTGAAGCTGTTCAGTGAATCCTGTATTACAGAGGACATTTTTGATAATTCCTAGCACTAGAAATTCAGTCCTTGTCACTCAACCAAGTGACCAATGGGAGGCCAGAAAAGGAGCCTAAGAGGCAGAAGGAAAGTAGAACAAGGGGGATTGAGAAATGTCAGGTAAATACTGGGGTCCCAGGCAGAAAATCAAAGCAGCCCACACCAAGGGTGTACTTTGGAAGGATAAATGCACATAGACTGAAATAGAAAAGTTCACTTTTTTGCTGTAGGAAATCAAGTTGCAGTGATGGGTGATGGGTAACCTGTCCCCAGCCAGGGCATAAAAACACACCATGAGCAGTTCCCACTCTGTCTCCCTTCTGAGGCAGTTCCAGCTTTTCTGGGGGCTGGAAAGACACACAGCATGTTTCTTCACTCTTGAAATCTCTTCCACTCATCACTGCATCTTGGGCCAGCGACACCTGAATAATCCTGCACAACAGGGGGAATTTCTGCTGGACAATTAGCAGAGCACCCCAGCATTATGAGGCTTTGCTTGACTTCATTTCCAGCAATAGCAAAATTCACCTGACAGTTCAGCCTTTCCACTGCAAAAATCCTCCAGTACCAACAGAGAAGCACAGATAAGTCATGTGCTGGCCCATTGCCCAGCTTAGTGCTTGGCTTGGCTTCAGCAGTTCAGCTGACACACACATCTTTCTTGCCTTTCCTTTCCCAAGTCCCCTCTCGTCTGCCCCACCACCTTCCATCACCACTCACCCTCATGCACACACTCTCCATTCGCAGGCAGGGCTGCTGGTGATGCCCTGCTCTGCTCACACAGCCCCCTTCAGCCTGTGCTGGGCCTTACTCTGCAAATTATCACACAAAAAGAATAAAATCGATAGAACTACTGAGTAGGATACACCAGAACTGACTGGAAAGGAGCAAAACAGCCCAGAGAGGAAAGTGGGAGATGATCTTGTCATATCACATCCAGCTTTTCCACAGAGCCATGTGCTGCCTCCTGCAGCAACAGCCCAGCCCATTAGACACACTCAGCCTTTCTCCCTCCTCTTTAGACACCAGTCATTGATAATCTGTGCAATTAGTGTAAGGCTTATGGTTGGACTCAATGATCTTAAAGGTCTTTTCCAACCAAAATGATTCTGTGATTAATCTCGTCTGTCAGTAAAGCTGCAGCATCTCTGCACACGGCAATACCCTACAACAGCCGAATATATTGCATAAGAGCAAGAATCTTCTTAATGGATTTCTGCAGCAGGAGTGGAAAATGGGGGTGTTCCCAGGCACATATATCCTAGTGAGAGGTAATGAACGGCACACCCATAGCATTTTGCTAATAACCTCAAATAGAGTGAAGAGTTCAGCTGGGAGGGGAGAAATTTTTTTTCTGGTAAAAGTTTGATGAGCTTTCAGAATCAAATATTTCAGAGCTTGCTCATTGCTAATTAAGGGTTAGTATACTAAATTAGCAGTAAATTAACATTCATTTCTCTGCTAGTACACTAGAGCTGCAGGAAATTACCCAAATTATTCAGGTAGTGACATTCATCACTGGGTGGAATTACTGTAGCTTAAACAAGATTTAGTGCTACTCTGTAGCTAATATTCACAGCTGCAGGAAAAGAGAGGCAGGCTCCTTCATTCACAGCCATTTTGACAGCAGAGGTGCCAAGATAGGGGAAAATGTTCATCTGAGCTGTTGATTATTAAGACAAGAACAAGAGAGGCCAGGCTTTGCTGAGAGATCACTTCATGCTTGGGGTGCAAATGGTGTGGTGGCACCTGGCTGGTGGCTGCAAGTGACCGACTGCTGCTGTAAAATGAAAATATCACCCTAAAAATATCTTTGTGCAGTTGCTGGGGATAATTGATGCTGGTGCAGCATTACTTCAAACCACTCATAAAGCTCCATCTGTAGCTGCAGCTCTATAGACATTTCATAATTATGTTTAATATTGCAATCCCCTATTTCTAGGGAGGATTTGAGGATCTCGGCACATTTGTGTAAGTGATGAGCGTTTTATCTAGGGCTTAGGAGCTTTCCTTCCTCCCTGGGGAATAGTTAGCTCAGGAAGCTGCTGACTGCCTTCAGAGCCCTCCCAAACCCCTTTTCAGGTCAAACACAACTCAACAAGAGCAGGCTGAAGAAACCAGACAAGTTTTGATGGTCCAGGAAAGAGGTAGTGAGCAACTTGCAGGAACCACGTGCCCGTAGCCAAGCAGACCTTTCCTGTTTCCAAAGCAAAGCGTACACTGGATATGCTGAAGCTTGGAGCCTGCTGCATTCCCAGGCCAGGTGATTCCCAATCATTTTGCAATGTGAAGAATGCAGAACAGGCACACCAGGGCTTTCCTGGGCACTCTGAGGTTTTGAGAAGGCAGCAGGAAAGGTGTGCAGGCAGGGAAAGTCCCCATGGGGAGGACAAGGATGGCTCATGCCCTGGTGCGGGTCAGCCAGAGGGAGGGAAGCAGAGTCCCTGTGAGAGAAGAAAAGGGGCAAAGGGGAAGATGGAGACTGAGAACAAAGCACTGCTGCTTTCTCATTCACTACAACTGTGTGTCAAGAACCAAACTCCTGTAACAGTGGAGGAGAAAGTCCTCACACACCACTTTACCCTTGACTACTAAAAACAGAGCCACTCTGCAGAATGCCTATGCCTGCACAGACACAGTTACATACACAACAGGGCATATCCCTTTTGATCACAAAGAAGTCCACGTGGCGTCCGAAGCCTTGTGCAGAATGGCAGCAGGGGTCTTCAAACCCTATTTTTAAATTTTTCAGCACTCATACTGGGGGAATGACCTGTTGCCCCCTGCAAATAAAGGCCCAATCTAAAGCAGGCATGTTTCTAAGCTCACGGATGGAGATTTCAGATGCCACCACTATTAATTTTCACTCTTCTGGCTCTGTTCCTTGTCTGCTGCTGGCAATCACAGTGGGATCAAGAATGAGTCTCAAAACAGGAGGAAAAGACAGTTGTCTAGTTGTGCTTTTCACATTCTCTCACAAGCAGCCCAAAGCAGAGATGATAATACATATCTTAATTAACTAAGGCCCTCCACGAACTGCCTGGGGCAGGTTTTTATAGATACTGGCTTCTGGCTGGACGATTGGCAAGTAGACTTTTATTGCCTGGAAATAAAGGCATTGCAAAAAGCCAGTAAGTTAAATCAGTGTTCTATTAATTCATTTTTAAGTCTCACAGGAACATTGTACTCTGTCCAAAAATGTTCCAGAGCTTTAACAGCTGCGCTGCTAACATGGGAAGCAGAACAACAGGATCTTTAGATGTCTGTGTGTGCAGGGACACAGATCTCTTCTGTTTAAAATCCACCAGGTTTCATACAAAGCTGGTATTGGCCCACTTTTGTCATCCAGCTTGCCCTTAAGATGAAGAATCACCATAATGCTGTGCTAGGAAGAAGCAAATCTGTCACCTGTGGGGCAGGGGAAACCACCAAAAGTTTTTCTGCCCCTTCCTTATCCTTCACAGCATAGGGTCCTCACATATGTACCCTAATGCTAAGAAGTGGCAGGAGGAACAAACCCACTGTCACCACTTCTCAGCCTCTCCTGGGGGAGAATAATAGAAGAATCTATTTCCTTGCTCCTTTGTGACCTGCAGTGGAGAATGAATTTTGCACAGTGCTCTCAGGAGGAGCAGCGGCTGCCTCCTCTCCCAAAGGGATGAAGTTTGCTCTCCAGACAATGTGGAGAGGATAGCAAGGGAACTGAAGCCCCCTAGATCTTTTTTAGGGACAGGACTGTTTCTCTCATTAGCCATGGGCTCCACTGAGCCCCCCGGTATCGGCTGCCTTGCGAAGCCCTTCCTGCAGAGAGCCTCCATGGAAAACAGCACTTCCAAATGTGACTGTTGGGGGTAATATGGGATAAGACCTGAGGCTACAGGAAGAACAGATGAACAGAGAAGCCCAGATGTGTTATTTGGTGCTGAGGCTGCACTATGATGCCATGAGGGGCAGGAAAGGTGGCAGCTCACAGCACTGGGGGCTGCTGGGGGTGACTGCACCCTGACATGGCCCCATGCACAGCCCCATTCCCCGTAGGAACAGGAACCAGCTCACCCCAAATTTAGTCTCACTGCTCCCCAGCAGCTCACAGAGCCCTTTTGTGGGACTGGAGGTCCACAATCCCCATTCTGGAGAGAACAGAGGTTTCTGCAGTGACTTCCCTAAGCTCACCCAGGAGGCCTGAGCATAGCCAAGAACAGACTGCAGGACTCCTGTGTGCCAAGTTACCAGCTCTACGTTAGACTAAACTGTCCTACAAGCATAAAGTGCCTCAGAGCACAATTTTTGGGCAGAGAGTTGGATCTGCACAGAGCAGAGCATCTGTGCCGGCGCTGTACCCCAGGCTCAGCCTGCTCTGACTTTGTCCATCCATCTGTGCCCTGCCCTTTTCCCATGGGGCTCTCCCCAACCAAACACCAATGTACATCTGAAGGATTTCCATCACGTGGATATTTCATGTGTGGTTTTAACTCTGCACATTTTCAAAAGGAAACCAAAAAAAGCAATGAATGTCCTGCAATGGCAAAGAACGTATGCTGTGACATTGGAAAACATGCAGCATGTGATTAACAAAACCCACAGAACTGGCCTATTACAGGCACAAAGTCAAAGTGCCAATTTTCTAATGCTGTTTACCAAATCAAACAGGCATTCTGTGGCCCACCTGTTCCTACAGCCTCTGACTTCACGATAGCCATTTTCTGAAGCCAGAGAAATAATTACTGGACCAGTTTATTGATGGCAGCTGGTTTGGAGTGAAAAAGTCCAAAACGTGCAATAATTAAAGACTGTAAGGGATGCGAGCTATTAAGAGTACAAAGAAAGCAAAATAAATTGATCCAGAATGGGCAAACGGACACCTTCCATGGGCAGGTGACTGATGTACTCACAGTCAACTCACAGGGAAGTCCAAAAGGTGGGGCGGGGGGAAACCACAACAATCCAAATTTCTGCAGTAATTTTTTTTATCCAGAAATTATTACCCAGTCCTCATCACTAACACAGAATTCAAAGTGCCGGAGTCAAGCAATGGCCTAGAGACCAACGTGTGCCAGCTGCTTCAAAAGGCCCTGTAAAATCCCATAAAGGAGAGTCACACACCAGCATGCCTGAGGGATAAGCTGTGTGTAGCATACAGCCCACAGTGCAAAGGATGGAGCTGCATCCCACCCAGCTGGAGATGATATTGCTAATCATACAAACAATGCCAATCTGTCAGTCTCAATATCCTACCTTGTGGCAATGAGTCCCACAGGCTAATTAAAACTTAGGTTAAGAGTGCTTCCTATCAATGCTGTTCACCGCATTGACTTCAAATTTAATTTTACGTTTCTCTTTCTTATCCAAGAGAGGAAAAAGCCATGGTATTGGTGTTTCATTTATATCCATCACGGCCTGTCTCTCAGTGGCACTTCACATGTATTGTTCTGCCTAAAATAAACAGACCTAACCTTTGCAGTCTCTGCTGCATGCAAATCTTCCCTCTAAAGTATTTTCTATGCTTCTGATTAGGTTTGCTGCCCTTCACTGAACCTCTTCTATTTCCTGCTCTATCATTTTTTAATTAGGGTAACCAAACCAAGCATGCTTCTCAAGGTGAGGCCACATCACCATCTCTAGAACAACACTGTCAGATTTTCAGTGTTGTCCTCTATTCAACAAATTAATGTCATGCCATTTTATATTTATGCTTTGCTGATCACTGCTCAGACCTCAGCAGATGTTTTCCATTGAACTCTTTGAGATATTTTTTTTGTTTTGAAGCTCACCCCATTAGACAATCCACTGTTCCATCCAATTAATAGTAACTTCCCTTTCCTCACATTGCATTTTAATATCAGTATTTTGATTAATACAGCTTTTGTAAATTCAAAGGAAATTCTTAGTCACACTTAGATTTGATTAAATTTTGGAGCATCAAATTTCAGCAATTTTCTACTTACTTTTTTAGATTATCATAAAATACTGAGTGCAGGCTCAAGGGGTGCCTGCCATACAAATGTCTGTATATGTAATTACTGAAGTCCTCCACAGAGACATGATTTTCAAAGAATGCATGTATCATAACATAAATAAAAACCTAATTTATTTTTGAAGTATTTTCAAATCTCAAACTTTGACTTTCTGTACCTGCACCACAAGTCTACAAAGAGGGAAGTAGTAAAGTGGCCTCTGTCACTTCCCAGGGTGCATTCACATGCACATCACCAAGCCAAACAAACCCTCCTCTTCTGGCTGCTGTAACACAATTTTCAAGAATGGTGAACATGACAGTCTTCAAAGGGATTTAAACAAAACAATGTCAGGAAAGGTTTCACCACCCCATGTACCACACACTTCTGCAGCCTGTAAAAAAAACACCCCTCAGTGAAATTCAGACCATATGAGGTTTTTGAATTCAGAATGTCTTTTTTTAATGATATATTCATGCTCACTGCTGTCCATCAGAAAGTTACTACAGAGTGGATGCTTTCCTGTCAAAAAAAAAAAATTGAATTACTTTAGAGGGAATTAAGTTTTTGAACATCTACAGAGGGAAGGAGAGAAGTGAAGGGAATCTTCAGCAGCTTCTCAACTAGATGGCTGTCCCTTTCCAAGGATTTCATCATGGAATGGTTTGGGTTGGAAGGGAGCTTAAAGATCACCTACTTCCAAAACCCCTGCCATGGGCAGGGACACCCTTCACCTATCCAGTCTGGTCTTGAACGCTTCCAGGGATGGAGCATCCAGAGTTTCTCTGAGCAACCTGTGCCAATGCCTCAGCACCCTCACAATACGACCTTCTTCCTAATGTCTAATATAAAGCTACTCTCAGTTTAAATGCCTTTCCTCTTATCCTACCACCACACATCCTTGTAACAAGCCCCCCTCCACTCTCTCATTGACCCTTTGGGTACTGGAAGGTGCTATAAAATCCTCCCAAAACCTTCTCTTCTCCAGGCTGAACAACCCCAGCTCTCTCAGCCAGCCTTTGTAGGAGAGGTACAGCCAACAGGAACATTGAACAGCAGTGGTCTCAACACCGAACTCCAAGGAATTCCACTCCTCACTGGTCTCCACTGGGGTATCAAGGCAGTGACCAAACAAGTGGAGGCAGGCAGACAACCCTCTTCCCACCACAGAAATATTTCCAAGGTCTTGGCAGCAGCCTCCTGCAGGAAGGCATCCTGCTGTTCAGACCCTGGAGAGCTCACCACAAATCACCAGTTAGTGCTGTGGCTGCTGGCAGTGGCTTGTGGGATATTATTAATTACAGGAATTAATTTTAAAAAATGCTTTCCCCAGTATATGACATACTAAGTTGTCACAAGTAACTTTTTTCTAATGAGAATTTCTGCATATTAGATAAGAGTCCATAAGCATAGCTGGGTGCTATTTGAAAAAGCTGTGTTTCTGATGGGAAGGAAAAATCATCACATTCTCCAGAGATCAGTTTTCTAGAAAGGAAAAATAGCAACTTTCTTTTTAGGACAAAAGCCATAGTTTCTACCTCAGCTAAAGAATCCCATCTGCTGTGGGCTCTGAGTCATTGGCTTATTAGCAAAATGGTCTGAAAGAAGCATAAATCTGATTTGCTCAGAAACCAAATCTGCACATAGACAAAAATTAGAGTCTGCCACTTCCCTGTAAATTAGGCTCCTTCCATGTCCTCAGTTCATTTCCATGGACAATGGGTAGCATCTGCTGCCAGACAGGTCCTCCCCCAGACTCCTGCAGCACTTTCCCTTTATCCAGGAGGCTTTTGGCCAGTGCCATCCCCCAAAGGTTGGTGCTTCCCTCCCCGACAGGCAGCCTATCCATACACTGTAATTTCTGGCTTATTCTGCTAATCCTTTTTGGCCATATGCACAGATACCCCTTTTTTCTTTTTCCTCTCTCTGCCTCTCTATCTTCTGAACACAACACATTGTCAGAACCCCACGTTGGTTTGTCTTTTCACGGCTGTCACCACTCAGCACCTCAGACCCCGCTTCCCTTTTAATGGCACATTTCTCCTCTGCTTTACACTGAGCCATCCATTACCACTTGGATGATCAGCACTGCACACTTCTGGGGTCAGGTGTGAGACTGTAAGCTTGCTGGGGTTAATTTCAGAGTTGGTTTTTTGCTGGTACTTAGACACACACTCTTAGTAAATCATCAGAGCTAATGGGGGAGGGAGTTTGAGGAGGACGATGGAGGCACAATTTACAGGCAATGTTTATAGCTCTTTTTGCTTTCCTCCATCCAAGCCTGTCATCTGGGGAGGCATCCTGATCTCTACCAACACAAGATCAAAGCTTTCCAGGTCTGTCAGAACTCTGAGCCTGTCGCTATCCCTATTTACACTTGTTTATTTTTATTATTTTTACCATTAATAGTAATTCATCTTGACAGCTCCTGAGCAGCCACATGGCTAAGGACCTTATCCCACTAAATGCTGCAAAAATGCAAACCAAAATGACAAGAGCTTACAGCTCTTAAGACAAGCTTGCAACAGAGAAGCTGTTTAAATGCTGGCCTTCGTTCAGGTTGAGTTGGGGCAGGAAGAGCCACGCTGCACAGGCCAGCTTACCACAAGAGTTTAGGCCCCACTTCTGTTACAACTGAGACAGAATTAGGCACTCAGATTCTTTGAAGTTCAGTCCCTGTGTACCTCATTTTCACCAGCAGTCAGATTATTGGACTGTCGTGACCCTCACAACAACCAGCTCCAGGAACAGGATCGCTCAGTTCATCAGTCACCCCACTCCCCCATAAGCAGCGAAGTCTCAAGTACCCGAGGGGTCTGAGAGCTTGTTTCATTTTGGCAGAGTAATTCCCAAGGTGTGAGATGCCAGGAGCACAAAATCATCATGCTCACAAGTGTAGAGTTTCACTTCCAACCACTTCTGTGATAAACAGCACCAAAGGAGATGTGTGCCAAATGCAGTTGGAGTTTTATGGCTGTTCCTTTAGCACCTCTTCGGATTTTGTTTAGTTCACTTCTGCAGCAACAGCTGGGAGTAGTATTTCCTTCAAATTACAGAAAGATTTAGTGTTACCTTAATGTGATACAACTGTAGCCTGAATTATATTTAGGAGGAAGTACAATATGTGCTAATGAATAATAAAGACTGTCTACAAGGGTATTAGCCTGTCTCTGGCTGCTGCTCCTGCCTCAGCCAGTTCTCACCTTCATGACAGTGCTAGCAAGTCACAGTGGCTCTGCCTCTCAACGGCCACCTCCCAAGGGCCCATACTGGAGACATTCTCCATTTGCTAAGGTTTCAGCTGGAAAGAGGTTTCCTATTTCCAAACATAAGAACTGAGCTGGAAAACAGACTTCCCTTCCGGCTGAACACACCCTGCAGGACTGCAAAGCCAACACCTG
The DNA here is from genome assembly GCA_008694505.1 of Cyanoderma ruficeps. NCBI lineage: Eukaryota > Metazoa > Chordata > Aves > Passeriformes > Timaliidae > Cyanoderma > Cyanoderma ruficeps. The sequence continues at coordinate 4,430,970 of VZDJ01000056.1, read as the reverse complement.
TAAAACCAGGGTTGTCCAAATCCACCACTTGAAAACTGACAGGCACAGAAGGAGTTTGGGAAGAGGCTCAGCCCCAGCTTCACTCCAAAAACTAGCAGCAAGTCCCAGATGCAGTCCTTATTTTGCCCTTCTCGGTTTGTCCATGTGCAATGCAAGCAGGCACTTGGCAGGACATTAATGTCCGAATCACTGCTACGGACGTGTGGCTGGTGGGAAACACAAGTTCAGTGTAGTCAACAGTAAACTGAGAGCTGCAATCAAGAATAGCACCAATACGGTTCACTGATTAGCTGAATTACTTCAGGGTATCTTAGCAAATCCCTGCAATGTATCACAGCCACCAAAGGAACACGTGATTTTATGCAAAGAACATTTTTGAAAGATGCAACAAAAAACCCACCGATACAAATAGCAGAGAAAACGCAGCGCTAATGCACGTTCCTTTCCTTCTGCATTATTTATCTTTCATAAAATACTACATAAACACACTTGCTCCTATAGAGTCAAAAATAATGTATTTGACTTATCTGTTTAAGAAATAGTGACATGTGTCAACCAAAATGTTCCAACACGGGATTTTTCGGTTTCAACAACTGTCAGAGGGCTCCTCTATTGAAAATAATCAATGCCTTTGACAGATAAAGGGAGGTAATATAGTGACTTATTTTGATACAACTTGACAGCTTTTTTTTGACAGTATTTTTCACTGTCAGTCTATTGGATTTGAATTTTAGCTGGGGCCCATGAGAAATACGCTTTTGGTCTTTAGCACTGAATCTCTGCAAATCAAAAGGGCAGTGGGAGCGCAGTACTTACCTGCTTTTTATTTGCCATTATCTATCAGTCTCCAGTTTTAATTATTCATTTTTAATACCCTTCCCAATTTTTATACTCATGAGATGTCATAATAAGGCACATTTAAACTATACTTTGCTGCTCCCTTGGCAAGAAAGGACATTTCACACAGCTAGACTTGGAAATGGAGCTATTTCCTAATGTCACAGTGTTCGGACTGACAGTGCAGTTCCATCAAGAGCTCATCTGTTCTGCTCTTATGGGACTGCAGCAACTTAAAAGAAGTTATTAATATTGATTATGAAAAATTCAAACACTTGCCCATGCAGGTGATTGTGAGGCTAACAATCTCCTCATTAAAATTCTTTATGCAAAACACATCTTTGAATTAAAATAATTTTTTTACAAAATTCAACAACGGATCCAGATCTGAATTCTCATAGAACAAAATCAAGGCATTTAAAAGGATCACTTAAATCACAAGCCAGTCCTTCAGTGCTGCAAAGCTCCACTAAAAAGGTGAGAAGTTCTAGACTTGCTGCTGGCAGACATTGCCCTTGGACAAAGAGAAAGCAGGTGCAGGGTAAAGAAGATGAAGAGAAATTCCTCATTACACTGTATTTTGATACTAGCCTTTTGATAACTACCGTTTTGAAAAACTTCTCCCACTGAGCAGCCAGACAAGAGTCCACTTATTCTGACCCAAATTGTTTGTTCCTGGCTGCAATTTCCATGGACATTGTCACCATGCCATTTGTTTTGTCTTTGATATAAATATGTGACCTTGTAGGGTTTGGATTCCAAATATTTATTTGTTTCCAAGCCTAAATTCACAGTGTGATGTGTGAAAATTCCCTTTGGTATAACAATGCTCAAAGAGACAAGGCTGTGAGATGACTGAAGGTACAAAGGTGCAGGAAATAAAAGGACTTGTATTCCCAGCTCATCATTCCATATACTGCTCAAGACAAGAATCGCATCCTGGCTTTTGATGTATTGTTGTTGTATATGTTGAGAGCTCAGTTATGTTTAAATGTAGTACTTCAGCTCCTTTGCTTAACAACACCTGCTAACTTGCTTGACATCTCAAAGAGTTTCTTAAAATATTCTTAAACCTTTGGCATCCCTTCCTGCCCTGGGCTTCATGAATAAAACATTTATCCAGTCAGCAGCTTTAGCAAAGAGGAACAGCCAAGTTCCATCCATCAACGTCAGCAGCTGAATTACTGAGTGATTTCAGATCCTTTAATAACTCTGTTTCTTTATGACTGTGTTGGTAAACAATCAAACAGTGCTGGCACCTGGCTTTCAGTGAACATTAACTTTTTTTGCATTATCAAATACTACTAATAGAGCTCGTTGCTGTTATTGTTATTTCAATTTAAAAAATGTCTGCAATGCTATCCACCTCTGTGAGAATGCATTGAGGTTTAGTCTTGATTTGTTATGAGGGTCATCAAAAGCTACTCACATTAAACCTGCTGGGACTTTGGAAGAAAAAAAAAAGCACAAGGATAAATAGAGCCTTTACTTCACATAAAATGTGCTTCATTTATCATTGAGATCACACGTAGTAATACACTGCCCTTTTGTAAGGTTGTTAATAGAAATTATGCATTTGGGGGTGAAAAACCAATGATATAAAGCTTGTGTTGTTGTAGAATTCCAAGGAAGCTTGGAGGTCCAAGTACTATAAGGAAATTGCCTGCAGATATTCACAAGGAAGTTCCTGATAGGAACCTCTGAGTGAAGGAGGGGGAATGGGGAGAAGAAAAATCAGCCTTCTGAATTGAAAACCTAGCCAGAATGTATATGAGCACATTTCGTTTGAATTAAATTGATATTCAAGATAAAAATCTTTTCCTAGGACTTTACATTGGCAGAACAGCAGGAAGAGATTTTCCACACACTTGGATGCAAGCAATGGTTTAGCCTCTAACCAGGACATGCAAATGGAAAGCCCTGGCATTCAATCCTCTAACCTCTCACAAAGGAGGTTAGGCAAGGTTAGGTTAGGCAGGAGTAACACACTGAAGTCAAAAAGGTCAGTAAAAAAGGATGAGTGGCCAGGATAGAGCCCCTGGTCTGCCCCTATTCACCAGAGATTTCTGCCTGCAATATAAACAGCAAATACCCACAGACACATTCATATGGGAATAACTTTGAGTATCTGATCCTGCAAAAAGGATCCTTCCCAGCTCTGGAACACCAAAAATTACCAACATGGAATTTGCAGAGGATGAAAAGCATGTGGAGTACAGAGAAGAGCCTGAGCCTCCCTAAGACCACCTAGGCTCTTACTCCTAAGACCTTTGGGCTCAGATGAAGGGTGCCAGTGTAAGATCACTCTAGAGACAGCTCCAGGGGGTTCCAATGTTTTTTCTCCCCGTTGGGGACTCTCTCTTACCAAGCAATAGTTCTTGTACCAGGTTTGAGCACAGCAATGTGTGCAGAAATATGGGAGAGGTTTTCTCACCTCCCAGTAAGCATTCCCAGCTGCAAAACCAGAGGAAAACACAGGCTGATTGCACCAGAGAAAACATGTTTTTTATAGGTTTCTGCATGTTTAAATGAGCTCTGTGCTATTGAAGTCAAGGGGCACACAGGTAGAGACCAGGAACATTTTCATTTAGAGGCATCTTAGAGCCTCTCCATAGGAAAATAAACAGACTCTTCAGTAGAATTACACCCAATTAAGCCACAGGTAAATAATTAAGCCACAGGCTTCACGATTTAAGCACTTCCCAGTTGCCTGGATAAGTGAAGTGTCACCATTATGGATTAAGCTTCTATACTCTAAGTTTTCTCAGTGGCATCTTAAAAATAAAAAGCAACACTTAGTTATATCTAACCAAAGACTGTCTCTGTTTCCTTTGTTGAAATGAAGGCAGGTACTGCTCCTGAGGAGCACAAGTTAACTCATTCTTTGATTCCCAAGAAGGGTGATGGCAAAGATTATTAACCATGAATGTGCTGGCCTGGTAAAAGAAAACCCCCTGGCAGAGCAGCCCAGCCCTGAACCCTTCTGTAGAAGCTTGGCTTGTACAGCCATACACACAAACTCGTGCACGTGCTGATCACTGCTCATCATCCTCACCAATCCCACTGTTTCTCTTTCCCAGCTGCTCCTGGGATGTCCAGGGTTCAGGTCCTCTCATGTCCTGCCTGCACTGCACCTCCCAGCAGGCAGGTCCCTGCCCAAAGCCCTGCACACCCAGGCTGGCTCGTGACCCTTTACTGACTCCTTTGGGAACACTGTCACTGGCAAAGGACAGGGAGGAGAAGTTCCCATCAAGATCTTCTCCCACATGCACAGAGCAGCCTAACAAGGGCAAAAGAACTGGAGCCAGGTGGACTTTTGAGTGAGAAGATTCCTGCCTTGATGTCAGTGGCAGAGGTCTGGGGACAGAGTACTGTCCTACTTCGCCTATTTTTCCTCCAGCACTTACATCCCTCCCTTGGTGAGCCAGAAACAGGAGCTCCTCCTTAACCTGCTACAACACAAACAGAGCTGGGATCAGCCATAGCTTTGAGGCCTGGGGTTTTTTTCCTAAATTTCTTTTAAAATTTGCAATTCTTCCTATGCCCTGTTAAAGGAAAAACATAGGACACAAAGGAGGTCTTTGCACTGGCTTTAGAGTAAGGCCTGTGAATTTTTATTTTCAGTTAAAAAAAAAATCCAAACCCTCATTCCATTTTCTTCCTTGATCCCAGGCTCTACAGCTATAAAAACAAAAAGCACTTCACTCATTTGAAATCCTCAACCTCTCCATCATAAATCAATCTCCAGAGAAATTAGTAACTACATTTCTGGGGGGATTTTTTTGTTTTGTTTGTCCATTTTAAAGATTGTGGATTATATAACCAGATATGTGGGTTTCAACAGCAGCTGCAGCTGGAATGCTCAAGGCAAAAAATCCTTTGTCTTGAATTTTAAAGTCTGTTTCCCCCTCCCCCATATCCCCACTGAAATACGTTTCACACTTTGCTACTGGAAACATATCCTGAAGACATTTACATCACAGGCTTTGTTGTTGTAAGTTATAGCAAAAGACAAAAGGAACAAGGTTTTGTATCCAGAGGGCAAACATCACCACTGCTAATTTGTTAGGGGGTGACATTTCTGATAATGCCGTTTTAGTCGAGGTCCATATTGTAACTACATCATGGTATCATATCACAGCACTTAAAAGGAGAGAGACACGTGAACAGATCTATTACCTAAAACAAACAAAGGTATTGTAAGGAAACTTCCTGGGACTGAGTTGGATATTGACTTCTGGTCAGCATTTCCAGAGAACTTCATTAAATTTATGTCATCAAAAACGTAACTTATGGACCTTCTGAACGGGAACTCGTACCAGCAGGAGTAACAATTGTTTTTCCCCATTTTGTGATTTATCATCCATTCTATTACATGCTACACGGACTGTCATTTTTCTTTAAATGTGTTTGATAAAAGAGTTCTTGTTCTACTGGGTCAGGTATTATTATTCACCAACATTATGTACTAACCAGCACCAACGCCAGCAGCAGCTGCAGAGCCGTGGCCGAATATCAGAGTGAGCGCTGGGCTTTTCCCCATTACACACTGGTCTCATAAACTGGGAACAGGTGAAGGGGGAGCAGCTGCCCATTCCCACCCTGTGCCACACAGGCACCCTCACAGCTGATACCACAGCAGGAGGCTGCAGGGAGAGAAAAGAGCTCTGCCTTTCCACAACACAGCCCTGCCTTTCCACAGCTCTGCCTTTCCACAACATAGCCCACCTGGAAGAGTCAGGGCTGTGTTTGTTCCCCACTGACCCCATGTAGCTGTAATTGCTCCATTGCAGTGCCCCTCTTGCACTCCCAGCCTAGCCAATTTCCCACGGATTTTGGAGCACGGGGTTGGCAGCGGCACTGCCATGAGCGAGGTTCGAGGAAGGGGAATGTCCCGGCCACCCAGCACTGGAGCTGGGAGCTTCCTGCTCATCCCCTGCCAGCAGCTGGTCCCGACCCCGCACCGGTGAGAGCAAGGCAGCAGAGCTCAGCAAAGGCAGGAGCCTCTCTTTGCACAGTTTGCCAGTACTTAGATGGTTCCTTGTCTGCCCTTAATTACCCAGGCTATTTTTACACCGCCTCGACCCCCCCCCCACCACCCCATGCTCCCCTTTTCTAATTGCCTGATCTTATTTTCCTGATCGTTTTGTGCTGAAGATGAATTTCAGGAGCTTACGATCTCAGGCCATTTCCAGGCGTAATTAACACCACCACTCCTCTCATTAGGGAGTGGCCTACTTTCCCTCCAGCACTTACATCCCCCCAAACGTCTGGAAGAAGGACTTATTATCCCCCTGTAGCTCTCTGGCTAACATTAACTCCTTGTGTTGCACTGGACTCTCTCTTGCTGTCTGCAGCTGGGAAATCTTGCCACAGTCCTCTCCACTTGCTGGTTTCCCTCTCAAGTAAGTGTTTACACTGGGGGGTTGCAGTTCCCACTCCTGGATGGAATCCGGTTTTGCCACTCATCAGCAGTCAGGATACACATCTGAAACAACCCTAGGTGCTGCCCAGGCACATAAGAGCGATTCCATCCTAAAGGGTTTGCAATCAATTCAGAGAAACAAAGGAAAGATCTTGGAAATTCTGGGTTCCCAGGAAAAAATACATGCAGCCTACAGCAAACCTGGCTTTACAGTTGGGTTACAAACCACCTTATAAGTACCCAAGTGTACTTCCTCCTCTCCACTCAAGCTGAACTTCTCTTGACTTCAGTAGGAGCTTTCCTCAAGTAAGAGGAACTGATTTGGCACAGCAGGCTGGACTGCTCCAGGTTCCCCTTCCCACAGTCCCACATCCCAATACTGCCATGTCCTATGAACCCATCACTTAGGAAGCAAACCCAAAAGCTTGTTTGCAGAGCTAACCCATCAAGAACCCACATAAGAGGCTAAACTTAATAGTCTGCGGCTGTAACAGTATCAGATAAGCCCCGCGGAGGTAAACAAGCAGACTTGAGGGATTAACATTTTCTTTGATATAAACTTTGTAGGATGCTCTGTTGTCAAAAAGTCCACAGAGATTACTTGTGCTGTAGTAGGTGGCACTTCATTTTCCAGAATCTATGACCCAGCAGAAATTACTGTCAACTCCCCGACCAGCCGAGGGGTATCGATTCCCCCGTTACTACAGCAACCCATTAGTTATTCGATTGTGTCTCATACGCAGTGACTAATCTGCCTCAGCGAGGTCTCGGATTTTGACACTTTTTCATTCTAATCTTTAATTAGTTTATTTGATGCGGCCTGCACATTTTATTTTTATACTAAGTAGTTATTGAAAATATAGTCAAACCGAACAGAGATCAAAGGAGCAAAACCAGTCTGCTGTCAACCAAACTAGTTATGCAAAATAATAATAAGAAAAAAAGAGTAGCATGCCATATCAAATGTGTAAGCCAGTTTCACTCAGCACTCCTGAAGCTGCACAGAAATCAACCCAGGACACTCTTCCATCCCCAGACTTCACTTGTAACATGAGTGCCCCTGATACGTCAACTCCTTTGTATCCCCCATTTCAGTGATTACACTAAAAGAATAGAAAGCGTTCACCAGCAACTTTATCAACTTCCTTTGATACTTGGCTCTTGAGGGCCATCTTCCCAAAATAGCCAGAGGTTGGGCTTTTAATGATTCTCCTCTCTTTGATGTCAAGTAGTCAGTGAGGGCTCTGCACAATAACCCAAATCTGGACAGAGGAGCAGCATACTTGGCTAAGACTCACACTCATTATCACAAACCATTTTACACATAAAACTGGAAGTTTTGGCCACAAACATAAACAATTTTAACTTTTTATCACACTCATTGATAGGCCCCTCTTTCACTTGGCAAAAAAGATCCCAGTAGTGGAAGCAAAAAAATCTTCACATTAATTCAGCAAGTTATGCATATTCAAAAAAAACCCACAAAAAAATGGAAACTAGGCAGTACCAAAAGCTGAGAAAAAAAAAGATGAATTTATGTTTAACTGAGGTGCTAAAATATCAACATTTTACATCCCTTTGGGGCACAAAACACCCACCAGATTCTTGTGCACTTAAATGGACAAACATGTAAACCAATGTCATTCCGCAGGCTTTGTCCCTGCTCCCTCTCTGCGTGCCAGGGTGTCCACAGGTCTCAGCTGCATGTTTGAGCTTACACAAGCAAGATGCACTTAGTAAAGGGATGGAAACATTGCCGAATTTTGTGCAGGAAGGAGAGGTTTTGCTTTAGCTTAATTTGATAGCAAACTATGGATTTATGCTATGGCTTTCTCCAGCTTGATGAATCAAGTGGAGGAAAAGAGTCCTAAAGAAGGAAGGCTTCGGGTAAATATCCAGACACCTAACTGCAAATATTTTCTTTGCTTGGTATTATTACCAGGCTAGAGGGCAGCAAAAGTTGCAATTCAAGCCATGGACTTTGTTTCACCAGTACTCCCTGTACCCACAATTTAAACTTCATAACACTGAAGAGATGGGAAGTAAACATTTGGACCACTTACTCACCAGTCCCAGGTCACTCAATTTAGCACTATCTCCAGTGCTTCATTCAACTTCAAAAGTCTCAAATACAGATGAAATATGAACAGTCTAAAATAGAACAGATTTTAGAATTGGTTTTGTCTATGTGATGCAGTATGGGAGTGTACATACACATGTGCCAGCAGTTTTCCAAAACACACCCACTTTGATCCATTAGGAAATTGATCCAGTGTGCTCAAGAGAGTGGCTTGAGTTAGCCCAAGTAACCCATTTGTGTTATCATCCCTCTTGAACAAGTCCCTGGATGTAATTCATGGAACTGCAGACCAGCTATTAAATCACAACACTGCTCTCCAGAAAAACCTGACACAGACCGAGCCTGTAACAGAGAGAGTCAAGTGTTCCACCTGTACACAGCCAAGCTGGGCATTCCCTATTACCTAAATGGAAACCTGTAGGCACATTGGATTTGGTAGTAAACTACGCAGAATTTTATTAAGATATATTTCACTGAAGATGGACACAAGCACTAACAAAACACAAAAGGGAGTTTCTAATCACTGCTGCTGAAGTTGCAGTAAATCATTAAGGTAAAGGAAGATGCATTTGCACCAACAAAATAACATTTAGAAAATTTAAGGGCATTGGCATATGGAAACTGACATTTCATAAAATTGGACATACCATTAGGGATTGTGATTGACCAGTGGAAGCAGCCGAAGAGTTAAGTCATTGCTCCTTATGCTCTTCATTAAGAAGAGTCAGAAGCAATCATTACTAATACACCAACAAGATAGACCAACTTGCACTTTCTGACAAGGTATTTCATGTCATCCATCATACACCCCTACTTTGCCATAGGTAGGCAAGACTTTCTGCTCAGCCTTTTTTCCATAAGACTAACATTCTACTTAGGAATAAACCAGTGATATTTGAGGCATAGAACGAGATCTTAAATCTGTCCCCTGTATTCCTCTACCTCCCCTGTCCTTGGCTGGCTTGGGGAGTAGATACTGGTGTTCTGTTCTCTGAGATTTCCCTTCCAAGAGCTTCCATTTCATCCCAGAGCAGGCCAGGAAAAGCACTCCCCAAAGCCCTTTCCTATACTAAATGCCTTCTCAATTTCTTATAAAGTCAGTGGGAGTTCAGTATGTCCCACAAACCTCTGTGGAAGTTGTAGATCCAATCCCAAAGGCCCAGCCTTGTTAACACTGCGGCTGAACACAAGGCACGTCAGCCATCCCCTTGAAGTCTATTTTATTTAATTACCACTGTCAACTGTCTAAAAGGCTGTTAGCTTAGAAAGAACTTCAGGAAAGTGAAGTGAAGAAGAGAAGCAGTGCTAGGAGAGGAAACTTACAAATGATTGTGATGAATGAGAAAGCAGAAGAGACATTGCATCTAAGTAGCTACTCCTGAGTCTTTATACACCATTACATATGCAGTTTCACACAAATAAAGCACACTCTGTGCTCCTCGCCATATCACATTTCACTCTGGCATATGAATAATCCGATATGCCTGTAAGCAGAGTCCAGATTCAAGAATATTAAGAAATCGCACAGATACCGTAATAATGAAACAAAATTCCTAAGCCAGAGAAAAACCAGCTGTGTGTAATTAATTATGTCACAAGACTGTCATGTTGCTCAACAGAAAACCCTGCCTTTTGCCTGGCCAGAAATCACACTAAACCTATAGCAAAATATAAATTATGCTTCAGGACATCATATATTTGTTTTGGAAACATAACTTGACTTTAGGCACTTCCAAGAATAAAGGAATATGCAGATGTACATCCACTGGTAGTGACATGACAAAGCTACAGTTCTGCTGGAGCAGAACACCCCTCAAGCACGAGTTCTGGCAGCATCACCAGCAGACATGTCCATGGGCCACATCCTCACGCTGGTACCGATCAGTGTAATCCCTTTACTGCAGGGCAGCTCTGCAGAAGAGCCCCAGAGGAGCATGTGGTTTAACAGCCTGTGTGCAAAGTGAGGGCAAGAACCAGCGGGGAGGAAAAGGAACAGGGCTGTAGCAGCCAGTTTATCACACTTGAACCAAGGACTTGCTCCTCTTATTTACTGCCCTTCCCAGCTGCCGTGCCTTGGAGGCATTTTCTCTGCTCGGGAAGAGCTGTGCACAGGAACATGGCACCTCCCCCGTGGTGGCTGGCTGTGGTCCCATCACTGCTGTGTGGAGCATTAAGGTCAATACGCCTGTAACCATAAATACTCAAATACATTTTGCTAATGATCAACCATCGTCACTGAGCAAAGACAAATGTGTTCACCACACACTCCAAGAGCGCCACAGCATTGCTTTTAGAGGAAAATACACTGAAGAACACGGACTTCTTGTCCCTGGAAATAAGCCATGTCTTCATGGCCTAGTCACCTCTATAAATACAATGAAGTATGGTAAATACATCTGGGATTATGTTAGACACTGAGCAATTTGGGAAGATTGGTCGACTGTGGAAATCTAAAATGGTCTCACTAAAGCAGCTTAAGTGGTACTAGCTAAGCAGGTTTGGAGCCCACATTTCAGTGCACAATACCATTCTATATGGGAACTCACTTTGCAAAACTGTCCAGGCTCAATGTTCATTACTAGACTGCTTGATGATTTACTGTGTCATAAACTGGAACTTCTCCTAGTGCCCTTTGTGTTGATGATGTCATTTGAAGATCACTTCTCTTTATGGTTGGTACATGCAGCAAAAAGATTTACAGTGTTCATATGTCCCCACCAATGGCTCTTGTGTACAACCTTTAAGATCCAAAGCCCTGTTAGAGGGTGGGATTCACCTCACCTAACCAACATCCCAAAGCCAGGCCAGCTTTCCTGTGGGGCTTGTTCTTCTACATAAAATGAAAAAAGAAGAGGCATGTCCAGATCATGAGTCTTTCCACATAGCTCAACCCTCTACTTGATGAATCCAAGCCAGGATGAAATCATATAATTATCTGACAAAGCTGTAGATGTTCAGCAGGATAGGACAGGACAGACTAGAGAGACCTCTGCCCTGTAAGCAAAATAATTTAGAAGGGGAGGGGGTGTATTAAGATGATACATGTTTACCTTATCTATATGTTTATAACTGGTTCAACTTCCATAATATATTAGTGAGATTTTCTTTTCATGCTTCACTTACCCTGGAAACACAGTGAAACAAGAACAAGTGAAAAGACCTGAACTCAAGGCATTTATAAGGCTAAATCTCGTCACAATTCTCAGGTTTCTGCAGATGCAATCCCCATAGCAAGCAGAGAAAAGCAGTGGAGGTGGATTTATCCCAGTGTTCTCCAACTCCACAGGAACACCACTGCTGCCTCGCTGAGCTTTGGGGTAGAAGTGCCCCAGGAAGGGTTTACCCATTTTCACCACTAACACAGAGCTCATCACAGGCATGGTGGAAATCAAGCCATCATGTCCCACAACAGCCACTGAGCTCAGCTTCAGTTGCAGGGGATATTTACACCTCCCATCTCATGGGAGGAACATGCAATTTGGGCAACACAGCAAGTGGAGGTATCCATATTTCTGGGTGCTGGGGTACCCTCTTGCCTAGTATCTTGTGGGACACCAGCAGGAACACCAGTCAGCATCTCATTCCAAATTCAACATCTGCATCCACAGCAAAAATTAAACCAATTCCACAACATTTCACCTCTTTAAGATCCTGTAGCAAAATTAGTAAAACACGCAGCTACTCTATGTCATTTTTATTGTATATAAAAAGAACCCATTACATTTATTTGTTACTTTTTGTTGCTGTCACGAAGGCCTAAATAATCCTTCAGTGTTTAGAAACAAGCCACTAGGGACCAATGAGACACATTTATTGTAATTACATGATTCTTCTAATTAATTTTTGTCAGGAAATTTCAAAGTAAAAATCTCCAGTTAAATGGTCCTCCCCCCTCCCTGCTTCCCTCCAGCCAACAGACACGTTCCTGAGCCTTGTTTAAAAAGCTCGTTTTCTTTTTGCCTAGTTGAAATAAAGTGGAATTGTAATTGAGAGTGGGCAGAAAGGAGAGAACATTGTCATTAGACCACATTGTTTAAATCAACCCGTAACAAGCATTTCATTTCGTTTGGGTCATTAACTACATTTGAGTGAAAAATGTAGTTTGCCTGGCAAATTGGTTGGTGGCCAAATGCCTCTAACAGGAGAACTTGCCTGGGTGAAACCCAGAGAGCACAGCCCAGGCACACAAATTTTGCAGGTGGGAAACTTAACCATAAAGGAGACATGTTTCAAACCAGCATCATAAAAAGTGGATGCTTATCAAAGATATACACAAAATTTGATATTTACTGATCTCTCAGGTTGTACAGCCTGAGGCAGTATTCTTATAATTTATTCTATTCTGCGCTGTAACACAGATCACTGAATGTCATGGAGTAATTCAGACGAGATAGCCTGTAATTAGGGATTAATGCTATCAACTGCTGGACTCACAGCCACTTGTGACATATGATACCCAGGTGAATTTACTAAAACAGTTTACCATATCCCTGAATAAGCCTCAAACAAATCCGTTTGAATAGTCAACATCCCTTTTCCAAGCTGCACCAGGATTTGGGAATAGTTCACTTACTTTCTCTCCTGCCGCAGTCATTTGCAAAGTTTCAAAGCTACCAATTCATCCCACTCTGATTCCCATTATCTCACATTAAGCAAGTCCATCTTCCCCATCTCTCCACACAGCAATACCCACCTGCCCTGCAAGGCTCCCTACAGTTCTTCAGCGACTTACCTTGCCCACAGCCCCTCAGGAAACTGATCTGCCAGATGCTCAGCAGCTCTTTGGTGGTCCACAGCTGACTGCCCCTGACAGAATTCCTGTTCCAAAACCCCACACCAGGTGCCTTGCAGCAGACACCCCATGATTTCATTCTGAGTCTCCGCCACTCCCCCATAGCCAAGTCCTCCCTGAATGAGTTGTGATTCTTCTATCAGGACTTTATCCATGGGCATTTTCTACCAAGCCTCTGCTACAGCTTTAAATTATAACATTGATTCCAAGACCCAGAGTTCCTCCTTTGTATTCCTGGTGCTGACATAGTTAAGACATTTGACTGATTGACCCATTAATTTTCTTCTTGTGACAAATATCCCTCAACCTCTCCCCATTCTTGCTCATGCCAGTGGTTTGATGCTCCACTCTCCTCTGCCAGTCCTATTTTCAATCCTTCCTCAGCAGCAGCAAATCTCTCCTCATTGTCTGTTTCCTGCACATGTGGTTCCACTGGGACAACACAACATGGGGACAGTGTCTAACATTGTATTTGGTCCCTGCTACTCCCCACCTCATCTCCTGCTGCATCTCATACCAACTGCAAAGATGCTTATTTGAAACAATCCAAGCTATTCTCTCCTGTCATCCTATTTATGGAAAAGCACCGATGAACCAGAAGTATTTTTATTTAAACCTAAAAGCAATTTGTATTATATAAGAAAAAAAAGGTCAGGTAGATACTCCATTTATCACTATTACAAAGGGCTGTAACACAGTGATGAAAAGAAAGAGAAATTAATTACAAGTCAGAGGCTGCAATAACTCTCTATGTAATTGTGACGAAAAATTTAAATTAACATTTCTGTCACCAGGAGAAGTTTGATTAATTTTACAATAGTGGAGATGCTATCACCTTAATATTGGTGGGTAAGGAAATTTTACTATTTGCAATTTAGATGTAGATCATTTCTTTAAGACTCAAAAAGTGCCTGCGAGGCACCTTCACACTTTATTAACAGCTCAATCAGTGCCATGCTAGAAATAATTAGCCAAGAAACCATGTAGTAAATACATCTAGACTGGGAAACCTGCAGAATAAGAAGCACATGATAAAATCCAGACCCCTACAAGAGAAACAGCCTCTATCCAGCTCTCCAAAGCTGCCACTGCTGCCCAGCTGCCTGCTATGGCACTCTGCCTTCAGGGAAACAACACAAATACCAGGTTTTCTGACAGATTTGTTTTGTTTTCTGGTTTTAAGCCTCTGCTTGGCTGCAAAGCCCGAGGGTAGAGGGGATGGATCCAAGCACTGGTCATTGACATCTCACCCTGCCCTGGCAGCAAGCCCCATGCTCTGGGTGCTACACGAGGTGCTGGCTTCCCTTGGAGGCTGACGGGTGCAAGAGGTGGGAGGGAGAAGAGCTGCTGAGGAAAGCTGCTGCTGTCAGATGGCGAGAAAAATGCTATAGGAAAGAAACTGAGGCAAGCAGGGATTCCCATGGTGTAGGACCAGGGGCTCGTGTGCTCTGCAGCAGCCACATGTGAGCACGGTGTGCAGCAGCCAGGCAGGTCTCCTGCTCCCAGCCCATGGACACAGGCATTACCTTGGTGGGGTCTGTTTTGCTTTCCTCAGCTTTCAGTCCCCTGACCAGAGCTGGGGTCTCAGACAGGACTTGGACATGCACAACCATTTGGTATCCTGGAACACCAGCAGGCTTTGATATTAAACACCCCATAGACAGACCCTGGCCAGCCCCTGCCTTCTCTGCAACTTGAGAGTTTCCTGCCACTTCAGACAGTACAGAGCTCCATGCAGGACAGGACAGGACCTAGGCACCTCTCCACTCTTGCTGGGACAAGAGGCACCCTTTGATCTCAGCCTTGCAGCTTCAAGCGTTGCAGAGAACAGCATTAGAGCAGGGAAGGGCAGCACTGCCTTGGGATCCCCTCTGGGACCATTCATGTCAACAGCCCAAACATCCCTGTCTGCACTGTGTCTATAGGAGGAAAATTCATGTATGAAGGTCCCCTGAAGACCTTCCCCACCTCCAGCACACACAGGAGCAGAGGAGGTGACACAGAGGGAGCGCAGTAGCCCCACAGTCAGGCTCTGTGAGTGACACCAGTCCCCAGCTACCAGAACAATCCATGCAAAAGCCCAAGGATAGATGCAAGAAAGTAAGGATCAGACCAAAACCCTGGGAAGCTTTCCCAGTTCTCTGCACTATTTAGCAAGGGCCATTAATTTCTTCCTTTCATAAACACTGTGAATGACAAAAATCTGAGAAATAAAATGAGCCTAATGAAAACGTACTGGTTCTAAGGCACTCAATGCCATTTGGCTGACACAGAAAGGGAAACACAGCTCCCACCTGTACCTTCCTCCCTGTAGTCAACAGGGCTGGCTGTTTCCAGTGTGGATCAATGAACCATTCGTTAGGGGAAGCAAACCCAGACGAACAACATTCATCTCTCTCCCTCAAGATCAAACTGACCCGCATGGGAAGTTTCAAGAATGCTCTTGAAACCGCGAGTCTGGGGAGAGTTGGAGCACTTGAAGTTTCTCTGCACATAATGGTGTCTGATAAGCCACAATCCTTGCTGCGCACAGACTCTGAGCAGAAAGAAGCTAAGATTGTGCTCGTGGGGGTTGGATCACCTCCTCTGCAGCACAGAGGCAACACTGTGCCATGGGTGCAGGGGCTCCTGAAAGTATCGGGGTGAGTAGGGGAGAAGGAGCTTCCTAATGCTGCCGGCTTGTAAGCACTATTAAACAGCTGATACAAATTCTTCACTGAACTTCTTTATATAGAGTGAAATTAAGGGGTGAGGGCAGGGGGAGGGGAAAGAGGAAGGAAAAAAGGGTAGGAGGATGGAAGACAACAGTGGGCTAATACAACCAAAGCAGTGAATTCATCATTCAAAGAACTTTAGAAAATAGGACTTTGCCCTAAAAAGCTGAAGATCCTTACAAGGAATGTTATGAAAAAATGTTTATTCCAGCAGCGAAGGCCTCCCCAAACACAGGCAGGAGCTGGCACTTCCAGAGTCTGCTACAGACAGCTCTGGGGATCCAAAGCATTTGTGCTGGAGAGAGAGAGAGACAACTGCTCTATCAAGTGCCAGGCCCTTTCCTGAGACACATTACCACAGCCTCTGACAAATGGTACCTCCAGGATGGCTGTCAGAGGCTGTCATGGGGCGTGTACCAGCAGCCAGTGTAATTCACCATGACAGTAACAGACATGGGGCAGCACAAGGTCCCCAAACCACATTCATTTAAGTAACTAGAAAGCCAAGGAAAGCACAGGCTGGCCAAGGAGGTGAACTGCAGCAGGCACATAACAAATGTTTATAGCACATGGCTAAGGTAAGGCCACGTTCCTCCCTCCTCTTGAACTGACACAAAATTTAATGGGAGATCTTTATAAGGATAGGCTATGGAAAAAGGCACTAAAGGCTGTTTCCAATGACATTTGGAAGTAGGCAACAATAAAAAGAGGAAATTATAAAATACAGGTACTAGACTGACTGCAAAATTTAACGGTGGAATTTCTGCATGTTCTGAACATTGTTGCAAGCCAAGGAGAAACAGCTACCCTCTGAATAACAGCTGGATAAGCAAGACAGGGAGAGCAGAGTGTAAAAGGACAATTGCCCTGTAGCAGGGTATACTGCAGTCTGAGCTGCAGATGTCAACAGAACTGGACCATCCCAAAAAGACCAGCACTGGGAGCAAAAACACAGCACAATCCTACCAACTGCAGCCCCCAAAAGCATTTACCCAATGATGGGGTCAGTATCACCAGGCAACTAAAGCCAGTTTTCCTCAAATTGTTTCAGTAGCTTTTTATGGCTGATCTGCATCTTGGGACAAGGCACTGCCAATATCCTCCAAGGAGAAAGAGTTCCTGGCTGGCCAAGACAATTTACTAGGGCTTTTCATTACACTAAAACCTGCAAACACTCCCCTTTAACGCTTTGGTAACACACAGCAGAAGTGGACAGGTCCTGGTGACAACCTCCCTTCCCCACCTCTGCTCAAGTAGATGCCTTCTGCCAGTAGCTGAGCACTGCCAGAGTACAGCAGAAACATGAACTAACAGTATTTGACAGATTAAGCATTGCCTTGAGCTTTATTTCTTCAGCAGAGTTATGAAAAAATAACTTTCACTGGAATTAGCATTTTGTGGTTGCTTGCAGAGTGACTGCCTGCCCACTGAGGATCTGCTTTGGAGCACATCTGCATCTGGCAAGGGACCCCTCTGCCCCATCAGATCCATCTCCTGCTCTCATGGCATTGTAAAACTGAGATCTAGTGCTCAAGCTGCCCTGCAGGGATGACCATCATGAGAACAGAGCACAATTTGTGTGATATAGAATCTGGTTTTAATGTTCTGGAATTAAACATTATAGCACAATTGAAGTTTGTCCCGGAGGTCTGCTGGAATCATCCCCAAGGAGGGAGACTAACAAGGGGCAAAATGCTGTACATCTACCCACAGAGCAATTGAAAGAAGAAAAAAGTAGGAGAAATCATATGATTCTTGATTTGAGAGCTAAAGACACATTTAGAACTTATGAATCACCCAAAAGAGCTATACAATTGTGTGACCTGGCAAGATATGAGGCTTTCCAAGAAACTTACTATCTCTGGGCAAACAGATGTCACAAAGTACCCAGCTTCTCTGTTATATGTTTTCTTCTTCCTCATCTCCAACAAGAAGTAGTTTCTCAGCTCAGGCAGCAGCCACAGAGAATCAATTGAACCTGCTTATTGAGAAAATACTTTCAAACAACCGATTCCTTATCATAAAGGATGCACTTGGGAACTACGCACCATCTGTGAATTAGATCCAAAAGCTCTCTAAAACTTAATGTCTTTGAATGGTAGAGCCTTTAAGAGGGAAGAAGAAGAAAAAGGAAAAAGAAGGAAATCCGGGTCCAATAACATTGCTAGAAGCAGTTTACCTTTGACTACTGAGGGGAAAAAAAAGAAAATCATTAAATGTATCTCTCACAGAATCCATTTTACAAGCTAATGTCACTTTGCTTTGCTTTCAATCAGAGATTAAGGTTAATCTCCAGAACTACTGGCACACATGCAGACACAGTGAAAAAATGCAAATAATTCCACCAAGGAGGCACAGAGAAGAAAGCTCTTTCTTCACCAGAAATCTATTATACGACATTAAAATGCATCATCTGATTTACAGTCCCGGTTGGATACTGAAGTGCAGCTGGGAACAGGCAGAAGCTCTGAATACAGCACCATGAAAGCAAGTTACAAATGACTGCACGTGTGGCTGTGTCCAGTGGGGGGCAGGGGGCAAATATGGGCACATGCTTTAAATTGTCAAATACTGACCTAAACACACCTCATTCTCTGCCCATCGTAAGAGCTCTGAAATGAGGAAATTGTTCATGAACAAATGCAGGAGGGTCCAATTATGAAGGTACAACCCTCAAGGTGTCCTATAGCACAAACAAGCAGTGACCACTTCCCAAGCTTTCCATGGAGTAGTTTGACTCCCTAAGGATGAACAGGAAACCTCAGCAAAACAATAAATGATACACACAAAAATATCACCTTCCAAGATTGCTGTATGCTAGATAGAGCTCCCCTGCACTGAAGGCAGCTGTCTGACCCCATACTAGCAGGAACTAGGCAGCCACCAGGGATTGCATCAGTATGTCTCTCCTGAAAGAGACTAGCAGCTTTATTCCAGGATGGGAGTCCACAGCACCATCCTTAACAAAAGCTACCCAAGGTGCAAGGTACTGCTGGGAAGANAAAAACCAACAAAACCACGTCAATTTAAAGTTTTAATTATTCCAGTTAGAAAACTTTCCTTAAGTCCTGTAAGATGGAGACTGGATTACAATCCTTTCAAATACAAGAGGTATCGGTCCTAAAAATGAATGGACTTGAAAGGGATGTGTAACAGGTCAGATACACATGGTGAAGAACACACTAAGGGACAAGCCACTTCCATCCCTTAATGCCAAGGTTTTCTGTCCTGTCCCTCAACAGGTTTTCAGAGACCATCTCAAAAACACTCCCCAGCTGGTCTGGCTTCAGCTGTGCCCTAAACTATCCCATCACCAGAGTCTAATGCTGCTACCTATACTATTCCAAAGCTTTTTTCCTCCCTTATTTCTCTTTCTCCTCACTTTTCTTTGCTTGGTTTTGTCTGTGCTTAACCAGAGCATGACTTTACTGGCCACCACTGACCTGGCATTTCACTGACACGTTGGTCTATTTACAATTATATTGCTGACAGAACCATGTCTTGCTTTTTCTACTTTCCTTTTAACTTGAATTTGCCCCTTGCAGACCCATTAACAGCCACAGGGAAGCTGGCAAATAATTGTTTTATACTGTGGAGAAATTCCCTATCACAAATTTTCTTTGCAGCTGGCTGTACCACTGCAGCACATCTACCTGAGTCGAAGCACACCCAGACTGGAGCAAACCCCCTATGAAACTGCATGAAGAAGACAATCTGGAAATGTGTCAGCAGAGAAAGCCTGAGGACACTATTTTGTAAAATGTGTCTGAAGTCTGTGGAAGGTCTGTCTTGTAGTCAAGACCTCATCATTAAAATTCAATCAAAAAAGGCAGTATAACCTTCTAAGTTAAAACACTAAATAAAAGGAGATCAAGATAAATAGCAGATATCATCTGAGCCAGTCATAAGAACGGATGTGCATCAATCTCCAAAAAAGTCACTCAAGATTGATAACACCAAAAGACAACATCTTGATAATCAGTTTTACAGTGATGGATTGAGGGAAAGCTTAATGAGTCAACTACCAGACTGGAATTTCATTAGAGACTTTACCAGAGCTAGAAAAACCTGTGAAAACATAAGAAAAATCTGCCTTGTAAAATAAAATAGTGCATACATTTCTGTCCACACGGTGAATTATCACATACATTTGTGTCAGGAGGAGTTCGACTGGAATCCACTGCAGAAAATCCACTGCCTACCACTCTGTAATTTAGCAGTTGTGAGAGCTGATCTAACATAATGTAATTGTATTTTAATGTCTTCTATGAGACAAAGACTCATTAGTCATCCCCTAAAGCGAAGCACAAGCTGAAGTCACATGTCATTATACCAAGTTGTTGGATGTGTGGTGCTCACCACTCTCTTCACACTAACCCTCGATTCAGGCTCTGCTGGCAAATACAATCTGATGGAAGGACCCTTTAGGATGTGAAGCTGAATTTTAGCTTCAAACTAAAATAAAATGTGCTTCTTCTGCTACATTAACAGGTATCATGGTTTAACACCAGCCAGGAGCTCAGCCCCATACAGCTGCTCACTCTCCTCCTTAGTGGGACAGAGAATCAGAAGGGTAAAAGAAAACTCTTGTGTTGAAATAAGGACAGTTTAATGGGTCAAACAAAAGTTTCACAAGAGCAAAGCAAACAAAGCATTCATTACCCACTTCCCATGGTCACTCAGGTGTTCATCCATCCCCAGGAAAGCAGGGCTCCAACGTGAAATGGTGATTAGAGAAGTCAAGCACCATTTCTCTGAACCTCACACCCCCTAATTTTCTTGCCCCAGCTCTACATGCTGAGCATGATGCCATGTGGCCTGGGACATCCCTCGGGTCAGTTGGGATCAGCTGTTCCAGCTGTGTCCCCTCCTTGTGCACCCCCAGCCTTCTCACTGGTGGGGTGGGGAGAGGAGCAGCAAAGGCCTTGACTGTGTGAGCACCACCCAGCAAACACCCCTGAATTATCAACACCCTTCAACACCCTTCCCAGCACAAACCTAAAACCTAACTCCACACTAGCTACTAGGAAGAATACTGACTAATCCAACCCAATTCAGCACAGTAGGACTGATAAAAAACATGCCATGTTTCTTGGGTCAAATCCTCATTTTATTTAAAGCAGCTTACCCTGGATATGGTTGACCTCTCGATGAGTTCACAGCCAAGGGCTGTGCTAACCCTGCATCGACAGAGAAGATCCATGTCTGTTAAAGCAACGCTCTCCTCTTTACAGAATACTCCTCCATTTGCTAATCCACCTGGCCATTTGCCATGCTCATCTGTGTGGTATAAATCCAAATACAACATGTCACATATGCTGCTTCAGCAGCTAAAAGGCCAACATGGAGCTCAAAAATCTCAGAGAATGCTGCAACATAACAAGAGGGTCCTGATTTGATTGTTTTAAGTAAAACTCTAAGTTTTTTAACTTTCAGTCTGAGAAAAGATAGTTTTTTTCCCTGTTGTTGATTCAAATGCCATAAGCAATGTGAATGCTAATATCACAGACACACACTGATTATCAAACTCTCTAGGTGCTACATTAAATATGTTGCCAACAGCATGTTTCTCACTGGAAGGCAACTCACTTCGTAAGATTTTTTTCTTTTATGGCTGAAAGATTTTTCCTTATTACATTAAAAGTGTATAATAATGATCCAGCAATGTGAGCATCATGAACAAGAGCATAACCCTGTAGACAAGCTATCTGTGCAAATTAATGACATAGGCAAAAACATCAGGAGAAAAGTTCAACTATCAAAATAGTTATATAGCCCCTGAGACTACCTAGCAGCGATAAAATAGCTTATTATCCCTTTTGTAGGATAGCTATTTGTGAAAAATTTACATTTTTCATACCCTAAAAATGAATTATTAATAACAACAAGCACATCCTTGCCAACAAAGTCCTGTTTGTGTAATCCATGTGGAGAGACAACACCACAAGGTGCTTCGGCCTGGTGTAAGCACTGACTGCAAGACAGCAGAGCTTGTACCTACAGCCACACTTGTGCTTCACCCAAACAGATATCCCAGATATTTCAGTTTTAATCCACACTCCTACCCCAGTGAGTGCTGGGCAGAAGGCAGACAGGAAGCAGCTCAAGAGGCAGGGAGAGACCAAGCCCTGGCCTGGCCAGGCAGAAAACGTGACCTGGACACCCTGGCAGGTGGCTGGAGGGGCTCCTCATTCCTAGGGCAGAGAAATCCCACTGCCACAAAATCCAATCCCCTACGTTTTTAGGTTTTGTTTTTTTTAGATCCCGTACTGCACTAGTGTATACCTCTGAACCCCATATAGAGTGTTAGTAAGCTCTCTTCACATTTTGGTCAGACAAAACAATCCTTCTGGGCCTGACAACCAAGAACACCTTCTGCCTCAGGCCCTGAAAAGTACAAACAGAAGCGAATCGAACAAACTGAGGGAATATGACTTCATTGCCTGAAGCTGTAATTGGAGAATTAACCCCTGATATGCAAATAGACCAAACTTATATCTTTCTGAAAAACTCGTGACCATCGTCCATCTTGGGTATAGCCTCTGCAAGGCTTTTGCACTCCCCAAGGTGTGTCTTTTGAAGGCCTTTTAATAAATACCTACTTTATTCTCTAACTCTGTCTAGCCTCTGTTCTAGGTAGCCTCTGCAGGCATCACCTCCAGGGACATTGGCCACACCATGGTGCCCAGTCTGCAAGGGGAGGACCAAGTCCTTCTCCCAGACAGACTATAGCCAGAATTAGAGGCAAGCAAACCTGTGCTGCTTTTTCCAGAAGTCATCTCAGTGCTGAGCAAGTGTCCATGCCTGCAGTTTCCATTTTAAAAAAGTAATATTCTGTCATGAGGAAAGATCTCTGTGTCCCTTGCAGGGTTTTCAATGCCACCAGATCTGCCCAAAGGGTGAGTCCCAGGAAAAGCCTGTCCGAGCATCGCTGTGACACTCGCCAGCAAGAACAGGGCAGGAAATCTTATTTTAAACCGTGAAAAAATGAACATATTTAACAGATGTTGAAGTGAATACCTCTCTGGAAACCAAACTGGCAGACGTTTGGGTCTTCCTAAGTGGATAATTGATCAGAAGGCTATGCCAGCGATGCTACAGTAATGAAACAAAGAGGGAACTGGGATTTAAGGATCTCAAATAAGCCTGTCAAAAACATGTAATAATACTGTCAGATCAATTTGCTGTCAAATACAGATATGATGTGATAAAACCACAGAATTTTTAGTAGATTATGTTATTGAAGCAGTAATTTAAGAACACCTTCTAGGTAATAAATTACAATAAATCAAACTTTGAAACTTGAAAGCACATACCAGAAGACACATGGTGTATGATATGAGAAAGACAAGTAAATTTAAACCATATTCCCAAGCTGGAATAAAGCAAATTCAATTGCTCCAAAAAGATAATGATCAAAACCTATTTTTGTATTAAATCAATAAATCTTGCAAAGTTATAAAGAAAAACCTGATAAATGCTTCTGCCCTTCCCCCTCCTGTGTGTCTTAGTGCAGCATAAGCAAAGGTGATAAAGGAGTTCAAGAGAATGTCCTCAGAAAACAGTGGTCAGTCATAAATACTGCACAAACACAATGGGGGGCATTAACAAAGAAGAAGTTTTACATAAGAAAAGTCCAATTTTTGTGACCAAAAGCAAATCACTTCACCAAAACCAAAAACATTTTAGGGAATAACACCTGGGTTTCATTTTAAAAGTGGGGGGGAAGGGGGGATGTTCATGAGAAGAATATTAATGTCTTCAAATTTCCCCAAAAGTGAGTGTACCTACAGCTCATAGTCCACAATTCACCTGTTTCTGTCCTCTAGCACAACAAAAGGTCATGAAGAATATCTGAAATAACAGGTTGGACCACATGGGAAAAATGCCATTGGGATGAGCACAAAACACATAGTAGTTAAAGAGCTTAACTAGGATGTAACCAACCAGCAGGATAATATTGTGTCTGATGCTGCCTTCGGGCCTGTCATGGTTTAACCTCTGCCACTCACTCCTCAAGCTGCTCACAGAAGGGGTGAGGAGCAGAAAAGGCCTTGGCTCAGTGTAAGGTCTGCCCAGCAGTAACAAAAACATCCCTGAGTTACCAACACTGCTTCCAGCACGAATCCAAAGCACAATACCAGCTACTATGAGGAAAATTCACTCCACTCCAGGCCAAACCAGCTCAGTGAAAATGAAAGGAAAACAGGGATCAATTATTGGATTGGAGGTCAGGAGAGGTCAGGGAAGAAAACAAATCATATCTACATCAGTGAAAAAAAAGTTCTGGCAGCCTTCAGCAAAGACCTTACAGCAAGAAATGTTTCCTAAAACCTTATGAGCACATATTATACCCTGTGCTCATCAGTTATGAGGGTACTGCTGATATGTTTTCCAAGTCAATCAATTTTGCAATTGGAGTAAATTTTAAATTCCAGAAGAAAAAAAAAAGAAGTTTCACACATGTGCCCTCTCCTATTTCTTAGTGCATTTAGTATCACATACCATCTCTGCAACAGCCATTGGAGCAATGTGGAGACAAAGAGCAGAAAGGAGAGTATTTCATGTATTTTTAATGCCTTTCAACACATTTCAGGCACCTGGATTCCAGGATCCAGCAGGATATGGCCAGACAGCACTCTCCTCTGAAAAGGGATCATTTATTGCTTTACTCAAGGGAACATTGTTCCAGCACAGCAGGAGCACATGAGCTGGAGCCTGGCAGCTAATGCTCCACTGCCCAGGAACCAGAATCAGCAAACTCTTTCCTCTATTATATTTTACATAGGCTTTCTTACAGAGAATATTGCATTTCTCTGCCTTAGATGAACCTCTTTTCCCAGCAATCATTTACCTCAGGTTTTCCCTTTAGAATTTGGGTCATAAGAAGCTTTGCTGACTTAACTTTCTAGTGCAGTATATTTCCCTCTGAGAAGCAGAGCCCAAGAGCCAGGTCAGTATTACAGCAGAGCTCCTCTTTCTGCTCTGAGTTGGAACAGTTCCACATAGATGTGTGGATACCCAATTTCTGTCAGGGCTTGCACTTAAAACGCACTGTCAGTTCTCATTTCTCACATTACCCTCTCAAATGGGCAGAAAAGGACAACTAATCTGGCAATCAGCTTCCAGAAAGAGAAGGTCAGGCTAGACTATCTCACATGAAGAGCTGTTGGCTGCCATGAGAAGGCCAGGACAGCTGCAGCCAGCAGAGCAGCACCTTTAACGTGCTCACTGCAGGAGCTCACACCTGGGCAGACCAGCCCAGGGGGTGGAGCGTGGAAAGCACATCAGTGAAGTTGTCCTCCATCAGATCCAGCCCCAGTGTGGTTCTACTTCACTGACTTAAGTGATGCACAAGATCTTATGCAAATGCTTCACCCAGGAGAAAGATTCCAGCTGTTTTTCTTAAAACTACACCACAGAGCAGAACAACCATGCAGAGATTCCTGCCTGGCAGGCACTGAGGCCACCTGTCCTTGAACCTGCTCACAGGACACTCCCACAGCTGAAGGGCCCCGGAGAAGGGCACATAATGGCACTGGACAGCATCAGGCAAAAACCACACCAGAGTGCAGGGACACTCAAGCCATGTAAAAACTCCACCTCATCTGCATGAAAGACATAGACAGTCTCCCTTGGCTTGGAGCACCCCCTCCAATGAATGAAGGACCCCTGTATTAGGGGCTGAGCTTCAACACAGCCCCTAAGAAATGCTGGTATTCAGCAATTTGGCAAGAGCAAGGACTAAATAGGAAATAACCCCTCCCTTGTTCCTGTCTGGAAAGCACGATATGGAAACAACGTCTGCTTTGCCCAGGTACTGACCACAGGGTCAGTCAGTGCCCTGTGCAGCACCACACAGCCCTTGGTCCAAGCTGAAGTAAGCTGAGCATTGTCACAAACTTCAGCACACATTCAAAGCTGGTACCTGCATCCCTTTCCTCACCCAGAAGGTGAATTGATACTGAACCAATATCTTCTGCTGCTGCAACAAAATAAAGGTCAAAGAACTGGGAGCAATGGAAACCATGGTGCTTTCACTGACTGTGATGTTTCCAGTTAAGCAGGTTTTGCCTGTGGCCATTTTTCCCTGAAGCAGCTGCCAGGCAGGTGAAGTGCTGCACTGCTCCAACCAATAAGTTCTAGGAAATGGAAATCTGCACCTGTTTAATAGATGTTTCCAATTTCTTACATCACCATCAGTAGCAGTTTGTCACTTGGCAGGTTTTCTATAGCTTCTTAGGTCCAAGCTGATTTCAAACCCATTTGGTAATGTCAATGTGACTTCAAGATTTAATGATTCATTATTTTTTAGACTTGAGAGCAAGAGAATGTGTTAATTTTTTTGCCTGCATAGACTCAGTGATTTCCTTCTGGTTTATTTACTCTATGTATCATTAAAAACAAAAGCTGATATGAAAAAAAACAAACCTCAGTGACACATACCAAAAAGAGACTTTTTTAGTTTAAAAAAATACTATAAGCATTCTACCTTTTATAACCTGCAGACAATTACAAGGGCAACGGTTCTCCATGCAAAACACCTGGAGATTCCTGGAGAGCCAGGAATATTAGGCTAGTGAAAACTTACCACTCTGTACTTAGATAAAATTCACATGCACACATATGCTAGAAAGTTTTGAGCCTTGTTCCACAGCTTGTTCTAGATCTGCACCCCTCACTGCATTTTATAATATAAATTATAAATATATATATAATATTTGCCGCTTACTCGCAATTCCCAGAGCCTGGAGTGAGAATGGGGATTGGAAGAATTCATCCAAGGTTTCCCTTTTTGCCCTAATTTTGCTGTTATGTTTGGGAAAAGGAGATGTTATGCACATCAAAAGAAAAATTAGACGTTCACAGAAGCTCTGGGAAGGTGATGAATTTGGCTGTCACCATTCATTCAGTGCTGTCCTCTAAAAGCATGTTTCTCCAGGGCCAAGAAATCAGCAGAAGTTACAAAGGGAAAAGTCAGAGGTGGGCAGCCTGTTGACGTGGGGTCACAGCCAGCACTACCCATCCTGTGCCCCTCACATGTGACCTCCTGCCTCCTGCAAAAGGAGGGAGCAGACATGGTGCTGGATGGATCAAATGCAGAGGGCATAGGTCATGCCAGAGAAATGTTCTTTAAAGAGATTATTTTCCAAACGACCATTAACATCGGCTCCTTCATGATCAATGGCTCTGGGGTCTTGGCAGCAAAAATACAGCCACCACTAGGATGTCTGCAGTTTCCCCTTCAATATCTCAACTTCTACATGTCTCAGGAGCTGGGAAAGGTTTTTCTCCTGCCACAGGAATCAAGACTGGGACCTGAATGCACCAGGAGCAAGGTGAGATATACACTGGATTGGGGCATACAGAAAGGGAAGAAGGAAAATATTTCAATCAAACCTTCCTAATGAGAAGGGAATGTACTGGTTTCAGTGCAGATAGGGATGGACTTGGAGTTGAGACAGGGCTGATATTTTATTCAGTCATTCACTGCTTGTCAGAATTGAGAAAACAGCCCGTGTCCAGCCCCAGAGGCACCCACCCAGTGCAAGAAACCGGCGCCGTTAGTGGGGCTGAGAGAGACGCCGGCCCTGGGGGAAGGGACCTGCTCACAGAGACATTAACATGCTGAATACACCTCAGCTAAATGGCCTCATTCAGCCCAGAATGAAGAAGCAGCTTCACAGAATTTAATGACTGATTAATATTCATTTAATAATTCTTGCCTAAAACTGCAGCAAATGATTTTAAATTATGCCATTTGGGAGACAGCAGACTCAATTCAGCAGGATCACTGGGCTCAGACTGTTGAAGTCACTCCCTGGATTATTTGGTTCTTCCTTCCCTTGCCAGCTGACTGTCATGTGTCTATCTTGATTTCTTTTTCTTCTTATTTCTGCCTTTTCCTCTGTTTTCCTTGTTCGCTCTTTTTATTTTTTTCCGTGATTCTTTTAAAATACATGCAGCTCTAACAGGATAGACAGAGTAATGGCTACCAGAGTGAGGCAAGGGCCCTACTGTTCTCACAAACCTTTGGAGACAGCAGGCTGCTGCAAACCAAGAGGACAGGCCATGCTTGATCTGCTGCCAGCAGACTCCAAAGGGAGCAATAAGAGGAACATGCAGGGTAGAAAGCCGATCTGAGGTAGCAAGCAGAGCAGCTTGGATCTGCTCCTGCTCTGTAGAAGGACTGGGAATTTAAAGGTGTTTTTTTAAAAATGCACAACCAGAACAAAGTTAAAGTCTGATGGATCCCTGAGCCCCCACCACTCAGCAGTCATAGCACCAAACTCTGCACCTACCAGCCCACAAGATAGTCCAGGGAAGAACAGTCAAGGGAGACAAACAAAATCCACATTATATTAGCTTGTCCTCGGGGAGCTGGGTCAGTGCATTGTGCAAGGCAGGAAAGTCAGGCTCTTCACAACAAGCCCATAAACCTCCAGCATCATCTATATCATCTAAAGCTCACACCAATTGTTGGCCCCACACCAGCTCCAGCATGGACACATGGAAGCCGTGTCCAAGGAGAATCTCTAGAGGAAAAGGATCCACAGCACTACAACTGGAGCCAAAGCACAGCAACAGAAATTTCTGTAGGTAGAGATGCCCCAAACTCAACCTCACCCTCCCATCCAAGCAAAGCCCAGACAAGAGCCCAGGCACTGAGCAGCCTGTGCTGTTCCCACCTCTGCATCCAAGTAGTGGAAGGCCATTAAAATACAAAAGCAGTGCTGCAGTGATGACCTTCAAATCCCAGAGAACTTAATTCCCTCTCCTAGTCTATCCACAGCCCTCTCCAGTGCAGATAGTATCACCTTTTCCTTGCTGCACTATGCTCTGGCAGTGTGTCCCCTGTTTTCCAGAGCCATTCTCCCCCCAGAGCCTGGCGCTTGCCTTGCGAGCACCTTCACCTGCAACTTCTTTGACATACCTGCATCTAGAACTACAATTCTTCCCTTTTCAGTTTTTATTGATTCTTGAGGCACTCATTTCTGAGATGTAGGGTATCATTGGATTATACTATTTAGGAATTTATTTGTGTCTCTATGTTCCGGATTGATTCTTTTTTCCGCCAAGTCTCAAAAAAAGATGCTGCCACTGTTGTTATTTGGCTATCACAACAGCTCACGTAGCCCTGAACTACTAGGCATTGCTGCTCCAAGAAATTTTGTGCTGAGGTAATTTGGAGACTAAATCAAGTTTTATCACTGAATGAGGTTAGTGGATATTAATGGGAAGGCAGGAGTTTGCACTGAATCATTAATGTGGATAAATGGAGAACACTTGTTTAGTACTCCATACAGCAAGTGTTAATAATGCCTTAAAATGGTGGGGAAATATTGCAAGTTGTATTTAAACACAGAGAAGGAGGCCTAATTTGACCTGTTCTGGTACATTAGCTGTGGCCATACACTGGGAGCCTCTGTTAGCCTCAGCCATCTCTCTGTGCTGCCCTGCTCTATCTCAGTGTTCACATCCTCACTTTAAGCAATGTCTCTGAACAAAAGAAATACAGTTGGAGCAGGGACAATATGTATTTGAGGGAAAATACTTCAAACAAACATTTCCAGGAACCTGAAATTTAAAATAATTTTTTAAACAAAGAAAATTAACTTACAAAGCAATAACAATAAGAGCCACGTGTGACTCCCAGAACCTGGTCATCAATTAAATGCAAAAGGCTTCCCACACAGGCTCATGTTTACACTGATTAAGTTGTTCAAAAGTACTCAGAACTACTGTGGCCTTTGCAAGGTGAGCATGAAGCAGCTGTCTGGGACATATGGCCTGACTTGTGAGTCTTTCAGAATATCCAGCACTTTCAGAAGCTTCTCTGTGAACGAATGCATGGAAAGAATGGACTTAGATGGACAAAGCCAGACACGCTCCTGCAGCTATTTTAACAGAGCAATGCAGAACACAGAGCATTCATGCATTTTATGTACAGGAAGAAATTCAGTGGCAGTGGGTTTGCACTGCAGCTCTGGTGCTGTCGGGGTTTGCTAAAGGAGTCCTGCAACAACAGGCACTTTCACCACCAAGCAATCAGCAGGCCAATTATTCCCTGGTAATCCACACGGAGCAAAGTGAAGGGACATTACCAGAGGCAGACACACAGGTCTGAGGTCACCCACTAAGGTAAGGAACATGCAGTCTCTGTACACAGAAGACAGGCTGCAAGATGATGGGATTATAGAGGAACACTAAGTGTTCTCATGCTTGTAAAAGTAACATGGTCTTCTCTGTTTTCCAAGCAAAAGCAACTGCTCAAAGCTTGCATTGACTCCCTGTGACAGTAAGAATGAAGCTCAGCAGTACTCACCAGCTGGAGAGACAGACCACAGCCAGTTATAAAACAGCATCTGCTAGGCTGCTCTCCCACATATAAAAAGCAAGTCCTGGAAAAAGCAAACTAGGAGAAGACTCCAAGAAAAAGGAAGCCCTGCAGGAGGAGAGTTTAAAAAGGACTAAAAGTCGAAGAGGTGTTGTTTGAATAAGGATGACCCATGCCGTTAGAAAAGCTTAGGTCCCCTTTTAAACAACTAAATGAAATGGATAATACTCTGAATAGGGCCCCTCCTGACCCAGCAGGAGCTGAGGACAGGGCTCTTTGCCACAATAAAATATTTGCCATAGGTGAGTGGGGTGTTATCTGCCCTTCCCCAACCACAGCTGATAAATAAGCAGCTAATAATTAGCTAATAAAATGCCTCTCAGCATCACAGACCATTTGATTGCTTATTTCCAGACTGGTCACAGAGTTTCTGGTCAGTGCAGGTCCCTTTGGGAGTGTCCCAAGTGTTCCACTTTGTTCATGTCCTCAGCACTGCCTTTTCTAGGCAATGATCTGCAATGACACAAATGGTTTAGGGTTTCTAAAATTCTCCAGTGCCTCTAATGTCTTGGCAGGACACAAGAAGCCTCAGATACCTCGTGAGCACAGCTGGTGCTCTGTTCCTGCAGGCAAGGCAGGTGGATGCTGCACTTCATTTCCAAGGCACAGTTTTTCAAACCAATCTTCCGAGTGCACCAGGACTGCTTTGCAATATTTAGCATTCATTAGCCTAAGTGGGCATCAGGAAAGCAATTAGTGTGAAGCTGATACAGTGGAAGTTTAGGGGATGCTCTTAAGGACAGGCAGTTTGTCTGTCACAATTGCAACTCAGGAGAGTTTTCTGAGCTAGGAAATCTACCAAAAAAAGTCACAAATCACGTGGTGAGCAGACTTTGAGAGATGCATAGGCTGATGCTGGCTTTTGATTTTTCCTTTAGGAATTCAACTATATCTTAAGTAGCTCCCACATTTTGAATTATATTCTTTTGCAGACTTCTCTGACTGCAGGTTTGATTTTGTACTAGACCTCTACCCAGCCTGTGCAAACTGAACACACTTCAGAGTACTCAGGAGTAGAGCAGAGGGCTAAAGCCGTGAGGCACTAGGGTGACATCCTTTTCCAAACAAGGAAGGGGACAAGCACCGAGCTCAGAGTAAGTCTGGCCTGCTCCATGCTCCCAACAGGTGTAGCAAACCATGAGGCTATTCCAGGGGGACAAATAGGGAAGGGATTTATGCAAGGTTCTTATTCATTGTGGCTGTTCCATAGCTGCAGTGGGATTGGCAACAGATGTGATGGAAGTCCCTGACTCCCTGCAGGGAAATACTGATCCCAGATGTGCTGAGGACTGTGCAGTGGGAGGTCCTGGCTGTGAGAACCCCACAGCTGCAGCCACCCAGAGCCGTCTAGGAGAGCTGCTTCTCCTGCAAATTCTTCAATGATTAGAAAATTCAAATTGAGTTTCTCCAAAACGTGCTCAGGAGGAAGGGGTTTAACCCAGTTGCAACTCACAGATCAAGCCATGCAGCTGAAAATTTACCACTTCATTGGCTTTTCCAAGTAATAAGCTTCTGATATCATCATATTTTGCTGAATGCATTTCACAGGGTGAATTTTGAAATGCAAAGTCAAAGCCCTGCTGCCACTGTGCCATCACCAGCCTTGTCTAAGCTGACCCAAGTAATTCCCCCCTTAATTCTGATGGAGCAGAGCACTGCAGCCATTTGAGAGGAAAGCGAAGAAGTGACTAAGTTAAACCAAATTAAATTGTTCCTGTGACCTCAGTTGGTCTTTGCAGCTCTAAGTGCAATTGCAATTCATTCAGTATTTACCAATGAATCTTTCTTGTTATTTCAGAAACTCCAGTCTATTTTCATTGATATTTATTTAGCGAAAAAGCACTTGCAAGTGCAGAAAGTGAAGAGTTAAAATGATGCTAACAGCTATAGCAAACAAAAACACATGGAAAATGAAACATCACATAGCAACAAAAGAATGATGATGAAGAAATGATTACAGTGTAGAAAGGGCACAAAAGAACTATATAAAAGACTTAGTTATAAAAGAATTTTGTGTAAGGGGAAAATATACATAAGTAGGGAAGATGCAGAGAAGAAAATGCTTTTGAAACTCTGGAATCTTTGGGTTATCACAGATTATAATATAACTGTATATGAACTATAATATTTTACAATATTTTGTTTTACAAAAAGTTCACACTGTTTTGCAAATTTATGCAGATTGAGGAAGCAGATGTTTATAGACCTTATAGAGGATCAAGGACAAAAGAGATAGTTAATTTTTTTTTCTCTGATTTTCTTTCTAACAGAACAAGGACTGGAATTTCACTTGTGGCATTGCTGCTGGAGGATTTCCTGCACTCAGACACAGTACACCAGGGAAACTCTGATTACTGCAAAGACAGTAGGGGCTGAAATCTGTCTGGAGACAGGCATCAGCCTCATGCTGGGACCTTCACTTTAAATCCAAGCTTCAAAGGTTAGGCTGGATGGGGCCCAAAAGCTGAAGGCTTCCCTACAGAGGGGAATGGTGGCACAATGAGCCATAGCAGCTCCATCTCTGCAAAGGACAGGATTTTCCTGAGAATGAGCTATTGAAAAGTCACAACAATCACTTTAGTCCTAACTGCAAATGTACCAATTTCCAAGGCAATATTCTTGGACCTGGAAAATCTCTCTCTCTCTTTCACAGAAAATAAATTCAAGCAGGAATGCTACAGGGAGTGGAGGGTGTGTGACTGGGTTGGTGTGAAAGAAAGTAATTATTTAGAAGTCTTAAAATCAGGGAGAGAAATTTATTCGGAAAATACATGTTTCTTCCAAAGCAAACATTACCCCTCCAGCAGCTCCCTTCAAATCATCCCTGAACACACTCAGGGTGACTGCAGAAATACTGCAAACACTGGGGTTGAAGAGTGAGAGAACAAGAAACCACAAAGGGTCTACTGAACAATAAAAGTGTAAGATAAAAAATTCACATTTGCTTTTTGTATCCCACTGAAGATGCAAGTGCTTTTTTCAAAGCAGCACAGCAGTCTATAAAAAGATGGAAGTCCAAGGCTCACCCCTCTTAAAAAAGCACCATTCCCATCCTAGAGCCATATAACCCACATCAGCAGTGTCCATAAAACATTCTCCTATTATGGTCCAGGACATTGCACCTACAAAAGGGTTCCTTTCAAACTCAATCTTTTTTTGTGCACCCTGCAGGCAATTTCACCACTATGGTCTTAAACCAGAGGCAGTTCCAGGGGTGCAGTGGGACCTGTGCTATTTCTCAGGAACTGGGGGAATGGCAGGAAGGGAGAACTTCCTGCAGGAATGCAGTAGGGATTATGGGTGTGGGAGCCTGATGAGACCTGGTCAGGATGGAAAACTGCCATGTGAATGAATAATCCCACTCTACACCTCTCCATGGAAAACTCAATTCTTGCTCTGTTATTCCCTATTGTCTGTGTTGCCACAGTTGCACCACCAGAAATCATCCTCAAAGGGATGGTTCTGCTACAGAGGGCATGGAGTAAGAAGGCGTCAGAGAAAGGGGCTGCAAGAGGGGGGATCTGCACTCACCAAGCAGGGAGAAGGCAGGGACAGACACAGAAATGCAGCTGAGTGTAAGGATGCCCAAACACAGCCACCATTTGATCCCCATTTTATTTCCCAGGCAGGTCCCCACCTTAAGCACTTCCTGCTTAACCTGTGCCTGAAGCCCTGGTGATGAGGCCTGTCTTGTGAACTGTGGCACTGAACAAGTCCTGCAGGGCGGCTGTTTCCCTTGAGGAATCAGGTGGGGAGCATTTCCAGGAGCTGAAGACTGTGCTGAAATCACTCAAGTTAAATGGTGTTATAGGAGAATAGGAATGAATAAACCTCGAGGGATATCATTTGTCATTTACTGTACTTGTTAAAAGTTACAAAACAGCAGTTCAGCAGAGGTTAGAGAAAGGACAATGCAAGAACACAAACTTCCAACCCATTTCCAAAACTACCTACAGCTCCAGTATCTTCCAGAAAGATGAAAATTTCATAAAGAAGAAAATACTAAGGATTAAAATGAAACTTATTTTATTTAATTGAAAAGTAATAAGCTGTTCAGACCTTTCAGTTGCCAGCAACCATTGCTTATAAGGTGAGAGATCCTGATCCAGACATCAAGAATTTTTGCACAATAAAATGTCCATGAACAAACACATGAAAATGATAATAAAGAAAACTGCACAGCCAGAGGTCAAACCTACTTTATACTAGAAGCTGAACTCTGATAATTCACAGTAGATTAAATTCAGCAGCAGTAGAAGCTTAGTAAGAAATTTGGATGTTAGGAAGATTTAAGCTGGGAATACGTCTTACTCTTATTTTACCAAAGGCCAGACATAGACTCATACATGTTTATGAGGAAAAAGCAAAAGTGACTGAATTTCAAAGAACAGGCTGCGTAGAAAATAGTTCGGGCATAGCAGCGTCTGTGGAAAATGCTGTCAAAAGTTAGAGGGCAATAACTTAAATTTTCATCAGTGACTTTCAACTTTACTTCCAAATTTCAAAAGCCAAAAACCAGAGCCAGGAATACTAAGTACAAAATGGTTCTTGTGCAAACTTTTCATCCTCCAATGTGAAACCGAGAATTTTGAAAAAAACCAAATGCTTACAATCACAATTTTTGATATTGCTCAATATCAAGCTTTTGACTTCAAAATATTTTGAGGAATATTTTTCATTTATTGTGCTTTTAAGTCCAATCCCATTTCCTTTGGAAATAACACAATGTTTTTGGTTACAGAGGGTGTAGGAATCTTCAGAGCAAAGCAGGAGGCTCAGTAGCTCAGGGCTGCACTGTGACACCCCTGGGTGGGCACCAAGGAAGGCGTCAGGCTGGGCACAAAGAGCAGCATTCTCCTGGATTTGCACCAGAGTATGACCAAGTGTTCACCACTGCCTCCCATCCCCTGCCTTCATCTATCTGGAGTACTTATGTTATATGCTCTTCTTGGCACAAAAATTTCTTTTGGCAATTGCAGACTTCAAACAGTCCATCCTGGCATTTACTTTGAAATAAAGTGATTTTTTTTTGTGGGCCAAGAAGTCTCTTCCGTGTGGCAGAGCCCTGTAGCCATTCCCCTTCTCATCGGTGGTTCAGAGATTCTGTGGGAGGTTTCTGTGTAGAGGAATTGCAGGCTGGAATTTTTCAGTGACAGCACAGAAGGGAATTTGAAGGGCAGTAGGGCAAATCTGCCTGCCATTATTATTAGCAGGTGACTACTACTGTAGCTGCCTGTCAGAGTTAAATTACAGCCTGTGAGAGCTTTAGCTATTCCTGTCCATAGTCTCTTTTTGAGAGTCAGTTGCCATTGAAGACAAGATATAATTTTGATACCTGATTAATTTGTGTACCTATATCTTGCCTGACAGAATGATTTCCCTGCCTTTATAAATGGAAGTGTGTTCCTCTCAATTGGCATTTAATCCTCTGGCTGCATGAGCATCCATCTGTCCAAAATCTTTAGAGAAACAGTTCACAGAGAGCAGTTAACTCTGATCTCTCAAAAAAATTAGTCCCTGTTTTTCCTCTGACAAATGAAGACATTGTTTCAACAATATTTTCCTTCTCCACTGACAGTGCTAAATATTTATAACCTGTGCCTCCTAGAAATGCTGGTCTCCTCATGAATAAACACTAGGCTAACAACAAGAAGCTTCCAAGAAGAATGCAGGGTGCAGCTGACCTATTCACACTCCTTCCACTCTCTGATACCTGGCTCCCCATGAAAGCCATTTAAAATCAACACTGATCCTGATACCTGACCCAGATTTTTCGTGTTTGCCAGAAAACATATTTGCGTAGGCCCATCTTGGCAGTATGTAACAAACAAGGCCAAACCTTGCATTGCAAAATGTTACAATCCAAGCCACTTATTAAAAATGCTGAAATAAAATGAACACGTTGTCTGTAAGCCTTGGTAAATGCGTCCCACCTCTGTCAGCTCCCAATTCAGCATGTGGGCAACTGTTGGTGTGGCATTTGTCCTTCCTCCCAGTCCTTGCAGGTTGATTTCTTCAGTGTGGAGGCTTTAATTTGAAGGGGAAGGCACCCCTCCAACCACCATGGCCTGAGCATATTCATGTCTTAGTGAACATGGGTTCAAACCCCCAACACTCTCAGCTTTCCAGGTGTTTTATCACCACTCAGCTTCCCAGAGGAGGCAAAGATGCTGAGCAGCCCTGGCCAACAGTAACCCTTCCTCCCCAAAGCAAAGATTTTACTATCTTCTACATTTTTATTTCAAGTTTAAAAGAAGGAACAAAGGAAGAAAGCAAAATTATGATGTTTACTGATGTTATTTTCACCATTTACCATTTTTATTCTTCTGCAGTTTAGGACTACCTCATGCACTGGGAAACAGGTGCATCAGGTCTGCCTGTGTCCAAGGTCCCTCTCTTCCCTAGGACTTCACCTACAGCAAGGCCATTTGCAAAGATGTCAAAACAATCACACAATTACCTGTATAAGGTCCCTTTGTTGTAAAAGGTGTCAGAAAGGCAGAGAGTTTACAGCAGGGAGAGAGCTTTGTATTCTAATTGCTGCAAAGTAGGACTCCAGCACTAATCAAACTAAATAGGTTTTCTCCTCTGGGAGATGAGTATATGAGCTGGTGAGGAGAGTTTTTTCCCTTACATTAAGGGACTCGTTCAGCAACTGGATAAAGCTACAGCACTGCTCCTGAAAGGTGCAGTTCCATACTTTCTACTCATATGGCTATTCAGCATTATTCCCCATTTTAGGACTGTTTTCACTTTTGTTTGAGCTGTAGTTGTTGTTGTATTGGTATAATCTCCTCTTTCTCCTTTCCTTCTCAAACCTCCAGTCATTCTGTGCCTGTTATGAGCCTTCATGAAGTTCCCAGCTTGTGTTTCTGCTGTTAACACAGCACTGCCCTCTTCTACTTGGCAGAGCTTTTCAGTCCTCAATCCCAGCTCCCCCTGGAAGAACCGAGCAGCCTGCAGCAATCTTTCCTTCAGCTTTAGCCCTCTTATTATCACACACAACTCCCATTTGAAATTAGCCCATCAATATTTAACTTCCATCATTGCATCTGGTATGGAACATGCCCACTCCCATCCCTTGTTTGCTTGCTCCCACTGAGTGCTGCTGAAAATCATGCCTGTGATGTTGGAGAACGAGCACAAGTAAGGTAAATAAAGTCCTACATAGCTTCTCCTAGAAAATAACAGAAAAATTTCCCATCTTCACTGCACATATGATTACAATTCCCCTGCATGACTCCAGAGAAGCATGGGGTTTCTGCTGCTTAAGACATTTCTCCACTATTTCTTTCATAGATGAGCTAACGTATGAGTGAGCCAACCTCTCTTAAAAATTTTCTAGCAAACTGCATTGACACAAATTAAATAACCCAATGAATGACATGAAGAGTCCAAAGAGGAAGAAGCTTCCTGAGGAAGCCCCCTTGTACCAGGCCCACAGCAGCTGCTCAATTCCTTTAAGTTCCATTGAGTTCCATTTCTCAGTAATTCAGTACCATCTTCCAGATGGGAAAGAAACTTAACAATTCATATTTAAATAATTGCTTTATTTGATTCCAAGAACACTTACTAAAAAAATAAAAACCAAACATCTTTTCTCTGGACCAAAAATTTTATCAGCAGTTGCCTACTTTGCCAAGATCCCATCTGCACAACATTGTGTGATTTTTAATAAAGAGGATTCCAGAAGCCTCATTCCTGATAGTGTTTAGGTCTCAGATAAAGATGCTTATTTATTTATTTTCTTAAAGATTAGCTTTTAAATCCTCACAGTTGCCTGACTTTCCAAAAGCATACTAGGGGTTTTATTTTATTTAAAGGTCTATCACCACCTATCAGTGCAGCAAAAAGAAAACACTGGAATGTGCCATTAGTTCAGAGCTTGGGTAGGACAGATGAGCTTTTTTAGTAGCTGTACTGTATTAATGCCTTGTTAGGGGTTCTTATATGTCTCTTGATAATAGGAATTACCTCTGGAGCAATAGCAATTTATCCATACATCTAGCTCACCCTGCTTGTCACAGATAGTAATGGTTGATAACCCTCTTAGGCTGCCTTTCATCTTCTGTGGAAGCATTCTCATTCTAGAATACATTATTTTAACCTGTCAGCGGATAAACAGGACAATTACTTAGACCAATGTAGGCTGAAAGTGTTGATAACTAAAGTTAAATCCAGCATTGTCACTCTAATGTTTTCCTGCTAAGTCAAGCCCAATGAGGCAGCATGTCTTCTCAAATGAAAACATTTGTCAAACTCATTAATTCAAAATCGACCTAGTGCAGACCTTGATTTGCACTGCTTGCTGACAAGATCAGGAAAGCAGCAATGGAAACAGTGAACTGATTATTGGGGCAAAGAGAAAAAATTATCAGGCAGGAAGAATGAAGCTGGTTTGTGTCTGTGAAGGAAGAACTCAGCAGACTCCAAGAACAACAGCAGCAACCCCCTCACTGCACTCAGGTTTTATAAGGCTTGCACAAACTCCAGGCCTGCTCTGCACTCCTGAGTGCAGTGTCATGTCCACAAAACTGCTAGAGCTGCTCTGCATCCTTCTCCAGCCTGTTTCCCACCAGCACACACAGCTGCATTAACAGCAACACCATTTTGCTCAACAGACAACCAGCAGTAAATCTCCAGCCCATGCACTGCATGTAGCTCACCTGTTCTTGCTGACCAATTTCTATGAAGCAAAAAGGCAAAAGATGTCAACACCATTTCTTCCCTCACTCTTCACCCTTCCCACAGTGCCTCTACCTCACTTATCCCATGGGCACATCATTTCCTGCTAAGCAGAGCCAATGGTCATGCTGCTCTCTAACCTTTCTGCTTTCTCCTTCAGGGACTGCCTCAGTGCTCTCTCTCAGATTTGACCTTATCTTCCTCCTCTCCTTGTCCAAACCAAACACACACTTCCCCTGAAATCACCCTCTCTGAAATCTCTGCTGACCAAACCTGGGGATTTGTTCTCCATCTGCAGCTTCCTAAAGCATTCTGCTCCTCTGATGTTATTTGCCTGCACTTGCCTTCTACACAGATATTCTACTTTCCTATTTAGCCATTAGCCTGATACAGCCCTGGCCAGGCTGTGTTGACACCTTGTCACTTCATTCTTCCTGACACTTTGTAAAATCTCCTTAAAGAGATGTAGATCTAAATGCCTCCTATCTGCCATATCCCACCTGCTACAAACAATCCCTGGGCTTGTG
Source organism: Cyanoderma ruficeps (assembly GCA_008694505.1). Lineage (NCBI taxonomy): Eukaryota > Metazoa > Chordata > Aves > Passeriformes > Timaliidae > Cyanoderma > Cyanoderma ruficeps. Next base: position 4,391,512 of record VZDJ01000056.1, on the reverse strand, counting down.
TGGTGTTCTCTGACACCAGGGCTTCAGGGAGGAGAAAAGCAACACACTGATACTGAACTGAAAAGGAATATGAATACAGTGTGAGCAAAAACATGATACCATTGTATCAAACCTTCACAAGACAGTCCACATTGGCTAAAAATTTTATGCAGAATTTCAGAGGAAGAAAAGAGGTGAGTTTCTCTGACTCTCCAGGGTGGACCATTGAAAACCAGCAGGACGAATCACTATCTAGACCTAGGACCAAGTTGAACTTGCTTTACCTTCTATGCTATGCCTAATTTTACATTAAAATAGCCAGAAATCCAGAAATGTAAACAACCCAGCTGCAAGTAAATGAACATCGATGATTAAGTTCCTCTTTTACATTGTTGCCATAACATCCCAGTTTTCATTTCCCTGCAATTCTGTGAAGACAAATATTTGCTTATAGTGATCCGATAATTAGTATGAAGACTTTGAATTGAAAAGAATCTGTGTACTTATTCCTGTGCTCCTTCAAGTTTTTTAATGCCCATCAATTATGAAAATTTATATGAAATTATATGCCTTTCATTCTTTCCTTTAGTTTGTAGCATTTTTTCATTTTGTCCCAATGTTTTATTTTAAATTGGCAACCAGGGTTTGTAGAACACTCACCATACCCTTCAATCTAAGGTTCAGATGGAAACACATCCTTTTATAATAGTTTGGGCAGGTAATTATAGCAATAACCATATGTACAGCTTATTGTTTGCACCTCTGGGTGAGGCCTTTAACCCAGGGTTTTCAGTAAGACTGTTGGAAAAACAAGAGTGGAAACTAATGACGATATAATTTCTGTATGAAAACAACTGGAAACAGGAAATCTCAAATAAGCATCCATCAAGGCAAGAAGGACTGGAGTTCAGCACAAAAAGGAATGCAGCGCTGGTTGGTTCCCATTCAATGTTAATATTATCAGTACCCCTCCACTGATGAGACTGATGGAAAAGATATGATTTAATAAGCCATGCTCCATTTAAAGTCTCAGGTTTATTAGCTGTAGAGGCTAGCAACATAAATGTTTAAAATGCAATCAGAAAAGTTATAGATGGTTTCATTGAATATTTCACCTGCCTCTGCCACAGAGAATGAGGAAATCTGTAGGAGTTTTATATGCAGTGCAGCTTCTTATTGCAAAGTAAGCCAAATACTTGACACACCTGTTAATATACCCTTCCAGCTTCTCTTTTCACTGTTTATTCTCTTCTTAAGTTTATTTTTGTGTCATTTCCTTTTCTAATTTGCAAACACAGTTTCAATGTCTTATATTTTTTCAAAGCCTTCATTTACCTCTCTATAACTTTCTATGGTTCTTTAAAAGGTCAAAGTCCTTATTCATCATTCTGTTACTCTCTTAATATCTACAGCTGGTTCTTTCATACTGTTTGTTTCTTTATTTTACTAAAGACTAAACCCAAAAGTATCAATTTGGCAAGGGACAGGATACTTTCCACTGTGACATTCTTCCCACTACTTTGGGTATCTCTAAGGGTCTCTGTGATCTGTTTGAAATTACAGACAGCAGTTTAGCAACCAAGGAAATAATCCCCATCCAACTTTTGCAACCCTCCCATCTCCTGAACTGCAGGCTGTAGCCCACCGAGAGAAGTACATAAACTATGGACCTGTCAAAAAACTCACCACCATAGCACCACTGTCACTGCGCTGGAAAACTGTAAGAGGCACATTGTTCCTTAAACTAAAATAATCTAGTTATTTCCATTTAGTTTACACTATCATGTGATAAAGTGACATCTTCTTCTTTATTTTCTCTTTTTATTATTGATGATAGAACCAGAGAGAAACAGAGGTATTTACTTATTTGAAAACATTGCTAAGACCAAACAGAGGGAGGCCTGAGATGTAAGCACTGCTGAATATTGTGCTGAAGGTCAGAAATCTTAAAATCTTATTTGGGTGTACCAGTGCATTGAAAAACGCAGCACTAATAATTGCAATCGTACTTTGAACATTGTGACATGATGGGGAAGTGAAAGTAGTTAAAAATGGGGGAAATGCCAAAAAAATGTCAAATGCAAAAGAGAGAAAGTTGGCAGCAACACACTAGAAGCCAGGAATGACACAAAATTAATAAAGGAAGAAAAAGGACAGCTGAAGAAATCAATGGTCAATAAAACTAAAGACAATAAAATGAAGTTTATAAACTGTGTTCTAACAAAGAGTATCTAACCAACAGCTACTGGTCCATTACCACTATGGAAATGATAACACCGTCAATAATACTGTAAGAAAGACAACCATGTTCAATAAACACTTCTGTTCTGTTTCAGCTAATGCCAGTGATGGAGCTGTACCACAGATCAATGATGATTAAATAGTGCATTTTCCAGTAATAATCAATTAATAAAGATGTGTTAGCACCATCTCTTGCAATCATCACCTTTAATTAGTAACACAGACAGTTAATATCAAGAAGCTTAAAGCCTCTGGCTGAAGACTTCTTATGACCTTTTCCAGTTGGTCTTGAGCATTCACAAAATTCCAGGCTCCAGTAAAGTTACTTGTCATAGTATTTGAAGTATTTAAGCCAACTTAATGATTTGGTTGTCGGTTTCAAAGCAAGAAACCAAAATATACAAAAAACCAAAAAAAAAGAGTGAAATCTGCAATTTAGCTAACAAAGAATTAATAGAAAGTATTTTGAGCAATGTCTAAGCAGAAGTTCAAGAACAAACACCTTTGCTTTGCGTTGCATAATATTGCAGAATTATTTAATACAGATCATAGCTCTGACTAAACTAGATTTCTCTGACTCTATTTGGCATGGCCTTCCACAGCATTTTGGGAGAGAAAACAGAACAATCCAAATTTACTGAAACAGACATTAAGCATGTGTCAAAGAGATGCAACCACTGACTGGAGAAACACTTGGGCCAACCCAGCCAGGACAAACACTGCCCTGCCTGGACAGGTCACATTCTCCATCCTTACCACCTCCCCCACACAGACAACAAAAGCTGGGGATCACATTAAAGGAAATAATTTGATATCCAGTTCAGTGCAGTTAAAATACAGCAGGGCCAAGAAAACATTCTCTGAGTGGCACTGAATTTATGGGCAGGGGCACTGGCAAAGTAAGAACAGAAGCTTTGCTGTAGGACTTTGTGGATCAATGTACAAATTGTTATACTCATTGTTTAGTAGAACAATTACTAAAATCCATTTGCCGGTAAATGTGCCTTGTCTTGTAAATCATTGGGTCATTAACCTCAACAATGTCAGTGTGTTGTCACTATCCAATTCAATTAAATTACTGACCAAGGTAATACCTAAAAGCACATTTCAGACAAAGAGATCTACTATTATATCATTATCTGTGATGACACTTAGCAGTATCCTAATTTTGTACCTGGAAATATGAATGTATCCTAAAACTGAGGTTATATACTCTAAAAGCCAGGCAAAGAGATGAGTAAACATCCTGAACAGAAAAAAATGGGTAAAGAAAGGTTAGAAAAAGAGGAAAAGGGAAAGAGAGAGGGAGAAAATGGAAAATTGCACCAGTCACCTCCATGGGGTCGTGTGTGCATTGTTATTTGCCATATTTCAATGTTCCATGAGGTCAGAATACAGGGACACAGCATCTTCTCCTGCCCATCAATTATTAAATCTGGCAATATGCCTTAGCAAATGTCCAGTGATGCAGTTTCTAAAAAGGGGCACTCTCTCCACCATGCCAGAGTGAGTAATACAGCAGCACATGGGAGGGGTGAACAAAGAAAGTCTCTCATGACCTTCCCGGGCCAGCAGTGAAGCACAAGCCCAGCAGTCTGTTTAACTTGGAGGGGAAAAGGCAGTCACTCATCTCCAGTTTCACTCGAAAAAACAAGTGTATGTGCAGTTCATGAGGGCTAGTGAGCTGCTTCCATCACACTAAAGAGTCTCATTTAGATATCTGCATATGTGTTTCCGTGCATATATTGTCATATTTCAGGCAGATTCTCAGCCCACACTTCAGGGTAGTAAAATCTTTTTCTTTTCTTTTTTTTTTAAAAATCTCCCTTTTTTCCCCTCCAGTTTCCCACTTGCCCCTAAAAAACCACAAGCTTTATTATGGAAGGCACAAGCAGGCAGGTTCAGTGAGGTAACTTATTGCTCTTGTTTATATGACTCTTGCTTTCCCATGGCCTGAGACCTCACTGTGTGAGGTGCTGTGGAAAGCACAAGAAGAAAGGATGGCCTGTGCCATCAGAGAGACACCAGAGCGCTGTGGGCAGATGGCTGGAGAGTATGGGGAAGCCATAAGACCATTTTACCAGTACATCAGGCAATAAACAGCCTTGCTCCTGACCGTCTTTTTGTAAACTAGAGGGCAAACAAGTTTGTCTTACTCTGGCGTCTCTGGTCAAGGCATTGAATTGGAAAACTCAGTCCTATTTTTTAAACCTCAGCAGTCCTGTAGAGTGCCCTTATCAGAGTCTTGCAGGGGTACATCTGCTAAGAAGGAATGATTTACTTTGGACGTGTAATTTCTAGATATCCCAGATTTTGAAGGGCTTCCTCAGGGATGTCCTTGTGAAGCAACAACAGTGTCACCACATTAAACTCAACAAGCTCAGCCTGGAGAAGCAGCCACTGGCTTTAGAAGAACTGCTAATTGAGGCACTTAGGAAAACTGTGCTCTTGTCTCAGAATTTTTGAGCTAGGTCCTATTTTATTCCCTCTTTTGGAAGAATACAAAATTTCAGGCTGAATCAAGAGCTTTATGCACCTCGGATGCACAGTGAGCCTCAGTGCTGTATGGCACACAATGCCATGTGCTCTTCACATTTTACAGCAAAGGGTATCTCAGCCCTCAGAGGTGGAGGGAGGAACACAGTGAAATAAAGCAGGGAAAAAAAAAACAAGTTCACACTGTATATAAGGGGAATTTTGACCAAATAAATGCATTTTACTTTCAGTAGAAGTTTTATCTTGAATGGAAAAATGAAAATGATTCTATCAAGTGTTTTCTGAAAAGTTATTTGGTCTACAAAAAAAGAAAATAGAACAGAACTGGAAATGAACTGAACTAAATCACCTGCAAAACTTCTATTTTTATGGGAGACACAATGACAGGAATGGGCTTTAAGGATAACAGCATACACAAAAGGTAGAGAGCTGCTTTGTTAATGGAATTACACTGTGGATCCCGAGCCAAATGGATGCAATTTTATTGTGAACTGCACACACAAAAAATTCCCTCAATAAACATATGGAACACGAGGCTTCTTTTCTCCTTACTTTAACTAGGCAGCAGGGAAACATTATGACCAAAGAGTAGATATCAGTGCTGGAAGACTTATAGGGCTGCTTAAAAGGGAGTTCAAAATAAAATAGAAGGCAGACAAAATAATTGCTTGAGCACCATAAGCGATTATTGTTTTCCTTATAGGTATTTCTCTTCTTTCAGGATGTACAAACCCGAGTACACATACGTACTTTTGAAATTGTATTTTTTCTTTTAACAGCAGGAGTATCTCCTAGATGTATGATAAGAATAATGGAACCTATATAGTCTGTTACGAGAGCTTGAGGGCTTTAAGGAGGAAAATATATTTATAACAAAGGAACATCTGAATAAACAGACACAAAGGCTTAAATAATGCTTTGTATTTTCTAGTGATTTTTTTCAGGTAACATATAATTAATTATAAACCACTGACATTAAGAACATTGGATCTGTATTAGTTTCCTTGCTTTGGAAGCTGGATTTGGCTGCACGCTTAAGAGCTTTTCAGAAAGCTCCTGTTGATAAACTATTAGAGTAAAATCCACATCCCATTTGCAGTTAACTATCCTCATCAGATCATCTTTTATTAGTCCCAGCTTGCATCCCTGCTGGCAGTGACTATTTGTTTTTAATAGAGCATCTCTTTTTAAAACTTACCTGACACTAAGATGCTCGTTATGTTTGAAATTATAGGAAATAAGGACAACAGTTCTGGACCCAAAAAACACTGACTGCCACTGCCCTCCTGTTCCCCAGTGCCAGGTCTTGTAAGGATGATTGCAGTGCAATCTTTAAAACTGTTGTCTTCATCCCTTGAGCCTTGAAAGGAAGGATCTCAACAACACCCTAAAGCTTGCTAAGAGACAATAACTCATTCAAAGACAATTGCAGCAGCTTCCAGGGACAGATTTTCCTCACAAAAGTTACACAGATACTCCAAGTACTTTATTGCTGTTTGGAAAAAAAAATCCTCTTAGCTGCTGCAGTTTCCAAACCCTGCTTTTAGAATTCTCCGCAGAATCAGTATTTTACTGCAAAACTCTTTGCTGTTTCCCAGCTCTGAGCCACAATTTCAAATTATAGTATCTCAGAGGTCTGCCTGAAATGGCCTTGTGTTTGTTCCCTCCAGTCTGATGGCAAATGTGTTAAAATGTGCAAGACTTCCCAGCAGGGAATGTCAAAGGTGGTACAAGTATGTAAAATCCAATGTCCACAACCTGATAAATTATCCAGACATATAACAACGTCATGATCCTGCAGAACAAAATTCGTGGTTCTATGATGCCTGTTTTCAAATTCTTTTAATTATTCAGCAAGTATTCTGGCTCACCTAGTGCTAATGCTTAGGGCCAACAAATTGGAAGTTATTGATTATTGCTGAAATCTCCAGGCTGCCAGTAGTTCTGACACACGTGTGCCACAGAGCACGGTGTGAATATCAACACACATCATCTGCTGTGCTTATTCAGAGAGCCTTAATTGCAACAGACCACACAGACCTCACATACTTCATCATCCTGATAAGTTCTTATCACATGAATCATCTTATGGATTAGCTTTCACAGCTTGTTCTGATCTTTGTTTCCTCCAGAGGCACAGCCACACTCTGTCACTCACTCACCAGCAGATTCCAACCCCGTTCCCCATCTTTCCTGAGGCTTTGCAGAGGGATCAGTGACTGCAAAGATGCTGAAATCACTTCACTTACACCTGTCTCATTTTGCCCGTCATACCTGAGAAACTCTGCCACACCCTTAGGAAACTGGAATTCTCCAAAAAGTCCAAAACAAAACAAGGCTTTCCTCTGTTCCACACTCCAGCCTCAGGAGCACTGGGAAACCAGACAGAATTTTTAGTAAACCTCAGCTTCTAAAAAAGCCATATAAGAAGTTCATACTTCACTAACCCACAGCTAGGCAAGTCTGCTAAATTTTTAATCATGGATAACCAGAAAAACACCCTGAAAACAATACAGGAAATCCTAACACAACTTTCAAACATCAGAGCCTGGATAAGTTGATTTGCTACAGTGAGAGAAGCCTTGGGGTTACTGAAATGCATTATCTTAGTTCAACCACAATTTCAGGGTGTTTCTGCAGGTCTTCTCTTACCAGAAAAATAGCTTCTTCTCAGCAACATTTTTTTTACTACAAAAAGGTGAGCAGCAAATACTCCAAAATCCTAAGGCATAAGCACAATGCAATCTCTGTGTCTACTTGCTGCAAAATAAATAATTTTCTCACCATTTCAATGAAAATTTATTCAAACTGAGTAAAGATATTTTACAAAGGATGTAATGCAAGCATACACAAGCAATTAGGAATTTCCATTTCCTATATACATTGTAATTAAACAAATGTCAGCAGTTCAGCCTTATGCAGAGATGATTTGACAGTACTTGAGAATCTCAGTTGTACAGTTCAAGACAGTTCAGGGACCTTGTTATTGTTTGCAATATTTTTTTTTCTTATGCATTTTGCACTAAAAACCTTGTAGGCAAATTACATTCATCTTTAATAAATATTAGCTCTAACTAGGCATGGATGTATCATTATAGAACCTTGCTCTCCATCACAAGTGAAAAAGGTAAGGTAATCCTGCTGACCACTTTCCAGATTTAGAAACTCATAAAGACCCCATGACTCTGTAGATATTGAAATCAAGATCGAATCCTTCAGTGTCAGCTGGCTCTCAGGCAGCTCTGTTCCCAAGGCATAGCAGTCTTTGCTCAAACACCTTAAATTCTTAACTACTAGAAGCTGACAGGAACTCCAACCAAAGGCCACATTCTAGTGCTAGGAGACATCAAATGAGAAACTACCAAGGCACTTTTCCTCAGTGTGACTCTTAGGTACACAGGAGGGCCAGGTCTGTGTGAGTGTTAACACAAGGCTCCCCACAGACCCATCAGCAGAACAACTGAAGAGCACAGTTAAATGCCATTCCCAGTGGAGCACACCAAGCAGCAGCATGGGCACAGCTGCTGCCTGGGAAACTCGGACTCTGGAGAGCAGAAGGATGAACAGGGAAAAGCCCAGAAAGCTCTCCTCAGATGCTGAGCTTTGCAGGCAGGACCTTCTCCTCTTCCTCTCTCCTGCTGCTGTTCAGAAATCCCTACCCATGGACTGGAGGCAGAAAAATGAGAGACTGTCAGCTCCATTCCTGTGCTCATGGGTTGCTAATTACAAGAGAATGCAAGTGATCCCTAGATATGCCTCACAGAAAAGACCATGCCCAAAGCTCTGTGTTTCCTTTATATCACAGTATTATGAAATCTTTTACAATATGAGACATCTAGCAGAGAAAAGAGTTAGTATATAACAGCATCCACTTTGGTCCAGGAACAAGAGAGTTAAAGCATTCCAAGCACCTGGCAGCATTTTTTTCTGAGCAATGGCTCAACATAACTATTACAGATTCTGGATGCACAGGTAGCAGCAGTGCTCTGAGTGCTGCTGTATGGTGCCCATCATATTTGTCTCCTCCTGTGCTCAACTTTCTTGTGCTGACAAATGAACAGTTAGAAGCTCTTTGTTATATAAAATGTCAGCAGAGGCAAACTGAGTGGAAATTTGGTGGTCAGGTGTAGCTGGCCAAATACCCACAAAAAAAGATTAGGTAGCTGATAGGGAATGGTATTTACCACCTGCATGAGGTGTCAGGTGTTGTGGAGAGACATTGTTTTCACAAAAATAGGCTTAAAATAGGTTCTTTTTGTTTCTCCCAGGCTTTTGTGCTCTCTGGGAAGGAACTCACTGATCTCCACAAGGTAGAGATGATCCTTGAAAATACTTGAATGCATGGCTGAACACCCAGAACCTCTTCCACAGTGTTGCTGCATGGTGCCTTTGTGCTGAGATCAAAATCACAGCAATATGGCTTTCTCACAAGAAGTGAAATCAGCCATCACTGACCCAAGCATCTTACCAAGCTCCTCAGTTTCTCTGAAGGAGTTTTATCAAGTATTTGTAATTATAAGTTGCCTGTGCTGCCATTTGCTTCAGAGGACAGTGGGGTCAAATGCCTGCTCTCAATGTCCTAAGGTTCCAATGAATTGCAAGACACTTCAAGCACTTTCTGTGCAGACCTTCAGGATAAATTACAACTGCTCTCTCCAATCAGTGGAGCTGTGCTGATTTACATCATGGGAAGATCTGCTCCCTTGTGTGGGACAAGTTTAAAAGGGGAAATAGATTGTGTCTTGCTTGTTCTTTATCTTTGTCTTGAGTCTTCAGTTAAAAATATATTCCTTGATTATATCAAGATGAATTTTAAATTTGTTTGTCATTCTTTGGTCCTGCCCTGGGTGTGGAATGATGGCAGACCCAGCTGCAGCACTGCTGCAGGGAGGGAGCAGGTAGGAAGTTGCTGAGTGTTTCTGTGTACTGAGACTTTGCTAAATACTCGTTTTTCAGTACAACAGGACACATCCTCACCTGTCTGGGGCTCAGACCCAGAGCCTGCTGGGACAGCAGCCCTTGATTAATGGGTCACATTTCTTCTTTACCTGACATTTAATTCCTTACTATAACTTGTGATTGCTTGAAATCCAATATAAAAAGAACTCATGTGCATAAACACGAAAGCTCTAATAAGAACCTCAGTAACATCAGGCACCAACTCCTCACCATGAGGAGAGCTGGTAACTAATTAAAAGCATGAATGAACAGACGTGAGAGATAAACAAAATTCCTATTTGGCTGCAGTGTGATGTGAAAACTCTGCTGAGCTGCCACTGACAAAGCTGAAGGTCTGGTCCTACAGCAAGCCCTAATTCCACGATGAACATATTTTAGCTGCTCTTTGTCACTGTTTTTATTTCAATGATTCGTAAAGATCATTGAAGTGTGAGTCTTACATTCAAGTGGCTGGTTTGGCAGCAGAGGACAGAGCACAGATTTTGGTGCATGCCTTATGAGCTTGGGCATCAACACTGCATGGCAGAAACCTGATCTGCTGCAGCTTCATCACTTATTATAATTAGCAATCTGTGCCCTGTCTATACATACTAAAGAATCACATTTCACAGCACAATGCAAACTTAGGACATCTTAGAATCCACACTGGGATTTTGTACCAACTTTAATTAAATCATTCTCCAGAACAATTTGACTTCTTTCCTTGTGTAGGCATAACTCAGAAGCAAATGGATTATAAAATTTCTCACATTCCTTTATTATTGATTTCATGTTACCAATTGTTCTTCAAGTCTTAACTTCTGGAGTGATTTTATTGTCTAGGAAATTCAACTAACATATTTCTTTTAATCCTGTGTTTCAAAGGATGACATGAAAAGATATCCCTGTGTCCCAAAACTACTGAAAAATTTGCATGCAAATTATCCAATATGCATTGTTCTTCCTTTTAAATAGGAGTTATTTATATGCCAGTCCCATGCTGTGAGGAGCTGTACTCCAGATCTTTGAACCTGTGAGTAAACAGAATGAAACTAGAATAAAAGTACTTCAGAGACACTTAACTGAGACAGCTGATTGAGCTTTAGCTCTACAATCTTCAAAATACCTGAGAAGATCCAGGAACTCCAAGAAGTGGTCCTGATCTTGACCACACTGGAAGACCCCTTGGTGGTACCTCTCTTTCCAGAGTCTCCTTGAAAAGCCCAGGAGTGCCCTGTAAAAGCCTGGCCATTGAGCAGGACAAATTCAGCCTCTGTGCAGGCACAGGAGAGATCCTGCTTTGCTCCCTCTGCCAAAGGGGGAGCCAGGGCAGGGACTGCAGTGCCCACACCCCCAGCATCACTCACAGGAAGGCTGAAGTCCTTGCCTAAAATATGATGAACAAAGACTTTGCTGGGAAGATCTGTGTTGCAATCCCAGCTGCAAATGCCGTTTCCCTCTGGCCCCAGGGACACCAGGACTCAGCCTGTAAAAGGTTCCTGCCTGCCCATGTCCTCCTGCAGTTCCTCCTCCTCCAACTGGCAGTTTGGCTCTCGCCCCCGTGACACCAGTTCTGGTACTGAATGGAGGGCAAACCACCCAGCCAGACAGTGGTGAATAATCTGCCATCCCACTCCAGAACTCCCAGCACAAAGGAGTTAACAAAATCTGTTTGAGCTGAGAGTATTTATGCTTCAGCAGTTCCATTAATAGGTATTAAATAACACTCCTTTAAGCTACAATGCTGCTGCATAGGGTTTCAGCCTCATCTTTATGGATGCCTTGTCATAATTTCTAGAATTATAGAATTTCCAGCCACACATCTACACATATCTGCAAAGTTACAAAATAGTCAAAGATTATTTTTTCTGCCCACAACTAGCAGAAATGACTTTTCATTAATCAGGTTCAGATGAGATGAAATTAAATCAATTCCTCTCCTTAAAGTTTGAGACACACAAAGAGAGAAAACAACTCTTCTCAACCCTCAGCTAGGGAGCTACAGTGAAACTCCAGCTTTGGGTACATTGTCTCTGGGTGGAATTGCCACACTGTGTGAGCACTTACACCTCTGCTGGCTGCTCCTCTACGCACAGACAAATGCTGCCTCAACTGTCTTTGACTACACACTTAGGGGACCTTCTTCTCAAAAGAATTTTGACTTGTTCTCAAAAACTCAACCCCAGCCTAAGCCACATGTTCTTTCTTTTACTTTGTACATCATACAATCTCATTAGGCATCATCTTGACAAAACACCTTACAGGAGACACAATTCCCCACTCCCTCAGGCAATTCCAAATATACTCAGAGGAGGTAGTGAGGCAATCTCCTACACATGCCAATATATATTGGAGAATAACAAGAGATATCAGGTATGGAAATATGAAATTGTGCCTGGGAAGGAGAGAAGTAAATGGGCTTCATTGTAACAATGCAAAATTCAAGCTGCAACTGACTCCAGGACTCCTACTGGCCCAGAATCTGAGCTCAGATCTCACATGCATCATTTCTAGCATTTGTATGTGTGAATGCATCCATTGCATAGCAGGAGACTGGAGAAAAAGCAGAAGTCTGCTACTCTTCATGCTGAAATCCATTGGTGTTTTGGTTAAAACCTCTCTGAAGAGCCCTGAGCACAGTGAGATGCTCTTTGCATTCACATTCACACTCTCCAGGACGCCAGCCTTGCTGAGCACCTGTCCTCGTACCCATTTATCTCCACATGACATTGGTGGGAGGCTTTTACTACTGACAGAGCCTATTCTGCCCAGCCCAAAAGCATCCAGTGCAGTTCTTAGAACCTTCCGCTTGATAAACGGGAAACTTACAAAAACATGGGGGAGGCACATCAAAGTGCAATAACATGAGATGACATCTCTGCTCTGTAAAGGCCAAGACAGATTTCTGACTACACTGTAGCAGCAAACCAGCATGATAAAAGAGCTAAAGCAAGAGGTTATGATATGCTTGAATCACTCCAGAGAAAGGAAGTGCTGTGTGTAACTAGGGAGATAAATAATCAGGCAGGCAGAGTAGCACTGCCCCCTCACTCATTTAAATCAAAGCAGGTCCTTTTGCCACCTCTCCACCCACTTGGAACTGGCATCAGGGAAGTTTAAAAGTTGTCATTGGCAGGAACAAATAGAGAAGTGCAATTCTGGAACTGAGATATAAACCCAGAGGCAGCAGCAACGCCTCTTAGCAGTGTTAGCAGGGGCCCCGCAGGCCTGCTCCCCTCAATGTCAGCACCACAGCCAAAGCCTCCCAAAGCTTGAAAATATTCACTGTCCTCACAAGGAGCTTGGGAATCAGCAAAGCTGGGCTCCCATACCCAGGATATATCCTGGCCAGCACATACAAGCCAAGATAGAGCAGCAAACTAAACTGAGGCATGCTTGGCACAAGTCCTTTTTTCCGAGATCCCAGCGGCGTGTTGTCTGACTAGCTGGCAGTATCTGGCCCATGACTGACTGATGCTGCTACTCAGCAGCTTGGATTTGACCCTCAGCAGGACTTACATTCTGCCTGAAGAGCCATGCATGGAAATCGGAAGGCCATGGGAGTATGGCCAAGGTCAGGTTTTACTGTAAGTAATACCCTCCACCTCAAAAGCAGCTGCATGTTTCTGACAATTATTTGAGAAGGTAATTGAACTCAGCTGTTTCAAATGTGATTTCCATACAATGTGCACTGTACTTTGATCCTGAGTTGGAAAAAGGAATAAATAATCCTGTTTTAACCTTGACTTGACATGGCACTTGCAAACACCCTGCCTGCAGATCACACAGTCCAAGGAGGAAGGAATGTGACATTCTAGCATGGGGAGCGAGCTACTATTTGATATTTCTGCCCTTTAGTTCATCGTGTCAAAAAGACATCTAAGCTCACAAAACAGGTAAAAATCTGAAAAGAAAAATCTGCTTTGGCCCCCCACTACATTCTTGAAAAGGGAAACTGAAAACTGCACCTCTTACAAGGAGCAGGTACTTGATGGTGAAAGGGAATCTTGCATTATCTTGTATTATCTTGGTGGTGGGTGAAGCCAGGGTATTTGCTGTGCCTCAAAACAAGAATTTTTTCCCTAATGTAGGAAAAATAAAATAAAATCAAGTTTCCAAAATGCACATTTCACATTGCAAGTAAAGCTGAGGAGGACCAGCTGTGCAAGAGAATCAGGTTTTCTCCACAGGGCCTGGCATGATAGCAACAAGAATATCAAGGAAAAGGAAAGAAGTTTCCATGCAGACAAGACTCCAGTGAGAAACCTGGCTGTATGACTGTTCTCACAGGGCTCTCCCCAATAGAGGCTCAAGAGAGTATTCTCACAGTACTCCAAGGAGTTAGAAAAGTGACTTATTCTCCAGCTGGGGGCAGAGACAGAGTCCCAAGAAGATTTTTGGTGGATCGGAGAGCTGACCCCAGCTCTGAGTTAGCTTAGCAAACCAAGCCACCTAGAAGAAGTCTGGTAAGAGTAGAAAGAGAGAAGAGAGTGCTCTGACAAAGTTATGTGTACACACCCATCCAGCCTTTTGGACCAAGGGATAATTTCACACCTAAATTACAGTGCAAAAGCACACACCTCTCTGCATGCAAAAAGTGAGGCCCTCCCTAAGATCTAACTTTTGAGGTGCAGAGTACCTCTGAGCTTCCCTTCTGTGAAACATAAGGGCACTCCAGAATGCATCAAGGTTTGGAAAGAAACATAGAAACAGGCAAAGAAATACTACAAAATGGATGGGGAAAAAAGCAATGTTATCATTCCAAAAGTGTCTGAGAGCACCAGCAACAAACTAGGGGCACAGTTTCTCTGGAAATATATATCAACAAAAAAACATACATGATTTCAGACAATGAGCTAAGGTACCAGTCTGGCTCAGAAGCATGGAAAATACTGAGAGAAGGCACAGAGGCAGTGATGGGACAGTAACTCCCTGATATTTGCATGAAGTTGTATTTAAACATCCAGTGAGCTTTGATCTGCTACTCTTGCAAAGAAGCTGTTCTTAGGAGTCCTTCTGATCTAATCCCTGTAAGCTGCTCTGTTTACCCTGCTGACACCTCTGTACAAAAACTGCATCAAATACAGCCGTGCACATTTGGGTGCAAGTATGTGTATGCATGCACAAGGATATGCATAGGGCACATGAAAGAAAAGAAAACTGCACATGCCTTTTATCTTTGCAACCAGATCACTAGCACAGGACAGAAACCAAATGCCCTTTTCATCCTCCACTTTGTCTGACTTCAGCAGAACCATTGCAGAATTAAATACTGTTCATGGTGAGGGAGAACAGAAAACTCCATCTCCAAATACGTAACGATCCACTCAGAATACACCAAGGGATTCAGTGAGTCTCTACATATGCTTCCTCTCAGCATGCAGGTGTAAGATTTAAAAATCCATATTTTTCTCCAATAAACTTAAAAACAGCTATAATACCAAGTACCAAAAGCACCATCTGTGCTTCACATATAGTGATGATGTTTTTTTCGGAGTTGGTGCTGTTTCTTAGTATAGCTTGATCTTATTTTGTCAACCGCATCATGAAAAGTGCAAAGAACCCCTGTGGATCCAAATGTCTCTGAACAAGCTGCTTTAACAAGAGCATACAACATATTTCTGCTTCTTTAAGGCAACTATATTGTTGACTCACATACTCAGTAACATTTAAATGTGTAGAAATGTTCAGCCTGGACACTCAAGTGTCCATGTACCTTGGCAGTTGCTGACTGGAGGTTGCTGTGGCCAGCACTAGACAAAGGTTTCTTGATGAAGAAAAGAAGCTGAAAAATGTGAGTGCTCACAAAGATTTATTTTCCTTGTTGTGCAAGCAGCACCTCCTCGCTGTCCATCTGCCCTTTACTACATAGCCACCACTTACAGCCCTCCAAGGAAGTCCAGCCCAAGCACTGCTCTCTTATACACCTACCAAGTGCCAAAAATTTTCTAAAGTCCACTGTGGACCTTGCTGTCCAAACACATCTGGAATAGCCAGCAGTCAAGGGTCTCAGTGGTGGACACACATATCAAACTCAAAGACAGAGCCCTGGAAAGGTAAGCTTGACAAACTCCTGCCTGGTCTTTCCCTCCTTCGTTTTCCTCAGCTGTAAACTGTAACTTAAGCCTGGATCTGTTGCATCCCCCTCAGAGCTGTTAATGCTATTTGCATTAACCTGCTCTGTTTAGGGTGATGTCAGGACCCAGCACCCTTCTCAGAGGTACTGTAGGTATTTTTCACCACATTCAAATGTGGATCTGGGTGTCTATTTTAAACATGCAGTTACCAGTTTGACATTTGGTATTTTCCTTGACTCAGAATCACAGAATCATTAAGGTTGGAAAAGACCTCCAAGATCATTAAGTCCAACCTTTGATCAAACACTATGATGCTGTTGTGGTTTTGCTTTGATATATAGCACCAAGTGCTATGTGCAGACCCTACTGCACTCTGTACCTTGGTAAAGCACCTGCCCCTGTTCCTTCTCCAAGGCCTTTTTTCTCTCAGTTTCTTTAATTCCTTCTTTTGTGTCTTGTAATGTCCACAGACAGAAACATTACTAAATGTTTCTTTACAGAAGTCTTCAGCATGGTGCAGAGACAGCTTTAACTGAAAAGTTCCCCAATATATTCCTGGAAAGAAACACCAACTTCGAGCTATTTTCCTCAGCGATGTCAGATTGATTTCCCTTTTCATCCTTTGGTTGGCTTATTTTTCTTCCTCACTTTCGTCTTTCCAGTGGGGCACAGCTTCATGACTGCTACTTTCTCTACAGCAGAAATGTATCTCAGCAAGGCCAGTGTCCTGCTCTGTGGCACCACCTCCTTCTCCAGCACCTGTAACATTTTAAATGTGGATGAACCAGATGGCTGCCACCACACAATCTATGTTCAGGTAACACCCCGAGGAAGCACCTCTTAGGAGTATATCCTGACTGGCCTCCTCACTGTGCCTTCCTACTGAATTCAGCATGTTCAGTGAGTGAAAAATCACAGCATTTCATCCACCGTCTAATACCACACATGTCTTTCGAAAGTTCAGATGTATTCATTTTGACCCAAACCCTTTTGTCCAGGTTCCCTTGTGCTGTTTTGCAGGGGACGCTCCAGATGGATTTTCCTCCAAGCAAGCAATGCCATATGAAGCAAAGACATGATGACAGATATCAAACTGCATTCTCTGCTGGTGTTAATCAGCATCATTTCACCCATAGTTTAGCCAGTTTATAACAACACAAAATACATCCCTGCATTTCTTTTCAGCCTGTCACTTTTTAATCAGTTGGAATGACAATCATCCTATTCAGGTTTGCTGGAGCTCACAGCCACTACTCAGAACCATTGCTTGAATGCTGATTATTTTGATACCATTCTTTATAATATATCTAATTCTTCCATAAGTCTTTGAAAACATAAAAAAAAAAAAAAGAGAGAGAATATAAATGATTTACCAGTGAAGCATATTAACATTTAAAACCAATGAACAATTAGAGATTTGAAAACATCTGAATAGGCCTACTATTGAAAATGCCATATGGTCTCCTGATTATTCCTTCCATGTACTTCCTTATGACAACAACACAAAAGAAGATTTGGACCAAAAAATATTCTTGAATTTAAAAAGAAAAGAATCATTTTTACTGTACTTAGCTGCTGTCAGCATCGGGCAGGGCAAACAATCAGCCTCCAAACAAAAAATGCCCAAAGAGAGATTACTGACACAGACTATGCTTCCACCACTTTCTTTTAGTGCAGCTTCCATCCAACATCTATTGACTTACAGAGAAAAGCAGCAAGCGTACCTAAAGCTGTACTCTAAATTCACCCCCATTATCTTTGTGTTGACACTTCCTCCTAGAAGATATATGCTGAGCTCCAGGTAGATCATTTGTAACCTTTATAATGATGATGGCAACAAATATAGCACAGTGCCCTCCAACTGACACGGAATGGATACTCAATGCTTAACTATTCTGCAATGAATAAATTGCTTGTCAACATACGTGCAGTAGCAGTTTTTCCCCCAATTTAATGATCACGCAGCCATGACACAGCAGATATCCATGTATTAGGATGATCAGGAAAGCCTGATTGAAAGATTTGGAGAATGAATTTCAAGCCAAAGTTGCCACTGCCCTGGAAAGCAGCAATATGAATTGATTTCTGGGTCGGAGTGATGCTGCACAGCAGTTTCGACTTGCATAGGGGTCACCTTCATTAAAATACAGTTCCTTTGTCAGAACAATAAAAGCTCTCTCCGATGAAACATATTGTCATGGATAGCAAGATGCAATACCTGTGTCTGTCCGTAAACTGGGCATTTGTCCTGGCAGCTGGGTAACTGAACACCTAACTGTGTGCATGGTCAATATATTGAGAGCAGAGATGCACTGAGGTACCCAAAGGCCATGCTGTAGCAAATAGCTTTCTGTAAAAATTGTGAGCCATTTCCCTTCTATACAAGTTTTCTACAGGAAAACAATCTGTATAGGTCTGTATAGGAAGACAGACATCTGCTGCACTGGGAACATTTTTATCTTGGGAGTAGGATTCTTTTATGGACACTGGGAAGTTCAGAATCTCTCTGGAAAAGTGAACATGGCCTACATCCACGTCCCCGCTGGACACCAGGACAGCCATCTCTCAGATGCTGAGCTACCTACAGTGAGACAATGCTGCTGTCTCAGCCATTCTGCATTTCAGGACACTCAGCAAGATTTCTTCCAGAAAGAAGTAGAGTTTTTGACATTAAAATTCTCAGTGATGGTTCCTCCCTCCTTAATGAATTTGTCTTTATTTTTTTCAGGTTCCAATCACAACACTCTTTTTTTTTTGTTTGCCCCAGCTGATCTGAGAACACTCAGTCTTTGCAGACAAATAAACACCTCCAGATTTCACATGTCTATTTGCAGTTTTACTGTTCAGTAAAGTGTAGAATATTTGTTATTATAAAAATAGAAATTTCCATAGGAAAAACTAGACACCACTAATGAGTTCTATTTCCCAGCATGTGCAGATCCATCTAGCACAGAAGCAAATTGCTCATGACCCCCTGGTAACACCTTCAGCATTAGGGGACTGCTTAATCCCAGTCTGCTTCTAACTGGAATTAGCAAAACAGAGAGGAAAGTGGCCCTTTATTGATGTTAACAATCTTCATTATGAATTTACAGTATAACTCCTTTAACAATTCAGAGAAAGCATTATAATTTGAACACTGAAGTAAAAAAATTACATTGCAATGGATGGATAATTATAAATTATGTGTTAAATTTGAGACAAATCCCTGCACAAAATGCACAATTGGTTTCATTTAGGGATAGAAATATTTGTGATGAAAGTTAACAACTGAATTATTATCCTACCCCATTCATCTTTTCAGCTGTCAAAGGGGAGAAATTTTTTAAAATTGAAAGGTTTTTTTATTCCTTTTGCTACACTTTGGGCATTTTTAATGTCTTCCAGCTCCCCAGATTATGCCTACATACACATGCACACACCATACACCTTAAGCACTGAAAAGTAAGGTCTGCTTTTACTACTTTCTTTACCTCTTTCTACATTACATTGTTCAAAGTGAGACTTTGACCTCTGAGATTCTCATTTCCCTTTCTTAATTATTTCCAGACAGGAAAAAGTCAAGCAAGTGAGGATAAGTCATTTTCACCTTTAGTTCTACAGTGGGAGAAAACCCAAGGACTCTAGATGTGCTCTGGAGTATAACAATTAGCATAGCAATTAATTATGGTATCCTGTACCAATGAAAATTTGGTTCAGTGCAACAGCAACACCATGCGACACTGCCTCACATTCTGCGTACGTTTATTTCTTCCCAAATTACACATGTAGGCCTAGAAATGTCTCACTTTTTTAATTAGCATCATACCAGATGGGCTGACTAAGAGCCTGAGTTTAAAATTCATGTGCAAAACTTCTCTTCTGCAGAGTCCTGTGATGTCATTCAGCAACACCCAACATGGGACAGCAGTTGTCCCTTCCAGGACATAAATGGTCACTGCATGAACAACTCCTGTGACCTCCAGGCAATGTTCAGGACCTTCACAGAATCTTCATAAACTCATAGAATGGTTTGGGTTGGAAGGGATTTTTGAAAATCATCCAGTTCCAATCCCCCACCATGGGCAGGGATGTTACTCAATAGACTGGGTTGCTCAAGGATCTCCCGTCCAACCTGGCCTTGAACATTCCAGGAATGGGGCACCCACAACCTTCCTGGGCAACCTGTTCCAGCCTCATCACCCTCACAATGATTTCTTCCTAATATCTAATTCAAATCCACTAAAGCCATTACCCCTTGTCCTATTACTCCATATTGTTTTTAGAAGTTCCTCTCTGGCTCTCTTGTAGCCCTTTTAGAAACTGAAAGGTGCTATAAGATCTCCCTGAAGCCTTCTCTTCTCCATGCTGAGCACTCCCAACCCTCTCAAACTGTCTCCACAGGAGTGGTGCTACAGCCCTGTGATCATCTTCACGGCCCTCACCTTCCACCAGTGGAGCCTTCACTTGGATTCTGCATTCCATGTGCAACTTGAAAAGAACAACTTCTGGGTTTAGATCAACTCCTTTGCACATCCCTGCACGGCACATCAGCTCCTCAGGCCCCAGGCAATAGTGCTGATAAAGGCAGATGAAGACAAGGCAAGACAAGCCATCTGCAAATCTCAGGCCAGGGTGTGAATTGACATAGGAAGTTACAGTCAACCTCCTCTTCCTCCCTCACAGTGCTCCAAAGGGCAGCTCAGCAGCTATTCTGCAGATTTCCCTCCTGCCTTAGCTCTGGCAGCCAGTCTTTGAAACTGCTTGCAGCTGTTATTATATTTCTGTGCTTTTTAAAATTACACATTTCCCTTCAAATACAGTATTTGATTTAAATATTTGGAGAATGCAAATTTCTTTATTTACACATGCCTGAAAAAAAACCTCTGCTGTGTTCCCTGGGTAATTCAGGAATTCTCACCAGTCTCCTTTCAGTTAATTACTCTGTGAGACTGCCTGGTGAAAAATGAATCCTGCCTGATTCCTCTGCTGAAAAACATGCAGCAAGTGGCAAGTCAGACTAATTCTTGCTGCAAGAGAGCTGTGCAGAGAGCAAACACAGCATGTGAAACAAATCAATACTGTAATCACCAATGCAACCTATCAAACCCAACTCCAGGGTCAATCAATACTGTATCTTCCCAGATGACAACGGGGGAACAGAAGCTTTTAATACCTTTCCAAGATAAATCTCTTCCTTTACAATGTGAGACACAATTTTCCAGTATGTTCTGTAGTAAGGGGAGGATTTTCCTAGAAATTAGCCAGATCTTAGATTAAAGCAGCCAAAGCTTTCAGCATTTAGGAGACCTTCCATACACCACTCAGAGACCCCCGTTTATTTTTAGCAGTAACCCTTCCTGTTCCTGTACTCAACACCAAGCACTGCAATCCCTCCAATTTTGCCACTTCAGGAGAGTAGATCATTTCATGACTGAATTGTATCTGCCAAATTAAACACTTAATAGCCCAGAAACTCTTCTATACCACCATCCAACTGTGGTTTCAGGGACCAGTTTATGTAAATCACAGATGCCAATGTGGTAAGGTTAGCTTTATGTGATCATGGTCTATATATGTACTTCTTCTGGGAATGAAACCCATCTGTCTCAGCACTGTGCAATGATTAATAGGTTTTTATCCCATACTACCTCCATGATGCAGTGGGCTATTAGACCCCTTTGACAGATCTGAGACACAGGGAGATTAAGGGTCTAGCCTACATGGATAGGTGCAGGCAGACACAGGCTCCCCTGCCTGTGCTGGCTGGATGTGGGTCGGTTTGGGCCTGGAAGCCACGAACAGGCTGCTGTGCTTGGGCCATGCTCAGCTGCTCAGCAGAGCCCTTTTCCCTGGCACAGCTCCATGCCAATGGCTCTCAGGCAGGAGCTGTCTCATGAGCAGCCAGCCAGGGAGCAGAGGGCACAGGTCTGTCTGCAGCCAGCCATGGGGACACCTTTGCAGGGACAGGGACTGACTGAGGGCACAGGTCTGTCTACAGCCAGCCATGGGGACACCTTTGCAGGGACAGGGACTGACTGAGGGCACAGGCCTGTCTGCAGCCAGCCATGGGGACACCTTTGCAGGGACATGGATCCTAATCAGGGACATGCCCTGATCGAGGGCACCCAGCCATTAGCAGAGGAGGGGTGAACTCGACTAGAGCCTGAGTGGCCAATTCACAAGATCATCAGGACTTGAGGGAATGGCCTGAATTTTTGTCGGGGGAGGTTTAGGTTTGATAATAGAGGAAGGTTCTTCACCCAGAGAGTTGGCCACTAGAACAGGCTCCTCAGGGAAGTTATCGCAGCTCCAAGTCTGACAGAGTTCAAGAAGCATTTGGACAGTGCTCTCAGGCACATGGGGGGATCCCTGGGAATGGTCCTGTGCAGGGCCAGGAGTTGGACTTGATGATCCTGATGGGTCTCTTCCAACTCAGCATATTCTGTGATTCTGTGACTGTTCCTATCCTTTATCTGATAAGCTACGAATTAGGCAGACTAGCTGCAAGACAGCACCTCAGAGAACAGGAGGAAGAGAGAACCTTTAGAGGGTGCTCCTGCCATCCCAGAATTGGGAACAGGGCCCAGGGAATCAAGGGGATCAGCCATTGGAGCACTGCAAATTATGCACATGTTTGCAGCAGGGGATCTTCCATTTCGCTGCTTTTCATTTTAGTAGAAAAGCCCTTCTGGCAGCTCCAGGAATATATCATAGCTGTGAATGACTGCTATTATTGCCCACTTTAAATACACAGTAAGGAAAAATAAACAACAACATATTTCTCTCTATTTAGGATGGCTCAGATTGAGATCAATTTGGTATACATCCTTAAAATGCACCTGCAAATGTCCAGTCATGATTCTGGCACACACTCCATGCATCAGTTTGTGGCTTGTTGAGGTCTCCCCTTTAGAGAGTCAAGAGGCACACGAAGGGCATGAACTACATATTGGATACAAACCTGTTTATAACAGCTCTCATTAAAAAGGAGAAGGGAGCACCCTTGGAAAGAAGCGACTGAAAGATTAGTTCTTTGATTAATTGATTTTCAGGCCATTAAGGACCATTTTGGTCGTCTCACTCATTCTCCTGTGTGAAAAGTCAGGGGATTTTCCCAGAGATTGCCAGGGTTCTGCTGGAGATGATGAGATGTCTGTGGGGACAACCATCTGCCCAAGTGCTGCCAGTCTCCAGATCAGTGCCTCAGTCTAGCGAGGGCCAAATTTCACAGCCTGCAGACATTTCATTTTCCATTTGGCATCCTGCTGATTTCATCAGAAGTGTTAACTGAGAAAAGGCTGCACATGGACCCTGAACCAGAATCTGGAACAGACAGCAATCTTTTTAAAAGCATTTCCCTCAGCCCCTTAAACAGCATGTCGAGTGCTGTGGTTCCCTCTGCCCCTGAGACACTGTACCAAAACTCCTTTTCCTTAGGAAGCCTTTCCAAGCCTCTGATGTACATATTTTGTAGAGAGAATCCTAAAATGAAGATGACAGTCTTGTGCACTACTCTATTTCTTAGCATTTTTTCCTCTCTCCTTTGACTTTCCACTTCAGCAAGCGAAGTTTAACAGAATCAATTTCTCTATGTGCTCAGTAAAATTCTCACCGGGAGCCACTGCTCCATAGGCTTCTTTTAGTTATTTATTGCCTGCCTCCTGCATATGTTAAGAGATGTGCTACCAGCTTAGAAAACAATTAATCCTATTACTGTTTGGAACATGCATGTTGAAGAAACAGTAGTAGCACCAAGGTTAACTATGCAGAAAGACGCAAACGAAAAAAAAATTAGTTCCAGTTTGTGGAAATACTCCACCTCATGCACAGCACTGTTGCTGATATTTTGACTTCCCAAAGTTTGGATGTTTACACAAAACATGATGTATTTGGGTTACAGCCAGACCATGAGCTACAAGCCAGAGCTACAACATCCTCTCCCTGGAGAAACCCTCCCTGAACTGAGCACATTCCTGCTACTCATTATCATTCTAATTCATCTACAGTTGTTAAAAGCAGTATTTTTTCCTAAACTCAGTCATTTTGAATCCAAGTGTCTTTCACTTCCACTGACCTGTTAACAGAAAAGATTGTATGTGAAGATGAAGACAGGTCTCAGTGTGACAATTTGGATGACATAGGTCTGCCTGAGCTCACCCTGACCAAGCATGTTGGTGCTGCCACAGCTACTGCCTTTCAGAGGACATAAAGAAATCTCAACCCCCGGGGCCAGGCAAGATCCCTAAACACTTTGCACTCAGGCAGCAGCATTAGTAGCATGCCCTGGCCAAGTTCCACACTGCTGTCAGAGACCTGACCACTCACCAGCCACACGCTGCACAGGGCACCTGCACCCGAAAGACAGCATGCTTTGAAAGATAAAATCTGTGTTCAAAGCACAAGGGCCATCAAACTCTGAGGGGATGCTGTTGTACAGCAATACCCAGAACAAGCTGCTACAGACTCAGCACAGAGCTATGAGAGACACCTGTGTGTGTTGCCAGCAGTGTCAGCAAGTGACCTCCCTGCCCCAGAGAAAGACAAACATCAAGTGTTTGGTGGACGTGTGAGGCAAAGACCTGGCTCTTGCTCCT
Organism: Cyanoderma ruficeps; assembly: GCA_008694505.1. NCBI lineage: Eukaryota > Metazoa > Chordata > Aves > Passeriformes > Timaliidae > Cyanoderma > Cyanoderma ruficeps. The sequence continues at coordinate 4,367,205 of VZDJ01000056.1, read as the reverse complement.
CTGGTGTATTGTGCTTTCAAGTTTGCAGAGACAATGAGACTGTGACCATGTTTCACTCAGTCTCACTAAATCAATTTATCTGCAGGTTAAATCGATTCATATCTCTTTGTCATCATTTCTACATCTAAAAAATGGGGATAGAATCAGTCGCCTTCCTCTTCAGCAAAGCATTGTGGGACCATGATGAGCATGATGTGAGAACTCAAGTTTATTATACAGTGGCAGTAATATTATGCCACAAATCTAACTCCAAATGAAGGCAGTGGTGCTGTGAAAAATTTCAGAAATCACAATTTTGTACTCAATCAAGACAAAACAATATATCAAATGTGGGAATCCCTTTCCCCTCTTGGGCTCCACAGCACGGGTTTCTGCTGGTGGATTCCTGTACCACACAGAAGCAAGTCCCTCCAGCTCCCTCCAGGAGCAACAACCTATCTGGGCAAAGGGACACCTGTGGGGACTCCAGCTCCAGCTGAGGGACCCTGTGACAGCCCACGGTGCAATGGCCAGAAAAAAACCAAATGTCTTTGTCAAATTTGCCAGACTTGAAGCCAATTCACATTGAACTTTTCCGCAGAAAACCTCATATTCCCCTTTGACCACTTCCAGTGAGAAGCCAGTGTACAGAACACCTTTCATCTGCTCTGGTCCAGGTTGTCACACTCTCTACATGTCTGGGCATCCATCCTTCTTGAATTTGTCTGCCTTCCTCTGACCTTCAAGTCCAGGACATCTCTTATTTTTCCCCCCTGCTTGTTGGGGTGGCAATATCCATCCACACTCCAAATCCTCTCCTTCTTGCAAGAGAAGTGAGTTATTCCTGTGCAGTCCAACACGTCTCTGAAGGAGACTCCTGGGCTGTAGTTTCCTGGGTGAAAGCACTGCTCTATCTTCTGATTGCTGCTCTCACACCTGGATTACTTAAAATTTCCTAGGCAGACTAGTACCCCTCTAGCACACCCTTCCTGCTCTGGGCAGAATCACAAGTATTCTCTCTGATATTCTTCACCATCCCTCTCTCTATTCCCTCAACCTACCTCCTGCTATTTTGCCCATGTTTGTAAAGAGCTTTTGTCCCCAGCCCCAGCTCTCAGTCCCTTGGGAGCAGGGAATTCAGCAGCCCTTCAGTTGTCAGGCACACCAGTGACGCACGTTCTGCCACTCACTCACACAGCCCAAAAGAGAGCCTGGCCCCCCATAGCTGGAGGCTTCCCCTCTCCCTGCACATGAAGCAGGGGCAAGCAGCTTCTCCTTTGCAGCTCAGGCTCCAGGGGAAATGTTTTCAGTACTAAAACCTAATTCTGTCTAAACATCAGAAGCCAGAAAGCAGTGAAACAGAAATTTAAAAATAATGAAACAGCTTGGTAACGCAATTCTCCACCCTCAAGTCCTCCAAAACAGCAATTCACTGCTTGAATTATGAACAGAAGTGATTGCTGAGCAAATCTGACCACTGCTACCAGAAAGGGAAATAAAACCTCTCTCTAGTTTTACCTTCAGCTCTTGACAGTACCAGAAAATTCAGGTGAACAACAGGAAAAAGCAATACAGGACAGCAAAGGGGAAGATCCCCCAGCTAGGAACATCATTGCCCAAATTCTACCTTAGTTTCAAGCTTCACTTCTGGGCATTTGTCATTTTGACTCTCTTTAATAATTGCTAATATTTACAAGTCTCCTGTTGATTCTGTTTATTTATCAGTAAATTCTATACATAGCTCTTATCCTAAGTAAAAAGATTATTAAAGTCAATGGGAGTTTTTCTATGGGCTTTTAATCTTATTCCCTAATTGCAAATAAAAACAATCTGTGCAAGCCAAATTCAACAAAGCACCATTAGAACATTTACAGGACAGTTTTACTTGAGAATTTCTATTGTGTCCATCGCTGCTGCGCTGACAGAACATCAGACATGAAATGAGAGTTTCCCATAGTAAGGGATTGCTCTAGAAACACAACATTTTACTTCTGCTTTGGCAGGACCAGGACCAAACTCCACAACAAATACTACAAACCAGCAGCTGATACAGGCAGCCAACACCATCAACAGATGTGCTTTCACTGCTTGGGGGCCCGGATTTGGCCAGGCATTTTCACATCCACCAAATGGAGTGGTCTGTCCCTGCTGCTGTTCCCTGTAAAGCTGATTCTCCATCCAGTCATGTACACCACTTTATGAGGAATATCTTCCATTTATACGTGGAGCTTTATTAGCTCTGTTACAGGGACTTCTGTCACCCTGTGAAACCTGCCTGGCACCAAGCTCCCACTGATGATTTTCTGGGTGGGTTACTACAGATAGAAGAATACTGCCAATACTCAGTGCAACTTTCGAAGCATTATTAAAGCAATATTTTTTATATTATTACCTAGGTCTAATACTGTTTTGAATTTGCAGTTTTGGAGTTCATTTTAAAGCACTTAATTATACTTTGAGAAGAAATGGTCTTATAGTACAAGTCATTTTCTCAAGTACACTCGAAGAAAGGATAGTCCATGGCTCAGTAAATACAACAGTCTGAAAAGTTATGAGCTATCAGACTAAGCTGAATTGACTTACTGATATTACCTGCAATGAATGAGTTTTAGATAGCCTCTCATAAATAGGCAGCTACAGAGCCTATGATTTTATGGATGTCTTGTACTTATCAATATATATGAGAAATGATGCTGTCAGGCTTTCGAGGGGATACTAGGTGAACCACACCACTGTCAATTTAATTTTTATGATTAAATATTTGGTGCTGTTAAAGGTTATTTAACATTTAATATAGCTGCTCTTCTACATAGCTGATAACTGTCATCTTTACATAATGCTGAAGCTGAAAATGGATGGGAAAGGCATATTTTTTAGAAGGTACCAATTTTTTTTTCCAATTTACTGTTAGATGTGTTCCAGTAATAGAATAATATTAGGTGAGTTTAAAAGGTTTTCAATATTCAGATGTACAAAAATTTAGTTTTAATGACAGCTGCAGCTGAGCTCAACATTTGATACAGAAGTTCCTGAATTTCCCTCTGTGGTAGAAAAGCCATTCCCAGGTTGTGTTGGGGGATGGCAGCTCATCCCACAGCAGGATCTTCAGGGCTCATATCCAGGCTTATCAGTTTTTATATCTTTAAGAGAGATGTCATCAATTTAAACATCACATTCCTGTTTGATTTTTTTTTTCTTGTTAAGGTTAGTGTAGCTGAGAGAAATGAAAGATAACACTATTTTTATGTGTTTTGCAGAAACCATACTTTGTGCAGTGACAGAATTCTGCCTGGGCAGGCACATGGTCCCCACACAACCACCCAATATTTAACGAGTTAAAGAGAAAAATGAAAGTATCCCCAGGCTCTACTGAGTGCTTGGTAAGACAACTCGGATGTGTAAAGGTGGGTACACAGGTATAGTTTCCAGAGGTCTTGCATACAACAGCACACACACACACACACTCTCACACACACTCTCACAAAAAAAAANAAAAAAAAAAAAAGCACAAGCAAAAGATCAAAAGATGACAATTCTTAGTACCAAAGAAATTATCAGTAAACTGCACAGACTTAATGGAAAGATTTGGTGCTTACATCACTCTCCACTACTTTATTTTCTTTCAACAGCTGAGCACATTAGCTGTGTTTCCTAAGCACAGTCCAAAGCTATTCATTGTTTCTTCTGCACCCACACATCAAAAAGCTGCAATTTTAAAAACACCTAGAGGCAGAAAACCTTTCTATAATTAAAAATAAAACCAAAATGTATAAACAAAACCAACCACACAACTAGAGTACAGAACAGGTCTGTTCAGGTCTTGATCCCAATTACATTTTCTGTCAAGTGGATCCCTTTGTGGAACTGAGACTGTATTTTCTTCAGTAACACTTACTACAGTACACTTACAAAGAAATCTTTATTGCTTTTCAGTGATGGAATTTTATTTTTTCTGTAATAAAAGCCTTTATGTGGACTTCCCTTACTGAAGCACTAAAGTAAAAGTGCAAGCCTTTCTAATCTCCAAAAGGTATCACTCGGTTTTGCTACAGCTTAGGGTCTTTGAAAATACTGTCCTGTGTCCTGGCTCAGGTCCCACCAGCTGGTTTTGGGCTTCACCAAGGCATCCCAAAGACAGACAGAAATCATTGTTTTGCAGGTTGCAATGTCTTTCCTGTAACAACACTCAGTAATTGTGATGATGCCCCCAAACAACGGAGAAACCAGAGCGAAGTATCACTTACCACTAACGTCACTTATCAGTGACATTAAAAATGCGCCTGGGGGCTGTTGTAGAAAAACACATGAACAGCAAAGCACCGATGCTCTGAGGGTCAGTGCAGAGAGCCCTGGGCATCACCTGCTCCTGCAGAAACAGGGACAGCTCTGTTCAACCATTGTGCTGCCCAGGCAGACAGGTTTTGCCTGGTGCAGGGTAAGGAGGGTGGGTGTGCGGGGCAGGAGCTGCTGCACAGCCCTTCCTGCTCGAGCACGCACCCGCCCAGGGCAGCCGTGGCCCTGAGCATGTTGATCAGGCTGCTTTCATGCACTCCACACTTCACAGCTATGAGAATTAACAATGTAAACTAAAATATCAAGCCAAAAATGTGGTGCAAGCACATATGCACGAGTTTGTGCCCAAAACACCAGCTTTGAGTGGTGCTGTCTCACAGATGGGGGAGCGTTCATCATTTCATCTCCTTTGATATAAAACAGTTAAAGAAATCAAATTTTAGCTACTCTGAACTGCAATGATCATGTGTAACCTCTTCATATATAATTTTAGAGTCGAGCAGTCTCTGAACTTGTGGATCATTGAATTAAGGAATTTTTTTTCATTTTTCAAATGAAATTTCTAATATGCCTAGTGTTCCCATTCAGTGCAGCAGAGCAAATTCAGATATTAAATTAAATAAACACGGTTTCAGATATTCAAATTAAGTTTCTACATCCCCTAGTGCAGTATATTTCATTATTTCAGGTCAAACCTGCAAAATAAATAGGGCAGAAATACAGATTTCCATATTATAAAAAGAAATGAGAAATTTTTAGCAAAAATTCTCCAGCACTTGAAAGGCCTCTTCTATCTCTTTGCAACAGAAGTAGGAAGGGCAGAAAATTATGACACAGTAATTATTATGATGGATGTTGAGCCAGTCCTTTATATTAGATACACTGCTTGTGCAGAAACCAGCACTACAGATTGCATACTTCACTAAGCAGGACACTCAAGATTATAATGGGCAATACAGATTAACAACATTAGGTTAAAGCAGGATAATTCTTCTTCTTTCTCATTTCTATTCCTTTCCCATGGAACAGCTTCTGCTTCACATTTCTGTGCTCCTTGCTCCCAAGCCTTAATCTACACATCAAGCAGGCATTTTTCCATTTCAGCAGGTACAAATCTTCAGTAACTGGATGGAAATTTATAAAATTGCACTGGTGTAAAATTCAGCTATGACTTAACCTGTCTGTTCTGAATTAAAGGTGATGATGTGTTTGCTTTTGCCATCTCATGCAAACAGCAGAAAAGATTAATCTTATTCAAAAGCAGCATGAGAATTTAAGAGAAAGACTTGTCTTGGCACAGTGTAAATAATCAGCTTGGTGTTATAAAAGGGTTGATTTATAATTTTAGCAACTATCTCAGTGTCTATGAAACCAGAGCAGTATAACACTTCTAACACAGGTAGGAGCTGAACACTGTCCTATGCTCATCCCTCAGATTTGGGTTTGCCACCAAGAAAAAGCCAAACTGTGCCTCAGTAATGATTCTTCCCTGATGTAGCCTCCCTCCTGATGTTCAAGAGGAATCAGCTAAATACCTTGGAGAGCTCTGACTCGGATCTTTGTCCCAGCATTACTGGCACCAACTCACCCTGGGTCCTCAGCCTGCATGCAGCCAGGCAGCCCTGCAGAGCTGCAGCAGCCCAGAGCTGAGCAGGGCTACCTGCACACAGCACCTACCCAGCCCCTCTTCTCCTTGGCCCTGGGTCAGCACAGCTGCACTGTGAGTATTCTCCAAGTGGGTTAACAAACTTGAAGATAAATTAGCCTGCAGACTCATGGTGACACCAGGGACAGCAAAGCAGATGTGACTTCCATTCCTTTGATCCTAATTCATTCCCTTGTCTGGTGACTCAGCATTTCAGGTGCTAAAGTTTACCCAGGAAAGGTCTAAGGTGTCATAGGTGCTGGATGGGTACAGCTCCTACTCATTTCCAGCCAGTCACAGGGACACTGAGCAGCTCTGCTCTCCTTTCCACATGATAATGCAGCGACTGCACTTTGCTTTTAAGCCTTATGTTACAGCCACTCTCTGTCATGACCAAGACGTAAAAAAAGATACAGAAGTCCTCAGCACATCACACATTCATTCCCAGGCACACAGAACAGTTCACACAATGGCAGGCTGCCTTCTATTTTATTGTGCCAAGCAATTGCCCATGCCTCTCTCCACAGGTCATTCCAGGCAGAGTATGGACAAAGCCAGAACATGGCTGGGGTTCTTAATGAATTTTTGCACTCCCTTGTGCCTCCTCAGGGAGTCCTGTGCATGGGATGCCAAGGCTGCCTTGCTCAGCAGGCTGTAGCTCCTGGCAGGGCTTCAAGCCCTTTGCATTCCCACTGCTTGCTCTACACCGATTCCTGAAGGACCACTTTGCCATGTGTCAGTGACCCCTCCCAGCATGTACAGGACTGCATTCCAGTCTGGCTCATGAGGAGAGATCTTAAATGTTTAATGTTAGCTGCAGTGGAGAAATGCTGTAAACATTCCTGTAATTGGTCTGCTTTAAAAAATTGATTTTGTGTGAAACAGCGAAGGAAGTTCACACTGCACTTTGTGGCTCCAGGAGTGTTTGTAAGGCCTAAGAGGTAAAATCAGAGGGAAGGAATTGTCTTGGCAGCACTTCTCTTTCATCATGATTTGGAAGCAAATGTGCCTGTCTGCAGCTGTGTGCATGGTGCTGCCCTCAGCCAGAGCCATCAGGGGAGGCAAGAGAAGCTACACTGAGCTTCTGGAGCAGCTTACAGGCCTTTCCTGTTTCTCCTGTGCTCAGCTCAGTGCTGCAGGATGGACAGAAAGGCAACAAACATCTGCAGACGGGGAAAAGTGAAGCACGAGCATAAAAAAGGGAACTCTGAGACTCAAGTGACAAAGACTGAAAGGACTGGAGATTACTTGTGCTGTGCCTTATCAGTCCTAAGGACTGGTGATAGCAGAGATAATACAAAAACAAGCTTACTGTGAATTTATGAATTGGTAAGTCACTTTGTTGTAACAGCCCTCAGTAAATCACTGTTTGTTCCTGCACTTCTGTAATGCCTTCTGTTATGCATTCCCTACCTGCTCTCTGACTTTATCTCAGTTTGCTTCTTATTTGTCAGACAAAGAATTCAAGATTTCTCCTAAATCACCTTAGCAAAACTGACATTTTCACTCCTCTTCATTTGTAGAAAAATGAGGGGGAAAGTGGTTCATTGTTTCAAGTCCTCATTCATCTAGCTGCAATTCCTGCCAAGTTGGGTTAGTCATTTTCTTACACAGAAAACAGGTGGGCACTGCTGGATCTCTGGGTCAGAGATGAGGAATGGCTCAGTGGGCATGGCCTGAACACACAGGAATGCATTGGTCAGCTCCTGGCTCTTCTGGTCAGTTTTTTAGTAAAGACACGGAGCCTCCTCCCTCTGCTCACAGACGGTGAGCAGTGAAGGTATTTCCCTGTAATCAGCCACTCAGTATTTCAGCTCCTGTCCTTCCAGGGAGATCATTCCCTATTTACAGTAGGACTTTCTACTCCTGTGAATACATACACTTTGTCTTTGATCCTGTCCAGCTTGGAGCATCTCAGTGCTATCAACCAGAGGCCTGAATGTCCCTCTACTTTCCAGGATATACCAGCCTGGAGTGGGTATTACCTCATTGTTCTGTTCATTTTGGTATGCAGGATTTCTCCATGGTATTATCACCATGACATGGAAGAGTTTTCTTTTTTATAGGGGGTTATGCTATATCCCTTTTCTATCCTTTCAACACTGGCAGCATCACCTATATCTCTGTAGAAAAAAAACAAAACAAAACCACAAAAACTACCCATCCTCTTCACTAAAGAGTTTGTGCTGTGTTTCCACTCATTCCCTATGTGTGCCTGTCACCTTCTCTTATTACTTACGCAAGGAAATAATTTGTCCTGTCAGAAGTTCTGTTGCTCCTTTAATAAGGAGTAATTACATATGGAAATAAACAATCTCTCTATTTTCCTCCAGGCACAGAGATTGATCGGTTTATACTTTAGCTGCATGTACAAGACTGTTGCCTGCATGTGTGCAAAGGAGCAGGTGTGTGTGCAAAAGCAAGGGAAAGAAGGAAATTAATGAGGGAAACACTGCTTAAAGAAATCAGATTTGCATTTAGATTGATTTCTGTCCTGAAGCCAGATTAGTGTAACTTCAGTAAGACTAGGGTTGCCAGAAGTGACTTATGAGGTTGTGCACACGATCTGAGGCAATCCCATGGCTTCCACAATCACCAAAAAACCCCCAAACCCCAAACAAATAAAAACAAACAAACAAACAAACAAACACCAAAAAAGCTGTTCTGATCGTTGGCTTTACAACCCAAAATACTCTGTTCAAAAGTCATAATTCAAACTTCATGCTAGCCGAGTTCTTAAGTGTACAAAGAACAACCTCGCAAACACAAAGCATTGCCTTGAAAGGAGAGAACTAGTCACATCGACCAGGCATGTGAAGACAGTCTTCCCAAAATTAAATCCGTTCTGATATCTCAAGGAGATATTAAATAAATAAAAAGTCTCAATTAAAAGGAATAGGATATTTTGTAAGATAATATTATGCATGCCATATTATGACTTACTACTGACACATCACAAAAAAATAAGTTGCAACATCCCCTCAATTTCTAAAATGATATTTTAACTTACACTTCTGAGAAAGTTTCGGGAGGAACACATACACTGAAATTAAAACATTTTCTGAAAAATAAACTCACAAGATCAATTCATTGCTACTTCCTATATAGTAGGAATTCAATAACAGCCATAGTCCAGCCTTGCCTGGTGTAATATATCAAAGAAAATGCTCTGGCTTTTAGCAATCATTGTCTTCAAGCTGTTTTTCCCCTCGGAGGTTATTAAACCTTCAGGCACTATTAAGTCTCTTACAATGACCCTTTTGTTGTCAGAGGATGGGGCATTCCATAAGGAAATGTAATACTTAGGATGAGTAGTCATATTCTTCGACTATAGGTCAAGAATATTCAAGAGAATTTGTAATTTAAGCTGCTGAAGAAAGGAATAATTAAGTGGCCCAAGGATTCTTGTGCTGCTGCAGAAAAAGGCCTTTTCCTGTTGGATTTCTTGGTTTTCATCACTGCTTGCTGCAGGGATTAGGGTAAGCTCTTTTCATTTACAAGTAGAGTTGCTCAGGAAAAGAGGAGCTTTCTTTCCTTTTCTTAGATAAAAGCCCAAACTTTGTGTGCTTTTAAATAGAATTCTAGAGAAAACACCTCCCAGATTTCTCCACACAAGAAGCAGCCAGTACACGTGTGTCTCTCCTCTCCAAGATATGTTTCAAACATTCCCTACTTTCCATAAAAGGTGAGCGATATAAGCACACTAGACTAAAGTAATGAATAGTAATAAATACATCCTGCAGCTGGGTGTGGGAACAGCGGACAACTCTTGAAGAAGAGTTGGTAGTGATGGTGAGCTAGGGGATCAGAAGACCAAGAGGGACAGGAGGAAAATCCGGGAGGCAAAACTAAACCTACAAGGATGCTGGAGGCCCCAGAAAAGCTGCTTGTCCTAGATGCAAGATCAGAGAGAGCAAACAGCCAACATGTAGTTGAGAAAAATACTTGGGATGAATGTGTTTATTCTAGAAAATTCCTCTGAGCTGAAATGGTGAAGGTGCGTAGGAGGCTCAGCAGCAATATTCTTTACAATGTAACTGAGTGATGCCACTGGGAAGATTGGAGCTGCAGTAATGCTTAACTCTAAAAACAAGAGCTGCCTAAAAATGATTATTATTAGGAAACTAAGAAACTGCAGATAAAAAGGCAAGGCATTTATGGGAGGCATGGGAACTATTTACAAAATCATAGGAGGTGTTCAGAAGAAATACTTGCTACTTACTCTTTCAAAATATCAAATATATTGATGATGTGGTCAAACAGGATATAAAAAAGGAAACAGGCTAATAATAAGAGGTCCTTGTTTAAAAGTTCAACTCAGAAACATTAGACAGGAAGTTTAAGAAGGTAGGCAAAAATGCATCAAATGAACAAAAAAAAAATCAACATGCCAAAATTAAAAAAGTAAAAAAGTATTTACAAAAGTATTTACAAAAAGTTAATAGTAAAAATTTTTTCAATCCACAACTCAAAAAGGAATCCTACCGAAGAATTTGAAGGGCTGATAAGAAATTGAGCTATAAAGAAAGATTGAAAGAAAATAAAACCACTGCAAAAAAAATTTTAAAAAGTGGAGGGAGAAAAATCCAGCCATGACTGCATTCTTTGCATCAGCTTTCTTGATGGAAGAGATTAAGGATGTTCTGATATCAGAGTGGGTTTTTGTGGGGTTTTGTCAGTTTTTTTTTTCCTTTTCTGCACAGGAAATATGTCTGAGAAATTGTGTCAAACTGAAATGTCAGTAAGAGACTTTTCAGAATAAATGAATAAAATTACTAGCAACAAGTTACCAGCACCAACACAGAACTGGATGTGAAATTGCCAAAGCGCTTTCTGTGGCACGTACCCTATCGTTTATGTTCACTTGAGTATTAAAGACAGGAAGAAATGAAAGAAATGACAGCAATTTTTAACAGGCTTTTCAGAAGACTGAAAGATCTAGGTCCATTTAATCTGACTGGTTGGCTAAAACTGCAACAAAGAAATAAACAGGCACTTAAATAAATACAGTGCTCTGAGAATGCACCAACATGGCTGTTGAAAGACATCTCGGCTCAGAAATAAACTGGAGGAATGACCAAGGTGAACTATTTCACCTCTGCTTCAGAAAAGCTGACCCAAATATGGATCATATTCCTCATAGAAAGCTCTTCAAGAGCTTCAGATGTCCCGTGATGAGACATGGTGACATTCTGAGCCCACTAACAGGGCCAGAGGCAGCAAACTCAGCATAGGAAGGAGCCATCTGTCCCATGGGATCTGCTCGCTGCATTCACCACTGACAGGAAAACTGATGGGAACCCTTGAGCAATCAATTTTACTGAATGTACAAAACTGGTGCAGATACCTCACAGACAATTTAGGTTCTGAGTATCTCATACATAAAATAATGGGGCAATAAAATGGCAGATGAAACTCAATGTCAAGGCAGGAAAGTCTTTAAGAGGAAACACAAGCATATCTGTACAGGCACATTGAATATCTCCAGCTCACCATCCTGAAATGTCTTGTCTTTGCCATTCACTGCAGGAAAAATGAAAGAATGATAAATCAAATACTTCTGATTTTGAAAAAAATATTAACTTGTGTGTGTTCATCATCCAAGTCACACAGCAGATAAAAAACATGGAAAACAGCCCGTCAAAATGAAGACAGAAACTCTTTCTTAGAAGTGAAAGTGAACAGATCCTATTATGGTTTGGTCAGAATTAAACTCCAAGAAACCACCAACACTGAACTATGACAATCAGGTTCTTCAGCTGCTTCATATAGCAAACAACAGCTCTCTCTTTGCTCTGGAGAAATCACAGCCTCCATTGTACCGCCTTTTTCAATCTCAACCCAGGCTCTGTTTTGTAATGTATGACCGGTCTTATTTGAGAGACACAGTCATATTTGGTGTCTTCAGCTTGTGATTTTTTTCCTTCACTTTGTACAGGTCACTCCCAGAGTAATTCTCTCTTACGTGAGCAGGGAGTCAAATACCGCAGAACAAATTCTACTGAGCTCCCAAGGAGCAGGACCCACATGGAAGAGTGGGGGTACAGTGCATCCCTGCTGGAAAAGCTGCTTATCTTGATGAGCTCTAAGGACAATGATCAAATCGCATAGCAAACCTGGAATACACAAGAATAATTCAGTCTTGAGATTCTTATCACAGCCTTTCCAACAGCACTGGAATTTAAGTACTATTTTGAGTGCCCTAGCTCAATTCACTGAAGGGAGCTCCAAAACCAGCATTTCAAAAGGTCCTGAGTTCCATGCAATGCTCTGCAATCCATAGCAAAACCAAGATATATTACCTGAAATATATCCTCTTAAATAATTTACCACAAGTTAGAAAAGATGAAGAGCTGTCCAGGCAAATTGTTTCCTTTTACTCTCTTCTAGATGCAAAAGCAGAAGCACAAACCTTTCCATTTGCATTTTCAAGGTTTTCAAGCTGAAAAGTTGTGCTATATTACACAGACTTGATGAAATGCTCCTAATTCGAGTAGCAAGTAATAATGAATATATGCTGGAGTTTTAACTCAGTTTGGATTAAGCATCCCTTCATCTTTTACTATTAATTATGTTTATCACTGACTGTCAGCTTCGTGTCAAATTGTTACAGGTACGTACATCATGAATTGTCTAAAAAGCAGATAAACACAAGGTCTGTGGAATTATACTTCCCAAGAATACAGCGTATTAGTCTAACTTAATATTTTGCCTCAGTTAATTTCATTTCAAAATGGAAAAACACCTTTTATTGCTCTGAGATTTCAAAGGTTTCTACCCTCCTCCTGTGTACAGGAATTGTTTTTGCAAAAAGCAAAATCTGTTCTTAAATAGCAGCTATAGAAACCAGCTCCTTTCAGTGAATAGGCTTAACCTGTTTGTTTCCTTCCTTCCTAGGACTTCAAGGTACACCTCTTGACCCCAGTCTTGACTTTCACCCTGTGCTGTCTGTGTGAAAGTGATCAATGAAAAACATGTTAAGGAGATGGAAGGGACTTGTCTTGCTCAACCTGAAATACTTGTTGGGGGATTTCTCCAAAATTCATTTTGGATTGATCCAGAGCATTTCATTTGACCAAAAGAAAATCATCCTAGCTTCACTGTATGGATTATTTAATTTATTTTTTTTTTAACCTTGAAATTCAGGTCACACTTTTTCATGAGAAATGATTCTTTGTAACAGGTTGAAAAGTTTTTCTTGATGCAGTGTGGCTGTACAATGCCAAAGTGAAACGTTTCATTTGATTACTGTGGGGAAGAGTACATGAGGGTGCTGCACTGGGGTGAGGCTCGGGCCACATCACAGGTCTGAGCCCCCATCGTGGGCTTGGCAGTTCCTGCAGGAGGAGAGAGGGCTTCAGCCACCTGTGAAAGAGAGTCTTGACATATTCTAAGTTTCTGTTCCTGTTTTATTTTGAGTTACTGAGAGAACTCCATCTAAATTTGTAAATGGCATATATCACACCATCAAAATCTTGATTTCTCAGCACACACACACTTCACCAAAATAGCACCAGTTCCTTCCATACTTTCTGGATACATGAAGAGGACACACCTGAAACAAGTTTTCACTCCATAGTTTTGCATCCCAGTGAACCCCCACTCCTCCCCAGGCACTCTGCTCATCAGCTTTTTCCTGGGACACGTCCCTGCTGGACCTTGGAGTGGGGTCCCTGAGGGCTTGAGCAGCCACAGTTCTCAGCTGCCTGAGTTTACCCACGCATTTCCATCCACGAAACCTTTCACAAGCTACAGCAGTTGGAAGTACTTCATATACACAGTCCCAAAATTTTATATCCTTCACTGTGTACCACCACAATTACAAATCCCAGGAGATACAGCAGCACCTCTCACTGACACGCCAAATTGCAGCCAATTCACATAGCATATTAATAATGTTGAAAAATTTAAGTACTATGGAGAAAACCAATCCTTTCTCTAACCAAAACACTGTCCTAATTCTTCAGCAGAAAGCCACATTCTGTGGCAATGATTTGAGTTTGTCTCTGTTTCCATCCATTTATACCTAGGCAGCTGTGAATCAAGGAGTTAGAGCCCACTTATTCCCTCATGTCTCCAAGTGTTTTTAATAAGTAATTTCAGCCAAGAAAAGGATCTAGGTTTGCATGTTTACATTTTTTCTGCTCTCAGCTCTGACCCCTCTTTTGAATCTGATTCACAAATGACAGCCCTGCAGAAAGTGCTTTTAACACAGTGCAGCAATAAATTATGAAAAAACAGATTTACAATCTAATCTCCGCATGTGCAGTGATGTGTATTAAATAAATTGTTAACATCAGAAACCTCTGTAAATTTGGTGTATGACTAAGAAACTATAATCCATATTATCAAAAACAAAAGTTGTGGTTTTCTTCTCAGTCCCACTACTTAGATAAACTGGGAGCAGTCTTATTGTAAGAAAATATTATTTTCCTAGCATGCTCTTCATTAGTTCAAAGCAGCAACAGTCCACTAAATAAAAAAGGGTGGGTTTTTTTTATTTTTCTGACTAGTATCTAGTCTTTAGTCATTAGCTAGCAAAATGTTTACTCCTATAAAAATATCCATTTCCTAGGGATTGTTAATTACACTTCATTGAGAAACAATCAGTTACTTAGTTGAGTTACCCACCCCTTTAGAAAATTAAAAGCTGAGATATTCATTTTTGCAGTGAATATCTATCCAGTAATTACCATATTTACTTTTCATTTATGGGGGAATAATCTGTTTTAATTAAGCCTAACTGAAGAACTTTTATCAGATGTAATTATCCCTTTCGATAAATATGTCTCTAGTAATTACAGTTAACCATGGGATTTATAGCTCTTAAGTCATTTGGTGGGAAACATAATAAATCTTTAGTAATACATGCTAAATTACTATAAATTAATTCAGATCATTAACATAATAAACAAATTAGGAAAATTTCACTTAATTAGTTTGGGTGGTTAACTCAAAATCCCTTGTAAAGCTTCATAGTAATCAAAATTTTACCAGTATTTTTAGAGATAAATTTTTTGTAACAAACCTCTTTGAATATTTACACAGGAAATTAGATAACTGCTGGAACCCAGAAGGCACATATTCCTTTTAGATCATAGAGCCTTTAGGAACTGATGTTGGGTAACATTTTAAATGCAGTTAATTGTGCCTCACAGGTTTTTAGGTCTATACCATTGCATAGTGAAGAACCTGCATGGTGGCAAAGTAAGATTTTAGAAGTAATGTACTTCCTCTCTCCTTCCCTTTGCTCATTTTTGTGAGTCCTCAAAAAGGCAGGTACAGGGAAAGGTAACAGCTGAACACTCAGTGACAAGGAACAGGGGATTCCACAAGGAAAACAAAGCAGCTTGAGCAGGCAGGGGTAGGTGGCCAGCCTGGATTAACCCAATGCATCAGGAGCGATGCAGCAGGGCATCAGAACTGAACTGACAACCTAAAGGACAGCCCTGCAGCCTCTCACTGAGGCACATCCCAACCTGCACTGTCAGTCCAGTAACTGCAGCTGTCTCCTTGCAAATTCTTATTCCCTGTTCCATGCCCAGACAGCACAAGAACAGTGGGGCAGGGACCTGACATCAGGCACGTGAGGTAGTGGCTCCCAGAAATCCCTTTGCCATCTTCTTCTTGAACTGAGCTGGCAGTGTATCCGCCAAAGGCTTTCCTGAGTGGATCCTGTTACATGAGCATTGCTCCCCTCCTCTGCATAGACTGGGGAGACAAACTACAGAATGTCAGTGTGCTGGCACACAGTTTACAGCTCCTGCTGACAAACACACCATCCCAGCAGTGCTTCCACCTCCTGCTAGTTAGAGATAAGTCTTGGGCTTAGTTCAGCCAAGTCAAAACCCATCTCTATATCAAAACCCCTCATCAGATTACATGGTCAAGGTGAGGAATACAGATGAACACAGATGAGCCTTTTAGTCGTGAACTTTTGGAGTTTAATCTTCTTAGATAAACTCTGACAAGCAAAGAGCTTTCCTGCAGGCAAAATATCCTTCATAAATGGAGAACAAAGCAATCACCAAAACTTACTATTAAAAGAACATTTAAAATCCTTTTCTCCCCGAAGCATCATTGGATCTTTCTGGTGGGAATGCCCCCTTTATTCCATGCCGTCCTACTTTGCTGTGGTGACCTGAAAGGGACAGGGGGCATTTGGCTCAGGCTGGCTGGTTTTTTCTGCTCTTTAAGTTACAGCCTGTATAGGTGAAGGACATAGGAGAGAAAAACTTTCCATGTCCTGGCTTCAGGTCTCAGACAATTCCCTGCATATAAAGAAAAATGAGAAAATCAGTTTGGGGGATCTCAATTTTTATGTACCAATTTTGGTCTTAGCATTTTCCCTACTTTTTCCCTGCCTAGCAACACTCTTTTGGCTCCTTGTAAGGACCTTTTCTTCTGGCCTCCATGGGTGGTTCTGCCCATAGTGATCCAGAGCCCATAGAATATCTCCTCTGCCTCTCCTTGCTCCAGGCCCAGGAGGGGAGCAGGCAGGAAGGAAAGAAATCACAAGGTTGTCACAGAAGCTCTCAGGAACACAGGACAGCAAAAGGAAAAAGAAAGAAAATCAAAGTCATTATTTCTAACAGGCCTTTGTTTCACTCAGGAGCCCTGACAGGACTCAGCAGCCCTTCTCCACATCAGTATGGAGGCTGGAGAAACTGGTCAGTTGACAGGCAGTAGTGTTTAAGCTGTCCTAAGATAGAAGAGTGCATGACAGAACCCTCAGGGGAGGCAGAGCAGATCCTCCCTTCCCTGAAAGCACTGACTTTCAGGGTTCAAACTCTTTAGAAAAAATTCCATCCTACATCTGACAGAATACCCAGGACTAGGGCAATACAAAGCATGCATCATGCACAGAGTTGGAGCTGTCCATCTACAAATGAATGGATTTCACCCTGAACTTAACCTTTTAATACATCAGAAATTGTGCATTTTCATGCTTTATTTTCTAAAGATGGATGGTGCAGATGTTTTATTTGACTTAGTGCTAGGAAACTCGAAATCCTATTTGTATTTCCAAACTGCCATGTTAACTTTCCTCCCATTTTTACTTAACTCATTTTTTACCTTAGTCATATTAATGGTTATATAATAATATTAGACAACGTTTGCTAACCATTAACTCCAAAAATAATGGTTGTGCTAAATCAGAGCTAATTAGTGTGTCACAAACTCCAGTCCTAGCACAGGATGATGACTGAATGAAAAGAATGTAATGTCACTTCACCAAGAATTACATATACAATTTTAAGAGGTATTTTAAATATTTTTCTTAATAGCTGTCAGCAGAAACGATGGGATGTGATTCTCTAGAGAGCATTGCTCTTTACTAAGTACAGGCAAGTGAGTCATCACCAGCCCTACAGTGGCTGCAGAAAACAGATTTAATATTAATTTATGAATAGCTGAACTTTTTCTCTTTAACATCTAACAGTGAATTATGCTCTAAAGCCTTTATATTTCACTGCACATCAGCAGGGTTGTCAGGAGCAAAAGATCAGGATAACATAATTCTTATGGCTTGTTCTCACGCACCCCTCATTTACTCCTGAAGCAGCCTGAATCATCCTGAAAGTAAGATACATGGGGTGGCAAAATTTAAATGTGAAAGGAGTTGCTCTTTAAGGGCCATCAAGTTTTTAAAAGCACAACTTCCAGCTGAAACCGTGGGAGTGGGATTCTCTCAGACAGACACCGAGTCATTCACATTCATTTCCAGCGCCCGTGAGCAAGGGAAGGTCAGGCCACTGGCTGTGCCTATGTACCTGCATCCCAGCTCGCAGCAGGGGCAGGAGGAAAATGCAGATGGCAAAGCCACCCGAGGCTCAGGATTCTCACCTTTTCAAATCCTCTCTCTAATTCACTTAATAGTATGAGGCAATGTGCAGCCACACCAGTTCCTCGGTGCCTCAGGGGTCACAGAGCAGGCTGCCAGGAGTAACTTCTGCCATTGTAACCAACCGATCACAGCATTTTATGGACTCCATACATTTTTAGCTCTCCAATGTCTTTGCAATGTAGAGCTGATACATCAGATCTCCACACAGAGCAGAAAACTACACGACAGCTTTGGTAATCTCCACAACCAGACCCCTAAACCCAAATTTCACAACTGTGTAGGCAAAGACACTTAAAACATGCTCATGGCACGCTGCAGAATCACAGTATTAACACTGGGTTTCACTTTTAACTTTTTCTTGATTTCACATTTATGAAACATCTACAAACATACAAAAGATCACCTACCTCTCTGCTGCCAGTGAGATGATGAAAAAAATTCAGGCCTAAAGGATCTATTAATAGAAGATATCTTGGCAGATTTTTTTTCTTCCTTTTTCCTTTCAAATGTAAAGTTATCACCCAAGGGCTTCACAAGACCAGCAGAAAGTGTGATTCTGTCACCACAAAATGCAGTATCTTGGCAAAGCCCTACCCAGCTTTCTCCCAACGCTTCCTGTGCAACATGGGATGAGGAGCAACACTACAAAAAAACCCCACACACAATTCACTGATGTCACATCAGGCTGAGCTTTTTATATTAACTTTGAGAAATGACAGCCCCATTCTCCTTCCTTTCCTTTCTTGATATTCCATCTTCAATCTCCATAGATGACAGCTCCTACTCTGCCTTAGGATTCCCAGAAAGCACTGAGATAATCTTAGTCTTTAAACCCTTCAGTGCAAAGGGTTACAAAAAACCTCATGAGTTCATAGCCACAAATTGCCCTTCTGCTTCTATCATGATATGCTTGGATACAAGCACAAAAAAAAATTGGATCTTTCTACCACTCAAAATAAGATATTAAAATACAAGAATTCATTATCATTTATTTTGAAACGAGCAAAAAGCTGTTAATTACAGGGTCCTGGAAGTCTGGGCATCATTTTAGTATTGCCATCAAGCATGGAAGGAAGAGGCTTCAAACTCCAGGGAACAGGCTCCAGTTTAGCTGCACTCAAAAATCTAACTTAGACCAAGATGTAAAGACATCAAATACCTGGTACAATGTTCAAAGACATGCGGGCTGCAGCAGTGTAACTTTCACTGCTGAGCTTTGACAGATGAACTGCATTTCTCTAACATTTCAGAAACCTGAGATCCTTCGATTAGACCCCACAAGAGAGACTCTCTCACACCTGATGGAGAAGAAGGCTTCGGTTAAGGATCTGACCTCTGGTATTATGATGATTTGGGAAGACAGCAAGTCCTCCACAGGAACATCCACAGGACACTTAATGGAACACTATTCCCTTACCAAGCAGACAAAGGAAGAAAGAAGGTGAAAGCTTTTGTGTAGGACTCTATTATTACCACTACTACCTGGGTGTTCTGTCTGCTCAAACTATCTCTGTGATCTCTCAGGTGTGGCAAAACACTGACTAATACTGGACATAAAATTGGTTAGCCTCGATGATCTTAGTAACTCTCAACACTCCCTGAGCAGTGAAAACTCAACAGGCAGCTGCTCTCTCCTCTCAGGGCTATTTTCTCTGTGACAGTAAATACATCCAGCACTACTGCTGAATCACCCCTTCAAGTGCTGCTGGTACAAACCATCGATTATAATTTTATAATGCCATAGAGGCTGGTTGTTATATTAGGTAATCATGAGACGGTTACAGAACTATGCAAGGAAAATGAAGCCTCAGGCTGTTACGGTAACTAACAAACCTGTCATTAATTACTGAGAAAAAAAGCCTTCTGCCTTTTAAATAATTTATACAGCTGGATCTACAGTAGCAAAAGATTAAACCTAATTAAAATGGAATCTTTAAATTCCAAGGGAAAGGCTGACTTCTGGACTTGGCTACCACCAGCAGAGCACAGATAAGGGCCACTGCTAATGACGATCCTGCCCTCAGGCTGGCACACAGCACTTCCAACTCTTGCTCTGGGCTGGGATTCCCTTTATGAAATAATTTCAGACAAAGATAAAGACCTGCTAATCTCAAGCTTGCACATTGGATGCCTTGCTTAAACACTTTATCCCTATGACCAGCATATCTTTGGAAGGGTTTCTTTGTTTTGGTCTTTAAGGTTTAGCGAAGGGTAACGTAATCTTCCAACAGGGTTACTGCCCTCCTAGGTCTCAATTTAATTGGGCTGCACTGTAGTTCAATTCCTATGTACATTCAAAAAAATCTTTGGGGGAATTCAATCCATATATATAGTATAGCCCCGTAGTATGCAAAGCAGTGTCCTAACACACTCCAAACTCATTTGCATTCTTCTTTCACAGGGAGCATCTTTTATTATACTGTATTTTAAAATGAAGTAAAATGTGGCAAAATATTAATCTCATCATTATGCTTCCTTATAGAAGTCCTTGCTGTATCTCCTGTTATGTCTGAAAATAGATCAGCACTGTCCTAGTTTTTCTGAACTCCAAAGCTTACTGAGAGGACTCTTTTTTCCAGTCTGGTGATTCAGGTGTTAGACATCAACAAGTTTTGAGATCAAGTGCTTTCAAGGGTCTTGGACACTTTGGTTTTCCAGAGTAATTCCAGAGTTCTAAAGATATGTCCTTCTAGCATAACACAGAAAAAATCTGCATATACATATATTCATAAATATATATATTATATAGATTTATATACAGTCTTACACATGCATACACTGTATGTCCCATCACTGTAAAGGACATAACTGTGCTAATCCTCAACCTGTGCAGTCCATCCAATGGCCATCCCAATCAGTAGAAATAACTTCTAGCTATGCCAGGGCTTTAGGATTTTTTTTAAAATTCATTTTAATAGTACTTCAAAGCATTCCATTCTATTATCTCTGTCTAGAAGGTACGAAACCCTTTCATCAGTGCAGATTGAGGTCTTTTTGTACATATCCAGTATCTTACTTTCAAATGAAAACTGTTGCACCACTACCTACATTTGTCTCCAGGCTCTAGTCAATACCTGTGTTGCTTTATCTCTCTGCACAGATGGACCACAGTACATATTTCTCACTACTACAGTGGCCTTCCTTAAAACTACCTACCAGATAAACTTAATTATTACTTTTCAATGTTAAGGTTATATGAAAAATGTTATTTGACATTAGCATCCACCCATTATACTAAGTATTCCCTAAACCACATGGGTAACCTAGACTAACCTCCACATAGTTAAATTAGCCTTTCATGTCTAATTATGTCCTGTGATGGGATATATTAGTTCCAATCCTCACAGCCACAAGGGACCTGTAGTTTCAAATGACCTCTATACTTGGACGGTAATCCAAATAAAAAGAGACATGAAAGCAGGATCAAGGCCTAGACATGTAGGATTTTGTACTAGTTCCCAAGGTCAGTTCAAAGATTTGACAACTCTTGGCACTGTTCTATTTGGGAGCTTCTGGAAAATTAACCTGTTTCAAAACCAACAGCAGGAAAGAGTAAAGAATCTCTGTGGGCATAAATGAATTTTTTATCACATGTTTGTATCCTGACAGATTCATGTGCTGTCCTCAGCTCCCTGTGCTAGCAATTCACATCCCGTATTGGAGAACATACAGAAGCCCTTTGGAATGAGCTAATGGTTTTACCTGAATGATAAACTGTCAGTATCTAATTGTTATACAACAATCAAAGTGGATTTTGATGCTCTGTTAATTTATCATTTCACAGGTGATGACCTTCCCATCCATTTACTGTTCTCATTTATCTAGTCTAATTCTGATGTAATTTGATTGTTTAGTAATTTTCCAAAACCGTTCAATTTGCATTTAAAACCTATTCAATGTAAGTTAATAAAATTGTAACCAGTAAGGAAATGTTAAATTAGTACAAAATAAACCTTATTTAAAGCAGATCTCAGAAGAAAAGACAATTGCTTTGCACACTGGACAAAGCTGTTCAGACTGAAAAGTTCATGGAGCCAAGGAGAAGAGCTATATGGAATGGAGTCTTAAGTTATTACTATTAACAATTCTTCAATGAAAATTTAAATATATTAAAATAAATTAAAAAAACATGTGGGTCTTAGTGCTACTGTTCTTCTCACATGTCAACTGTCCCTCACTGCATTCCTCTTAAGGCCACAATTCAGTTGTGCAACTGTGTATGAGCAGGATGAAAGAGATGTGCCAAGAATAATCAGCCAAAAATCAAGACATCTTGTGCTCTTATGCTCCATATCACCAGCCCGAAACTGGCTGAACTTTGCCCAGCACCTGAAGCAGCTTCTCTCTAGCAGGCTTGTAGACTTTGAGGGCATGTCAGGTGGAGGAAGAAAATATCACTGCCAGATGATCTTCACAAAATAACTTGTGTCTGCAGCAGAGAACTGAAGCTTGAAGTTTGTTTGTTTTTTTCTGGTTGTTTAGATATCTAGAGAGACATCTGGAAAAATGGGAGTTTTGCCACTGGCTTCACTAAGGTGAGGGCATTGCCCTTCAGTCAGAAGTCATTCTGACCCTCCAGTGAACCCCAAAGAGAGCATTTGTTCAAGCAGATCAGCAACTTCCCCCTCCTCATACATTGTTCATGCTGACCTGGCCCTTCGGTAACTTCCCTGCAGGGCCACGTGTCAACTAAGTAACAAATACATCTATTGGGTGTCCTTATTTTAGGCAATCTCAATCTCATCCAAGTACTTTTGTCCCTTGTAATAAGTTTTCAGCACAATGTGGGGGTTATATTCATCTCCTCTCTTCCTTTCTACCTCTAGGTTCAGCTGTCACATACAGTAACAGGAGGTTTGTTTGTCAGCTCTGCCTCCCCAATAATGCACTGAGGGCACAGTAGCGTCGCTCTCACAGGTCACCCCTTCTCACAGCTGGCAGTCATCGTGTTTGTACGTCCACCATTCACTCAGTCTCCTCTCTGCACCACACTTTCCTCTTACACACAGCTGAGTCCCCTCCCCACTGCACAGTCCAAAATTCCTCTTGTGTTGGATGGCCACCTGCCTAAGAAACGCAGGGGTGCTTGTGCCACCATGGAAGGCTGTTACCTGCCCTGCAAGGACACAATCCAACAAAAAAATCACAGGGCAGGAAACAGAGTATGCCTGAGTAACCCCAGTCTGTCATGTTGACTTACATCACGGGACACCTTCCCCCAGGCAGCCCTGCAGGTCACCTTCTGCCATCTCCAGCTCAGGAACGAAAATGCAAAATGACAAACCCATGCCCCGTGGTGGCTTCCCCAGAGCATCAACGTTTCCCATACCGTCACTTCTACCACGGACTCCACAGAAATGACAGAACCCACAAAGTTCAATGTTTCTTTTCCAGCTCAATGGCAAGCCTTGTGGCAGCTACTCTGCAGATACAAAGCAACACAATCATATCCTACAGTCCTGTAGGGTAGGAGGGATGTTAAAATGCATGAAGTTGCTCTAGCTGTCATGAATGGAGGATCTAGACCACTATAGCTTAGAAGAGTTGGCTATGGATCAAAACACTATGAATATTTAGGGTCTGTAAAGGGTGAAACCGAATAGAACATTCAAATCAGGCAGGAAAAAAAAATACCCAAAAGCAGAGAAGATGCAATTATGTTCTATAATTTCCTAAAGTAGTTTGAGCGCCCACATCTCAGTGTATGACTTTCATTATTAATGACTTAAATGCGTAAGTAACAAAGGACTGTGCTACCATTTGCAGTTCATAATTATGCCACATTTGCCTGCCACCACTGATTCACTAATACTAATTTTGTTTAACATACAGTGTTGAGAACAGTGCAATAAATCTTGTGACATAAAGTAACAACCACTCCAGCCTTGTCTGTATGATTTCTCTCATTTCACCCAGAGTAGAGTTAATCTTTCTCATATTCACTATACACTTTTTAAAGAATTAATAGCAATAAATGCATGTTTATATTGCGTAAAATGTGAATTTTAGCAGAACTGTATTTGTTGAAAGGTCAGTACTAAAAGCATCTCACTGAACACAGTGTATCAGCTGGGAATCAAAGGTCTAGAAAGTATAAAATATATTACCAATGGAGTCAGAACACAATCTAATTTGGCATTCTTTTCCAATACACACTGCCATGAAAATATTTTACTTGTCAGTGCCTTTCTCCATTTGACACAGATATCTTCTTTAATGTTATATTGGTATGCTCCAGTTGGTACCATTTGTTCCCTTAGCCCTTTAGCCAGATTCTTCAGTGCTGTATATCTGAGTAATTGGGCTAGATTTTATATTCATTCTCACAACAGCCCACCATATTATTACATTACAGGTCTTTGTAGCTAAAACCAATATTCAAAGTTACTTTTATATTCTGTATGAAGTTTCTATATTTCTATTCTGCAGCTAGAGTGTGCATAGTTTGTATTATTCAAAGTTCCTACAGCAACCCCATGAATATTATAGTATTATTCTAAAATTAACTTTTATGTGCATTTTGCTGCAAGACAGATGAGCAAAGAATATAAATACAGTCAAGTCCAGACATAGTAACTTCTCCTAAACATGTTTTGGAGACAGTCAAAATGTTATCTATCTGGGGAGTAAAACAATAAAAAAAAATTAAAAAAAAAATTTACAAAGTACTTGGCTTACCAAAACCTTTAATGAATACTCTCAGTAGGAAATTAAAAATCAGTGCTTATTTGTTGCAAGATACTAGCATTTCTTACTGACTTTGATTTAGTTTTTCAAGAAATTGAGGACTCAATTCAGAATTTGTGAGCCACAATACCCATTACTGCAAATGTTATGGATATAGTAATATTTTCTGCACTTCTACTTACAGCAATGGATTTTGATCTGGCCAGGATTATTTCTTATCTATGGAGGATGAGAATGCTCCTGGCCAGTTCTATGGTTCCAAAACTTTACACATCATTCTCCAAATATCACCAAAATATCAACAATCTACACTGAAGCATCATCCTGTGCTAGCAGGCCAACCAGTTACATGAGGTAACAATTCTCTTCACATTTTTGTTTTCTCTTTCCTTACCATCCTACCAGTACTACTGCATGTATAAAGCAGGACATGGACAAGTAGGATTTAATGACCCACTAAGAACCTAGAAGTGGAATGTGGCTGACACTTCACCTGCTGTTTATTTCCTCTAGTTCAAACCCAGGAAAGCAGTGCAGCAGCAGTCAGCTCTGGCTTCGTTCACAGTAATATCATAAGCACACGCTTAATTTGAATTATGTCGCTGCTCTCATCCTGGGCTTGCTTGTCATCTGGGTGCAGAGACTTTCCAGAGCAACGTCTTCATGTCAGTTGTTAAGACTCATTTGCACAGATTTAATGGACCAGCTCCAGACCCCTTTCTTAGCAATGTCAGTGGAGGGTCACCTGAGACATCTGCACATTATGGGCAGGAAAATGGCCAGACTTCTGACAGCCACACAGCCTGATCCTACCAGCTCCACCTACACTGACAAGTTCCTCCTCATACAGGCAGCCCTTCCCACAGAAGTAGCATCAAGGGGAATTATGACAGTTCAGTCCTGCACTCAGTGCTGGAATAGGCAGCCACATGCAAAAGTTTCATCTCACACTCCAAAATAAAGATCAAACAAGATCATATTACTTGGTCCAAACAGTAACTCTTCTTGTAAATGTATCTTTCTCTACATGTCTTTTATGAAGTAAGAAACATACAGCAAAATGAGGGCTTATCTCCTACCTAAAAGATCTGTGGGCAATCAGCTTTTTGATCAAGGTGTATCATTTCCATAGCCTTCCAGAAAAAAGATTGATAAAAAAATAAGACCTGGTTATAAAAGTGATCTCTCTGATTCCAAAAGTCCAGCCTTAAACCATCTTCTTTCTCCCAAGAAGGTGCACCAATTATCTGTCCCTATTCAAGATACAGGGCTTGATCCATGTTGCAGAGGCACAACAGCATGTTTATATTATATCACACAGGCAATACAAAGCTCAACATGAAAAGTATTTTGCACAGAAATCTCTGCCATCACTGCTTAATATCCTTTACAAGATACCAGAGAAGTGCTCTGTGCTGGAGAAAACAGAATATTATTTAGCTTGTGTATCAAATGGTACAAACCCAAATAAGGAATATTTAGAAGCTGACCATATCCTGCACTGATTTCCAGCCACACCAGGACCCTGCCTGCCATGTAATTTGTTCTAGCTGGAATCTACTTCTTTATATGCTCAGACTTTTTCAGCTACATAATTCCATTCTTAATTCTTAGAGGAGGGAAAAATGTATTTGCAGTTATCCATTAAATAATTTTCCATTATTAAATGGGAAATTAGGAAGAAAGATGAAAGTCTTTATCCTTTACAAAACCAGAAGTGCCTTGACTGCATATCTTGGTATTTGACTTTCAGTACAATATTTCTGTAAGCACAGAGCTCCCACTAATGAAACACATGCCATTACACACCCATGCTACTCCCTTGATAGAATTTAGCACTACATGAACTGCAAAGTCTAAAATTTTCATAATGATGTTACTAACTGCCTATGCAGTGGAAAAGTTCTGAAACACTTGTGAAAAGTCTCCACAAAGTACATAAATTCAGAATTATACTTGAGCATTTTACCTCAAATTCCTAAGTCCAACCAAATATGGATTCATCTCAGTCCTTAGAGAATGGAAAAAGAAAAATCTAGTTTGGACACAAAGGGAATTTCAGATTTCTTCAGTAAGTGAGAACCTAGAAAAACTAAACTCTGCAGTGGCCCTGTCAGCTCCTGTCAGATGGACTCCCGAATATAATGCAAAATTGGAAAAACAGCAACTGGAGGATAATCCCTTCTTGGGAAAAAGCTGTTTAAGTAGTGGCACTATTTTCAGACATCAGCAAACATAGAGACAGCAAAGGAACCCCCGTCACTCCTAAATCACTGACACAAATGTGGTACACAAAAGAGCCATGACAAAACTCCTCCTTGGGCAGCCATGGATGAAACAGAGAAATTCTGCACTCTGTTCCTGGCAAATGTGTTTCTGGAGACTGAAAACTATGTCCATAACCTGAGTCCTTTCCCTTCTAATGACAATCTCCAGAATGAAATAAATGCCTGTAACCAATTTCTTGTTCAGCTGTCATGACTCTGGCCCTGGAGACCCTTTGTTCAGTTCCCTGATACATTTTCACTGCCTAGGAATATGTGGCTGCACTGTGCTGTAGGTGGATTTCCACTGCAAGTCTTGTCATCTCGCACTGCTCATGAAATAACAATGCTTTTCGCCCCTGATGACTGCTTCATTGCTTTGACTCTGATGATGAATGAGCAGTAAACATACCACAAAATTAATTCAACCCTATGGCAGGTGATCGTTAGAACCTGAAAATTACAAAAATAGACTCATTCTTATTACAGCTTTAAGACTGATAGGTAAATCTCATTCACAAAAGGAAACTGTAATGACACTAACATAAATGTTAATGTGAGGTTCAAATGCAATTTTAAATATTTATCTTGCAGAGGTAAACAGCCACAGTGAATATCTGAAGAGTAAACACATATTAAATCAATTCAAGTGCTTGCAAACTAATCTATTCTCAAATGCATTTACTTAAAGGGAAAGAGTCTACATTGCCAAGAACCCAGACGTTCACTGATGTCAATGTACTTGAAAAGCACCAGCCTCTTGTGAACAGCCATCTCAGCAGGTCAGCTCTGTGCCCAGCAATCACATTTCCTGGACTCTCACATTACAAATTCTCAGGACGGTTTTGTCCACTTTAAAGTAGAGATTGAACATTTCTCCAAAAGGTACACACAGTGGCAAAAAATACCAAACCCAAAACCCTCCTAACATCTCCCTGCTGTCTTTGAGATGGAAGACAGTTCAAAAATCCAAAACATGGATCCACATGTGTGCACCAATTTCATTTCATTGTCAAAATCCTGGACTAGCACCCAATTGCAGCAGCAGATCTAAAACCCAGGAAACTCCCATGGGCTCACCCTCACACTGTGTGGAAATGTTGACTATTCAATGGTTTTGAATTAGTTTCTTGTGAAGGTTGATGTCCTAACAGCCCACAACTTACAGCTTTGGAAACATGGATTTTTGCCTTAGCTGCTTCTGAACCATGGTTCTGGCATGCAGATGAATACAAAAGGAGGTTGCACGAGCTGTGGTGGTCTTCTCTTTTAGCATTGCTGGCAAATGTAGGGGAGAGCCACCACTGAAGATAGTAAGTCCTTGTGAAACCTTCACCCTCCTCAACAAATGTAACGATACCCTTAGAATGAAATACCATTTGCCAGGGAAATGAGCCATATGGGAAATTAACATCTCTTCATAAGGTAATGATTGTATTTCCATATAATGAAGCCAACAAGGTAAGTTTGTACCAAGACCCAAAAAAATGCAGTTAGGAACTGTCAGATTGCTCCCTCCACATTATACATAGCATGGTTTAGGTATCAGTAATTAAAACTACAGGAAGGAATATGAAGTCTCAATAGCTCTCTATTTTAAATGAATACTTGCTCTTCTTAACACATGTACTTTTAAGCTTTCAGAATGTCTCAGGACAGTAATTTCACATAGTGCCAGAGCACGACATTACCTACAAAAGAGTAATTATGATATTCAATGAAGAGCAGTTAGTCAGAGCTCTTTGTAGCTTGATGACAGCATACCAACAAAGAGTTGGAAAAAAGGATATCTAATTTTTTCTGCACAGCGTAACTAATTATGCAACAACTCACAGATTAAACAAATCCTGTACAAACATAATGCCTTCATTTGTAGAAATTCCCTCAGTTTAGTTAAGCAATTGCTTTTCCAGTTCTTGAGGTATCATTAAAACCATCCTAATTTGAATAGACACAGATGTGTACCATAACACCATTTCCAAATGTAACCCTTGATACTTCCATAAGTAAATGTAGGAAGAATTATATTTTTCTTATGTACTACTAATTACTTGGTGTAAGAGGAAATAACAATTGCTAATGACAAACTTAAGGGTTTCAAAATGTAATTCCATTAGATTTTTTGCATACAGGAACATTTCTCAAGGTGATTTCCAATTGACATGGGGCATAATGTATTTTTAAAGGAAAAGAATCTAAACCCCTAGTAAATTATTTAAACTTGGTCACTTCTATAAAACAGCAGGCAATTCCTTGGCTATAAAACTAAATGATGGCCAGATATGGAGACCACTGGCAGTTTGAGCCAAAGAGGAAGGCAGTTAATGGACCAACATCAGATGTTCTTAGATTATGAAGATGCTTATTTTACAGGATGTTATTATGCTAATATGTTGTAAAAGAGTTTACAGGTACCTGGCTTTAATGTGTTTACCCCTGAAGACATTCCAAAATCTGCTCTCTAGGCAATGCTCATGAATTCTTGCAAACTTAAAAAACAACTTCTGTGATATCATTTCTTTCAGCTTTCAGACTGTACATACAGTAAAAAGAGTGAGCAATCTAGTAGAAATCACTTACATACAGAGAATACAGTAATATAAGATTGATCAACTAAAGTTAGGTAAAATTAAATCCAGATAAATTAGATAAACAGACACTTTTTCTCAAACACACACACGAGAAATGAGGCTTATTCATCCAGGAACTGCAGAGTATTTCATAAGTTGAACATTAGGCACCAAAGTTCACATCTAATTCAGTGAGCCACTTTTCCCCCATTACTGCCAACATCTCACAGCAGCTGCTCCGTACCAGGGAGCCTCTAGCAATGCCATCTCCCTTTCTCCTTCCCAGCTGTTTTTCTTGCATATGAGGAAAGGAAAACAGACCAAGATAGACAGATCAGCCCAGGTTGGCAGCCATCTCTGGAGAAACCAATCCAAACCAAACCTCTTCACATCTGTTTACCTGGTCCCTTGTGGCAATGAATCTCACTTGAAGACACCTGCCTGAAGACACGTAGTCTTCACACTGTGATGAGTCCTGGGCCTCCTTAGGCAGACATATGCTCCCCGTTCTTCTGCCACATTACTCTTAATTTAAGAGGTACAAGTCTCACCAGGCACTGAAACGTGGCACACGCAGGCAGCAGGTAACTGCTGGTTGAAAAAGGTGTGTTTTATTTAAAAACCAGTCCAAGGGTGCCTCGCAACCTCACTGCTGCAGCAAGAACTGAATCTGAAAGGCTGCACTTGGCAGTAGTGCAGGTCTTGATATAGCATTGTTAGGCACAATTTATGGCTATAATTTAAAAATTAAACTAAGACAAAGCACTGAACTGAAAAGAGCTCAATTAACATGCAGGAGGCCAAACTTCCTGCTGATATAATTTCTCCAACTTCAATGGAACCGGAACAGAAGTGAATCTGGCTCATTATTTCCTATTCTTCTGAAGACATACAGATGATACTATCTGTTATACTGTTATCACAGCATGGAAGGAGTTCTGCAATAGTGACCACTAATGCTGAATGCTGGGGAGAAGATAAATGCTATTTCTTGCTTCCAAACAATGAACAGAGAGATTGAATCTGGTCTCAAATAACCCAATATTCAGTGTAAGCCCTTATACTGTACCCTGGTAGCTGCCATACTCTGGCTAAAAATGAAGAAAGCCAAAAATGCAGACTTTTGAACAAGCAAATTAAAAATGTTAAATACTGTTCTCAAGCAAAAGTAAGGAAACACAAGACCTAGTCGAAATACTACTGC
Source organism: Cyanoderma ruficeps (assembly GCA_008694505.1). Lineage (NCBI taxonomy): Eukaryota > Metazoa > Chordata > Aves > Passeriformes > Timaliidae > Cyanoderma > Cyanoderma ruficeps. The sequence continues at coordinate 4,336,715 of VZDJ01000056.1, read as the reverse complement.
AAATATAACTGATCTCACTGCTAGGAACAGAGCATTTTTTCCCTCAGAATTCAGACTTTACCCAGTAATGGAGTTATGTCTCAAACATAATTCTATTTTTTTCATTTCTAATTTCAAAACTGTAGCCTATTTTGCCTATCTTAATGTTGGGATTTACACATTTGGGTCTTCATATGCTGGTATTTGCAAAGCTCCATGCTGGGCTCTCAAAACAGAGATTAACTTGTCCCATTATCTCTTTTTATGCACAGACTTCCCGTTTGCACACAGGTTCCCTATACCTGCCCTTCAAAATAGAGGTCGGAATTAAAAAAACATTTCCTGTGAAATGGGACACCAGAAAAGTACGAAAGCATGTTACTCTGTGCTTTTATCTTCAAGCTTTCTTTTTTTTTTTCCCCCACATATGCAAACATTGCCACATAGAGCTAACCTAGGAACAAACACTATATTTAGCCAGGCTTGGTGTCCTTCTAGCACTTAGGCCATTTCAGCAATAGCAACCCAAGAGATTTCATTAGTCTTATTTTATCTGGTCAAACATTTCCACTGAGGAACAGCAACTAATTAAGCACATCAAGATTAATGAAAAATATAAGAAGCAAAGATACCACAGTTGTTAAATCTAAAATACCTCCTGTGCTGGTACTTAAAAAAAGTATATATCAAATTTCATTACAGTCTCATTTAAAGAAATGGTAGGAATTAATATTAACAGCAAATCTTCATTTCTTAGCTAGGCACTAGCAGTTACAAGGCCAGATACCAGCAGTGGGATATCTTCCTTTATTTCTATGATAAATTAAACACAGTTGCATGCTGGACCAGAAAGATAAGAGGATGTCTCAAGAAATTCCCTGAGAAAACAGACACTGTTAGGAGATCCCTGTGGGTCAGATTTCACAGGTAGGCCATTGTTCTGCCATCTGCTAATGCTCTCACGAAGTATTATCAACTGAGACAGCGTGCACTATTGCCTGGTGAGATACTGGACAGGCCTACAACTGCTTTGGAAGAATTAGCCAGGACACATCAATTTGGTAACCTTACTGTAATGAAATGATAGATGGCCAGCTGGTGGGAAAGGCCATGGATTCCTGGATCCATGCAGTATTACCTTCTGAATCAAAGCTGACACCAAGACAGGGACATCTCTCCTCAGGTGGAACAAGCCTTCAAGGAAGCCAAGGCTCTTGAAAGAAAAATATAAACTTAAGCTCAGGAGAAACTGAGCTGCAAAGAAAAGCATTGTGTTTAAGGAGTCCAGCTTGTCCTGAAATTGTTCTTCCTACAGCTTTTTGACAGCTGAAGTAGCATCCCTTCTTTTTTCGATAAAACTGGCTTAGAAGAGGAAAGATTTGCTTATGATAAAATGCACCACTGTCCAACGAGTAACAGCATTTACATAAATAAGTTGCAATTACTATTGCACTCCTGTCTTGAAGATGAGTTCAATGTATATTTCCATGTGTATTCATGCACAGCATGCACAGATTTAAAACATTTTTGCCATGCCTAAGGTGCCACCTAAGTTTTGCACTTCACAATTCATCTTTTCATCAGCTTCCTAATTCCCTCATGCTGCATTTTTGATGGAAAACTAAAGGCCACCCTTATGCAAATATTCTGTTAATTCCCAGCCTTCAGATTCCAACTTTTTTGAAGCTAAAAGAAGTTTGGCATTGAATTCTGGATCAGGCCATGGCTTTGCCACGGGATCCAAGATGCATCTCTAGATTCCACCACATTTTGCTTGAGCCTTTACCAGCATTTCGCTTCTAGTGTGGCTGATTACACACCAGGGACAATTCCCTGCTACTCACCATCCCCACCAGATGTATCAATATCCCAATGAATTAAGCCACAATTATTTTTCTCACACCTCTGGAATATGCTACAACCAATCCATGAACAGCTTGCTTCCTTGTTTGATATCTCAGCCCAAATATGCTCACATTAAAACCCCTATTTGCTCATCATTAGAGAGGGCAATGTCTGACCCTAATTCTCCTGGGACACAGACGGCTGCCTTGGCAGATGTAGCCACGCAGAAGTGCCACAGACACTGCTTTCATAGAATGTTCAAGGCTGCTGCTCAGATTTTTTTCTAGCAGGCCCATAAAACTGCCCATGATGTTTCTGGCTAAGTGGGTATGAAAAAAGAATGCTTCCTGCATGAGCTAAAAATGAAAAGGGCTAATTAAATCGACTCTGAAATAATACTGAAACGACGCAGTAAAGGTTCCTCTCTCTCACGCAAATGCACAAAGTTCAGCCTGGTCTGACCCGATTACTGCAGCCCAGGATGACAAAAGCAATGACCCAGTGGAAGAAGAAATCTCTCTGGGCACTTGCTGGCATGCATTTCTGAGCAATGGGAAAATGCTGACATGCTGTAGGCTCATCAGGATGCCTGTGGGGCAGGTGCCACAAACCCATCCTATTCAAGGCTCTGAAACCTGTTTGTTGTAAACAGTTTACAGTTTCCTTTGGGAGCTGATGACTGGGTGATGCTGATAGAGGACCTGCATGCAGGGCTGCTGGAACAACCATAAGAAACCACTGCTCAAAATTGGCCTGAAAGAAGAGAATGGCCAAACACTTTTTATTCCTCTTNGCAGACAGAAAGACAGATTCCTAAAGCCATTCATGCAGAGCCATGGGGAACATTGAGCTGCTGTGGTGTTCATCAAACAGTTCTCCTGGCTTCAGCTGAGCTTTTTCTCTACTCAGAAGAATGACAGCAAAAACAGCAGTTTACCTATTTTAGAGCATATTTTACTCTGCACTCACTTACATCACTTAGATCAGTAATAAACCTGTCCCTTCAGAAAACTTGATTTGGCTTCTTCTCATCTCTTTCTTACAGCATAAAGGAGCATGAATTGTTACTGTCCAAATTCTAAGCTCTTTCCTTCTGATAAACCAGCAGTACAAGAGAATCACCTGGAATTCCAGAGCTCCAACGAGCCTTGTCATTCTAGACTCTACAACATTTACACTTGCTGCTGCCAAAACCAGGATGGAGCAGACACAAACCAAACAAAATGCTGTTAATCCTCAACAATGATTTTCCAGTTCAAAAGTTCAACTATACAGGTGTTATGCCTCTGGTGCAGAGGTGTATTATTTCAGGCAATGACTTCTTTAGGAAGATTTTTCTTGTCTCCCACCAAACTAAGGGAGAAAAAAAAGGAAAAAAAGAAAAACAGCAACACACACAGAGAAAAAGAAAAATCAAACCACCTTTCACTAATTTTTCAGCTAGACAAGAACTACACTGTATTTTTTATCTTTAGCTTGTTCAGATTTAGCCTTTCTGCCCACATTGATATAAACATGCTGCTCTACTGATGCTGTTGTTTGCATACAGTCTTATGTTGCTTTCTTAGGGAAAAGAAAAATTACCAACAAGTGTGCACTCCAGCAGACGGTGTATGCTGTGTGCTCGTTAGCAAGGTATCTTTATAATAGCAAAGCAGTTAAATATTGATTATGAAGTTGAGCAAGGGCACAAACGCTTTATCTAAATTACCTTGAGGTTTGAGGAGGTTGCTGAAGATAAAGTAGTCTACAGGGCTTACAAGAAATCAGCCCACACATGCATCTGCTGTGGAACTATCAGCAGAACTGTTCCAAGACAGATTGCAGTCTGACGGCCCAGGACTTCTGTGCTCTGTAACTGCTCTATCAAATATCACCAAGGAATGCTGCCAATGGCCTGGTATTACAGGGGAAAAGGGCTGTATCCGCCTTAGCTTGCTTAATTCTGTAGGATAGCTAGAAAGAGCAAAGAGGACAGGAGATCCTGAAGTAATGTCACAGCAGGAATTCAGCTTTGGTCATTATGAGGGAAAATAAAGGGCTGTGCAGAGAGATTCCTTCTGGTCCTCGTTGTGTCTTGAGGATACTGCAGGAGCCCAGTGGGTATCCATACCAAGAGGTTTCCAGACACCAGATAAAACAGGGACACATTGCAATATCTCTATTCAGGAGAAGACTTTAAAACTAAATAAGTTAATTTGATTACAGTTTTTTTTGACATCTGACCTTTTCCTACCCATGCCCACACATCTTTCCCACATACACATCAGATGAGCCAGAAAGGGAGAGCGGACACAAAGAGGTCTGAGGTGGTTTCACCTACAACAACCAGCAGTATCTCACTTCCAACCCACGCAGTTAGAACCAGAGTTTACACATCAGCATGATTTTCAGATGTGAGATTTTAAAAAGAGGGACCAAGAGAGCACATCTGCTTTCAATAGGCACATTGAGCCGAGTTGAAAGACCAGAACTCTCTCAGCACTGTCCCCGGAGATGAGCCCCAGGCCAGACTGGCCTCTGCTCTGCTACAGCCCCACAGCTCTCGTGAAATGGTGGGGAAAGCAGAGAACTCCAGTTACCATGACATCCCAGACAGCAGCCCTCCAAGTCTTACACTAATGAGTCTGGATTCGGCTGTTTTCATGCCTAGTTTAAAAGTATAATGATTTAGGAGTCGGTAGGATTACATCAGAGTAAGAGAAAAGCATTTTGCCTCGAGACTTTCTTTAGAAATTAGACATATCACTTCCAAACATGCCCAATAGCATTTTAGTATACCTTTGAGATGTTTCAGCTCTGGTATGGCATCTCAAAAGCACAGGAAGAAGAAAATGCAGGTCTTCAACATCTAGACTGCATGAGAAGAGGGGAAGGTTGGTGTCCCCAAGGAAACAGTTCAGGGCTTATGTATGGAATCACTTCGTAATTCAGACTTTCTAATAAGACTCACAAAAAAGGTGAAATCTCCATGCCTTTTGACTGATAAAGTAGGAGTACCCCTGGGCAGAATGAGGACAGCAGCAAACATGCTTTAAATTAAAGGGAAAGCAAGATGAGCAAGATGTGACCCAAATATCTATGTGCCAGTGTACAGGCAGCATTTCTTGTCCAAGCCTCAGGGAATTCATGGGGTACTGTTCAAGCACTGCTGCTCCAGCACGATACAGACACCCCAGAACAAGTGTTCACAGCCACATTCCCATGTATTTTTTGCTCAGTACTTCTCATTGTAGACTGAGCCCGACAGACAAAACGGACCAAGTAAAAGAAACTAAAATTGCAGTTACAGTTGATGGGGCTTAAGTGTCTATTTGCCACCATTATGGGGCTTCAATTTTTTAAAAATAAGTCTCCCATAATTATTTCAGTATTTTGGCCTAATTCCAGTTGAGTCTTCAATGGGACTCGTTTTGACAAGATATAGGATATTGTCCCAATGGAGTCTCATTTGGATATGGGCCACCTGCAATTACCAATGAGCAGAGCTGTGCAAGATTAAAAGCACAGGCAGTATAATTTCTACCTTGTGTCCCAGGCTCTGTGGATTTGTTACTCATACAGCCTGTCCATCTGGGGAGCAAACAGCATGTACTCCTTGATGAGAAACTCTGGCCAACCGACCAGCTGTGAAAAAAATAGATTACTCTTGTCATTTTTTTTCTCCTAGGTAATTTGCTTGGAGTAAAAATATAATTTCTTTGAAGGTTTGCAGTTAAAAGAAGATCCAAGGGATGAGTCTTATTTATATTTAAAATCCACCACACTTCTATTTGTTAAATGCTATTTTTAAGATATAATGCTGATTAAACAGTTTTCCCTGTCATTAGGGACACCGGGAAAGTGAATTTCTATTATTCAGAGTACTCCAAACCAAATGACTGTTAAAGGGAAAGTTCCCTTTAAAAGCACTACTACACTCTCTGCACTCTCTGAGAGAAAGAAGATTTTTTTTTTCTATCATTTTCTTAATAGCTTTTTAATAATCGTATGTTGCTGCTGTACTCAGGAAACCGAACAGACAGCTTTTATCTTATTCAAGTGGGTTTTGTGCAAAATTCCATGGTCATTCTGAAATTGTAAGTTAAGAACAAGTCGGTGACCTAGAACTGCTCTTAAAAGGCAGATTGCAAGTGACAGACTAAATGGCATTATAATATGAAAATTATTCTTTTTAGCTTTAATTCCATTGTAACCACAGCTCTATGTGATAGCAGTTCACACATCATGCTTGCTAACAGATTCACTGCTTAAGCTAAATAGGCAGAGGGGCTTGCTATAGATTCTACCATTTTCTCCAGAAAACATCACAAGGGGATGCCAGAAAACCCACTTTTCTGACAACAGAGAATGAGAAACCAAGCAGGTCCAGATAGTACTTTGGCTTTTAGAGGTGCTCAATGAATTTCTGCTTTGTACTTCTTAGATTTTATATCTGGTGAGCCAAGACTACTTAGATATGCATGTAAGACTACTGCTTTTAAAATGTTAACATATCTTCCCAACTACCAATTCATTTTAGGAATCTATTGGTGCTTAGCACAACAGCAGGACTTGCCACTCAGCACCTGTCCTAAACTACACCAAGCAGTTGTAGACTTAGGTATATCAGTGCAGCAATCACCCTTTCGGTTCTGTGTGGGTAAATCGTGTAACTTGAAAGCAGTGAGCATAGTATGGCCCCAAACTGCAGCATGAGAAGTGAAATGCTTTATATCATCCTGTCTTTTCCCACCACCTGCTACAGTTCTAAAATTAAAAAAGTAAATACTATTACTTTCTTTATACCTAAAGGAATATAAAAACTGCAGAAAAGTAGTCTGAAAAAGAGAAAATACTGTTCTCCTTTATGGTTCCCTCATTATCTGTGTTCCATATGATAGAAATACCTTTCCACGCATACTGCACTTTCAATATTAGGTAATGGAAAGAGATGGATCTCAGTAATTACGAAGAGAGGAAGTCACAACAGGGGAACCAGTGCTTGCTGTGTCTAATGCAGCAATTGCTAACCTGACCTGACTGGCAGAGGTCATGCACAAGGTACAATTCCAGTGCTCTCTGATGCCTCTGACTTTACTCACCAAACTCCCCCAAAACAGCAAGAGTTGGTGCGAGCAGCATCTTCAATGTTAAAAGGAGAGAGAAGAACAGATGTGTTCCCCCAATTGCAAAAATTCTCTGCTAACAGCTGAGCTGTGGAAAGAAGGTGATGGCAGGGAACCTGCACTACAAGCAACCATACAGACTTCCCCTATGATGTCAAAGGCAGATTGTCTCCATGGACAGCACTTGTCCAGCACCTGCAGCACTAAAACACCAAGATCGGTGCTTTAGCAGAGATGACCTCAAGAAATTAAACTGCTCCCTATTCTTGTATTGAAAATTTGATCCAAGGAAATAAGAAAAACATGCCAGAAAGCAAAATTTCTTTTCTTGCCTTTATCATTTGTTTATTTCAATTTATCATAAAGGAAAACAGTGACTAAATGCTCAGTGGGTTATGAGTGCAGAGTGAGTCAGATGGACCAATTGACCTTGTAAGACTCAATCTGTCTTGATTTAGGTAAACTTTCAATAGAGATAACAAAGAAAAACACCTGCCAAGGATTTAGTAGAAATCAGTGGTAAAAATTCTACCATTTTCAATCACTTTTCACCCTAAACTTATCCCATTCTTCTACATTTCCATGAAAGTATGGATAAAAACAGCATGGATGCACCCAAAGATACACATTGAAGTAGTCAAATTCAATATTAGGCCTTTCTTTCTTACATATTAATAAGTAGTCAATCCAATGGAAGTCATTCCAAATAAATGTTTATGACAATTTTATTTAAAAAATACCACATATGTCAAAAAAGATATTTCTTTTTTTATCCCGAAGCACCAAAATTCACAAGTCTGGTCATTTAATGATAAACATATTCCACACTACACACAGAGGGATAAATATTTGAAATATATCTGCACAGGTGACATATATGTATTTTCAACACAATATTTCCAGCATATTTTAATCAATGATTTACCATTAATAGGAGACAGACTATTTTCCATTCATGATGTACACAGCTGAACATTATAAAATACTGACTCAATCCACATTTGTTTTGACTGCACTGAAATCTATCTAGTAGGGACTATCCCCACTGTAAAGAGGGTCTGACACTGAATTAGAAGCCATTTAAGTCTGAAAAATTAGTCTTTATCAGACCTGTGCACGAACTAACTTTCACATAATGAAGGCAACACGATTCAGCTGCGCAAGGCTGTGTTTTAAGTAAAATGGACAGAAGGCAACATGCCCAAAACCTACAGTGCTCTGCTGCTACATGAAATGAAAAGATATTTAGCCAAACATTCTGCTGGCATATGCCCATGCACTTGGAGTCAAAACAGTCATAGTAGTACAGAATCTGCTAACAATTATCCATATTCTCACACAGAAATGCATTGACATGAATCCACTCACACAAGTTATTCCTCATGCAGTTCCCAGATTACTCATCTTGTGGGTACAAAAAGATACATGCTCATATTTTATACAGTACATTTGAAGTTTGAGCTACAAAAAGATTTCTGCATGTAAACCTATGGGTACATTTCCTCCAAGTGGAGAGGTATGTCAGGAGAATATGATTTCACAGCCAGATCTGTAGCAACCACCCCCGAGATAACCTCAGAGGCAGTTTCACGGCCAGCTGTTCTGAGTTCACAAAGAATTCAGGCAGTAAGCCAGAGCCAAGCCCAGATGCTGCTATTGGGAACTTTCCAAGGCTTTACATCTGGATCCTGCTTCTGCCAAATGCCCCATCTGCCTGCAAGGTGATAAATTCCACCTCTTGGAGGACAAGAAGCAAGAGAACACAGCAGGGAAAGAGAGAACCAACAGCATCAAATCAATACAAGGGATAGTTAACATTGGGTTGGAATTTAATAAAGTACTTTTTCAATATTCTCCTGCTCCACATTTCTACATCAGCTTTCCACAAAAAGCCTATAGCATTGCTATTCCATTGTTTCCAGCTACTGGAACACTCCATATCCAGGAGACCTAAAGCAACAAGGCATATGCCAAATGTGCAAGGGCAATACAAATAGTTGGGGGGTGGGGGGGTGCTCCTCCCCAAGATACCAACAGATGGCTCAGACACATCTGAAGAGTGTAAGGATTTAAAACAGTTCAAACATAGAAGCATCAATATGTGTCTGCCCAGAGGCAGAGCTGTCCTTGAGAAGGGTTTTAGTTTTTAAAAAGACTGATCAGGAGACATCATTAGTACTGTGAGAGTTAAAAACATATCCCTTTATGCTCATGAACTGCACAAGAACAAAATATGCTTCTACTAGTGGGGCAACATACCTTATTTTTTCAACTAAGGACAGTATCAGATCAGTCAAAAAAGAAGAATTCAGTCCAAGTCACAAAGGATACTCTGTATCCAGCATTGTAAAGCAAGAAGAGAAGAGAAAGAAGAAAAAAAAAGACAACAAACACTGTGGAAGCAGTTTTATGTGTTTTAGGGTTTCTATTCCACCCCTTTTTGGTACTTTCTCTTTCAAAACCAGCAGTAGCTCAAATCCCTCTGAATATCACAGAACTGTGAGCTCTTCTCTCACACTGAACTGCAGAAAGCTCAGCTTGGGGTGGGACCCTCAGTAAAAAGAACTTCTCTGAAAAAAATTCATAGCATTATATAGCTCAAAGCCTTTGTAGCATCACTATTCTTAACAGCATTGGCTTGTACACTGGCCTAGAAAACTGCAATTTTTTAATCGGCCTAAGCATTTGAGGAAAGCTTACATTGCATCCACGCTTAAAACAGAATTAAGGGCCAAACTAGAAATCTACAGAGCTGTAGCACAGGCAAAGATCCTAAACTCAGTGATAAGGCAAAGAACAGAAGTCTATTCAGACAAGCTGCATAGGCTGGTCCAAGAAGACTTTCAAAGGGGAGGTCATGTTCAGCAAAACTTCTGTGAGCACAACAATGAAACGCTGTTGGGACTCAAGCTAGAAATACAAGGTACTGGAAATAAAAGGTCCAGGAATGCTTTTTAGACCATACTGTATAAAACAAGTATATAAAGATTAATAAGTATAGCAATGATGGCACAATTCACAGACAGCAAACAAGCACAGTGCTACACCTAAGTTCTGTGATTAGCAATAGATGGGTTCAACTTGGAAAGAGGGAGAAGTGAATTGTGCTGCAATCTGATCTTTTACAGGACCCAATTAATAAATACACAACAGCACTGTGGAGGAAGCAACTGAGCTTACTTCCTGCCGATACATTTGTAGTTGGCCAAAGCCTTTATCAATCCTGGAAAAAATACAGAAAAATACTTCTACATTTAAGGACAAAAAGGTAATTTGCAAGCCAATGACTTACACGTAATGATATTTTAACATTAAATATAACAGAGAACATAACACTGCTTAGAGGCCTATCAAACTGGTAACTTTGTACAAGGTACCCTATAAAGAGAATAAATATCACCCCCCACTTCAAAGGCCTTACAAAATAGAAAGTAGATGATGCAGTGGGTTTGACATTTCAAGAAGATAAAAACCTAATGAAAAGGCAAACATGCTAAAGAATCCACAGGGAAAGCAGTCCAGAGAACAAAGACAAACAAAAATTGGAAACCAAACAGCAAGGGCCTGGCAGTGAGAAGCCATGAAAGCAACCAAGGCTGACAATAAGCAACCCAAAGGAACCTCCTCAGAAGGTCTTGCAAAAAAGAGATAAAAAAGGTTCTAAAGACAAGAGCTAGAATATACAACAAGACATAGGCATGCATACACATACACACATGTATATTGACATATATAAACAGACAAAGGGATGAGCCTGACCTGGAACTGAAGCAGAGGTGTGAGCTCACAGAGGTTGTGGCCAAAGAGAGCGAAGGGAAGTAAGAATAGAACTGGATTTTCAGCACCAACTTGTGGCTTTTACTGTTGCTTTTTACTATTTAGTACAACTACATTCCCTCAAGTCCTTTTGGTCTGGGGAACTAATATAGGAGATTTGGGGACCTTTTAGGTCTAGAGTGACCTGCACTGTTTTCCAGTGTTGAAAGCCAAATATTTACGTACATTAGTGAAAAGTCAGAATCTTTTACGAGAAGGCAAGAACACAGCATGCTGCCAAAAGAGCAGAGCCTCTTACTGGCAGGAGTGGAACACATTTCTCTGAAGGACTGGGCACATTTTGATTTAACAGAAGAGCAGTGCTGCATTTCTGTCTATCAGCCAGCGTAAGATTAATGCCTTGTGATGTGAGACTACTGCACACCAGAGAGAACTGACTGACAGAAGCATTAACTAATGTTTGTAACATGATGGTTTTACAATCACTACCCTCATATCTTTTTAACTAAGGGCTCCTATAAAGCAGGAGGCGACACCATATGTCACTTTAGTAAATCTCTAGAAGTAAATTCAAAATCTAGCTGTTTGTGCATAGAGAAATACATATGTGTGCACGCCCACATATATGTCCACTCCATTATTTTTCTTTTAAGATTATTACTTATAATTACTGGTACAGAATTGCAAGGCTGAGAAGAATTGTCCCTCTTTAAAGGAAAAAAAAAACCCATCATTGTTGAATTAGGGGTTTTCTAAATTTCAGGGATTATATTTTTGGCCCTAAAGGTACCTCTCTGATAACTCTGTTTTACTTATGCCATTTTCTATCAGGGCACATTAAGCTGGCGCAAAAATCCTACCTCATTGCCACCCAAGTAGTCAAGTGGATTTACAGCAAACTTAAATATGGCTTACAAGGGGGAAACCCAAATTCCAGCTTTGACTTGTCCTTTACCATAAAACTGATATTGAGCAATTTTAAGGTTAGAGATGAAAGAAAAAGTACTTGTAGACTCAGCCTCCACAAAGAACAAAATTAGTATTCCGAAGCCTGTGGTGAAATCTACTGAGCTGGAGACTTCTCATTTATCCATTGCTGATTTGAGAAATTTAAGACATGTCCCCAGCTTCAGTAGGACTAAAATCAAAACTATTTCTACTTTTCCTCATCACTAATGCAGATTAATTCATTAAGAACTAAGCAAAGACCATCAATCAAGCTTCCAGGTAATCAATAATAAAGTCCTATAGGTTCAGACTGACCCATCTCTATTTTCACTGGGAAGCAATTAGCAGGTTGAGTGTTACTAGAGTATATTGGACCAATTACAATAGAGATGTAATGAATGGAATTAAACTGATTTCATTAACACCTGCATATTGAAAGACATACTGAACAGGCTTGGTGAGAAACCAACAAGAAAAGTGAAATGTGATCCCAATCTGAACCTTCTCTTCAAACTTCTCTCCAGAAAAAGACAACCCAGCTCTATTGACTAAGATTGACTATTGATCTATTGACTATGTTCAGCCAGATTTTTCTTTTAGTTAATTTCTCATTCCCATCTAGTCATTCTTTTCTTTTGTTTGCACATGAATAACAAAGCAGGTTAAAAAAAAATAAAGAAGGATCACTTGACAGCAATGCATTCATTCTTCTTTAACTCAAAACACTGACAACTCCAGCAGCTACCTCATATCTCCAGGTTCCAGCAGACTACTGGAAGGATTGATAACCAGCCTGCAAATAATTTCTAAGTCTGTGAACACATTAACTACAGGTTGTTTCTCACCTGTGCTAAAGAATCTCTGTATCATTGTCCTGATTCTCCTTAAGAATTTTCTACTGCTGCTTTTATGTGTCACTTAGGGTGGGGAGAAAAAAATTAACAGATCTCTGTTAATCTTTTCTTGACAGGTACAGTTTAGAAGTGGCAATAGAGCAGGTAACAAGTTTGACCTTGTAGGAGTGGTGGGAGCTTCAGGGTGCCGTGCTCTCATGCTCTCTTTCTTTCTTTGGGACCCTGCAAGCAATGGACAGAGACTTATGAAGAGATGAAAAGATTCTTTTTCAGTAGCTGTTGAAATTAACTGATCAGACTGCCATCTGTAGGGTCCTGCTCTTCCTTTTCTTGTATTCTCCCTGCTGTGGGAATGAAACTGCAAAGAGAACAAAAGTGCCACTCAATTCAACTAAAAGGAGTTCTATGAAATGGCAAGCTGTTAATGTACATACTAAAGATCATCTCCCATTGTGCTTGTCAACCAGTTTGCCCATCATTTAAGCTAATGTTATCTCTTTGCTTTATCTTAAAAGTCCATGAGTTGCCATGACAAGTCTAGAGAAAAAATCTTAAATGTTTCTTCAGATAATTGATGACATGTTAAGCTTGGGTTAATAAAGGCTAAGTATTAATTCCTGTCCATTTCAACAAGGTAGGAATATTTTGGAAAAGAGCTCTGCAGACTTCACACAAAATCCAACTACAAAAGAAGAGCTAAGGAAGTCTCCAGAAGTTTGCATCAGGGATCTTCTAACTGGGGTGCAATGCCTGGGATGTGACAGCAGTAGAAGATAAACCTAATGAAAACATTCCCAAATAACTCATTTTGATAGGTAGGATCAAAACCCAAATAATATATCCACTGCAGAACAGAGTTATACAAGAGGGATAGACCAGTTTTACAGTATGAAAGAGAAGCAGACAAACATAACAAGTGAAGACTCAATATTCCATAGGAGGGTCACCACTTTAAGGTGAAAATCCTAAAAGAAAAGAGATCTAAGCTTGTGTTAGAATATGCAGGCAAAACTCAACACATTAGCCTTCATAGTTAACTGTTTGCATTGGGAGACTTTTGGTTAAGTCAGTAGTGACTCAAGGATATTCTTATAATGGAGAAGCAGTTTCAGGATGGAGTGTGATTTTCTGCAGGAAAAGGGCAGGGTGCAAGAAGGAAAAAGAGCTAAAAACAGCTGAAGAGTTAAATCTCCATGGAAAAAAATATTATTACCATTTTTAATCTTTTCTTTAAATTTCAAGATCACCATTAGAAATTAATGCTTGCCATGCAGAGGAGCAATACAGCATAAATTTGGTGAAGACTATGGTTAGATCAATATTCCTTTAGATTGTAAAAAGGTGTCATGACCTAAAAAGCTCTAAAATACCTGCTGTCAATAAAGCAAAGTACATTTGCAAACTCTTACGTTACATTATCTAGTACCTGATGCAAAAATGTTTATAAGAGCACTCTACAATGTTTGGGAATTTCTGCTATCTTTATGTTAAATTTGGCAGTTGAGCTACAGTACTTTAACATGTGCATGCACGTTGTTTGTGCAACCAGCTTTCAAGCTGAGGGAATTTTAGGATGCAGAAAATTCTTTGTGTTTCCTATTCATATGTGCATACACTGAATTACCTGGAAACCAGATGCTTTGAAAATGCTAGGACTCCTTTGTAGCGAAGGCAGAAATTTTCTAGTAAGAGTTTCTAGCCTTTTAAAAAGCACCTTACTTTAAATTATCTCTTCTTTCTTTCATCAAGATCATTAATTGCATGTGTATTTGCAGTGCTATCTGCGACAGGTGTCACATATCTTTGCCCAACTCATTTGATTAATTGCCTCCAAAGCCTGCCTCTGGCTAAGGGGCATGCCACCTTTTACTACAATCCCTGCCAGTCCCAGCAATTTATTTGTCACATGTACATACACAGCCCTAGCTAAGAACAGTAAGAACTCATGTTACCATGCCCATCTCATTCAATTAATTGCTTCAGTGGCAAGCCCCTGGCCAGGACAAATTTGGGTAACTGTAGTGTTAAATCACCCATACAAACATTTTCCACATATATACGAAATCCATTTACTGGATTTACCACTCACCCATTTTCTGTCACCATATACCCCAGTCCTTGCCACTCATTTGAAGGTTAAATATCACATGCACAATCTCAGCTCCAGCTGTTGATCCTGACTCTGTCTGCCCTTTGCTCCACGTTCTGGAGTTAGAATACACTAGGTGAGATGTTGTTTCTTCCTGATCCAAATCTATATTATTAGGTAGAAAGTGTCAGCATTAAGAAGGCAGACGGTGTAAAATTCACATAATGTTACGTTTGTATTTTGTGGAATTTACATATAGCCCTTGTTGTTTCACATTGGCCAGAGAGCTGCAGTTTATACCAGGTATACAATGACCAGGAACTTACACACCCTGAGGAAGATACAACAGTCAGAATGGGGAGTTCCAAAATCCCCAGCTCAATAAACAGCACATGTCATTCAGTCCAACAAAAGTATTAGATCAGGGTACACATATCCATAGACTTTGATGGACAAGATTCACATTATAACTGCAGTTATATGACCAATGCCTGTGCTGTGTGAATCAGACACAGGCACGAGGAAAAGGAAGGAATATACTGCTGCAAGTTCCCAAACACAGAAATTTCTTCACAGAGATTTCTTCAGCAGAGCCCAAACTTCACAAAATCAATGGGAGATATAGAACTGTCATTACCTACAGCAGGACTCCATCTTAGTCTGGCACTCATAGCTGATTTTACAAAGTCAGAATTACAACTGGTACACATCACTTCTGATTTCTTCATAATAATGATTATTCACTAAACTCTCCCTCTCTCAAAAGTTACCCAGTCATGAGAAAGCATCATGAAAACAGGATTATAAATGTGTCTGAAAACAATGCAGCCTGACTTCTAGTCATTTTATCATGGTTTAACCCCAACCAGCAGCCAAACACCATGCAACCACTCACTCACTCCCCCCACGGTAGGATTGGGAGAGAACTGGAAGGGTAAAAGCCAGAAAACTCATGGGTTGAGATAAAGACACTTTAATAGCAAGAGCAAAAGCCATGCACACAAGCACAGCAAAACAAGGAATGAATTCACTGCTTTCCATAGGCAGGCAGGAGTTCATCCATCCCCAGGAAAGCAGGGAGATGCTTTCACGTGTAACAGTGACTTAAGACAAACACCATCACTCCAAATGTCCCCCTCTTGCTCCTTCTTCCCCCCACTCTATATTTTGAGCAGGATCTCATGTGGTCTGGAATATCCCTTTGGTCAGTTGTCACCTGTTGTCACAGGGGTCACCTGTCTTGGCTGTGTCTCCTCCTAACCTTCCATGCACCCCAACTTCCTTGCCAGCATGGCAGTATAGAAAGCAGAAAAGGCCTTGCCTCTGTGTAAACCTTGCTCAGCAGTAACAAAAGCACCTCTGTTATCATCATCACTGTGTTGAGCACAAATCCAAAACACAGCCCCACAGCCACTGGGAAGAAAATTAACCCTACCCCAGCCAACACCAGCATAATATTATTTAACTTCAATCTCTAGAATAAAAGTGTGTGAAAACAATCTGAAGTATTAGAGCAAGTAATTTATGGGGCAGAAAATAAAAATTCAGAAAAGAAACAATACTGGAAAATCTTACTGGTCTAGAATGGGTGAGTTGGTTCTGACTAACAGGCACCTGCTGCCTAAGAACCCTTCATATGTGACAGTCACACTGCATCTGATCAGTCATGAAAGCACAAATTCTACCCTCAGACTGAATCAGAAAGAAGCTACATGACAAGCAGTTATCCTCCAGGTTCACAAAACTACACAAAAGGTCACATCTACCCTGGGCATTCTTCATTTAAGTGTCACCCACACAGCCATGTGTTCACAGGAGTTTTATACACCAGTTAAGAAACTGCTGTTCATCCTGGATGCAGGACCATGCTCAGACTAACTACTGCAGTATAGCTGTATGCATTGGGAATGATACTATGATTTCTCTGGATATTGTCCACATTTATGGAGCCTTATTTATTGATCTAGCAAAGGTCTCTGATACAGTTGACCGCACATTTTTGTTACAATTTAAGCGCGACACAGATTTTACTGTAGCTTGGTTTAGCAGCAATATAATTGGTCACTGGGCATTATGGGGAAGCTGGCATTGCAACAGCTCTGCTGTCTCTGTGCAACAAAGAAAGGACATTCCATTCCCCCAGGCTGCTGGCCTAGCACCTTCTCCAAGTGTAGCATATTCGCTCCCCATAACCTACATGGGTCCACTGAAAAATCTGTGACAAAACTAAGTTGTCTTCTTCAATGGAACCTGTCCAAATCTGGCAGCATGGACAGATGAAGAGACAACAATTTTAAATAACCTCTCTGCTCCTCAGAAGAGCAATGTCAGAACTCAGAAGCCCCCAGTATCATCTTCCAGGCTTTCCCCAAATTCTGCAATTTAGTATTTAGTATCTCTTTCTCTAACCCTCATCCTGGCAGATGTCTAATTCTTAGGCTTGCAGAAGGATGTGTAAAATCCCTTACAAGCTGCAGTAAGTGATTTCACTTCAGCTGACAGCAGTTTATGTTAATACGTATGCTGTTTTCAAAAAAGTACAAATGCAAAGATAAATAGTTAGTTCTGTGAAAAGAAGTGCTTCCTGCTTTATTTACTGTGCTTCTCATCTACCTCCCAAAGCAGAAACACACAGGAGAATCTCAGCTACACGAAGTCTGCATGGTGTGACATGAGTTTTTAGGTAACAGGGCAGTTCTGTTCTCAGAAGTCTGGCAGGATGAAGGCAGAGGGGAGAAGCCATGGCAGGACCAGTACAACTCCATCATCCAGGCAAGAGCAATAAGGTCACCATTGCTGGCATCATAAAACACCAGAGGTCTAACTAAAGAATAGGCTTTGAACCCACTACTCAGCCTGGAAATGGAAGGGAAGAGCAGGAATGTCCAAATCTGGGCAGGCCCTTTAGCCACAAGGCACAGCAAGCAACAGCAGCCCTTTATTTTCCTCAGTACTCAGCTCAACTTTTGAAAAATTATTGTAATGAGATCTTTCATTTCAGGGGCTGACCATCTCCCAGAGCTAACAAAGAATTTGTTTTCCTCCCAGTGGAGCAGATGTACTTGAGTTCTTTAGATTTCTCCACCTCCAGCCCTAAAGTATCAGAGTACCCATGTGTTCCTGGGAGCCGCAGGCGCAGGGGGGAGGCATGTCCTTACTTCTCTGCCTGTGACACACATCTGCTTTTTCCAAAGGCTAAATACTTCAGTCTCACTAAAAGCACTGGGTTGACAGTGCAGGCATCTGTGAGAGGTAATGATATGTTATACAAAACTTACTTCTGATTTAAGATGATACAGTGTCCTCATGCCACCTTTAACCCTATGAGGACAGTATCTTAAGTACACATAGCCGATTCCTCTTGATGTTCAGCAGGAAATATCACGTCTTCTCTAAACTGAGCAATTAATTCACTTTTTCTTACAGAATATAAAATAAATTGAACTTTGAATGCTATATAGCACCTATGATTATGGCTCAAATCACCTTTCTCAGAATTCCTTAGCAGAAGCAATGAATTGTCCAAAGAGCCAATCATTGGAGGGAGGAAGGCAGAAAACGTTCCTCCACAAAGCTAAGAATATAGAGAGATGGTCTCTCTTACCCAGTGGATCCTGGAATCCACAGCATGGTTCTTGATAGAACTTCAGACACGTATGCAATACTTAAGTGTTACAATATGAACACCCACAGCCAGGAACTCTCTCAACCTTACACGTATTGTTTGCCTCATGGAAATAGCTGCTTAAATCATCTCATACCTCAAAGGAAACTGTAGCCTTTCCACTCTATAGTATGTTTTCTTTCTAATCCAGTTCATCTCAGATGGTATCTCCATATCTTATATGAAACAGAGAAGCTGATCTCTCTTTGACATTCTGATTAAAGGTACTGGAATGCATTCCCTGCACACTTACACACAAAATGGTTTAGGTCCCATTCCAAATTATATGCACTTACTGAAATGGGATCCAAAAGTGGATAGAACTTGAGATCACACATTTATATTAATTTTAATGTTCTCAAGATTAGTCAGAATTTTTTAAGCAAATCATTCATTTACTTGAATCTCTGTTTCACATTAGAGAGGACAGTTGTACTGAGATTTTAAACCAATTTTGGAGTCCTTTTCTACTGAGGATTAAGCTTGATGATTAAAGGGACTTCATGTTAATTTCAATAAAATTTTGCTTCCCATTTCATTTACTATTTTATCAATTCAGTAAGAGAATTTTGAGTCTCAGAGCTCATCTCCTGAGGTCTAACACCACAGTTTCTTGGTACGCTGCTCTTTCCCCCTTTTCCACTGACTGTGATAGTGGACTTTAACAATGGTCTCTCTTCCCTTTGACACTGACCTGCTGGAAGACTCCTAATGTTCTTCTCGCACCCCACTGTTCTCACTAAATATATTTTGACAAAAGATCAAAAAGGTGAATGGCCAGCACATCCCTGAGGCTGCTCTGGGTTACCCCACAGGCTGTAAAGACAACAAATACAAATCAGTCTGTGTACAAAAAGCCAAGAATAATTCACAGGCAGCACTGCTGGTGCCCTTAGAAAGCTTCCCTCCCAATTATGAAAATCCCAGAAACCACTAAACAACAAGAGACCAACAAACCAACAGAAAATTTCAGCCACATGTACAGTCTGTGTTATGGAAGCCCCAAAAGCCCCAGGCTAAAAATCACACAAGAAAGGGCAGGAAAAGGCTCCAGGTTCATGAAACCATTCTCTATCCCAAGGCAGGAACATGCCTAGCTGTTCCTCTAAAGTATTTGCCTGCTCAACAACTCTGTCCCCTCTGTCCAGGCCTCCACAGCTGAAAAAGATCCACACTGGTACCATCAGGAGTTCCCCTGGGAAGGAAGAGTCTTCCAGCACACCCATCCCCAACACTCCATCCCAGGGGCCATGGGCTCGAATGGGATCTCTGTTCCATATTCTTGTGCAACGAATCTAAAAAAAATCAAAACAAGCAGTGACTGCTTTTGACAGAATAGAGAAATTTTCTCTGCATTGTAGTAACAGTAATTTTGTACTGATTTTCTTGGCAATTTTCTTAAAGACAAGATTTTTCTAATTGCAAGAGAAATATTCACAACCACAAAAAAAATCATTTTATTTTCCCCATTAAAGAAAGATAATCCTTTCAATAAAAGCTGATGGATTTTCAAATTCCAAAGTCTTTGTCACCATAAATTCCATTTTTACCAAGTACACCTTCCAAGTCCATAAAACATTGTCCAATTCCAAACCTGATATCAGCTTTGCAGACAAAGTACTCAAGGTCAAGCCAGATGTCAAATAGCTCAACAAATGGTGAGGCTAGAAAACACACTCTCAGCTTCATGATCACCTCCACTGCACCTTGTTCCTGCGCCATCTTATGCCTCTCAGCTCCATACTTGCATTAAGAAAAGCTACATAACTGACACCACCTACATACAGTCCATGGCTATTTTTAACACTTCAAATCTGTTGCAAGTCTCTCCCTTATCCATTTTAAAGTAAACTTATCAAAGAAGTAAGTCCTTCTCTCTGCAGAACACGGATATTTTTTCCTCTCAGGAGACAGGATAAATTTAAGACCCAACACCTAATGATTGAGCAGAGCCAGAAGAAGAAAATGTTTGGCAGTGAAAAGGAAAGAATTTTAACTTTTTGCACTGAAAAGCATAGCATTTCCTTCTTCCCTAAGTGTTCCCAAGAAAAGTGTGCCTAGAAAAGAGATTTGAAATCATTTTAAAGGGGTTTTATTCTCCCACTGAGCCCTGTGCATATGGACTTATGACAGCACTACAGAAAGATTACAGTGGATTCCAGCCATTCATTCTTCACACACATTTCAAATTCATCAAACGGGAGTGGTTTGCTCTTCCTGCTTCCAAAGGAAATTACCAAGTAACATCTCCAATGCTTTTGCTCATAGCTTGAGGACAGGTTTTGCCATTGTAAATAGTTTCTTTAGGTCTACTACCTCAGATCATGGATGTCTTAACAAATGTTTGTGCTAACCTTTCTCCCAGAGTGTGGTTTTATTGGTATCTCAGAAACAAGACCACCTGAGCCTTTGGCTTTTTATTCCTCGGGCTTTATCCAAGACCTTCTCACCGCTCGTTCCTCCTGTCAAGGGAGCAGCTCCCGCCAAGGCACTGGGACGGGTTGCCCAGAAAACTGTGGATATCCCATCTCTGGCAGCGTTGGATGGGGCTTTGAGCAAGATTGTCTAGTGGAAGATCTGCCTGCCCACAGCAGGGGCTTGGAACTAAAAGACCTTTAAGGCATCTCTCAACTCAAACCATTCTGTGATTCCTCATCCTCACTCAAAGCAAACAGGCAGAAGCTCCCAAGCATGAACAAACTCAGTGTATCCCTAGAAAATTCTTCTCCTTAAAATTAAATCTGGAGTGTGCTGTGCTAATCTGCTACTCAGTCGTACTCTCCAATCCTCACTCAGGCTAAAAAGGGGTACAGAAACTGTGTTTCCCTGTCCTTTAGATAAGCAATGATTCTTGCATTGCTTTCAGCAGTTTGATTAACACAGCCACTGCTCTGTACAGACTTCAGAGCTCCTTTTGGGAGACATTTAGGCAAAAGGTTTGATTGAGGAAGTCACTAGAATCAGCCTGGTTTTAAGAAAGTAGTTTAACCTGCCAATGCCACTATTAAATGCACAGAAGCTTATGGCTTCCTTACAACTGTGGATGCAGAGCTGTTAGAGACCACCTTTATTATAACAAATATATAGAAATCCTTTGTGTTCATCTAGGGTTTTGAGCTGAGCCCAAGCTGAAGCCAAAAGTATCTGTTTCATGGTACACGGTTCTCAAGATGCCTCTGAAGCTTTTATCAGATACTTCAGCACGCAGGTATTGAGCACAGGTGACAAAATACAAGAGTGCTTCCATCTCTGTCTGCACTCCACGATGGAAGAAAACAGGTTCTCTGTTCTGTGCCACTGCTGCCATCCAGAGCCAGTATGAATGGCTGTTTTTTTGGAAGTCCGACTCCAGCAGTAGGATATCTGCTAGAATTTCATGCTGCAGCGTTGCTACATTTTATTTGCTGCATTTGCAATGCCATCCTTTTTCCCCTTTAAACAAATTGGCTGTTAGAGCACATCAGAGAGTGAAAACAGCTCTGAGAATGCTGGCACTTTGAATGTTCTGCTGGAGTATGGGAAATTTGTATCTTTTGATGGAACAAAGTCAGTGGCTTTACTTTGCTGTCGCATTTTGTTAAGCATGTGTCCAGTTTCATTTACATGGCTGTTAACATCACTTTTTCCTTGCTCAGAAGCACTGAGGCCAATAACATTGAGCTCACTCTGGAAATGGAAACACAAGAATGCATCTCTCTATATTTATACACAAACAGCTGTAATGTCAGAGCCAGAGGAAACAAGAAGAAAAATACCAGTGCATCCTACCTATGAGAGCCAGGTAGTCTCAAATTCCTGAATCTGATGCCCAAAATATGCATGTTTAATTTTCTAATTAAACAAAGCTGTATTTGCCATATGCTGAGAGTTGTTTCTTTTTTCTTGTTGTTCTTAAGTCTGTTGTAGGGATGTGGAAAAGGGGAGGCATGCATCCTGCATTTTATTGCTAGATGCTTTTACATAAGTCCTGTCCACTACATTATGTTCTCTTCTACTTTCCCAATTAAGACAGCCTCGTAGCAAGCTCTTTGGCATAACATTTTCTGCCAGCTAATGCCAGAAGTACACGGCATGTTACAGTTTTACATGTTGGATTTAGTTCCCAAAGGTGTCAGAGCTATACTTGTGACAAGAGTGGACACTGGTCTTGGCATTTGCAAAGCTGTGCATGTAGCAGAGGATGCTCATCAAACAAACCAGCCCCTCCAGGCTAACACTGCACTAGGCAGAAAAGGGGTAAGGCGAGGGCATATGTAGGATTTAAACACAACAGAAAGGTCTTCCCATATATGATATGATGCATAAAACAGCCTGATAACATGCATGTGATGCTGGACTGCATATACCAGCTGGTGTCATTGAGGTTACCCAAACTCAGCAATACAAAAACATCACCCATCCTGTTCCTTGGGAGCAGGAGCTCATTTCAGCTACACAGACTCTCAACAGCACTGTCCTGCATCAGCACCCCACTAAAATGACCAGCAACATTTAAAGACATATTTATTATTAATAAGGTGAGTAGAATTCAGCCTATAATGACTTCAAAAAATTTAAGTGGTTCTAGGCAGCATGGGGGCTGTTGTATCAAACTGCTGAATGCAGTGAAGGCATTCACTCACTTCCACAAAACGACTGCCTGTCTCAGTCAGTTTAGGCTCATTTGACAGTGTTCTTGGTAGAATCAAATATTTCTAAATTTAGAAATTCAGGAGGGAATCTCTCTTCATCTGAAACTTGAGAACATTGGCATCTTCTAGACACGTAACTGCTAGCACTGCAATTCAAATTTTATTTCTTTTTATATCTCAGTACTAATTGTGAAAAATACATTAGGCCAATTTAATAACAGACAAACTAATTCTTGGTATAATTTCCCAGGGCTTTGCCTTATGATACACTTAATGAAACAAATCTTATGCTCCAAAGATGAATATTTAGTTTTATTTTTAAACCATGTTGTACCCTGTGTTCTACATAAGAAACAGGCAGGATATGTGCCTGAGCCTTAATCAAAACCAACACCATTTCATTAAGACTCTCATTTGCTCTGAGAGGAAAGGTGTTAGGCTGGGATTCAGCAGGTGGCACTGTTATCCATAATTTAGCACTTTTACAGGATAGGCATAGTTTTTGATATGGAGATTGATTATGCCTCTGTTAGGTTTTCCAGGGAAGTTTTTTCTGGGGAGCAGGAAAAAAGGACAGCCCTTCCAAAGTGTAGGAGGCTCTCTCTCCACTTCAATCTCTCTCACAGGAGTCAGCAGTGGAAGCAAAAGTCAAAGTGTACATTGGAAATGCTGGGAGACATGATGCATTTAACTTTTGAGACCATTTCTCTTTCAGGAACCAGTTGAACCTTTAAATAAATCTCACATCACTTTGAAGAGAGACATCATCCATATTATTCTGCTTTCAACAGGGACTCAACTCACAAAAATTTCTGAGGTGCAAAATCTTCACATTGAGAATGCTCACAATATTTAGTGGCAGTTATAAAAAAAATTAAAAATTGAGTACCTAATACTTTTTCTTACAATGACTGTTATTTTATTGCACTTAAATTGGTCCTCTCCTCTATGCGAGCTGCAGCAGGTCTACTGGGGTTACCAGGGGAAGAAGTCTGGGTACAATACTTCAACCCCACTCTCTTCTCCTGCCCTCTTATTTTTTCTGGGTTAACTGTAGCCCTCTATCATAACTATTCCCATCACTAGAAGCTCCCACATGAGAGGTACTGACTTGTAGTTTCACACCAAGGAAGAGTTAAACATCATGAAAACCTTCTAGCAACTAGGAAAACAAAATTTCTACTGTTTTGGCATATCCATCACTCTCTAGTCTACTCCATAAGATCACCAAGCACCTCCCAGCAATGTGCACTGCAGTTATGCATTTGTCTTGATGGCAGAAAGCTTTTCTCTAGGCTCCAGCCTTGTTTCCCTAGATGTCCTGCACTCACCCACTCATGGCAGAATTAGTTACTGGCCTCCCTCTCCATTTCCCACAACACAGCAGGGCCCACCTTTGACTGTCCATCAACTCTCCACAATAAGTTTTGAAATGGGGCTTCAGTTTCAAAGAATTGATTCCTTATCACCTTTTCTAGTATTGCAAGGAATGAGATTTTCAATCACTGCCTTTTTCTGCATAGCCAACATTTTTGAATCAGATCTAGTGCTGTGTTACTTGTTTTGTCTGGGGTTTTTTTTTTCTGTCTACTTGCATGGAATTCACCAAAAATGAAACAAAGTACTTTTTTCTTCATGATTTTTTGAGGGGTTTTTGTTTGTTGGGTTTTTCTGAAATCATATCGTTTGAACCAATTTGTGCCAACATCAAAACTTTGAACTTTTATCTAGGAGGTTGAGCCGACCAAATAGCCAATATTGCTGCCTAAGCTTTTGGGAAAAAGCAAGGATGTGAAAGCAGGAAAGATTTATGAGAGAGAAGCTTGGTCTCTTTGAGGCAAATCTATAGTGAGATTATAACAGCCTTTAAAACAGATGTTTAAGCCAGGAAACCACGGGTGGGAAGAGTCAGATGGCATTTCCTTAGGAAGGCTAAAGGACCTCTGGAGAGAAGATCTATAAGAGGCAGACTGGTATCCATTACAAACCCTGAAGCAAGCAGCCTTACTGGCAGATGACATGTGGGGAAAAAGAATGGGGAAGTTGTCAAAAAAAAAATTATCAGATCATTCTATTTTACTTGTGAGCATACTTATTTCTTTGTCAAGAGGGTGATCAAACACTGGGACAGGTGTCCCTGAAAGATGGTTGATGTCCCAAGCTTGTCAGTGTTTAAGAAGCATTTGGACAATGGCCTTAGGAAACATGCTTTAACTTTTGGTCAGACAAGTTATCCCTTGAGTGGGAATGATTTAAATATAATTTGTTCCTGGATACTAGACAAGGAGACTGTACTTCCAAAGACACGCTGCTGCTTTGAATTAGCATTTGCCTTTGAACTCATGGCCATTTGTAAAGTTAAGGCTTTGGCACCAAGAAGAGCATCAATGCTACACAAAAGCTGCCTATTTGGGAATGAATTTTTCAGTGACCTTCACAGGACATGGCCGATTTCCATGCCTGCAAGTTATTCTGATAGGAAACTAATATATGCAATTTGAAGACAATGCATAAGCTGAGGAAACCAGCAGAGAAAAAACTCAGAGACCAGTATCAGATGGGCTCAAAGAGACTTTTAGTATGGCAAGACACGCTGGGCTATTCTCTCTGTAAAACAATACCATCTGCCTTCCCCCTTTAAAAATTAAAATTCAAATAGAAGCATAATTTTGACTGTTTCAGCCTTTATCAAACTCAACTGTTCAGCACAGCATTAAATAGTATGAAATAAGGACTTTTGGAGGACTGTGCATACTGCATGAAAGCATTCATTAAGTCTAAGTTATGGTTACTTCTGCTGTCAAGTCAACAATGCACAATCAGTGGTGGCTAAAATTTTAGGCTGGTATGTTAGACTAACAAATAGCTTTTGAGTCATATAAATTCTGTTTCCTGCTAATGAGGACAAATTATATGTCACCACAGAATTAATTTCTTTCTTTGCACTAAACAAAATAACAGGAAGAAACTTCTTATAGACACAACTTGGTAAAAACTTGAGATTTTTGCCAGAAACAGCACTTCTGTTTTCAGCATAAGTGCGTACAAAGATGAGGCAAAGGCAAAAACATTTGGATTCAGGCTTTTAAGAGAAAAAAACAGAAAAGAATTTGAAAATTACACCTATACATGATTCTGCAGGTGCCCCATGTTGTCAAAAGTATTTGGATTCACATGAAAATGAAGCATCTCTGAAGTTCAGGCTGTACTGAATCCAAACACAAACTTTATGACCGGGACCATCACTAGTTGTATGGCATCCTACAGTATCATCCACCACCAACCTGAGTTACTATATATTATTGACACTCTTCCTAAAGCTCATAGGCTGCTCCTTGCTGGCTTGCCAAATGCCAACTCAGAGTCATTCAAATCAGCACTACAAAGCAACACCCCTACCTCATTTCTCTCTGACTGTATCACCACCATTTCCTACAAACCACCTGGCATAAAGCGCAAAACCTTATCAGAGAATGTCGTTGTTGAATGGTTTGGGTTGAAAGGGATCGTAGAGATCATTTATCTACAAAACATTAGGTATATTGCATTTAGAATGAGATTTGGGAATAACACCACTGGCCACACCACCACAGATCACCCCTCAGAGCATATAACCCCTCACGGAGGACGAAGCGGGTGCCTCAGGGTCAAAACCGGAACCACAGAAGCATTCTACCCTTACTGTACTTCCTCAGGATCACTAAAACAAAAAATTACAAGTTTTGCAGTCCAGACCAGGTAGCTGAATCAAGATAAAACTTCCCATAGCTCTATAAAGCTCTATTCATCCAGTGGGCAAAGAGCCCCAGAAAGCAATTGCTCTATAGGAGCTACAAGTGCACAAACTGAACTTGTGTCAAATGAAAAAAACTGGTTTTCCATGAAAAAGATGGTAAAGCCTGCTATAGATGGTTTGGAAGAAAACACAAATAGGAGGCAGAAGCTACCTTAACCTTGTGTTGTACTGGAACAAAGGGGAAAGCTTGCACAAAGCAGCCCAACACCAATAGCTTCAAATTTCATCCCGAGGCACAAAGAGCCCGACTCCTCTGCAGCCCCAAAATACCTGAAGGCGTTCGGTTGGAATCTGCTCCTCAGCCCAGGCGCTCCTGGGAAGTGCTTTTCCAGGTAAAGTGACAAAGCCTGCGGGTCTGAGGGAATTACAGACTGTGAGTTCACAGAATTGTGTATTTGTATGCAAGAGAAATCAGTAATCCCTTGATTACAGAAGACTAAATCAAGTGTTTTCAGGTGAAAAGACCTAAATCTTTGGGTCATTGCAAGAGGTTAAATTTCTACAGAGCCACATTAACAGCATCTCAGTTAAGGGAGTTGGAATAGAGTTACCTTATGAAAACATTCCATAAACTTTGATGTGCTCATTGTTATATTTGATAGGAAGTTCTAAAGGCTTAAATATTTTGTATGAAGTCTGCTAATATTTTTAACTAAAAGAGATCTTTTTAACCATTTTCCATTTCTCCAGGAGTAAGCCTGCCAGTCACAATTGATTCCTGCTTTCCCAGTATCTCACAAGGATGTCATCCCTTTCCTTTTAAACCAAATCCTTTCTAGCATTTCAGAAGACAGAAATAAAATTATCTACTCACAGTTTTAGCTATAATAGTTCTGAATAATTTATATGTAGGAAGAGAAGGAGAAGAGATGTACAACATATGACAGATCATATTAGTGTAGAACAGCCTGATAAACTGTTTTCCAGAGGAAAGGCAGTTTAGTTGCATCTTTGCAAATTATACACTGAAAACTGAAAAAGAAGCCACTTCCAAAATGTAAATATTTCTAATGAAACTATACTTATTGCACATTTTTTTCTTAAAAAAGCAGATAATTATTTGACTATTTATCATAATTCTCCCACCAGGAGAAGGTACACTGAGGTATAGGCCTGAGAAGCAGAAATTCAGGTTTCATTGATCCAGTTAACTGTTCTTTCAAAGGCAGTGATGGATGGAGCATCTTGCTGAAAGGCAGAAGGAAAGTTTTGTTCCCAGTTCTGCCAAGTGATCCCAGACAAGACACTTGTCCTGTTACAATATTATGGTCTTCACAATATAACAATAGACTTCTGTGACTTCTTTCTTTTAACGTCTACAGGACATAAAAATCTGCAAAGTTTATTGAGATCAAAAAATAAAAGGAACCTTGGCACTTGTTCTAACATGAAAGAATTAGTGAATTACCCAAATAATTAGATATAATTACACACTCCAGTTAGCAAAGCACACAAACTCTCACAAAAAAATCTCCACAACTCTCAGTCCAGTTGATCTTCTTCCATGTGCATTATAGGCTGGCATCCACATTAGAACCGGAAATTTTCCAGTATATGCCAACTAAAGACCTTACTAGGAGGTGAGTAGGTCCCTGGATATGGGAACAGTCCTTTGCTCTTCTAGCAGAGCCATGCAGAATTAATGAAATGGAACATTTAGAGTTTCACACTCAGCAGATGATGCAAATTTCACCCTTTGTCTCTCCACAGTATTCCCTGATTGTATCATTAGCAGAACAGCTCCCACCAGGAAAGAAGAAAAAGTGGGCGTGAGTGAGAAAGACTTTATGTACTACACATACACAGAAAAGTACACAGGAAGAAGCTGATGTGGAAAAAAAAATGAGTCAAATGACTGAAACAAAACAAGGAGAATACAAGCAGAACCACTTCATAGGTTGCTGCGTGCCTCTCTGCTCCCTAAAAGGATCAGTCATGATGGTCATTGCTGTGTACATGGTGGGAACATATTTACATACTCAAAAATCCCTTTCTACCACTGGCTCAGACTGCTGAGAGAGGAAATAGCACAAGAGCCACTTGACCAGTTCTGTGGAAGGTTAAAGCATTGCCTTTTAAATTTAGACCAAAGTGACTGCTCTTCCTTTTCTGGCTCTCTATTCTGAAGCTACTTGCTGAGAAGAGACAGCTTCCTAACCCTCATCCTGGGCCCCACTTAAAAAGTGGCAGGAAAAAAAAGAGGTGCTCTGCTCCTATTTGGACAAGGCTGCTGTGTGCTGGTGACCCAGTACAGCCCACAAAGCAGGTTGTATCATTGTCACAGCTTAGCCAGGCCCTCTTTAGCACACTGACAATGAAAAACAGTGAAACATTCTGCTTTCTGTTATGATAGAGGAAAAACAAGTTAAACTTAGTCACCAAGAAAAGTGCTTCTAAAATTAATATTCAACTTTTCAGATATATTTTACATTTAAGGAGGTATTTTCTAATCATCTCTGATACTTCTTATTTTTCAGACATCCTAGACACTGCCATGAGGAAGCCATGGTAATTGATTGAGGCCTCAAGATTTAATGTATTCACTGAACCTTGGTCTACTAACAGCTCATATTCATCTCAATAAGAATTGAATCAGCAGGTCACACCATGCCACCAGGATAATTACAGACACAATGTATGAGATTTTTTGAATCCACTATTTTTTGTGTAGCTTTAGTTTATATCAAGCATGAATGACAAGGAAGGTCCAAAAGGTTAAAGCAAATGCTTAGCACAAAAATCAGACAGCTGTGATATTCTGTGATATTCAGAACCAAACCTGCTATGTTTAGGAAGGTAAAACAGAGTTATTTTCACTTGGAAGATTGTTTTTTCAAAGGTTTGGGGTTTTTTTTCCCCAAATAACATTTGGCCTTATTCACATCTGAACTCAAAGGCACATCATTACAATTTATAGTGAAACTCAGAGTGCAAATATGCATTTAAAAGTATTTATAAAAGCAATCACTTCTACACTCCACAATTTCCACACTTCAATTTGGATCTTATTTCTTCACATTTTGTTATTTACTCAGTAATTTCTGCTTATCCAAGAGTGCACTGCTCAGATGTAATATCTCGCTTTCAGCAAGGCCCTGCTTTTTACCCAATTTTTCACAGCTAAATTCACTGGAGTAGAAGAAGGTCAATAAGCAACTCTCTCAAGAGTCTTAATATATAAGCCAATTATTTTATGCATTTTTTAACTTGACAATGTGAAGGGTTGATAAATTGAGAGTTAGGCAGATGCACTGGAAACAGATGTTGGAGGCAAATTCTTCTGGCTCCCTGGTCTCTGGGTCCTGGCCATTGGCCAAATGATGAGGCTCTTGCTCATCCATACCAAGAACACTTAATTTAGAAAGCACTTACACCCACCAGCTGCATCTCAAGGCTAATGTCAGAGTTAGGTACCTACATCATTTTGCTGAATTGTGACCAGCACCAACTCTGCAGCAGTCCTTGTGGAGCTGCAGGTAAGTGCTGACATTTCCATTATGAGCTTTGGGAGCATACAGGTGAGAGAGATGATGGTACCAGAGCACTAGGAGCCAGACAGAGACTTCTAATATTTCCAGGTATTCCTAAGTACTATGGAAAAAGAATTTATCCATGAAACAATGCTTAACATCAGAGACATCAATGTAGGCAGGCAAAATAGTGCTTAGCAATGGCTCAGATGACCAGAGGTAAATCCTACAAGAATGTGAATGCTGCCAACAAACAAGCTGTAATTCCTCTTACAATGACCGAGGAATGTGTTACTGGTGTGTTGATGTGGGAAGGCAGGTGCAGTAAGTGGAACAGTATGGGAGGGATTTGGAGATAGACTCAAGGACAGAAGTCACTTGTAATTGCCTCAGTTTAGATGACAGCAATGGCTGTTTCCATCTGAAAACTACACACATTCCCATGCCAGTGGAATAAGGGCTGTACAATAATATGGGATCTATGCTGTTATGACAGCCATAAAAATAAATAAAGTTATTATAAATAATATCTCATAAATAATTGTGATGTACATAAAAATAGAGCAGCAAGGTTTATAACTGGGCCATCAGAAGTCTTTCAAGTGACTGAAAGAAATTATCACATTTGAGTAAAATGTACGTTTAATACTGAAAAAGTATTTTCATATAGGGAAATTTAAGGCCATTATGCTGCAACTTGCTGTTTGAATGATTCAGGATGCAAATGTGGTTATCTTGGTATCAATAGCCTGGCACAGTTAATTACTGCCAAAGTAACTGAAGTGTTATTGAAATTACTATCATAACACTTAGGACACACAGTCAGGCATTACAAGTCCTGTATATCAAAAAGACAGAACAGAAAGACAATACCTACTGTGAGCAGCTTACAGACTGGTTTGTCATATAAGAGACAACAGAAGAACGGATACAAACAAGCAGGAAAAAACACACATTGGCAATGCATAAAGCTCACAGCAGAATGCCCTGCAGAGACTCCCCAAGTTTGTTGCTAAATTCACACCAGAAAATAGTAATATGTAAATGAGGTCCTACTGCTTGAGCACCTGCATTAGTCTACATTTGTGCAGGCTGAATTGTGTTTTGGGCAGTACAAGCCAAGGCTCCAGCAGAAGGTAACAGTTCCCATTGCCTGCAGGAACAGAGGACCTCACTCATAAAGTGAAATTTATCTGAACTGCTGCCAGCAGTGCAAACTCAGCCCACCTTCCTTCGATACAAATGCTGCAATTTCTAGCACATGCCCTTGTCTGCTTTAACTCATAACTCAGCAAATGACTTAAATCATTATGATTTGTTGCATAATTTCTTTTTCTAAGATATTTTAAACTGTTTTAATCCTAAAGGTTGTCCATTCGCTCCTTATTGCAATTTTGGGACGTCTGCTCTAAAATTGTCATGTGGTGGAGCACTACAGTGTGTGTTGGTGATTAAAGACAAACTCCGTGTATGGTTCAAAAGTTCAGCTCCAATTTGAAAGCTCTGGAATAGAAAGTGATAAAAGAAGAGAGAAAATGAAGGGAGAAAAAATAGGATAAAAAATGCAGTTGAGAAAAGGAAGTAGAAAGTTGCAAATAAGCATAGAAGCAATTTAATTACTATATACAGCACACTTGTCAAATGCTACATTTCTCTGCTTTAACACCTGATCTACAGAGAAAAGCTGTTTGCTGCTCCTTCAGAGACAGTTTTGTTTTGCTTTATTGATTCATCTGATACCATTGAATCCTCTGCTCTTGACCTCTGCCAAATGTAGCCCAGAGAATTTCACCAGTGGATTCCTGCATGGAGCTCAATAATATCTTGTTGAACTGGGGCACAGCGTTTAGGAAGACATCTGTTCCTGATTGGATCCATAGGTGAGTTGTTTCAATTATTAATTTCCCTTGCTTTTAAAAAAAATTACTTTATTTCCCATTTGAATTTGCCAACCTTTGTTCTAGCAGTCACAGGTTTGTACCCTGATGACAGCTCATCTATCAAGTCAGCATTAGACAATTCATATGGGCCAACAATCCTGTCTTTGGAAGGACTTTCCTTTAGAGGGAGCAAGAAAAACAACCTTTAATAAAAACTCCGCAGCAAGAAAAACAGCCTTTAATAAAATCTCCTCTGTAACTAAAAAGTGAATCAGAAACTCCAGGGAGAAATGATACAGGGATCAATCAGTAACGGCTCTAGAAGCCAGAGTGACAAGCTTGAATGCTACAGCCTGAAAGCCCGCTGCTGATGCAGAACTAGAACACCCTCTCAATGATTTTTTAATGATTCAGTGCTTCTGCATTGGACTCTGCAAATCATCTCTAAAATGGAATGAGATGCCCAAAATTTGTCTATCTTTATCACCCAGACTGAGGCATTGTAGCAAAAAGTTACCATAGTTAGGTCTTAAGGATAGCAAAAGGAAGTATTAGAGTTGAGCACCATTGCTACTTTTAACTCCTCTCCAATTTGTTGCTACTCACAAATATCCAAATACCACTACATCACCACCAGCTGCCCAAAGCAGAGAAGCTGCCAGGAGCAGAGAAGGGCCCACCTCCCTGTAGCACCAATGAATGAAATTCAGCTAGCTGAGGAAAACAGCTGCGTGATCCCAGTGCAGGGTTAACCCACCAAAGGCAAAAGGGCTTGGCCAAGGAACATGTTATTGCCAAGGCTGGCTTTGCAGGACAGGCAGTTTTGACTGAAATGCACAACCTTCAGGGACACAAAAGACTGTTTCATGTACACGCACCTTCTGCCAAATTCCAAAGAGGGAAGAGAACCAGCCAGAAAAAAACTAAAATCACAATTTCTATAAGTAGTATTAAGTATTCAGGCACCTAGTAATATTTGCCAGATGGAGATTTGTATTAAAGCAACAGAATCTTGCCTATATTGTCTATTATCTCTCCATCTAGATTTTGCCAGTTATGTGTTAGCAGGTGTTCAATGTACGTTCCTAAAACCCAAAAGCTGAAATCCATGCATCCATCGATTTACTCACTTGTAAACTCCACATTATTTTTCTCCTTCTATTACTATATATAGACACACACATATGCAAACATAGCTAAATACAGTATGCATGTGTGTAGGTGTTAGTTTAATTGTAGTCAACAGCATTTATATTTCATCACAAAATAATTATTTCTTGCATTATGTATCTTACATGCATTCCTTTATCTTCTCTCCATTTGAGTTATTTGAAGTCCACTTTTTCTGGCTACCATTGATTTATGTTACATAGGTGGACGTATGTGAGGCAAGCCAAAGGACTGGAATTGTATCAGCATCTGACCCAGCGTCAACCAACATTTCCTACATACTCCCCAATTCTGACATTCTCGATCTGAGAGATGTAAATGTGCACATGAGATGGAACAACACTCTGACCTTACACGGAGAGCAGACACAGAAGAAGTGATTTTCAGCCAAAACAGTTTACCTTTTGCTCTGTGTATCAGGCATGAAATTAAAAATCATCAGAGCCATGTCTCAGTAACTAAGTTCAACTTTTCTTGCATGCATCTACAACTTTGTCTATGAGAGACTGGCAGGTAGATCCCTGAGCACTGGAAGGATTTTAATCAATATATGCTCCTGACTGACAGGTGGTCAAGCACTGTGAAGGAAACTTCCCTGTCTGCCAGTCTAGGAGCCACTCTGGCAGCCACATTCACACCACCTGAGCTGGGACTGAGGCCCCTTCAGAGCTACAAACTCCACAATCACATAGTCAGACAAGTTTTCCTCATGGTCAACCCAAGGTTTCCCATAGCAGAGCATCAGATATCTCTATCTTTAAAATAATTTAATCATGGTGCAATAACAAAATAACACCTTGAGCTGGGTGCCTCCAAGGAGGGACCTTGAACAAAGGAAGCCATGGATTTTATACTCTTACAGTCTAAGCACACAAAAGTCTGGGGTCATCAGCTCCTGTCGTGTCTCTGAGTGTCCAGTCACAGTTCCCAGCCTCTTACCTGGGGCTCCTGTAACCCAGAGCTCAACCTGCAGCTGCACACCAAGCTACCTGCATGCAATGTATTCCTCAACACCACACAGTACAAAACTACTCCACAAAGAGCCTCCTGGATGCTGCATCAAAGCAGCTAAGCAGCTATCCAGGTTAGTGTGAAAAAACAAAATGGGAAAGTCTAATGTCAAAAACTGAATAGCCAATCACTGCTCTCTCTTCTCTAGAAATCCTTTCCAGAAGGTATGGAAGACCACACAGGACATGTGCTGGATTGCAAGCAGACTGTTGACTGTTCCTGTGGGGGATACCAACGCAGGATGAATGGCCATTACACAGCAATTCAGCTTTTGCTCAGAGTACTTGCCACATTGTGCAGGCTCACAAAAGTAGTTGCATTACTATGAATTCATTGTCATTAACAATCACAAAAATTATTGTTATGAATAAAGAAGTACTAGTACAGCCTGTCCTGCTGCAATGCTTTCTGATTACAGCTACCACAAGGCAGGTAAAGTTCCCTAGAAGGTCACCCCAGTCAATAAATCAGAGAAAATGCAGAAAGATTTTTTTGTCTCTGCATTGTAACCACAGATCTTGTGGCTAGAGAAAGACAGGAAAAGTTTCAGTGCAGTAAGATTTTCTTAGCTGCTTGAGAGTGCCAGCCATTGCCTGCTGGAATAAGCACTGAGCTGTGGGTGGCAGGAATATCTTTATGCCCTTTTTGAAAGTCTTCAGCCAGAACCATTTGCTTCCCCACAACAGCTAAATATGTCATCTTGTGTTACTGTCCTTTAGTTCCAGCTCTAAAACTCCTCATTTCAGCTCCATCCACCCCTATTTCTATGGCTGCTACTGTAATAAGAATTAAACCTACTCTCACTTTTCTGATGTTAACTTTAATTTCAGATTCCGCAGAACAGGTGTCATGAGGAATTAGTACCATTGCATTTAGCAATTCAATTAATGAAAGTATATTAAAATTACAGTAGTAATGAGTAAAAAACTATTCAAACCATTAGCAGTGTCAGAACTCCCAAATTTCAGTAAAAATATGCAACCCTAATGAATTCATGCTAACTCTGGAGCCTGAGAACAAAATTTGAACTCCTTGCCATCCAATCACATCTCTGCTCTTGGACTAACCAGTTTTTAATAATTTCTCTGCTGGTGATGAGGGCTATTTTGCAATTTTATTTCATCAATTTCTAGTAGAGCAAAGAGGACATGCAGTTCGGCTCCATTTTTCATCTCTAAAGACATGCGTAAATTTGAGTTTCTGACATTTAAATAAATCATTTTCTCCTATAGAAATGACAATAAACAAAAGTCAAATTCCTATTGATCTTCACCTTGCATTAGCCACATTGAATCATAGAATTGGCATCCAGAACCTGAGTGTATAATAGATGTTTTTTAGCATTATAATTGTAGAGCTAAGCCTGAATTTTGACAGCAAAAAAGCATATGTCACTGCTGCCTGTCAGCATATGTGGACAGCTTGAATAAAGCTCTAGAGGTGTCAGCTGCTCTCCTCTTCTTCTCCCTGACAGACAGGTAGACCCCACAGCTCTGCAGCTGTACCATGTGTCAATTAGCCAACATCCAAATGCAAATTTTTTCTTGTGAGACTTGCCCTGCCCCAGCAAGATGCGATATGACTTCCTGCCAGACCTACTTGTACTTGCTTCAGCTTTCCATCTTTCAGAGAGAAAAGCTTGGAACAACTGGAGGGTCAGTAGAGAGGCAATGGAGCAGGCAGGAAGATTGCTGATAAAGCAATCTGAAAACGATCACATGTAGGAAAAATCAGATTGCTCAAAGAGCAGAATTATAGGAGAAGAATCATGAAATTCTTCTGCAAACCATTATAGGCAACCCAATCCGCAAAAATAATGACTGATAGAAACAATCCTTTACACATTTTATGTCATCTATTATTTTCAAATATGAGATTGTAGATGTGCATGTTTTGGTGGCATCACAAAATGACTGAGAATGAAAAACATACCCTGCTAAGAGGACAGTGTAAGGGAGTAAAACATTCTGGAATTGCTAATATCTAATGTAGGACTGAATGTTGAATAGAGTGATCTAATTTTGCCACAGACCTTCACTGAACATAACAGTCACACATGAATGGATTACAGGAGCTGATTAATTTATGTATTCACTTTGAGATTTTTAAAAATGTAGATTAAAAACTCTTTGAACAAAAATGTAAAATTACACCCCATTACAAAGTCCTAGTAGTGGTAAATGAAAGTGGTGGAAAGTCTGGTTTTGAATATTTCTCCACACCCTTACACTCTTTGAACTACATAAGGCAAAAATATCTGTTTTCTACATTTAGAAATCAATATAAAAAAAAGAGTGACCAGGATTTATGAAAATAATTCTCATTAAAGCTCAGTAATTCCAGAATCCAGGAAATGTTTCACATATAATCAGCTATATTCGTTTCAGTAGAAAAATTCCCACTGATAGTTATGGAAGCAAGACTGGATCATGAATTACAGAGAACATTTGCATTCTTCATTCCAGTAATTGCTCCAAGTTCTGTTTGACTAAATGCCCACGAAGAGCCACGAAGAGAATGCAGTAACCAAAGGAGGACTGGCACAGACAAAGGTGATTGCCATTCCTATCACACAGAGTCAGCAAAGCTGCCAGTTACCTCAGGCTCCCTCCTCTTCCCCTCAAACGCTATAAAATCTTTTTAAATACTCAAGAAGAGGAAACAAGCTAGTAAGCGAAGGCAGCTGAATAAATGATATCTGGAACCAGATTTTTAGCTCCATAAAACAGCTGTCGTGAGTCAAAGTCAAGAGGTGTCGAGGCAAGACTCCCCCTGAGGGACAGTGCCTTGTGCAGGGAAGAAAGAAAGGCCAACAGAGAACTGAGTGTGCACTGTGTGCAACAGCATTCCTGAGCTGGGGGGACTGGAGTCATGCATGTATAGTCTGTCTAAAATGTGAACAAAGCTTTGCCCACCATCAGAGGCCTTGTCCTTTCACAGGGCTTACGTTCTGTAAATACTGGGGACCCGCAGTGAGATGTCCAGGACACTATTTTCCTCAAAACTGTTCATAACTTCACCTAGGTATCACCCAGCAATTAGTTTTCTTAAGCAGTTTTATAACGACAGTGCCATGACCTTACTCCAATGAAATTAATTCTATAGCCCTTTTTAACTTAATCCAACAAAAACCTACTCATCTCAACATAGACTCATGAATCATTTTAATATATACATTTATACTAGTACAATTAGTGTTATTAATATAAATTAAATGAGAACCCTAACATTATTTTACACAGAGTAGTGATAGAATCATTAATGCCAGTATTAGAACAGTATTGAATATGAAATATGCTGTAGGTCATAGGTGTTTTTAAAGTATATGATAGAGAAAATTTGTTGACATAAAAAAGTAGGATCTTTTTGTTTCATTTCATATAAGTGATTTTTTATCTACAGAAGTTAAACACATACATAGAGAATGATTTACACAATATCCCAATGTTAAATCCTTCCAGTGAAAATAAAAATTCTTAACAGCAGACATAAGTTTCATTTCCTTAACCTACTTCTGTACCTGCATGTCTTCACTCAGGCACTATTTTTCTATGTTTCTCTTGCTGTGAGACACCTCCAGCAGATCACTCTGTCTCTGTATCATTAGAAACATGAAAGTATGAGAAGAAAGATCTGCTTTGTCCTGTATTTAATACCTACTCGATTAACAGATTGTTGTACTCTTTCTCAGCTGTATCCTTATTCTCTGGAGAAACTTTACTCAGCTTTTCCAGGGTCTCCAAACTACATGACTACAGAAGACAAACTATTTTAATCGGGATTTTTTTCCCTTATATGTAAGGGACAACCATGCCTTCTTCACCTGTCCTCCAATCACCACTCTTCATGTAGACTCTTCCTTCTCCAAAACACCAACTGAGAGCCACCTCTTATTTTAATACCAACAAGAACAGTAGGTCACCCACAATGAGGAAAGATGGACCTTCTTTACAGAAGAGGGTACTGCAGAACAATATGCTCAACATCTTTACATTTTAACAAGCACAAGTGCAAATCATTTTTTAAAAAGTGGAAAATAATAATTTATTCTAAACAAAAATTCAAATGTATCCAAGAAGTATAATATCATTAACTTTATGCATGTTGAGAAGCTCAGAGTATTCTGCCTGGCAAAAAAAGTCTGAAACTAAGCACTAAATGTTATTAAGACCATTAATGTTATATAATTTCATGTTAATTCCTAAAATAATGATGGATTTATTTTAAAGGGTATCTAGATAAATTATCACACTAGAAGATATACTGCATTTTCTGTATAAGATAAATGCAGAAGTCTTCATTTAAACTCAAGTGCAGACCCTAACTATAGAATCACCACTAGAGCTTCTGGAAATCCATATGGACAGTTTTTCTGGCAGGGAAAGACGCAGACTATTATATTAAAATCAGCAGGGCCAAGAAAGTTGTTCTGTACTTTAAACAGCTTTTTGCACAAAGTGCAACATCTTTGTAAGAGATGTGCATAGAGTAGACCTTTATCTTAAAGCTCTTGCTGAGAGAAATTAAGGTTAAGGAGTATGATTTTGTTAAACCAAAAAGCAAGTTCAAATATCTAATGAGTGATATACCAGATGTGCGTGAATAGAATGAAGGTTGCCTGGTCAAGTATTGTAGAAAATTATATCTATGTTTATACTAGGGACAGATACTTCAGAAAAAAAAAAAAAGCATTTGATTTCATGAGTAGAAAACATTCATCTGACAGATTAATTATTTTTGAAGCAACAGCAGCAATGAACTGATTAATACATGGAGCTCTCTATCTCCATGCTCGTATAACCATCACATTAAATAAATTCCATTTCCCTGAAAAGATTCTGACTTACTGAAAGGTCTTTATGCACTTATAAATGTGTCAACAAGCGACAAGGAGGTAATAGTTTCCAGGAGGTATTACTGCAATGTATATTTGATAATGAAATTTGCTGGGTAAATTAGCCAAAGAAAAAGTATAAAGGTCTAATGGGCTTAGTCTACCATTCAAAGAAGCACACACTGCTGGCTGTAGCAAAGATATGATGAATGCTTTCTGCAATGGAGTATCACAGCCAGCCAGGACAGAGATTAATTTATCTGTTTGCAAAGGAGATGTTTTTACAAGTAAATTTGGCCAGGAGCACAAAGTCTTTTCTTTGACAAAGCAGCCCCATTATCATAGTTACCAGTTAACAAAAAATAATCTATCTTTTTGTCTAGACCATTGCAACTTGCCCACTCCAGGCATCCTTCACTAGGATATCCATTGTGAGTCACTGACCACTTAAATCATAAGGTAACACTGCTTTTCTGGTCCCTGAACAGATTGTTCAAGCTAGAAAGTGATAAACAGCAAACCAGCAAGTCCATTCTGAATATTTGGATACTTTCAATTTGTACTTAAATTAATATTTTTAGATTTGCAATATAACGTGAAGATTCAGACTTCTGGGAGCTGTTCAGAGAGCATACATTGGGAATTTTATGCCCCCAAAAATTAATATAAATCAAACTCAAAGCTTCTACTCTACCAAAATAACTTAAAATCACTCTTGTTAATAGTTGATTAGCCATACCAGCTAAACAGGGAAATGACTGTGACTTATTACACTGGAGAGAAGAGCTGCCAAAAAGCAGAAATCAAAATCTCGAAGATTTAAAGATCCAGAGCACTGGGGAAGCCATTTGACCAGTACTCAGTCATACACTCAGATTATACAATGAGTAGCTTATAAGAAAGGATTTGAGTGTCAGAAATGTGTATGTGCTATCATGGAATGCTATTCAATATGTATATCACTTTTGTCACTTCAGCTCATTGTCTAAGAAAAGGAAAATCTAGTGGGATGTAGTAAAATGGCAATGGTATATTTATGTAAATGCATCCTTCTCATAAAGCTTCTCAAGAAACAAGATGAATTACAGTTCAT
Source organism: Cyanoderma ruficeps (assembly GCA_008694505.1). NCBI lineage: Eukaryota > Metazoa > Chordata > Aves > Passeriformes > Timaliidae > Cyanoderma > Cyanoderma ruficeps. The sequence goes on along the minus strand of VZDJ01000056.1, from coordinate 4,296,566 downwards.
CCTCAACTTGAGACAAATGATAAAATATCGGAATATTTTACAGTTATGCAGTTATTATCACCTGGAAGAACCCAATCTAAAAGGATGATGTGAAGCAGCAGAGAGCTCTGGGACAGGATTTCCTTAAGTAAATACATCCCATATTTCTGTAGAGAAAAAAATCACATTGCAGAGTTCTATATTAATATATAATCATGAAAAAAATTGCAAAACTATACTGGTATGTTAATGGACTAAGTCTTCAATATAGGAGCCAGATTCATATTTCTTATTATGAAATGCAACAAGTCCTTTCAGATTCTTTCTGAAGTGAAAAGATGCTAATGTTCGTTTCTGGAAGTGTGAGAAATTATGCTTTATCTGTAAATATAATATCTTTACAGATTCTAGTGTGAAATTAATACATCACCACTATATAAGATGTATAATTCATGTACTGATAGCCAGTCAGATGTAGCAGCCATGAGAGCAGAGGCTTCTGCAGTCACCATACATCTGCAAAACAAGTGACAGCAACAGTCCTCTGTTGCCCTGAGCTTTCTGTCTTTTTGTCTTTCTGTAGAACTTTCTCAGGCAGCTTCATGAAAACAATATCTATTCTTAGAATGTTTACGTACTTCTCCTGTGAGAGAAGAAATGATTGATGGTGATGTCCACCATCCAGGTTGAAGAGGTGGCGACCTGTGTAGCCAATCTCTTGATCTCTGTACATATGTATAAAACTGGAGTCAGATTTGAATTAAAAAGGAGTTTTCCCTCACTGCTGTGATGTGAGCTTCATTTCAGTGTTCCTGAAATTGGGACACGCCCAGCTTCGGCCCGCAACAGTCCTCTAAAGGTGGACTATGTTGGGTTGGGGGGGGGAGTTTAAGGACCAAATTTTCACTGCATCTACCTGTTACCTTTGCAAGTTAAGATTCAAAAATGGAAATTATACTTAAAAAAGAAGATAAGTTTGTTTGGTTTTTCATGTGTGTGTTTGTTTAAAATCATTATGTATAAGTAGGAAGAGAATTAGTTGCTTTGGACTCTAGAAGACAAACACCTATATACAATGAATATAATTATGGCACGAGCTCTAGGAGAATAGTAGGGACATACACTGAAATAATGATGTAGCTTGTAAATGTTGCTGAGAGCAGGATTTGGGAAATACAGTGGGCAAATCAGACAGTAACACAGAACACAGGCAGACCTTCACAAACTCCCATTTACATTGAGTTCTTCTCTGTTGTGGACCAGAGTGTGAAGGATCCTCCCCAGCACACCCACAAGGTCACAGATCTCTGATAAAGTCACTGTGAGCAGATCGCAGGGGACACCATGGAACATACAACATGTACCACAGAAGTGAATAAAAATAGCACGTAAAGTTGTGGATTAGCTTGTCAGTAATTTAAACAATGAAAAGGTAGATATCCTGAATATAAATTTATATACCAAGAAACGAAAAAAATCCCAAAGAAGCCAGGATCTGTACAATGTATTTACAGAGAGAAAGAACTGAGTGGATTTGAGAGTGTGCATAATAGGCACTCAGTGTCTGATGTAGTGGATATCACAGCCACAGAGTGAAAATGAGGGAACCAAAGTGCCATATATCTGCCATGGCTGGAGTGCCAGAGTATAGGGATCACAGCAGGAAAAGCCAGTGCAAAATGTCTCATTTCTGTAGCTGTTTACAGGGACCTCTTTCACATTTCAGGTCAGTGCCAATGTCCCCACACAACCAAAATATGGCCTGAAAGATCAGACTCTGTTGCCTGAACCTCAGAGTATTCCCCCAAAGCATTCCTACTCATCCTTACAGGAAAATGCTGACAGGTTTGCAGGACCTTGCAGAGAAGCCACAGGAGACAAAGGTCTCATTCTCCTCTCAGTCACCCAAGGCTGTACAAAAAGATCTCTCTCCCCCACTGAGCCTGATCCCGCTTTGCTCGCCAGCTGCCATTCCCTGTTCTAATGGCTTCAAGCAGCCCTAAAGCCCATTAGCCACTCACTGACAAGAAACGGGACATTTCCAAAGCACCCCAAATGTGCTGCAGCCCCAAGCTGTCAGCACACCCTCTACAGACACTGGCAGAGAAATGAGGGGAGTGAGCTTTCACCAGGAAGTGCAGCAGAAGCTGGATGGCTTCAGGATATTTGTGGCATAAAAGACAGACTTTGAGTCACCTTCATATATAGCCAGAAATTAGGGTCTGGCTCTTTGCACGGGACTAAAACATGAAAAGAATATTTTAAATGGATACAAGAACAAAGAAGCATTTTGTACTGGCTAGTCCTGTTCTCCCTGCTGTGATCTCCACACATTGGCACACTGGCCTTGACAGATGCAAAGCATTTTTTGCTCCTTCACTCTCATTTTGCAGTGGTGGCACAACTACAAGAAACACTGTGAATCCATTAATCAATTACTCTCAAATATCCAGCTCCTCCTCAGACCAAACAGATGTCCCACAAACTTGTCACTGCATGTCTCAGGGTGCCTTTGTGAAAAAAGTTGTTTCATTTGTTTTACTTATATTAAATAAAGAATAGGCAGAAGAAGCTATGCGTAAGGTTTGAGGAATAAGCAGAACTTGGTATCACAGAATCATAGAATGGTTTGGGTTGGAAGGGACCTTAAAAATCTTGTTCTAACTCCACTGCCGTGGGGGCACGGACATCTTCCACTAGATCAGGTTGCTCAGGTCTCCATCCAACCTGGTCTTGAAGGCTTCCAGGGATGGGGTATCCACAATTTCTCTGGGTAACCTGATCCAGTTTCTCACCACCTTTTTAGTAAAGAACTTCTTCCTAACATCTTATTTAAAACTCCCCTCTTTTAATTTAATTATTCTTTGCCCCTTTCATGGAAAAACTCTTCCAGAATTTTACTTCATTGACAACTAAAAATGTCCTTCTAGTTTCCAAATTTAATCGTATTTATGATTGCTTTATGCTCATTTGTCCTTTTGCCAACACTGCTCTTTAGCTTCAGCACTTTTGCTTCCTTGGTCATTTCTCATACACAAGCTTGCAACTTATTAGTCTCCAAATGCATGACCTTGCACCACACAGCAGTGAATTTCATCTGATTTTCACTACTCCAGGCCTTAAGTTCATCCACTTCTTCCTAGCTGACAGACTGCTCCTATTCAGAGTTCTTTCATCTGTATATTTCACACATATACATCTCCTTTTGGGGAAAATGATGTGAACAAAAATACCAAAAAATTAGTCAGAAGACCAGTCCTTAAAAATTGTACTGTAACCTAGTCCTTCAATTAAAATTTTCTAGTTTCTCCTGTAGTTCTCAAACCCTCACTTTTGCTTGACTCTTTGCTTGCTTTGCAACTTTCTTTCTGATGAGCATAATCCCTAATTTCCCTAAGAGATGCCAGATCACATACACAACTACAGTCCAGCTAGAGAAGTCCAATTGCATTTTCCTATACAGGAAATGAGTTATCTTATCAAGGAGGTCCCTATAGATTTATCCTCAATGTATTCCATCAAATCAGTGCTGAGCAGTGGCCAAAAGGACAAGTTACTAAAAGATTGTTTGCAAAAGTGCCAAGTGCTGTATATTTTATCCAGCACAGTTCACCTTCATTGCTCATAACCCAAACCTTTATTAGTGGCTAATGTGACACTAGTGCCAATGTTTGCACCTGCGCAGCTGAACCAAATTCCACCATCACTGGGACCTGAGTATCCCTATTTATCTCAGCAGCCATCCCAGGGCACAGAACCTCTTCCCTGTCTTTAGATTCATGTTGTATCAAGGTGCAGTATAGTCTACAGCAGCCTGTGGTAGAAAGTGACATCTCTAGCAGTAAGCTCCAGAAAGAACAGAAAGTGCCATCAGAGAAGAGACAAGACAAAAATGTGATCTCCCAGACTCATGACATTCATGAAAACCTGAGCCAATAAACACAGTTTCACATCATCATGATGGCACTGGTGTGCAGGACACCTGAATTATGCCAGTTTGATTTGCATCCCAAACTTCTCCAGAAGCGGGAGGTAACACAACAGAAATTGAAGAAACCGAAAAACTTTTTCTATTTTAGCAATTCCCTAAAGCCTATTAGTCCACACTTACTTTGCATCTGGCTTTATTCATAAGACCTAATGATGAAAGCATTCAAACTATATTAGCAGAGTTCTGTGAAAACTCAGATCATCAGTGCACACAAAAGTACCATGTGCTTTCGCCTCAGCAATACATCCTGGTGAGGAGTACATTAATGTACCACTCCACAGACTATCCTCTGTGATGGTGGCTGCTGCTCCACAGGCAACCCCCAGACCTTGCTTCATTAATTAAAAATGAAAGTCAGAGTAATTCAAATTTTATCCTTTAAGATGAATCAGTTAAAGTCATACGGAATTCATACTTTGGAAGGGAGCAATGTATTTATGTCACATTGCCTACTACAGTCTTTGCAAGCAAGCATATAAATGTATAAAAGGAATATACATTCATTTTTGTAGGTTTAAAGTTGTTCATGCTCCCCTCATGACAAAAGAATTTGTCAGCTCCCTCTAAGAAATATACAGAAACATTTGTTTTAACATGTTTAAAATGAACCTGGCAAGAAATTATCTAAGACATGGCTCCCCTCCTTTTCAGTCTGCTTACAACAGAAAATAAAAGCCAGCTGTATCTGAAAGAGGAACACAGCTTGAACCTCTACCACCATTGAAGGTTTTGACAACCCACTACTCAGTCATAACACAGTAAATATTGATTTACATTTCAGATCAAAGATATGAACAAAAGACCAAAGACAGTGAACCTTCAGAATACACTGTATTACATAGAAATGTAAGACATTAGGTCAAATACTCCCAATCTTCCTCTTAAAATTGGTGACATCTTTTAGTCTTACTTCATATGGAATATCCTAAGACATTAAGCTCCTGAAAGGTTTAAGAGAATCAACAGCAGGATGCGGAACAGATGTTATTGATGCTGCCATTAGTGAAAGGTGGGAAAAAATTAATTAAGTCACTACTCATTTGCTTTGGCAGCAGCCAGGCTAATGTGCACTCCCTGGCTGTCCACTCAGCACGGATACTGTTGGACACACCACAACACAGATTTTCTTTTCTGGCTGCCAAGCAGAAAAAAACACAGAAAGGAGTTTGGACATCTGGGAACTCTGCACCACAGGAAGAGTTTTAGGGAAGCAGAAACTGGCCAAGATACAAGATAAATTACCAAGGATGTAGAAATGTGAAAATATCATAGAAGAAAAAGGAAAAACAAGTAACATTGGTGTTTTAAGGGAGTCACGAGAGACAGAGGAAGTAGAGGTTGTTAGACAGGAGGAACTCAGGGCACAAATCTGCATGATACCTGCCTTTGCAAAGAATTTTTTCAAAGAACAATTTTGTAAGAGCCAAAATGAAGAATGCTGCATGGAATCCAGTGACTCAGTCCAAAGGAATTCATTGAAAACTGCCAATGCTCTTTATTTCTCAAAATTCATACTTGTGTGTTTATTTATATTCCAAATGTGGAAGGAACTTTATTTGAAAGTGCTTGTATTTCTGAAAAAACAACATTAATTTTACAAGATTAATTTAAAAGATAACACAACAGAGGCATTTATATGCAGTGCATATTGTAAGAAACCTTAAACCCCTAACAATGTGAACAATAATTGAATGAAAAAGCACTATCAAAACACTAAACAAAAATCTGACAAGTTGGATGAGCAACATCCAACTGTATATTGACTTCTTTTTTTTATCTTGTCAGTAAAAATAAAATCAAAGGTGCAGAGAAAGGAAAATAAGCCCCACAGTTATCAGAACAAATAAAGGCTGTGTTTATCCCATCTCAACACAAAAGAACACAGGAAATGTCAGAATAGAAGAGTCCATTTTGACCCATTGCAACCAATATTTTTCTTTCTAATATTTTATGCTGCTTCAAAGGAAATACTCTACGGCATTCATATTCTTTGTACAAACTATGTGATGGAGAGATGAAGAAATTCTTCTGTGAGTCCAGACAGCCATTCATTTTAACACTGGACCATGAAGCTGCTTCTGAAACTCCAATTTTTATTCTTGTCTGGGCAAGTTACTAAAACTTTTTAGGTACTATAAACTACCTATCTTAAGAAGGTCCTAATAATAGTAAAATACAGTGGTTAAAGTTTTTTGTATATACACACTACAATCAATGGGATAAAGACTGTTGGTACATTTCAGAGGCAAAACTCTGTGCAGCACTGGACTGGTGGGGAGATGGTTTCATTCCAGACTGGGAACACTCTCCCCTGATTTACAATAGATAATGTGCTGAGTGCATAATACAGAAAATGTACAACAATTTCTTAAGGAATCATTGGCACCTTAATTGTGTTATAAAAATCAATAGTTTATCATTTAATGGATTTACTGGACACAGAAGAGTGGCTATGCTATTTAAAGTTCCTACCAGTCATCCAGAGGCTGTTTTTCTTTAATCCTATTCAAAAATTCTCTGAATCAAAGAAGCATGACCAAACTACAAAAGGCATCACACAAAATATCCTTCTACTCTGCAAAGCTGAAATGAAACAATCAACAGATTGGTATAATTTGGGGTGTGTGAAGACTGTAACTCCTGTAAAGCACAGTAGCAGGTGCAAAGAGAATCTGCAAGTGTTTTTCGCTCTAACATAACTTTCCAAACTTAAGCACTGGTTGCTTCAATACTAAGGCAAACCAGGCAGGCTTTCACTTTTCCTGTATGCTTTCCTAGTTATTACATACCTTTGATGAACTATCCTGAAGAAAAGAAAGGAATTAGCACATACACTGCATAAAGCTGATGGATCTTTCAGTTACAGAAATTCACTGCCTTTCTTCAGATGATATATTCTTTTATCTACAAACAGACACCAGTTGCCTCAAAATAAACCAAACAAATCAAAAAAGAGGAACAAATTAATAATCTTTTTAGCCATGTGCTGGTTGTCTTTCTACATCCATGAATGCTGGCTAACAATTTAGGCGTCCTCATTAAATACATCTTTATGATTTAAAGCTTTAAATGCCTCTGCTGAACTGAAATGTGGCCAACTGGTCACATGGGTGGATTCCTATAAAGCCTAAGACATAAGCATCCGGTTCAAGTATTACTGTCTGAGGATGTAATGCTTTCTGAAGCAACATGTTTATTTTACAGAAAGACTACAATGTTTTCTATGCTTTGTCAACAGAATTAGTCTGGTGATGGAGAGCTGTTTTTGCTGTCAACTCACAACTCTCTGGTGTGGTGTAAAGAACAGAGAAATGCAGAGGGAATATCTCCACAACTTTTCCCTCCCTGCTGCAGCTCTGTCTACCCCCTTGACAGTCCCTTTGACCATGACCTTTCTGGAATCCCCTTCTGTGTTTGAACATCAGGACTACACATCAGTGAGAGGAAACTTCATCAAAGTCTAATCTTGGAAGTACACACCACAGAAATTGGCCCAATTGTGTTTTGTCATAACTATCCACAGCCCTCAAATAAGGATTCTTACAGAATGTCCATCATTAAATATTTGTGGGGCTTTAGAAAAGAGGTTATGAACTGATTCTCAGTTTTAACATATTTACCCAAGAAGAGTCTTCTGCAAACTGCTGTTCTCTGAATCAAAGGTGTTACTCCATCCTTCTAAAAGCTAAGCTTAAGATGATGAAGAGATTATATGCATCTCTCACAGAATTTATTTTGTTCTAGAAGATCAAACAGACAGTCATGCTAATTAATGAATTTCACCTTTTTATTTATTTGAATAGTATTTCTATCAAAAGACCAAGGCACAAATGAAAATGAGAAAAAATTCAGAGCTCATGTGCATGGCTGAAGAAGGAGGAAGCATTGTGCTGGAAATTGTTCAGAGATCCACAAAGAGTAGTGGATACAACAGTGAATACGCAGCTAAATTACCCTGCATGATGTAATCTTGGCACACACACTCCTAGGGAGGTCACTGGCTGAGCAGGAGTGCTCAGAGGAAGTGCAGAGTGGCCTGGCACTGAGGCAAGTACACCCTGGCTCCGTGGCAGCTGTTACCAAGTGAAGGCTAAGCAGGAAGCAACTCACATCATGTCTCCCTTCCCTGCACATCAAGAATGGCAAGAAGGAACTACAGAAAATTTCACAGGATGCCAGGGTGTCTTCTTTCTTAGCTTAACTAGCATTTATAATATATATAGATCTCAAGACAAAACATAGCATTTTACAAAATACAGTATGAACTAGAAAGACAAGAGATCTCCAGACTACATGAACTGACAGTCTCAAAAAGCACAAACCAAACCAATTCAGAACAATGCTGTACAGAACAGACTGGCAAGTGGTCATTAGAGCGGCAATGGAGTTTTACACAGAGGGAAGGGAGACTGCTCCAAATGTGAGCAATGATATATAAGTCATGAAAGGATGAAGGAAATTACAGAATTATTCCTATGGATATAAACCCAAGCTATGTCAGTGGGGGTCCTTTAAAAATGGCTGGGTTTAATATCACACATCAGATATCTAGTGCACATTGAATACTCTCCTAAATTAAATCAATTCATTTCCCAGCATGATGCTCCTAACTTCTCAGTATTTTAATTTAAGACAGGAGACCTAACCACAACTTATACTTAGGTTATTTATGAGAAAAAGGCATGTTCATGTGTTCCATTTTCCTAGTCCAAGACACAATAGAAATCTCTTCACTGAAATATGATCTAACATGTAAAGGGTGAAGATAAATGTATATGAGTTCTCACAGTTTTTCCCAAATTGTTGCCCAAGCACTTGCTGAACACTCTGCCTTTCCAGTGCTTCAGTAGATGTACACTGCACAGAGGCTTCAAATATTTAGCCAAAGAAAAGTGCATAACCCAGCAGCTCAGGTACCAACTGCAGCCAAACTATAGGTGCAATCTCAAAGAATTCATCATAACAAACACCTTGATTGTCTCATCACTAGTGTTACAGTGTTTCCCACATCACTATAACTCCAAAACAGACTATGGAAGTATGACATGCTCACGCTATGGATGGACCCAATTTAATGACATGAGATTCCTTGCCAGTCTTACATAACCTACAACTTTTGGGTCAAAAGATACAAGATTTTTTTCTGTAAAACTGGAAAGAAACAGGGGAAAAAAATTCCCCTCACGGTATATCTAAAACCAGTTTCCTATTGCAGTTGGCAAAGAGCACTTGGGCAGTCCAGTTTTGCCCCCAGCAGGCAGGTAGCTCCTTACACCTTACACTCACAGACAGCTGCTTCATACACCATTTTGACTTTAGGTTCTTCAACCTGAATCTCAGTTTCCAACTGGAATTTCTAAACTATTCAGGCCTGCCTTATCATAATTCCTGTCAGAAAGGGTGCAGAATTTTTAGACACAGCATTAATTGTAATTAATCTCAAAACAACTTTAGGTTAAACCATATGCAACAAACTATGTCGTTTCCATTGGCTACAGAACTCCACAGTAGTTTTTTAACCTTTCTTTTCCTGTCATCATCTCTCTTCTGTCCTTGCTCCATTAACAGTTTTTATTTAATAACCTGTAGTTCTCTGATTTAGTATTATTGTTTTCCTTATCTCCAATACTTAAGAACTCTAATCAGTGTAATCCAGAGGATGATAAAACAACACTGGATTTCTTTGAAAATCCTAAGGTAAAATGAGAACGCTAAATACATCCTAAAACTAATTTAACTCATTCCCTTCCTTGGCAAATGAGGATGGTACCTTCAGGAGGAAAAGTGAGGAAGGTGAGCAGAGTGATGATGGTCTGAGCACGGCCAGTCCCATCAGTGGCTAAGCCCTTCCAGTTCATGTATTTCATTATGCCATGACGGGTTACAAGGGTCTTAATAATTGCTCTTCATAGAAACATGAAGACTCACTTTGAGGAAGAAAATGATATTCCAGTACTTTTCTGTGAAAAGGCTACAAAGTTTCATGAAGAAATGCTGTGATCAAAAAAGCAGTCACTTCAAGGGAAGATCTTCTTTGACTAATATCTCATTATAAAACCCCAGATCAAATTGGTTCCCCATAACCCTGTTCCCAGAGGTTTTTGAAGCCATCGGGAGGTGTTTGCTTGTACTTGAGTGATGTTAAACTAATGGGGCCGTCCTTCTCGCTTCCTTCTCATCATAGGGAAAAATGCCAGACCTCCGAGGCCAGTGTAATTCCTTAAAAACCAAGGACTTTGATGTGGCTGTTGTAGCTCACCCTTCATCCCTCTGCCAAAAAAACAAACAAACAAATTTTTAGACAATGCAGCCTTAAAGGGGAAAGGGCAAATATATATCATGAGGGGACACGTCAACGACATTTGCAATTGAGGCATCTGCAGGGGCCCTGGGTGACACGGCGTCATTTCAAACGCGCTTGGAGGGACGAGCAGAGGCTCTGCGACAGCCTCGGCCATTTGTGAATGACTTGGTGCGGGGCCGGAGACCGCGGGCAGCGCAGCCGCCACCGGCCACCAGCACCCCCAGCCCAGCGGGGCCGCCGCCGGTGACCCCGAGCCGGTACCGGCCCGCCGGGACCGCCCCGCCGCCATCTTCAACCGCCCCGCCGCCCTCACACAGGTGAGACTCGGCGGGGAAGGATCTCCCCGGGCTGAGCAGCCCCGGCCCGCGTCCTGACCGCGGTCCCGATCCCCCATCCTGACCCTGAACCCCGGCCCCGACCCCCGCCCTGACCCGGACCGCGGCCCCGACCCCCGTCCTGATCCCTGTCCCGGCTCCGGCGGAGGGGCGGGGGGCGCCGTGCTGCCGTAGCTGCGCAGGGAACGGGGGGTCGCAGGTGGTCGTGGGTTTTGTGTTAAAGCGTTTTGCGGTCCAATTTTTATAAGGCGAAAGTCTCGATTTTAAGTTATTTTTCTCCTTAATGCTGCACGTTGTGCATAAAAGCTGTGCCGCTTCGCCCCTTGGAGCACCAGTATTCTTGCAATAGCTTATTAATGGTCTTTCTGCCCATTTATTATGCTAACTTGTATTTTGAGAAAATATATAGTGGTGTTACAAACTCAGCTTTAAATATTTAATATGTGGAATTCATTTGTCTGGGAGATACTAAAACCCTTCATCAGTGATGAACTGCTTTCCCTGGCGTGTCCCAGCCACCATAAATCAGCTCTGGCTTTGGGCCCATGATGGTGAGTTATATGTATGAACAGTCCTGGGTCTAAGCCTGTGTGCCCTGCCAAAAATAGTGTATTCGTGTCATTTTTCAATACAAATTAGTAGTATGTGCAAATTCACTCTGTTTTGCTTCACAGATATGACTTTGGAATAAAAAATCTTAAATAAATGTACCTTTGCCAGCACTGGGATATTGATCAGGAACTTGTATTCATATACTTATGTAAATAGTGCCTCTTAAGGCAAGGAATTAACCCTGACCATGAAGGATTTTAGGTCTGTGTGAGTCTGTCCATCCCTGTCTCTCCTGGATTTAGAGCAGTGCTTAGTAGTAATTAGATTAAGAAAGCATGAAGGTCTGTATACGTTTGGTGCTAGTGAAATACGCTTTTTGCTTGTCACTTTCAAAGGACCAATTGTTGGAATCTGGGGATACATAAGCACCAAATATTATTGAAATATACATAAGATACTGTCATTGAATGGAGATATTTTTGTGGAGTCCTAAGTGGCTTGTGTGAATGGAAAGAGTAAGGGGGCCTTTGGATACTGCTGCTTTTTTTTGATGTAAGAAGCGTGGTGAAACTAATGATCAAAGTCAAGACAGAAACCAAGACATCACAAGGTAAATTCGGACAGGAGTCTATTTAAGGATAAATATCTTTCATTGTTGCTTAACTTTATAAATTAAATTCTTGATTATTTGTCATTCACTGATACTTTAGGCCTGTATTTCCGGTTGGACAGACATACTATAAAAAAAAACTTTGATCTGTGACTGAAAAATGAGAAAGCTACTAGTTTATGACATTCTGCAAAGATATCATAAAAAACCCTATTTACTTGATAACTATGGAAAAAATTGAGGACTTGTATTTCAAATTGCTGTTGATTTTTTTTTTTTAAATAGCCCCTCTAGATTTTAAGTATTCTTGATTTTCAGACTTTCTGAAGGGACTGGGAAGAGGAAAGGTGAGAAGAGGAAAAATACTGCAACTATCAATTTTCCAGACCGTTCTCTCCTTTAAGGATAGCTTACTTTAATTAAAGACAATAATACTTGATGCATAATGAAAGCACTTTTTAACATTACCTCAGTAATTACATGACAAATATGTCATTCACTTAATGGTTGTAGTGGTTACCAATCATAATAGCCAAGGTAATTTCTAGTCTTCATGTGTAGTAATGAAATTTGGTAAGTTATAATTAAGCAATATATGAGCAAAGATGTATTGCAATGTCACTTGCAGTATTTTTCCTGCCTTAATGAAATACAAACTGACATGTTGCTGATTCCCAGAGGTGTTTACAATGATCAGTGTCGTAGCTGAATGACTTGTCCAAACACAAATGCTTCTAAGCTTTGGGTCTAGTTTACCTTCATCTGAAGTTAGGAAGAGCCACCTGGTTATGAATTCGGTACCTACAACAGTCATCACTTTTCTGAGTGTGCATAAAATATATTCTGCAAATTAGCAGATAAGCTATCTTTTCCATATGAATATCAGTTTAAAACACAAGTGCATTGATGACAAATTTTAAGCCAGAGTACTGGTACTGGTCCCTCAAAGAGAGAAGTTATTTTTGCATTCTCAGAACTTAAAACTTTTTATACAGTGACTTTTAGATCAGAATTCCTCACATTTATACAGTCCTAATATTTTTCCTGAGATGTAATAAGTCATAACAGAACTGCAGAATATGTGAGGGCTGTGCTAGGTGCATGATGCTTGGCAAGTCTGAAACTGATCTTTAAAGCAAAAGTTAGTGAAAGTGCTTTAACCCAAGGAAAAAGTAGTGTATTCCTTTGCATCTCCTTCACTTAAAATTAGTAATAAATAAAAACTGGGCGATGGTGAAATCCTCAGTCCTAGAAATCCTAGAATGACAAGTGCCTCAGAGTGTGAGTTACAGGGATACAGCATCGTAAATTGTCCTGCAGGAGGGCTTGGCTCCTGCCTCTCATTCACTGCAGGTCCTTCACCTTCTGCTCTGGCAAAGGGAATCAGAACAGTAGGTCACTGAGATTGGTTTCATGGTGCCACTGCTTCTCACTAAGACATGAATCACACAATTTTGAGTAGTTCTGCCTTGTTTAAAGGCTGTAGATAATAACAAAGATAGGGCTGCAGACAGAAAACTGCACTGTGATTTCAGAAGTAAGATCTTTATGCTGAATATTTAGGGAGAAGGTGAAGTCTTGCTTTAGAAGTGCATTCTTTAAAAGACATTTCTGAAATGTCTAGTTCGTAAGTAGCTTAATGTAACTGTTAATGTAGTAATTAAAAATATATGCCAACAAGTGGAAAATCTGTATAGAAAATGTCTAAAACAGTCATGCAATGGGTGTTTTAGAAGTGCAGTGACAATATTAGTTAAATTCAATCAAAATACTAATTATGAGTTTTGATAGGTTTGTTACAAATGCTGTGGGATTTAAATTTGATTTTTCTTGTAATCAAAAAATTTTAAATGAACTAATATTTCTGGCTATAGCATGGGATAAATTTAAAATATCTGATTGTTTTTCCATTTTTATTTTCTTTACAGACAACTTTAAGATTTAATTGTCGCTGATTAAAATAAATGTGGATAAATATCAATAGATTTTATCACGTTTTCATATATGAATGATTATTTACTTTTTTCAAATAAAATGCTGGCCTAATCCTTTAGACAGATTCATTCTTCATGAACTCATGCATATTGTCACTGAATTTCTCATTCATTTGTTTTCATCGATATATTTTCATAATTTTTTTAAACATTGTTGCTTTTTGGTTGTGAAAGCTGAACTGTTCATTATGAGAAGCTGTATTTATAATCACCTGGTCAGCATATTGTTTTTATTTGTTAAAAAACTGGTTGAAGTCTGAAAAAATATCCAGTAATTAAAAATAATGTAATTCTTAAGTCGTTTGTGCCCAAAATAAAGATGAAAAGAACAAAGTGTATCAAATAAAAGTGAGGCAGAGTCTTGTGAAAGGATTCTTTTTGAGTTGAGGAGAGCTTTCAGTTCTCAGTGAAGGTGCTTGTTGTCTCTTGTGGCAGATTCTCCCTGTCTTTGGAGAGTGACAACTTCCTTTTATGTTCAGGGTCTCTCCACTTTCTGTTGATGCCAGGTGAGCCCCCAGACACTCAGTGTGATCAAAGGAACATGGGAAGCTTCCAGTGTCAGTCCTTTCCACTGTTCCAGTTCTATAACTGCAGACATCTCTTAATTCACATTGACTTGAGCAGCCCTCAGATAACTGAAGTGTTTGGTTTGAGTCTCACAGTAATCATCCTCAAAGAAGAGTGCTGAATGTGAAAGAAGATAACTTGTCTCAGAAGTCTCTGCCAAATACCTCTAGATGGAGAGATTTCTGTTGCAGCTGTTCCGTGTTTCTGCTTTTCTATATGGAATGTTAAGCTCCTCTTGAATGGATTCTAATGTTTTCCAGTGGCCACTTGAGAACAAAGAACAATTTAAAAAAAAGTGTAAAAGATGATTTTTAAGCGTTCTTAAAGAATGAGAAGGTCTTCATTGATTGAAAATAAAAACTGACATAAAATTACTAGTTCTACTTGGAATATAAGAAAAGGCAGCCCTAAGTACTTGATGAACAAAGAAAATGTTTTCCAAGACAGTGTCAATATTAATATTATTTTCATGTTAATTCTTTTGCAGTAGCACTCTGGTGCAGTTGATGCACATTTCTACACAGAAAAGTACTTTATAATAGTATTCGCCTATTTTAAAGTATGGCTGGAGTGTCATTATAGAATTTTTTTTCATGTCAAATCCTGTATAATTTGTTTGTTTGTTTTTCAGCATAGCTTGCAAGTGCCTTTACTGATTGAGACACTAAAATTATTTTCTGCCTGTGAAAGCTGGAAGAATGTTCAAAAACCACTATCAGGTAAAACAAAAATAATTCTAATTTTTACCCATTTTCATTTCATCTCTGAGAGACTTCAATTAAAATAGGTTATCCTGAGGGGCAAAAAGTCCAGCTGCAGGAGTGTTCTGGAGTGTTCCATATTTCAGTATTCTTATAGAAGTGTTATGAAGTAGTGGGTAGCTGCTGATGCTGTCAGGTCTAAAATGGGCACAACATGAATTTGCCAATGGCTTTTGTTCTTTACCCTTGTGGGCCATGGAAGGCACATCTGCTTCCATGCAGTCATGGAAGAAGTCCCAGCTTCTAAGGTGTAGTCAGAAAAGGGAGTTGGTTTATTCCCTCGGTCTAGCACAGGCTTGTGACAACAGCAGTCACATTATTTGGGATTTCATTATCCCTTTTGCTCTTTCCTGGCCTCTCTTTTGACCACACTTTGCCCCCCTTTCTCTGCACCAGTCCCATCCTGAGAGAACAACCCACCTCAACTACATTTTCCCCACTGGTCCCAGATGTGCTACATCTGTACCCAAAACTGATATTTCTGATTCTGTTCTCTAGGCTGTCCCAGCTTTTCATGGAATTTCTGCTGCCTAGCTGCCACTGGCTTTACAGGGCTGTGCTCCTCAAAGATGCCCCACACTCCCCTCTGGTTGATTGTGGAGTTTGGCAGTTTGTTGCCTAACTTCACTGGGGCCTCCCATGAGACCCAGCCATCCTCCACAGCACTTCTGTAACTTTTGTCAGCTTCTTGCATCACTGTTTGACATTTTCTCATCTTGTATCTGATATTTTTGCATGTCCTGTTCAGTTTTACCTCAAATCAGGGCCAACTCAAAGGCTATGGTATTAGCAAAATGTATTTGTAAAGATGGAAGAAAAAGCTACTTGATTAACATTAGCTGGAAGCACACACAGCTTGGCAGTTAAAAATCTTCTTTAACTTTTTGAGAGCTTGATCTTGTAGTCCTTAACTAAATCAGGTAACTTGGAAATTGATACTATACCATATTAAAATAATTCATCCATTGTCAGTTTAAATAATATTTTGAGTGCAGTTTATGGAATGCCATTTTGAATTTCCTTAGAACTTGCTAAGTCCAGTCACTGGATCAGCCATGGGGCTGGAGCTGCCAGGTGTGTGTGGGCAGAGGAAAATACCTAATTCATATACAGTGCAGAGTTGATGTTCTCTGAAAAACTAATCTGAGGTGCATTTCTTTTGCTTGCCCCTCTTGCTCATTCTGACTTGCAGGCAATTGCTTGGGCAGCTGAGCATAAAGAGAATTGGGGAGTGCAAGCAGCTAGAAATTAGAAGGGAATGGCAGAGTTGTAATGATTGATTAGGTCAACCATGCTGCCGAAAAATGCTTAGCAAACTGTAGGCTGAGTGCATCAGATGTCACAAAAAATGCGACATCAAATGGCAAAAGTCTAGAAGCAAGTAATTCCCTAAGCAGAAGTAATAAAATCCACCTTCCCAAGAGCCTGTGTTTAGATTCCTTGGTGTCCAACAGGGCACATGCTCTGTGTCAGGAGTTTTCACCTGACAGGGACATCCATAATAACCTTTTTCCAGTAATAATTCTCTGTTACCTCATGAAGGCTGTAGACCTTACCCTTTCCATGGTGATACTGGCTGGAACAGATCTAATGCCAGGCCACTTATGTTGGCCCAGAAACGTTAGTAAATTTTTGTTCGGTCAAATCAGGCTGGAATTTGGTGACTAGTAGAAAAGTTACAAAATATGTAGGCAGAGCCATTCACATGTGTAGACAAATGATGTAAACTTCATTTCCATTGGAAATCAGACAGAACATCCAATCTGCAACACCTTTATTTTTTAGCAGCATGTTTTAAAACTCACTTCGTTTAGCAAATTGTAGAAATCGATCTTATCCAGAGATTAGTCATCTCTCGCATGGTTTTAGAGTATTTACAATGTTTTTGCTTTTTGGAGAATGACATTATAGTTAAAACAATTTAAAATACTCCGTGCTATTCCTTTAATTTTATCTTTTGATCCTCTAGTAAAGCTAAGTATTGGGTACATGAATTGATATGTTATAGTAGTCCAGAAGTTGTTATTGATGTTCTGCTGTCTGACATATCAGTAACAGTGACTGTGGTACCAGCGTTATACAAAGGGATTCTTAGGTTCTCCTCTTGACCATTGAGAATTTAGTGCTGAGCATTTGACTGGATGATGTATCCTTAAACCATTTTATCATAGGGGGGCCCATTTGTTGAAATATTCAGTGCTCAAGGCAGGAACCCAGGAGCAAAATGGAAGATTTTTGGCCACCCATCAGCTGTATCAAAAGTAAGTTTTTAAAGAAATCTATAAAACCTAGAGTATAAACCAGAAAAATGTGAATGAAGCTAAAAATTAGAAGGTAATGAGGGCTTTGACCTGACAGTGGAGTTGTCACTTGCAGTTCTGTCATTATGGCAGACTTAATGACTACTTAAATTACTTCTACATGCCTGCTTGCTGACTGAGTTGGTCAGTGTAATTTTACAGTTTAAATATTTAGGAAGTAATTTTGGTACTCTGGTAACCAATAAATTGAGCTTTGCTCACTGAATCATGAGTCCTGTTTGTCAGCATTATTTGTTCATAAAACACACAAGTAAAGGACATATTTGTGTGGATTATGTTTTTTTACCATCAAATGTGAACCAGCTATACTTGCAGTTCCATCTGCATTTTCTGATTAAAAAAAATAGCTTTGCATGTTGGTAGCATGGTTGGTTGTCAGGAGGAGAATTCTATCAGGATGCTTATTTTGTTGTTCCTTTTTGTAGGAGTACGACAAAGAACTAAAAGGCTTTGTTTTTGTACTTGAAGGAAACAGTCTAATCAACAAAATGAGGCTGCCAAGGACAACCAACCAAACTTGTGAGTATCAAAGAATTAAACGTCTGTGATGTTGTTCTGATTTTTACATCCATCTTACATTGGAATGCAAAACTGACATTATTCTCCCTTAGTTCAGGCATAATTTAGCATAGGAGAAGTGCTTTTTCATTACTTTTTAGCAGGTCAGTTACAAATAAGTAAAACTTGGAGAAATGCCATATTGGAGTAAACACTGTAGGGGAGATCTAACATGTCCTGGTGCTGCCAACTTCACTTCTATACCTGATCCTGCTAGAGACCAATGCCTGATAAATACCCTCTGACTCCTTTCAGCACTTACTAAAGTCAGTAATTCTGCTGGCATTAATGGAAGTGAACTAAGTTCCTGTCCCCTTTCTCATTTTACTTTTTAAAGAATTCTTATTTTTGTATCAAATAAGCACTAGCAGTACAAAAAAGTTATAGCCAAATTTCCTCTGTGTTTCCTCTATGCACTCAGTGTTTCAGGGTAGTATGGAGTGTTGTCCCAGGATGTCTGTTGCCCCAAAATGAGGCAGAATCCAAAGCAGTCTGCAATACAGCAATCATCACATGCCTTAAACTCCTTGACAGGGTGGTGTACCTTAGAAGGCTTGTAGGAGTGAATTGAGCTCGTTTAGAATTAACTGCTTGCTTTTGAAGAAAAATTGAGAAGGTAGTTTTACACAAATTGAATGGGAATCTTCTGGTATACTTCTCATGCAGGGTATACAGTAAGACTTAAGTTTTTTCCAATAAACACACACACACACACAAAAGAATAAATTCTTTGGGCTGGTCACGCTGTAAGGCCTTAAAGTTTAGTCTGATTTTCATAACAGAAATTGGCTGTTACCTTCATTAAAATAAATAGCAATGCAATGTGTATTTTTGAGAAACCAAACTAATTCATTTTCCATGGTATAATGAACTATTATAGCAAATAACAGTAAAAAATTAAAAGAAAAAAATTGTTAACTGTTGCTAAACATTAAAGTTAGGATCAAGAATTAATTGTGTGGGTAATCACTGGTAAAAATAGTTTGGTTTTAAATTCACTTTAGCTAGTGTTGCAATACTGCAGTCAGGTTTCCATCTGTTACCATTCTGTTTCTTTCTGTCTTGGTCTCTTCCTCTCTTGAGGTGTTTGTACCTCAAGTATTTAATTAATCAAGTATATGGTCTCCCAGTTGCGCTGGAACTTTGTGTACTCTTCCAAAATAAAAGATACTATATATGCAAATCTAATTTGAAGTTTTAAGGAGTCATTTGGCCCTCAAAAGAAGAAAGTTCTGATTTGTCATTCTTTAGAAGAGGAGCCAATGTTGCTGTTCAGGCTTGTGAAGTCAAGGAAAAGCAGCCTGTACTGTCCCTAATGAAATATCTCAGAAAACAACATATGGTTCAATTCAGACAGCTTTGTACTGTTTTCCCATGATAGGAGCTACCTGAGTTTGTTGTTTATTTCCTCAGTCAAACTCCTTTGCTATTATTCTAAAAATCAGAAGCCACCACTGAGCAATGTTGTCATGATCTAAATTGCATTCTTACCCAAGAGTTTTTTTGAAGTTGCTTAGCAAGGTGTACATTGTCACCAACACGAGCACAAGTTTAATATGACTATAAGATAATCTTAATAGGAAAGTATTACTTCATTTTATAATTATAGTTATTGTTTTCATGCTCTTGGAGCTCAAAATTTGTAAGCTAATAAAAAAGGTTCTTTTTCCTTTCCTGAGAATTCCACCAAAGCCGCAGATGGGACTTTTGAAACAATGCTTTTGTTGCAGTTTGAATTGTATTTCTTCAGGTTTTTCTCATGTTCATATGTTGTGTGAACCTTGGGAAATAGTGTTGTAGGAGCATAGGATATGGTACAGAATCCAAATGCTGGATGGTGAAATGTGCATCTGCATGCACACAGCACTTTTTTTTTTTTTTTCCGTTTCTAGTGGGACTGGTGCAGCAGTTTCTGACACTCCAGGTTTTTGTGCCATTGGGAAAAGACTTCTCCACTGAGTTACTGTAAGATGCATAGAATTTCCTTGAATACTTAAAGTGAATGCTTGATTGCAGTCATTAATTATGGTGGCATATTTTGCATTAAAGCATGGTGACTTGTCAAGGCAATAAAAAGTAATTAGGCTAATGAGATCATTATTTCTTAGATTTCTTAAATACTGACATTCCTTTGAAGACAGAAATACTCAAAAAAATCCTGAATGAAGATGATGAAAAATCTGAAGAAATGGGACACAAATTCATCAAATATATGAAAATACTGGTGCATGAGGACTGCCTGAAAATTCATAAGATACTTTTATTCATAAGTCATAAGAGAGAGTCCTTTGGTCCAGGGCAAAAAAGAAATACATATTCTAATAACTAGGGGAGAAAAACACAACCAAACAAATGCTAAGAAGCTAGAAAAACAAATGGGTTCTCAATTGGTATGATTATTTCCACACTGTGAAGAAAGAAGGGTACAGCAGAAACAGATTTTTTTATTAGTTAGGTATGAAATGATTTAATAGAGTTTTAAACTTGGGCAGTTGTCAGGCTTTGGACGACATTTCTCCCCTGGTGACACCATCTGTTTGTATATAAACAGCACAACTCACTCAGCTTTGTAGCCCGTAGAATATCTGGGATTGGATTAGCAAAAGAAATATTAGGCCATTAGAAGCCCTGCAAGAAAAGATGGGTTGAATGATACCAATTAAATTACCAATTAAATCATGTAAAGTGAAAGAAGATTTTATTTTTGTTTGACTTTCTGTGAGTTTGCATTTAAAGGGACAAAGAGACAAAATAAATAGGATATGTCATGCAACACACAAAGAACAAACTCCAAGTACCAAACCAAAACTAAGATTTGCTTCTCTTGGACATTCTGTAGACAGGGGCAGAGATTTAATGACAGGTGCAGGAATTCAGATTTTCCTGTAGTGTCATGTTTGGTTTGATTCTTTTGGGTATTTGCCACCTTCTTAACAAGAACCTCTTTTCTATTTCTACTAATTTTATTTTTCTCATTTGCCTTTTTTTTTAATCATTTTCTTTCACCACTCCCACCTTTATTTGCCTTTTCTCTTTCCAGCTTATATTTAGACTTGACATTTTCGTCATCTTTTCTTTCTACTTCCTGTTCCCATCTTTACTATTTCCCTATGTCCTTAGGTACTTGTATAGATTTAAATACGTGTATTTTGTATTTGCTATATATA
Organism: Cyanoderma ruficeps; assembly: GCA_008694505.1. Classification (NCBI taxonomy): domain Eukaryota; kingdom Metazoa; phylum Chordata; class Aves; order Passeriformes; family Timaliidae; genus Cyanoderma; species Cyanoderma ruficeps. Next base: position 4,275,427 of record VZDJ01000056.1, on the reverse strand, counting down.
TATATATGTATATATTATGTAACATATTGCTATATAATGCATATAATATAAACTATATTAACTGTATATTTTCTCTGTAGCTCCAGTTACTTGGAATGAAGGTGTTTATATCTTAAAAGCACAATATCAGTTGTTCCCCACTTAGTCTAACTGTATGAAAAAGTTAATAAAACTTGTTTCAAAATAGCTTTAATACTGAGTTTTGTATTTGAAATCAACTGTAACTTATTTGTACCCATAAAGTCCTTCAAGACTTGAACAATAGACAATGCATTATTTTATCCTGGCAGACTTAAGATAATCCAGTAAATAATAAAGACAAGTCCTTCTTGTTTCATGTGACTGTTGTTCAGTTCCCTTCTTTTCAGATGTGTTGAAAGAAATCTCTTGCTTGTTTGCGGACAGAATGTTGATGGTGTTGTTTTTTCCTGAAATTTAATGTTCAAAGATGGTTTCTTACACAATCTGACTGCTTAGTGCTGAATTTTTGAGCAGCTTCAAGTGAAAACTGATAGCATGCCAAGCTATGAAATTTACTTTACGTAAAAATCACTGAGAAGTTTTGTAATAGCTGGGCAAGAAGCTTTATGTTACATTTCTTGCTCTCCCATTCTGCAGAGAGATGGAAATAGGAATTTAGTTTGAGCCTCGTCTTCTTTTGCATTCTGTTCAGTGATTGATTTGGTCAGCAAACAAGAATTTCTTCAAGACCATCCATCACTGCTGGCATCAGCTGAGCCAAACTTTCTAACTTGCTGCTGTCAACCAGTCATGCAAGATTCCTGCCATAAATACCGAAATGTGCAAACTACTGTCTGTATTAGCTGGCTTATCTTTTCTTCGGAGGAAATTTAAATAGAATTTTAGATACTTTTTTATACGGCATGATTAGATGAATACCACCACATTAACAGTCGATGTATTGATCTGCGTAAAAATGTGTAAAATAGATTGTGGATGAAAAATTTGATGAAGCATAATAAAATCACAGCTAAGGTAGAGAGCATGTAATTTATGTAGCTTCTTTGGAGCAAATAATAGCAAAGCTATTAGTAATGCTGAATATAGCTGTCTGCTGCAAATGCAGTTGCCAGTTGTTAAATCTTCAGTGTTATGGATTTTGCTACTTTTCTGAAAAAGGTAACTCAATGTTTGAAACAATATTTGCATGTAAAAGAAAGCAGCATCTGGCTTGTGTTGTCATTTTTGCTTTAATTCCCAATACATGGACATGTGGATGTTAATACTTCTGCTTGGCATTTTGACAAGCACTCAAACATTTATTCTTGAAGAACTGTAATGCCAGTCATGGTCATACTTTGTTTCTGATATGGTTTTTCTCAGTGTTGGGTGTCACATGAAATAGCATGTCTTGTAGTGGAAAGTTTTACAGCAAATGGTTAGAGCAGTTGATGTGAGGAAAAAGACCTTGAAATTGTACCATAGCATCAAAAAAAAAAAAGAAAACCCCCACAAAAACACCACCATAAAAGAGTAGATTAGTCTGGTGTAAGAGCAAGGATGAGATGCTCAGTTGTGGTCTTGTATGAGTTCCTGTGTATTGCTCAACCTTTTTCTTCCCAATTCAGGCATGGTACTCACCCATTGCTGCAGCTCTAAAGTCACACTGCCTCTTGCAGTGATGGCCAATTCGTGCTGCTTCAAACTTGTTTAAATCTTGGCATGATAAACAGCTGTAAATCACATGTTGTGCAGCTTGTAGCTGGGGAGGTCTCAGTTCTCTTATGAGATCCCCTCACCTCTGGCAGGAAAAGCTGCAGAGCAGACGTGCCCATGCCCAGGGAAAACTGCTGCTGCCCCCAAGCCCAGCCTTGGTGTTCAGTATTAACGCACCGTGGGGCTCTGCTGTGTTGCCACTTCCTAGAATCACGCAGTACCGTATGGACCATCTTTCCAGCCAGGATGTGCTGAGGATCACAACATGATAGCTCAACCACTCACTTTACAAGTAGCACATAAAATAAAATGTATGTGAAGTACAGGGTGCTCCTCAATAAGGAAACCTGAGAATCTGAAATCGTAGCAAATCAGCTGACAATTGCTATTCCTTTGTTTTCTATCTTTAAAATGGAAGTGATGATGATGATGATAATGATGATACTATCTAATGTTTAGGAAGCACATGCCTTTTATGGAGAAAATGGCACTACAATTGTTAAGTATTAATATACTTACGTACTAATAGTGAAGCGTTAGCAGAGGATTCTCTCTGGATTTTGACCAGGATACAAAGAGATTTCTGTTAGTATTAAATCACATGGGAGTTGCTCTTAGCTTAGCAACATAGATGAAATACCTGCTTTCATGTTTGATAAACTTCCAGGTTGCATCATTTATAAAGAGAAAAACATTTTCATTTGATGACCAAGTGATCCTGACATATGAAGCGTCCCTCCAACAGTTTGGTATTGTTTTTTCTAAGTTCATTTTTAGCCTTGAATTGAACATTAAGAAATGGTTATAAATTATTATCCATACAGAGGGAAAGTGAATAGGCAATCTGAGCAGATGGATCTATCTTTGCTCTTGGGTAGTTGCTACCATTCTCTTGCAATCTCACTGTACTTACCATTGTGAGGAAAATAGTCAATCAAATTTGAAGATGTAAAATAAAATTGAAAATTGAATTGGAAGGTAATTTTACTTTCAAATGGTTTGCAAATGTAGATGTTAAGTGTGAAATGAATGCAGTTAATGACCATAGCTGGAAGAGTTATGCACCTGCTGATCACAGGAATATTATTATAAATGAGGTTGATTTTCTTGTTGACTACCTCATTTTTCTCAACATGGTCTCATTACTTTTCTATCATGTCTGACCCTTAGATATAAATACTCAAGCACAGACATAATAAAAATACATTAACTCCCATATAGATTTTTTAAATTCATCTTTGAAAATCAAGATGTGTGCTGCAGATGTTTCTTGCTGTTGTAGGTTTAACACAAGTTCTGCTTTTGGATAACAGGAAAAAAAAGTTGAGTTTCACCCGAAGTACTCTGGAGTCATTTTGCAACTGAGAGATCTGACGTTCTAGCTCCCATTCATTTTCTGAATTATTTCAGAAAAGAGTTTCTCCAGACCTTTCCTTTATTTTTATTTTTCTATAAGCAATGTAATTGAAAAGTTTGAAAGTTACACTAACTCTTAAATAATTATCTTCCTTCTCCTGGGAAATAAATTGTTTTATACAACTTTAAGGCCATCTTCTTTTTTTTTTAATTTGCCTGTTTGAATGTTTCACCTACTTTTGCCTGTGGAATGTAACTATTTTTATTGTTTTAAATGTATTTACAGAAATAAATTTCATTTCTTTAGAGTGATTATATCTATCCATCTCAGGTTTGCCCCTTCCTTATGGCACATCTATTGTCATAAAAAGTCTTACTTTAGACTTATATGATGGAGTCTGATATAAATGTATGTGTTTTAATCTAAACAAATGTGTTCACTGTTACATTTTGGAATGTAACTGAGCTGTGTATTTACCAATGGCCTTTCTATAACCAAGACACTTATTTTTTTTCATGGGGGAGAGAGATAAACCTATTCATAGAAGAAATAAATAATAAAATATAAACATATTGAACTGATAGTATAGAGTGAACTTAGGTTTTATTGCCAGTTGTTTGGAGAGATGCATGACTTAATTCTAGGCTCCTACTGCTCTGTTATAGCCTCATCTAAAGCAACATTCTCTGCTGAGAATCATGCAGTTTGAGGTTCAGCAGGGATAGTATTTTTGTTTCTCAGTACTCAGGTTATTGCAGCTGCCTGGTTTCTCAGCACAATTGCTCAGCTCTACATGTAACAAGGAAATCCAGGGACATTCAAGCATCCATTGCTCCAATACTTTGGACTGCTTTGGTGCACCAATTTTTTAGCTCTTCTGAACACCCAAGATTTAGAGTGAAGAGTTTCTGTAAACTAGATTCATAGGTTTTTCACCAAAGGCCATATGGGAAGTCAAGTGAAAGGTGGAACTATGCCTTAATCTGGGTCAAAGGCTTAGCTATGTGGCCCATTTGCTGGAGATCTTAAGGGAATTATTTCACATCTTCCTTAAACTTCTTCAAAAGTAAGATCTTGCAGCACCGTAAGACACTTGGAGGTTTTCTGATGAAATCACTTTTCAAGGACTTGGTATAATTCGTCCATTCATAAAAATATGTGCAGCTGATTCTGGAATCTCTCATGTCAAATATCAATGGTGAGGATATGGTGTTTTTTTCTTGTTTTTTTTTCAAGTGCATGTGATTTATAAGAGGAACTGCCAGTCTTTCAAAATGAAACAGGTAGTGATCTTCCCCTTGGTTTTCATTTCCCCACCCATGTTCTGAGGATGAATAGATTAAACGTCAGGTTATCTGCAAAGGAGGGGAAAGAATCAGCAAGTTCTGGAATACTGGTGAGCGGTTTGGTTTGGATGATGGTCTTAATGACTATGGAGGATCAAGAAGGTGCTTATGTATTTTTATTGCCTGTACTGGTAGAACCTTTTGATATTTACATACTTGCAGCATATTTTCTACTGTCCTTGCTTAAACTCTCAAATTGGCAAAAATAACTAAAATATGTAATTTGCCCCAGAATTATGTCCTCCTAAGTTGACCTAAGGAAACCTATGAATGTTTTAGGATGTTATTCTCCAAATTTTGGGTGATGACCTTTCATTATTTAAGCTACAGGTATAGGACAGGTTGTCCTTAGCTAATGAATAAGTGTTTTCAGTAATTTTAAAAAAAAAAGTCTACAGGGCAATCTCGCTATTTTGAAGTGAAACCCAGCATTTGAATGATTATGACTAGTTACTTTTAGCAACACTAAGTAGTGACAAAAAGTTATTTATTATAATTATTTGTCATCTTCTCAGAGGGGCTGTTAATTACAGAGAAATACCCATCTGTTAGAAACAGGCTTGTTCAAAAATAATAGGTAAATTAATCTTTGTTTCCCCATACATTAAGCATATTTTCCCAGATTGCAGCCTTTAAAATAATATCTATGCTCTGGAGTGTTAAGGGAGGACTGATGGAGAATATCAAGGTTGTGCTGCTGTTGTTGGTTAACCCCAGAAAGCAGCTGAGCCACAGCAGCCCCTCTCCTTTCCTGAGGAAGAGAATACACAAGGCTAAAAGTGCAAAAACTTGTGCATTGAGATAAAGACAGTTTAATAGGAAGAGCAAAAGCTGCACATGCAACCAAAATCTAAACAAGGCATTAGCTCCTTCCCATGGGCCTGCAGATGTTCAGCCATCTCCAGGATGGCTCAGGGAGCTCAGGGCTTCATCCTGTGTAATGGCTGCATGGGAAAACAACATAGCTCTGAACTTTGCCCATTCCTTCTCCTTCCCCAAAGTTCTTACTGCGGAACATGGCGCCGTGTTGTCTGAAACATCCCTTGGCTCAGTAGGCGTCAGCTGTCCTGACTTTGTCCCCTCCCAGCTCCTCATACATCTCCAGCCTCCTGGCTGGTGAGATGAATGAGGTGCAGAGCAGAAAAGACCTTGACTGTGTGTAAGCAGTGCCCAGCAGCAGTGAAAACACCTCTGAGTTACCAACACTGCTTCCAGCACAAACCCAAAGTATAGCACTCTCCAAGCTACTCTGAAGAAATTTAACTGGGTTCCAGCCAAAACCAGTACAGCTGCTAACAAGACTTGAAGGGAACAGAACATAAAAATGACCCTCTTTATCAGTTTAACGGAAATCTAATTTTTTTTTTTGTGACCATGGCTGTGGTCTGAATTTATTAGAAATGTTGAAATTCAGTGTCCTTGAGTGAGATGACCTGAATAGTGAGCAGTAAACTTCTGCATTATAATTCACCTTTGAAGATATGTCCTCATGAAGCAAAACAGACAGACAATGTATTGTGTTTACCTTTAAGCTGAAAAGAATCTATATGCAGTGACAGAGGCATTTTTAGGAAAAGAAAGCAAATAATATTTTTCTAGTTAGCAGGACCCAAGATAACACAAGCTTAAGGGGTCAAAACACGTGTTATTATTAAAGGCTACTGGGTTCTCAGTTCATACAAATTGAATTCTTTCATATTCGGAAGGGCTGTGGAAATCTAGCAAAAAGAGTAGACAGTTGAAATGAAATTAGCATGTAAAGTGATTTTATATATGCAGGGATATAGCCACGAAGTTTGAATTGGAGAAAGAAATCTCATTACTCATCTTGTAAAAGAATTTTTAAATTCCATATTTGCTGCCACTGACATAAAGGTTCTGCACATGAACAGGTTTTTTGTGATTTCCCAAAGATACTGGATTATTGAATTGACAAAGATCTGTTCCATTCTCTCCTGACTTTTCTTTTATAGGATAACTGATTTTGACAATATTAAAAGACGATTGTATTTGTCAACGGTCCACAAGGAGTTGTCTGTAACGCCTCTGCATGCAAAGATTCCTCTGTTTATGATCAAGCGCAAAATAGTAGGTACCTTGGGAATAGTCCCTGGACTGAGGCTGAGCATGTTTTCTAATCAGAAATGTTTTGTATATATTATGAACTTTTTGAAATTATTGCTTGGTTTAGAACTCAGCTCCTACTGATTAAAGATTCTTGTGTATGTCCCCTTTCCCAGATGGCAGCAGAACCACTTAGTGCTGCTTCTATCCTTCTTCGTATATTGGGAATTCATTCTCATTTTACAGAATTACTGGTATTTGTGATGTTTCTTCACCTCTCCTGTTGATCCAGCCTCTATAAAACTCTCTGTGTCCCTGATACTTCTTCACGATAGTGCTCCTGCTCCTATGTCCCTTCTCTGGTAGTGACCTTTGATTACACTCACTGGAGCTGCAGGTAGAGTGTAGCTGATGGCTGCTTTCACATTCTTCAGGTTCTTCCAAATTCTGGTATATATAGAACAATCTATGTGTCAAACTGATGAAAACAAAACAATAACCATTATCTTCTCTTTGTTCTCCTCTCCCATGCCCAGCCACAGCACATGGTAATAGCTGACAGGATACAAAGGCTGATGGTTACCACATAACCATGAAAGGACTGAGTCTTGACTCAGTCTCTCTGCTTTAGGAAATAAACTTGATATGAGAATAGTTAGATGTCAAATATCTTAAAATACATCTTTGCATGAAGAGAACTAGATAGCAGTATACTAAGCAGTTGTGAATTTAAGGCTAGACATGAGAAAGAATGTTTTACAGAAAACCTCTGAATTTATAACTTTTTTTGAGACAGGTTAAATGGAAGCAACTCTGGTAACTTAAAACTGAGGAGCATTCTGCTTTATGGGAAGAAGTAGTTGGATTTTTTCTTTAAATGAATATGTCAGATCATTCCCCTGAAGTTGCTGTTAATTCAAAACCCAATGAAATTAAATTATTTTTCTTCAGTGTAATTTCAGTTAGTTGGTTTCAGACTAGTACAGGTATTTCAGGATTAACATGTGCATTAATGTACACCAAGTTAAATTCAAGCAGAAGATGAACTTCAGTTATGTATTTTAATTTAGATAATAAAGCATGAATCAGATATGTCTAGATGCTCTGATCATTTATAATGACAAAATATTTTAATAACCTTAATGCTTGACCAACCTTAAAGAGTAGATCTATATTCCTTAGTGTATCTGAATACATATCTGTCTCCCTTTCATGGTTATCTACCTTTTTATCATTTCTTTTCCTTAAAGGAGGGAGCATACTGCTTCCAGTGATTGGATAGATCTTTTAAATGGCTCTGATAGTTCAACTTACTGTATATACAAGCTGATTATTATTATCAGCATGAGGGGTTGTAAATCAGGATATATATTAGGTAGTTTGTTCCATCAGCAGAACATAGTTTGCATTTTCACATGCTATCTTTCTGTATTGTATTCCTGCAAAATATTCTGGTTTTCAACCTCATCACTAGAAGTGTAAGTTATAATTAAATACTGAATTTTTCAGTCCATTGCTTGGTGTCTTCAAAACGAATATTACTTTCCTTCCAAAACTGCAGATTTAAGATCTGAACAGTAATGTATGCACCCAATTTTTTTCTCAAAAATATTTGCTATTTGGCAATTAGAAGCTAATGTTTCTACTTTGACTTTATAAGGAAATTAGACATGTAAAATTTAATTTTCCCTTAAAATTTCAACCATTGATCAGCTAAATTTTACACATGAGTAGTCATATAAAATATGTTACAGTTCTGCAAATTGAGTGAAAATTGCTGCATTTCTCCTCAAGGCCATCTTGTTTATTTGTATAGAAGGTGCGTTAGCCTCAGCTCATGCATTTTACTAAAGAGTATTGTTTCTCTTTTCTAGTGGTGCAATATGTGCATTGACTTGGTAACATTTACCTGTGAAATATTCAAAGGAGCTTTCTTCCAGTCTTTGGATGGAATTATTATCTCAGCCAACTGTAAGCTAAGAAAGATCTTCACTTTAAAATCCGAGCCGAAAGATACAGCTAAGAAAGGTGGTGTGTTTTAATTACTATCTAGTCTTAATCATAACTGCTGGTGTTAGAAAATCAAAAGGTTCTTATCCATCAGATTGGAAATTTGAAGGACTACATGATTTCATAAAAATTAAAGTGGTAGTACAGCATATTAAGTCTGCTAGTGTTGGACTTAAGGCAGCTTATTAAATTTGTGTGTACTCCTGTGTTTTAAACACTGAATTCCTTAGAAGTATATTTTATTGAACAAATTCTGGCAGATTTATCAACTAGAGAGCTTGTTTTAGTCAGAGTATCTTACACTGATTGAAATCAGGTTTTGTCCAGGAACAGAGTATCTGAGAGGAAAGAGAAGTACAGAAAACAGCAACATTTGCTGTTTGTTTTCTTAATTTTGGATGTTAGTAGCTGATGAAAGAATTCTTATTGATATGATGCAGACAAAATTGTAACAAAACATTATATGAAGTGCAGCTATGAAACTATAATTAACTCCTCCAATCATGTCCAGTTATCCTAATGTGGCCTTGTTTATTGGGAAAGTAATATTGGTTGTGAGCTGGAAAATGACAGGTTTTTTTGTAGTAGATCAGGATATTGGTCGAAGTTTACCAGTCTCCAGACTTGCATCATAATCCTGAATCATCATTTTCCAAGGAGAGAACTTCATTCCTCACTGGTATTTGCAGTAATAGAGGAGAAATTTTAAAAGCACAGCTGGCACTTTCTTATTTTAAAGGCACCGTTAGGAATAGCTCAGCTTCTATTTCATTCAATATTTTGTTTTGTGGCTTTTAAGGAAAATACATGAAAAAAAGTTTCTGGTTTCAGGAGGAGGGGTAGTTAACAGGGTTGTAAGTGTAGCAAAATGTATCTTCCATTTGGAAACACTAAACCAATGGAGGAGAGTAGGCAAACATTGTGATAACTCCTGATTTTTTGTTGGTAAGATTGGAAAAAATATTAATTAAAAAATGTTTACAGAGAGAACATGGTAAATTCTCAGCAGGGAACTGCAGTTCAAGCTCTCACTGGCATTCATTTAATTTAATTCCATTGATGCATTGTTTTTTCCCTTCCATTCTAAACAGATTCTGAAATGTGCTTAAATATTCTAAATGAGTTCCAAAATTCTAAAATGCAGTTAACATAATGAGTCGACAGCTTTAATAAACTGTGTGCATAGTGAAATATTACACTTTTAATTGCTTCATTATCAATTCTATGATTATTACACAGCTGGTGGGCATTAGTACTTTCTGTATGCTTTTGAATTTCCTTATCTAGGCAATTCATAGAATCAGAATAATGGAATTGTTTAGGTTGGAAAAGACCTTTAAGGTCTTTTGAGTCCAAGTGTTAAGCCAGCACTTCCAAGGCCATCGCTAGCCCATGTCCCTAAGAACCCCACCCACAAGGCTTTTAAATACCACCAAGAATGGTGACTCTGCCACCACCCTGGGCAGCCTGTTCCAGGGCTTGACAACCCTTTTGATGAAGTGTTCCTACTATCCAATCTAAACATCCTCTGGCACGACTCGGGGCTATTTCCTCTTGTGTTGCTGCTAGTTACCTGAGAGAAGACACCAGCACCTACCCCTCTACAAGGTCTCCCTTCAGCCTCCTTTTTACCAGGCTGAACAACCCCTGTTCCCTCAGCTACTCCTCTGAACTTGTTCTCTAGACCCATCTTAAATTTTCATTACAGCTGAAGGTTTGGCTGAATTAAAATGATTCTATACTTCGTACCAAATTAAAGAAAAAACTATAGTAAGATTTTTTTATTATTAATTAACTTTCAGATAACAATTACTCTTTGATAAAGCTTTTTCCCTCTCAGAATGGCTAGACCAGTTAGTTGAGCTCCACTGAATGCAGTGACATTACAACTTGTATTGAGAGTTGTCATGCTTTAACCTTGGCCAGCAACTAAGCACCACACAGCCAGTCCCCCCAGTGGGATGAGGGAAAGAATCAGCAGGGGAGAAGTAAGAAAATGTATGGGTTGAGATAAGAACACCTTAATACTAAACTGTAATGACTAGGGGAAAAAAAAGATAAATTAAACCCAAGAAGGACAGTTGTTTTTTATTTACATAATTTATTTACCACCAGCATCTCCCTCCCAGTCAGCCTTCCCTCTAGTTGATATGCTGAGCACACTGTTATGTGGTTTGGAGTATCCCTTGGGTCAGTTGGGCTCAACTGTCCTGGCTGTGTCTCCTCCCAGCTCCTTGTGCCCCCTGCCATCTGTTCACTGACAGGGCAGCTTGGGGGGCTGAACAACAGCTGACACATCAATATGTTATCAGCACTGGTCACATGCCAAATCCAAAACACAGCCCTCTACCAGCTACTGGGAAGAAAAGTCTTTCCCAACAGAAACCAGGACAAGGGTCGAGTTCTTTGCTTGAAACTCCTTGGTGTGGTGGAAGTCCCGATTTGAAGGTGCAGTGAGTGTGTTACTCTTTTCAAGTAGCAAGTATACAGTATGTTTTGAATTTTTAAAATGACAGTAAATGCAAAGGAGAAACCACATATAGGAAGAAATTATTTCTATATGAGATCATTGAGATTGAAGAGGAAATAATTAATCTTTTCTGTCTCATGACACTGAAGCATGCAAGCTTAAACTACACCTAGTTTCTTGTTTCCATAGTGATGCAGAACTTATGTATGGGTTTTTATCACTAAGTATTGCCCAACAGTGATAAATAATGTACTGGCTTGGCAAAAAAAATATGGTTGAAAAGGTATGTTCTGTACTGAAATACAATATGGGACATTTGAATTTTTTTATTCAAATCTCAATACTTGCTTCCTTATTCATGTTTGGGTTTCAGATTGTGTTTTCCTCTTCTTTTCCTTGGAAAATAGACTAATTCATTAGCTTATTAAATTCAAGCCTTCTAAAATTTGGAATGAATCTGCATTGTAACATCAGGAATGGTTCTGATATGGATTCCTTTCTTTGTAGAGAGCAGCTTTTATAAACTCAGTCTATATTGGTTATTAAAGGGAAAGCAGAGATAATCAGTTCACGTTCTACTAGTGCCTGGTGTCACAAGAATACGTAGCTTGACTGCTTTTTAGTTTATCATGAAAGTGTAAAGGCATCTAACGTTTGGAATTAAAGCTTGTTAAATTCTTTATTTGCATTTATGGGACTTCTTTGCTACTTCAGTCCCATAAATATGAATACCATATTTAGCTGTTCATTTTATCTGAAAATCACTCTATCAGTGTAATAATTAAAGCTGAGTTGTAATAAAAATTAACAAAATGTATCTAGTGATTGTTTTGTTTGCTCTCTTGACAATTCAAAGAAGTTGATTTTCTATGCCTATTCCAGCCATTAGTGTATATTTCTTTAATTGTATTCAAAATTTTGGCCTAGAAGTATACACAATATAATTTTAAAATTTGTGATAAAAATTGACCAATTACAGAAAACTTCTAAAATTACCATGACCTACTCAGTTTTTATAGCTGTATGAACTAAAGTATATGTAATCTACCAAATATATAAGTCAAATTAAATTCCGTAGTGTCATGAAGCCCATGTTTTTTGATTCTAGGTATGTGCCTTATCACACCTGGGCCATATGAGACCTCAAATAATATTCCTCCAACCTGCCAGCTCAATTCTGATGTCCCACAAGTTACACAAGTGCTGAATATGGATGAAATTCAGAAGCCAGAAATAAAACGTAAGTAAAATGCAGTGCAAGAGACAGGTATTCTGTTGTATTAAAATACTGTGAGCACAATCGATGCAGTATGTGTACAAACAATTGATTGTTTTGTAAATGTTCATGTTAAGAGTTCCACTGTCTTAAAATGAAGCATGACAGCTCCTGCACAGCTGTAGTGCCACAAGCACATAGACACCTTTCTTTTATAGTTTGAGATCTGTGTGGAGCTTGAACAATTCTAATTCAAGCATGAGATTTATAACAATATTTGAGATGTCATATGAATGTACATTGAAGCACTGTACAGTGAAGTTGTTACACTTCTTTTTAAAATATGTTCACATCAGTGAAACTTTTCTGGCAATATGACCATGCTTATACTCTGAAGAAGGAAATCTTGCCTTATTGTGGTTATTTGAATGTTTCTTTAAGCTACAAAATAATAAACCATATAATTTAGACTTTGGCAGCATTGCATAGAAGAGATTTATTAAAGAAGCTGGGCAGTCATGTGCTACAATAGAAACTATTGGCTTGGATAAAAACAAAGAGAAAGCAAAGAGATGATTAAATTTAAAATTATTGTTACTGCTGAAGGCTAATAGCAGGAGACCTCAAAAGTTTTTGTTCTAGTCTCTGTATTGTTTCTTATCATTACAAATAATCTCAACAGAGAAGTGAATAACGGGAGCAAAATTTTGTAATGATACAGATACTGGTTTAGTAAAGAGTGGGGCTTCAGAAAGTTTTAAGCTTGTGAGATGGGCAATCCCATATTTACTTTTTCCTGAAAAACAGAGCAGGTAATATGCAGGAAATGTCACAGTTTTCAAAGCAAGGTGTTCCGTTTACTGGTTTTATGTATTGTGGCCATTGTGTTGAAAAATTATGATCAAGGGACCGCTGTACAGGATAAATGTGGAACATGACATCACGTAAAATCTAGCTTTGCCAAACGCAAAGGATTGTACATTGGGGAGGATTGATAACTACAGTTAAGTTCTAAAGAAAAAAAATTAAATGAGTCAAGGCAGGCAGGTTATCATCACCATAGATACATCTCAGTAGAACTTTCAGATTTTAATATGTTTTTAAAAACTAACTAGAAAGAAATTCAAATTCATAGGAAATAGGAAATTCATAGAAAAAATGCATCAAGCCTTTAAATAATTTTTGCATTATTATCTGAAATACTTTATATGTTATTGGTTAAGCCATCTCAGAGAATGCCTTACAGACCAAGAAGTGATTCAGGGAGAAGCAGCATGAATGAAAATCTCTCACAAAAGATATGCTGAAAACATTAAAAATTTTCATAAGCGCGTTTAATGAAGTAAAAAGTATGATACAAAGGACATTCAATAAAAGCTGCTTTTCTTATCTCATGGCACAAAACCAAGACATCATTGGATGTGATGATGCAGTTGAAAATTAAAAACTCATAAAAGAAAATGCCGTGTTACACAGATTATGATTAAAATATGGAATCTAGTGCTAAAAGACGCTGGTAAAGAAATTGGTATGATTCCAAAATCAGTTGGCAATTTATATGGGTAACAGTAATGTTGTATTTAGCAGCAGTAAAATGTGAAGAGAAAATTCAATTTTGTACTTCCAAGTTTTTCCAACCTTACTCTAAGAACTGTGTGGAAGGCAGATGATTTCAAAAATCTATACTAAATTATCTTGTGCTATTTCTGAAGCGTTGGATTTTGGCTTTGAAACTAAATGTTGGAGAGATTATTGGCCTGTTCTAGACTAGCATTTCCTGTGTTTTTATGTTTAAGTTGGCATGTCTGCTTGAATAAGATCTGTAAGCCAAGAATCAGTAGAAACTGATTTTAGATACAAATGCCAAGACGTGAAATTGCTTAAATAGACTTGGGTCAGACAATTGAGAGCTTTTTCGTAAAGCTGCTATTTTGCTTTAAAACTGTGCTGCTTCCTACCTGCAGTAAAGTCAACAGCAGAATTTCACCAGGGCAAGTACATTTACAGTCCTTATTGTCTTGATTCAAAGTACTGATTATCTCTTTAAAACAATTTTGTAAAGAGATTGATCATCATTAAAGAACAGCAGTAGAGAGAAACATAGCTTATTTATGTTCATTATTGGAAATCTGGAGTTGTAAAATTATTCATGAGCAGTAGTGGTCTTCACGGAACTATGTAAAAAATGAAATAAAATTTGCAGCTATTGACAAGTTTTCTTTATAGTTGAAGAAAATAAGAGGCAGTTTTAATCAGTTTTGAAGACGTCAGCTACAATTCCAATGAGAAAATAAATCAATGTAGGAAAAAAGTGTTATTTTTCACTAATATGTCACTAAATTTCACTTATTAGAATTGTAAACTTATCAAAAACTTAATTTCCTTACACCCAGGATATTACTGGGTTTGTAATTTCTGTTGCATGTACACTTAACTGATCTGTACTTTTTTGTAAAAAAAAAAAAATTATTCTGTAGATCCAGAACAACAGTAACAACAGTAAAAACCCTGGAATATGTGCAAGCCCTTCTTAAAAATGAGAGTTATAGTGGATTTTAAATGAGGTGCTCTTATTCATGTCCTTCATGGGGAACTGATAATTTCACTCATCTTAAAATGTTGCTTTGATTGTTATTTTCATCTTAATCTGGAGAAGTACATAAACTTCTTATTGCTGGATCTTTGAAAAATACACAGGTGAAATCTCTGTGTAGGCACTTTCTTTCCTCTGCTCTTTAGTTATGTTATTGGCTTCTGAACAGGACACAGAGCTGAAGCTTTGATTTAACCCATAGAATATTGCAATGTCTTCCTAAAGCATTTCATTTTGCCCTTCCTCTGTACTGCCTTTTATGAGTCTTGTGATCATACGACAGCGGGGTGGTAGAACAGCCTCTGGGAGGGAAGTAGGGCTGAAGTAGCTGCAAAGTGGGTCTGAGCAAGCAAATTAGATAAAGAACCCATTTCCAACACATCTTCCTCAGCACAGGCAATTTTAGAAGTGGTGCTGTAGATAGATTTTTATTCCACTGTGTTTAGAACTTTCTCAGCCTTGAGGATTCTCATCCGTAGTATTTGACTTCAGTGAATAATTGTTTCCACCATTTCTGTTAAAATGCTCTGAAGAAACGTGTGCCAAGTATTGACCAAAGGAATAAGATTACAGAGAATGATAACTACTGGTTAAGCTTAAGACTATACCATCTCATGAAGCCCTAAAGAAAAATAAACTCTGGCAACAACCTTGATAATATCAAAAATTTTTTAAAACTACTTTTTAAACTTCTGTTCTCCTGCTTTTACCAGAATATGAGAAATCAACTCATAAAGATTTCATCATCTGCACTAAGCTGCCTATGCTAGTGCTTTTTCCAATTGCTAGGTTTTGCTGTCTCTCAATATACCTCCTTCGCAAGGGCAACCTTTGTACTACAGCAGCTGAAATGAATAGTAGGGGTTTTGAATTTTTGCTTAGAGTAAGCCCCTTCATATATTTACTTATTTAAATTACATTTAGCTTTTTTTTTTGCAAGCAAGTACCGTTTTTATATTAAAGGGAAATCGTAGTTTTAGAGTATTGCTGCCCTACAAGTAGTCAAGCGAGAGTTCTGTTGTAAAGTTGGATTATAAATTTGCCTTCGTATTAGCAGAGGAAACTCTGTAATGCAATTTTTTAGTGACTATATTAAAAAAAAAAATCTTGGCTGGATTGTCAAAATATGAGGGACTGTAAAATATAAATGAGTACAATGGTGTGAGTGATGCATCTAAGCAGAAAAAATTAATGTTCATTTACAACAAGACCCATATTTTACATCTGGACTACAAAGATACATAGCCCTTAGGAATATATGGTAAAATAATTAATGATGACATCCCTCACCTGCATGAAGATTAAATGTCTTCAGTTTAAGGTTTAATTGTTTTTTCAGTCCCACCTTATGAACACAACATGTGTCCTTTCAGACATGTTTTTCAAATTTCAGAAGTTGGCCTACTTGAAATTGGAAGCTTTGGTATGTTTAGGTATATTTTAATTGGAAAATGTTCTTTTAATCCACTAAACTTCTTGTTTATTTGATAATCAAAAGCCCAAATTATTTTTAGCATCATCCACTTTTAATTACACATATTATTTCATTATGTCATCAACACACTGTTATGTGTAGATGTAGGTAATTAATTGCAGTCAATTAATGTGGTCATTAAGAGATATTTTAATGCAAATCAGCTTTTATAATTGGAGCTAACAACATCCCAAGGTAGCCAGCAAAAAAGAAATCGGTGTTAAACCAAGACAGGTCATCTGATCTTGTGAAATGGCAGCTGTTAACAGCAACCAAATGTCACATCAGGAAAAAAGGAGTCAGGTAATGGCGGTGAGTAGCTTCTTCTGTGCTTATTAGTGCAGTAAATGATGATATTGGTGGGTAATGTATGATCTGTTTTTCATTTCCTTGATGATAAATAAAGCTGATCTTGAAATAAGGTTATGAAAAATGCTCAGGGGAATCGGCAAAATATTTTGTTTCTACTTTATTGCTTTATGAAGGTGTCAAATCTCTAAAGTGAGATAGCAATTTAATACAGGTTGTAGCAAGAAAATATCTTTGGACATTGTAAATATTAAATATAAATAAATGTGAATATACCATTTTTATCAGCTCTGGAAAGGAGAATTCACTGGCAATCTTGGAGAATTATAAAAGAGGAAAACAGATAATACATGCAGCTCTATAACCCTGATGGTAAAATTAATGTGTAACCATTTTACTGTCCTTCCTTTTTAAATTTTTTTGAGAACATTCACCTGCATTCCATGTTTACTTTCTGTCTTCCAGACTGGTTGGCAATTTCCGTGCTTTAAAAGATATATAAAAATAAATCTACAGTTTAAGCAGTAAAAAAAAATAAATAGTGAAAAGGTTAGAATATTTTAGCAGCAATAGAGTTTTTATTTGCATTTGCAATATTAGGGCTCAGCCCTGGTTATACAGTAGATTCAGTAATTTCAGAAAACAGGCTACATGTAAATAGTTCTCTGAGCTGTGACTGATACCTTGACAGTCTTGTCTTCATTTTTTTGTGTTATTATTTATTTATTATGGTATTTATTAATTAGAGTTCTTTTTTCTTCCTGTCAGAAGTTTGGTTTTCATTGAAGTTCTAAAGAAATCCAGCAAACCATTTTTTTTATTTATAAATAACCCACTTTTAAATAAATCTTTAAAGCAAGAACATTAGAAATATGTCTCTATAATAGACCAAAAGTTTCTTGCTGATATCTTAACACACTTTTATAAAATGTGCATTTGTTATTCTTATATTTCTAGGGAGTGCACTTTAAAGGAACATAACTTTTATATATGTTTAGTATTCATAATTCTTTTCTTTTACTTGATTCTGAAAATATACTACTTTTTATTGTTTTTAAGTACTGTAATTTTTTAAAAAAATCTTTATTTTCTTAACTTAGGTATCTTGGGTAATAGAGGCCAAGGCAACGTATGCAATGGTAAAACTCAGGATGTATCACATATTGCATTTGGGTCAAAGATCCTCGGGCCACCTCCAAACAGAAGAACCAAAGCAAAGGTACCTGGAAAGGTAAGGGCTAAATGCCAACAACACCATTGGCACTTTTGCAAAGAAAGATATTGATAAGCAGAGGAGTTAAACTAAAGGTTTATTTCAGAGGCTTCCTCCAGAGAGCTGTGATAGGTCATGGACCTCCGGTGCCACAGATCCTGTAACTTCCAGAGGAGGGCAAGGAAAATGCATGGGTGGCTCCAGCACAGGGCATGGGTTTATTGAGCCCACAGGAGAGAAGGCGAAGGGGATTTCAATGAATGCAGGACTGTAGAGAAGCCAGGCCTCTTCTGAGAGGTGCCCTGAAAGGCCAAGGGCAGCAGGCCCTAACTGCAGGGAGGCTTTGACTATATATAGCAAAGAAGTGGTTCAGTATTGCAACAGAGTTGCAATTGGAGATTGGAGAATTTCAAATGTCTGAAGACATTAAAACTTGAATGAAACAGGCTGATCTAATTTCAGCATCAGACATAACGATGCTTCTTTCTACTGAAATTACTCTGTGATTTCTTATCATTTTTACTTTTCTGAATTTTTTTTCTAGACTGCTGGAATTTGTCTCTGTGTGTGTGTGTGTGTGTGTNTGTGTAAATATTTTTCCTTATGATGAGAGCTGTAATGCAGAGCAGAAGTTACATGTCAGGATGCTCTGATAGTCAGCCTTACCGTAGCTCATGTGATGCTGTCAATTACAATGGCAGGGAAAACACCTGATCCCAGTGTGCCAGCAGCAAATATGCAGATTTTTGGAATCTGATCAGAACTACAGTTTTCAGTTTTAACACCGAGAATAAGGGATCCAGCCAACTCTTCTGTAGGAAGTCACTTGAAAGTCAAGATGTAAAATGATATTCCTTTCTCCGAAGAAGAAAAGACTCCTGAGGACTAGGATAACTACAACTTTTAGTCCTTTTATTCTGATAGTGAATTCTAATTTTTTTTCCCCTTTTCTTTCCGTTGTTCCATTCACTCAGTGAAAAAAAAAACTCTGCTTGCTACTTGACTGTAAAGATTGAAGATACCACACTGAATAGAGCCTACCATGAAGTTTTCTGAAAAGATAGTGTTTAAAAAAGATTTGGAAATATATATTTGAAAAAGAAGTGTAATTCATAATGTGTGTTTTACCTTTGAGTATTTTGGAAGATGTTGTATTTTTGTCTTTCATCAAGAAATAATGTCTTTCAAGGTAAAAAAGACCTTGGGTAGCAAAATGTCACACCAAATTCAAAATTCAGGAATGCCAACTGAATCCATACCAGAGAGTGAGAGATTGGAGCTACCAGTCTGGCCATGCAATGATACCTTAGATCAAGGAGGCAAAAGAAATACTCTCCAAACCACTACAAATGAATATCAAAATGGTAAGAGCATAATGCATAAAGCAAAGAATATGTAGACTTCTCAAGCTGCCAATTTTTTGTATGATTGTGCCTTTAATTCTTTGTTTTTCTAATCCTTTATCTATTTAATTAATTACTGAAGACATATTCATTAAATCATGACTTATTCTTCTGTATGAGGGGGAATAAATGCTCATTCTCTCTGCAGCAATTTGTATTTTAAGTGATTGACCCAGGGATCATCACCTGCTGGTAGTAGCCACAATTTATACATGTGCTCCTCTTTCCTCATGCTGTGAAAATAACTGAGCTGCTGCAGTGGTTCTTGATTGTTTTTCAGACTTTTGCAAGCCTGTTTTTTATAATTATTATGGCTTGCCCTTCTTCCGTACCTAGAGTTAAATTTTTCCTTCCTTGTGGCTGCCCTGTTCCTGCTGCCCTGCAAGATTCCCATTCTGTTTAGAAGATGTTTGCATCCCAGTACAATGCCCCATATGCACCCAATATGAGTCTTCACAGGCATTTCATTTCTGCATTGCATTTCAGACCCCGAAATTCAGACTCAGAAAACATCTGTGAGCGAAGAAGCAGATTTTCAGCTCACCTCGCCAAAAGTACCATCACCAGACAAAAGCAGTCAGAGAAGATTATCTCTAAAAAATGCAGCCAAACCCACATGGGAGATAACCAGTGGTATGGTACTCATTTTATGTTATTTTACATTTCAGTTCTATGTGGTGTGAGGGACTATCTGTTGTAAATTTCAAAGGACCCAAAAGCAGTTCACATAAAAAATAAATGTCTGTGTTGTGGGGGATTATGGAAATCAAGCATCCTGCAACAGAATTGCTTTGGAGCATTGATAAAGATTTGCAGGATTAAGCAGAGTACTAGAGCAGTGAATGAATATCAAAAGAAAAATTCCATCCTCTCGTGATTAAAGGAAAATAGCTAAAAATAATTTATTCTTTAAATCTCTAATAAATTTAACACTGAAGACTCCAAATATGAAATGTACAAGAAATTTTACTTGTCCTAGATAAGAGTTGAGAATATTAACTACAATACCTATGTAATGTTGGGAGGGGAGGGGAAAAGGAGAGGGAAAGGGTTTTTTGTTTATAGAGTTCAGTGGTGAATTATTTCTTTTCTTATTCACAGAAAGGCACTTCAGCTTACATTTTGGGCTTTTTCTCTTTCTCACCTGTCTGCCAAAAAGTGTGGCACTTTTTTGTCGTATTGTGTCAATCAGTTTCCTTTGCATGGGTCTGGGAATTACATTGTTGTGGCAAAAGTATCCCTTGTCTCTATGAATAAGTAATGTTACTTTTTATTAGAGGGTATAAGGCACCATTTTGTAAAGTGGTTGGACTACTCAAATGTGCTCAAAATTGACCAACGAGATTTTCCTTTGTATTGTGAGTGATTTCTGTTCTTTGGGGATGTTTAGAAATGATTATATACTCTGGCAGTTTCAGTAATCCATAATTGCTATTATGGGTTGCATAATTTGACTGAAAGATGTGCAAGATGTTCAGGCAAATAGAGAATTCTTCTGGAGAATTTTTTAATTCCTTCCTATTTATCTAAACTTTTAGAACTCTGAGGCAGGAATCACTGTCTTAACTTGTTTTTCATCTAGAACACCAGGACTTCTATCTAGTGCCAGAATTTAAAAAAAAATCATCAACACTTGTTATTTTATGAAAATATAAGTGATACAAAAAGATAGTCTTAGGGCAATAGACTGGCCTGTCTAAATGCCCTCTCATAAATTCAGAGGCAGAGAACTGAGGAAGAAAGAAGTGTATAAACTCTGTTCTTCTGCTGTTTGCATTTGAAAGAATGAGAACTGTTTCTTTATAATCTTAATTGGGTGTACAGGCAGATAAATGTATTATGTGAGTTTGTAAGATACAGTTCTACAGACTTTTTTCCCTGTATTTGCATTGCTTGTCACTGTTGTCACTCTCAGTCTACAGATTTCAGTTTCTTTTCAATATATGAAGTTATCTAATTCTAACGATTTCTTTATCCAGTACTGGATTTATTTTTTCTGAAGAACTTCCTATAAGCAACTTCTTCATCAGGGAAGTCTTCTCCTAGGCTTGGACTTCTTCCAAAGGGGGATAAAGTTGACCTGAGAGAAGAAATAAAATGGGTGAACATTGTTTATGCCAATCTTATTTGCTCAATGCTGAAACCTTCATTATAATGTTAGGCTGTGATTACAAGCTTTAGCATAAGTCTGACTGCTAATTAGATGTTAAGGTGATCATTCTTGCATTTATGTTGTTTGCTGCAATATTATGATTACGTAGTAGTTTGCATATTTTACTCAGAATGTACTCCAAATTATTCATTACAATTGACATGGAAATTATGAGTTAAATTCTAGTATAGTTTTTGTTGGAGTGGTAATGGGATTTTGTTTGGTCCAAGACTCCCTGTAGCTTTCACTTGTGGACTATTGGAAAAGTGCTACACTGACTACAGTTCACAGAAGTTGCTGAACTCTGTAACCAGCATAAAATCATACAGACTTTTCTGTCTTCCCTCTGGATATTTCATTAAGAATAAGTACTGTACCATGCCAATGAATGTTTGGGTCTGACTTATTCCTAACTCAAGTGTATGTCTTTAACAACTCTGGAAATGAATGTAGTTCTTTACAGGGTGGCTTAGACTAAAAAGGCAGAACACTCAGGCTAATATTATGTACAGAGTAATCATTTTAAAGTAGTCATTTTTATTTCTGAACTCCTTTTGGTCCGGCCAAGACGTTATAATGGTGACTGAAGTGTAAGAAATTTCTGGATGTCTGAGGCAGAGCCAGCAGTAGAAGTCAGGAGTTTAAAGCTCTAACTGCCTCATGTTCTCTAAACACTTGACAAAAACTGTTACTTTTAGATTTCTTTTCCGTATTTTGATACTTCATTCAAAATTGACCTGAAATCTTAAAAAACAAGTGATTCATCACATTGTTTCCCTCAGAATTCATTGCACAATTTTATCTGTAATGCCCTCTATGAATTAAACAGCAACAACTGCATTGGAAGGTGTTCTAGAACGAGAATAGAGCAGGTGAGATTTCAGTGTGGGAAGTGGATTGTTACTAAGTCAGTAGAAAAAAATTAAGCCATTCCTCTCTACTCTTTCCCAGTTCTATGCACCTGAGAATTAGTGAATTCTCCTGAAGTGGGTTGTACACTAAGTGTATAGCCACACTCTAGAGGGCTCTTTTCAGTGGTCTGAGCTATTAGTGCATATTTGTAAACCACAAAGGCAGCATGAAACGTGTCAAATCTAATTTTATGATGGGGAAAAGACCTTCTGAGTACTGAAGGAGTGTATGTTATGTATTTTAATGTCAAGACACTGACAAGGAAACCTAATAAAATGTGTCTAGATTAAACTGGAAGGGTGGGTGCCAGACTGGAAAGAAAACTGCAAAGTGCTGAGATAAGAAAAAATACAAAAAAATTCTTAGCTAGG
This sequence comes from Cyanoderma ruficeps, assembly GCA_008694505.1. Classification (NCBI taxonomy): domain Eukaryota; kingdom Metazoa; phylum Chordata; class Aves; order Passeriformes; family Timaliidae; genus Cyanoderma; species Cyanoderma ruficeps. The sequence continues at coordinate 4,252,860 of VZDJ01000056.1, read as the reverse complement.
TAACTTTTGAAGATTTTGTTTGTTTGTCTGTTTTTGAAAAATGCAGCAAGTAAAAATTTTAATATCTTTGCCTTAGGAAAAAGGGTAAACAGCATTTTAGACTTAGCAACCAAAATAGCTGGGAAGAAGGTCCTTTACATCCAGAGAGTTGTCCAGTTGAAGTTTGGAGATAAGTAATATTTTTGTGTCGTTTCTGCGTAGCGCTTTCTGGAGTTGTGAACAAGGCAGCATCTCCAGAGCCAAAGACTTTCAAAACAATCTCAGTCTTTGTGGGCCAGGTTCCTACAGGATAAATAATTGAGTAATCGAAAATACTGATTGAGTGTGACAGAGTTTTTAAATCATGTTAGGTCACAGAATCAGTTGGGGAAAAAATAGTTCCTGACTCTTTGCTCTTGAACATCCAAGTACTGTGTTCAGCCTCATTTGAAAAGCTCATGAAAAGATCCCTCTTCTCATTTCGTTTTTATAGGGAAAACGGTTGCTTAATAAAGGCAGCTTATATAGATAGTAAAGTATAGCGAAAGCATAAAATCTGTGAAATGTTCAGGACTATGTTTTCTCTTATGATTTCAGTTGTTTTATTTGTGTACTACCCTTCCCATGTAATTCCAATTGCCTATGAAAAATACGTTATCAGAGGAGTGTGACACAATCTTGAATGATAGTGGACTGAAGAATTCTGCTCCAATATCCTCCTTTGAAGAATATGTAAAAGTCATTTGGTTTACTCAATTAAGGGTGTTTTCTAAAAGTTTGGGGTAGTCTCACTCATTTCTTGATGCTCTTGGAAAAACTAGTCCAAAATATTTATGAAAAGAAATGGAATCACTGGCATGTTCAGCTTTCAAGCCTTATAATAATTTAAAGCACAATCTACTACCTTGTTTTGAACCAGAACGATTTTCTAATATTAAAAGAGTTTACTTGAAAAGGCTTGGGGGTCCTTACTAAAGTTGGTATTCATGAAGAGATTGAAAAATGGTCTTTCCTGGAAGAAGAAGATGATGGAAGACATGGTCATATGAGATACGTCAAGTCCTGACTTTTCCCTGGTTCCTGGATATTAACTGGAGATTGGTGACTTTACTAGCTGTCTTCAGTAAACTGGAAAAATCACAACAACCCAGTAAGAAGACAGCTGTTTTTCCTGGCATCTCATTCTTCTTTTTTTTTGCCTTCATTTATGGTGGTTCAGACTTCCTTCTACTCCCCCCCAAGCTGCTGAATGTGCCTGAAGTGGTAATTCTAACAAAATCAAAAGTAAAATATCACAGTAAAGCACAAGATACCACGCTAAACTTACTGTCTTCTGTGGTGGCAAGCATTTTATTATTGCAATGCTACTTTATTATTACATTTTTAGTATTTTTTCATTGAGTTATTTTAATATGGTTGATGGTAACTTTGTTTTATGGAGCTGGAAAGTTTCAATACCTAGTGAACAATCCACACCACACTACCTTTAATGAAGATAAGGGAGTATTGCATACTTGAGCAATTCTCCTTTTCTTAGATGCTATTTGAGATTGGTTGTAATCAATCAAATTGACATTTTTTCCTATACCATCATTCCAAACAGTAAAATATAAGTTAACAATAAAAATATAAAAATGGTCTTTTCATGTATATCTGGTGCACTCAATCTTTAAATCCATTTCTGTAGTTTATTGTTTGTTTTAAAATTGTCAGAGTAGTTGTGGCTATATTCAGGGAAACCTGGTGAAACAGATATCTTTATACATTTTTCATGTCACTTTTTTATCAGAACAGTTGTTTGAAATTGAGATTTAAACCATAAGTTCTGAATGTAAAAGTGTGGAATTTCAGCAATAAAGAAGGAGCAGATTGTAATATTCTGAACTTTCTACCAATGTGTAATTATTTTTTAAATGTCAGATGCAAAAAAAATGCCTATAGAAAAATATCAATGGCCATATTTAATAAAATCGTGCTTTCCTAGAATAAAATTCAGTTGTGGGTTTCAAATTGCGATGGCTAAACAGTTTCAGGTTTGCAAATGGCAGGTTTGCATGTCCTGTACCAAAGCCTGTATACTTTTTGAGCTCCGTTTAGAATTTTTTTTATTATCTTGCTGCGCTTTGAAAGCAACCTGATCTTTTTCATTGCATCCTCATGACTCTTACTCTTCTTTGATAGGCAAAATATTTCAAAAACTTACTTTGCTGCACTTTCTGAGATAATGAGAATGATCAGAGTAGCTCACAATTAACATATTGGCATTGGAATTGTATGTTTCAGATAAGTGGGTGTTTCCAGAGAGGTTCACTGAGAGTATTCAGTTGGATAGCAAGGAGCACTTCGGAGCTACTGGAAGTTCAGCCTGCTGTAATTTACCCTCAGCCCAGAATGCTTCTGTTGAACATCATAGCAGGGAAACACCTGATCATCACAGGAATAAGAAGGAGGTTTTCACATTTTCATCAAAACCTCGGTCAGCTCCTTACGGAAAGTCTCCAAATGTATCACTAGAAAGTGATGTTTTCCCGTTGGAATTGGAGCTGGACAGTAACGGAGAACTCGAGAAAACCGAAACTGAAGATAGCTTTGAAGGAACTGACAGCAGTGAGGAGGTAGGCCACTTTGTACATGTGACTCTTGATAAAGCAGTCCTCATCCTAAAACTCCTAGGATGAGATTCTGTCTTCAAGCCAGACGGAGAGGATAAATCATCTTTTCCCCATATACCAACAGGTAGATTTGTCTCTGTCAGATTGCTGTGTCTAACCAGATACAGGACTCAATGCATGTGTACCCTGTGTAACAAGTTGACAGAAGAAACCTACTCAGCCCCTATGCTAACTGAGAGATGCCAGAACTGTGCATCATTACTACAAAAAAGATTTTAGGAAAGCCTGCATCATAGATTTGAGTGCGATCCAAGCTTTTTATGGTTGCTCAAGACTACAGTATATAAGACTTCATTGTGTCTTTTAAAACTGCAAATGGAGGCTGGTTTTGCTCATTGAAGTTGAGAATTACAGAATTCCAGTTTTTGAATGTCACTTGATTATTGGTATTTCTGCTGCATATCCTGTCTGAGCATCACCAACTTTAATTCTTTTGCAATGCAGAAATCTTCCAGCAATAAAATTAATGAAAGGAAGCACAATTTTTTAATATATCTATCTAGTATCATCTGATACTATATAGAAATTTGCTGAATTGTCAATGTATGCAATAATTTCATTATGTCATTACAGTAACTGCTAAAGTTCCTATCCTTATGAACATTCTAGTATATTTCACTTTTAACTATAAAATCTGTTTATCATTTGAATCTGTAGCTTACAGTAGAGAAATAAAATGTAACTGAGTTGCATAACAGCAAGATGGACTGAATTTAACTGTTTTACAAAATAACTGATGGAATAGAATATAAATTCCCAAAATGTGTACCATTAATAAAACTGAGGAATTATCGTACATTTCATGCTGTGTAATCCTGGATTCACTGAAGTCAGTAACAATCTTGGATCACTTTTGTGTGCATCAGGATTGCACCTCAGCTGTGAGAGGCACGCTGCAGGTGACACTGCTTTACGTCCTGTGTGGGAACATATGGCAGAGGAGCAGCATCACAAGATGAAGATGAGGCTGCTCTCATCCTTTCTTCCTTGAGAATAAGAACACTGAGGCAAACACTAGATGCACTCCTGCATTATTTCTCTTTCCATCTTTTCAGTCCTGCTGATTGTTGTTGAGATGGGGTATGAGTGAACATCATACACTTGATTCATGGGATATTTTGCAGAGACATTGTTAGAATCATGGATATAAGGTTAATAAACTAACCTCTAAAATTCCTAAATTGTATTCAAATGGAAATGAATATGATATCCAGTACCATGTGATTACCAGAGCAGAGCAAAGTCATCTCAGCAGGAGTTATTTCTTCTACATTTGAGTTGAAGATGCAATGTGAAAATATGGAATATTAATAATTCAATAGAAAGACATCATTGTCATGGACTCATTGCTTAGTTTTGGTTTGCATTTGTAATAAATTCTATTGAAATTATTGTCAGGCAAGACACAGGTTTCAGAGGTTACCAGCATTCAAAATCTGCCCTGACATTTTGAAAGAGTAATCAGCTTCAGATGTAAGAATATGTTTATGGTATAGTCCATGTATTTGCCAGGAAAAGCAGCTGTTTTTCAGAATCCTTGTAAATTTAGAAACAGGAAGCAGAGATTAAAGAGAGATTTTTGAAGTGTTAAGGTTATGTAAAACTGAATTGTGTAATGATGAGAGGGAACCAACCACTCTTGCTTTGTTTCCTAAATTTAGGATGACAACAGTGAACTCATCCAGCGTACAGAGAACATTGAGAACAGCCACAGTAGACAAGGAACATCTGATTCAGCAGTTTTTAAAGAGATCCCATTAAACAAGATGTCACAGAAAAATGAATACTGGAAGAATAAGGAACACAGCAAATATAACTTTGATGAGGCCATCTTATCAAAACCACAGAGTGCCACCATGAGAAAAACGGAATCTATTAGCTTTCAGAGAAGTTTAAAGCCTATCCTTTCTCTTTCTCCAATTCAAAGTAAATCCAAATCCTTTAGAGTAATTAGAAATGAAGAAACTGAAAGATATGAAGGAGTTTCAGATCAATTAGAAAGATCTGTCATTAAAACGTCTCTCAAGAAAGTCTCAAAAGGAAATTCATGTCTGACAGCACAGACTTGTGTAAGTGATTTTTACTTTGAAATTAAATTACTAGATTGTATAGAGAAGCTATATTAGATATACCCATTTGCATGAAGTGATTAATAGTACATCTTTCAGATACATTCTGGCTTCATCATAACAGCATTTACTGTGCTCTGTTGGTTGAAAGTTGATTTTGTAGGGGTTTGTGGCACACCAAATAATACTGCAAATATAACAGAAATCACAAAGGTTTGTAGATAAAAAGATGTGTCATTGAACAACATCACATTTTGGAAATATATGAGTTAGAAAATAGTTTGGGGCTGAAAGGTTACAGAGGAAAATGGGCAGATTTTTAAATCGCTGTATTAATGAATGACCACAGAAGGAGTGTTAATTTGGGTACTTCATGGTCTCTCTGTGTCAGCCCTGAGCAATGATAAATTCTGTGACCGAGAGCCAGCAGCGAGGCAGCTTCTGTCCAGCAGTCAGCCATAGGTGGCTGGAGAGAATAACAGAGCAAGGACAGGGCAAGCACCCAGGGGTACCTCAGCAGCAGGGCCCTGCAGGCTTCCTTCCAGCACTCCTTAGCTTAGCCATTTCTTCAGGAAAGGTGGTGTCTCTGGTGAATAACTGGTGGTGGAATTTTTTTCCACGGATTCGTGTGTTTGTTTTTTTGCATCTATGTGGCCTTTGCCGTGTGACAGTGAATTTCAAACTTTAACTGCTGTTTGTGGGAAAAAAAAAATATGTATCTTCTTTTTTAAAAAAAATGCATTATCTCATTCCTAGTGCTTTCTAATTCTGTTTGTTATAAAAAACAATGACTTTTTTTTAATTAATATTCTTACCTGTGCCACTTCCTACTTCATGGTTGTGTATCATATTCCCTTGCAGGTGTCCCTTTTACAGGTCCACAAGTTTTATGATACTTAGTCCCAGGATTGCTGTTTTGTGAATTTTTTTGTTTTACCCAGGGATGTTGAATTGAACTACTGCATGATCATTATTGTAAGAGTGGGGTTTGTTTTCCAGTATCTTGGATATGTCTTGAATTTCTTATAATATTGTTGGTCCTCAGGTATTGCACACCTCAGGGGACCTAAAGAATAGACTCTTCTTTGTTGGGGGTCTCTATGAAGTAGTTATACATTGTTTGGAAAAAATTTTCTACTTAAATGACTTGGAATGTGATTTGTACCTCATTTATATGAAGGAAATGGACACCTATAGTTTTTGTGTCCTTGTAATTTGTCTCATCTGCTGTAGGAAAGGGAGTGTACTGTGATTCTACTAGGGGAATTTTGGTCTGTAGTATTTCTGTGACCTGTTGATACAGTTAATTTTAGTTACCTGATTTGACAACCTCTGTGAAATGGGAAGCAGGAGTGATGCGTTCCATGGGAGGTGGCTGCTGCTGCTGGGGCAGGACCATCCCACTGAAAAGTTCTGCCTGCTTGTCTGGGGCTGCTGTGGCTGCTGAGGATAGACAGCCCTGCAATGAACTGTGGATATGGAAATCCGGGCATGGAGCTGGGAGGAGCAAATTCAATTGGGCACCAGATTAAAGAACAGTGTCTAGGAAAGCATTTCTGTTCAGCTTTTCTGTGTGCTCTTGGTGGGGAAGTGTTCATCCTGCCCTGCCACAGATGCTTCAGTGCTTTTTGTGAAATGAGTCTCTTTTAGTACTGGTGCAGGGGCTGGATTTTGTATGTCTCTTAGTGCTGTGAGGTTGTTTCTCAGACTGGGGCTTCTGGAAATCTCCTCCTGCAATCCTGCAAGTAGTTTATTGGATTGTTGAAGGCCCTGTGCTTTTCCTGATAAAAACAGAACATCCTTTTCCATGAAGGTTGTGGAGACTGGTTTCCTTTGGGAAGGAAGTAGATTAGGGGGAAGAAAGGGGAATGAAACACAATAGTGCAAGTGAAAATCAGAAACAGTTCTGAGACTTTATTATCATGAGAAATACCAGTGGCTGGTGATTTTAAAGACTATGTAAAGCAAAAAAATTAAAAAGCAAAGAAAATCCTATTAATAGCAGCATATGTTCTATGTATTTATGATCTGGAAAAGATATTAGAATTGCCACTAGTGATGTAGAAAATGTGGAGGAAAGAAATGCATGGGTTCATTTCTATTTGGAAAGAAGATAATGTTTCTGTAATTTTCAGTGATAGGAAAAGCCCCAGTTGATACTAATAATCTGATTCTATTTTTCTTAGACATGGTAATATGCAGTGAATGTGTATGATAAAATTTGTTTATATTTCGCATTCCCTTACCCTCGTATTGTAGTTTGTAGAAATTTATTTTTTCTTTTTCCCAGTAGCTACTTACATCACTGTGATGCAGGTGAGTTCCTCGTTCCCGTTGGCGGCGCAGGGCAGGGCTTTCCTCCGGCGAGTGGCGGGTGAATAAAGAGGGCTCAGGGATCCCGGCCACCCGGAGCGGGCAAACAGGAGCCTGGCACAGCACTTCACACAGGCAGGACAAGCAGGCAGGGTTGCAGGTTTCCTCCTGCTAGTGGGGTGGGGTTTTTTCCCTGGTGAATGCAGAGAAGGCTGTGGATGTTGTCTGTTTGGACTTCAGCAAGGCCTTTGACACTGTCTCCCACAGCACACTCCTGGAAAAGCTGGCAACCCACAGCTTGGACAGGAGCTCTCTTTGCTGGGTTAAGAACTGGCTGCATGGCTGGGCCCTGAGAGTGGTGGTGAATGGTGCTGCATGCAGCTGGGGACAGTCACCAGTGGTGTCCTTCAGGGGTCTGTGCTGGGGCCAGCTCTGTTCAATGTTTTTATTGATGACATGGATGAGGATATTGAGTCTTTCATTAGTAAATTTGCAGATGACACTAAGCTGGGAGTTTGTGTGGATCTGTTGGAAGGTAGGAGGGCTCTGCAGAGAGACCTGGAATGGTTGGATGGATGGACAGAGTCCAGTAAGATGAAGTTTAATGAGTCCAAGTGCCAAGTCCTGCATTTTGGCCACACTAACCCCCTGCAGTGCTCTAGGCTGGGGACGGTGTGGCTGGACAGTGCCCAGGCAGAAAGGGACCTGGGGGTACTGGTGACAGCAGCTGAACATGAGCCAGCCGTGTGCCCTGGTGGCCAAGAAGGCGAATGGCATCCTGGCCTGGATCAGGAATGGTGTGGCCAGCAGGAGCAGGGAGGTCACTCTTCCCCTGTGCTCAGCACTGGTGAGGCCACACCTCGAGTGCTGTGTCCAGCTCTGGCCCCTCAGTTGGGGAAGGACGTTGAGACACTTGAGCACGTCCAGAGGAGGCAACAAGGCTGGTGACCAACTGAGGGAGCTGGGGTTGTTCAGCCTGGAGAAAAGGAGCCTCAGAGGTGACCTTATCACTCTCTGCAACTTCCTGAAAGGTGATTGTAGTCAGATGGAGGTTGGTCTCTTAAGCTGCACCAAGGGAAATATAGGTTGGATATTAGGAAAAAGTTTTTTACAGAAATGGTGATAAAGTGCTAGAGTGGTCTGCCCAGGGAGGTGGTAGAGTCACCATACCTGGATGTGTTTAAAAAAAGACTGGATGTGGCACTCAGTGCCATGGTTTAGTTGAGGTGTTAGGGCATGGGTTGGACTTGATGATCTTGAAGGTCTCTTCCAACCTGGTGATTCTGTGATTAAATGCATTCCTTGTTTCCTGATACTTTCAAGTTTTAGAAAATCATTCCTCTTACAATTCAAGTATGTTTATTACTTATCATAACTGTTATCTATTTGTCCATAATAAATGAAATTATACATGTATTATTTTCCTGAAAGATATTATCAGTGTTTAATGCAGTCATCATCTTTGTCCTGTGGAACACAACTAAATGTAGACTCTCTAGGTGGATTGCAATAGTTGATTAATAATTTAGACAATAAGGTTATTACCATACATTTGTAGCTGTAAATGTATTGTGCATGTGATTTGTTGCTTGTAAGTTGTTTTTTTTCAAGAACAAATCCTATTATTAATGTATAGAAACTCATTAGCTGCAGACTTTTTTTATTGCTACAAAACATAAGATAAAAGTATCTGGCACATCTAGGTCTTGATTTGATCAAGTCTTAAAATTTATGGAAGCCCTTTCGTGGAGTTCTTTGACTCTTCTTTTTGTGTTCATACAGAGGACTAGTAGAGGAAAAAAGTGCTTAACCAAGTCTTCTGCAATTGATTTGCCTGCTGCTTAAAATGCTTTAAGGACCTGGTTTCTTGCAATGTTTTATTCATGTTTTAATAGAGTTCTCTATTATTAAGTTCAAATATTTTTAATTAGGAAAGAAGTATAGCCCTCTGGGTAATATTGCAAGCATGTAGATAGCTGGTAATTAAAGTTTTCCACACGTATAACTACATTCAAACAATTCTGAATAAATTATTTGAACCTAGAAGAATGCAAATGTCATTATATATGAAAAAAATCCTTTAAACAACAGGTTTTATCAATCTAGCAAAAGTTTTAAGTGCTTAATAAAAATACTTTATTGTAAGGGAAGGATATGCAAATAGACAAGATAAGCTTTTAATTACTAAATGAAATGTTAATTCTAGACAAATCTACAAGTACTGCAAAATAACTTCTTACATCAAAAGATTCTCCTGAATTACAAAGTTAACTTAATTTCAAATTCAGTTTTCAAATTCTCTTTTTGAAAACCAACAAAGACAATATAAAAATTTTGAAGAGGCTTTGTGGTAGTAGTCATCTGAAGTTGAAGAATAAATATTCCAAACTATTTCTCCTTCATTGGTTTATTGTAGGGAATGTTTACAACAGAAAATGGTCATATCATCTCTTCTCCTTCCTGTGTGTGGTATTTTCAGCATGAGACCATTACAGGAAAATAAAACAGAATGAAATTTGAAATAAGCTGGGGAGGGGATCGGGGAAGAGCAGATGTTTAGAATTAAGCTCTAATAATTCCAAAAATCTATGCATCTTTCTTCATAGTTGTAAAGGAAAAGACAAGCAAGTTTGGGAATTTTTTTATGCTTTTATTAAAAAGAGAATGAGAAAAAAAGTTCTTTCAACAGTTAGTGCTTTTATTCTGCAGAGAACCAGTTCATTCTGTCAGTTTAATGACTGCATACCAATTGTATGGAGGAAGAAAGATAAGCCAAAGCTTCTCTTACAATAATCAAATAACTGCAGAAGGTTTATATATAGGAAAATTAACAGGAAATCAGCATGTCCAGTAAGATCAATAATAGTTACAGCAGCTGCAGATCTGGTAGAATACTGATACATCAGGGCAAAGCAGGCTCCCCACGCGTAACAGAGAGCTTTGGGTGAGGTGAACAAATGACTAATAGTCACTGAGCTAGTGACAGGCATTCAGAAAGGATCTAGAGAAAACATGTCATTTAATTTAGGATTAAAAATGGTAGTAGTAACCACAATATTCAGGAATTAAGCTTGGACCTCATTAGCCGGGGTAAAAAATAAATAAATGGTGGCTATGCAAACTGCTTCTGTCATCTTTGTATGTTTTGTATCTTCTATCATCTTCTATCTTCTTGTATCTTGTATCTTATATACATAGGAACAAAGCAAAGGGTTTGTAATTTCATTATGAATTCTGGTGGTAAGGTGACTTCTGTACCCCTCAAAGACACACTGAAACATTACGCACTACATTTCATAGCAGGAAAAGTTGTCAGTGTTCATATCACTTGTACTGCTGACTTGTGTGTGTTCTTGAGGTTTTCAGTTACCCAGTGCCCTCTCACAGCAAAAGAGACTGAGAGATGCTCCCTTCTGCCAGGAATATGAAACTTTCCTGGTGTGAAAGCTCCATTGGCTTCACTAGAATCAAAGCTCTGACCCTCTTTCATTGACAATGTTGACGATACTGTGGTAACTGTGGGATTGGCTTTAATTCAAGATTTGCATTTAATAGCTGATGGATTTTTGAATTTCTTAAAACCTGCTTTTGTCTTCTGTATTTAATTGCAGTAGAACAGCAACTTCACCAAATACCCTGGATCAAAACTGCTGTTCATTACAGTGCTTGTGGTGTTCTTCCTTCCTGTAATTGTGTGTAAATACGCTTCATCTTCATAGCTGAACAGAAATCTGTTAACTAATTTTTTCTAGTAAGCTTTTTGTTTCTCTTTCAGTATTGAAGCTTCTTGAAGATTCTCTGAGAGATTCTCCAAGGTCTCTCTGGGACTCATTCATCTCTTCTGTTCGGTGATCCTGTCTATATTGTTGACTTTTCCATTTTATTTTGCAGGAGTATGACAGGAAAAAGTACCAGTCAAATAGACTGAGTTCATCCGAACTACAGATGCTGGCCAGCACGAGGAGACAACAAAATGAAGAATTAGGGGATGCTGGGATCTCCCATGGGCTGAGTGCCTCACAGATGGATTGCTGCAATGTCAACAGAAGTATAAGCAGTGATGATCCTACAGCAACCTGGAACTCTTGTTTCCCACCAGTAAGTCTTAACTCACAGTATTTTCTCAGGAATCTTGAATACTAAATTTTCTTTGAGTAGAGTTGAAATTTAATATATCATTGCCAAAGGCTCTTAGAACTTACTAAGTAAAACGTTTAACTAAGACACATGCACTTCCAGCATGCTCTGTAGTACCACCATGGATAAAGAGCAAATCTATTATGTATATTCCTTCCTAGAATCCTGAATAATCATGTAGGCTGTACAGTTCATCACAGTAGTGGCTGACAACCTGCAGGTGTGTGATATAGTACTTAAAAATAGTTCCAAAATGAATGAAATGCAGATATACCAGTCAGCAGCTGCATTAAAGTGTGAGTAATGGAAAATAATTGCTTCTTACAATGATAAAGTCTCATTACTGAAAAGCTAAATGTTTAAAGAACTGAAGCAGGAGAAAGCAGCAAAAAGCTGCAGTAGTTCTGAGCGCTTAGAATCTGATCATTATGTATTTCACACCTTGGATCATTATTTGTCCTGGCACAAAGTGCTACAGAATCACACACAGCTGCACTATGTGACAGTACTGCTATAAGAGGCAGAGTATTTGTTACAGTCCACCAAAAAGTATTGAAAGTATGAAAGCACAGAATAACGTTTCAGGAACTATATAAAGGTACTAGCAGCAGCTGCTGTAAAACTAGATAACCTCATACTCCATTTATATATCAGCAATATAGCTGTTATTTTATTACAGTTGAAGCAATAATAAACAATGAATGTGGCTTAAGTAAAGCACACAGCACAACTCTGAGGCAAATCCAACGTTAGAAAAGTAAACACAGCTGTGTTGCCCCAATATCAACTATTGCAGAGTAAATGCTCTAAAATGTTAGGTGCAAATTACCTTCAGGGTTGTACAGGGTCCAAATAGAGGCCAGCAGCAACTTTCCATAGTGAATGATCAACACAGTGCTGAACTTTGGAGTACCCTGTTAAATGAAGGTTTCAAATGAGAAGAAATGTGTTGATAAGTGGGTAATTATACAAATAAGAACTTGATTTACAGAGTAATATTTTCCAGGACATCAGAGAAACATTAGTTGGTATTAACTATTTGATATACATCTCCATTATACATTTTGTTAACTTAATATTTCCAGTGTGTTTTCTCCATACTCATTAAATAGACTCAAAAAATGGTACAAATCTACAAGACCAGACAAATGGAACTCAATTAAGTATAGAGAATAGCAGTCTCATTAATTTTTTAGTCGTTTAATTATAAGGAAATTGATAAGAATATTTAGACACATCAGGTTTGGTTAATACAAATTACATGACTAAAACAAAATGAACTTTTAAAGTAAAATGTACTGCTGCAGTATTCAGTGAAGCACAATGTGATTGCAAAGACTATTCTTTGATCTTACTGCCTTGATCAATTTCTGTTGCTTCAATCTAAAATAGTGTTTAGATAAAATAGGTTAGTAATATAAATTGCATTTTAATATAGTTGTAGTTTTTCATAACAGCCCTTTATGGACATCTTTCTCTACATAATTCAAGCATAAAAGGCAAGATTTTGTCTTTGAGAGAATTCTTCGCATTTCATTCAGCTGACTGAAGAGTTTGGTGTGCCTTACACATTCAGCCTTGTCAGGTTTCTCCTCTACAAGGCGAGGTGGACAAGGTGGACGTTGAGGGTTTAAGATTAAATGGCAAGAACCTAATTTCCAAGGAGGGATAACTTAGGAAAGAAACTTAATCTTTCTCAGAAAAAGACTAACTGCTTAGTCCCTCACAAAAACAAAGAAATATAGCTTTCCGTGTAGCCATTTACCTCAGCCTGTATGGAGAGCAACACTGTAACAGTACAGTACTGGTCAGTCCCCAGCATCTCCTGTTTCACTTTATATTTTCCTTGCTGAGATATCAGCCAGAGCACCAGCTATTCATAGATATGATGGACGTTTTTTGAGTATGGACTTGTGTGTTTAGCACTACTTGATGTAATTCTGTCCCAGCATTTGGAAAAGTGCAGAGTATCTATGTGAGAGTGATAATTCACTTTGTAGACCTTTGGTATCTAAGAAGGCTGTTAACAACATTTGTTAATGGAGGTGATAATTTAATCACCCCACATTCTTTTAACATAAAAGCTTTTAAAAGAGTAGTTGGGGGAATTGTTGGGTTGCTGATGTTAAATGTCAGTATATTTTGATATGCTTACAGCGTTTCAGAAGACTTGAGAGTAGCAATGCTGTGCTAGTATTCAAACAGTTAGCTGAAATGAAAAAGTCTTAAGTCATGCATTCTTATTCTGTAAGACCTAGAATCATAGAGCTATAGAATACTTTGGTTTGGAAGGGACCTTTAAAGCACATCTAATCCATCCCTCCTACCACTGGGCAAGGACGCTTTCCACTGGACCCAGTTGCTCAGGTCCCCATCCAACCTGGCCTTGAATATTTGTAGGGACGGGCAGTCACAGCTTCTCTGGGCAACCTGTTCCAATGCCTCACCACCTGCATTGTAAAAAATTCTTCCTAACATCTGGTCTAAATCTACCCTCTTGTTTAAAACTGTTGCACTTTGTCCTGCCACAACAGGCCCTGCTAAAAACTCTGTCCCCATCTTTCCTCTAAAGCCTCCTTTAGGTACTGAATGGCTGCAGTTAAATCTTCCCAGAGTCTTCTTTTCTCCATGCTGAAAACCCCAACTCTCTCAGCCTGTCTCCATAGGAGAGGTCTTCCAGTCCTCTGATAACTTTTGCAGCCCTGCTCTGGACTCACTCCAGCAGGTCTGAGTCTTTCCTGTGCTGAGGACGCCAGAGCTGGACACGGTACCCCAGGTGGGGTCTCACATGGGCAGAGCAGAGGGGCAGAATTCCCTCCCTGAACCTGCTGCCAATGCTTCCTTTGGATGGCAGCCCAGGGTACAACTGGCATCCTGGTCTGACAGGTCGTGTCTAGCTCTTCATCCTCCAATACTCCCAAGTCCTCCCAGGGCTGCTCTCAATCTCTTCATCCTCCAGTATTAGTAAACTCATCATTTCTTCAGCTTCCAGTTTTTATAAAGAAGTGCTCCTTATATGTATGTTTATTCCTTATATATATTTACTATGTAAAAAGTATATGTGTAGAATAACAGCAGATTTGTTTTTATGTTCCTGATCTTTAGTACCACCATCATTTGAGTTAAGAGAATTTTCAAATGCTCAATCCTTCCAAAATCAGATGTACAAAATGCAGAAAAGTTTACAGATATATATATATAGATATAGATCTGTAGCCATTTTCCAGTTGCATAGAAAAATGATTTTAGCAGTGCAGTATACAGAAAAGAAATAGAAATTATCCTCATGTTGGAATTTGAGAAATTAAGGACAGCTTGAAATTCTTGTCATGATTAAACTTTCATGCTTGCATGTGTTTCCAGGTTGTATCTTTCTGATTCTTTAAATCAGTAGTATCAATTGCTTTCTCTTATGTTTTTCAAAGATAAATAAGGAGTATTTTCTTACAAATTTTTCTTCATTTTATACATTTGTATCCTTTAGGTGGAATCTATGGCAACAGCACCACCAGAAGGCAGCTTTTTGTGTATCTTTCATTTTGAAATACCTTTGATGTTTTTCAAGGCAGGGCAGGGTATAATCATGTTAGATAGTGAATTTATGTATCAAAGTAATATTCTATATATAAACCACATTCTATGTGAGTTTAATTTTTTTATCACTTAACCATTTTTAGCCTGATTTCTGGAGTCGTTGAAAAGTGTCATGTTACTGACTTTAATGAATCTGAGAAACCCTTTTGAATGTAAAGGCACATAGATCAATCATATTACTGAGCTGCAGTTAGAACAGATGTCCTTAAACAACTACAAAACAGAGATACTAAAACTGTGGATTTATATTCTATGATAGCTTACCAAGAACTGAATAAATGCTGTCAGGAGAAAATGTTGAAATGTAAGTGGTTTAGCTGCTGCTGTAAACTATGACAGCCAAAAAGGAATAAAATCACTTTGAATATTATACACTACCAAGCATAACCTCAGTTATAAATGTGAAAAACTTCTACTTTAAAATGGGTTTACTTTGAAGGAGAATTGTAAACCCTTGTAAAATGTGTGTGGGGCAGAATTTCAATTCAAGAATATGTGTATGTAGAGCTAAATACTTTAAAATATTTTATTTGACCATGTCTCACCTGAATGTTTTCTTAAATCTTAAGACCTATGAAAATCCATGCTAGATTTGCAACACTAGGAAAGATACAGTTCTATATATTGCAGAATTTAATGTGAAGTTTATACCCACACATATATACATTATCCAAGAAAATTTGTAACGCTTACAAAACATTTCTGTTAAAATGCCTTGCTTTATTCTAGAGATCTGGTAAGACTTTCGTGCCCTGTCAGAGAATTGGCCCATTCAGCTTCTTGGATAGTTGTTTCCACACTTCAGACACCAATTTAGATACAAACATTCTGGAGAAAGATCATCTACATGAGAATTCAGGATATCTCACTGCATATGGTCCCTGTTTCTCAGTCAGAAATGCAAAGGAGAAGGAAGATTCTCCTAATTGCTTACTGATACATCCTGGAAGCTTGTAGTGGTATAACAGTGATATAATGTTGCATTAGCAGAATCCAAATTATGCCACCACTAAGACATGTCTTTCAAGTTAGGAGTACTCTCAGAGAAGAAAGATTACTTGTTCCACAAGCAACTTCCTAAATATAAATTCAGTCACATAAATCCTGATCTGAAAAATATTTGAAAGAGTACTTCCAGGTTCATACCTAATTTGTGGGAGGTCTTCTGGCCTCCTTTGTGCGTTTTCAGAAAGGAAAGCCACTTAACACAAAAATGGTCTGGCAGAACTGAAGTCTGACAGACAAGAGGAGTGTTATTTAAACCCAGAATTATGCCAACTGTGAGCTCAGTTTGACAACCCCTGGAGGGATCTGTTCACATCAAGTCAAATTGCAAAACTGAGGCAGAGTATTCTTTACTATGAAATGAGACTAAAAATTATTTAGACATATATTCTGGTTCATAGACTGACTAATTCACTCTCTGTCTTGTCCTCATCTTCCACTAGCTATCATCTGAGAATTGCACTTATCCACCACCAGGCAGTGAGTCATATTTGCTAGTAATTAGGATGTCATTCATCCTGAACATATATTTTACAACATCCCTTTCCATTTTCTGAAACTGTGAGGACATACTCATTTTTATTTTGACTTTTTGTTTGAAAAAAATCATTTCGTAACACTTTTTATTATTTTAGCATTTAACATACTGAATTGTACAAGTATTGTTAATGTATGCTTACATTTTCACTTCTTTTTGCATTTCCTTCAGTGATTTGTTTAGAAATGCTTTTGAGGTGTGTGGTAATGGCAGGGAGAATCTCTTCTGGTAGAATTACATATATTCTGGGAGAAAATGTATTTGTGAATTTTAGAATTCTTGAATTTTTACATAAGTTTATGAATATTGATCTTTCTTGCAAATAACTCTTTTTAATGCCATAAACCAAATGTAGTTTGAAACTTTTGGGGTATGTACTTAAAATGGGTAGGTAAGATTTGACTGGAAAATTATCATATTTTGTATGAATATTCATACAGTCCACTGTTAGCTGTTCATGAACAGCTTAATCTAGGCTTCAAAACTGCAGTGCCATGGAGAATCATATGTGCTTCAATAACCTTCATTTGGGACTGCTAAAATTACTGTTATTGCTGCTTCTGACCTGGTCTGTCAGCCCCCTTACCTCACCCTTGGTGTTTTCTACTCTTAAAAATGGTTCATTCTGCACAGATCCTACCAAGAGTTCCTTCCTCATGCTCGTACATATGTTCAATCCAGACTCTTCTGTCAGACAAGACTTCACCATCCTCCATCTCTGAAGTTTCCTGACTGTCCCAACACTCTCACAGGCAGCAGAGAAATAACTGTGTGATCAAGTCCTGAATTCATATGTATTTCCACCCAGACAAGAATCATGTTTAAAATTGTACTTTTGTACAGTTAGGACCAGAATATCCATTTCTAATTTCACAGATAAGAAAAAAGACTATAAAATTCTAATGTCAGAAGCTGTAAATGTATATGTTCATACCAGGTCTCTGCCGTACTTCTAAGCAATCTATTATTTTTGTTTTCCACAGCCCGTCAGTCAGGAGCATCACTATCAGAAAGAAATGAGCCCACTTTCTCATTCCAACCCACGGTAAGATTCCATTTATAGCCCAGGCAGTAAAGATTCAGTTAGAGTGTTCTGAATATTAAATGTGACACTCTTTGATTTAATCTTCAATCTCTTTTCCATTGCAACCTCCTCTCAGAGGGCTTTATTGCTCGTTTTAGTCATTGTCTACAGTATGTCTGAGCTGTCTGGAAACACAGAACTGAATTCTGCATGTTTTGGATGTACCACTGTGTATTCAAAGTATCTGACACAGGCCTTGCTCCTACATCTGCTTTGATGTGTGATTCAGCAAATCGTCCTCATCTCACATACATACACTCTCATCTTTTTCTTTCTCCCTCTCTGCTTTGAAGGCTTAGAACTAGAATTCTGTATGTGACTGTAGGTGTCAGGGAATCAATTTGTTCCAAAAGATTTTAATGCTACTTATTAAGAGAAGGGTTCTTTTCAATAGCTAGCCCAGTTAGGAGAGGGGGTTACAACACTCTGGGATAGAGCAAAGGGATCCTGTCTACAGTGTATTTTGTCTCTCAGGTTTTTAGCTTGATCTGTTTTGTTTAGAATCAGCAACAAAATCCCTGTGACTTTAATGTAAGGTGAAATGACAAGGGAGAAGGTGGTTAAGGAAAATTAATCACACTGAGACTGTTGAGATAATCAAGATTAATTATCCAGTTTCAGACCTGCTTTGTACCTGTGAAACCCTAACATCATTTTGTCAGTTTTTTAACTGCCTGAACAAGAGGTGTACTAATTTTTAAAAGCAGTCCTATTTCGCTTTCACTTGGTGCCATTAATGTGGATTTTGCTTGTCCAAGTTTTAACTGGATGATGTATGTGTGTTGGGGGGCAGGAATTAGAGGAGTGGACGTTTTAGTTACAAGTTCTTTATATTTTACCAACAGTCTGAAATGTTTTATGAGAGCTCACTGTCAGGCAGTTGTGCAGGTTAATATGTTTCTCCCCACGCAGATGTTTTCAGCCACTTGTCTCACTTGCTATCCATGTCTTTATGGATTCAAAGTCTCCTGATTAGATTTTATGAAGTGAACAGTCTGAAACTTTCTGTGCAAGTTCACCCAGATGCATCAGGTATTGCAAGACACAGCTATATATTTCCATTACTGTAGTTAAAGAATAATCCTGGATTCCTGTTCCCTTTCACATGTAAATCAAGGTCCTTATGTTTGTCTAGAAGATCTCTCTGCCTTGGGTGACGGTTGTCTAAGGAACTGTCTCCTTATGAGTTGTTGAATGGATGAAGTGGACAGAGGTAATTGACTACAGTTCACAGAATACAACAGGAGGAACCTTGAGACAGAACTTTGGACTCTTGATTCCAAAGTTGATTTTGTAGTTCTGAAGACATTATAACTGCCTATATTTTAGTGCAAACTACATTGTCTTCTTTTTGCCCATACATTGGTTAAGTCAGGTTTTATTAAGTTATTTTTATGCATGTGCTAAAGCAATTTGGTACTTGGTACATTTTATATACTGAAAAACACAAACACCATTATCTGTAAAAAGAAAGTGTTTCATCATATCAAGTTAATATGATCAACAATGGAAACTTGTATTTCCATATAATAAAATTTAAAACAAAATAGTATAGTTTATGACTTAGTTCTTATGCTATTTTAATCCAGTACACACAGTAGACTTAAATTTCCCTAGAAATGATTTTTGAGAAATACAGGTGGTATTCATAAAATACCTGACTTGCAAGTGCCTCATAAATTCAGTAACCCTTGTGAACTGCCAGAAAAGCATTATTGGGCTGTAAATACAGAAGATGACAAAATTATGAGGTCAGTTTGCATCATGATATAAAAACTGGAGATGATGTGACTTGAATACCATTATTCACATCGTTACCTCTCATTTATAATGGAAAACTGTAATGTTTTTCACAGAGAATGTGTACCTAAATAAGGGAGAAATAGAAGTAATGATAATTCTATAACTTGGTTCCCAAACTGTTTTTAAAGGCAATTTTAACAAATCCTGTATAAGCAACTAGAAAATGTGTAAAACTTTGTAAGGCTAATATAGCATTGTAGAGAAGACATGGAATATTTGGAATACAGCCCCTTTAGGTGTGTGGGTGTAAATGCTATGGTATAAAGACAGGTACATGCTGCATTTACTGAATGGACAAATAATTTGTTGTAAAGAGGGGTAAAGAACAGGTCTCGAGTAATTTTTAAAAGTGTAGTATTTTCTGGGAAATGAAAAGAGACCAGTGTGGAAGCTATTGTCCAGTAAATGTAGGTTCTGTCCATAATAAGATAAAAGGACAAGCCAGGAAAGAAAGCCCGTGAAGGTAATGGAAATTCAGTCAATAAAAAGACTCAGCCTGACTCATTGTCCATTGGTTTCGCTGGGTAAAGGTCTTAAGTCTGCCAAGAATATTGCTCCTGCCATACAGATCTCCCCACCTGGTGCTGCTCTGCAAGGCAGAGGAGCAGTTAATGAAAGGAGACAGCTGAGTGCAGAGGCTACAGAGCCAGAAGCGTGAGGTGATGTGCGGTGCTCTGGCCCTGGCCATGCAATTCCCACAACTGATGTGCTGCTGGCAGAACTCGGGAATTGCTTTCTTCTCTGCAGAGTGGGAGCTGTAGCTATCTGTGTTGCTTCTTCCTCCAGTGCAAGGACTCCATTTTGCTATATAACCAGCATCTCCTTGGTAAGATTTTGTCCTCCAAACTATTTTTCATAGAAGGTTTGGAAGTTTCACTAAAGGAAATCCTGGAAGATAGTGAGTGTTCTAGAATTTCAGCCATACTGAACTGTGATATGCAGAGCTGCTCTCTGAAAAAGATCACTTGAACATAATTTATTAATAGACTTTTATAAACTCATACAGATGCTCTCCAGAATATTTATTTCTGATAAAAGATGATTTTTTTTGCCTTAGAGAAAGGTTTCAACTTTTTAGAAAATCCCTATCTTTAAAAACATTGCCTCACTGGATCCTGTCTTGGCATCCTACTCAACTCTTCCCAAACTAGCAAATAAAATTTGTTCCTCTTGTTCAAACAGTTGTTCCCCAGAAATTGCACTAAAGTAGGGCACAAATATTTCAACATAACACTTAATTGAGTATCCATTCACTAAAAGTATGTTTTACTTAAATAATTTCATGCCAGCTGTGCATGGCCAGATTTTCAATTAGGTTTTACCCAGATGGTTCTTTTCCAGTTCCTTCTGTCTAAAATCAGCTGATAAGGCCTGCAGCCTCTGACAAATGATTAAGAGCCACTGACCTCCCTTCATGTGGGCTTGGTGTGAGCTGACTTAAGCAGGTTGTCATGTCATTGTAACCTACATTTGTTAAGTCAGACTGATTGGGGTGTCATCGTTATTCTTTCCTCAACAATCAAAAAGCCCAAAAAACTAAACAACACGATCGACCCAAAGAAAAGTAAATAACATTTTCATTCCTTTTATGGTAAATGTTATAGATTGGAGATTTGTCACCACAAAATGCTTCACTGATATGGAGAGTGGTGTGTTTGAGGAGGACAATAACTTTTTAAAAAAGTTGTTGGGTTTACCTTAAGATAAAAAACCTAAATCCTCAGTTGCTACTTTATCCACAATGTGATTTTCCTATTTTTGTAATGATATGCATGCACAGCACTTCAGGTAATGAATCATGAAATGCATAAACATGGACCTTTAACTAAAAGTATCTTAGTTATATTCAAACTTGATGACTGGTAAAATTTAGGTATGTTAGTTATAAATATAAATTATGTGCAAATTTGATGAACACCTCTTTCTGTGCATTCTGACAAATCTATTGGTTTTAGGGAATAAATTATTTCTTCTCTTTCTTAGAAATTTTCTTCCAGAGAAGACTTTTTTTAGAACCTATCATTATCATATATATTGCCATTATCATGGTGCCTGAAATTTGCATAATTTGCATAATATCAGTGATTCCAGCATAAAAACACATCAGCTGTAAACTTTCAAATATTAAAAGTATCATCAGCTTTGAGACTACCATTCAAGTACTCTCATCCATCCCAGATGAAAACTAAACCTTCCAATAGCTGGTGCTGTGTTATTATACCATTGAGAGATTCTGTAAAATTAAACTCACCTAGGAAATGGTGCAGTAAAAGAGGGATTGTAGCTATAATATTTATTTGCACTAAACCAGAACTTCTCCCCCATGCAGGGTGTGAAATTCAAGCACAAGAGGCCTTTGTATGTCCATGCAAAGGCTTGAATAGCAGAATAACTTAGTTAAAAAGCACATTTAAAGACTGAGGTTTTCAAACAAAGAAGCATATTTATTCTTATGGTTCATTATAAGATCATACAACACCATTACTTCTGCAAAGCAGACAATATTAATTATGAAGTAGTATAAAATTACACAACACTTGTCAAAATAAGAGAACAAGAACAATGTATCACAAAATGTACTTTGGTTTTTATTTTTCTTGTTCAGTTACTTACCCACAAAATACAGTAATTTTCAGTAGATATCCCAGTTGTTAATCTAAATTAGTGAAGTTCTGCTGCATTTGTCAGGCAATAATGTGCATTAAAAAAAAAACATGACAAAAGAAGCAAATGGCACAGCAACCATCTAATTCAACAGCTTACATTTTTTAATCATGATGCTAAAAAGCTTAGCTGCACAAAGGTTATGGAGAACCAAGTGGCTAACATGTTAAAGCTTGTTAAAATAATCCAAAAATGGCTCTCCCTTGTATGGGAATCTAAGAACATGAAAACATGGCAGCATATGCACTAAGGATTTAAATATAAAACATGGCAAATGCTTTCAAACATGCTGTTACATCTGTGTCAATTTAATGTAGTCTATCTTTTTTTTTCTTTTTTTTTTTTTTAGCTTCAGAACTTACCGAGAATAATTTTATTGGTTGCACACTTTTTCTGGATATTCCTGGGCCATTCAAACAAAGGTCGTGCTTGAATGTAAAGATAGAGAATAGGCAGTAAAAGATTTTACCTCTCAGATATGTCAGATTGAAAGGACAAGATCCCTGTTCCCAGACTATTACAATCTCTGTTTCCATACTCAGCTGAACTGATGCTATGGCCCCTTACCCATGTGGCTTTTTCCTGGGCATGTCCAGTGTTCATGGATGACAGGTGGCTTTGGTCCAGCACCTCAGGTCTTAGTCCATCTTCTGAAAACTCTGAAGCCTTGGGAACTGCACAGGACAGTCAGATGCTGTTGGTGGCTGGTTATGGAAAAAGGAATTTGATTGCAACAAGACTTCTTAGTCACTAGATTCAGGTGCTTCCTGAACTGGTAGAACATTAAAATATAATTTCTTTTAAAAATTTATTTATTTGCTAAAAAAATGCAAAAAAAGAGTTCATCCTACCTAACAGACACTTGATTAAATGTGCAAATCCATTTGATTCACTGATCAGTGAGTATCTAATGTAATGACTGGAATTTACTTGCTTAGGTTAGATTAGCACGAAGGAATTTTTTCCTTTGTAAAGGAAAAAATTTGTCCTTTGCAAATTCATTACTTCCAATTTATACAGCTGGTCTTCTGATAAATGAATCCCAACTATCAAGGAAGAAAGAGCTAGTACTTTATTTATATAAGGTGTTAAAACACTGTTTTTCTATACTAGTGCCATTTATATTGCTCATGAATATCGAGACTATAATCTAGCCAGCAAGCTAACATAGTGATAATCTAAAGATTCAGTCTGTAAATAAAACTAAATATTCCTTCCATTTAACAGAAGATATGATAGCAATTTTTTGTATTTAATTAGAAAGCATACACCAAATAGCAAAATATATTAATTACTAGCTGTTGAATCTCCAAATTCAGGTCATTGGTATTTTTAGATGTAGATGACTGTGTATGGTTTTAATAACCTGCACAAAGTTATCATTTCAACTTGCATAATGAAAGACAAACTAGAAAGCATTAACAGGTCAGATTTTTAGCAAATACCAGTCAGCATGACTATAGTATACATACCTGTAGTAGGACCTAACCTTATCTAAATATCTTGTTTAGTAAGTAGGATTCACATCTCCTTTGTTATCCTTGAATTCAATCTAGCACCCCTGAGATAGTTCATTTAGAAATTTAAGACTTCAAGAGCAGATTCAAGTGTTCCCTGCAGAGTTGCACTTGTACTTTTTATGATCTCATGGACAATTAAATTATTTAACTTTTAACGAGGTCCCTCTCTCCATTAGAAGTGCAGAGTTTGGCAAAATGGACTTGCTGAAGTGGTTTGGAGGAAGGGAAAAGGCATTTTCTAAATATGCTTGTGATTTTCTCAATCTTAGTGCTAGGAAAAAAAGAAAGTTCCAGTAAGGCATACAGTAAATGAAGATATTATGTATTAGGGATGGAATGAATCTGTCACTTTGACGGATTGTGAGGCAAAGAACAGATTAACAGATTACTCATAGTCAGAATGCAGCTCACTGTGAAAAATGTGCAGGAAATGATAAGTGTTGCTTTGTGCTGATTTAATGATATCTTGAAACTACAGTAGCACTCCAAGAAAATAACACAATTTTAGCTCATGGCTTGCTTCTTTTTTCAAATCATCAATGTATTTCCAGATTGCCCTTAAGTGCTTTTCAAAATAGAATTTTCAATTCATGCAAAGTCATAGGAGGATATATATTTATGTTATTTTTCAAGATTTTTGTTAAAATATGCATTCAAAAATGCTTGATTTTTATGTATAAGTATACTTTGTATTCTTTTGTTAGTGTATATTCTGCTTCTGTGAACTCACTCAGTTTTTCATTTAAAAAATGCTGGTTTCGCCACCTGGAACTGAGTAGCACTGAACAGTTATTGATATATAAATTAATACTGAATTTGCCTTAGTTTGTGGAATTTTTATGGAAAAGCTTACACATTTTCAATAACTTGAATTATTTAAAGCATTTTAGATTCAATAATGGACAACTTAAACTCAGGTGATTCCATAATTATTACAGTCATATGTAGTGGCAGGACCTGAAATTATTTTCAGCATATTTTCCAATAATAATTGCATTTTGTACATACGTCAAACAAATCTCATTGTTAATAGCCAACAAAAGTCCTTGCTTCACTACTGAAGCTATTATTGAAGAATTTATTTCTATGGAGGTACTTCTATTAAAAAATAAACCCAAACCTCCCATTATGCATAAAGGATTAACATGTGACAAAGCAGAAACTAAATAGGTGTTTGTAAGTTAATGAGGTTACACATGTGCCTGAACCTGACGAGATATGGAAATAATTGAAAATTCACATCTTTTAATCTAGAGGAGCCTAACCAGCAACTCATGCTCCAAAAAAATTTGGATCAGGGAATAGATGAGGGTTCTTACAAAGCCAGTGACTTTTTTATTTATTTATCTAAGAATTGAGATAGTCTCTACTAAGCTTTGTTAAATAGATATAATTAAAATTAAAAACAGGAGGAAATTAAGTCTCTATCTTAGGAGAACTGGACATTAGATGGGAGCTGGTACTCTGCATTCAGTGCGTCATGGGAAGATACCACTTATGCACTTTTAGCATTTGCAGCAGGATTTGCTTCACATGATATTAAATGTTGCTAATAGAGAAGGAGTATGCATTGAAATTTAAGTTGATAGCTACACAAGATGTCAGGAATTGGTCCTTTTTTTATTTTTTATATTTTTACAGTTGATTCATACAGTGACATTTTCTGGCCCTCCGCAGTTAGTCAAATAACCCACTGTAAAAACACAGTTCAGCAAATGTGCTCCTCTTACTTCACCCAGACACAAGTCCATTCTTCTCTCGAGTTCATAAAAATTCACTAAGTAGATGCAGTTAAATACAATCTTTTGTGTGTTTAGTGATTGCACCCTTCAGGTGCTGAATAGACTGTCAATCTGATGTGTTCATAATGATACAAAACTAATGCTGGCTTTTCATTCTCTGATTTGATATAATGGAGCCCTTGCCTTGCACTTTTGCAGCATACTCAAAAGCTGAACAAATATTCCTTTTAATTTTGGCATAGATTGTTGGACAAAATCATACTAAAACTTTGAAGCATTTTAATTTTTAATAAAGTGGATTAAATGATCCCATTGATTTAATTAATACAAATTAAATGTGATCCAAAAGAAATGCAATAAAGTATGCTATCTCTAGACAGTGCAATATTAAAAATCGTTATACTAAGTGGTTTGACATTTTCTCAATCTCCCATTCTGCAAAAGTATCTGTGAAAAAATCAAAGTATCAAAGGTGTTCATTAAGATTTCAGTGAAAAAACTTCTGATTCTCAGGATTTCTGTTGATGGTAATAATTTTAATACATTGTCATTGATAAGTGCTGCTTAATAAAGCATCACTAATTTTCTCAACAGACTTTGCTGATGGAGGCCTTTTTTCTGCAAAATTTAACATACTGTCATAAAACTGAAAATTATGTTCATAAGCCCAAACGATTCTTTTGCTTTCCATCATAGTTCAGCTGTCATGTGACATTTCACTATATGACCACTATTATCTGAAAGTATTTTTAAAGAATTTTTAAGTAATTTTTAATGATATATTTATTTTTAAATTGTATAACATTTGCATTTTATTTCGATACGGAGATAATAATGAATTCAGAATAATGAAGAATTTTGGTGCAAATAATAAAGGTACATGATACCTTTGAGTGTGTGGGGAACCTATTCTGAGGCTTTGTGCAATGCAGCTCACAATGTCAAAAGACAATATTTGGCATTCCACACTGTTATCAGGAAGCTCTAGATGGTTTATTGCACATTGATTGTATTGATTACAGCTGGAAGCATTGATAGCATAAATAGAGTGGTTTTAATTAGTCAGAATGTGTGATTAGCTTTTCTGTTTTAATGAGATAAACTAGTTTCTTTAATAAAAAAATATAGTCTTTATTCACTGAGAATAAAACCACAATAAACAGGAACACAGTCTGTTTCTCAGACTATAGCCAGTTGCCTCCATGCCAGTCCTTGACCTTTTGTCAAGGTCTAACGCATTTTTCAGGATGCTTTTTTAAAATTCCCTGAAAGCCTCTGTCCCACACGTACACACACACATGTGCTTTAGTTGCTTCCTAAGCAACTGCAGATTTTACTGTGGAAAGTTTGGTGTGACTGCTCAGCTGCAGCATCTGTCAGAATTCCTGCTGTGAACCCACTCCTCAGAAGTTTATCCATCAACTGCCAGCACTTAATCTCTAGTGTAATTTAACCAAAAAGATTTCAGCACCCATGAGCTTTTTTAAAGATTTCTCTTCAAGATTTTAGAAGGTTAATTTAGACTTTGCTAACTAACCTACAGAAGCAGCAAACCAATTTTTAATATACATGTGGAAAATGTTTTATCCTTGAAAGTAATACTAAGTCAACAATGAACCCCTAATACTGTAATGTTTTGATTACGTGTCTTGGTGGGAGGGGTTTGAATAGCAAAACTGTTTGTTTTTCTTGGTCATTGAGAGAAAAAACATGAACTGAATCAAGACTGTCTTAGTAGGAAATATTAAACTTTCTGACACACCTCTGTTGCTTCTGTCATTGATAAAAACTTCTTTGCCACCTTCTAGAACCATCAAAATCATTAGATCTTACACTTGCACCTCCTAGAAAAAGTACATATTCATCTATTGAGTCAGATACATCAAAATAAATATTAGTATGACACTAAACACCTTTATATAGTATTTAAATCCAATAAATGAAGGACAAAATCAAAGATAAAATCACCCAGCTACTCAAAAAATCCTCCCACCTCTGATTTCTCAGACTTAATATTTCATGCAGATCTTCCAGATATGAGACTTCAAACTAAAATTCATCGATTTCCTGAGTAATAAAACCTATTAAATATAGCACAAATACTATTTAACAACAGATTATTACCTCGTTCCCTCATTGTTTTCTAAATGAATTGCCTCTTTCTTTTCCATTGGAGGCAATTACCTTACTATCTTTTCTTTCCTTCTTGCTAACATCCTCTCTGCTTTACAGGTACTATTTTCTTTAGGAATTCCCTGATACATGTTTTATATGAAAAACACAAATATTTAAATGCTTCTGGTTTATGCCAGACTATTAGAACTGCATATGTACTCTAAAGCTTTTATATTTTCTAACTGTGTTTGTTGGTCTGACTAAGATAATTCTCTTCAGGAGTGAACACTGTCTTTCTGTCTCCTTGCACTTTGGTTTCAGCAGTTGTCCCAGCAGAAATATTGTAATTCTCTGGCTCTCAAACATTGCTTCCTTTTGCAAAAGCTGTAGTGAGTGTGGAAGGAAAGGTAGTTTGGGAACCAGAGGTGTAGATTAGCACTCTCAGTACTTCCTTACCTTCCCTAAATTTGAGGCAGTTTCTCTGAGAAATCACCTTTGCCTTTGCTGACTTTGTGTTTCAGTGCAATTGTAGAGAATCAGGTTGGTGCTGCTGCTTTGTGCTGTCAGCCCACATCCTGTGAGCATGGTCAGATTCTCGTGATTATCCTGGCTGATTTTCAGGCAGATCAAACCACACGTGCAAGGGACAGGAATGGAAAATACATTCTACCATGCTCCCAGATATCAGCCTGCATTTGAGTCCTAAAATCTTCTGAAGCTTTGGTGTTGACAAAGAGCCTTTGGCTGCATTCAGGGAATGCAGATATGGTGGCAATGATAGACAGCTAATAATGAGAAGTCTAGGCAAGCACATGGCTGTGCGGATTGGTTGTACCAGCTCCCACTGGCCTTAGCTGAACAGCAGAAGAGAGGGATTGGCTGTGAAGTTGGCCATATATGTGAAAATAATATGAAACTGTAAG
This sequence comes from Cyanoderma ruficeps, assembly GCA_008694505.1. Lineage (NCBI taxonomy): Eukaryota > Metazoa > Chordata > Aves > Passeriformes > Timaliidae > Cyanoderma > Cyanoderma ruficeps. Next base: position 4,224,702 of record VZDJ01000056.1, on the reverse strand, counting down.
AAAATTTTAAAGTATGTTTTCACCTTTTGACGTGATGGAAAATTCAATATCTCTTCCTTTAAGTCTGCCATACTACTTGCTGGATTTCTACACCAACAGTTCTGTTTCCTGAGGCGGAAAATTAGTTTTTTCCATTTTGACTGCAAACAGATAGGTGGTTGTCCCCAGATTCAACCCAGATTATGCACACATGCCAACAGATGATGTAGAATCAATAACAAGTCCAGAAGGAGCAGAAAAACAAAACAAAAAGCAGTCAGCATATTTTAGCAATTGTACCAGATGACTGAGCCTTGCCAGATTTCTCTGACAGAAGCAACTTGTACATGAGATCATGAAGGCTTTACAGAAAATTGAAGTGTATTACCTATTTTCTTGGTGTTGGACAATCAAGTTGAGACAATTACAGTCTGGAATGTAAAGAAATCTGCCAAGGTTTGGAAAAATCTATCCCTTTTAGACAAAGCCAGGGATGCTGAAGTTACCTCTACAGCTCTGGCAAATCTCCCCAGCCTGTAGCACAAGTTCACATGCATAATGCTTCTGTGCCAGCTCTTGGAACAGCCAGACAAAAGTCGAATAAATCCCAAACCAAGTTTAATTTACTCTTTAGAGCTGCTCTGCTCCCGTCAGCATGAAGCAAATATATGGGAATTTATCCCCTTCTATACCTGTTGCCTTGGTCAAAAATGTTGGATCTGGCTCTATCAAAATGAGGTGATTCATTGAGGTCTCTCAAATTCTGTGTTCAAGTGTTGACTTGCAGTTTTTCAGTCTAGTTAATGATGATATGGAAGCTTTGATATGTTACAGCTCTTTACTACTGGAGAGGAAAGATGGGAACTTAAGGAAACATCAGCTATGCGCAGTGTGCCGAGATAAATTTCATATGTGAAAAGAATTACAAGATGTGGTCACCTGAACAGAGAATGTCTTTGTGACATGTTTGTGTCCTTCCAGGGTTATCTTTCTCTGATAGATAGTATAATATGAGTGACTTTGTCACTGCACTGCAGTTTGCAATAAAAAAACATGACAACAGTAACAATAAAAACAACTGTACTGCTTTCCCTTTCCCTGAGCTGTAACAATCAAAGGCAGTGTTTCATAAAGTGGGGTGTGTGAAAGGAACATTGACCTTTGTGTGAATGTATGATAGCATGAAAGTAATTTTTAGAAGTTATGGCACTAGTGTCTGGGAGAGACATAATTTGTCCATGAATAGAAGAAAGTGCTCTCTCCTCTGTGATGAAGATCCCGTCAAAATCTTTTCCTTTACGGAAGTAAGATCGATACAGGACACCTGTGATAAGAGTCCTCTACCTTGTCTTGCCAGTAGGTAGAATCACGTTATGTTCAATAATAACTTTTATCTACCACATACAAGTTTATATAACAATAGGAAATGCATATAAAGACTTATTTATAACATATTTGCCTCAGAAGGATTTTTCCTCCATATGAGCAACATTCAGACTCAATCCAATGTTTCCTCTTCAGAAAACTGTTTGTGACATCCATTTCCTGTCTAAGCTCAGCTCTAACCCACCACCCATCCAGACAGGGAATGTTACACCACAGTTCTGTGTCACCCTATTGCAGGGGCACCAAGCACTGCCAAGTCAGTGGTAACCAAACCAAACACAAACACGTCTTGTGATTGTCTTTGTGATTTTTTAAAATAATCAAAAGAATTAGGAAAAAAATAGGAACACAAAGTGTGTTTTTGTAAACGATATTTTGATTTGTATTTTTCAGGAACTGGTTAAATGTGTTCAATCCCCCTATCATTCCTGGAAGCCAACAACTAGAAGAGAGCACTGAATCTTCAACAAAACAGGGAACTCCAGGTAGGAATTTATGAAGACAGTGAAAAGAACCTGGGTAGAAAGGCACTTCTAAATGTTCTTTCTGTCGTGCTGGTACTGCCTTCTCATAGTTTTCTATCTTGCTACTTTTTGGTTTCAAGTTCCCTTGTTTATTCATCTCAGCTCAAAGTAGCAGAGTTTTCCGTGGAGTATTATTAGCCTTTGCTAGAAGAATAACGTGCAGTTGCTGTTTCCTGATGTTCTGGCTCTGTACAGATTAACTCATAAAAATGCATCTTTTTTGTTAAAAATAAGGAAATTATGGTAATGGGGATGGCAAACCTACAAAAGAAAGAACACAAAGACTAAACATTCTTATTCAGAGGCATGATTATACTTGCATAAGAGATACTTCTCTTATGAAGAAAAATTGCAGATTTAGCTTTAAATGAAATCTTAGTGTGATTTCCTGAGGACTGTTGTCACCAGAGTTACAGGCTTTTGCTTATTAATGATGTTTGCTTAGAGAATGGCAAAGACCTAAACTGAAACTGGAAAGTCAACAATAGAATAAAGAAAATACCTTGTTTTCCTCAAATGCCCTTTTTCTTATCAGTTATCTTAGGAAACAGGGTAGAAGAATCATCATCATAAGAGTATCATAAAATGGTTTGGGCTGAAAGGGACGTTGGAGTCCAGTTCCAAACCCCCTGCCATGAACAGGGACACCTTCCCTCAACCAGGCTGCTCAAGGCCACGTCCAACGTGGCCTTGGATACTTCCAGGATAGACATTTACATTTTTCTTCAGGTCTCAGGAATTCACTGGGAGCTCTCATAAATCTGACCCCTGTATTCTGGCTGTCCAAGGGGTAAAGACATCTCAGTGATTTACTGTCTACAATAAATTATGCCCCTCAAATTGGGAACATTTTCATAGACGTAGACTTATAATTGTTTGTGACAGCAAAATGCAATTTTTCTGTCAGGAAGGGACCTTGCTTTGAAGAATCAAGTAATACGTTGTGTTAAGGGTCCTAAATAAGCCAAACAGAATTGAACAGTCATCCTTGAGCTGTAGGCACATTGGATAAAAATTCATGAAAGGTCCCAGAGAACATTTTTCATTAGTATTATGAAATCCAAGGCTTGTTGCAGTAAACCTATAATTATCGTAAAATTTTTAATTGTGTTATTATCTTTAAAAAGCTTTAAAAAATAAGTATATTTGGGAATTTGTGTTTCTCTTCTTATCCACACTAGAATTTCTGAACTCTTTTGTGAATTGTTCCTAAACTCATTTTCCTTTAAGCTGAAATATTTTACATCATGTACCTGTGATTGCACATGTGGAGAAGAGAAATTGTCTGTACACCATAGCTTTTTATTTTGGGTTTTTATTTTTGTACCTTCATTCAGTCAAATTCTGACTCATGTATATGTAGAATATTGGTAATTTTGACAACTTCATACAGAAACTTTTCCATCTCCAGGTACTCAAAAAACCTCACTGCAATGAAGCAATCATTTCTCCAAGAAATAAGAGAGAACAACAAAGCCATTCCATGACCTTCCCTCCCCAAACAGGACAGTTTGGATTTTTTCTGAACTACTGGACACCCCTCTCTGTGGAAGTAGCAGAGAAGCTGCAGTGCTGTGTGATAAAGGCCTGTCAGATTAGATCTCCCCATAAAACATTAGGGGGCATTTTCCTAGATACCTTGGTTTAAAAAAAAATCTGGGTGGACAATGGTAACTAGATGGTTTGGAGTATCATTTTTGAAAGATATGCTAAATAAATTGTGTCCTGTGATATATCTTGAAGACTTAGGGAAAAACTTGTTTTCCTTATTCACTTCACTCGAGGTCAGTTATTTATGTGGCAAAAGAGCTGGTTCATTACTGACAATTATATATACCAGATCTGAACAACAAACTGAATGCTCAAATGCATTCCAGAAAATTCTGCTGCCCTGCTTAGCCTCACCTTTTTTTGATTTTTTTATCACATTAGAAAATTACTTAATTCTCATGTTGGAAAAGGTCCCATGATTATTTACTCTGTGCAGTTTTCCAGTGTTCCAATTATCACAGGATAACAAAAGCATATAATCAGCACTGAAAATCTGCAAAGAGTCATAATATATTCCAGCTAGGAATTTTATCTAAAATTATCCTTTAAAAAAATAGTATAATAAAGAGTTTTCAATTATTATATTTGAAAAAGATCTTTAAGTGGATGATTAACTTTGGGGAAAAAGGTGATTCTTTTTTCATTCTGTAGTTCCTTTCTTAACATTTGCACCATTCATTAAATGGTGAGATACAATGAGAAGTAGTCTTCTATGCAACAGGTTTCCCAATGCAATAAGAGGAAAATTTAAACTCATAATATGATAAATTTCCATAGATTTTTTCCTTTATTAGGCACTGATGTTTCTGAGGTCTAGACAGTTTTGTTTGTCTTGACATAAGAAGAAAATCTCCACATTAAGTGACAGTGACAGAGCTATGAATGCTCTGGAACTTTCTTTGTGGTATCTTGGTCTTAAGACCAAAGGATAAGGTTATAAAAACTGTAGGATCCACACAGTCTTCTTTTCTGGGCCACAGCTGCTGACAGTATTCATATGGTAACCCTGCAGTACATAATCACAGGATAGATTTGGGCTCTGTAGTTCAATGTTCAAAGATCATCTTGGAGAAAATGTCAGTAGTGTTCTTTCCACCACACCAGCTGCTGACAGCTGATCCAGTGCACTTGACTTCCATCAGTGTCAGAATATGATCCATGTATCTTAAAGTGAGACTTCCTACAAGATGTTTTCTAATTTAAAACCTAGAGTATGATAAAAATATATTTCTGTAAAAAGGAAGGGAAATTATTTATTTTAGTTCTCCAGACTGTGGTGGTTATGTAAACACTGTTGACATAATCCAAACATCAGCACAGTTATTTGTACATGCACTTCCGAGTTCCAAAGAAGCTGCCGCATGCCTACCCTGTTCCTTATTATCTGCATTTAGACATCTTGATCAAGTCCTTTTCCAGAAAAACGATAGGTCCTCTGATTTCAGTGGGACAGCATTTCATTTAATGTAACAGGTATTTGCAGGTACTAGCTACCTTCAGTCTTCTTTCAGCTAAACAAAAAAACACTCATCCCTCTGCAATGTATATCACAGACCTCAGTTTTCATTTAAAATCAAGCTATTTTCTCACCTAAAATACCGTGTAACTTTTCAGTGATTTAAGAACAAAAGCTTTGATTTTGCTTTCACCGTGAGATGCAAATTAAACTGCCAAGAGGTTTTTTCATGCAATTCTGAGCAGCTTCAACCCCAAAAGTGTGGGTGGTGGCAACATGAACAACGATGGAAATTTTCTTTGGAAGTGACCTGTTGATCAGTTAATTTGGCCACAAGCATTTCTTTCCTATATATGGTCAGGTTGCCCAGAATGTACCACTTGAAACAAGAAAGACGCCTTCTAACACAACCATTACATACTATTGGACTCTTTTAGAAGAGTATCACTTAATTTAAATAGTACTTCTATTTAGGAAGAAGAAGAGCAATGAGGTTTCCATATGTCTGCTCAGAACTGAATTGCTGCCATTGGAAATTTGTTGCAACACGTAGAAATGTCTTATAATGAATTTGGGGGTCTTGTGAGCTACTGAAAGAAGGAAGCCTGACTTTAAAAACACAATAGGTCTTGCAAACTGAGTTCTCCTTTTGGTCACATGAAAATACATGCAGGGAATTATTGATATAAAGGAATAAATCCAGCTAGTCCTGGATGCAATATAATTTTGATTTGGTCTGAATTCAATGCACACAGGGAAAGAGGTATTCCTTGGATGGATCTGAAGAATTTCTTATTCCTGACTCAAACCAGGGAGTATATTCAGTGGACAGTTCCAGGGTAAAGAGGGAGGGACATTTAAGCTTAGGGGAGAAAAGAGAATAGTTTTGAAGCGATGTATAGGCACTGAAAAGCAAAATAATAAAAGGAAGAATGCAGTGGAAATAACAGCATGGTTTCAGGTGAAATTGTAAGGATGTGTGAGGGAGTGAGGCATGAACACAATTTGCTTGTGTACTGTGATCTGAAATGGAGAAAAAGACATTCAGTTCTTCACCTTCTTTCTGCACTGCATCACTTTTCCCAAGAGCTGTCCAAGTAAAATATCCCAGTTAACCTCATTTAGTTTCCTAGGCCTCATGAAGCACCCACAGCAGGGAGGGAAACAATTTGGCTTTACCTTTTTATCCTTGTTTAGAGTGAAAGACAGTTTCTTTCTGATGGTATTTGTTACATGCTACAGAGGAAACAAAACTGAAATCTCTTCTAGAAGGATGAAGTGCACACTTCTCTATGCATCAAAGGCACCAACCTACTTTCTGGTCTCCAGATAATGTAACCTATATATTGCTGTGTGATCCTGGCTGTAAATAGCCTCTGAGAGTTGTGAAACCATTGCCATTTGCATAACAGGCCATTACTTATCATGGAGCTTTAGGGCATACAAAGCACTCAGTATTAGCAGACTGAGTATGGGATAAACATTTATGATGAAATTCAAGATACAGATTGCATTCAACTGTGAATTATCTCCTACCAAAAAGCTGGAGATCATATGACTTAAATTTAGCTTACATGAAAGACATATAGGTTCAGAAGAGAAGCTATAATATATAAAGCATCTGTAAGAAAAGCCTGTAGAGCTTTATCAGTGTATTTTAGACTATAGATTCATTTCTGTTACATGAAAACTTTCTTGCATTTTATCTAACTTTAGACAAGCTAGATTTAAAATTTTTACTTTCTGGAAGAATCCTTTTTCCTCTCTGATATTGAAAGATCTTTTGCACAGATTTACCTATCCTGGATATTTACGTGACATATTGGATACCAGACATCCGAATTCTTTCATTTTTACAGGCCTTCAGTATGCACTGATGTCTTTGTTCAAGTTAAAAAAATTATTAAGGTTATTGAGGAAAAACCACTTATGAATACTTTGATCCACTATTAGTAAAGGTACGTCTGGTGAACTGCTCCATTGGACTTTGAAAAGTCCAGTTGCTAAGCAAACTCCAGCTGACCTCCTTTCACCTCAGTTAAGTACAAGTCTTCAGAAATATAATAAAAATGTGAATTGCTCTTATCTTGAAGGCAACAATTCAGAAGTCAGAAGATTATACATTTGAAAGAAAAAAATCTCACATCTGACAGAAAGATATTTCCATGTTATTGTTTGAGGGAATAAGAGTGATTTATTCTTACTTTCTCCACTTCACACAGGTGAAGATCACCTCAGTGCTGAAGAAGATGAAGTTTTTGAGTCTTTTGTATGATCCATGTCTGAACTGTTACTTTGACCTGAATTCTGGGAAATACTATGAATTGGCATAGGCAGAACATCAGAGGATATTATTTTGTATTCTTAGTATTTCATAACTTCTTGCAAAATCTGCCTAAGCCATATAATTTATTATACAACTTAAAACTTAAATTAAACAATAGTTTTGCAACCAAATTAATATATTTGGCAAATAGTACCTTATTTTTATAGCTTTGTATTAAAATGCAGTGGAAGATCACATAGCATAAAAGTTCCTTGTGTCTAAGACAGTTACTTGCTAGTCTGGTTTATTTCCAATATTCACAGCTTCCATATGAAAACAAATGAAGCTGAATCAAGAAGGTCGGTGGTGTTTATGTGTAAATCATGGTTTTACTCAAATAAAATTTAAAAAAACCCACCATTACTGTTTACTGTGTATTTTTCATTGGTGGTAAGGGAGGGTAACAGCTACCATTGGCTTTACTGCTGTAACACACAGGCCTGAAGAGTGCCGAGGGATTGGCCCGACACTGCAAAACTGGAGTCTTGTTTCAGGTAAGGCAAGGAGGTGTGTGTGTGATTCATGTGGGAAGCTGTGCTCAGAGGGCAGGTCCAACACGTTTGTATGAGTTTCTCCATTACACCTTGCAATAAAATGATGTAATTAATTTAACACATCTCTGTTGGGTTTCAGTGCAGTTTTCAGTGATGGTCCTGAAGTTCCAACTTGGAGTTTTAAATTGCCTGCATCACTGTGCATTTTTCTTTTATGGTATGTAAAATAACTCTCCTGATCACGGAGAAAGAATACAAATAAAAAGCAAAACATAGGTAGCATTTGAAAATGAAATCACTATATGAAATTACTCAAATACCATGCATGTATTTTATTTGTTTTATTTATTTATGGATTTATTACTGTGTATGGATACTGTGTACTGTACTTAGATCTCAAATCCAGTTAACCTGACCCTGATGTTTCTGGCTGCTGCTCAGCTCCAAGCTGTGCCCCACATTCCCAGCCCCAGAGCAAGTGCTGCTTGCCAAGAGCATCCCCCAACCAACAGGACACTTGTCTAAGGGGTAAATAAATCATTAAAACATCAGCTGCCAGGTACAGGAGAAAAGGTGTTGCTCAGGAATTGTCCATGACACAAGAAGGCCAAGGAGTTTTGTTTTAATGGAGTTGAGTCCGTGGAACAGCTTTGGAGTCCACCAATTCAGTATATAACACTTTCCTGGAGACAGCTGAAGGGAATGTCAAAGTCTCATGGCAAAAGTGATCTATAGGCATTTCTGGTGACTCTTGTTCTAAGTTTCTACTCGATTATATCCAGTGCTATCCCACTGTAATTCTTTTCAAGCTGACTACTCAGTGAATTTTTAAGAATAATGTATTTGTATGTCATAAAGTAAGCTTAGTAAGCTCACTGCAAGTGATTTAAAATTATATGCCTGTAAATTATGTGTAATTGTAGATCCCAGTTAATGAATATCCTAGAATCAATTGAAAATGCTAATAGTGGCTTGGCATAAGATCAGATTGTGTATTTGGCTCTGTGGCAGGTACAAACATCATCACAAATTGATTCAAGGAAGAGTAGCACTGAAATCCACAGGAAGACAGATACTGTACTGAGATAATTTACTTACCCCGTCTTAGCCAGAAAGATTTGTACCTGTTCATGCTAATGCCATAATCAGTTTAAAAGTTCAATGAAATCATAATTTCGACTTTCAAAAATCAGATGCAGGCTTGTACATGCTTGTGCATATCTGGCCATTTTAGCATCATTTAGTGATCAGGACCACACTCCCTCTGTGTGTGGCAAGAGTATTTAAAATATGTTGTTAATTTTCTTTCATAGCCACATGTCTCACAGGAGAGGGTGGGTATTCCAGGGCACCACAGTGAATCCATCCCTGATGCATCTGAGATAGCCACTCTTGGGAGAAAAGAACCCAACTTGATACTGGCTGCAAACTGCTGTCAGAGGAGTTGTCTGCCAGCACCTGTCTGGGTGGGTGTGCTTGTCCTGGCTTCACAGCAGGCAGTCACTAACCTGTCACATACAGAAGTGCACCAGTAGGCGTCCAAAGCTTGGGCAAAAGGGAGTCCTTGGAGACCACAGACTCTTATCCCTGTCTTTAATGAGCCAAGGAGTCAGGTGAGCAGTAACAGTTCAGGGTGAGTCTGTTGTTCCCAGTTCATAGTCAAGTACAAACAGGATCTGTTTTCTTGTCATTAGCACAGCAGTATTTTATAGGTAAGCAGTTGTAACCTGCTTTTCAAAATCAGCAGTTTGGGATCCTTGCCCTTTGTGTTCTAGTTAGCAGCTTTATGTCTTCAGCATCCATGGGGATTGATTGCCGCGGTGCTGCGAACAACACCTCTGCCTTGAGCAGCACGAGGGGCCCACGAGGGCTCTGAGTTTTGCTCACAATGTTTTTCTTCATCATCATTCTGTGAACCTCAAACTAAAGCACTGCTGACACGCAGCAGGTGCTTTTGTTAAGCCAATTTGTCAAAGCCAGCAGTTATGGCAAGTGATGAGGAACACAGAGATTTGCTCTTAGCAGTCATGTGCAATGTTTGAGCCCAGGAGAGCCACACAGTTCTCACTAGAGCATTCTTTCCAACAGGTGAAAATACCTGAGTCTGGGCATAAAGTTTCAGGTTAATGAAACTGCAGGGATTTATTTCTACAAACCTGACATCAGTTATGATTTTGGGGAACAGAAATTTTGAAATGTGGTAAATTTTAGTAAGGCTTTATTAATGTTCCTTGGACCTGCATTAAAAATAGAGGAATTGAAGTTGGTAGAGCTGCTGGAGTCAGCAGATCACAAGTCAACCAATTGGTCTCTCAGGTCTTTCTATGTTCCTTACACATGTGAGATGTAACTGATACCTCTGCTTTGTTTCTGCTTGCTAAGAAACTTAAGTTTTCAGATAGTTCAGAAGGAAGAAGAAATCTTTAAAACGCATTTTATTGCTTTAAAACACAGCCCACAGCAGTGTGTTTCTGTGTTGCTGGAGTGATTCTCCTCATTTCTTATTCTTCTTGTCTTAGGTCCATCTACCAGGGTTTTCTCCAAAGTCCAGCCAAATTACCAGGTTTCAGCCTTCAGGTGTCTGTGGAGAGCAGCAGCACTGAGGTGCAGATACACACAAAGAATCACAGAATCACAGAATCACCAGGTTGGAAGAGACCTCCAAGATCATTAAGTCCAATCCATGCCCTAACACCTCAACTAACCATGGCACTGAGTGCCACGTCCAGTCTTTTTTTAAACACATCCAGGAATGGTGACTCCACCACCTCCCTGGGCAGACCATTCCACTACTTTATCACCATTTCTGTAAAAAACTTTTTCCTAATATCCAACCTGTATTTCCCTTGGTGCAGCTTAAGAGACCAACCTCCATCTGACTACAACCACCTTTCAGGAAGTTGCAGAGAGTGATAAGGTCACCTCTGAGGCTCCTTTTCTCCAGGCTGAACAACCCCAGCTCCCTCAGTTGGTCACCAGCCTTGTTGCCTCCTCTGGACGTGCTCAAGTGTCTCAATGTCCTTCCCAAACTGAGGGGCCAGAACTGGACACAGCACTCGAGGTGTGGCCTCACCAGTGCTGAGCACAGGGGGAAGAATGACCTCCCTGCTCCTGCCACACCATTGCTGATCCAGGCCAGGAGGCCATTGGCCTTCTTGGCCACCAGGGCACACTGCTGGCTCATGTTCAGCTGCTGTCACCAGCACCCCCAGGTCCCTTTCTGCCCGGGCACTGTCCAGCCACACCGCCCCCAGCCTGTAACGAAATTCATAATCTTGCAGTGCTGTACCCAAGTCTTGTCTGTACCTGAGCCTTATTATGCCAAACAAAGAACACACTCTGTCCTAAGGAGCTTACAGTAAGAAATCAATATTGATTTTTCTCCTCTGCTGCCTGGGTTACTAGGTGAGAAAATATGAAAAGTCATGCTTTATTATTCACGTATTCTTCAGCCATAAAGCATTCTGTTCAGAGGCACATCCGCAAACACTGAGTCAAGTGGCAAGGATAAACAGGCTGGAAAATCCTTGAAAATAATTTTGCATAATGCATTTCATATCCAATTTCTTTTTCATCATATTTCTTGGTATTTTCTTTCTTTATTATACTTTTTTATTTTCATGTTATTTCTTTCTTTTTTTTCAAAAAAGGGCTTAATTTTTTTAAGCAATGGGCTACATGTAAAATGAAAAGACAATCTAGCCTGTCTTTCCTATGTGATAATGCTGATAATCACTGCTTTTCTCATGGTTACTATAGAAACTTGGCATCCTTATCTGCCACCTTTTTTGGCACTTTGAAAAAAAACTATTTATGTCGAGTTCCCTGATAAACTGAAAACTTGGCTTCACAATACCCATGGGAATATGTAAGTGTAACAACAATATTTGTCATCTTATTTGGTGTTTAACTTGCTCGTTAGCAGCTGTAGAGGCATTTCTGACTGTGATGTTCAGGGATCCTGCTGCAGGCATTGTCACCAGCACAAGCGCAGAAGTCCTGGATGAAACCCAGGAACAGCCGTGAGCTCCCAAAGGCTCACATGGAGCAGCCCAGGATGCAAAGACCTGAGCAGGATTTTGCTCTTATCAAACCACTCTAAAAGCAGTTCTGTTTCCAAGTTTGACAGTTTTCAAGTGCAAAAATAATCTGTGGCTATTAAACTACATGGTAAAAGTGATTATGAAGGTTCCTGTGATAAATCAATGGTGAATCAACAGCGTTGTGATGCTTTTAATCCTTTTCCAAGTATGTGCCATCCAGTCTGCATGGCAGATGAGAGTGGACTTGGGCTGGGGATGCTGAGGATCTGAGAGACATTTCTGGAGGTGAGTACAAGGCCAATGCAAACCCCAGGTGTCCCAGCTGAGCACAGCTCCCCAGAACTCTCACATTTCTTTTGTTCTAAGGGCACCAGGATTATGCTTGTAACAAAGGTTGTTTTTCTAGTTCTGTCAAAATGTGGCCCAGATAGGTCTCCTTGCTTACACAGCCCCTGCACTGGTGCCCTTCAAGATCTCTGCACAGAAATCCCCTCAGCACTGGAAGAGAAAGGAGATGTCAACACCTCAACAGCTGCTTTTGGCTCCCGGCCATCAGGCACAATGGTCCAGCGTGGGCTGCAGGGGGGAAGAACATTCTGCTAAAGCCAGAGCGTTTGGTGATCCACCCCTGGCACCTTCAGCAGATCTCGGGGTTTTAATTTGTTATCATGTTCTTTCACCAGGAGTTTTGAAGAACAGACAGGTTTGAAAAATGACAGAAACAGGTTACAAAACAGCAGAAGAAAAATGCTACCAAGAAGCATTAGATAAAATGCAATTTTACTTTTGCATTGTGGTTGGAGTGCTCCTGGGGACTAACACCGTGTTCTTATCCCAGTCCTCACAGGTATCCTCACCTGGCCACTGCCAGAGAAGAGGTTCAGGCTGTGCCAATAGTGTGTCCTCTGCATCCATAGAGCAACAGTAAAATACTTTTCATAAAGAAACCCAGCTAGGCTCCCAGTACAAACTGCTAGTGTATTTCAAAAGATGTTTACATTAGACTGCTTAGAGGGTTTTTCGATGAAAAAGTTTATTATTGGATGATTGTGCATTTTATCTGTGTGGGAGATCAAAAAACCTGAGGTCACAGAAATTACTGACGTTGTTTTAGAGCACTGCATATTTATTAGACCATCTGCTGCTGCAGCACTCAAGGCAGAAACTTCATACAGGCAATCTATTCACAGCTACTGTTTTACCACCTGATGTGCAAAATACCAAAGCTCTGGATGCATTTATTACAGCACTGAGTAATTTTCTAATGAATACATAAAGCTCAGGAAACTTCCCATGCATGAGTTTCCTGTACATTAGGCTGCTGTTTCCTCACTGAGGCTGGAGAGGGGCCTCTGAGGAGAAATATCATTGTGCCAATGCTCTGAAATGTTAGTAGGGTCAAACTGAGTCATTCCAACTGTGTGCAGGCACATCCTTGCACAGGGCTGCCCATCACACTGCAGGGATTGAGCAGAGGAAAGCAGGGATGGACAGGGGCCCTGTGGGAGTGTCCAGACACCCATGAATGGTTCCTCAAGGAACTGCTGCACCTCTGCAGTGCCACGCAGTTCTCCCGGTGCATCAGGAGTCCCAGGGTGCCCAGTCCCAGTGCTGCCATCTCTGGGGTGATACTGAAGGGGCCAGAGCTGAACACTTGCTGTGAGAGCCCCAGACAGGAGCCCAGGGCATCACGTCCTGGGCAGCAAATGACAGATGCTATTATGAGGGATGTGTTTCATACAAGAGACCCTTCCCCTCCGCACACTTAGAGCCAGGCTGGGACTCTACACTCAGCCCACTGCAAAACATGAAGGATCCTCCATCTCTGTCTGCAACAGCTTCATCCTCCCCATGGGTGTCTGCCATGACAGCAGAGCTGGGGGTGGTGAGGGCCTGGCAACTCATCGTCCCATTGACACATTTCAGTGCCCTTGCTGTGCATTACACCTCATTTCATATGATCTATAAATCCTCACGTGCCAATGGAAGTGCCTGGTCCATCTGTAAGGTGCTCCAAGGACTCATCTTTTACAGAGATCTCCTGTTAACTTCCAGCTCATAAGCAAACCAACACACAGCAGGCTCTGAGACAGCCGAGAGAAATCTGTCAGCTCACATGGATCCATCCTCCCATCTCCTGCTGCCACTTCCCCTCCAGAGCCACCTAAGAGCTACACATATAAAAGGTATTTAAGGTGTTTCTACCTTCCCCCAAGTGAAACAGGGGTCTTGGTATCACTTTGTGCACTCATCACATTGAAGGTAATCATGGGAAACCTTTGCCACTGTTACAGGTTAATGATGCATTGTTTAAATGGGAATGAGATACCTGTGGTCAGATTTACAGCTGGAGCTGTACACTGAGTGCCAGCAGAGTCCTGGTGCTGAATACACCGTGCTGCTGCCATTGTCTGTGGGAGGGAACTGCCCCCAGCCCTGGTGTGGCTGGTGGCCCAGGGGAGCTGCTGCCCCAGCCCTGCTCTCTGGGACATTCTTTTCTCCTCCTTGGGCTCTGCTGGCTCAGACCCCATCCATGTGAACCCAGAAAATCTTGGCAACAGACGTTTGTAGGGCTCTGCATAAAGAACCCAGTGAAATAAGGATAAGGGTGCTAATTCATGAATTTCCTTTCCCTTCCTGGTCCTTTGACACCTCCAGCTCTGCAGCCCTCTCAGCAATAAACAGCGCCAGGAGATTAAAATGTACAACTACGTGACACCTTATAAACCACATAAATATGAACTGGCAAGACCCTGTAACAATGAAGGATTTTGCACAAAATGTTCAGGCAATAATTCAGTCTCAAGGCTCTCTTTCCACTGCAGTGGGTATGCAGTGCCATTATGAAACCTTGACGGAATTATAACCCTTTATTCTTCTAAGGCACCTTTTTTTTTTCTATCTTCAACAAGGTTTTATTTTGACCCAATCATGAAAATAAAAAGCATAAGAAATACAAATTCACTTAGTGATAGATTTGTTTTCCCTGGAAAAACATGTTATATGCTAGGAAAACACCTATTAACTTGTAGATTATTTTGAAACTAATGGATAATTATTATTCCGTGGAATTTTTTTTCCCGGGGAAGAGTTTAATTTGCTGAATGGTCCCTTTCCATTTGCAGCACTGATGTTTCTCTTCCCCTGCATTAAAACGTTACCAGATGTTATGAGAACAAATGGCTGTGCTTTTGCCTTTGAATTTTCTTTCACATTTTTGACAATTGCTTTTTATATCTTGCATAAGTCACTGTAACACATGATAAAGTGAAGCAGATTCAATGCTTGTGCATAGTTAAGACACTGTTTCTCCTTTATGCAATAGCCTGTAACTATATTTTAAAGCACTTAAAATCTTTTATCAAGCACATTGGCACATTTTCATAGCTGGATCACTGAGCACACTCTAACAGCTCTTAAGAGCTCTCTCACAGTGTCATGTAAATCCTCCTTAACTCACGGGTTATTGACCACAGTGGTTCTGGATGAGCATCTGATGCCAAGCCTCTCATGGGCAGGGTGACACTGCTACCACATCACCATGGAAATTCCCAAAGTTCCTCTTGAAAAACCAATCCAGGTGTTGCAGATCATCACTGCTCCCATCGGGAAAGCAAGCTGGAGAGAATGACACCATCTGCAGTGGGAGATGAGGGGAATAGCCCATGGCCAAAGAGACAGGAGCCCCTTGATCCTCGTGGAAGAACTCATGGGAAAAGCTCCAATCTTGTGTGGGACGAGGCAGCAGGAGCACCTCATCCCCACAAAGGTCAGTCCTGGAGGAGCAGGAGGTGACACCCCACACTTGGGGACATTTGTGGCTGTAACCAGCTCGATGGCACCCAAATCTGCAAACCTCCTGTGTATCCCAAACATCCAGGACACCATTTGTTCAGTGCAATCTGCAGTCAGTGTGGGTGGAAGGGGGTTATTTTGCTCCTTTTATGAGCTGATTTATGACTTGTTTACTTGTATGCCTCACCCACACTGCTAATATTGTAATTAAACCTTGTTAAATGGCTCAGGCCCCCCTCAGGCATGTGTTGTAACATATTTTTTCCCCCAGAACCATAATTATTGTGTGGGGGGGAGAAAACCTGGGTGGTGAGGAAGGGTGTCAGGCCAGCTTGGTTTTAATACCTATTTAGCAAGCAGAGGATGTTTACTCCTAAATCAGATTGTGTATTAAAAGTGGAAATTGCTGAGATTGGTGTTTACCTGTGAAACCAAAATTACTTCATGAAGAAAATAATTATAGATGCAGTCTCTAAGAAAGCAGTTTTGAGCCTTTATTAAATAGTTAAAATCAAGATGTGCTGCTGTGAAGCCCAGCATCAGCACATTGTGCAAGAGTTGTTTGGGAGGGGGCTGTGAGCTGTGTGTTGTACATACCCCACAGAGCTCCATCCCACAGTTTTCCAGCGCACTGCAATGTTTTCTAGGAGATAACAACTCCCATGAAGTAATATTAAAGCAGGTGAAACAGGGCACAAGGGAGGTGTTTTATTACCAGAAAAGGCTGATGAGTTCAGGGAATTATTAGGGAAAAAATGAAATTTATATTAATCATAGTCATTTATTACTGTAACAAGACAGCAAACACCCTAATGAGGGAGTGCAGAGGCATTGGGCTCACCACGGCTGCGGTGCCTGTTCCAGAGGAGCCCTTCCCCTGACTCTAAAGCAGCTTCAATTCAGTGCTGGATTTACTCAGGGTCTTCTCTTCTGCAGCAGATGCAGTAGTTACTACCAGGAGAGTCTCTCTAGATGTGTGACTGTGATGTGTCTCTGCAGCTGGGGGTGTGAGTGCAGGTGGGAGTGCCTGGGGTGCCCTGGGAGCTGCTTGGCCGCACGTGGAGCACCAGGGAGGTGTTGGTGGCCGAGTGGCAGCTGACAGATGCCAGCAGAAACCCTCAAATCCCCTGCAAAGGCTTTTGCAGGGCCAGGGAGCTGCTTACTGTCACCTCAACCTGCAGTGGACACAGAGCCAGGAACAGGATGGCCCTTTCCTGTAACTCTCCTCCAGTGCTGCTTTACGAGACGGCTCTTCCAGGAACGGTTCCCTGGTGTTGGAGCTTTACAGCTGAGGCACGCTGGAAGCTCACCAACAACTGCCTGGATCTGGACTATTTTTAGTCGGTCCTGTCCAAAAGGAAAGTCTTTCCTGAAATAGGTGTTCCTGCTGGATGAGTGGCTTAGCTCAGGATCTGGGACAGTCGCTTGAAGGACAAAGGTGCTGAAGAGCCCCGGGTTTGTTCAGAAGCTGCTGCTCCAGGTGTTGTGTGTCCTTGGGGCAAACAGCTCCTCTCCCCAGCACACATCACTGCTGGGCGACCAGCTGGAGGGTTTTCAAAATTAGGTTATTTGGGAAGGAATTGCTGAGGTGCTCAGAACAGCAGCTTACCACAGGGCAGGCAGCGTGAGGGTTTTGGGCTTCATGGGCTGAATACAAGTGTCTTTAGTCTGGATTAACAATTTCCCCTTCCAAGGATGGCAGAGCTCTGGTGAAGGACCCTGGGCAGCCCAAAGGCCTTGACTCTTGCCTTCAGCTTGACTTTTCACCTCAGGAACTGCACCACTCTCCATGCAGCTCCTGGATGGATTCTTAGTGACTGGTGGAGGTGGGAACAAAAAGCGGGGGGAAAAAGATGGATTCTTCTTATGGAGCTAGATGAAAAAAAATCTTTATAGAGTTTTTCAGGCAATTAGCCAGTGGTACCAAATGGCACATGGNGTGTGTGTTCATTAAAGGCAGTCACCAGTTCTGTTATCAGCTCTCTTGAGTCAAACACAGGAGTCCAGCTATAAGAATTCTCATCAATGGCGAGTTTTTGGAAGCTCTCGAAGTGCCATTCATTGATGTAAGAACAGCATCAGGCACTGCCTCAGTCATGAGGGAATCTCTGTGACATGTGTTATACAAGTGCCTCTCATGTTTGGCCAGTCTGGCTTGAAAAGCTCTGGAGGAATTTGCCCTTTTGCAAGTTTTACCATTTCCTTTGGTAGCATCAGCCATTTGCTCTGGGGCCAAACTGGCTGTAAACTGCATCATGACTGAACATCCCCTTGAGTACAGAAAAGGAAAACATAAACTATTGAAATACAGCAGAGAGAAGAAAGACTATTCACCCTCTAAAACCACAATGCCAGAGGTGTTGGTGCATTGTCATCGTAAGGGACACTGGGTCCACATTGTCTCAGGCATCTCCTCTGGAAAGTGAGGAAGGCAATTCCAGCCTCTCACTCATCAAATCCCTCAGCCTCCTTGTCTCAACCAAGAGTAAAGGCTAAATAAACACATCTAAACAACCGAAAAGCACGTCAACATCCAACTTCAAAATAAAATGCAGTGAAGTGTGAAATTATACCTTTTATTCCATAAATCTTCAGCAAGCGGCATGGTTCTATAGCTTGTATCATGCTTTAATACTGGCAGAATTTAACACACCATGCAAAGCCCCATAAGGTAATTACATTTCATCTCAACAAAGCAACAAAATCTCAGCTCATTCAACCCCCTCCATCTGAGGAAGGATTATAGACAATTCAACACATGTTGATTTTTCCTGGTGATAAATCCAAAGCAGGTCACCAATGAAATGTGAGTGTGGGTTTCCAAGGCAGCTGATTTACAGGGAAAAATAGAGATGTTATTTGGTGTCCTTCAAGGCAGCGTCACCCTGCTTTCTGAATCTTCCTGAGGTTTATCCTCCACCTAAAAGAAGCTTAAAATGTAAAACTTAACCTTGAACAGACCATTTTGGCACTTGGCACTTGCCCCTGTGCAGGCTGTTTATGTGCTTCACAGCAGATTCCTATCCAGCTTTTAAAGAGTTATTTAATTTTGCAATAAATGAGGTTGTATGAGTGGTGATGAGGATGATGATAGAAAGCCAGCAGAAGACATTCACAGCCCCACATCCTGTAACACCAACCATCAATCTCCAGGGGTTTGGGCACTCCAGACCCACAGGCCAGGCTGGAAATATTTGTCATCAGAGCATGTGTTAGCTGCCCTTCTGCCAAACCAAGGGTATCTCTGTATACAACAAACCACAATTAATTTAACTAATTTATCTATTAACTGCCCTCAAATAAAGCTTCCAAACTTTAATTAGACCTTTGTGATTAAATGCAATTAAAACCCTTAAAGCAAGTCAGCAAGGACTGCAGGCACTCTCATTCCCAAAGCCAGCACAAAGCTACAAACACACATAGGAATGGAGAACTGAGGGTGAGGACAAAGGCATCTTTCCCCAGGCACAAACATGACCTTCTGTAATCCCTTACTCAGCCTCTGCAACAAGACAAGACCTTGGAAAGGAGACAGGACATAGTGGCCTCCTGAGGGATGGGATAAGAGGCTTTAAAGTCCTAAGAGGGGAGAGGAGTGCAATTGTCTGCCCTGATAGGTGTTGTTGCATCACCTCAAATAACAATGCTCCTCAGCAGCCCTGGCAGTGATGGGGTTCAGTGATGGCACAGACACAAGGAAAACTTGCTGGGACACTTTTTTCTTAGTTCATTTCTTGTGGCTTGTTTCCTTGCATCTGAGCCAAGAAGTCTGTGTTAAATGTTGCACAGTGATGGGAAACAATGGGAAAAAGCCATGGCAGCTTCCCAGCACTTGGTACTGTTGTATAAAACTCAAGGCAGACAAGGCAGAAATAATTTGCATAAGATTTTCCACGCTTTTTCAGCTAATACACCACATGAAAGTAGCTCAGTTCCCAGTTCCTTCCAAAATAACCAAAGACCTGAAACGGTGTATGCAATTGTGTTGCCATAGTTGAGTCTTGTGCATGGAGAGGGAAACCATCACAATTTCAAAGACAGAGTGAATGACACTGAGCAGTGGCAGCACAGAGGATTAAATTGTGCTAAGACTCACCTGAACACAGAGTGGTCTTGGTGGATGATGGGAAATTTTTATGTCAAAAAGTTCACAACTTTTCTAGGAGATGATGAGCAGTGGAAGACCAAAATGAGGTAAAATATTGCAAGGCAAGCACTAGACAGGTTGCACAGGGCAAAGAATTTGGTGATGGTATCATCAATTATGATATGTGAAACCTGGAAATGTCATTGGGGTGGGGGACAGAAAGGAGGTGAGCAGCAAGCAAGGGAAAAAAAATCAGATTTCTAAATATAAACCACACCTATGTCCCCTGTTCCAGCTGTGGTCATTTCTCTTGTCCTTTAGACTTTTTGAAAAGCTGATACTGAGCTATACCTTGAACAACCCCAAATCATCCCTGCTATCTGTATTCAGATTTATATTCCGTAGTGAGCTGGAGTAGAAGGAGAGTTGCAATAGGCACCCTGCAGCTCCCCAGCCACCACGGCTCGGAGCGTGCACAGCGCCAGGAAAAACCCAGCAGGTGCAGGAGAGTTCCCTGAGTTATTTCCTATTCTCTGTCTGGCAGTAAAGACACAGCTACACCAGGTGGTAACTCTTAGCAGATGGTGACTTTTTAAAGTTGATTGCTGTATAAATGATACTTTCTGAGTTTTTTCCTTTTAATTCAGATTCTCAGTAGTGTGTTCAAATGTCAGAGAGCATCATATTTCTATCTTTTATTTCCTTTGTGAGCAGAAATCTTCTTTAAGAAGTCTAGGAATTACAGCTTGGGAGAGGAGATGGACTCCCTCGATGAAAGTGATCTACTTTACAAATGTTACAGAATACAATAAAAACAGGAGATGGAAAAAGCCCCACTGGCTTTGTTCTCAGTGGAGAGTTTGAATTTCTATTGCACTTTTAAAGAGACATTTTGCCTGCACTGTAATGTTTTACTGGATCTGTGAGGTCCATTAGCAGCACAAAAGCAGGATTTCCTCTGCTGGTAGCACAGGGAGGGTGGGGAGCAGGAGTGGAAGACATCTAATTAATCTGCTCCTGCAGGTAAATAACAGGACAACTGAATGAGGACCTTATTTACCCCTCAGATGCCCCGCAGCCCCAAGCTGGGGTGGCCGTGTGCCAGACCCCATATCCTGCTCTGCTGTAGCACTCAGCAGGTCTGGCTGGCCCCATGTGCAGGACTGTCATGTGCTCCTTCGAATATTTGCTTTCCCATGACAGACACACCAGAACTGGCCACAAACCAACACCCCCCTGACCCAGCACTAAGGTCAGTCACCTCATGACGTGAATACTCTGGGAAAAAATGTAGGTGACAAAGAGATGAAGCACCTGTGTGATTTGCACTACTGCAGGAGCCCCTGCCACCACAGGACAGCCCCTGCCCGTGTCCCCGGCTTGGGGAAGATGTACCAGAATAGGTGAAACTGTGGCAAACTGGGGACATTCAAAGGGCTCTGGTACAGTCACTCATCTGCCCTCTGTACTTCACCTGCCCTCAGAGTCTGTGTCTCAGCCCATTTATTTATTGCACCTCATTGGCAAAAAAAGGAAAGACATCCCCTGGCCAGAGGGAAATGTCCCAATTAAAGAGCAAATGATGCAGTAAAACAGCAGAGCATTCTTGAGAGCTGTGGTAAAAGCGGCCACCTCTTGTCCTCAATTTATGCTGCTCCCATCACCCTGGGCATTATATTTGTGCTGACAAGGATCAGTTTAACCCCTGCCTGCAATCTAATAAAAAGCTGGCATGGTGCAAGCATGCATAATCTTTCTTCAGTGTCCTAGAATGGATGCAATAAAAAACTGCTGCTGCTGCTCAATGGCCACAGCCACTGCCTGGAATAAATAACTCCCTGTCCGATGCCAGCAGTGGGAAGTGCTTTGGACCAGAGGCTTTTCAGACCCTCATCCTTTTATAGAACTTTATAATCATGGGGTTGTTTTGGTTGGAAAAAACCTCTAAGGTCATTGAGTCCAACTGTTTCACCAGTACTGCCCAGTTCACCACTAAACCATGACCCATGAGCTGCATCTACGTATCTTTTAAATCCCTCTAGCAACTCATCCACCTCCCTGGGCAGCCTGTTCCAACGTTTGACAATCCTTTTGGTGAAGAAATTGTTCCCAATACCCAATGCAGGACTCCCCTGATGCAGCTTGAGTTCACTTCCTCTTGTCCTGTCACTCATTACTTGGGAGAAGAGACCAACCCCCATCTGGCAACAACCTCCTCTCAGGGAGTTGTAGAGAGCAGTAAGGACCTCCCTGAGCCTCCTTTCCTCTGGGCTGAGTCCCCCAGTTGCAGCTTAACACCCCAGCACATCTGTGAGTGCAGCACGTGCCCACCATCCCTCAGTACACACGAGGGGCAAAGCCAAAGGAAAAGTCCCAAAGGCCTTGCCATGGACAAACAACAGATTCTTTCCCCTCTCATCACTAATTGGCCAAGCCAGCACAGCAGAGCTGGCATTACGCTCTGCTACCCTTTGTAATGAAATCACTGCCTGGGCACAAGAAACAAATTTAACGATATGATACTAATAGGGTTAGAAATTTCCCATGCAAATATTAATAATTTATATCTACATTCCTTTTTTTTTTTAATACTGCTTGCAGTCTGTAACAAGGAAGTGCTGAGGTCTACCAGCCTCTCTCACAGATCTTGTCTGTGATGGGTGCAAGTGTTACCCAGCTGGAGGCAGAGGGCCCTAATGCAATTTCACCAGGGGTTCAAATCAGCTTTTGGAAATCATGTCCTGGCCTATTTCAAAAAAGAGAAAATGCTTGAATAGGAGTGCTGCTTGCATGCCTCAACCAGCACCAGGAGATGGATGTTGAGCCTTGGTGTGCCCAGGCCCCTTCCCACAGGCATCTTTGCAGCACCTGCACCAAGAGCCAGGGCTGCTGATGTCCCAGCAACAACCCAGGGTGAAACGAGCTGTGGTCCAACTGTTACAGAACACTCCAAGCACCCACCTGCATCTTCAGGTAGCTGGCAGCAAAAGGAGCAACTTTTGGGCCGGGAAGTTAGAGGAATTTCAGGACTGAGGAGAGGGGGGAAGGGGAGGACATTTTATTTTAGAAGTAGGGAGGGATTTGTGTTGAATGTCCTTTTCTTCAGCAGTAAAAAGGTCTCTGAAAGGAAGGGCAGTGACAGGGAACCTGCAGGGTTGAAAGAAAAGCTAATTCCCTCAGACAGGCATAATTGCTGCAATTCAGAGTGGTAAAAATGTGAAATTAGGAATAATCAATGGCTGTTTATGATCTGTGTCTATACTGTGAATTCAGCTAATATGGAGTAATTACACTGCGCTAATTCCTGGTATTTGTCATCGTTCTGTTGCAGAGGAGTCCTGCAAAACAATGAAAGCAGATTGGCTGTGC
This sequence comes from Cyanoderma ruficeps, assembly GCA_008694505.1. NCBI lineage: Eukaryota > Metazoa > Chordata > Aves > Passeriformes > Timaliidae > Cyanoderma > Cyanoderma ruficeps. The sequence goes on along the minus strand of VZDJ01000056.1, from coordinate 4,201,692 downwards.
TGGGCCCACAGACCAGGGGCTTAGCACCGCACGAACTAATTTCTCGTTCAATAGTCAAAGCGGCTCTGACTCGCCGTGTTTATTTTTCTCTCCCAGCAGCAGAGCCGGCGGCGGGCGGGGCGCGGGGCCCGGCGGGCGCAGGATGCGCTGCACAAGAGCACCTCCAGTAGCCGGCACACGGAGCTGCGGGGGACACAGACACAACCCCTCCCGGCCAAACAGCACCTGCCTCCTCCCGCGGGACTGCTTCCTCACCTTTCTGTCCGATATTGTTCTATCAGCCCGCCTATACAACTTTGTCCTCACGCAATTCCTCCCGTCCGGCACAAGGTGACTGTGCCGGCGTCTCACCCGGATGCTCAGCCACCCGTGACACCTTCGGGATGTGTCATCGGTTTGCGGGCATGATTCACTCTTTGGCCAGTGGAGCAGTGCTGATTGCTGACCTCCGCAAAAGTGGGAGAGGAGAGGTGAGTACAGGAGCCGGATTGTTTAGCGGAGGGTGAATAACCCCCCGCAGCAGCAGGGGTGGGAGGTGTGGGCTGCAGGGACAGCCCTCGCCCTCCTTCACCCCTCGCATGTGGCATGCGGGAAGTGCAGGTGGTGTTTAACGCAAGACAAACACAGAAGTTACAGATCGTTTCCTTTCAGAGGAGCTACACATAACATCTGCAGTAATTCGGCAGGAGCAATCTGAAACCGTACACACACTGGGCTTATCAGTGGCCAAACCTTTCCTAAGGGAATTTGTCACAGGGTAATCCCAGTGAGCACGCTCCTGAAAAGCAACAATTCCCGGGCACTGCAGAGCCACGCGAGGGATCTTTGGGGGAGACCTCCTCCCAGTGCTGAACTTTCATATCCTGGAGGGACAGTCCTGCATCCACTTTCTTGGCACCAGTGTCCCAATGCTTCCCACCACTCACTGAAAGTCAATGCATCCAGTGTTGACACATGGATGGAGAAGGAGGAGAGCAGCTCCTCAGTCACCAGTTCACTCCTGCTGATCTACCACTGTGCTGATCACAGTGCAGTGAGTTTGCACCACTGATGAATATTCTCCAGTCTGGCAGCTTTTTGATACCGCATCCTTTTTTTCCTTTTTTTTCTTTTTTTNTTTCTTTTTTCCTGAATTCCTCTTTTTCTATATCATGCAGAACCCCCTGGGGGAGCCTGTGAATGAGACTTCATGCAATTTAATTCCACTGCACCGGTTAATTATTTGCTGAGTCAAAAGTAAGCTGATGCCCCATGCCCAGCACTTGACACATTCCCTAATGTTAGGTGGGATTTAAAAGCCCATTTTTGCTGTGTGCCACAGTGGATGGGCAAAACCTGGGCTTCCACAGGATGCAGAGATGGGGTACGAGGGCTCCCCACACCTGTGAGTGCCACAAGGAAAGCCCACAGTTCCCCATCCTTTCCTGTGATTTCAGGGAAACATCTTGGATGAAATGTTCAGCTCCAGAAAGTAGAAGCTTTCCACACAAAATTTCACTGTTAGAGGCTCCTGGCCTTGCTGATAGACTTTGCTCATTTCCTCTGCAAGCAGCAGAAATGCTTTCATCTCCATAGAGGACTTGGCCCCAGGCCCCTTGAAACAGGAGGCAAAACTCGTCATGGACCAGACCTCCCCCAGGGGGTTACAATCCCCGTGCCGTGGGCCTGGTCCTGCAGGGGCAGGAATCAGGGGACACAGCAGGGATGAGAGCTGTGGCACTCCAGGGCTTGGGGCACTTTGTTATTGAGCTGAGCCGGTTATTGCCAGCAGCTAAACAAACTAATAGGAAGGATATTTCCCCAGAGAGTGAGAAGGTTTTTGATTTAGACTGTGCTGTTTAAGCTCAGACTCTCACCGCAGCTAAAATTTCCTTCCGAGAGCAATAATTATCCCAATGCAGACCCCAGGCATGTGTTTGCTTTTCTGCTCCCTGTCTGGAAGGGTTTGCTTTAGAGGCTGTGATTTCCCCTGGTGTTCAGCACCCCCTGCACCTCTTGCCCAGCACTGAGTACCAGAGCTGGGGGGAAGCAGAGAAAAGCTCAGTGCACAGCTTTACACAGAGATCACCCTCAGGTATTAAACTAATAATCAGGAAGCAGCTTTGGTCCCACAGGGGTTCTGCTCCAGCCCTGTGCAAGCTGCAGTCCCAAAGGCAGCACTGTCACTGCCAGCCCCACGTCTCCTCCATTGGTTCTTGGACGGAAATTGCTTTAAAAGCTCCAAGAGAAACCGCTTGGTTCTTCTAAGTGGTAAGAATGGAAAAGAAAAAGGAGAGAAGGAATGAGAACACTTTTGTTCTTGGCTGCCAGGTAAATGAGGTTCAAATAGAGAGCCCCTAGTGCTAACTTCAGGAGTGATTTCTTCTTTCACAACCCTAATAACAACAGTGATAAATTATTAAAAAGAAAACAGCCTAAATCTATATCTTGAGTTAACTCAGGACTCCTTTAGAGTTCAGGACTGTTGCTGGATAAATAAATGCTTGTTTGGAAAAGGATCCTCCAGCCTCCTGCAAATGAGAGGCAGAGAAGCAGGACTCAGGGGCAGACCACAGACATGCAGCACAGCTGAGGGGAAATCCTGGTTTCACAGGATTTCTGGTTATTCTGGTTATTCTGGTTTTACCCCAGTTTGGGGAACACCACTGCTGGCTTCATGCCCACCTGTTCCCATTGCAGCACTCCTGCCAACCCAATGTGCTGGTCTGGTGAAAGAGCAGAAAGTCAGGCTGGTGCCCACCCTGGGAGAGGTTTCCCTCTTCTGCCGTGTCAAAAAGGCAAGGGCCAAAGTGAAGAAAACCCCCGAGGGAAACGCTCGTGGCTGCAGCAATGAGTGTTTTGTCCCTTCCGCGGGGGAGCTGCTCCCCAGCGCTGTCCCTGTGCCCCGCGGGCTGTGCCCAGCCCCGCTCCGGGCAGGGAGATAAGGCTTGGGGAGGTGCCACGACTCACCGAGGGCTGGGCAGGCTGGCTGCCCCGGCACGCTGCCGAGCAAATGGAGCCTCAGCTCACCGGGATGCCCCAGCGCCCGCACAGCCCGCGGAGAGGGACGGCACGGCCGGGACACTGAGCGGTACGTGGGCTTGTCCCGTCCCCGACCGGGGAAATGCTTTTTCTAGAGCATGACTGAAATTACGTGTTCCTGCAGCACTTTCCTTTTGAATAACTGGCAGGTTGGGGAGTTGCATGGGGAAGGTTTTAGTTGTTCTTCCTTGTCGTAGGCTGGAGGTGAAGGGGAAGCCCCAGGCGCTGGTATCCTGTCCGCGGGATGCAGCTGTGCTGGTGTCACGGGCTGAACTAATGAACTCCCTGTATCAACACGGACGTGCACCTACCCTGCCAGTCCCTCCTCTGCAGCCCTGCATTCAGCTGTGCGGGAAAACCCTGCCTTTTGGACGGGTGACTCAGTGGCTCTGGGCATCTGGCTGTCACCCTTTTTTGGAGTTGCATCCCCACTCTGCACAAAATGGTTTTGTTCACAGCCGGGGACCTTTTGGGAGAGTGGGAGAGAGAGGGACACATGGAGCTCAAAAGCACACAAAAAGGGGTTTTTTTAAAGGGGGGTGGGGGGGAAGGCAGAAGTTTGTGGGGAAGAGAAGTAAAGGTTTCCTGCAGCGCTGAGGGAGAGCCGGAGCATTCACCGGGTGCATCCTGGAAAGGCTCGCTGGGAGGGCAGGGCTCTGTCTGTTCTTCCCACCAGCAGTGACTCAGCTCCGCCAAGCGGCACTTCGGGCCAGAGCAGGCTTGGGTGGAGCTTTTTCTTTACAGCACCGTGAGCCTCTAGAAGTATTTGTCCAAGAACTTTCTTGTTCCTGGAATGTTTCTTTAATCAAGCAAGTTCCATGTTTATTAGACAAATAACTCTGTTTAACACCTACCACAATTCCTTCTTTTCTCCCCCTCCTGCCAGCAGCTCTCTGGCTGGCAGATGCCAGAGCAGCGGTGCCTTTTATTCTGGCACAACCCTATGAAGAAAGAAAAAAAAAATTATCAATGCAAACAATTAAATAATAATATAATAGAAATTCGAGGATAGCACCACCCTCTTTTAATGCAATCAGGTTCCAGGAATTTCACCACCCAGGGACCTCACCCAAAAAATTTTATCTGGGATTAAGGTGAAGACAAATAGCCCAAAGAAACATATGACTTCCCTAAATCACTGGCATTTATTGGTTTATTTTTCAATTTCTCTTCCTGTGTGATGAAATCAATATGTGCAAAGAAAAAAACACAACTTCGGTGAAGGGGAGGACTGTGCAACGGGCCCCAGTGAGGCCAGTGTTCACTGCAGCACAGGGGAACAAACAGGGAAGGCTCTGCAAACCCAATGGAGTTTTGCTCCATTCACTGTGTTCAAATCACACCCCAGGTCTGAATGCTCATTAGATCCAGATCTTCTTGGGGAAGATAACAAGCTCCCAAAGCAAACCAATACCAATTTTGAAGTGTTCCCAACTTGCGACGGGGGATTGTGAGAACTGGCACCATTTTCCAACCCCATCATCAGACCAGGCACTAGCTAGAAATGGAAAGAGGGTTCCAGTGTTTTTAAACTTCATGCTGAAAGGAGCAAAAGGGGAGAGCTTCGTGCTGCCCCTCCAGATCCAGCCACAGGCAGCATTTGTCCTCCAAAACGTTTAAACTGTCCTTTTTCAGGTCTGTGTCTCTTATACCAGCACAGTGAAATGGGCTTGCTCATGTCAGCTCTGACACAAGCTTCAAAATCCATTTCCGAGTCACTGTGCTGAGGGCTGGGCTGTGGGGAAGGGCTTTGGGCATCACAGGCCCCCCTGGCACCTCCCGTGGGGACAGATCCCTGCTCAAAGCCAGCCTTCCTCTGAGGAACAGCTGCAGAGAGAGAGGAGATGCTGCTGGGAAGTCGGTGTGCTCAGCTGGTACACTATCAATAACACATTGTCTCCATGCATGGGGGACACAATCCTCCCAAGACTTCCCCTAAAATGCAGGTGGGCCAGTCTCCCATGGGAAGCTGGTAGCTCCATGCTGGAGCAGCTTGGGCAGATCATCCTTGCTGCAGTGTCACAGCAGGTGTGGGGACAGCAGAGGGGTCTCATGGGGAGAAGTGCCAGGCTCCGGAAACATCAGCTGGAACATCACTGAGGGGCTGCCTAAAATCCCCAGACAGTGCTGCAGCAACCCATCCCCGGGTGTAGGTGATGCCACGGGGAGCATCTCCTCAGGGTACTGAGGGGGGACACGGGTCCATCCAGCCCAGGGCCCAAGGCTGCCCCTCAGCCATGGTCAATAACACAGTGAGCCCTGGGAGGGGACCCAGAGCAGGGCTGGGCAGGAGAAAAAGCTTTTCTCTCCTTCCTCATGACGCAGCAGCCTGAGTGAAATCAACATTCAGCCCAGCCCTGCTACAGCCCACTGCTCCTTATTTACCCTTCAAACAGGAAAAGCAACTCTCAGCACAGCTCGTTTACAAATTTTCTGTCAAACGTTACTAAAGGGCTGCTTTAGTTAACATTAGGCTCATTTACTCTCAGCACCCATCTCACAAGTGACAATTCACCGTAGGGCTCCAGCGTGGTTTCCAGGGCAGAGGTTCAACAGACTGCAGCCCCGAATTTCAAAGGTAGGAGTGGTCCCAGCCCCTGGGGGAGCCCGGTGTGTGGGGTTGGCAGTGCCTGTCCCATCAGTCAGGTGGCTGTGGGACAGAGGGCAGCAGGTGGACTCTCCCGGGCAGGAAATAGTTCATGCTGCAAATTACAACCATGCCCTGTCCCCGGGGTTAAAATGCTCCACGATTTGGCCACATGGAAATATTTCTGGGTTTAAGTCAGGTGTCCACAAAGCTGGCTGCTCTCCTCAGCACAGTGGTGCTGCCCTTTTCCCTTCTCCTTTGGATCTTGAAGGAAGACAAGCTTGTTCACAGACATTCCCCTGACTGGGCAGGGCCAGATCACAGCTTGTCCTCAGACATTATTTTGCAGTCCCTAATATTTGAAATCTACTTTGCATCATCACAGCACAGCTGTGATTTAAAGTGTCCACCTCCTTGCTATCAGCAGAACAGAAAAGGCTGGTCCATTACCAAGAATGGGGCATGAGCCAGGAGCCCATGGGGACACGGGGAGGGTTCTGAGGCTCCAGAAGGAAGCGAGCTCAGTCAGTGCCACCTGTTCCAGGACTTAATCAGGGTGGGACCAAGCAATTCTGCATAAGAATTTGTACATCTTTGATGACGTCCTCACTATTGCAAATATGACTAAACATAGCAATTATCTTCTCATCTAGAATCTGCCTGGCTTTGGTGGGTTACAGGCACTCTAAGGTGTTACCTTCTTTCCTCAGAGTGACCTGTGACTGTCAGTCCTTCCCAGCTGTGCTCTCTCAGCCCACCACCATGCGGGCAACAGGTAAGGAGGGACACATATTTACTTTTCTCTGTCTGTTTTTCTACAGTTCTTTATGCCTCCTGCTCATTTTCATGGTGCCTTCCAACCCCAGCAACCCTGCCCTTCCCCTGCCAGGGACATGGGAAATGGCCTTTGTACAAGCATCAGGTTTTTACAAGATTTGTGTAGATTTCAGCCTGTTGTATTTTTCCCAGTGAAACCTTCTGTGACTGGGAAGAGATGGCTATTGAGACATTCCTGGTTCCTTAAGAGCCATTCAGCTGCAATAAAAGTACATTTTTCTGCTCTCTTTCCATGCAGGACTGGAACGTTTTGCTCTGATGAGCGCTGCTTTAAAGCCAAATGCCAATCACAGTTGTATCAGCAGCTGCTCGGCTGTAGCTAGTGACTAACTGGGGGATAGCAGCCTTCCCAGCACTGGGAACATAAGAAATATTTGGATTTACATAGCTTTCTGAGTAATTATCAGATTTACTTTAACACAGAGAGAAATATGAATAGTGTCTCCCAGCAGAGCAGGAATGCCTATCTGAGCATCACCACATACTCTGGAGGTGGTAATTAAGAGATCAGAATCCATTTGGAGGGTGAGGGATTGTTAGCTGCCTTCCCACACCAGGCAAGCACGGGCTGTCACCCTGTGCCTGGTAACCTCGGGACACGCGGATCAAATCCCAAGAAACCAGAGGGATGATCTGGAGGCTGCCCCGTGCTGCAGCTGCTGCTCTCACCCGGCTCCTCTCCCGCACCTGCAGCTGTGATCCGGTACCTGGCGCTGCTCATCACCCTGCTGAGCACGTGGTTCATCCTGCAGACGTACTTCCACCGCAGCTGGAGAGCCATCAGCCTGCGGAGCTGGCTCGGTGAGGCACCGGCGGGCTCCAGAGGGGCCCGAGGGAGGGCGGCGGAGGTTCCATTGTGAGCCAGCCCCCAGGGCGGGATAGAGTTGCCCCGTCTGCTTGGATCTTCAGTCTCTGGCAGAGGCTTTAGCCAGCAGCTCTGACCAGTTGGGCAGGGAGAGGACAGTGTGGTGGGAAGCTGCCCTGGGGTGGGTGTGTCCAGGGGGGGTGTCTGCAATCATGGGAAGCAGTTTTGGAAAGCTGGTGCCTGAACAGCTGCTCTGGCTTGGGGAAGAGCCAGCAGGTCTCCAGGGTGTCTAATCCTCCTGCTTGATACCCACAGGTGCTGCAAACAAGCCCAGCAGTGAGTATCACTCTCGACCTCATCACACAGCTCCACTCCAGGGTTCAGGGGGATTGTGGAAGCGTGAGATCTCCTTCAAGAGCCCCTTCCCTGAGGCAAAAATCTCCCTCTCCCAAACATGGGGGATTTTGCTACTGCACACAGCAATGGGGTCTTTGGTGGGTCCCTGCCTTGGCCAAGAATGGGGAAACTCTGGGCAGAAAAGCCCCAAGGGTCTTGCTTTGGACACCAGCTCCGAATGCTCCTAGCACACACCATGTGTCACACCTGGGGCAGCACCTGGCCTTGGCACCATAAACCTCAAACAAGAAGCTGGTCCCTGCCCCAGGACAAGCCTCCTTCATGCAGGAAGTTGGTGCAGGTGTTGCCCCCTTAGTGTATCCCGGGGTCAGTCCCACTCAGCCCCTCAGGGACACGGCCACTGTCTCCCCATGGGGACAAAGCCATGACTTTCAGCTCCACTCCTCCCTTGCAGGTGAGAAGCTGCCCCGGAACAAGTGTGGGAACCAGAAGGGTTGTCCCCAGAATCACTTTGCCTTCAAGATCATCAGTGGTGCTGCAAATGTGGTGGGACCCTCGATCTGCTTTGAAGACTCGGTGTAAGCAGCACATGACAGGGACAAGGCCGCCGTGGCTGGCCTGGCCTTCAGGAGGGCTATTTTGGCCTCAGCCATGCACATCAATGGCCATCACAGTGTATCTGTGGTTAAAAAAAAATTTATATAGATTTCTTTGCTACCACTTCTGGTTATTTTGCCACTTCATCCCACCACAGTTTCACTGGAGTCAGCATCTCCAGGGCATCCCTGCACTCACTGGCGCTCTGCTTTCCTTTCCAGCCTCATGAGCAGTGTGAAAAACAACATTGGCAGAGGCCTGAACATTGCACTGGTCAATGGTGAGTTGGGCAGCCACTGATCCCCTTCTCCCCACTGCCAGGGGTCCTCCCTACCCCAGGAAAGCACAGGCCACTGGAGACCCCGTCGCAGTGCTATGGCTGAGCCAAAAGCACATACAGCCAGTGTTGCATGGGGAGCACAGCCACAATTATGGGTGTAAGCACTGCCAGTGAGAAGGGAACAAACCCACCTGGGTCATGCACAACCAGCTCCACAAACTCCTGCGAGTCACCATCGCAGCAGTTACAGCACACTGAGGGAAGAGCAAAGCATTTTGCAAGGAACCCCAGGCTGATGGCCAGGCAAAGCCCAGAGCCATCCCAGCGTAAACTCACTGTGCTCTGTTTTCAATTTTAACCTTTCAGGAACAACTGGGCAGCTCCTGCAAACCGACAGCTTTGACATGTACTCGGGAGGTAAGCACAGTCACTCTGCTCCTTGGTGGTTCCCAGCCAGGGCTCACACCAGCACTGCTGCCTGCTGGCTACTTCAGCTGCTTCTCTGTCATGTATTTAATGACAAAGTCAAGTGGCCTTTGACCAGACTTGCTAGCCTGGGTGGTAAAAACCCAGCTTCCCCTGAGGCCATCTAGCCTGGAGTCCTCACAATGCTTCCACATCCAAAATTGGCTTCTTGCTCCTCTTACAAACATGTAATAGCCTGAAAAACATGATTTCACTAACCTGAATAAACCAAGGCCCTTGAGACTTGAGAAAGGTACTTCCTGAGATCAGGTAGTTACACTAATCCTGATACTTGTATCTCAGTTTTTGAATACTGGTGGTGGCTGAGCAGCAGCTCATTCCCCTGCCTTTCGCAGCAGGACAAATGGAGGAGCTCAGGGAGACATGGCCCCCTCAATCCCTCCTGGAGTTTGCAACCTACTTTCGGCTACTCTGGAGTTTAAGGAGAATCACCAATACAATGAGGTTTCCAGCCAAGTTCGTGAGCGAGATGCTCGGTAGGAGCACGGGAAGAAGGCAGCAGTCAGCTCCTGTGCCACTAGATGGGGCATTGGATTCAAGCATCCCACAGATGCGGGATGAGGAATCATTCCCCCAATACAGCCAGAGGCATGATGGCAGGGAGGGCAGCTCTGTGGCCAAGAAGGTTAATTTCTTGTGTTGGGAAGTAAATTCACACAACTGATTTTAGAGTTAGGAAAGTTTAGGAGGAATTTCCACCCTGCAGTTGTACCAAAAGGTGGGCATCAGTCCTGTGCACTGCAGGAGAGCCCAGGTGGGAACAGAGGATAGGGAATGCATAATTTGGGACCCCACCATACCCCCAAATCCTGGCTAGCACCAGAACAGTCAGGTTATTTCCCACCAACCCAGAGGAGGCTCCCCCAGGTACCATGCAGAAGTACCTACTAAATCTCTTTTTTTCTCTCCCTAATGCTTTTCTGTCCCAGACGTTACCAAGCTGCAAATCTTCCTCCAAGGGATCAAGCGTGGCACCCTTGTGCTGACAGCAAGTTATGATGATCCTGCCACAAAGTGAGTTGCCCACAGCAGCAACACCAGGCTCCCCAAAAACATGCAGCTGGGGGAGCTGGACATGCTGCTGTCACCAACAGAGTGGGTAAAGAGGGGACAGCCACCTGGCACCACACTGACACCTTCTTACCCTCTTTCAGGATGAATGACAAAGTAAGGGCATATTTCACAGAGCTGGGCAGCAGCCACGTGCACAGCCTGGGCTTCCGGGACAACTGGGTCTTCTTGGGGGCAAAAGGGCTGATGAACAAGAGCCCCTTTGAAAAGGTACATGGCCCTTCCTGCCGTGAGCTCTGCAGGCTCCATCCTCTTCATGGCACTCCCGAGCTACATCTCACCCACTTGTCTGCAGAAGACAAGGACCAGTGGCATTATGCCCCACGCCAAACCGAGCTGCAACTTTTGCCACGTTGCAGACTTGCACTGTTCCAATCTCCTCATTCATCTTCTCTCTTTTTTCCTGCAGTACATTAAAAATGATCAAAAGACAAATAAATACGAGGGCTGGCCTGAACTGCTGGAGATGGAGGGCTGTGCCCCCAGGAAGATGGACTAGCATCGAACTCCAGCCTGCCATGGAGGGCAGTTTCAGCAGTCACACAGGGACACCAGCCCCACCGTGGGGACTCCAGCCAGGCCACAGAGTCCAGCAGCTGCTGCCTGCTCATGGGAACTGCCTGTTTCACTGCAGGATCTGTGCAGGCCTTGGAGAAAAGCTGCACAAGTGCCTGAATACCTGGGCAGACACGTGGCCAGGCTGCAGCCAAGCCAGCCTCATCTGTGGGTCAATTTTGGGTCTTTTATTTTTCTATCTTTAAACTAAAACTTTGTAGAAGGTTTTGTAAATTTCTTAAATGACATTTCTAATTATAAATCACTACCTTCTCCCTTCCATTTTCAAGCATAATCAACACTTTCACCCACAGGCACAGCATGCCAGGTTCTCTGCCACCAGTCAAGCACCACCATCACTCATCCCACAGCCCTGGACACAGGAGGGACCCCTCCCCACATGGCACAGGATAAAGTCATCCCTGGGGATGCTCAGACTTTGGTGGTTTCCCCTGGGAGATCTTGCCAATGTCCTACAGTCTCCTACAGCCACAATAAGGCCAGAAGTCCGCAGGGATAGCGTGCAGCAACGTAGGTTAATATTTACAGACCAAAGTATCACTCCTGGGTGTTTAAACCCAGAAGAGCAAAGAAAACTAAGTTTCTCTGTATAAAACAGAAAGAACTTCAAAGGTTCGAAATATTCCCAAAAATGAGATAAAAACCAAATTAGATTAAATGCTAATGGCAAAAAATGATAATTTTTATTTAATAGTAAGAGAGGCAAAGACAAAGGAAGTGAAAAGTGGGGAAAAGTTAGAAAATTCTAAGGTTATTTTAAAAGCATAGGATAGGTCATCACCTCACTGTGCTGCCTTTGTTGCTGCTGAGACAGAGTGGGGGGAGCAAAGCAGGTTTTGCCTGTCTTTTTTTCTGCCATTTGAAGCGCCTTATCTGCCTTCCCCGATCTCTGGAGCAGTTTGGCTGCGCTGGGACAGCCCGTGCTCCCCGATGCAGGCGCGGTGCCCGGGGGCTGCGGCCAAACCTCGGTCCGCCCGCGGTGCTCCAGCCACGGGACACCGGGGCAGGGCAGGGGTTCCACACCTCCTTCCTGACTTCGGTCCAGGGCTGCAGGATTGGGGTGGGGGGCTCCCCAAGCGGGCAGAGTCGGCTCCCGCGGGCCTCAGGGTGTGTCGCAGCAGGCGATGGTGGTGGAGGCAGGGGAAAGGCAAAGGTCAGGGATTCTGCCCCTCGATTTCCCCTCCACATTCTGCACCAGTTTTGCTTTCCTTTTTATGGGTCCCAAGGTGGGCCACTCACAGTCCATCCCAGTAGTCTTCAGGTGTTCAAGAGTGATTATGATNGATGGAGGGATGGATGGATGGATGGATGGATGATGGATGTGCAGGTTCCTTCGGCAGCTGAAGTTGTGCAGCACAACCAATAGGTGGGAGCCTTTTACCGGTTTTACCAGAGCCAGCATCACTCTGGAGCCATATAAATCACCCGGGCTAGCACCCACTGGGGTCAGCCACACACTGGGAGCTGCAGCCTACCCCGGGGCCAGCAGACACCACCAGGAGAGGAAAGATCCCGGCTCAAAGGCAGGGCAGGAAAGCCCCATAGTCCTCCTAGAGCAGTCCCTCTGCTGCTGCCCAACAGCGAGCAGGTCCTGGGGAGCATCTGCCCCCTGCTCCTGTCCAGATGCATCAGCCAAGCATAGTCTGCTCCCAACCCCTCCCTGAGCACTGCTGGGATCAGATGAGCTGCACGGGTGACAGCCAGGCTTATCTGTCATCAGAGACAGGGATGAATTTGCATCATGTACAGACTTTAATTTCCGATGATTGTATCTGCTTTTTCACCATTCTCTGAAGCAGACCAGCAGTTTTGTAGAACATGAGGATGGAGTGTTTCTCCTGGAGCATTTGGAGCTGCACAGGATAACCAACTATCCTGCGCAACCTTCTCTGCTTCCAACAGCCCCTGCACAGCTCCTAGCAGGCAGTTCACAGCGTTATCCGAGTCCTGAGGTCACCCAAGGGGAGCAGAATTGAGAAGCAGAGGCAGGATAAGGCCAGGAAAGGACACAGCCTGATCTGTGCTGGCCACCTGAAGGATGAAACCTTAGATCCAAAACTCAGCACCACCGATCAATTGGTTTTCCCTAAACAAGGAACAATCCCCACATAAACTGTGTAACACCTGTAAGAACTTCCAAAGGCAGAACTGAAATAAAACCCCAAAACAGCCATCACAGAGGAATCCCCGAAGAGCTGTAGTATTTTATCCCAGCTTATCCTCCCATGCTCTTAGCACACACCTGATGGCACTGAGGGAAACCTCTGCCATAAATCGATCCCTAAATCTGCTGCAACAACAGTGGTTAATCCCAAGCGCTGAATCATCCCCACCCGTGGCAGCAGCGAGAAATAACACAACCAGCAGACACAACAGCCCTGCCAGGCTGCCAGCATAAATATGCCAACTATTTTAAGCCCCTCAAAGGATCTAGATTCACTCATAAACCAAACTGAAAACAGCCCAAGAGCTGTAAAGGTGGCTCCACAGGGTAAACCAGAGCACAGTATCAACTACAGCCTCAAAAACAACCAGTCCCACTCAGCCACAGGAAACTCTTCCTACCCCTTCACAGTGCACATTAGAAGTCTGGTTTAAAGCCAAAATAAAGGAAATTTACGTTTCAGCATGCTACAGGCAGTTAAAACTTGTTCTGAATCCATCACAGAGTAGTTACTAAGGTACATCACTATTTTCCAGAAATAGGGAGAGCTAAAAGTGCAAGTCCTGTGCAGGGACCCTCAGTAGCAGCCAGTGTTTTGAAGAGCCATTCCTGCCAAAGTCACTGTGTCCTGATAAATAAATCAGAGTTTTTTAAATATCCAGACACTGGGAGGCAGGGAATAAATATGGATCCATGAGTCAAACTGAACTTGCTAATTTCTTTAAAAGGATATAAAAAGGACAATGGGTACGGGCACAGCAATCTCCAAATGAGATATATTTGCAGTGCCATGGCATTTTGAAAGCTGCATTACTGCAGGGACAGGCACCTACCTGTGCTGGTTTGCACTGTGCCACCTCCCCAGAGTCTTCACCAAATACAAGGCTGACCCGCCCGGACTCCCAGGACACAGCTTCAGGTAACCTGGGCTCACCTGGGGTCACAGCAGGCACCAACTCTGCAGCACCAAACAGGCAGCCTGGGGTGTTTGTGGCAGCAAAGTTTGCAAAATGCAGAGCTGCAACAGGAGCCAAGAGCCAGGATGCAGACAGGCAGCAGAGGGATAGTCTTCCTTTATTTTGGGGGGGTTCATTTGGGCAAAGCACCAAAGGAGTATCTAGGAAAGATGCCACAGGCAAGGACCTGCGGGTGCCGGGCCGCAGCTGGGCGAATCCGCATCCTGTGACATCTTGCCCTGTCAAGTGCAATTACTGTAATCTTCCACAGCCTCTCAAAATACGGATCCCGGCTTAGAAACCGGGCATCCACAGCATGAAAGCTGCCTTTGTGCCCGGGCAGAGCCTGGGTGCGAGCCAGCCGTTAGGTGCATGAAGAAAATGAGTTCTCCACGTGCTGGAAGAAGGGAGGAAAAGCAAGCTTTCCCACCCGACCCCGCCACAGACGGGCTGGATTTCACCCACGTCTCCCCACAGCAGCCGCAGAGGGGCCGGGAGCAGCGCGGCCGCCGGTCCCCCCTGGAGTGACGGGGCCGTGACCGCGGAGAGCCGGCCGGTCCCGCAGCCCGGAGAGTGGAACACGGCCAACACACCCGACCATGGGGGCGTCTCACGGGAAAAAGGTAACGGGGCGGGTTTGCTCAGGGCTGCGGCGGCGGGATGTGATGGAGAAGGCACCGTCGGCTCACGTGGTGCCTGCTCTGCCCCACGCGTGCCGGGGCGGCTGATGGCAGCCAGGGATTAGAGGGAAGGGACCCGCTCCTGGGTGTGGGTGCCACTCATCAGGGCCGGATTAAGTAATTCCGCCTAATGGGCTCAGCATCGGGGCCTGCCGGGGCTTTCAGGACAGCGAGGAGGGGATCAGAGCATTGCAAGCAGTTGCATTAGGACAAACAAAGTTTGGTTCTCTGGGGAGAAATGTCAGATTTGTTCTGAACGCACCCAGCAGCCTCTGGGATGTCTCCTGTAGGTGCAATGCAGAGCAAGCCCTGAGTATTTCTTGGCCTGGGAATTTATGCCAGCTCCCTCCCAGGACAGGGAGGAGCTGGGCCAGGTCCCACAGCACCAACATGTGTCCCTCTCCTCCAAATCCCCCGGGGAGACCGGTCAAACAGCTCCAAACAGAAACAGTTTTATGGAGTCAGAACCCTGCAGAGCTGGCTAGAGATGGTTGTGCTGAGGATGTTGTTGGATGTCATTTTGCTTCCATGGCTGATGACATCAGTGCCTAGAAATCCATCATCCCTGCTCAGTTGCAATGCCCTGTCTGGAATAAGGCTTCCATAGCTCTAAGAGAAACACACTTGTGCACCATAGTAGGTCAATTACTTCCACTGGAATGGGGACAGCAGTGACCCTTTGCCCCAGCAGGGACCCTTCGTGCTCAGGTGAGCATGACTGTGGCCTTCAGAGGTGTGGGCACCAAGTGCCTTTCAGAATTCTGCAAACTTGCTGGACCTTCTTCCAAAACCAGAGCTAGACACTCTTGCAGGGCAAACGTGAAAAAGCAACCCACTGGCCAGTGTGACCAACACCCAGAAGGAAAATCAGAGCTGAAGTGGGACTAGTAAACATTTATCTATTTTATCAATCTATCACTTCTGACAAGTGCCGGGTACAGGAGGTGCTCTCCAGCACCCATCCCAGGTACCAATGCCATGCTGACTCCAGCACACACGGGAGCCGGGGTTGTTCCCGTGGCTCAGGGCTACAACACACCCAGGAGGAGCCATGCTCTGCCCACAGCTAATCCCCAGGCCCCTGCTCACGTGGCCCTGACCTTCAGGCCCCGGCACATTTGTAGAGGCATTACTGGAAGCAGGGAAATAAGCTGGTTAGGTCAGGTTTGGCTCAGCGCCACCCAGTTAAGCCCTGCTGCATACAAAGCAGCCCATGCCAGCCTCCTGACCACCAGACCAGACTGCTTTTGGACAGTTTTCCCCGCTGTTCCCTCTCCCTGAAACACCACGATCCCACCACAGCCCGGCACTGAATGGCCTGGCTTTGAAACACTGCCGGCAGCTCAGGCTCTCCAGCTTCCTGGCAGCTCCTAAAAGCTGAGACAGTTTTACTTTCATGGGTACCAAAAGGTCAGAGATGTCACTCCCATTTCAGCTTCCCAAATGTTGCCTGGGTTGACAAAAGCCTGTGCTACTGCCCAGCTGGCACCAAGCTGGGATGTCTGACTGGCAGCTCCTGGGTCAGTGCTTTACCCTTAGGCTGATGCTGATGGGAGATGAAAGCAAGACAATTCTTTCTGCTGCCTTTCCAGGGTGGGTGTGAACAGCAGGATCCAGCTCTCCTGAAGAGCAGGATGGGTCCAGGTGACAGGCAGGAAAGCTCCCCTTCCCCCAGCCCTTGCAGAACCAGGGCTCAGGGTCCTGAGGCACGGCTCAGGGCACAGGCACCTGCCAGCCCTGAACCTGTCTATCAGCAACAGCCCAGAAAGGACCCACAGGGAGCACAGAGCAGGGCTCAGCACCCCAAGCCAGCACAGCCTGCATTAGCAGTCTCAGCTGCACTTCTTTTAAGCTTAGTCCAGAACAGCACTCCAAGGAGATTACAGTAGTGGATTGTGGAGTGCAAGGCAAACCACAGCTCCACAACAAAAAGGTCCAGAAAGGCTGCCAGCGTGGCTCCAAGGACATTTTTACTTTAAAAGGCTGCATCTAGTCCCAAAAAACCTGTTCTCATATCACCAGTGTTCTGTGGGCCCGAGCCAACAGCAGGGCTCCAGCAAGACACAGACTCTTGCTGGAGTGCCCTTCTCTTGAAGGAAGGGCAAGGACTTTGCCACAGGCTGGTTCGTGGATGCTGCAGAGCTGGTGCTGATTCTCTGATGAGCTAGTGATGATTCCCTGCTGATCCCTCTGCTCTGCAGGGCTTCAGCCCCACTGGTGTGGCTGACATCTCTCCAACCTCAGCGAACACCCTTCAAATAATCTGCAAGCACAGCCTCACCGGCAATAGATCCCCAGGGTGCCAGGGCAGATGCTCCAGACCCTCTGGCAGTGGAGGAGATTGTCCCCAGGCACCTGCACCTCTCCACTTCTTTTCTCCACATTTTCTCAAGGCAAAGTTTGCATAGTGGCTGTTTCCCCAGGGAAAGTTCTCTGTCCCCAAATTCCCAAGAGTGTCAGTTTACACTAATGTCAGATGAGCCTGGATTAGCCCTGCTGCTGAGCGGGGAGCTTTGCTCTGTGGCTGGTTTAGAACAACAAGAGGCAGCATGCCAGTGCCAGGGAGAGAGGCTCTGCTTGTTCAGGCAAACCACAGTACCTGGCTGCCCATGCTGAAAACAGGGCTTTGAGAACATCCTTTACAACTCCTCCATCTGTGGGGGACAGGACAAGCATTTCTGGGAGCTGCTGGAGAGAGTACCCCACAAGCACAGCTTGTCCCATTAGTGAGGGACCCCCACGGTTGGCCAAAAAAGTGTTTTAGCCTGTGCCACAGAAAGACAAAGAGGTCTGAAATAGCCAGCACCTTGTGACACCCCAAGGAAGACCCATGGTCCAGCAGCCCCTCTCACCTGGGAGGAAATACTACTCCAAGACAGTGAGCTGGGACACCCCTGCTCCATCACACTCCACAGAGCAGCAGGCACAGTGGGATTTTCCTGGCTCTCTCTGACAAGAATTTCAGAAAGCTCGTAGCCAGTGTCCCTGCCAGCCCTTTGGAGGTGTCCCTGTGCCTGGGAACCACAAGATCCCTCTGAGGGACCATTCCTGCTCTGACACTGCAGCCCCAACTGTCCCCCACTTATCAGCCAGGGATCCAGGGCTGCTCCACTGTCAACAAGAGGAGCTGCAGGTGCCGGGGCCCCTGAGCAGAAAAGTCCCACTGACAGCCACAGAATGTCCACGGCTGTTTGGTGGCACTGACCCTGGGAGCAAATCCAAAAACCAGATGGCAACCAGGAACCACAACATGTCAGTGTCCTTGAGCATCATGCTTCTTGGGGAGAAGGGTTTGCATGTGCTGCCTGCAACAGGCCTTGCTTAGAGAGGCAGGCATGAGAGCTACAGAGTCACAGCAGTAAAGTCCCAAAGTGCCTCAGGAGTGGGGACATTAATGATAAAAAACCCATTTCTGGCAAAAATTACACACACACAGAAAATAACAGCTCTGCATCATGAGGCTGCAAACATCTCTAAGTCCTCTCATCTGTCTGACACAGCACAGTCCAGAGTGGGAGAGCTGGGCCAGGGCTAGTCCCAAAAGCTCCACAGAAGGTGGCTTTATCCTGCCTCTTGCCTTCCTCTTCTTCAACCCTTTAATGTCCCACAGGTGGTGATACATGGGAACTCTAAGTAGAGACACTGCTCTGGGCTTTTGTAGCTTTTATAGTGAATAACCTGCTGCAGCATCCCAGCCCTCGGAAGCCAAAATCATTACAGTGGGGCTGCTCTAGTCCTAGAACGAAATCACAGCTTTATTTCTTACTTCTCCATCCCAAGCACCTAGACAGCACCAGTAAACCAGCTCCAACACCTAACATAACCCACTCGCTGCCTACAAACAGGCCGACGTTCTGGTCCTGAGAGGGCTCAAATGAGCTCAGTGAGACAGGGAAGTACCTTGGACACAGCTGGGCCAGGCTGAAACTCTGCCTGCATGCATGAAAAGCAGCACAAGGGTTTGATCCATGGGTGAAGGTGCTGGGCAGGACACAGAGGAGTGCGCTGCCAGCCCCTCCAGGGCAAGGGCAGAGGTTATCCAGCACTGGCTAATGCTGCCTGCAGCACTGGGGCTGCAAGAGAGTCATGGAGAGGGCTCAGACTGAAGGGAGGTGCACAGTGAGCTCATGGAGAGACCAAGAACAACACCACATGGGAAATGCTGCAGCTGCTGGCTCTGGGATGGCTCAGCAGTCCTCAAATAAAAATGGATTAAAGTAATTAAAGGCTTCGCTGGTTCACTCTGCTCCTGGGGGGGCTTAAGTGGCATCTGCTGCCTCCCCCTGAGCCCTGCATTAGCAGGGATGCTTCATGTCCTCCTTCACTGCCTCCCCCATTTGCAGCCCATGGTGGCATTTCCAGCCTGGCAAGTGGCACCTCATCCCAGACAACAGCCAAACTTCCTCCCTTTCAGCCCCTTCCTTTGGAGCCTCCTCCACACAGGCCCCAGCTGGCACACACTGCCCACAGGGATCAGAGCACCCCATTTGCTACCAGCAGTGCCTGGGGCTGATGGGGCATTTCTGCCCTTGCTTTTCACAAACTCCATTTTCCCAAGGTAAAGGACCAATTCAAATGACCCTGGGAAGGTAAAGAGCCCAACAAGGTGGTGTCATATGAGCAAATTTCTGATGGCAGCCCTATCCTTAGCCCCTAGCCTATGGTCCCTAGTTGTGAAATGGAGTGATGATGCCACTGCAGCCTGGCAGCTCTAGGACAGCATGACACTGTGCCAGAAATAAACACTATCCCTATTAATCATGTGGCATAAGCCTCACTTTTCACAAGACAACATCCTTCAAGGTACTTTAGAGTGTCTTAATGGTCTCTCTGCAGCATGACAACAATTCACTCCAAAGCTGTTGGAGCCCTTCTGTGCCAGTGACTGATGTTCTTCCTGTGCAATCAGCAGCATCCCCAGAAACAGTAGAGTAGTCTTCCACATCAGAAGTGATATCACATCTCCAGCACAGGGCAAGAATAAGCTCCTGAGACAGGTAAAAAATAGTTTATCCATTGTAGCAACAACTTAACT
The DNA here is from genome assembly GCA_008694505.1 of Cyanoderma ruficeps. NCBI lineage: Eukaryota > Metazoa > Chordata > Aves > Passeriformes > Timaliidae > Cyanoderma > Cyanoderma ruficeps. Next base: position 4,182,240 of record VZDJ01000056.1, on the reverse strand, counting down.
GCTGCTGACAACACTGAGGTGGGCGATACAGGTATTTCCAACAGTGAACAGGGCTGTAATTTGGCTTTGCCCTGGTATGCAGAGGTGGTGTGTGCTCTGCACTTTGCAAGGGACCAGATTAAAAAGCACTGAACTGCAAGCGAGGATTTCCTTAGGGACCAAGGCAGAACAGCAGGTCCATCGGTGTGTGCACTGCCCCGCCTTGTGCCAAGAGCTGCTTCGTGCCCTTCTCAGCAGGATGTCAGGCTTCACAGTCAGCTTGAATGCTGACAAATGAGTCTTGTGCACCGGCTGCTGTGGGTCTGAGCCCTGCCACTGATTGCTCTCATTAATCTGTAGGAAATTTTCTGCTGAGGTCTGGTGTGTCGCATTCCATCCCCCAGACGTGCGCCGGGAGCAGCCAGGGAGCAGCTTTTGCTCAGCCGTGGTGGGAAGTTCAGCAGGGCTCCCTGCCCCAGGGTTGGCAGCTCCAGCAAGCCTCCATCCCCATACCTCTGCCTCCCTGCTTTAGTTGGGGGGTTTGTCCTTTTCTGTTGACAGTCTGTGAAAGGGGACTCGATTTGCCAGCTTTCACACCACAGGAGGGCTGTGCTTGCCTTCTGGGGCCACAGGGATTTGGGAGGGGGAATGACATTGGTGAAAAAGACAGGCAGGGGTCAGCACAGCACTCATCTGTGTCAAATTGTGTGTTCTATATGAATAAAATAACACCAAGCACTATTTGAAGCATTTACAATTTTCTACTCGACTAGGCAGCAAAGTGGCCACCTGGCTGGTGCTCCCAGAGACTGGCACAGGAGCTGAGGAGTGTCAGCCTCACGCCATAAGCAGACCAAGAGCCTGATCCCCTTCTGTAAGCCTAAATTTACAAATTCCTGTGGTCAAAATATCCTGGAGGCTGCTGGCTGCTCTCGTGAGAGTGGCCACAGACATCTGCCCTCAGCTCACTTCAGCCCAAGAAAGGCTGCAGACTTGTAGAGGTCAAAAGACCAGTAATGAAACCTTACACCAATAACTTGATATTTCTTAGAGTCCTTTGCAATATGATAGTGAAATCAGCTATGGTTGTGGCCAGGGACCAGGAGTAACACAAGCTCAGCTTTGTTTGCAAGCCCAGCTCCCTGCGGGCAGGTGTGTATGGAGGGCTGAGCACGGGCACCCTGGAGCACAGGACAGGGAGCAATGGGGCTGGCCTGAGGCACTCACCGGACGCTGTGGTGGCTCCAAGACCCCTTCCCATGACAAGGGCAGCACTGTGGCAGCAGATTTTATAGTTGCTGGCCCAGGAATGCTGGGATGTGCCTGGACACTGACTCCTGGGCGCCTGCCAGTCCCGATTGCAAAACCTGCCAATACAGCAGTGTCCCATAATGAGCTGGGAGCACAGGAATGTGCACAGTCAAGCTCCCTGCCAAGGAGTAACCCTCCCAAACCTGGCACTGCTCTGCCTCTGCAAGAGACAGGAACATGCAGTTTCTCACAACAATCCTGAGAGCAGCTTCATCATGACCACCACCAGGAAGGCAGAGCCCAGTCTCTAAGCTCCAGAGGGAGCTGGGTGTTATACTGCCTTTCCTAGCCCTCAAGAAATTTTGCAAATTCATCCAAACTTCAGCACTTCCTTTGGCCAATGCCTTCAGGGAATTAGCAGAAGTATGAGGCATTGGGTTGTGCTGCCGATTTTCTCTGTGTTTCTCCTTACCAAGAACACGATGTCATCCCAACAAACGTGTGCCCCAGCTTGCTGAATCAAGTAAGCCTCAATGCCTCACATGGCAGGACTTTGCAGCAAAACAATGGAGCTGACAGATTTTTGTGCATTGACATCACAGATGGGGAAAAAGTCTTACTAATCCCCCAAAGTTCCTTCCAGTGGATGATTTCATTGATATCTCTGGATCAGTCCCAGCTGCTGCAAATGAGCACAGATAGACCAAAATTCAGCAATAACACAGGAGATTTGGGCAACAGCTCAGAGGGCATCTCACAGTCCAGGGGCATATACAAGATGTTTTCATACAGAGCACTGAGAACAGCAAAAGGTATTGGGGGCTAATCAAAAGTAAGGGTAGAGAACAGTTTAATTAACCTCTAAATCACATGTTTCGTGGCCTCATCACATACAGAAATGATGACTTCGATCTCCAATCCATCAACGAACCTTGTTCCAGGTCATGACAACTCCTTTCAAAGTCTCTGGGTTCAGCAATAAGACTATTTTAATCAATGGATGGGGTCATTCATTGAACACGGATGTCAGGAGCTGCTACAGCACCTTAGGGACAAAGTACCTTTCTCTGAGTCCATCTACTCCTAAAAAGGTTGAGCAACATCTAACCCTGCTAATAGTGTCTCCCTCCCAAACCAGACCTGTGGGAGAGTCACATCAGAGTGACATTTTGCCCACTTTTATACCTGTCATCCTGATCTGATTGCGGCAATTTCTTACCTAATTCGTTAGCTCAGACTTTGGCTACAGTGTGATACAGACACTCTGATACTGCACTTTAATGGCCCTTGTATTGATCTGAACCTGCCTGAAGCCATTCTCATCACCCTTCCCATGGCTCGCACTCTGAGTGTGCTGATGGATCTTCTCCCTGCTTTCATCAGAGCACAGAGTCCAAAATTCCTGTCAGTTGTGCTTCAAGTAAACATTACAGCCCCCACGCGTGGGACAAACAACACGCATTAATGGTTTATACAAGGTGGCTGGCTTTGAGTTCCAGTAGGAGCATTGCACTCTCCCAGTGGGGAGCCAGGGAGGAGGATAGTGGTTAGAGCTGGTGGTTCAAAGCAGCCCATGCCTGTGATACTGCCTCCAGACACTTGCTGCAGGAGTTCTTTGCTGTACACCCAAGTCAAGGGCAGGAACAGACCTGCCAGGACACAGTGATGCCCAGGACATTTGGCAGTAACACAGAACAGCGCATGTAAAGCATGGAACTACTTACTATTTATACTTTGTGTTGCTTTGTGGGGTTTAACCCACTTAATCACCAGGCTAATTCCAGCTGAAGCAGTGGTGTCCTCACTGACATGGTCAAAGCAGGATGGGAATCCCAGGCAGGAGGAGCTTTCCTGCAGGTTGGAAGTGGCACCTGCTCCCATCAGCAGTGTTTCCAGGATTGTCCTGCTCAGCTGCAGAGGGGCACAGTGTTACTGTTTGATACTAGATTTTATTACTACTTCTTACCCATGGCAAGATGCACACAGAGGTGGCATTCACATGGAAATAGAAGGGTTTGGGAAATAGCAGGCATTTTCTGCCCATTTACTGCAATACAAACTCCCCATCTGAGCCCTCACTGTGACAAATTAAGCCCTCTGACTCCTTTAATAATTGTCCCTCACCTAGCTGGAGACAGTGCCATAACCTGCTTCATCCCATTGGGAGCAGGCAAAAGTCTCCATCACCTGGACAATCATTAACTGCCCTGGTGAGCTGGAGAGGTGCAAGGAGAAGCTGTCCTGCTCTGCAAATACACTAATGGCTCAAGTGGAGATTAGCAGGAGTGTGTTACCAACCAACCTGTGCCAAGAGGTGACACGGTACCAGGGACTCAGCATAGTCTGACCAGCCTACACATCCCCTGCCTTTGGCTTTGCCACCACCAAGGTCACCACCACAGTGCAACCAGCATGACTGCTGAGGTTGTACTGGGATAGCACAGAGTTTGTGCTGGGAGCTGGTGCCACAGAGTGGGAGGGAAGGCTGGGCTGCACAGCCAGTCCCTACTACCACAAGCAGCACCTCAGCCCACATCAAGCATTAACTCAGCAGAGCAAATGTTTAACCAGCCTCCAGGACTTCCCTGCAGCAGGAGGTGAAACACCGTCTGCCTTCACGTCCAGCCCCAGATGACTTCAGCAGAGTAAAGTTTTGCCTGCAGATTGGGAGACTGACATGACTGGCAGTGATGCTGCTGTCCCAGCCCCATGCTGAGAGTGGAGATTTAATAAAGATCCAGGCAGAGCTGTCTGCTCTGTCACTGACAGCTGCACCCAGGCTCCTCAGAGGGCACACAGATTTATCTCACTGTCACTGCACTCGCATCAGTGGGCGGCATTGCACAACCAGGGACAGCCAGTGTTGGTGTTGGGAACTGGCTTGACACGTCTGAGGTTTTTTAATACACAGGAGACGTGTATTAAGAAAGCTCCTAGTGCCACAGCAATTGGCTAAAGAGATAACAGCCAGCAGCCAACATCACTAACACAGTAACTCAGCAGCTAAAAGTCCATCTAATGAACAGCCTTGGTAACAAGAACCCGGCTCTGGGCTCCTCCAGAACCGTTTTCCTGTTCCCAGTACACATTAATAACCATACAGCCACCCACCAGTGACACTCCAGGTGCACATTTAGTACAGCATTATTTTCTCTTTACATGCACATCGAATGAGAAAACCGTGTCATTGCCCCATCACAGCAGAGCACAAGTCCCAAGGGATGAGCCCTCTGTGGCACACATGTCAGAGAGCTGTACCAGAGCTGTTCCAGAGCTATCCCAGAGCCATGCCAGAACGGCCTGGGTCTTCTGCCAGCTGCTGACTCAGGGACACCCTGGGGTGGCTCCTCTGGGGTGATACCTCCAAAGAAACCCTCCCTTGCAAACCCCTGCAGCATTTCCAGCAGCACGGGGCCATACTGTGCACAGGAGACGCAATGGGTGATGCTGGAATGAGCTCCCCCGTTCTCCTGGGACACAAAGACACACACGGCAGCTGGTGAATGATGCAACTCCTCATCTGCAGGAGCCACTCCAGCTAAATCTCACCCAGCAATCAACCACCCTCACAAAGTAACCTTCAGGGAGCTACAGGGGCAACACAAAGGCTTTTTGTTAATCTCAAGGACACAGGAGCACAGGGGGAGATTGCTTACTAATTTAGATAGCAAAGAGAACTGTTCTGCAAGGAGCTCCCAGAAAAATCCATGAAAAATCCCTTGATTCAAGACACCCCACAAACCCACTGCCCACGTGTGCAGCTGGTTAGGCACCAGGGTGCATCAGAAATATATCCAGAGAATTTAGCTGGCCTTTTTCTGATTTTACTCAGTCAAAAGCAGGTGTTAATGGATCACAGCCCTTTTCCAACCCCACATCCACCAGCCATAACCACACTTCTTGGGAGCTCAAAACAGGTTTATATTGATGCTCTTTTCCCCCTTTGACACGTCTCCAGTGAACTCACGGACCTGAAACTTGTTCAAGGGTGACCCAAGGGGAATAGCACAGATATGTATCCATTTCCTTTTCCATTCAAATTGAGCCAAATAGTATTTTGGGAGTGTACAATGAGCAGCCAGGCCATAGGACAATGCATGATGTGAGGGAAGTCTGCTGGGCCACAAAAATCTTGTGGGACACACATGGGCTGTGAAGTCACAGCTTGAGCAGAAGAACTACACAATGTCGTCACTTAAAGGCCTCTTCTTTGCCACAGCCTTGGTTTGGGTGCAAAAGCTGTGTGGGGTCTTCCAAATCGTGCCTGTGAGTAATCCACACCTGGACAGGTCAGGCTGACTGTGCTCACAGGCACATGGACAAACACCACACACATCGGAATGAGAACCAGTCTGCCTCTCCTCTCCTGCATCTGAGGCCCCATGTCAATTAAACTGAACAGCTCCTGGTCAGAAGGTTAAAAATAATAATAATTTTTTTAGTCTCTGGTAGCAAAGGACCGGCAACTCCTCCTATATTTTGTCTCCTGTGATAGAGCAATACCTGTACAGTTTTCTCTCATTTCTCTCTTTTCTTCCAGAAAGAATATTCCCTTCAGTCCAAGGGTCCAAGTGGAAGCAAGAAGCCAGGGAGTGGCAGTTCAGGTGAGTGCCAGCAACCCGTGCTGACCCTCAAAGAGCTTTGGAGGCAAACTGGGAGGGACTGGGACTTCTGCTCACACCTGGTGCCACTGAGCTCTTGGCTGGGAAACATGGCTGAGATGGGGGAAAATGTTGGGATGTGGAGAGGTGCAAACTCTGTGGATGTGGAAAGGTGAAAGTAAATGAAAGAGCACTCCTATGTCCGTGAGAACCTGGCTTCTTTCTCCAGTCCTTCACAAGGCCAGGAGTGTCACACCAGGACGTGGTCTGGACCATGCACCCTTGGGTTCTGCAGAGTGTGAAGGTGTCTGGGTACCCCAGTGGTGCCCCCCAGCTTTCCCTATTTCCTCTGTGTGGAAATGGTTTTGCTTCATCCCTGACCCTCCTGGGACTGGGATACTAAGCACCTACAGGCTGGCACTGGGAAACCCGGGCAGAACTGGACCATAGAACCCACTGAAGAGCCAAAAGGAGTTGCTGGAGTGGTTTAACCCCTTCCCCTCTCCCACCTTTGCACCCTTTGGTTTCCCAGGCTGTGGTAATTCAGGGACAGCCAACATGGCACCTTCCAGGCACAGTGATGATGGGGACAAGAAGCACAGTTCAGGCAGGGGCTGCATCCCTGGGGCAACAATGCTGCGGCATCACACAAGCTCTGGTGCCACCAGGACACCCGTGGCCTCGTGTAGGGGCTGCTCCTCCCTCTCTTAGCCCTTACCCCTGGGGGGTAGCAGCTGCTCCCCCTGGGCCGTGCAGCAGTAGGTGGATGACAGGGTGTTGCAACATGCCAGGGAATAATCACGATAGCTCGAGCGGTTGCCCTGGTGCCGGCTTGGCTGTTGCAGTGGTTGCTAAAGAGAGTGGGCGTGCGGCTTCCTCTGGGGCGATCTGATTTCTCCAGGAGCGTGGTTAAGGCACGTTGAGGAGAAATCGTCCTCCGTGGAGCAGGGACACAACCTCTCCACCCGCAGCAGTGGCTGTGCCGAGCAGGCAGCTCGGGTGCCTGGGCACGCACAGAGCTGTTGGCTCTGGGGAGAAAAAGCGATTAGCTTGTTCATCTGTCCTGGGAAAACATCATCAGGCAACAAAGAGCAGAGGGAAGAAGTTTTCAGGGCGGCAGAGGGACCAGCACTGAAGAGCGAGCAAGGCCACCGGCTGCTGTCGGCTGAGCTCCGGCGCTCGGTGAGGTCCTTGTGGGGTGGCAGGAGCAGCAGGGAGGGTGCAGCAACCACCTCCACGTGACCTTCTGTCCCTGCTGCCACCGCAGAGACCTGGCAGGAGCCAGGCGGCTTCGTTGGACCGGCCAAAAGTCACATAGGCGCGAGTGCAGCCAGGCAGCAGCGGCAGCCTCAGCCCCCACAGCCCCATGTCGTGGGGCACAGGGCAGCACCTGCCCCCCGGGCTCCCCAGGGCCTCGCTGCGGAAATCAGGTAAGCCCAGGGCCCCCAGACTGCCCCGGGGGATCCCCACTTCTCTGGTGCTCCCTTCTGCGGGGACGGGCTGCTTCATCCCGTGGGATTGCTCTGCGCTGTATCCACAGGTGAACTTGGGACCCGGGTTTATTTGAGATATCATGTTACTTTAATACTTCAGTAGCTGTTTGAGAAGCTGCCCTTCTGCTTCTGCCTTTCCATATCCCACAGGAAATTCCCTTAGAATACCCATCCTGCAATTCAAATGTTCTTCTTGAAGAGGCACTGGGCTGGACAGGGAGCTAATGCAATCCCTACAAATCAACATGGGAGGATATTTTCTGTATTTAACAAATACCTTTGAAGTAACTTTAAGCATTCATTACTGATTGATGTGCATCTCTGTCATTGGCAGAGCAAATATTTGGTGAGGTATTAAAACTGAGTTTATGATTGTCAAGAACTGCTAAGCATCTGCCACTGTCTAACAAAACTAAACCTGTGCTTTACATGCTGTTTGTAAAAGGCGCGGGACATCTCGGTGATTGCTAACAGACTAAGATCGCAGCCTTGCTATCTTTGCTTATCACAGTCCAAGGTAATTAAATGAAATGATTAACCAGCACATGCAATCCTGCCTGCCAGCAGAGAGGCACTGGCTGCTGCCTGACAGTACAAGCATTTCCAGCTGGTAACTTGTACACCCCAGACAGCTCAGCAAGCCTCAGACCTGGTGGGATTTCTCTCTTCTAAATCCATGTGCATGAATGCAAAGTTGAGCAGGTGACCATGGTGACATCCAGAGTCCTTTACCTTTGGGGTGATGGCAGGTGGAATGCGTGAGCAGCCCTGGGCTGAGCCCAGCCCTGCTCTGTGCTCCCTTAGGCGGGTGCAGTGCTGGCACAAACGGGGGACCCAGCCCTGGGGGCTGTGGTGCTGGCACGGGGCTCAGCAAGGGTAAGCAGGACTGGGGACGAGCTGGGGAGATGGGATATACCAGTGAGAGAACACTGGCTGTACTGGAGGGGCGCACTGGCTGTACAGGTGAGCAGCCCCATCCCCAGCATGTGCTCAGCAGAGACACAGAGGGAAGAACAAGTGGTGACACGTGGCAGCAGTGCTAGGAGCTGCAGAGATGTGTCCCCAGCCCTGTTTTACATCCCATTAGCATTTTCTCTGCCTTTCTGACCTTGTGACCCCGCGGGGTTTATTTCTGCCCGTCAAGGCTGATTGCAGGCAAGGGGACCCGAGGTGTGAGTGCCCGCTGCCCTGAGGCAGCCACTTGATAGCTGGGAACTGCTTCCCACAGCAGCCACATCGAGTTACACTCACCCTATTGCATTATAAATACCAGAATTAGCCTTGCTTAATTATTTAAAACTATAGATTAAAAGCAGACAAAGGCTCTTTGACTCCTTCCCAGAGCACACATATCATTTATCAGAGGTACGGTCGCCTGGTGACAAGCACAGGGGAGCGTGCCAGGTCCGTCGGTATGAGGTGCTCCCGAGCTGCTGCACAGCTGGAACCAGAGGAGAGGAAAATCACGGTCAGGATGGGAGCTGGTGCCATCTCACACAGGGAGGGTAATGTCTAGCATCTGCCAATCTTCGGGCTCACATTATTATTATTATTATTATTATTATCATTATTAATGTCATCATCATCCATCACCAGGGCAGCAAGCCACCGCAGTCCTTAGGCTGATGTGAATTACAGCTATTTTGTTCCAGGTTGTTGTAACAGCAGCACACAGATTACTGGGGTGATAAGGCACATTTTGTGGGTTCAGCTCTGGGGACTCACCCACCAAAGGGTGTCCAGGCACTGCAAGCCTCCCCATCAAGCAGCACCCACACCCAGGTGCCTCCCTCTGCCCTGAACCCACCAACCATGCAGCAAGGGGCTTCCTAGAGCAAGTGCCTGACTTTGAGGTCAAACCTCCTGTCCTCCTGGCAGATGATCCTCTGCAATGCAGGGGCACACTTGAAAGCTGCTGTCATCAGACAAAGCTTTGGGGCTTTCAGAGACTGACATGAAATTCTTTCCCATTTTGCCAACCTCAGCTATTCTGTATTTCTAAAATACAGTTAATTAACACTGGAAAAATCATTCAAATTAGAAAATGCCATCAATTGGAGAATCTGAAACCAATGACAAACTTTCAGCTTCATTCTTTGCAGGACTTAACATACAGCATGACCTTTTATGCCATCACTCTCTGACAAGAAAAGCTGTAGAGCCAAACTCCAGCTGCACTTCAGACAGTGGAAATGCATTGACAGAAAATTCATTCTCTAAAAAAAAAAAAAAAGTTAAGTTCTGGTTAACAGAGAGAAGCGTGCAAGTGCTTAAACATAACAGAAGCCAGTTTAAAGATCCCAAAAACCTTCATCTGCACATACAAACTCTTGCAGGGTCTGACAGTCCCTGCTCCTCTCAGCCTTCCCAAAAGGGGTGAAGGACAGTACTCTCACACTGAAGAAAGGAAGGCTCCCCAGGGACTGGATGTTGTTGGGGTCTGAGGCCCAGAAAAGGGATGGTTTCCCCCCATAATTGCAGTTTAAAGTGTCAGAAACACCCATTTCCCCCCAGGCTCAGGTTACTTGTGTAAATAGCTTTAAACTCAGTTCTGCTGGCTCACACTGAGGTGTTGGTTTTGCAGCTGCCTGACTTGCAGGACGTGTATGACCAGCTGCTGTCAGCAGCCCTTCATTAATCTCTTCATTTTTTAAAAAAGACACATTCATTAATAAATCCCAGGTATCCAGAAAACCAGAAGTTCTTCCCTGTAACCACAGTTTTAAGTGATCATTTCTGCTCAGGAAGTGGTCTCTTGGATCAGTGGCTTTACAAACCCAGATCCAGGGCTCTGACCCTGGACATCCTGAGGTTTTTGCCCAGTCTTATCTCTTCTACCAAGCAACAGGGTCTCACAAGGTTACAGACAGCAATGTCCTCTGAGTACAGATCCCGTTTCCAAAACAATGCCTTCTGACTGTTTTTACATGGGAGGCATTTCACAAAGGCCCATTATCTGCCCAGAAATGGATGCCAATACAATATTTTTAACAAAAGCAGTTTGGTCATCATCTGGCCCTATTGACAAAACTCTTCTGAGATGCTCTAGTTCAGTTCTCAAATGACACAGCAGAAATAAAACACTGTGAGGTACATTTGCTTCCTAGATTTCAGCTGAAGTTGAACACTGACCTGTGCTGCATAAGGCAACATTGACAGCTTTGCAGTTTAAGGATGCAGGTGGCATGGGAAAGGGCTGAGGGATGTGCAGGGGAAAAATGAGATGTCACAAAGGGCAGGATGTCAAGGAGACCTTGGCAAAACACAAGTCAGACATTTCACATAAAAACCTACAAAAAGAAGCTGCTGTCCTGCTGCACCCTGTACAGATGCAGGCTGACAGGTGCTGGGCAGGACCCCAGACCTCCACTCTACAGCTTTCTAAATCCAACAGCTATGGATTAACTCTATTTCCAACCTGTTTTGTTTTTCCCTTGTGAAGAACAGCTGTAGCCATGTAGGCAGCCGTAAGCAGAGCTGCATCTCTCAGGTTGCCTGCCCTTTCCAGGACTGTTAATCCCTTTAACATTCCTGAGGATTATTTCCATCCCAACAGGACAGTAGCACAGGCTGCCAGCAGCAGTGCACAGTCCTGACACAGAGGGGCTCACATGGCAATCCACCACCAGGAGAGAAGTTGCTTAATCCTAAATAAATGCCCTGTGAAGGGCATCTCCTCCTTGTGAGGGAAAACCAAAAAGCAGCAGCAGCCAAAGGAAGCATAGCCCAGCTCCAGCTGTGACCAAACCCCTCATGTCCAAAGCCTGTCCTTGGGCATGAGCCAGTCCTCTCCCTCCTCCTCTTCCTCCTCCTCTCCAGGACCAGGCTAAAACCTTTCTCCTTGCTCTGGGGGGCTGCACAAAAGCCACCCAAGCAGCACACCCTGTTTTACACTCCTAGTAGAGCATATTTGATATATATTTGCAGCATTCATGCTTTCAAAAGCATTTAGCGCTGCACCAAAGCTGCCTGATACTGTGTTTCCCAAAGAGATTGCAGCTGAGCATAATCAAAAATGGAAACAATTTGTCCCAGGATTGCAGAGTGATGATTTTATTGCAACTCTCCCAGTAATTGGGGGATTTATAAGTATTTCCAGGTGCTCTGAGCAGGAATTTGGGCTTTGCTTTAAGTCAGAACAGAAAGAGATATTAAAATGTCACTTTTCTCCCCCAGTCAGTCCCACACCCTGGGGCAAGAAGGTGTCTGGTCTCTGGGCCACCTCAAAGATGCTGAAAATTCCCTGCGTGGTCTCCTAGAAAACTAATAGAGCCTGGAGGCTCATTTCACAGTACAGTTGAGAGACGAGATAACTCCATGTGTGATGTCCAAGTACCTGCCGGGGGCCCTGGCATCCTCATCCTGGCAGTCTTGCTTTTTACTAACAGAAAAGCAGCTGGAAACCCACATTCTCTAGAAAGCCTTGAGCTTCTAGAAATGAGGAAAGGGAGAATACCTAAAAGCAAGCAAAAGCCTCAGTGTGTTGAAACAAACAGAGTTACTTTTTATAAGCAACACTCCAAAGCAGATCTATTTAAAAGGTCACAGTGTCTTCCTCAGTACAGCAGAGGGTATTAAGATCCATATGTATTTTTCTGCTTGTATCTTGCAAAGAACAAAATAAAAATGTCCAACACCTTTTGCTGATTTATGATGGTGGCCAGGGAGATGCCAGAGCAGAGCCTTGTTCATTGATCTGCGGCTGAATCATGCAAAAACAGACATCCTGCTGTAAATCCACTGCAGAGACCTGGCTTGATTTACACCTCCAGCACCATAAATAATGGCAAAAAGCAGCCTGATAGCACTCTGTCTCTGTTACACGGACATGCATTACCTCAGGTCTCAGAGATGATAGATCTACCCCCTGACAAACATTTTGCACTGAGTCCTATTTGCCAACCTGCAGGAGAAAGGATGCCCCATCCTCACCCCCAGCATAACCCCAAGCTGTGCTCCAGACACACCAGTATTTTTATATTCTCATTTTTCTTTTTCTGCTCAGTGCAAATGAAGACATTCCTTGAATTGTTCCAGGCTGAGGGCTTCTGAAGGTTTAAAGTACTAGTCTTGTAGAGAGGTTTAAAACTCCTTCCAGTCCAAGTCAGGGCTTTGACTTTGTCCCCAGAGCAGGAGTACAGACACCCATAGAAAGCCAAACCCTCAAGGTGGGTTTCTGCACACCCCGAGGCACATCTAGTGCCATGAAAACCAAGCACAGAGGTACCTGCTGAGCCCTGGTCCCCGCAGTTTATTGAGGCAAATTGCACTCCTCATTAGGACTTTCACATGCTGGTTTAAGAGCTGCCCAGAAAGGCTTCCAGTCCATTTCAGTTCCTCCCACCCCTTCCTTCCAAGTTTTTTTTTCTTAATTTGTACTAGTTTAAGGGAAGAGTTTCCCACCTCCATTCAGTGAATAGGCTGATTATTTGCTGTTTCTTTGCAAGCCTCAGTCATGCAACGATAGATTGCTGCAGTCTGGAAATAACAATATTAGCCCATCCAAAACCTCCAGGCTCACCACGGTGCTCCCTCAAAATGCCACATAGAACAGAAGGGGACAGATGATTCCCTGATCATCCTGGGTGTCTGAGGAAACACCACAAGCCCAGACTGAAGGACTGGAGGACACATTGCATGGGTGTGCATTGCTGGGTGTTAGACCTATGGGGATGTGGGGAAAGACTGCCCAACCAAATCTTCCAGGATCTGGGTCTTGGGGTAGGGAAGAAGGGACTCCCACTCCTGAGCTGCAAAAGGAAAACCATACATCATGGAGGCAGGGGAAAACAGTATTTAATAAATAACAGTGCTGCACCAGTGCCCCAAGAGCAGCTTAGCAACAGGACCCAAGAACTAATTGGTCCAGAGAAAAATATCAGTCACTTGAGTTTCAGCCATTTACACACTCAGATTGGTCCTTCAGGCTTGGTTGGCTGCATAATCCCTCCACGCTCTCTACTCACTGCCTTATCCCATAGCAGAGCACATCAAGTGGATTTAAGATAGATAAACCCAAGATTGACATGTCCCAGCCCTTCTCCTGACATGCATCAGGATTTGGTACCAACACACAAGCAAATGTGGGCATCTGTGTCACTGGAGGCAGCTCTGGACTAAACAGGAACAGCAGGAAAGGGCAGTGGGCTGACACAGTGACACTGAGCTTAGTCTATTAACACAGCTTCCAAAAACAGTGTTTCCATTAAAAACACCTGGCATTTCATTGAAGTTACTCCATGCAGGGACCTTTTTGTTTGAAAAATGAAGACATAGCATTGCCATTTGAGGTAGGAGTTCAACCATTTCATTCATGCCAAAACAAACCTTTGCTTTTGCACCTTCCTTCCTTCCTTGCCTTTTCTCTGCCTCTCCTGTGAAGGAAAAAAAAAAAAAAAAAGAAGTACAAGAAAAAAACAAAGCAATTTTATCCCAGTGAAAATCTGATATGTTTTCTCATTGTTCAAAACCTGGCTTTCATCTAACAAAAATTAGCCATGAAATTGCACTGCCTTAACCCTTGGCTGTTCTTCAGTCCCTGCATTTCTCTGGAAGGCAAGGCTGAGCTCCCAGTTTCAGCCTGGGGAGCCCCGCAAGGGTTTGAGTCAGCCTGGCACTTGCCACAAAACATCAAACCACACTGCCTCCCCTTCTGCCAGCAGTGTTGTGTGATCCTAGAGGAAAATAATGTGATACAAAAAAATCACTGATTCCAAGCTTCCAAGCACCCTTTAAATACGTCCCGAACTATTCACCCCAATTACACTCCTGTAATGGGCTCTGATTTGTTTTCCTTTATTCCCAAAGCAGTAGGGCACTGGTCACATTAACATTCAATGAGAAGTTGTTTGATATTGAATCTTTTCTTCAGCAGTATTATTCCTTACACAATTTTGTTTGATTGCAATCCACTTCACATTTTTAAGTGCTTACTGACTGTGAAAGAACAACCTAGCCTGCTTCCTCTTGGCTTTTTTTATTGATTTCTCTTTTAAAAAGGTTTTATTCCTTTTATACATGTGATTGAAGTAAGAGAAAGAGGTAACATTACTGAACTGTTTTTCTTCAGGTCCATCAACCCATATAACTTCACAGTAGGCCTCAAAAATACTGCAATAATGAGACACTTAAAGACATGAAGCTGCCTACACCCTTTTCCTGGGACTTTTTTGGTTCTTACTGGTAAACTTCCAAATTGTTCAAGTGAATAGTCAGGAATAAATTGCTCTTTCTGAGCCCCTGATTAGACCATACACCGAATAATTGGAGGCAGACCTACTGTGCTCCTCATTTAAAGACGCAGCCCACCACACACAGTTTGTCTTATAACTTGTGCTTTGCACTGACTTTGTATAGGAGTTTTTCGTAAAGAGAAAATGTAAAGGAATTGGAAAACACCAGCAGCGAGCATACCCTGTGGTTTGCCTGAAATCCAAGCTGCCATCCCTTCCAAAACAGTGGGCTCTTGTTCTTACATCCAGAACATACAAATTATTGCAGCATGATCACAGACTGCATGGGTGAAGGATGCTTTTCTTGGCACTGGGCTTGATCCTGATGAATAGGTCAGCAGGATATCAGCAAAATCTTTCCTTGGCAAGAGGTTTCAGATACAGCAGGACTTGCTTAGGCCAGTGTTTCAGAAGCCCCCTAAATCCCACAGCATCCCCTTGTGCTATGGGACCGACAGCTTCATCCAGAATGCTCAAAGCAGCAGCTCAACACAGTCTACATCCATGGCTGCTTCCAGTTTTAGTTAGACCTATCTTGCATTAATTAATTCTTGGCACTAAACTCTGGAGCCACTGAAGCAAGTGGCTGGCAAGTAATTTAAGCGATCTAATTAATATGTGTCTCATCAACAACGCAAAGGGAGTATTTTTTAAGACATCTAAAAAACCCACACCAGCAGATGAAGGCATGTGCACTCTGACACTGATACAGGTATTGAGCAGCCAGGACAGGCACCAGCTCCTCTCCTCTGTCTTGCCTGGGGTTCTCACACCAAGCAGGGTGAGACTCCTCATGCAAACATCTCATTTTTTCTTCCAGCATCGATGTACACGGAAATACAGCGGGAGCAACCAGATGGTGGGAATATCCTGACTCACCCAGACTACATAGATGGAAACCCAGACCTCATCAAACCTAAAAAGCTCCTAAATCCTGTAAAAGCCTCTAAGAGTCATCAAGAGCTGCATAGAGAGCTGCTGATGAATCACAAAAGGTAAGGGGAGGTCGCAGCCTGCCACTGGAGCAGTCAAAGAGGTGCTGAGCCATCAGAGCTCAGGAGCTGAGGCACAGGTGCCAGTGACAGGCTGCAATCTGGAACAGCACGATAAATCCCCTCACACACAAACACAGTATCCTGTCCTCTTTTGCTGTATCCTTTCCTCTTTCCTCTGAGGTGACCTTTTCTTAAAAAAAAATAAAGCAGAATAAAAAGCCCCTGCTCTGCTTAGAGTCACAAGCACTGGGAGATGCGAGGCATCCCTACAGCCCCTTTCTGGTGTCCCTTGGAGGTTTTCTGGTTTTCTCTATCTCCATCACTGGTCTGCCAAGTCCCCAGCAATGTACAGCATTCCTGTGCACTTGAAGGTCAATCCAGAGGCAGGAAGAGGGGCAGGCTGGATGCAGCCATTGAAAACTGAGGTAGCAGTGGGGTGAGATCATCTCCACAAGGCTACTCATCAACTCCCTAAATATCAAATGGGTAAAGGCAGGCTAGAATGCATATTCCTGACTTCCTACCCCATCATCCCAATTTAACTCTTTGAGGGTACAGATACAACATCAGG
Organism: Cyanoderma ruficeps; assembly: GCA_008694505.1. Taxonomy (NCBI): domain Eukaryota; kingdom Metazoa; phylum Chordata; class Aves; order Passeriformes; family Timaliidae; genus Cyanoderma; species Cyanoderma ruficeps. Next base: position 4,166,118 of record VZDJ01000056.1, on the reverse strand, counting down.
AAAACCATACCAATGATCAAGAAGCTACAACTACATCATTCCATTGCAGCAACTCTCTGAACATCAATGCAATAAAATCATATTCTGCTCAGAGACTTTTAAGCACAGCAAGAAATCTGCTGGCTTTATATTGACATTTTCTGAACACCCTGAAATACCCTGACACAATAGCTCTTCGGCTGCCTAATTAAAAGGAGCACAGCCTCTGTTCTAAAGGACTGCAGTCATCACAAGGACCAGACACATATATTAATTCAGTGAACAATCAAGCCTGCCGGCAGGGTGCATTAATCAATACTGGCACTGGCTAGGCTTGGGTTTGATTTCATTTTCCCAGAATCAGAAGGATTACAGGGACCTTTCTCTGGCATCAAGGCAGACGTCACTATACCAGCCAGATATTTTTAAAAGTCTCTGGCTTGAGAGTGACCATCTCCTCCCTAGTGACACTGCTCAGTTTAAAGGGTCACCCACCAGAACTATCTTTGATCTCACTGAACATCATTCCAGTCTAACCATGATGAAACAAAGGAACAAGAAACCCCTGCAGTGGAAGCAGCAGAGAGGAATAGCAGTGAAGGAGGTGCAGACCCTGTGGCACCAGAGCTGCACTTCACACTGGCAAACACAAAGTACATCATCTCTTTGTGTTCCAGTTCTGTGCCTGCCACTGTGTCACATCCACGTGTGCCACCAGGTACTGGCAGGAGGCAGCTCCACCACAGACATCCTGCACCACCTACTCATGTGGCCCCTCTCAAGCATCAGTTTAAACCTGTAACCTGTTTTGGTTCTGACCTCCCAAGTATTTTTCAGCAAATACGTGAAACAAACGCTACTGCAAAAAGTAATCAATTGTTGCTGGTTTCTTGTCACTCTCAAATCCACCAGTTTTTCTTCCTGCTAAATATTACCATAGAGGGAGAGAGGGGAGAAGGGGAGAGAGAAGGAATTATTACTTGCTCTTATTTCTTCTTTGATTGGTTTTTCCCCCTCAAGCAGCAGGGAGAAGCGACTGAAATCAGCAGCTTGTGTAACAAAATCCTTATCTTACTCAACACCTCTGTGCACTAACAACACAGGCTGATTAAATCAAAGAACAGTAACAAATCTACAGGCAACATTGCAAGCTGTGTCTCCAGCAAGCCAAGGCAGGTTTTTCTTCTCTCAAGCCTTGTGAAAAGCAATTTTGCAGCATCCAAGTTGTTCTTGCTTCAAAAACCATCATGAAAGCTCTGGGGCCAAGGCTATGGCTGCCTTCACTGATGTTGCTTTGAACCTTTGTCCTGTCAGTAAGGGAAAAAAAAAAAAGTATCATCAAAAGTGGCAGTGGAAGGATGCAAGCACTGGGCCCCAGCCATGCTGTGACAGTGCAGAGGTTTGCTGCATCTGGAGAGGATGGTTCCTGTCTCCTGCCTGCCAGTTCAACTTCTCATGATGTGAGGTACCACCCTGCCAAGAAACCATAGCCCACAGGTTGTGATACCTCTGCTTTCAAACAACCTTGGCCAAAACCAACCAGCCTTTGGTCAACAGAGACTTCCTGGTGCTGAGGAGGAGCTTTACATTAACAGCACTCCCCAGCCCACGGGACCCTGAGCAAGCCCTTAGCACAGGCAGGGGAGGTCCCCTCCTCTCTCAGCACAGACCTGTGCCCACAAGAGCACAAAACACCACCCATAACTGCTTCAGGTATGGCAATATACAAAGTGTGAGGTTGCTGAAATTTGTTCAGGAAACGCCTTCCATCTCTTTACCACACATTTATGCCTTGCCTGCTTGGCCAGCTGTGTCTCTGTTCCTGTGATCCCACCCCTCACAGAACAGGGATTCACCACAGAGATGGCCAAAGGGGAGTCAGGCACCTGCGCCATCAGCAAACCCCTCGGCGTCCAGGAGAAAAGGACAGTTCATTTTGGCCTCTTGATCCAAACTATCCATGTCAGCAGCAGGATCGCCAGCCCTCAGCTCCGAAGCAAAGCTTCAAATAAAGCAAAGCTTCAAAGCTTCGGACGGGATGCGCGGGGAGGGAAGGAGATGCCAGGACAATTACTGCAGCCCAATGACTACCCCTGCTGGTGGGAAAAAAATCGTCATTATTGCACGTGTTCACAACGCCGCTGAATCTACACCCGACACTATTAAAACCGGTGACAGCCTACGGAAGGCCCCGTTTCCACACCTGACACAGAAAGCTGTGGTACCCCGGTGCAATGGGATCAGTAGAACTTCAAGCACTAAATGTGCCATACACGAACAGCCACATGCTCCCACCCCAAGCAGGCAGCCCAAGGCATTAATCAAACACCCTCAAACCTTGTGGATGGATTTGTGGGTCAGGGCTGGTTCATGGATCTCCCATGGATCTCATGGAACACAAGTCTCCCATGTTTCCATGACCAAGACACGTTTGGGGTTGCCAGGCTGGCAGTGGTCACACCCCTGGTGCAGATGCTCTGGCCTTCATTTTTCTGCTTTTTATCCACAGAGGTTTGGGTGTGGAGAGCAAGCCAGAGCTGCAGCGAGTGCTCGAGCACCGACGGCGAGACCTGCTCATCAGACAGAAGAAGGAAGAGGAAGAAGCAAAGAAATTGCAGTCTCCTTTTGAAAAAGAGCTATTAAAGAGGCACCAGAGGCTGGACCAGGTAGAACTGAGCTTTCAGCCATCCTTGGGTTATCCTAACCACCTGACACAGGGCACAGGGGAGATGGGTGGGCTGAGGCTCAGCCCAAGGTATGGCATTCTACCCCTCCATAGAACAGTAGCCAAAGTACATCCTCCACTGCCACCCCACACAGCTGCAGCACTCTCATCCTCACGGTGGGATCCACCTCGTTTATACCATTCCACCCAGGACCCCCATTACACACCACTCACCCTGGGTCACCTCTGGGTCCCACACAGTGTCCTTGGGGTTTTTTTCCAGTTCAAAGCACCCTAAACTGCACGGGGGCTGTTAGAGCACCCACCACAGGAGGGCTCAGGACCCTGCAGTGCAGCCTGAGAGTCTGCAGAAGTGCTGGAAGAAACATTGCTGCAATCTGACCCAAACTGCTTTGGGGAACATTTTCTGGCATGTACCCTGGCTAAAATTCTGCCTGGGGAAAGCATTATTCACTGTGCACTGGACAGCAGCACAGCCATGCCCCGGGTGCTCTGTGCCTGCCCTCTCACCCAAACCAGTGCAAGCAGTGAGCAGGCTCATTACCACCGAGAATAAAGTCATTGCCTCTCCTACTTGCCAGTATTTGCACTGCAAATGGATGAAACCAGTTTGTTTAATTAACAACACAACAACAATGTCCATCAAGCTGAGATCACTTGAAAATCAAAGCTCAACTCTCTCAGAGAACAAGGAATATGAAACAGGGTGGTATAGGGAAGATCCATAAGGACTTCACATATAAAAGTAAGGCAGTACAATGACTTACCTCACCTTAGACAATACCTAATGCTGAGAGCTTTCCCAAGCTCACAGGCCTCCTTTGCTGGGAAGGGTTCAAACCTTTCCCTCCCTCTCCCATGCCAGGTCTGAAGTGAAGCCCTACCTTGCTTTTCTGATGGAGATGTTCCTCCCTGGAGGAAAGGAAGAAATTAATGTTTCAGCAGGACAGAAGGAGACTAAGGGCGATCGTAGGTCTCGTGTGATGGCTTGTAAAAAGAGAGCCACGACACATGCACCACACACTCATTCAGCTTTGGGCAATAATGACTGGACCCAGCAATAATGAAACCTTCTGTTTTAACGTAGCTGATTCCCTTTTGTCCGTTCATGTGCACAATTCTTTCTTACAGTTGGAGAGAGAGCAGGAGAAGCAGGAAGACCATGCACCAGAATTCATTAAAGTCAAGGAAAACCTGAGAAGAACATCAACGGTGACGGGGGACGAGAAAGCAGCATAGCTCCTGCCAAAACCCAACAGGATCCTACCACGGCCAGCGCCAACACCCCTACTGAAATCTCTGTACATGGTGGACATTCCCAGCTACGCCATCGGGGCTACTTGCGGTTATTAACACTTGCTCCAGTAGAAGGCACAGAAAAGGTTTTCCCAGACCAGGGGGGAATCCCTGTGGAAAAAGTACAGTATTCACCAAAGTACTCACACAAGTGGATGCAGAGAGAATGGTGTTATTTTCTCCCCAGACTGTGGGTGCACACTAACCACCAGCTAACTCTTGGTTAACTCTAGAGACACCATGAATATTTAAAACAGGGAAGTCTGTGTAGGAACAGCTTGGGGGACCCCTGCTTCTTGGAGGCAGGTTTGCCAGGCACAAGGGGACCAGAGCGCACCTGCAGCTCTGGAGAGCCTCCTAGAAACCTGGTAACTAAAAGGGACAACGTGTATTACTGAGAACAGCCCAGGTGACCATAATGGCTTTCCCAAGGGTCACTGGCTTTGCACCAGCATGCCAGTCAAGCATGGCTGAGGCTGTGTGTCTCAGCAGCACACCTGTACTATCAGAAAAACCAACCTCTGTGTGCCCTTACCAGTGCAGCACAGGCAGGTGCAGCTGTACTTCACAAGCACCTTTAAACACCATTTCAGCCCTGCTTGAAAGTGGCTTTTTAGGCAATCCCATGCTCAGGCAGAAAATACATTGGGCTGTTCCCTCAACACCCCAGGTGGAAAGCAAATGCTGTGTTGCAGAAAGCAAAGGCTGGGTGTTCCCAGCACGGGTGTCCATGGAAGTGTGCAGTGATCAGGCAGCAGATCCCTGTGGATGCAGCAGACAAACTTCTTGCCCCTGCAGTACCGAGCTTCATTCCCTTGCCCAGCAGCTGGACATGTGCAGCAGCTGGACCATAGGGACTCACCAGAAATGCCCTGTGATGGAGAGGAGGTGATGTGGCCATGTCCCACCAGCTCCAAGCTGTGTTAACCACCCTATTGGTACTTGTAGGCACCAGGGGTTACAGGGCATGTAGGTCCTGATGCAAAACTACTTGTCTGTGCTTCTCATCCCCTTGTCCAGAGGTCAGAGCTGCCTCATTGCAGCTGCCACTTTACAAAGCTAAAACTCTTCTAGCTGCTGGTATAGGCAAGCTGAAGTGGATGGTGCATTTGCACCGTGTATGGACAGAGCCTGTCACACTTATGGGACACCTGTCCCCTGGGATATCCACACCTAGAGCTAGAAGTGTGTTTTCAGGAATATCTCAGCTTCTTGCTTCTCACATCAACCCTGATACAAAGCCTGAACAGCATAAGTCACCAACTGCCTTTGGACACTGGCTCTTGAATGGCCTCAGCGGACCTCGTCAGCTGGGCAGGTAATACCTGGTTAATCAACATTTATTATCCACATCTACAGTGGATCTATATGTAACTTAAGGGAAACTGGGCATTTATACATATTTATTAAAAAGTTACTAATCCATTCTCTAGTCTCCTGGTCCCATTTCAGAGGTCTGTTGCTTGACCTGGCAGCTTGAGTAAAACATCTGAGCCACATCACGTGTCAAGAGCAGTGATACAGGTATGGAGCTTCTGTGACAGACTTAATTCAGCTTCAGTCCTTGAGCACCCCATCTCATGGCACTGTTTCTGCTGTAGTTTTTAAGGCCCTTGCTCATATGCTTATTCTAAACATGATTTTATTTCAGAAATCCAGTGCATATTGTCACCATGGGTCAAACAAGATTTGAAAGGATCTATTAACAGCCCTTACAACTGTGAAGTTTTTATACAGGTTATGATTAAAACCATAAGGAAGAAACAGCATCCAATATTTTTTCATGGGAAAAAAAGCCAAATTTCTCCAAGGATAAAGAAGTGTTACTAAGGATGTTTGTATATACCTGTAAAGAATGCTGCATGATACTTCATCGGTGTAAGTAACAAGCTAGAATTACTGTGCTGAGGTTTTGTGAGGAGTTATGGCACAGATTAAGTAACCTTGATCAAAGAGCTCAAAAAAATTCAGCAAATTAATTTGTAATTTTGCCACAGATGGAAATGCACTCCAGGAGAGGCAATCTGTCACTCCATATGCCCCAGTGAAATCCATGTTATCAGCGCACCCGGGCTGGGACAGGGGCATTTATGCAAGTCCTTGGGTGGGAGCCATGCCGTAAGGTCAGCAGTGAAGAGGAGAAAGGATTTTGCTGCTCCTCTTAAGTACTCAAATATTACCTAGAGGGGGAAAATAAATCAAGGTGTCTCTCTTTGATGCAGTGTCCACCAAGCACAGAGAGGGGCTGCACACAACACGGTCCATTGTGGCTAAGGGGTGTCATTTCCAGCAGGTGTCCCAAAGGGTAAGGGAGGGCCAGGTCACACTCTCCTAGCTCAGGCTGCGCTAGTAGAGTCACAAGAAATCCTTGCAGCAGTGGAGAGACAGCAGAAAGCCCCGACCCAGCTGCCCACCAAGACCCCACAGCAGGGGCAGCCAGCACAGGCAGCATCCTGGGGCACACAGCAGGGCAGACAGAGCTTCAACCCTGACCTGAGCTCCAGGCTCCAGCCATCGGAGATGGCACATGGAAAATGATCCTTTTACTGTTGAAGTACTGGCTTAAACATCACAGCATTTTCCAGCACAGCTCTTGTCACCCCTCTGAACTGATAACCCCCAGCAGGGCTCAGACACAGAGCCCGTACAACTTTCACTGATGCTCTTGTGCTTCATGGAACACAAGCAGTGAAGAGGTGGCACCCTAAAAAAATCAGTGCAGGTATCACCGGGAAGATTTTGGGATATCTTTGTGTCTCCGTTTCTTTTGCATTATTTTTTCCCTGCGCCCCTAAAGCACATTCCTGAATAAAACTGGTGTACCCAGAAGATACAGATTATCAGAGTATTGATGGAGGACAATTTTTTGCACTGTGTATGTTGTTTATGTGGTATATAGTCTGTATTCTGTGTTGGTGCTTATACATTTGTATAAAACTATATGTCATGCACCTTTACTGAATTAACTCACTGTTTAATGTGCACACTTCTGAAGAAATAAACTAAATGATGATTGTATATTTTGCTCTTTTCCACAAGGAACTGGAAAAGCTCCAAGGATACAAACAGACAACAGCCAAATAAACTGAATGAACATCAAAACAGTGAAGTCTGACAGCAATTCCTTTGTTAATGTTGTGTTAACTCACTCACCAATGAGCTCTTTGCACCATTGGCACCCAACACTGCATCCACTGCTTATACACAGACATCATCCCAATTTGATGAAAGTATAAGGGCACACAGATTGTGAATCAGGCTTTGTGCACTGAAGTTCCAATCTGATTTCTAACTGACTGTAGATGCCCACCTGCCTGGCAGGGTAAAATCCACACAAAGCCAAGGAAACACATCCTTGGATTTAATTTAAAAACACGTTTTTGAACTGACAAGTAATGTTCACACCAGTGAGGCTATTAATTATTTTTAAACATTTTTAAAGTTGCTTTAGCAGCAACCAAAGACCACACATTTAGCAGATAAGATAAGCAGATGATGCTTCACACATGCAGGTCACACACATCATGGTTCCCGAGTGCCAGGACCAAAAGTGGATGCAGCGAAGCAAACAAAAAGATCTTCTCTGTCTCATTGGCAACATCCTTATCCGCACAGATGCCAACATCCCACTCAGAACAACGCAGAGGTGGTGCTTGGATGCATTTGTCTGACACCAGGTATCTGCTGGGGTTGCCACACTGGGAAGTGTTCCTGACCCTTGGCACTCTGTGGCACTGGTGTGGCGAGTCAGCTCCTCACTGGGGGTGAGATCTCATTCGTTAAACCTGTTCTTCAGGTCAGGTTTACAAAACATCTTCCCACCTCTTTGATGTTTATAATAACAGCACCCTTGCTACCTTACCATGGCAGGTTGTGTATTTCATTCCCTGGCATAAACCTTTCAAAGGGGCAAATCTTCTCTAGGTCTTTGGTTAAACATGAGACCAGGGCACTCACACAGGACTTTGTAAAATGCTTTATCAACCTTTCCCAGCCCCAAGCAGTGAGGTTTCAATGGGCTATGCCCCAAAACTCCTGACAGTGATCACACACTTCCTTCCATGCATGGATGGCAATGGTAGTTGTTCATTGTGACAGTTCCTCTTCTGTGGAAGAGAGTAAGAACCAATCACTTCTGCTCTTTAAAGATAAAAACCTTTTAGCTATGCTCAAACTGCTCCATTGCCTGGAATTTCTCACACTGCCAGAGTTTTCAATACCAGCTGTGCTCTTTATCCAGGTCATGCTGAGATCTCTTCTCCTGTGCACTCACTCCTGAAGTGCTCCCAGATAATTTGCTGCAGTGAAATTTCCTGTCAAGGAACACTTACATTTTACTACATGATTTACTCCTCATGACTGCCTCAGAAATGGCAAGTTCTGGTTTTCTTCCTCAAGCCAGTGGTTCCCTAAGACTGGCCCTGGCTGAACACCCCTTCCTGAGAAGTCGCCTTTGCCTATCCTAGGTATTTTTCCATACTTAGATTATTTCCCAAAATGATCTAAAACTGCCACAGACTGAATGGTTTTGTTGATGAAAGCATTATATGAAATCTTGAATTGGCCACTATACTGGTGAGATCCAGTCTAATAAAAATGGGCAAAAATGCAAAATTATCAGCAACATAATAATGAGGGTGCTTTCCAACACACCATGGCAGGTGCTCTTGTGGGTTTTGTTGGTTCTCATCACAGCCCATGAGATCTCTGGGCATCCACAGGCACTGGGTGTGCAGCTCCGGTGGCTCTCCAGTTCAGATCTCACTAACACAGACTGGCAATGACACAGACAGACAAACTAACACAGACAGACAAACTCAGGCAGCATCTGAGCCTGCCCAAATATAAACCTGCATGAACATCAAGTTGCAAAGAGATTCAGAGACAAGCTTTTTCCAATCTGTCATCCCTCACCCTCCCTTCAGGAGAGCCAGACCCACTCACTGAATTATAAACAGCAGTCAAGAAGCACAAGGCCAAGCACTTCTGTCTCCAGCAGAAGGAAATGTAAGAACAAATGGAAAAATCCCACAGAGCACTTCAGAAGGATGTACTGCTTCCCAACCACTCATGACCCGAGTCACTGTGGGATGCGATACAATGCAGTACAGACCAGAAAACGGCACATCCATAGGACACCCTGTCACTCTGGGGGTGTGATGGAGCCACATGGCATCTTTAATCTACCAGAGTGATCCCAACACACCTTCCACTGCCCGTGAGCCACTCACTGCACCGTGGTTGGATGCTCTCATTGACTGCTGCTCCTCGTGGTTGTTGGGCTTGGTTCAACAAGCTCAGTTTCAGGCTTAAAATTGTTACCCAAAACTATATCCGATTTCCCAACCTTTGCTTAACTTCTCATGTTAAAGCAAGCCTTCCCTAATGTGAACCCCACGTGTTCCCTCGTTCCCAGACAAAGCAGTTTGCAGCGAGGGTCTGCAGTGGCAGCACAGACCCATCGATGAGCCGTGGGCAGGGGGGGATTCTCTGCTGGATTCCTCTCCTGGATTCCTCTCCCGTCAGGCTCATCTTGCTGTAGCCAGGATGTGATGGTTGTGAGGCTTCTGAGCTCCCATCTCCTGCCCACCAGGCACCAGCAGCGACAGATTCAGGACCGCGGGAGGTGAGGGCAGCACATCCCCATATCAGGCTCCCTCTGGCCCCCGGCACAGCCCCGCATTCCAGCCCTGCACCCCAAACTGCGGCAAGGGCTGAGGGCAGTGCCATGACAGAGCTGGGGAAACCCTGAGGGCACCCAAACCCCCAGGCAGGGAGCAGCGCCAGCCCCAAGGGTGCTGCTCTCCACCCGGAGCAGGCTACGAGAACAATAAACCAAAATTAGAAACACCAGGAGAAGGGCAGGGTGTCGCTTGGGTGACGGAGCTGCAAGTGCAATCTCCAAGGCGCCCGCTGCCTTTATGGGATCAGACGCAGCGCTGTTGGGAGCGCGGAGCCCTCCGAGCGCTGGCGGCTGCGGGGTTTTCCTGCCTGCAGAGGTCAGCAGGAACACCCGCGGCCCGCCGCGCCGGCCCCGGGGACAAGGTCCCCTCACAGGGCTCGGGAGCCACGGCCCAGGCAGCGGGGCAGCAGCCGGACGGCTCCACGGAGGACGGCTGAGACGAGGTACGTGGGGGGACTGCGTTTGCACGGAGAGAAAGGAATCGCGTTTTCCTCAGGCAGCCTCACGGAAGAGGAAGCTGAGGCCGGGGCGTCCCCGGCGCCCAGCCCCGCGCTCCCCGTGACGGCTCAAGGGCAGCGCCGGCTTGCCCCAGCCCTGTGTGCCCGCCGCGCTGCCCCGAGGCTTTTCTCTCTCCAGTGAAACACCTTGGACTAAAGGCCTGAATATCAGAAACAACAGGAATCAATAACACATTTACAGTGGTTTCCAGAGATTGTGTTTCTTAAAGTAACCTGATGTTTGGAAAAGCAGCAGCTTCTTCAAGGAAAAAATACGTTTTATTTTCTATTCACCACGGTTTTTGTTTTTACTAGTGTCCTGCAACCAATCTCACTAACATGGGGTTAGGGGTTAATGTAAAGCTGAGCCCCAAGGACAGAGGCAGCACAGGCAGAGCCACCAGTGCCTGTGAGCCCTGGGCCAGAAATTCCCATAAACATTAACTCGTACTTGTGGGATATTCCAGCATGAACTTCTCATAGAACATTGGGGACAGACTGGGAAAAGAAAAATATTTTATGTTTTAAAATACGTCATAAAACCTGCAGTTTGAGTTCTTTAAAGTGCCGTAAATCTCCACTGCCCTTTGCTATGAGGACAGGATAGTGCCTAAATATTTATGCAGCCCTTGTGCAGATACATCTTGGCCAACCTACCAAAACCACTCCTCGCTGTGCCAACACCTCTATCAGGCATCCACTGACGGTGCCAGTGACCGAGGAGCCCTGTCCCTTTGCAAAGCAGCGCAGACTCCAGGATGGCTCTGCTGGAGACCAGCAAATACTCGCAGGGCTCAGTGCTTGGCAGCGTGAACCCCGACCTCGCCAGCGAGAGGCAAACAGCCTCCTTCAGCGTGGAGAAACTCACGGCCCTGCTGGACGGCGGCACAGAGCAGACACGGATACGGAGGGCAGTGGGTGAGTGACCCTTAGGAGGCCCTGGTGGGGGCTGGCACAGGCCATGCCTATGTCCTGCTGCTCTGCTCCTCCTTTGCAGCACAGTGGGGTTTGTGCTTTGGGCATTTGCTTATCCCCCATCTCTTATAAAAAGTGGGAGTGTGGACCTGGAGTCTTCTCTTCATGTAAATCTATACAACTCCTCCGCAGCCACTCCTGCTGTCTGAAGCTTTTCCTCCTCCCTGCTCCCATCCCCTGTCTCTGGCAAGACTGGTTAAACTGGAATACAAGAACTGAGGAGCATCCATGTTTAAGGGAAATGCATGCAGGGGCTGGTGCTGCTGTGCAGAAATGCACATCACGTGTGAACCACAGCCAGGTTCCCTCCCTGGCACATTGGGCTCATCCAGGTGGGGAATTTCGTGCGTGGGTTGGCTCAGCCGGGCTGAGCTGCTCTCACTCATGATGGATGTGCCAAAAAATTACTGTTGCTCAGAAGAAACAGAGGAAAAAACCCTCTCTGTTTTCTCTCTAACTGCATCCATATTATACTCTTACCAAAGGAAAACAGCACGGCCACTGGGATCGCCCTCTTCATAGTGCCTAACAGTGTCACTGGAGTTCAGTATAACCTTCCACATTAATAGATTCAAGGTTTTAAGGCAAAATGGACAAGGGGAGTGTTCAAACTGACACAGAAATAGTGACTCTGAGTTGTTTTGCAACAGTGCAATGGGCTGGTACCATCCTGAGCAGGATACCCAGCAGGCTCCAGCCATAACCCACCCTCTGGCTGATGCAGCTCACCACAGCCCTTACTGCCCTCACAGCAATTGGAGGCACAGGGAACCTTGGCATCTTCTGCCAGAAGTCACCTCTCCCACCCTCACCAGGGAGGGTGCCTTACCCTGCAGGGTCTCCATTTCTACTGAACAGACCCCTCTCTCAGGCCCACTCAATTCCCCTTCTGCTTCCCCAAACCCGCTGCTTTTCAGGGTTAGATGTGACAGCCATGAGAGCCAGAAATAGCAAAACAAAACCTGCCTGCAAGCACCCTAAAAATCACAGCATCAATATCCATGAATCCAGTCCTGCCTGTTCTTCCCAACATGGCTAGAGGCACTGCCTGCACTTCCCCAGCCCCGGGAGAACCAACTGTTCTGTGTTGCTTTGCAGTGGAAGCTATCGAATCTGACCCTGTATTTAGCAGAGAAAATCAGTATTTCCAGACCCAGAATGAGAGGTATGAAGCAGCAGTCAAGAAGGCTGTTCATCTCCAGAAAAAGATGCATGAGATGGGATGGACTGAGAATGGACCTGAATATAAGTACATTTACAGGTGATTTCTGTTTTGTTTTTTTTTAATGTACAACTAGTTTTTTGTTAAAAGCTTTGTATGCCAACAAGAATCAGCTTTAGCAAAGGCTGGAAAAGGCCAACAGCTGACAGAATAGGTTTGGATGAAAAAGTGCTGCAGGTTTTTACTTCAGCAGCACATTTGGGAAAAGGGAAAATGGTGGTACATGACTGGGAACATCTCAGAGAGAAGCACATGGGTAGTGTGATAGATCACAGCAGTTCACAACCACAAGATGAGATTTCCACTTCAACAACCTCTTACTTGTGCTGCAGCTCTCATACACCCCTTAGACATTTTTAAATGTATAACTAGAATTGGAAGTGATGCTGTTTCAGTTACATTACTGACTTCTAAATAAATTAAAGATTATGTTTTGTGTATCTAGAAAACATATTTTATTAAAGGGAAAAAAAAAGAAAAAATTGACCTTATTTTGTAGGTAAATGACAATGAAGTATTTTCACAGTCCTTTCCTTTAAAAGTTTTCTTAACACTTCGTGTGGGGTTGAGCTCCACATTTCAATTGCTTGCCCCTCCTCTCCCCCTTTGCTCAATCAATTCCTGGCTGGCTGTTGCCCAGGGCACACTCTCTGCTTGGTGGGGTCACATACCCAGTAGGAAGGTGCAGGTTCTGAAGTGTCACTCAGAAGGGCAATGCCTGTCCCTCACACAGCACTGCTGTCACTCAGAGCCACTTGTTGGCATTTCATAGACTCATAGCACAGTTTGGGTTGGAAAGGACATTTAAAGGTCATCTAGTCTGGCCTTCTGCAATGAGCAAGGACATCACCTAGATCAGGTTGCTCAGAGCCCTGTTCAGGCTGACCTGGAATGTTTGCAGGGCATCCACCAGCTCTCTGGGCAATCTGTGCCACTGTTTCACCATGCTCATAGAAAATAAGTTCTTCATTATGTCTCACCTAAATCTACCTTCTTTTAGTTTAAAACCATTACCCCTGCCCTATGGTAACAAGTCCTGCTAAAAAGTTGTCCCCATCATATGAAAGATGGTAATTTTTTATGCTGAGCTCTTTAACACAGTGAACGGAACTAATGAAGGGGGAAATGTGCCATCAAGAGCTCTTGGATCTGATCATTATATTCCCATTAAAAAGCAGCTCTCCACTGCTCCCTCAGAACAAAAAAAAACCCCACCCAGGTGTGCTTTTATCAGGCCCCCTGATGCCAAAGGCTGCAGCAGGACCAGCCCTGTGTTGTCCCATTTGCTGGATTAGGAGCAGAGCTGTCTGGCAGGGCAGCTCTTGCCTGATGGAACTCCAGGTGAGCACCAAGCTCTTATGACAGAATCCTGGCTCCCATTGCCAGGCACAGTGAATCACTCACACAATTTAAAATCCAGCTTTTCAAATTGCAGCTAAAGGAACGTTATTTCTGGCCAAGCTGCCAAGGATTCATTAAGTCATTTTCTGTTAATCAAAGCAATTTCCCTTTAACTTCTTTGTTCATATTTCCCCCCCACACTGTTTCAGCATGATTAATTCTCTCTCAGGGCCAGTATAAAAGAAAGGTCAGAGTCATTTGTTAACAATAGAAGGTATCTTATGTGAAAGGAGATGCACTCTATAGCACTGCAATAAAGCAATGTGCTAACAGCCACTCAGCTACTGAGAACAGCACAGCCACTTACTTGTACATGTACCTGTATCTGTACCTGTGAGGTGATTCAGCCATGTTCTGAGGAATCCCAGGAAGAGGCATATATTTATATTCCTCATGTTTTCTTATTATTTCTCACACACAAAGAAAGCTTAAATAAATTTCTCATTTGCGCCACAGAAATCACTGTACCCATACAGAGTTTCTGGAATAGTGCTTTTTAGGATGTATGCAGATGGAGATGGCAAAGGACCTGACCAGATAATAAACCAGGAGTTACTTGGATGTATTTGAATTTTTCCACAAGAAAATAACATCTCAATTCAGGACAAATCTCCATGAGCCCCAGTATTGTTCACTGACAGCAATAGGCAGCAAACAGACAGCAAAAAGTACAGCAACAAACCAAACATAACATGGTATTTCTCCAGAATGGGAATGGGAAAGTTCAGGAGATCCAGATCCCAGATATCTACATGTGTTAATCAGTCTAATATGCCCCACAGTGAATTGGTAGGGTTTGGAGTTTTTCAAGTAGGGTGCTGTTTTGTTCTTTCTAGTTCAGCCTCAAAATCTGACTTAAATAATCAAGGAAATAAATCCTATGAAGTAAAATAAACATATGAAATGCTCACAGAGCCTCTGGAGCTTTGGAGCTAGGTTGTGCTTTTAGCTCAGCATCTGCTACTCAGAACAGATAATTCCTCCAAGACCAAGTAAAATGAGTGAGAAACACATATGCAAACTCTTATGGAAGAAGAGACAAAAGCAGCTTGGAAGGGCACTTGCCCTGCAACGCTGTGCTGATGCTGGGTGCAGGGCAAGGTATGACGAGGCAGAAATCAAAAGGCAGCAGGTGGTACTGTCTGGTGACCACTGCAGTGCCACTGCCTCATTCATCACATGCCTGGAACTTCATCCCCTTAAAAACACCCCTTGTGCCTTCTCTGCAGGGCACTGTCAGGAGATGTCGCCTTCCTCCTTCACCGCGTCTTCATGAGGAGTATTTCAGTGCTGGGCTCTGACAAACAAATCGCCAAGTGGATTCCTCTCGCCACCCAGCACAAGCTCATTGGAAGCTACGCACAGACTGAACTGGGACACGGTAAGGCTGCAGGGAAAACAGCATTTCACAAGGCTGCAGCCCAGATTCCCATGGGAATTTGACTCCAAACTGTCCATCCTTTACAGAGATGGGTGTGGTTGGGTTCTCATTCATGGTTCTTATCAGAAGGGTAAACCACAAAACTCTGATAATACCCACAGTCAGCTTCCAGGGATCCTTCACTCTCTCCATCCCTGTGATATACCAGGAGATAGATACATAAACAGATTTTTTTTTTTTTAAAGGCACTTATCTTCAGGGTTTGGAAACAACAGCAGTCTTTGATACTGCTACTCAGGAGTTTGTACTGAACACACCAAAGATCTCTGCCATGAAGTGGTGGCCTGGAGATAGTAAGTACCACACAAAATATTTTGGGTTTTGCCTCCTTCAGTTACTCCATCTACTCTAGCTAAGCTCTGTGTTTGAAGGCCTAGGTGCCAGCAGAAGACTTCAATAAGAGATACTCTTATGGACAAGCAAGTGAGAGAAAGGGGGTTGTCCAAGTTCAAAGGCCACAAGGGAGCCACTATCATCTGCAAAAGCCCCTTGGGTTGCAGGCTGAAGAACTTCACTCAGGAAAGCTCTTGCCTCTGCAGGAATAAATCTTCCCTTCTTTGTAAATAATACTCAGACAACCAAAAACTGCAGGGAGGTCATCAGCATAAAGGATTCGAGTCATCAGACAGTCTCAGCATAAAGGATTCAAGCATGAAGTTCTTGGCTCCCTTCAGGAAGGTATTTCATAAAAAATAACTGGAGTCACTGCAACAGCCACAGCACTTCCCACTCTCAGCATTACATTAGCTCAAGCTGTTTATTTTTTCTCATATTCTGTTACAAAACTGTTAATCCAAGCCTCATGGGCAGCAAGAGGAAGAACGATGGTGCAATTTCTGAGAGCTAAGAGCAGGCTGATTTAGGTTTCCAGCACACACTTGTGCTGACCCATACCTAAGATCCAACACATAGTACTGACCTCTCTTAACTGTGTTTGTGCTATACCTTGTCTTAAGGGGATGGGGCTGTTTTTCTTCTCACAGTGGGAAGATCAGCAACCCACACAGTTGTCTTTGCTCAGCTGTACATCCATGGGAAGTGCTATGGCATCCATCCCTTCATCGTGCAGATACGCAGCCTTCAGGACCATTCCCTCTGCCCAGGTAAACAACCCCAGACACTGCAGCACATGTGCAGGTGTTCTGCCTATTTTGCCTTAAATGTTTTCTAAAACACTGGGCCCAGGGAGAGTTATAACTGGCAAAACCAAGCCAAGAGAGATACCCAAGGTGTAGTTATCATTAACCCCAACCTTTTGATCTGAAGAGAAATTTAACGTATCCTCAGCCATAGCCAGACCAAGCCCTTGACATAACCAGAAACCTGAGCTGCTCTGAGCACCTCTGCATTAATTCTTCAGTTCTGACCCCAGCCAGCACAGATTCATCTGTCAATGGATCATGGAAACAAACTACTATAAGGCATTCAAATGCCTGTTTCACCCCTTGGGCAAGATCGCCCATGCTGGGGAAAAAGCAGAGCTGACCATGCCCTTCTTTTGAGGTCCTCATCTTGACACAAAATGGGGAGCAGAAAATTCAAGTGGAAGTAAGCAAGCTATGTTTTCTCCTGCTGCAGGCATAACTGCAGGAGACATCGGTCCCAAAATGAATTTTGAGCACATTGACAATGGCTACCTCCTGCTGAAGAACGTGCGCATCCCCAGGGAGAACATGCTGAGCAAGTTTTGTGAGGTATGTGTGGACTCACATCACAAACTTGCCATCAGACTCTCATTCCACAGCCGAGAGTCAACAGGGACCTGTCTAAATTTGGGACAAAAATCTTCCTTTGAGTGTCAGCAAGTCTCTGAGGTTTTATCAAGGGCAGAAGGTACCTGAATCCTAAATGAAAGTCAGTGTCATGAATTCCACATTCAGGAGCTGGGGATCATGGGGCAGGCAGAACCTACCTCTGCCAGAAACAGTAAGAGTTTGTCTCTTCAAATCGATACCTTTCATCCATCATACATAAAAGCATTGTTTCCGTTCAGTGAAGGATTTTTATGTCCATTTTATTCTGTGCACAGCGATTACACAACCACAGTAGTACCGAATAAGGCAGCATCTGACAGCCTCTCTCTACTCCAGGTTCGACCCGATGGCACCTACGTACGACAGGGGTCACAGAAGATTAATTATTTCACCATGACGACAGTGCGCATCTCGCTCATTTCAGACGAGGTTCTGACGCCCCTGATGAAGGCCTGCACCATCGCCATCCGATACTCTGCGGTTCGCCGGCAGTCCAAGTTAAAGCCTGGGTAATGCCACACATCCCGCGGGGAAGGGGACTGTACACCGTGTTCCCCCACAGCAGTTTGTATTGCTTCTCTTCTGCTTATCTTTCAGCCCATTGCTGGCTGATTTCCTGGCCCAGACAGGGCATGATAAACATGCTTCGCCATTATTTACATTAACGAGCTCCAGTCAAAGTACAAGAGAATGTTTACAGTTCTTTCCAAGATAAGTTTCATACTTTGAATAGGTCAGTGGCTCACACAGGCAACTTATTATTTTATAACTGGCCTTCCCCTGTAATCCCATAACTGAGCAGAATCTAGACAAAGTGGACAAGTTGCTGAATTCTTATTCCATAGCATCCTACTAGTGGATGTGACATCAAAATACCCTCTAACATCCAGAAATTCAATATCTACACTTTAATTGCTGAATTGTATTCAGGGTTGAATCCCCATTATTTTTAAAGAGATATGTTAATTTGAATGGATTACAAAGATTTCCATTTAAATCTCCTTTCCAAAGCAGAAAGATCCTAGTGAAGACATATTTTGGTTCCAACACAAACCAAACAGAAGAGCACAGCAGCTGAACTATTGTAATAACCAATTCCATTGATTGAAGCCCTAAATGTACCATTCACAGCAGAAGTGATAAAGGCAGAAGTGATAAAGAACATCCAAAAACACCTCAGAAAACTTAAAATAATTCAGACTCAAATATTTTCAGGGAAACATTTCTACACTAGAGGCCACAAAGATTCCATTTGAAAAGCCAAAGTTTATCAGGGTGCAATGCCACTACCTTTCCTGGAACACCTAACAACTTGTTGTCCTTAAGGCTTCATTCTCATCTTCTCCTGCAGTCCCTGTTCCCCTTTGTACTGACTGACCACACAGAGCCTTTCCTACACTGTTAGGGTTTTTTGGGGTTGTTTCTCCAATAGCTCAGCAAGCTGGGCAGACTTGTTGCCACACTGTCAGCTCAGTCTTGTTCACACACTGCTTCTTGGTAATGAAGAATGCCATTTTCATTCTGCAGCATGTAAAGTAACAGTAGCTAGGCCCATGTCCACACTCTCCCTGCTTCATCAGCTGTCTTCCAACAGGGAACAAGAAGCAAAAATCCTTGACTACCAGACTCAGCAAGAGAAACTGCTGCCCCAGCTGGCAGCAGCCTATGCCTTTCATTTCATCAACGACTACCTGCAGGAGCTATTCAACAGGGGGTACAGAGAGATCCAGAGGAAGAACTTTGACATGCTGCCAGAGGTGAGCTGCAGCAGGATTAACTCATACACCAATTCTGTTCTCTAAATGTTGAAGCATTTTAGCAAACTGGAAAAGCATTCCTCTCACCACTAGAGAATTGGAGAAAGAGGAAGCACTGAGAGGTCAAATGACGTGTCCCAAGTCTGCAACCAGTCAGCAACAGCATTTGCTCTACCACCCCAAACTTTTTGTTTAGGGAAGCATTGCAGATTGAAAAGTCCTTGAAAAGCATGTCCAAAACCTCGTTCCAAGTAGCTGGTGGCACGAAGTGTTATTACACAACTTTGCTTACAATGTGCATGCACATACATCTGTGCCAAAATCAAAAATGTGACTTTTTAGACAGAACAGAATATTTTTCAGTTGGGTGCTTGAAATGAAAACACACTAAACAAAGGTGGCAAAAGCCAGAACTGGCTGAGAGAAACCCAAAAATGCATAAACTGACTACAGTGTGCCCAGCAGGAGCATATGCAGTATCCCAGAGAGACACCAAGGGCCAGGCTCAGAGAACTGGGTGCTACCACCGTACAAAGGGGGAACTGGCAGGGATTTCATGCCCAGATATTTCACAAAATTTTAAAAAGGAACTTATTCTGAAGACTCCACCAGCAATACTCTGCTTTTCTCTCTCTTTTTTTAACAGCTCCATGCACTATCTTCGGGTTTTAAAGCCGTGATCACTCAGCACTGCACTGCAGGAGTGGAGATCTGTCTCCGGGCCTGTGGGGGCCATGGCTACTCCCTGCTGAGTGGACTGCCTTCCTTGTATACCAAAATAATTGCCTCTTGTATTTATGAAGGGGAAAACACCATTTTGCTCCTGCAAACTGCTA
This sequence comes from Cyanoderma ruficeps, assembly GCA_008694505.1. Lineage (NCBI taxonomy): Eukaryota > Metazoa > Chordata > Aves > Passeriformes > Timaliidae > Cyanoderma > Cyanoderma ruficeps. The sequence continues at coordinate 4,146,591 of VZDJ01000056.1, read as the reverse complement.
GGTAACAATTTAAAATCTGTTCATCTAAAAGCCTGCCCCCTCATTTATTCAGCCTTTACCACTTCTTCTCCAAAACCAGTAAAACCAGCTACTCCTTTCTCACAGCACCTTCTAAAAATACAGCTCAGGACATAAACTATTCATGCCTTCAGTCTAACAAGCATGGAAGTGTGTGGGAACTGGATTATCTCTTCTATTTTTGGTTTGAGGATGTATGCAGGTGCTCTTCTGCATAACCTCGTTTTCCTCTTTGCCTAGTAGCACAGCACAGATATTGCTGTGAAAGTTCAGTGGTTAATTTTTTACGCAACCAATGTAACAGTGGTACAATGTAACACAATATTGGTAAAGTGGGGTCATTCGGGGGAAGCAAAGTTGTTGGATACTGAAAGTGGATGAGTCATGCTCCAAGAACATCACTTTCCTCCAAACACGCAGACTGATGATTATCAAGAGTAGATGAAATACAGGATAAAGAAACTACAGCTGCTTGAACCTTTAATAATGTATGTTTTTACTAAAAGGAGAAAAACAGGGCACTTCTCAGGGTCAGAGCCACCACATAGCTCCATGCTGCCATGCAGACATTTCTGCACTCATTACTGCTTTTTGCAAGATCAGCAGCAAGGTCAAGAGAAATGCTGTACCCTTTTAATTCCAGACCTGGTCAGTCTAGCTCATAGCAGAGGTACCAAAAAACTAAAGGAGTGGGGAATGCTCCATGTAAACTCTCTCCAAGGGTCTCATGTGTTAACTTAATGTGACTGTGTTGGGGATCACAGAGGGTAAGACTTGTTAAAGTTCTTGAGCATTGAGATTCAGGTTGCAAAGTTGATAATGTATCTAATCACCACACTGCTGAGACTGCTAATAGTCACAGCAAGTTTCTGCTGAAAAAATTATCATTATGGATTGCTGTAGTATTAAATAAGGCAGGCAGGCCACCCCTGAGATCAGGTTATTGTGAGTAACATGTAAAACAAAAGGTCATTACTTGTTCAAGTCCATTGTGGGCCACTGATGGGATGGGTCACACCTTGCTATTCCTCACCTGAGCCCACTTCACTTTTTTCGTGTCTGTTTGCTGCAAGGAGATCACCACCATACCCTGCTCTGACTGCTACTCTCTTCCCAGGTTCCTGATTAAGTGCTTCATGGCAGCCAATGCTGGCCAGCCTGTGCCACCATCTGTCACTTATCTGGCTGCAGTGAAACACGGGAAGTGTCCAGCCAAGAACAAGTTGGATTTTCTCAGTCCAGATATTTACACTGAAGCCTATCAACACGTGGCAGTCAGGTCAGTACAGAGGATGGGAGACAGGATTTCTCTCTTTGAAATCAGACATGTGTTAAGAGCTCAGCTTCTTCCTTGCTTTAAAGGGAGGTAAAATCAAATAAGTTAAACTAGGATTGCCACCATCTGTTCCTGAAAAAGAAAAAGAAGGCTACACAGGATTAACAGCCATGTCAGATGTTTAGTATGAATCTTTTATACTCATAAGTTTTTAAGCCATGTGCTACCAAACAACTACATTTCAAAAAGTTGGTGGCACTATTAAAGTAAATTCCAGACCACATCACTGAGTTGCCATCCAGTAAAATCTTTATTAGACCCTGAGCAATTCTATTAAAATTTTAAAATTTCACATACCTGAAAAAGTGATGTTTGTTTTCAGTTTACACCATAGCAATAACAGAGCCCCTCATTCTGTCTGTAGCCTTTCAACTACACATTCAGCAACTCAACATAAATAAAAATGTACCATGAGTGGTCTCAGAATTATGTACACAGTTATGGGTTGTATAGGTGTCACCTCTGAAAATCAACTAAAAAGACAACCCTGCTGTCATTGAAACCAGTGTAGAAACAGCCACTCTTCAAAAAGCTTCATCAATGGGGACAGGAATTGAATCTCTGTGTAGAAAAGGAGAAACATAATGTAACAGCAGTCCAGTATTACTGTTTGTCTTGCAAACTCTCCCTACATATACAAAACCCAAGAAAAGCTCAGCCAAACCCCTGGTAAACTACTCTGGAAGCTGAGAAGGCAGAAATCCTTTGGTACCAGTGTGGTCTGGGTTCTTCTCACAATTTATACTTAAGATTTTGCATAATCTAAGTTCATTCATACTGAATGTAGGTAACTCCAGATATCAGAAATGCCAGTTTGCCCTTCAGTCACACATTCCTCCCAAGTGCAAATTCATACATGTGGGATGCACATACAAGATGCTTTATGCTTTTTCAATTTTTCAGGCTCACAAGCAGCACAGCAGCAAAACTACAGGACTTGATTCAGTCTGGAGTGAAAAAGCACGATGCGTGGAACCAGTGCACAGTGCAGCTGGTGCAGGCTGCGAAGGTTAGCAAAATTTATCTGCTTATCTGGTGTTTGTCTTTAGGAAACAATATGCAACAGAAATGGCATGATTAGCTTAAAGCCTCAGTGCTGTTTATTGTTTCCTGTTGGCATCTAAGAGACACCACAAAGACTGTCACTGTAGCCTGCATGATGGAAAAGTTGTAGTAAGAAGCAATTCCTGATCTGAAATATTTGCTGTCTGAATAGGCCAGGTAGAAAAAGACTAGGAGAAATGAAAGGGAGAAAAAAATACATTCACAGTTATGCTGCCATAAGAATCAGACCTCCCATATCCTGCAACAAAAACCCACCATCTCCAGCCAACACTCATCTTTTTGTAAGAATCCAGCGTTTCTGGTGCCCAGAGGAGTCTTCCTAAAGCCACTCCACTGAAAGCTGCTGGAGTCACAGCAAAGGATGAAACACGCCTGGTATTTCTTCCATCTGCTGGAAAGATAACTGCAGGGAAAAGAGTGAAAACAAGTGATAAGTGCAATGTTAACTACTGCTAAAAGATAAATCAAATTTATAAGAGATGCTTTCAACAGTTGAAGTAGCATTGGGACAGCAGCATTTGTTCCCTAAAACAAGGGTGAAATAGTACAGAATTAAGCAGAAAAGAGGGGAGAAAAGCCCTAAATATTAATGAAAACTAATCCATTGATAGTTCTGTATCTTCCAAAGAACCAAAATTCTTTTTTTAATGTGCAATTAAGTGCAATTCCTCTACAGTTATGGTGAAGGTCTTATTTTAACATCATTAACTATTTCTGTTTCTGAAGAGCCTAACATAAGCAGAGGGCTGGCTGTGGTATCATCAGTGCTGCTGCTAGACTCTTCAGAAAATGGGATCCAGGCCCCCAAAGTTTCTTAATTATTTCAGGGACAGGAAAAGTCATCCAAACATCCAAACCCCTTGAGTTTGCCCCATAACTTTAAAATTTTGATGTACTCCTGCCTTCCTGGGGCAATTCTGTATTTACTTCTTATTCCATACCTTCCCTGGAGATTCACCCACACATCTGGCATGGCATCTCTATGAACTGACACCTGCAGCTCTCAGCTGAGTGGCTCAGACACTGGGCAGACTCCACACAGGTTAATTGTTTGAGTGGCCCCTCGGGGCCATTCAGCTTCTCAGGCAGGTTCTGCAGTCGGCATTGGCCTCCACCTCTGCTGCTTCACCGTTCCAGCAGAAGCTGCAGTGCAGGTGTGCCATTCTTACACCCACAGCTGGAAGGAACTGTGCAGTGGGGGAGTGAAGCCACACAGATCCCAGCACCAACCACCCACAGCAGTGTCAATGTAGCAAGAGTCACCCCACAGATGGGTGGGGTCAGCCTAATTCATGTCCTCTACACCTCTGCAAATATTTCTGCCATTCTGGGTCAGACACTCTACAGGTGTATGACCCCAAAATTACCAGTTTAAAACCACGAAAGTGGGAGGTAAATTTGGTTGTTCTTCAGTGACAATGGTGTTTCCAGAGCTGAAGACTTGTAGACAGTGATCCCAAAGTACCATGAGCCCAAGGTCTTCAAAAGAAGTTTTCTCCTGTTGGTGTACAACCAAAATTTGCTTACAACACAAGCGCATTCCAATATGTTTCCCTCACATAAACTCCTTGGGATATTCATCAGAACTATTTAGAATAAGTACTAGCATGATTTCTGAAGCAGTTTTCTGAAGTTCACAAATACCACAGTGTTGACTGTTTACACATTCTGTCTTCTGCTGTCGCTGTAAGCCATGAATGCCAAAGGCCTGGTCACCCAGCAAACAAAGGATACAGACTGGAGGAGTGCCAGGGAAATGAAAAGGTTTTATATTCTTTGCAAGAACATTTGAGTCACTTGGCCTACTAAAGTGTTTGAGGTGCATTCACTGTTGAATGCATTTGTTTTCCAGGCTCACTGCCACTACATTGCAGTGAAAAACTTTGCAGAAACTGTGGAAAAACTCGAGACCAAGGCTGGCATCCAGAAGATTATGAAACATCTCTGTGACCTCTTTGCACTGCACGGGATCTTCTCAAATACAGGAGCCTTCTTGCATGATGGATACATATCTGCAGCTCAAATGGACATGGTCACAGCATCCTACCTGGACCTCCTGGCTGTCATTCGGTGAGCTGCTTTGGCAGGACACACACAGCTATCCAGTTTATCCCTGTAATAGATATAAAAGGGTGCTGCTGTACCTATGACAACATCTCCACAGTCAATTCACCTCATTCAGTTTTTATTTCCATTGCCTGGCAGCACTAGAAATTGATTGAAACACCTACTCACAGCTCGTTTTCATGGCAAAACAGACCCAAGTGTCCAGCTCCTCTGCAATCTCTGAAGTTCTGTAACATGAAATCTTAAATTATAAATGAAGAAGTCATGAACACTTTCTACCATCTGCAGTAGAGTGAAAGCAGGAAAATATATAGTCAGAGCACACTGGCAGGAGGCAGCCACAGCAACCCATCACACATTGCAAAATCTGCTTAAGCCACAGCTAATACAGCCTACTCTGTTGCCATGGCTGAGCTGCAACTGGTACCCAAACAATCCTGCCTACAGCTACTTCAGATGCATCTGCTCGACAGCATTTATCACCAGCTCTGTGAATTCTGCATTAAGGTTTTCACTTACATATTAACTTGCAGTGCAGAGGAGTTGCTACTGTATGTAAAATTCTACCTAAGCCACCTGGAGAGAAACAATAACACACTATAAGCAAGGGCTGAACAGGGCTGAGCCAAACTGCAAGGGTTTTCAGAACAGATAGCAGAATCTGAAATAAGTGGTGAGTTTAAAATAACATTTTCAAAAGCCTAACCTGTTCATTGCAATTTCTGTGTTAGTCCATGCCTTGTTAACAGGATTCAAGCATGGAGTATTTACGTATCTACAGCTAGCAGAAAGGATATAACTACTTCCTGGTCTGTAGCAAAAACCCAGCCTTTCCCAAACCCTCAGACAGCTCTTCCCCAAAAGGAACTGGAAGATGGAAATGCCAACATTAGAGCAAACCGCTTTGCATCCTGGTACCTCAGGATGTGTGAGGTACAGCCAGCACAACTTCCTACACCCAGGATGATGGAAGGATGAGGAAAAAGAAACCATCTCCTGCTTAGGAGATGCTGCCTGTGCTCTGGCTCTCCATGCTGTCAGATTGGCCCCTGGGCTAGATGGGCCCTTGGATGGGTCAGGGTTGTTCTGCTTTTACAGACATGAATAGAACAGCTCAACACTTCATTATGAGATAACAGAAATGCTGAAAGGTAGATGAAGGTTGGAAATTAGTAAAGCAACTTCACATCAATCTAGTAGGAACCTTATTCCATTTTATAAGACACACATACAGCATAAGAAAAATGAAACAAAGACAAAAATCAAAAGAACAAACTGGCAGAGACTACTGAGAAAAAATCTGGCATGAGATTGAGTCCTGAATTAGGGATGGAGCCCGGGTGATTACAAGACCCTGCAAACACCCACTCAGCAGTGCAGACAACTCAGGGCATTAGTAGAACATCACAGAACCACAAAATTATTACAGTTGAAAGGGACATCTGGAGATCATCTAGTCCAACCTCCCTGCCAAGGCAGGGTCACCTAGAGATGTCTCTGAGGAATCAGAACATGCAGGATTTCCCCCCCCAGCAAAGACAAGGAGGAAAACTGGCACAAGCCTTCCAGGAAAAACCTGGGAAACTGACTTCCAAGTTTATCTTTGATTTATTTTCCCGTCTTGCAAAGCAGTACCCTCTGAGTAACAGCACTGTCACTCCTGTGCCCTGTAGGAAGGACGCTGTGCCACTGGTGGACGCTTTTGACTTCACGGACAAGAGCCTGAACTCGGCGCTCGGCAGCTACGACGGGCAGGTTTACCAGCGGCTCTACGACTGGGCTCAGAAGTCACCCACCAACCAGGTAGGGATGAGTTACAGCCGGGCAGCTCCCACAGCAGCCAGGGCAGAAACTGCTTGTCTTCTAACAAAAGCAATACAGATAAGAGACAAGAGCTTTTGGTTCCTCTTTGTATCATTGATTTGTATCATACTGTAGAGAATAAGCTAAAGTAAAAGTCTGTTTACAGATTATGGAACAGGACTAAATGCAAGGTATTTTCTATACACTGCTATTTTTACCAATGCAAAATTTGGGGTTTTAAATATGTTTGACCAGAAAAAGCGTTAAACAAGGCAATTTGATCCTTCATGGTCTTTAGCACTTGGCTTTCTCAATTTATCTATGCTGTAGAGTAATGTAAAATTCTGTGTAATGTAAAAATGTATTGCTCTGTTTGAAAATTGATTTGGCCTTAAGTGAGATTTTTACTGTGGTAATAGGTATCCCTTTGAAATTCCACAGCTGAACACAAAATTTGCCTTCAGCAAATATTCAAGTCCAAGCATGTTTTCTGAGGTTAAATAGTATGCTGTCCCCTTTGGGATGTGTGGTGTGCTGGTTATGAAGGACAGCACATATTACAGGGGAAAAGATCTTGCACATAGTTGAAGTAGCTGGTGTTTGTTGGTTGTTGTTTGTTTGTTTGAAGTAGTGCAGCTTTATGTATTTCAGAGATTGTTCTTGTAGCCTTTCCCTTCTTATTTGTCATTAATTCCCTTCCACATTCTCTTTCTGAACAGATGAGCCCAGCCTACGAGAGGTATTTGAAGCCACTTCTGCACAACACACTATCAAAATTATGAAGACCGTGTTCCAAGTGAAGGGCACAAATTTCCTCCTGTTCTTTGTGCAGCAGTACATTTATGAAGCATCAGTAATGACTAATCAGAATTAATAATCAGTTGCTTACTTGCAGTTACAACAAGTATGAGATTCTCAGCCAGCCATTTGCAATTAGACAGATGCCAACAGCGCTGAGTGGTACCTGCTGCTGTGAGACAATCTAGTCAGGAATGGTCCAGGGTTCACTGTTTTCTATCCTGAAGTGTCTTGACAGCATCAAAACTTCTGGCTTTCTTATTCTCTTTCTAAATCCATTATATGATGATTGAGAAAGAAAAACAAAACACCACCACACTGTGAATCCTCTCTCAGTGTGTCGTAACTATATCGTGCCTTCAAAAAACCCAAAACAACTTTACTGAAAAATCCATGGTGAAATAATGATCGTTTGATTTTAGGAACAAGTTGTTCTCTTCGATCAGAAAGTATATTAGAAAGTGCATCTGTTTTGACAATTAAAATAGCTCTTGATTTGTTCAGTACTGGAATATTCCTGCCTAATGAAGAGGCAGACAAAGCTGATGCCATCTCCAGTCTGCAGAATTTACCTTCCCACTAATAGAGATGCTCATACTGTCTTTCTATAAATCTTGAATAAAGTGTATTATTTGGAATACTGCTTCTCTAATTATTATACTCCATAATTATGGAAAGGGCAGGCTGATCCAGGCCAGTCATTAATTTGCTCGTAAATGAAGTGTTGCAAAGAACATCTTGTGATTATAATTCAATGCCAGTTAACACGGATATTTCTTACCATGTGTTGCAAGAAAGAAACAACTTTTCCTGAGGTTCATCAGTTCTGCTTCTCTTCCCTCCTTGATAGCAAGAATAAAGCTCTCACTGCTGCCTCTTATTACATAAGTCAAAAACCTGCAATGTATGAACAGGAAGAGACAAAATATGACAGAGAAATACCCCCTGAGACAGGCCTTTAGAGTCAGACGTGAGATGGAAAGCTCACACCTACTTGGGACAAGAACTTCATGGGAGAACAGGATCCACTCCACGAAACAGCTACCAACTCCCTTACTCCCAGCTGCAGTCAAGTTAGAACATAACCAGAAATTCTATTAATAACTATGACAAAGGAACCAGGATAAGTAGAAATGTCTGTATGAAATTGAGTAAAGCCACAGAATTTGAGTGCTTTGACTTGAACATCACCAGAAAAAGCATTCTGCAGTTAGAATTATATATATAAAGTCACTACATAAAGTGCTGACAAACCAGGCCATTCTGTTAGCAGCTACAAATATTTAGGCTCTGTGTTCCCTCTATCCCTACCCCTTTAACCAATATTTGCCATCTTTCTAACAATCTAAAGCAGTTTTCAGAACACAAGCTTTGTCTATAATGAAGACATTTGAATCAACTGATTAACATAAAAAAGAACAAATTACATCATTAAAGGAAAAAACCAGGGCCCTACAAGAACACCCAATATACTCTGTAGCACAAAAAAACAGAATTTGGGAGGGAGGGCTTTTTGTTTGGTTGGGTTTGGTTTTTTTAAGTGTGAGAGTTCTAAAAGACAAAAGGAAAATACAAAACAGTATTCTGTATTTCACATTTTTATTAGCTTCTTCTGGCAGGCATTACACTTGGGAATAATATTGCACCAGGCATTAAAAATATGAATTCTACCACAGGGACATTTTGCATTTAGAATCCAATATAAATATTTGTAATCATATTTCCATGGCTACAGATAATATTTGGTTGCTTGATTTATATGCATAGAAAGAAACAGTTGTCATAACTGTAAGAAACTGTACTTATCAAGTACTTTTAAAGGGTGGGATTTGTTTTCCTAGAATATTACAATACTGTTTATTGATTTAGAAACTAGTCTACACAATAGCAGCTTCTCCCCAACTGCATTTTAAAATCTTTTTTGTTTCTTGCTCCCAGTGTCATAGCATTAGATGGATTAGAAACCATTTAAACAAGAGGTAATTTTAGCACTTTGAGTCGAGTCAGAGAATTGTGTTAATGACACAAAATACCCTATTGTACTGATTCTTCGGACTCCCTCTTTCAAACAAAAAGGTGTCTTGACTGAACAGGCACATGCACGGTTTTTTTTCTGAACTGGACAAAAGAACAGAGCTGCTAGAGAATTAAACTCCTCCAGTCCTCACCGATAAACAATAAATAGTCGTATAAAAAAAGCCCATATTGTTGCTTTAGTCAAAATCCAGACTCTCTTGGGTTCACTGTCCAATTAAGTTGCTAATTACTGAAGTGGCTCCTGCGGAGTCAGAATCAGTCATCTGTTTTCCGTGCCAGTCTACAGAAAGTCCAGTTGTGTTCCACTGTGTTTTCATTGGCACGCTCGCTCATGTGATGGACTCTGGTGTTCCTGATCGTGAAGCCTTGCTTTGTGATGTACTCCATCAGATGGACTCGGAGCGACACTTCCTGGTGGTAATCGCACGGCCCAAAGGTGAAGGACACCTGGCAGTCCCTGGTGTCCATCATGTGCTTATTCCACTTGGTGAAGTGGTTTGAAATGCCTTCCAGTAGTGCATGGACTTTTGTCGTGATGGTGAGCTGCGTGATGATCACAGCCACCGGGTTGGAGTACTTGGAAAGCTTCCGGGTGCTGGACAGCTCCACCACCTCCTCAAAGGTATCCACGGGATACAGTGGCTTGGGGTCATTAAGACACTGAATTAAGGGTTCAATCTGATAGAAGTCCGCTTCCTTCCGGAGCAGGTCAAACTCCTTGAAGTCCAGTGGCAAAGTGAGTTCTGAGGTCCTTAAAAAGTTAAGAACATAACGGAAAAGTGGTCCATCTCTGTCAATAAAGTAATTGCCCTGAGAGTCCCTGGCAGTGGGGAAGTCTCCCCTGAACATGGCCCCGAGCATTGAGTCAGGATATCTCGTTAGAGTTGTGAGGGAGGTCGTATACATGTGTCCACCCACATTTAGCGTGACTGGATCAGTCATCTAGAAAGAGAGAAATTGCAGAGTTTATCAAGCCCTGACAAGAAGATTCGATCACCTCACTGACACACACAGCAAATACTGCTGGAAAACTGGGGGGAATCACACTTGTCTCGTTCAACGCCTCTAAGGGCTGCACAAACCTGAACCGATCCAAGCCACCTGGCAACAAGGCACAACTGGCAACCAGACAGGATGATACTTAGCATGCAGAACGCACATTTCCAGAATGCTTTAGAAATCTTAACAACTGAGCTACTGTCACAAGAGCAAGTTTAGCATTTAGGCAGCAAGTTTTTTCCTATTCTACAGACGGGGAAATGAGAACAGAGAAATTTCCTGAAGAACAAGTTAGTCAGAACGAGGCCCAGCAATGTTCCTTACTTTCACAATCTGTCTCTCATTCTAGAACAAAACCAAAACCAAAAAAAAAAGGAAAGAAAAAAATCAGCCAAACAAATGTTAAGCCTCTTTTTATCCCTCAAAAGAGGAAGACAATGCAGGTTTAAACACAGGACCAAGAGCTCACAATCAAAATAATCCATTGCTTTGGCTCAGAGGCTTCATTAAAACAGGCAAGGGAAAAAAAGAACTTTCAGCTTGTAACTCTAAAAAGAAATATTTATTAACAAATTAGCGTGCTGCATAGAAGTGGGGGCCAGAGCACAAATCAGTCTGCATCAGATTCCAGATAGTACATGAGGAAGCAAGAGAGAAAGGAACATAAATTCCATCTGGCCACCAACTCTAACAACCAGGACCGCAGCCAGCCAGAGAAAAGAGACATATGCATGGCAGCAGAATGAGAAGGGGAGAAAAATAAGATGTGCTTGTCTAGTTTGAGACAAGGTTTACAAGGAAAAATACTTTTCTCAATAAATAAAATGACAAAATCCTTAAAATGATAAGCAGAAAGCACAAACTATTTTCAGCCTTTGTGTTAAGAAAACGGTAACAGTGAGCTCAAGGCATCAGTTCAGTCCTGGCTGATTGTCCCTTGGAAACACAAACCTGGGCACTCCCCACAAACTGCACAGGAAGTGCAGCACCCCAGGGAAGGTGGGTAAGCTGTTGTAAAGCTGTTTTAACAGGCAGTTTTCCCCCCTCTCATGACTGAAGCTCTGGATCTACAGAAGGCAGATCTGGAAGGATTCTTGCTGCAAAACCCTGGAAGCCCAGCTGTAGCACACAGCACACACTTGCACTCACCATATATCCCCAGTCTCCATTATCCATCTGTTCAAGTGCTTGAACTGTGGTATTCCAAGTTTAACAGAAGGCTGCTGAAAGGATACACAATTCCCCTCCTCTTATCTCCCTGCAGGAAAAAGCACACACAAACACAGAAAAAAACAGGGCAGACCATCAGTACCTACAAGAACACCAAGGGGAATGCTTTCCAATCAAAGGCAGGCTCTCTGCCAGGAAAGCATTCAGCTACGAAGTCACATTAGCAGTAGAATCTGCAAACCTGCTTTTCCCTCCTTCTCCCACCACATTGCCCCCAGGACTGTCTCTGGAGCACACATAACCACTCCACTGGTTGCCTGAACATCCCAGTTTTCTTGAGTAACAAGCAATGTGCCTCTGAGGGTAATACATGTTCATAAGCCACCTTTCACCTGGAAACTGCAAGTACTTTGAAAGACAGATGTCGTTTTCCCAGTTTAAAAAGTTTATTTAACCACCTCTGAGGTCACACATGTGATCCATTAATATTAGTCAACATTCCCATGCTCCAGTTTCAAACTGCTCAGAAGAATAAATCAAGCATGAAAGTCAATGACCACTAAGAAGAAAAAAAACTCTCACTGCAGAATGAATAATTCAGTAGTGGAGAACTGCAACTGATAGCAACAACATTAATCTATAAACAAAGAGTATGAATGGACTTCCCAGACACCTACTCTCAAAAGCAATCTCTGCAGGGACAAGCCAGAGGACATCTAACATGTTGTCAACACACTCCAACAAAAGCAATTTGAGAAGAGATTCATGCTGTGACTTCCCAGAAGATGCTGAACTGTTGATTTGCATAACAAGGGGACAGTCCGGGAGACGACAAGGCAAATCCACAGCCGGGTTGTGCAACTCGGGGAAGGGGGAAGTGAATGACCTCAGACACCAGTGTTGATTTGCCAAAGGTGGCCTGTCAACCATGGCAAGTGATGGAAGCACAGGGAAACCAGTCGTCAGTAAGACTTTATCCCTACCCAGAGCCTGCCTCTCTGCTGGAATTGCTGAAAATTTAGGTCAGCCTGTTTTAAGTAGGGTAGAGCTTCTCAGCTTTGTTTATTTTTACATCTTAAAAAGACCACACAGTTCCCAAGACTTCTGGTCCCATCGTCTTTACTAACGAACTTCAACTTACAGCCACCCAGCTAAAGCAGCACAAAGATTGAGCCAAGCCAGAGCCCCACATTCCAAAACGACTGCATGTTCACAGTTAACTCCCAACCAAAAAAGATAACTTGCCCTTCTCATTCCTAGGAAATTAGGTTGGTTTCATTCACCGCAGAACAAGGCAGCACATCCCACCTCTCTGTGCCCTGCTGCCCTGCCCAAATCCACAGCCTGGGCAAAACAGTGTCCAGCAGCTCAGGTCTTTAGGATCCAGCAGCACAAGCAAGCTCCAGCTGCATCTCAGGTGGATTAAAGAGTAAAAAAAACCAAAATCAACGTATGAAAATAGTGAGGTCAGACAACAAAAGACTAAGGAATACTAAGATACAGAACAAGTCATACCAGGATCCTATTTTTTCCAAATTAGAGACCGAGCATGCCTCCAGAGAGTACATTAAAGCACATCCCCTGACAGGAGATAAACCTGGAACACCAGCTCTTTTGCCAACCTCTGTAATTATTTTTTTTAGCTGCTCACAAATCAAGAAGTGAATTCTCTCAGGGTTTTGTTGTTTGGTTTGGGTTTTTTTGGTTTTGTTTTGGGGGGAGGGGTGGGTGGGCGTGGCTTGCTTGGTTTGGTTTTGTGTTTTGGTCTTTTGGGGCTTTTTGGGAATTGTCACTCAAGTACAGTTTGTAAACTTTTAGCAATAGACCAGACCTTTTAAATTCCAGGTGATGGAGGTGTTGAAGGTGTTATTCTGGTCAAGTACAAGACGAGGATAACATGCAGATGCATTAAAACCATATGAGAATGGTACAGGTTTCTGATACTCACTTAAAAGTGAAATGATGCAGCCAGCCAGAAACCTCACCAGTAATCATGACAGAAGAGATCTGCAGTCTTAAAAAAATTAACTCGAATTACACATCCAGAATATTTCAAAGACAGAGATGTCCATCAGTGTTATTTTAACTGGTGAACATGATATTATTTTGGTCAGCATGTAAGTCCAGTACAGATGAATCAAGACTTCATCAGGGAAAGAAAGAGATGGCACTGCAAGCCTGTGCAAAGGCATGATTTAATCTTTGATCACAGCACTCCTGTGTAACACCGGAGTGAATAATTTACAAGAGCAATTATCTGAAACAAACCTAGCCCTCAACACAGAAGAGGCATGGAGAAATCTCTGTGACCTTTGTGTAAGGATCCAGACCCACAAGGCACACACAGACCTCCCTGGCAAACCAGTGCTGGAGAGAGATGTGCCACATGAAAGGATGAGACCAGGAGGCCATGCTAAAATGCCCAAGTGTGATCCCAACTATTCACTACTTCCCTCATCAGCCTGGGAGCTCTGAATTTCTAGACAACTTCACAGGTGAACGTAGCTTAGTTTGGGTGCAACCTGAGCTAAGGACACACCAACCACATCACAGCAAGGCTGAGGATGCCCTTCATGACACGTGCCCTTTCAATGATGCCTGAAATCCTCCTGAATGGAATACAGGGGTCATCAGTGGGGGTGGGCAGACACTCCATCCATCCCCCAGCACAGGCAGCCTCAAGCCAGCTCTGTCCTTGTGTCACACACCAATGGACTGCACGCAGGGACAGGCTTGCCAACACAGCTACTTCTGTCCAGACAGCAAATTACAGACGACACACAGTCATATCCCAAGGCAGCCTATGTTTGATAACCACAAAAAATATTTAAAGTGAAATTCAGGCAGACAAATTGCTGACACAGTTAAGCCAAACGGGATGTCCATCTCTGGTGGGAGCAGAAGTGCACGGAGGGTGTCAAACCACAGTCCTGCTGTCGTGACACTGCTCTGCGTGCAGGGAGAAGACACAGCAGTGACACAGTCACTGGGGCTCCTGCCACAGCCCAGCACAGCCAGAACTGGAATGGGAAGCCAGAAAAGCATTCAAGTCATCACTTTATACTCAACACACCAAACTGGATACCTGCATTTATAAAACGCTCACTCTTATTTCATATGTTATGACTCAGAGGATTACAAGGCTGTTTATCAGCAACACTGCTGCAACAGGTAGTGCCACTAACTCCAGCAGGGCTTCTCCCAGAACAGAGCTGCAAACCAGTTTGCAAGCTGAAATTCAAAGACAGCATTTAAGAGTCAGATGAACGTCTGCATCTGTGAAAACACACACACAGACACACACACACATGCTCAGGCCAGGGGATGCCAGCAGCACTGTCAGGCATTGGCACTGCTGGGACTACAGGCTACCACCACTCTTGGAGAGACCTGTGTAACATGGAATTACTCAAAGGAGGAGCAGAAATCCACCCAGCCGTTGTAAGTCAAGAGGCACAGACCACCTGATTTGCTCTGAATGTTCTTCATCTAGTTTTTCAAACAAAAGAATTAAGGGATTTACTTGTGGCAATAGTCTTTCATGAGCAGTTCGGTATCAATATTACAGCACAGGCTGTTTAACCTCAAGAGTTACCTTTGATTCCTACGTCAATAGAGAGATGGAAGGAATTCTAGCAGAAGCAACTTAAAAATGAAAAAGAGTAAGGTAAGACTCTGACATATACTTGGCATTTCAGCTACTCACCCTCTTTGTGAGCTCCCTGCCTCTCACACTTAGATCTCAGAAGATGAGAAGAAACTCCATCCTCCAGCACAGTTATGCTGTACAGGGACAACCTCTCTCTTTCCCAGCCAGTCAGAACATTTGAAAGGCAAGTTCTTATTCTAAGTTATTGGTGACTCACCTGAACTGACAAACACTGAGCAGCAGCAGTGCTGACTGTTCTTCACCAAACTACAGCGAGCTGACGGTCTGCAGCACAGCCCCTGAGTTCCAGCTCTGTGCCACCCTAACCAGGGGAGTGAGGAGGAGGAGGAGGAGCGTTCTCCAGACAACCAGCTACCAAATCTTCTGGCAATTCGGCAGATCAGCTTCACTAAAGAAAGCACCTACCACCTTCTACACATGTCAAGTTTATCATGACTAATGCAGTTTATTAAAAGTTAACTTGGTTCTTGCTTTTCTTGAGTTGTTTTTTACTAATACTCACTCTTTACCTCAGGCAGGATGGAAAAACACACCAGCTACTCAACATTTTCACTCCTTTATGTTTAATTGCTTCACTATAAATTCCAAGCTTCTGAAGTTTCCATCCCTCCCCCAAAGAGCTCTATGACATCCTGTTTTAAGTCCCAATTCCAAACCTTTATTTCAATTGCTTCTAGCTGGAAGAGCCCACATCCCAGTACGACTTTGGCCCTCCTATAAGAGACCCAAAGGAGGACTATAATATCCAGCCTGATCCTGCTGAAGCAACCCAGGGCACTCAGGCTTCCATGACCTGTAATAATAATTGGGGTTTTTCCATGCACTTCGCTTCTGTGATACTAACCAGTCTTTTTCCAATGAGGAAACATATCTCTCTGAACAGTTTTGGCGGCGGGCAGGTGTCAAGTCTCCCTGCACACACTGATGGGGCTCAGCACACACACAGACCAAAGAGTGACAGCAACATGGGACAGAAAACCCCTCTCAAAGCCCACACTGGGGTCCAGGGCTTCAGCAGGAGTCGGGAAGTGCCCGTTTTCATCCCAGGGGAGTCAACGAGATCGTGGTAAAAGAACTCTCCCCCGGATCACAGTGATTCAGCAAAGATGCTGAGAATGAACCCGTTCTGCCTCTCTCCCCGCAAGTGACCCAAGAGTCCACGGCCTCACCCCCATCCCAACAGAGAGTCCCAGCTCTGCCTCCTCTCCCCGTGGGGCAGCAGGACCCGCTCCCCTCCCTGCCCGAAGCAAAGCCCACCGGTCCCAGACCCTCCCTGCCAGAAATCACCGCCGGGCACCCCGGCTCCCTCCCGGGCATCCCCACCGCGCCCTCCCCGGAACAGGACCCCCGCAACAGCTGTCCCATCCCCGCCCGAACTCGGGGCCTCCGCTCCGTGTGCCCGGCCCGGAACGGTCCCGGGACCCGGCCCGGCACCTGCCCCGCTCCCCGCCCGTCCCGCCGTGACGCGCTCCCCTCCGCGGCTGCGGCCCCCGCCCCGCACCGCCCCCCCGAGCCGGGGCAGCCCCGGGGGCTCGGCCCCGCGCCCCCCGCCCGGCCCGGTACTCACGGGCGCAGCTCTCGGCGCTGAGGCGGAGCCCGGCGGCAGCAGCAGCGGGGACTCAGCCCGATCCCGGAGCGGAGCCGCCGGTGCGGGGGGGAGGACGGCGCGGGGGAGTGTCTTGGCGAGCCCCGCCCCGGCGGTCGGTGACGGGGAGGGGCGGACGGGCGCGGCCGGGACGCGCGTTCCCGCCGCCCTCGGGGCCGCCCGGCGCTTCTGGCCCGTCCCCGTGGGCGCGTCCCCGCGGGGCTGCGCGGGCCCGGCCGGGGCCGCGGGCGGGGCGCTCGGGCGCGCGCCACGCGCGGCCCCGCGGGGGTCCCCGCGCGGCCCCGAGGCCGGAAGTGGCGCGATAAGGCCGCGCGCATCTCGCCACCGCTCGCGAGAGCCGGGGAGGCGGGGACAGGCGGCCGCAGGGCGAGAGGACACGGGCAAGATGGCGTCGGCTGCGGCGGCTCTGCGGCACCTGGCGCTGGGCGCCCGCCTCGCCCCGCATGGCCGCAACGCCGGGGCCCCGCTCCAGCGGCTCCAGCAGCGCAGGGGCCTGCGCCTCTCCGCGCCCGCCGCCATACAGGTAGCGGGGAGGGCTGTCCCCGGAGAGGGGCTCGCACTCCTCAGGGAAGGGTCCGGCCCCGGGGCGGGCGGGCGGTGAGGTGACTTCGTCCCCGGTCTGAGGTGACTCCCGACGTGTGGGGAGCGTGCCCCCGCCCAGCCCGCCTGCCGCTGTCTCGCAGGTGACGGTGCGGGACGCGCTGAACCAGGCGCTGGATGAAGAGCTGGAGCGGGACGAGCGCGTCTTCCTCCTGGGCGAGGAGGTGGCACAGTACGATGGTGCCTACAAGGTATGTGGAAGACGTTAGTGGCCCGGGAAAGGGCTTCAGGCGGGCCCTGACTCCTTTCTCCTGCCCTTGCAGATATCCAGGGGTCTCTGGAAGAAGTATGGGGACAAAAGGGTGATCGACACCCCGATATCTGAGGTAAGGCTGCCCTGTCTCCTGCCCTGGTGATCCCTCCATCAGCTGCTCCCTGGTCCTTATCCCTTGGTTTCCTTCTCTTTCAGATGGGCTTTGCAGGAATCGCTGTTGGTGCTGCTATGGTTTGTACATTTGCATTCCTCTACTTCTGGTTTTAAAAACTAAACTGTTTTTGTGTAAAAAACCATATTTCATATTTTTACGTAAAAAATGTATTTCAATGCATTCAACAGGCAGGGTTGAGACCAGTGTGTGAATTCATGACGTTCAACTTCTCCATGCAAGCAATCGATCAGGTTATCAACTCTGCTGCCAAGACCTGTTACATGTCTGCAGGGTCCATCGCTGTTCCCATCGTGTTCCGAGGCCCCAACGGAGCCTCAGCAGGCGTGGCTGCCCAGCACTCGCAGTGCTTCGCCGCCTGGTACGGCCACTGCCCCGGCCTCAAAGTCGTCAGTCCCTGGAGCTCAGAGGATGCCAAGGGGCTGCTCAAAGCAGCAATCCGCGATGATAATCCAGGTGAGCACAAGCAGGTCGTAGCAGTACCTGGCACTCGATCCTAAGGAATGTCTGTTTGTCCCACAAAAGCAAAGACTGGTTAAACCCTACAGTGCTCAGGGTTGGTTTACTGCAGTTTTAGGGTACGTAAAAAGATGTGGAGGGATTCATGCTTTTCCTAACAGTCCCCTCCTATGCTAACAGTAGACTGATTTTGTGCTGCTGCTGGGTGCACTTTTAGTGCTAGTTTGGTATCAACCAGGAAACCTGGAATCATTTCTAAATCTATCATAAAGAGATTTATAAGGGTGAAGATCAGTTAGGAGGAGTCCCTGCGTATATGATGCCTATGTAATTCAATTTTACAGATCATGAAAGTCAAATGAAAAATTCAGCATGTCATTATTGAAAAGCAGGGCAGCCTTTGTCTTTATTTTCCCGAACATTAATCAAAAATAAGAGTCCTTTCTAAAACTAGTGACTGTACTATCATGTACCAAAAGTAAAATACCTCATCACATTTCAGAGTAGTTGTAGAAGTTTTTTAAATAATTCATTATTGAAGTAAAGATTTAGATTTACTTTTTTTAAAATTGCCCCTGCAAACATAGTCCTCACTCCCTTGTTGCCTGGATGGGTGTACTGTCTTGAGCTGCAGGACCATTAACAGTCAGTGCAGGCCTGTGCCTGCAGATGTACACGCTAATCCAAGTATGTTTCCTTCTAGTTGTGATGCTGGAAAGTGAATTACTGTATGGTGTTCCCTTTGAAATGTCTGAACAGGCACAGTCAAAGGAATTTGTTGTTCCCATTGGAAAAGCTAAAATAGAAAAGCAAGGTAAGCTGAGAGTACATTTGTTTCCTTATTAACTGACATGCTTGGAGACTTTTGTTAACCTCTCAGATATTCAGGGTACTGCTATCACAGGACACAGAAAAGTATTTCAAATGTTAAGTGTTCAAATGTTCTTGTATCCAGTAGTGTGGTTTCATGTTGTGTTGCCTTTACAAGGAAATATCACCTGATTGTCCATATATCAGCTTAAACTGTACCCTTCTAAAAGATTCCATAAAGGATTCCATAATGGATTTGTTCTGTAGTATAGAGATTGGGTAGGTGATGGCTGAAACAGTTTTTTCCTCACCTAAGTATGTAATTTTGGTCAAAAATGCAAAAAGAGATCATTGTAGTGTTTCAGCCCACTTGTTCATAATTTACCTCTGAATTATCTGAATGTTTGAATAGGACAATCTGAAAACTGTATTAAATACCTTTTCAGTTCCCTGAATTCAAGGGTAAAATTTGTGTCTTAGCATGGTCCTTCCTCTCTTCATTGTATGTCTGGGCTCAGGATCTGAAATAAACCTACAAACCTTAAATTTGCAAGTGAATTCTAGTGCTGCCTTGAAAGGAGCCTTAGGTCTGGAAAAAAAGCTTTAAATCTCAAGAGGTTTTTTCTAACACTTGTTTCTATTCTAGGAACTCATGTTACATTAGTTGCACACTCAAGACCTGTTGGCCACTGTTTGGAAGCAGCTGCTGTACTTTCTAAAGAAGGTGTAGAGTGTGAGGTGAGTGGACTTTGGGTTACTTTTCTCTTTTCTTGAATTGGGGGAAAAACGTAACATCTTCAAGTTCTGCAGAACATCAGTGTATTAATTACAAGGGTCTCAATACTTGCCTTTACAGCCTGTGCCTTTCACGTTTCTGAGTTAGAAATTTTATTAAGTCTTGTCCTTGGAGTCAGAACAGCTGAAAGTGCTGCAGGGCCCTGTAGCCAGAGTGGTGACGGACAGGCTCAGATCACACCAAGGCTCACTCTCCCCTTTCCCCCAGGTCATAAACCTGCGAACCATCCGACCCATGGACATCGAAACGGTGGAAGCCAGCGTGGTCAAGACAAACCACCTGGTAACTGTAGAAGGAGGTTGGCCCCAGTTTGGAGTAGGAGCTGAAATCTGTGCCAGGATCATGGAAGGTAACGAGTTTCACAGTACACTGATCTCATTCCCTACTCTAAATCCTGATGATTCTTGATGAAGCCAGGCAAAGGCAGAGTTAAATGTTACATCAGATGAGCTGGAGCTGTCTTGCTCTAGAGATTTTCACAGGGTGAATGACCAAACCCCAGAGTGCATGAACACAAACAAGCCAGAACACTACTCTCTGGAATATTAGAGCTACAGGAACAAAAATGTTTAAATAGAGTAAGATTCAGAAATTGAATCAAGACAAAACCCTAGTACTTGGCAACCTGACACTGTCTTCTGTTTCAGGACCTGCCTTTAACTACTTGGATGCTCCAGCTGTGCGTGTCACCGGTGCCGATGTCCCCATGCCTTACGCAAAAATCTTAGAGGATAACAGCATACCTCAAGTGAAGGATATAGTATTTGCAGTGAAAAAAGCTTTGAATATATAAGTTGTAAATACATGTTTTAAAATCCTGCTTTACGAGGCATTGTTGGTGTTGGGCACGTTGTATGCATAATTTCTGTTGTATAAGCTCCATGGTCTTTTGTACAGTGGGGAAAGTATAGTGACCTCCCAAAATATTTATATGGGGTTACCCCCCAAGCCACACTTCCTATATGCAGCAATGTGATAATGCTTGTTTGTTCAGCAGTACAGCTGGGTTAGTGCTACTGCTTGTGGAGAAACCCTGCTCCAAATTCAAAGTGAGGAAAAAATCCTCCATTTTTGGTTGGCTTCTAAGTACCAGAGGAGCTGTCCTGGACCTGCCGTAGCAGTGACTGAATGCAGAGCTGCAAAGAGCAAGAGCAGGCCCTGAATGCTGTACAGCTGCAAGAGCTTGTTGTTGCAAGGGTCATTAAAGAGGAATGATCAGGCTGATCATGTGAGGCCCAGCCTATGAGTGCAGCAGTTCAGTGCAGCTCTGAGCAGAGGCTGTGGCACCCCCTGGGCTGGGTTAAGAGATGGTGGCTGTGTCTGGTTTGAAGAACACTCTGCACATGCAGAAGGGTTTCTGTACAAGAGCTGAAATAAAGATCTCAACCTTTCCAGTATATGATGGGAAACAATATCTAATTTTTCTTTACTAGCTACCACATAACAATGATTAAAAAAAAAGAAGTGCCCATATGCTTTGCTTTTACTGTTCAAGTTTTTTGTGGTTTCATTTTTTTGAACTCCCCATCTGGGCTGACAACAGCACACTCTTACTATAGTTCTTGCAGTGCAAAAGGAGTTGGTTTCTTCAGCTGCACTGAGCCTAAGCAGCAGGTGTGTGGATTGTGTGTGAAGAGCTGGGACACATACAGAGCAGCCTTTTGGAGATCACTGCATCCCACGGAGCACTGCCAGGCTTCCCTCAGCAGCTTCTGGGACAGAGGGAAAGCTGCCTTGGGGAGCCTGTGCAGCAGGGCCTGCTCTGCACCTCGGGTAAATGTGGGGAGAGGAGGTACCTCTGTAAGCAGACAGAAGAGCTTGGGTCCTGTTTCTGCAGAGCCAGGAATACTTCCCAGGATATTTCCTGTAGCAGAGGTGCTGTTCAGTTCTTGGGAAGTCTGGCTTGGAGGTTGAATCCCACCTGAACATACCCACCACATGCTGCTGAAGGAATTCCATTAACATTTTAATAAAAATGACTGAATATCACAGGTTACATGAAACTTTGTACAGACATTCTCTGCATAGTAACAAACACTGATGTACTTGAATTTTAAAAAATGGATTATCTGTAATCCTTTAAAGTGCAATTTGTTTAAGGTTTTAAATCAAAAGGGATCTTTCAATAAAGTTTAAATGGTAGAATTAACTTGAAGTAACTTTTCATTTAATTAAATCAACAATAACATCCCAGTGCCCTATAACCTCCCACTTCAACTGCTTCCTCATTTAAAAACATTTTCCCCTAGAGTTGCAGGTAGGA
Organism: Cyanoderma ruficeps; assembly: GCA_008694505.1. Taxonomy (NCBI): domain Eukaryota; kingdom Metazoa; phylum Chordata; class Aves; order Passeriformes; family Timaliidae; genus Cyanoderma; species Cyanoderma ruficeps. The sequence goes on along the minus strand of VZDJ01000056.1, from coordinate 4,124,708 downwards.
TGTGCACTTAAACAAGCTTAATGAGACAGCATTTTAACTCCACCAGCAAACTTGGTGGGAATAAGATTTAATTCTCCAGTTCCCTCACCTGTGCAGTTCCCTCACCTGTGCAGTATGCTTTAAGGGTTGGATTATGTAAAACAAACTTCTTGACTCCATGCAGCAAGAATTAAGATGAGTTACAAGTGCATGAAAAGAGTTGAAAAACTGAGCAGACTAAAACTACATTCTTGTAATTTGAAAAAAGGGGTGGAATGGAGCTAGGAAAAATGCATTCATTCACCATCATCATGGGTCATTCCTATTTTCAGATTTTTTTTATTCAGCTATATAGAAGTTGCTGTAGCCCTGAAACTGTAGCTAGAGAACACAGTTCTTGCAGCCAAGTAAAGACGGAGTACTTATCCCAGCACGGCAAAGCAACTCCAGCAAGGCAGTGCTGCTCCTCAGGAAAGCCGAAACCGGGGAGAAGGGAGCTGCGGCTGCTCTGTGCTGGTGGGTCAGTTGCTGGTCAGGACGGTCAGCACAGGAGTGGGAGAGGGAATTGAATCCTGGAGTGACCAGTGGCCTCAGCTGATCCTGGGAGCGCTGTAGTCGCACGTCTGTGTTTTCTTCAGAGTTCCTTTCTGAAAGTTCTGAATGGAGCTGAGCAAGGCTCCTCGGCTGGCGCTGACGTCGGGCCGCGCCGTCGGCACCTCCGTGCTCGGGGGAGGAGCTGCTGGTGGCAGGGGCGGTGGGGGCGGTGCTGGGGGTATGGACGATGCTCCTGAGAAGTTGGGGAGAGAAGATGGAATTTGATTATGCCAGATGTGTCCTGCCACAGAGGCCTGTGGCTGCTTGGCTGGACTTGGTCAGTCCTGCACTAGTCACGTCATCCCTTGAATGCCAGTGGAGTGTGAAGAACAGAACAGATGGAAAATGCCAAAGTGATCAAATCCCTCTATCTGCAGGTGAGTCATGTCATCTGAGATACCTCTGAAATGAAGCCTGAAGGGCCTCAGGACTCAGATGCAAAACGTGACTCATATGTGATCTTGCACCAAGGAAAATAGGGATCACTTAACGGGACTTCCCAGATTCAGCTTTCCTATTTGTCCCTAGTGAGGCAATTTGCTCTTCGGGACATGAACAGTAACAAAGACTGGAAGCAAGTTTTACTACCTGTTCTTACTTATGTAACTCTATATTCCTATGAATGAAGGAGCACATCACTGTAGTATCTGTGATGACCATTTTGCTTGGTCAGATTATACTTCATTTTTAAAGTACTAACTGCAGATAGAGTTTTCTGGAAGTGTTTTACACTTCAGAGGTCTGTTTGACTTTCTCCAAATATGTTGTAACAAATGGTCGTTTTGACAGACTGAATGAATCACAACACTGTCACACACACCTCTAGCCTGCCTCTCCTGTTCCCACCAGCCACCTTTGTACTCTGTCCCTTGCTGTCTACATCAGCCACATCCACTTTGCGCTTCTCATCCAACCTCAGCCTCCACGTCCTGACTCCCTGGGAAGCCAGAGCCCACAGTGGAACATGGCAGTGAGGGCCTGCATGGAGCTGTTTTCTGCCAGTTCAGATCCAGGCAAGTGGCCTCATCTGCCCCAGTCACTCTCCCAAGCACTCTGATCTTGTGCAGCTCTGCTGCTGCACATTGCACCCTCATTGCTACACAAGTCCAATAATAATGGGCCTATCTTATCTCATATTTTGGAAGGAGTAGAAGCATAATGATTAATATCCTGGAACTGCTCAGCAGTGAATTTCAACTCTATCATCTAGATCATGAGTTATGCCATAGGAAGACTGAAGAGACAAATGGCAACTATTAACACTTGCTTCCAGTAGCTCTGACCTACAAAGAGGAATATACTGTTAAGCGGCAAGAACTGTGATACTAGGGAAGGTAAAAAAAAGCATTCAGGCAACCAAGAGACTGTTGTTCCTGAAGTAGAACTGCTTGCTAGAAGTGAACAAATATCAAGCAATTATGTAACATTATGCCACTCAGACTCAAAAGGGATTTGATGAAGGATAAAGCTCAACTACAGAAAAACGCAGACAAAAGTTCTCTATGCTCCATTTGTCTCTCAATTCCTCATCAACAATTGATTTTTGACTAAAAACAGTAAAAACAGAACTGCTGGTATTAAAACAAGCAGTTATACTAGATGAAAGACATAATTCAAAACTCCCTCATTTTCTATCTGTACCAGTCTCTGAAAAAAGACTTCTCCCATACGAGAGAAAGCTCAAAATACAGAGTTCACATAAAGCATCCAATTTTGCCAGGGTACATTAATATGTGCTGTGATTGTAGTACTTCCAGCTCTTCAGGAGAAATTCTCATTGGCATGAAAGCCTTCTGTGTAAACAAAGCATTGAAGTACATATTGAGCACATCTTCACTCTCTTCCCTTTCAGAGGAAACACTCAAGTCCTAATAGAATACCAGAGATCAACTGAAACAATTTAACCTGCCTGTAGCATGTGGATCAACTGTTTTCTGAAGTGACCAAAATTTTACACAATGGCACCACAAACTGAAATAAATTGCATGCTGAGGCCTTCTAACTTATCCAAATCTGCTTTTCACACTTGCCAAAGATGTACATCAATCTATAAGAAATACTGAAAAAGCATTCCCAACATCAGAGTCCCGTTTCTCTTGGGGATGGACTACCAGGAAAGAAAAACTTGGCACTTGGCCAAAGGAAGAACAGCCCAAGTACCATTCAGTGGTTGAAGTGGTCAGAGCAGGACCCTGCAGGACTGGTGCCCCAACCTACCCCCAGACAGATCACAAACTGCTGTAAAAGCACCAAGAGCAGCTAATCACAAAAGAAATGGCTTCAAAGAGATGCAAGAACTGCAGAGAACAAAGACAAGATTTTTATCTGGAATTGCAAGGTGAGGCTGAAAGAGACTATGCAAGTAGTTGTACAAGATGCAATGGGGAATGACCAAGAAGCAGTGGCCAGGGAATACAAATACAATGGTAACACGTGGTGAAAGAAGGTACACATCTGACACACAGAGGGCAAAAAAGACACAAAATGCTTGGATCACTAAGTATTAGTAGGCCAAGATTCCATGTGTTATCTTCAAATTTTGGTCTGGTTATTTTACAAAAGTAGAAAAGACAGGGAAGTAGGGGCAGAGATCATCTTTCTTCCTGGAAAATTGTTAAATTTCTCAGGACTCATTATTGAAATTGAGCTGCTGACAGCATCATGTAGTTAAACACTTGGGAAACTGGTAACAAAGAATTATACTCTTACACTTGAGCTCCACCTTAAGACATAAATACACACAGGGTTCAGAATGGTATCTGACTGGCTATGAGCATTACATATTGAACCTGTTAATTACGAGCATGATTCAAAAATCTTCTAATCCATTCACTTCAGTTAGGCAACCAACACCAAGCTGTCCTTCCCTTCTTGACACGAGTGGTCCAAAAGAAATCTCCGTTCACACACATACATTCATATACATTTACATCTAGAGATGAAATTATTCTGACCGACAGTGAAATATTTTCCTGTATTTACTAAAAAAGCCATTTGGGACAAGTGCTTAGCTATCATTAGGCCCTTCCAATACATATAGTGAAGGACATTGTCTCCAAACACACATTTTATCCATTCATGCAGTTGTAAGAATAAAACACTCAAACAAGAACTTACCAAGGGTTTTTACAGGGACATTTTTGTTAAAAGAGTGTGTTAAAAGGAATAGGAAGTAAATCAGATGCTGTAAACTTGATGCCTGAATTGAAACAAAAACTTAATTATGAATTTAAAGTGACAGCAATTGTGCAAACAGCATTAAAAACTTGGCTGAGAATGGGATGTGAACAAAGAAAATAATTTTAGTGACAGTTTTTAAAGATGCTGTATTTCATTAAAATAATCTGTAAGAACATTCAGATTTTTTTTCTTCTATTCCCTCCCAATACTAAGCAACTTCAAGATTTGCATCCAACTTCCCCATTCAGAAACAGAGCATCTTTAAAGAGATAAATCAGCATTAGCTTACTTTTCCGAAAATTCACGTTCAAAATGATGCATGCTCTATTGAAGACAGCAGAGAAAGAGAGAGGACACAAGTTAATCATCCAGTTCTCGTGTCAAAGTAAGAAAAACAGACACTGTTAGCTGAAAAGTTAGTGCAGAAGTCAATACATTCTTATTCACTGACAAATATGAGGACAGCAGATTGACTATTTCATATTACATTTGTAATGTTTCATTCAATTCTGAAAAATGAACCACAATTTTCCATGCTCTAAGCATTATTATACTTGATCAACAAATACAACACACATGCTTTCAGTTGCACATGGCATAATTCAAGCTTTACAGGATTAAAGTGCACTTAGAGAGATTTAGCAAGAAATCTGCAGGAAGATTAGCCACGGAAGACGAAATCCATTCAGTTCAAGAAACACTACCTGCTGTATTAACACCTGTATTCACACTTATGGGTCAGAGACACTTAGGAAAAGCACTTCCTAAAGCATTCCAACTGTTTTACAGGAAGGTGAGGGGCAGGAAAGATGCACCATATGGGTGCCAATGAAACGTATGTCATAATGAAGGATTCAGAACAACTGGCACACAAAAACATGGTTAAGTACAATTCTTCCCCTACTCCTGCAGGGAAGTCCAGAGAAGCAAAAGTGACATCCTCCAAATTTTTCTCTGTTGAAAGAGATCTTGCTGTATCTTACAGGCTTATTTGATTTAGAAAATATTCAGTGAAATTTTAAATAACCCATACCAGATTGTTCTGCATGCCTTCTGATCCTAGCCACTGCTCACAGCCACAAAGAAATGAAAAGATTTTCACAGCAGAACAAAGAATTGTGGAGGGAAAAAAGAACCAAACCGGAAGAATGTCAGAAACACAGGATGCTACATTAGAGTCACTTGCATGATATAACAATGTATTTCAAATATTACATAGCCAAGCACCTGCAACACCACCAGCCCAAAACGTTCTCACCAATGAGAACAGCCCATGAGAGCCAACACCTCCAGAAGGCACCTTTCCCCTCAGAGCAGGCCATGCTCTCAGTCCCACAGCTGCAGCTGCCATGAGACAGTGGAAGCCAACCATTGTTTTATTCCTTAGTCTGTTTTCCATCCACTCTCCCAAGCACTCTGCTGCAAGCCAAGCCTCACAAGGCCTTCGTTCAGTGACAAAGCCTCTCCTGAGAAACCTCCTGAATGACGTTTCCTTCCCCAGGGCACGTCAGCCTGGAGCCGCTTCCCCTTTGGTCAGTATCCCTTCACACACCCACACTCTCTGTATGACTAGTTACAGGCCAGGATAGAGGAAAAGCTTCTCTTGAGAGCACTTTTCCTCCTCAGCCTTAGCTTTGCTGTGGTATTGTATCAGCAGGATGCTTTGAGATGCCCCAGTTCTAACAATCACACCAAACCAGACAGACAGACTGAAAGCCTCAATGCCTTTTTGAGAATCGTCTCACCACACTGACACCAATGAGAAATTTTGGTATAGAGGTAAATATCCTTAGTAAGCACAAGGAAATCAGATGAGAGAAATGCAAGCTACAGATGCATCATTTGTCACAAATAAAGTCCTACCATGGGACCAGTGTGTCTTTCCTCAAGACACCAGCTTAGAACAGCTAAAACTACAACACTGCTGGTGGAAATAAAATCTGACTATTCTCTCAGAATTAGCATGTGAAATTTCTTCTATGAATTCTACTCACAAAAGCATTCCTGAAAATGTGACACTTGGCTTTACACCTCATAAACAGCATCCAAGCCACCGGCTCACTAAGGCACTTCCCAGTGTGAGGACAGGTAGGGCCACAAGCACCATGCCAGACAGGGCTGATCCCCACAAGTCATCAGGAACACACTGGCACAAGATGACCAACAAACACACTGTGACAATATGGTTTGAACTGAAACAAGTTTTGAGCACAAACCTGAGCTATTTTGATCCACATCTGCACATAAACCTGCACCCCATGCTTCAAACTTGAAAAAACTTTCAACCATGTTCCAACAAGTCCAAGTCAGAACATAACAGTAGTTTCATTGAGAAAAAAAAAATGTTTTCTAAACATCTGTCCATTTTGGAGGCACATTTCAGCTACTTCCTTATTAAAGCCCATGAACTGGCAACAAATTCTCCAGATCACAGTCAGTGTATCCAGAGAACAGCACTGTTACTGTGCAGCACAGTAACAGTCATTATCTTGCTTAGGCTAACTGGGAGAAGTTAGTTCCTACAATACACACTTCTCATGCCCTCAACCTGAAGGAGAAATGACTAATTTGAATTTCAGCATGACAGATTTGAATACATAATACAGACTGCAGTGTCCTTTGAAAGACTATTCACAGCAAAGACAAATTTGATTGCATTGCTTTGGTTAATGAGTTGTGCTGTGCAGAAAGTTGCTGGAACTAGAAATGCTATGGCAAGAGTCATGATAAAAAATGGCAATGCCATGGGCTGCTTCTCCTCTAGAAATGTATTCTGTCAACATCTTTTGTTATTAATATTTGCCAGTGCTCCTCTTCCAGTCTTTCAGACTGAAGCACATTGACTACTGCTCAATATTCAGATTTGTAATTAAACTTTCAGAGCATTTCTATTGTCCACTCAAGTAGATTCTTCATCACTTCTCACCCCTGTCTTAAACATTAGCAAAACTCTCTGCACAGCCATCTAGCAAACTGAAAAACAGAACTGGTCAAAAATAACAGAGATATTATTTTTAACCCAAATCAATCTTGTTTCTAGACTTGTTTCTACCAACTCTACTGGGTTATCAATGGGCTGTAGCAGAACTGGGGAGATTTATGAAGCTCGAGCCACCGCATTTGTCACACCCAAAATTCCTGAAAATACATCACAGCAGTAGAGGAATAGAAAGAACAAAGAAACAAGGGATGAACAAGCAATATTTCAGAGTCAACAGACCATTAACACCATAACAAATGCATACTGCAACATGAGATCCAGAAAATGCCTGGAAAGTAGCAATGTTTGTAGGCCTGGATAATACAGACCTTGAAGCAAGCACGTACACCCTGGGTAAATCATATCATGTACATCTCAAGAAAGGTTATAGTTATAAAACATTCTCTATGACCCTCAAAAGTGCACATGCCCACACTCAGGCTGTCACAGGATAACTGTCATCTCGGTGCTCCATCCTTGAAAACCATCATCCCTTAATCATCCTTGGGAATAACACCACCACTGAAGGGCAGAGGGGAATAAAAAAAAACAACATAAAAAAGAGAAACACTGTAACGATTCTTGAACGTACCTGCTGTGGAGGGCGGAGTGGGAGATGATGGAGATGTTAAAGGGGAACTCGCCCCAGAGCCTGCTAAATAAAACAACAGTCAAGTAACTACAGCTGTGACATGGCAGCTCAACACAGACAAGACAGACTGCTGGAAGCAGGCCAACTTTATTGACTGAAAATCCAATCCTGCTTCCACATCTTGGGAAAGATTCCCATTCATAGCAACAGTGGCTTTACAGTACAGAGTATGAGAGAAGCCCCAAACACATAGGAAATGCACTCAATATTTCTCAGTGGGAAACATTTCTGTTGCTTAGGCTGTTGGATTTCAGCATACAAATCCTGTTGTCCTTATGAGCTGTGCCAATGCATGAGTGGCACCCCATCTCTCCTAAGAGATGATTTTCAGTCAGTTGCTGTACTCCACAACAAGCTGCTTTTGGACACATTTCAGCCAAGCAAATCAACTCTGGTAATCTGTTCCATAGTACCAACCATGCCTTTTAACTAAATTAAAACTTGTCAAAGGTTCTGTTGTTTAAAAATTTGGCCCTGAAGAAGCAATTTAACACATAATTTTCTCATTCATCTTAACACCTTACTATGTAATACAGATCACCAGAGACTCTCCCTGAAGACTCATTCTTTAATGGTCCAAGTAATGAATGTTGTTGTTATTCAACTCAAATATCAATCAGAATGAAGAAACTGATAATTTTTTTTTGAGGAATGGGGCACAGAAGAGAGGAGACATTACTTTAAATTAGGTAGCTGAACATCAGCAATATTTTAAAGCCCTCAATTTATTTATTATTAAATACCCCAAACAGTGGTACCAGACTTTGGTAGTAAAGGGTAAAGTGTTGGTAATCCTAAATCTTTTCAGACATGAAAAATGTCATTCAGACATGTCATTCAGAAAATGACAGTAACAACAACAGAACTGACACAGCTGTGTAGAAGCAAATTCCTCTCTCTGTAGTTACCTGAGTTATTTGAGTTGCTGTATTTGGCTGAGTGTTCTTCCCCACTTTCATTGGCAGAGCGTTTTGACTTCTTTAAAAGGAAGGAGAGGAAACAGAAGATGGGAATGAATAATCACTTTCTGTGATAAGGATTGAACTGACACACAGATTAGTAACAGCCATCCACTGTATCACACAATGCTTTTCAATGCTCAACACCCCTCTCCCCATACCCAGCTGACGTGGTTACAAGAGCAGCAGGGCTGTTCTGTGCTCCACTATCTCCAGCCAGGCACCAGGGAACTCCAGTGCCTCTGACCACAAGGGAAAGGAAGAAAACTGCCACACACACCCCTTCCCAGAAAAGAAGACCACTGCAGACAGGGCTGCAGGAGCAGAGTGAAAGAGGCTCTAACACTGCCCCAGGGAGCGGGACAGAGCAGAGCAGCTCATCTGGGAATGAGCTGTGAGCTAAGACTGGTTTCACACAGCAGCCTCAAACAGGTTGCACCAATATGCAAGTCAGCTACCATTGTAACTTAAACGTTTTAGTAAATCTATTCCTTAGCCAAAGAAGTGAAAACAACCAAGAAGTAGTGCAGAAAAACACAGTAAAGAGTAGAGTCATGTACTTATGGCTAAACCTGTGCATGGTAAACATTACAAAATGAAACACATCTTTTTCTGTGGGAGAAACCTATTTAATGATTGCTTACTTTTCGTGCCAAGATCTTCCTTTTCTTTTTTTCTTCTTCAGAGCCATGATGAGATTGAGCTCTTGTCAGCCTTCTGTGCTGGTGAATCTTCAAAATTGAGGAAAAAATAGAAAAAGACCATATTAAGATCTTAAATGTTTGAAAACAACATTTGGGGTACAAGAAAACACACTCTAGTCACTTTGCATGTTTGGATTTCCTTTCTTGTTTATAATTTTTCTTTTATTGTTTCTGGTAGAGGATAGAGACTTGTACTGAAGTTAAAATGATCCTCTTAACTTGGGAGCCACAATCTGTGAAACTGCACCTCTTAAAATAGTGAGATGCCATACAGTCAACACCTGTTATACAACTCCTCATATTGCATTTTTGGGAAAGCAAATCTGTTGGTGAAAGGCTTTATTACACAAAATCACTTCTGAGTAAAAACTCACTTTCTGCATGTAAAAGTGGTAAGAGGAAATGAAATGTCTGTGGGAAACAAAAAAATGCAAACATTACCAATTTCTGTTCTTCTGTTAATCGCTTTTCTATGCATTCCTTGGAGATTTTCAATGCCTCTTTTAGCTTAGTAGGAATCTAATACAGAATGGGGAAAAAATCATAGCACAAAATGTGATAATGGAAAACACAACTTCACTAATCAAAACTCACCATTCATCTGATCACATTTCTCATCTAAAGCCCCAAGATGCGAGACTATTCCTTTAGTGAAGCAGAAAAGAAGATTCCAAATGCATGTTTTTCTACCCCAAATCTAGTTACAGATCAGCAGAGACAAAAAACCACCAAACCCTGGAAGGGCAGGGACAGATAACTACTTCGAGACTCCAGTCACATCCCCAAATTTCTATGAGGCTGACATCACAAGACACAGGGCACATATCCTCCAGGAGAAGCGCCCTGGGGCAGCTCCCCAGTGGGACCAGATGTGGCCTCTGAAAGGCCCCAGTGCTGGAGCTGGCAGCAAGGTGCTGATGGTCTCACACAGCAAAATTGGCTTCCACAGGTTTTTGCAATGTGTTTCCTCTCTCTGCAAGGGACCTGCACGGCTCAGAGCCTCTGCTCAGACACAGCAGCACCATCAGTTACACAAATGGGCTCCAGTTCAGCAGCTGCTCTTGAACACCCCTGGGTCACACTGTGCTTCCCTCTAAGGGGTGGCACAACGTTCTCAGGGGCAGCATGGCAAAGGAATCCAAACACTGATGGCAATAGAGGTAAATAAAGCCAGCTCTCCAAGACCCCCTGTGTCAATTAATATGTAGCTACCCACATCCTGAGACTTCCACAAACATCAGCAAATCAGTGCTCAACTCTACCTTAAACTGTGGTTTCTCAGAGTTTGTTAGCAGGACATCACTGAATAATCTGTGAGTTGATATAAAAAAAGAAAACAGAAGAATATTATTCCCAAGAGACAGGCAAAAGCAGAACAAGAATACTGTTGGTACTGTTCACTTCAACCCCTCTTTCTCCTTTTGCTGCTCTGTCCTCAACCCTTGGCCAAAGGTTTCTATGTACTGCTTTTTATTTTCTAACTTCTGCTGTAAAATTAGCAGCACCCAACCCTCAGACTGTAGCCACTACTTTTGGCTGAGAAAACTGTTTGTGTGAGATATTTTCGAAGTGGATAGAACAGGTACAGTTATCAAATGCAGAGAAGGGCTCCCCCCCCAAAAAAATACATTTTCCTTAAAAGTATATGGATTCTTTATTAAAANAAAGAAAAAAAAAAGAGACTTTATTTTGAATTTCACCTAAACAAATACACTGCTCTTGTTAAAAAACTTCTCTTAGCATGACTTTTGCCTTAGAATTAACAAGAACGTGTGAAAGATCAAGTAAACTTAACATTTGAAAATATCTGCATTCTTGCCTGTCCTCTACAAAAGGCAACTAAAGCAAATATTGTAATATTTTTCCTCTCCCCTCTATGGTATCAGCAGAAACACCATAAATGACTAATCCTTTTCCATCCAAAACAAAGACACTAGAGGGCAATGGTAGTCTGAAAATAAACTGGTTAGTCCATTTCAAGTTACTTTGTCCTGGAGAACATACTAGAAAACTGTCACAGAGAGACGTGAATCCCAGCTCCAAAGTAAATATTTCTGAATTGCTGTTCACTATGGAAAATTATCACAGGTTTATACTGGACAAAACAAATTTACATCTAGAATCAAGTTAATTAAGGAGAATGAAAAATTCAGAAATAAGGCAAACTTTAAAATACTTCCAAAAATCCATGAAAGTTCATCCTTGTTTACAGGACTTTCTGACCCTTTGAGATTACATGTTCTTATGGTCCTATTATAATAAATAGATATTTAAATTAAATTAATAGCTTTAAATTACATTAATTGCATTGCATATCTATGTAGAACGCTTTTGTAAAGTGTATTGGTATGAAGGGCATGTAGTATAATATCTTACATATGAAATGCAGCTGGGCATAGATTGTTTATTTAACATCTTTAAACACCTGGATATTTCTGTATTCACAGAGTTTTCCTGTAGTATTTCTCCCCTGCTTACATTGTTCTCTCTTACCTCCCACCTTAAAAAGCAGAGGAAGGGAGGAGAAGGAGGAATTGAAGGCTGCAGTGACTCTTCCCAACCAGGAAATTTGAAGCTCAGAGCAGGCTCTATATGCACTGCAATCTCTGCTGTGAGATCAGACCCGGATTTAGGTATGGACAATCTGCCATTTAGTAGGCCCCAACTACAACATCTCACATTAAAAAAGAATAAAAGAACCTCCCAGCAGAACTGTGGTTCCATGCTCAGTGTGCTGGTGACATGTCACAGCACGGGGACAGTAATTTCCCTGGAATGCTGTGCCCTAACTGCAGGCAGGGTGGCACTGCAGACAGATGTGGTCCCCACCCAGTGGCACACTGACAGGGCTCCCTTTCTGCAGCCTGGCCTTGCCCCCATGCCTGCCCTCACCCCTTCACTGCAGCCTTGGAAGGCATCCTGTAAGGAAATTTGTTCTATGTTTCAGATAATCCCTAAGCCAGCCCTGCAAGAAGCCAGACAGAACCTCCATACCACATTTCATACCCAGAGCAGGCCTAAATGTCACTGCTGAGCAAAGCAAGAGATGTATTTCACCAGTCCTAACTGATAGCAAAATCCGCTGAAGTAGGTCTGAAGGGGACATGCAAAATGACTCCTTATTCTAAATCCTTTAAATCAATCTGCACACGATCTCAATCAAGCTTGCATTACTTTAATGGCTGCATTAATTCAAACCATGCTAAATAAAGTGCATACGTAACAGCTCCAACACACCAAGAGACAAAGAAATGTTAAACACACATATTAACACAGGATGGGCTCTATAAAGCCCATCAAGCTTCACCTGGGACACATCCCTCAGAACAAGGAGCAAACCTTTCTAAAAAGGAACAAGAGCAGAAAGTTTCTTCCTCCTAAAATAATTAAAAACATTGCTATGAATATAAAACGAGTAGAACAGGACTTACGGCATCTGTAAGAGCCGTGAGACAGTTGGCATCCCATTCTTCAGAGCTTCACAAGTCAGAATGGACTCCAACACTGACACTACCAAAGAAAGAATAAGAATGAACACAATTTTTGCACAGCAGAATGGTAAACAATTTAGAATGAACGTCTGGCACTGTTGTGAGATGCTCCCCTAAGTATTGTATCAACCAAGCAGTGATGAAACTCTATGGCATGTGGTTTTTATTATAGCGTTACTATTACACATAGAAGCTTTTCAAGAATGTTAAACATGAGGAAAGGGAATCCAGGCATCTCATTACTTGCTAAACACTGCTTTATCACTCAGCTAAAGAAGTTTTTTTCATACACTACATATATTTCACAAAGAACACATTTTCCATTTGACCAAATTACTAATTCTTTCAGGTCACAGGGTGCAAAGATCTCAGGCTGCTATTTCACAGCACTTCAGCTAAGGTAAAAGCTAAGAGTGTACCCAGGCTGCTGTGACTGAGATGTTCTGCACTGCATACTAACCAACAAACACTGATGGAGCAGGAGGGAAGCTCTCCACTGGAATCGTGTCTGGAGGTCTTCCATAGGTCATTTCATACAGTAAGTGTCCAAAGCAATGAACATCAACACCCTCTAAAGTCTGTGGAGGAACAAAATAATAAAACCACAACTTGTTAGTTTTTCACAACTGGTTAACCTAGTGATCTCGCATGTGAAGACAGAAAAGAGGAACCATTAAGGCACTTCCTAACCACAACCATTTCCCTGCATAACTGTAGCTCAGATGAAATCTTCATTCTACAAGCTAAAGCAGCCTATGTTGTCTTTCTGTACAAGATGGTAGAAATGAGAGAGCAGTGTAGTCTAGTTCTGTAAAAATGTGTAAAGTAGTAAACTCTTCACAAAGCAGTTTAGAGGTGTGTAGTCCTACACACCAACAGGAGTCCTGACCAAGCACACTTTCCCAGCTAAGTCAAACAGCAAAGAATGAGATTCATAAAATAACCAGCTGTCACTTTACAGGGAAGTACACAAAAGACAGGGAAAAAATGCATACCAAACAAACCTAGGATAGTGTCTTTTGCTCCTCCTTAGGTTTGTGCAAGCTGAACACACACGCTGAGCTCCCAGACAGCATATTTGCAAGATTTCTGAATCATGTTTAAACAGAAGAGGCTCCTCTTACTGTAGGAGGTTTTGATGGCACTAACAGATTTGGACTAACCATGAACTTGTGATCGTTTCTTTGACAACACAGTCGAACTTGTTTAGCAAGGCCAGCAAGCAGCTCTCTCTTGATGCTGCACAGAATTTATTACAATAAGAGCCTAAAGGCAGGGAATGATGTTGCTGCAACAGTGCAAATTTGTTTTCATATTTTTGCAGTAAGATAAATATTTTGCTTTGCAAGCCTGCAGTCATACAGACGCCCCTCAAACAAATAAAAATAACCTTTGAATATCTAGAGATCTGCAAGCATCTGATCCATTTTCACAGTCTCCACCAAAGACAGGGCTGATTACTGCTCCCAGCTAAGCACAAGTAAATAGCTGTGCTCACTGTACAGACATACAAGTGAAACTGTAGTAGACAATATGCACATTCCTATGAAATACAGACCAGGGTTGAAAGAGGTCTTAAAACAACTGCACTTTAACTCTATTTGTGCTGGCACTGTTGTCATAAAAAGACTCACCTGCATCCCCCTTCTACCTGCTTACTTTTGGCCTCAGCCTCACTCCAGTGCACTGAAACAAAACTGCTGTGCAGCCAGACAGTGATTTGGAGGAGCAGAATAGCAATTTGATGGAGCAAAGGTCAGATTAGAAAAATAGGGGCTTGAAAGAGGTTTTTTCATTCTAGTCAGTTCTTCACAAACAAAGGTTGAGAATAAAGATTTGCATAAGTCAGATGAATTCCCTGTCTGAACCTTACGTTAATTTTCCGAAACTGTGCAAAGTATGATCGATAAAATGATGGAAGACCCAACAAGGAATTTTCTAGATCCAGTAACTTGCAGGTATCCCCATCCAACATTACATTGGCAGCGTGAAGATGGCCATAAGGAAATCCTTTCTCATGGAGGAATTTTAATACCTGAAAAAAATCCAATAGAGAAGCACTATCACAAGATGCTGTGATGATCTCAGGATCATGAGATCAACTTAAATATTCCAATACTAAAGCAGGCACAAAATAAAAGTGGCCCTGATTTGGAATGCTCACTCAACTTGATCTTCTATCTACGTCCTCTTTGTCTGACTATTCCCATTTAACTGGGAGCACTTCTCACAAAACAAATATTTGATGCTGATCCTCAAAGCAGGTTTATGGACACCTCCCAAAGAGATCTGGAAACTAAAATTTAAAATTCTACTGAATATGATAGTTTGAATAAAAAAAAATTAAAATATACTAACAACCATGAATTTATGGCACATGTTCTGCAGGCTATGAGTTACTTCTTCCCCTATGTACACAAGGAACAGACTGTGTTATCACCTTTCTCCCATTTAAGCTCCACACATACCAACTGCATTTTTCTGGGGTGGTCATAAATGGTGTCACACAAATATATCTAAATTCAACTCGGCAGTGTATTTCAATTTACATTTACCTTTAAAGTCTGCTGCTGATACAAAGCCTGTGTATTCAGAAGTTTGTCCACTTTCTGTAGCTAGACCAGCTGGTCTCCAAAAAAATAAATTAAAAAATCTGGTAAATAAAGAAAAACAAAGTACCTCTAATATTTGCCTTCCATATGTTTTTATTTGCTGAAGTTCAAGACCTTGAATTTTTTTAGGATTGCAGTACTTCTTCAGGAACGGGTCTTTTGGCTTTGCCTTTAAAAGAAACACATGTGTCAAGTATCATGCTGAGAAGTCACTATTTGTCTGCTTGGTTAGCAGTTAATAGCAAAGATTTTTTAAAAAAAACATGTATGGTCATTCCAGTATATGTTCTGTCATTTCAGTTGGGGGGTGTGGGGAAGACATTACCTTATAAATAAGGTCCTTTAGTGTCCCTTTTTCACTGAATGGTCTAATAACCAGTGCTGAAGATTCGTTGGCAGTAGCAAAAGTGATTTTGTAAATATAGGGATGCTACCAAAAGAAGAAACTGTAGGTAAGTTTTAGTTGATGGATTTTTTAAATCATTTGTGTTCAATTCACAAGTAAGAAAAGATCAGCCTGAATTGTATTGTTAAAGTAGTAAATTAGATTCTGTCAGTGATATGGAATAACTCAAGTTATTCGGTCTTAACCTGGAGTAAATGCAAAGGCAACTTCACAAAGACATTATTCAATTAACATATAAATTAAAAACAAAAAAAAATCTATTTCAGCCAGTCCTTCACATGCTTAACCACCCTTAAAGAGAGACTCCAGAGACTTCTTTTGGAGTCAAATGCCAGTTTTTCAGGCAGAGGTGCCTATTGGATTTATAACGTGGCATTTCACAGGAGCTTTAATTGTACACCCTCCATTGCAGCTCTACTAAGATGCTCCTGTCATGAGTCCAAAGAACTGAAAAAATAATGATACTCGTTCCACTGCCTCATCCACTGCTGCCTGAGAATAATCCAGCTCACAGGTTAGCAATTACACCTAAACAACACTATCCTAACAGCCTAAAGGTGTTGAGGAGATGAAATAAAATCTCATGATCTCACAGTACTGCACAAGAGGAAAATCAAACCAACCACAACACTGAATCTCCAGCAAGAATCCTACAGGATTATGATTTATGCTAGGAACATGTTACTTCAAAGTATATGGGAAATATAATTAAAAGGTTTGCAAACCTTTAATGAAAGCAACTCTAAAATTACAAACTATGTCAAACTAGGCTACGTGTGCTTTTCCAAGATCAGTCCTTGACACACACTTTTGTGCTAGCACAGTTTAAAAATCTTCAGTACTCACAGAACAGGAAGAAAGAAGTTTCACAGCATACTGTAAGTCTCTGTCAGACAAGTATTTATCAGGGCCAAGATCAGCCTAGAAGTAAACAGGAAAAGAATGGCATTATAATACATGTTGCATTCCTTCAGAAAATGTGATCAGTGTTGTACCCTGGCAAATTAGGACAGATGTTTGAAGGCATTATTTTGAAGGGCGATACAAATGAAACCTGAAGAGGCTGAAAAAGGCCATGGTTTTGCAATACAAACAGTATGACCATAAATATTACTGCTTCTTTCCTCCCACAGACCTGACACGCATTACTACCACTGACTGACCTTTGCCAACCCGAAGCTGGGGGACTGTGTACATTAGGAACTGATAAGGCACCTTCTTCCTCTGCAGCAAGAAAAACTTCCCTCCTCTCACAGGCTTTAGTGACCTCCACTCTCCAGTGAAGTCCCACAAACAGCTGTGCTCATACAACTAACTGGGTAACACATTTCAGCACAGGAGCAAAAGCAACTGTTGTTAAGGGAGCAATTCATGCCCCTCTCACCTCTTTGTCAGTAAAACTAAAGATCTGAG
Source organism: Cyanoderma ruficeps (assembly GCA_008694505.1). Lineage (NCBI taxonomy): Eukaryota > Metazoa > Chordata > Aves > Passeriformes > Timaliidae > Cyanoderma > Cyanoderma ruficeps. Next base: position 4,107,738 of record VZDJ01000056.1, on the reverse strand, counting down.
TAGGAAAACCCACGACTTTAAAAAGGTTCATCTCATTATTTTCAGTGAGCAAATTTATATTACGGTCAACAGCCACAGCATTACAACTAAAAAATCCTGAGGTGCAGGTTTGAGAACAAATGACCAGGCACAGGAACTTCCAAACTGGATTTACCACCAGAGGAAAGAAATACAAGAAATTCCACACCACACATCTACCTAAGGGCTTCCAAAGCTCTCGCAAAGTCCAAGCTCTTCAATCTCTCTCCCTCCCCATCACTCACACGTGGTAGTCAAAATCAAACTTTGAGTGAAATTGAGAAAGACTTAAGTATGAAATCAAAGCATAGATACCCAGCTTAACACTAGCCGTTCCTTTGGTTGATTCTTAATTTTCATTAAGAAATATTTCTTACGTATTCGCCAACCTACAGAAAAAGTAAAGAAAAAAGTCAGCAGCAGCTTTAATTAAACACTGCTAATTCACACAGCTTACAGGCAAGACAAGGTCTGTAAGCAAAGACAGTATTGGAATCTTAGGACAACTCATAGTTGGAAAAAAATCAGATAAGTTTTCATGCACACATGCCCTTCTTACCTATATCTTTTAATGGTTCAACTACTTCCCACTTTGGCTCTGATCGGAAGAACATTGAAACATGCTGTAAGGCAATTTCTGGAAAGAAAAAAAAGGAGACAAAGAAGGGGAAAAAGAAAAAAAAAAGTCAAATATTTTTAAGACATTATATAATGTAATTATCCACCTATGAGGCAAGGTCCAATGCCAGAAGGAAGCCTTCAAGAATTCAGACTAAAAGTCAGCAAAATGAATTCAAAAGGAAATCAGATAAAAACGCAGTTAGAGGGCATTTGCATTTTTAACTTGGTAACTCAAATCCAGAGAGAAAACAGAGAAAGTACTGCTTAGAAAACTTAGCTTACCAATCTCCATTCTATCTGTACTGGATCTACATTTCCAAGTCTAAATCACAGCTCAGATTTCCCACACTAGGTGTACACAACATTAGAACATCAAGTGTTTCTGCTGTATCTGTAAAAGCGCTTTTATCTCTTTGACATCCATCTATGTTGCTATTACTAAGTGTAGTTTATGTAAACTAATTAGCTCTGTTTCACTGTATGTTATTGTGCCCTTTTTTGTGCAGGCAGAGGTATTTGGCCAGTTTTCATAAGTCTTCATACATTTTGGGGGGCCAAGGGGGGGGACACTCATCTGGTTAGTGAATTCTCCCACAGCTGGGAACAACTGGTTTATTCATGAAGTGACTTGAGGGGAAATCTCAATGAGAAGTGGGGGAGAGAAAGGGAATCATGCCAACAAGGAATTTTCTCTAACATGGCATAGAAGCACAGTATAAAGGTAAGGATGCGCTGTTCTCTCTGCCTTGTATCTTCTTTAGAAATATGCTACAAAAATGTATAACAAATACCATCTCTCTGCTCCAGTATTTAAGAAATTACAAACTGATGGTGTCTCTAAAGACCATAGGCAATGACATGTGTCACCAGCTTCCCAGCAACTTGCAGGATAAACAATCTTGATGAAAGTGCTCAGAATTAACACAGAAGTCACAATGCCTCCTTGAGAATTTCAACTGCTTGCTCAGCATTAGCCAGACAAACTGCATCCTTAAAGAGTTACTAATAATTTACAACTCCTGCACAGCTTATCATATCGGGAAATGTTCTTTGCACTTTGAAGCTGAAGACACAAGCACGTTACATAAAGGGAGGGAAAAAAAGACAAGTGAAAAGGAAGCAGTGAGTTCCTGCTTCAGTAGGCTCTGCTTCTAAGAAAACAAGCTTTGCATTTTGCTAAGAGTTGGTTTGCCTATGAACTAAATTTGTGGAGTGGGTTTCATCACTATGAGGAAGTTTTTTCAGTCTGTAAGACAAATATTTATTAAAATCCAATGGCTGAAGCTGAAGTAAGACAAATTCAAAGAAGAAACTGTTAGTAATGAAGAAACTGACCACTGGAATATTTTTTAAAGGAATCCAGTGACTTTCCAGGATCTGAAGAGGGTGTCTGGGTTAGTCTAGCCTTGAAGAAGTAATCAACCTACCTCAAACAATTAGTTCTAGAAGTCTCACACCCCAAAGCAAGGGTAGGAATTGGAAAAGATTAATGAAAGATTCAGTGTTCAGAAAATGGGCTGTTTTAACACAACACTAAGCTGACAAACTTACTCCACCTTACACGGTGACAGACAAATTCTTTCCTAAGAGCAATTCTTTTCATTTATTATGAATTGTGAAAAGTAGATGTGACTATCACCAACCCCCCTCCTCCAAGTTTTGCTTATATAGATCTTGACCCTCTTCACTCCTCTGTGAAATAGTTCAAATATTTATATTTGACAATCCCAGCAGGATCCATGCACAGAGCTGGAGAAGCATTATCATAAATAATCACATGCACAGTATGATAATTTTGAAGATTGTTCCCCCATGCTTCACTGTAGATCCTGGCCAGCGTTCACAGAAGATACACAGCACATGCTGAAGGCAAAGTGAAGCACAGTTTCGTATTTTCTACTTACCAGTGTAATTTACAGAATAGCTGTTTGGGTCCAAGAATTTCTTTACCAGTTCACAGTTAGACAGTATGTGATGGGTAGTAATTACATCCAGATAGGCCTGGAGTCCCTTCTGTCTTTCAGCGATGAATTCACGCTCCATATTTCCAATCAACTTTTTTGGAGGAAGAGGTAGACTTAGAGTTGAGATCTTAAAAAGAGAGGAAAAATTACTAACCCTGCTCTCAAAATGCCTCAAGGATATAACATTAGCAACCCAGAAAGCAAAAGGCTCTCAGCAGCAAGCCAGCTACTGGATAACTCTTTTTGCTCTGCGTATGTAGAAGCTTTCATATTTTTCCTAAGCACCGTTATCAGTCAGATGACAGCTCACATCCCACTGTGAAGAGATTAGGAAGTGGAACAACATTGAAAATACAAGAAGATGAATTTTTGTAGTGAGTCATACGTTTAAGATCACAACCCGAAACTTTCAGATACTAAGTGGCTACAATTTTCAGCCAGATTCTTTCTATGAGGTACTTCTGCCACAGCACCAAAACAATTCACACCTTACCATTTCTTCTAGGTAAGATTTATGCTTTCTTATTTCATCAACTGCAAATTAGTAACTTTCCACTGCTTCTATGTATTTGTAAGTAATGTTAAGCCCTTTCTGTTAGTATTTTAAATACATAACTTCAAACATGGTACAAAATTCCATTTTATCTTCCGAATTTGTTCCTGTACATTTTTTAAACATCTATACATCTTTCAACCCAGAAATAGCTGCAATCTACCAGGGGATTGTTTTATACTGACACGAGAGATCCAACACTTCAGGAAAAAAAAATCAGAGAAAACCTTCAAAATAGGACAATGAAAAAAATTCAAAGCCTTGTGTAAATCAGATCAAAGAGATCTTTAGTATTTAGATTCAATTACATCACGTGAATTGTTAGAATACATTTTTTGTGTCGTTAACACATCATTGTCCTGCAGATCAAAGCACCTGCCTTGGGTAAGCTGAATCTCCATGGGAGTTATCTTTAAGAATTGCGTGTTGCAGGAATCAATTACACCAGATGCAATAACCTCATTTCTAAAGCAAACAGCTCACCAGGGAGAAGACTGGGACTTTTGGTGTTTGAACAACTTTCATTTTAACTAGTGGTAAAAGTAACAGATTAGTTCACCAAACTGGGGCAGAAGTAGCATTCCCCTTCCTTTCTACTTCCTTCATTTGAACACAGGAGTTGTCCCCTGCTAACTTTAGCACTTCTCCTACTTCTCATTTTCTGACTTCAACTCATGGACTGAAAAAGAACTATAACTATGTCTGAATTACAGAAGCCATTAATAAAAACCAGGAAAAAAAACAGAAGCAACCATATGTGTCTTACAGCCAGTAACTCACCAAATTCGTTTTAGTACCAAAGGCAAACAGATCTCTTCTTTGGCAGACTACTCATTTCAATTCAAAACTGAGTTTCTAAACAAGAACTAAATCCCTTTCTAGTATTACTCACTTAAAAAGCAGGTCAAATCATCATCACTTTCACCTTCTTGACCAGAGAGCTAGCTACCATCAGAGAGAAACTGACTCTAATTCACATGTTTTCCAACCACTATTATCCGTTTTAAAACTTATAAATCAGGCTTCTACTATTTTTCAGCAGGAAGTAACATTCAGGCCCAGGTTTTTGTAGCAATCTGCCAAGACACACAGCACAGCAAGAACACCACCACAGAACACCTCACTGAGGGCCTGACCTTGCAAAGACCTCACATGCTTTCAGACACTACTTGTCAGTGGCCCCAGCTCACCACTGGAGCCAGGATGGGCTTTGCCACGAAGAACCTGGGAATTAACATTCTTATCTTCAAACCACAGCCTCCTCAGGAATGTCTGTTCAAAAGCTGCAATAAAATGCTTCACAAAAGCCAGATATCTTGCTGTGAATTCCAGTAGTTCCAGTATCAGCACTTCACTTGACAAAACAGAAGAGCCAATGATCTCCACTGATCTCTGTCGACTAAATAAAAGGGAAAAATGCAGAACTGACTGAAAGAAGCTTTTCAATCAGATACAACTGAGAGCTCAGGGAACCTGTCTTGAAACTTTCTGATACAAATCAGGGTTACACATAAACACTTCCTTATTTTCCAAGGTATTTGGCAGGACTGCATTACCAAGCCTAGACAAATCTGAATTTCTCAGATTATACCATTATCACATAGGTAGTAGCAGATTAAGAACAGAAAATTTCCATTCCAACCCAACTGCAGCTGTGCTCAAACAAATCCACACGAATATACAGAGAGGTAAAGTATGCCACAAAAACTTGGAAAACTTGGGCTTTACACCCAAAAGAAGCTCCAGTAGCTCTTCTAACATATTTTTATCTTTGAAAGAAAAAGATCAGGGTTTGTTTTTTCTTATTTGTATGGAGCTTTGTTTGTTTACTCTAATTTCAATATACACAGGATGAGAGTTTTAAAACATGTCATGGGACCTGAATATTGTGATGGAATATAGTTGCTTAGAGTTTTGGATGGAAACATCTGAGAAGTGTTGCGTTGTCTTAATGGATGAGGAAAGTTCAGCTCCAGCATCACAAAGAGTAATTTATAAAAAACTCCAAAATGGTGGGAGAAAAGAGCCACTGGAGGAGACCAACTGCTAAAGTACGTGGCCTGCTAATTTAGCCGCCCTCTCATATCCTTCCATTGAAGTTAGATGTACATTTTGATAATTCTTTTTAATGTTTTCCAGTCAACCAAGCAGCTGACATTTTTGTCCTGGATCTTAGTCTCTCTTGTGTCAAATTTCCCCTTTGTCCCACTCTGTAAAGTTGCTGTCAGATAATTTCCTGGACCCTCCACTTTTATCATTCACCTCTATTTCAGATACAAAGGCTGTTTCTTTCTAAACTCCATCATACATAACCTATTTACCTTCACTTAGTAGATTTTCCACACAGGCGTAACTTTGCAGTACCTGTCATTTCTGGATTTTAAGTGTTAAAGGTTCATTGTCTTCTCTACTAAAGCCGCCTTATTTGAAAGGTAAATGAGAAGGCAGCAAAGCCTTTTTCATGCCTCAACATGTTCTATTCCCCCACGGTTAAGAGGAGCTTGTTATAGGTGGCTGCAGAGTGAACTCTTCCTTCTTTTCAAAACTTTCACAAAATTTTTTCTCAGTGACCTCTATCAAAACTACGGTTAAGACCACAATGACCCCAAGGTACCCTGATCTAGTACCATTTCAGCTCCTTGTGTTCCCATGGGTGTTTGTCTAATTTTAAACCTTGGATGTCTCTAGAGCAGGAGACACCTCTGTATTGCATTTATTCAGCACATCACAGAGAAGGTTTCTAGGTCATGATAAAAGTTCCTACGTGCCACTGCACAATTATCAGAATAATTCCACAAGGCAACCATGCTGGATCTGTTGAATTATGACTGATCTGCCCCCATCCACCTGCAGCAGAGGAAGCAGTTACAGTGGGCTCTCAGAGCACACAAATCAACACCCTTACAGGGTTTTGCTCATCAAGGTTCATCAAGCAGATAGTTGATTGGACTTGGGGAGGAGGAAGTGGAAGCAGTATTAAGCTCTTGAATTCATGAAACACTTAACAAGGGAAAAGTTTTAAAGTCACAAAAATCTATCCTCAAAAATCGTGTTATTCACTTTTTATCTTGTCTGTTCAGTATGGAAATCTCAAGTAACGAGTTTGTCTCCTGTAGATGTTAATTGCTGCTGCTTCCCCCCCCTGTTCCCAAACACACTCACATACCCTGCTTTTTCCCACACAAGCTAAAAAGAAATAATTGTCCTAAAAAGCAGAAGAAAACACACAGTAAGTCCAGTGTCTGACCAAGGAACACTCCTCAGTGGCACAGAAAACCATCACATAAGAAGCAGCATCTGGTAGTGCTTTTGGACGAATACAAACAATGAGAGACATAGCACTTCAATGCTGAATTTATAAGGTTGGTATGTGCCTTGGCTTTCTCCAAATCAAAGGAGGAACAAATAAAAAGGCATAAAACCGGAACAAGTCACAGGACTGAAGGGAAAGATTCAATATCTGCCAGTTTCCTCCATTTCTATATAAATTGATCCCGTTGATGCTAAAATTCAAATTTTACAAGAGAAAAGTTAAGGGTGAATAAGGACACAGTCATGTTACATTTGAAGTCACAGTTTCTCTTTACAGTTATGCGAATTCTTTTTTTTTTCACCACAATATGTAAAAATATCACAAGATAAAAATATCACAATTTTGAATATATTCTTCTAATGACATTTTTTATTTATATATGAAGAGTGAAAATTACCTGCAGGCTGTTATTCAACAAGTCAAAGTCACTATATCGCCTCACAATCTGTAAAATAAAAGACAAAGTTCAGGAAACAAATTACCTTTTCCATTGGCATTTTATTCCTCAAAATCCCATCAGAGAAAAGTAATTCCCATTTACAATCATCTTCTTTTGCAATTTTTGTACAAATGCCTAACTGCTGGATTTATGTCACATTGCCAGAGAGCAAAAAAGAGTTTTTAATCACAACCCCATCAAACAGAAAATGCATTTCTAAAAATTATCTTAAAACAGTACTTGTGAGCAAAGTTGTCTGCAACAAGGCATTTTTGCCATATTAGATGTAACAACTTTTCATACTCATCTTCATTACTACTTCTTGGTTTCATTGGTCTCCTATAAGCAGAGCTGTGATTTTAGCACTGAGAAAGGCAAACTGGCATTTGAGATTTTAAAATTGTGGTTGTACCAACACATAGTAGAAACACATGACAGACATTTTTCCTGGAATATTCAGAATAGCAGCAGACAACATGCCTCTGTAGCTGGCAGCAATACTGTTTTTCTCTTAGTTTTGACCAAAAGAATTCAAGCACTTCATGTTCTCAATTCCAAATCAACATTTCTCTTTCCAGCTCAAATTTTAAAAGCTAGACAATTTTGAAACTCTTCCTAAAAAAAGAATCCTCGTTATATGAACTACAACTTAAGAAATTACCTGCCAACTGTTTTCTGTTGAAACTCCTCTCTGAACACGGATTATGTATTCCTAATAAAAGGAAAAAGTCATTAGAAATTAGAACTAATGAGCTAAAGAAAGTTATTAGGCACTTCTTCAAACATGACAACTAACATTCAAATGCAGAAAATTCAGATCCAGCACTCAGGGGCAGGTCAGAGCTGGGTTTGCTCAGACCCATCCCTAACAGTTGTTCCACTCTGCTTTCCCAGCATAGAAGACAAGGAGAGTGTCAGGAGCTCACACATCTGTGTAGCACTTGAGCAGTTTAATTTATTTACAGAAAAAGCCAGCAAAAGCATACTCAGCACACATCTCTACCCACAACAGCTGAAGAAACCTCTCTCTCCTCACCTCCAATATCTAACAAGTACCCCCAGGAATTATTGCCACCATCATAACAAAGTAAAGTGCCACTAAATACCCACAGCTGCCCAGCCTCTCATTATTTTTGTACTAGGAAGGTTACCACAAAAGCTTTGGAATGTGCTTGAGTAACTAGAACATCTCTCCTTCTCATGAGGTTAATTCTTCATTTATAATGTATACCTAATGTTAAATATTTATATATTAGCTATGTAGATATATCTAAATCTCAGTGAGTCACTTCTGAATTTTAAGAATTAATTATTCTCCCACCACAGTTATGTTCATAAATCACAATTATTTTCAGTCTCTTCATTTCAAGTTCCACTATACTTTTTGTAGACTAATACCTAGTCAAAAACACCTGGTCAGTATAGCAATATCATTATTTGAGATTTATCCAGTTATCTCAAAAATAGATATGAAGTATTTCCTACACCTACTCAGACATTCTTCAAAAAAGTGCCCTACTTACCCCTACTTTGTTTCAGTTTGAAAACACTTCTGATATTTCAAAGATCATCAACAAGGCAATTCCTCTTTCTAGAAAAGGAAATCCTATAGATCTACAGGATCCTATAGATAGATCTATAGAATCCTATGATATATAGATACTAGAATATAGATTATACTACATATATAGATTAGAATATAGATATATAGAGCCCTATAATCCTATAGGATATTAAAATCTCCATTTTAGAGATCTAATTAGTAAGAAACTAAAATTAATCTCAGCAAAGCATAGTAATAGATATTTCTTTGTCATTAGTACACATAAAACTCCACAAGTGCAGCTCTTTTTATATGTGTTATAAAGTCTTATTATTAATTAATAACAAGATTAACCCATTAATCCCATGGCCACATAATTTACTTGGAAAAAAATGAAAATGGAGAGACAAAAACTACAGTGCTTCCTGAGAAAGAAATTTCCAACCATGAGGCAAGCTGGAGAATACCCAAAGCCAGATGAGGGGGAAGTAGACACACCAACAGCTGTACTTTTACACTTTATTCTAACTGTACCCCTCTGACGTTGTAGGAAAAGCCACATCCCCTGTGCCCTTTAAGCACATTCATCACTCCTGCCACACTCAGCCAGGGATGGCTGGACCTGCCCCGGGGCTCAGAGTGCCACCAACGCCCCCAGGGACAAGCGACCAAACATGGTTTATGTGAAGTGCTGAATAATTTTTCGATTTCAAATGCCACCAAAATTTTGCTGAACTGGTTGCATCAACAGGAGTCTTACACAAAGAAAAAGGACTGATCAGAGAATTACCTACAGACTTTTAATGCTGCATTCCAAATGATCATGAATAAACAATAATAACAAATATAATATATATTTCCAGCACCTTGTGTTTAATATCAAATTTGTCCATTCTGTACCAATAACTCTACCTGACATGTACCTGCACACCAAGTAGATACTTCAATTAAGTGAGTGTTTAATTCACAAAGTATTATAAATTTGGCCACACAATCAAAAAGCCACTACACGCAGTTATAAGTAACTTCTTTCTGGGAAGTGTCTTCTGGTTTTGGAGTTTGCCTTCTGAACCTCACAGAACTAATTCCCCTCTTTCAAATGAAATTAAACTAAAAGCTGTTAACACTGAAAAAATGACAAACATAAATATACCACTGGATGCAAAAAAAGTGGGACACAACAGAGAACCCCTCCACAGAATTAAATTCTCATTTAACATCTACCAAGTAAGTAGTGTAAATCAAGAATTATGGCTTTTCCATACAAGAGGCAAAGGCAACAATTAACAGCTGCCATTACCTTGTATATTCAACCTTACCCTATCCAAATTTTATTTACTGAAATTTCCTTCCAAAACCCAGGGCGCTGAAGCAAAAATGGTGCTCTATTTTCTAAAATTCACTTAAAATATCCTTCATTATCAGAACTCTCAAATACCTGTAGCAAGTTGGAAACATTTAGCCTTGAGGAGAAAGATTACCAAGCATGAAAACCATAGTGATTTAAAACACTTCTTGTCCTAGCAGCTTAGTTGGAAATTATAGAAATCTAAGATGTCACAAACCAAGAGACATAACTGTTAAACTAGAATTAAAGTGCCTATTTTCAGAAAGTCAGCCTGACATGGTCCCTCCATATTCTTTCCTCTTACCCATTTGAAATCATAATTATGGTATCTTCCTGCAAAAGAAGCCCAAATCCCCATACACAGTAACACAAATCCACAGAGCTGATAATATTCAAGCACTGTAACTATCTTTGGAAACTGTGTGACAAAAAATCAATTAATGGGACACCTGGAAACCCATTTTTGGCTTTTCTTGTTTTGTGACCATTGCTGCATTTTGGGAAGAGGCTACTTCACACACAGACAAAAAAATTGCAGTAACTGCTTATTCGTCAAGTCTCAAAGGAACATTGGCTGTTTCTCTGAAAAACCACACCAGCGATGATTCACCACGTGCAGTCATTCATCTTTTCTAGGATTTTTAAAGAAGCAGAGTTATTGCTCAATCCCTTGTAGCACTTGCTCTTTATCCAGTGATTGTCATTCTCTGTTGTGCCCTGAGAAAATGCTCCAGGACAGGCAGAACACAAATTCATTAAACAACCAGCAAAGCATCTCATTGCACACAACCACACTGGTTAACACAGCTCCTCTGGACAGCCTTGTGATAAACAACTCAGGACTCACAGTAAGATTATATTTAAAAATATATATATTTGGGCCACAACTATTTTCCCCACACTTACTTGAGCATTTTCCCATCCATATCTGCTTTTGTGGCCTAATGCACTAATCAAGTCCCTTTTATATGTCACAGGGTTTGCAAGCGGAAAGAGAAGAGCAAACACTCTCCAGGTGTGGCCATCAGTTCTGTCTGTATGGAAAAGTTAAGTACCCACCACATGCTCTCCCTCAGCACTGACCATAATGAATTATTGTCCAACTCAGCCCTACCTTGTCAATACAACTAATGAAAAAGCCTAAATGGTCTTCCGAGTTGGCTGAGGGGCTATTTCCCCGAAGTTGGTACGAGATTGAAAGTCAAAGAACAGCAAAAGTTGAAAAGGCAGGATAAGAAATACAATCCCATTCCCAGTATCTGCATGGCTACACATAATCAGCAGACCAGGGTATGCGGAGTTCTAGTGAGAAGTTGATACTTCCTATTGCCTCCGTGTGGCAACAAGCTTGTCGTGGGATTATAATTAGCACCACTGATATATGCTTCCCATAGGACCAGAGAAGAGCTTTCAACTCTTCAAGTCTAAATGCACAAAAGCCTGTATTACTCTGCCAAATTCTGTTTTAGTTAGGAAAAAAAACCCTGAATTACAACAATCTTCTTCTGAGACAGCCTGATAGTGGGACTGAGACTGTGCCCATAGGAAATAAATGAAAGCATAAGGAAAACAGAGGCACACTCAGGATCATTTCTGTTTAGCAGCATCATCTAATGTAGAAAAACAGAGTGGAAATACCTCCAGAAAAAGCTAGTAATTACCAGGGCTCACTCCTGCAAACAATTTTAGGCACCAACAACCAGGCTTAGGGAGGTCTATATTAGCTACGCTCACGTAGAAATTCCCATGGCATCTTTCACTCCTACATGAATAGCTCAGAATTTTTCCTATTGCTCAGTTTACCAAATAACTTCAAAGGAGCCCTAACAGCTGTTGGTTGGGAAAGAAAGGTCTCAGCTTGCAGAAGAGAGACAACCTCCTGCTCTGCTTGGCCCACGGGCAGCAAGATCACTGTCAGCAGGAGCCTCCAACAAGACAGGCCACAAAACCATTCCTAAAACAACCTCCCTGGGTCCCTCCACACAGGTAAGGTTTGTACATCTGCTGCTCTTCCTATCAGTACTGCCAACCCACCTCATGGCACAACCTTGATATTCCTGCAGCAGCTCAAGACACATTTTTAAAGATAGCAAGGAAAGCACTTTTACCTATGGGATCATTTCCTGACTGCTCCAATTAGTCAAAAAAAGCAGACACGGGTGTGGGGAGGAGAAGGTCGGGAGCAGGGAAAGATGTATGACCCCAGTTACACACTGTCATTTCCCAAAACCTTCCTGTTACTACAGAGTTCTGGATAGAGTTTCTGGAAAGGGATATTTTCCAAATAACCACATGGATCAGTGACAACCACTCTGCATTTCTCCAATGTTTTGCCAGTAATAGTTTCGCACTCACTGCGTGGGATTAATGCTATCCTGAACTTACCCATTTTCATGCAGAGCCAAGATTTAGGTGGTTGTTTTTTTGGTTTTTTTCCCCAAAATTCACTAAGATTAGTGCTTGGTGTTCCAGCACTTATTAAAACATTATCATCAGCAACTCAGAGCTGCTCAGCAAAATTTCGTTAACATTCCTGGATGAAAATTGCACAGCAAAGCACTCCAAATGTTTAACAATTGCTCTTTATCACCATTCCTAGTTTTTGAAACAGGAAGCAAACAGGAAAGAAGGCTTTTGCAGAGATAAAATAAAAAAAACAAACGTGGTGAGTTAAGAGATTCTTATAATAAAATGTAGAGACTCAACAATACTGGGTAATACATTCTGTTTCCCCAACCAAACAGTCTCTAAATTTCCAGCTCAGGATAGTCGGTCTCTTTTTCCACAGATTTCTGCTTTACATCTGTTTAATCCAACAGGCTTGAAAAGCCAACCATTATAAAGATCCAGGTCACCTTCAGGTCACATCAACTAAAAGTTTGAAAGGGCTTTATTTTATAAGCATTAAAGAGAGGAAAGCCTAATTAAGCATGAATACAATCCCTGCTTAAGTAGGCTGGATTGGAACAATTTCTAGTAAGAAGCTCTTTTAAATGTTTATTTAGAAAATCTCCCATGTGAAAAATAGCAACAACATCAGCAGAGCTGCTCAGCCTCAGAGGCCTCTCTGTTACAGGGCACAGTATTTATTTGCTATTGCACAACCTGCCATTAAGCCCATCTGAGGTAGGAGCAGCAGCAGTGGTTGCTGTTTCCCTACTTCCTAAACAATGCAGGTGTGTGTGTCCGTGCTGCCCCATTCACACACTGTGGCCCTTCTGTAGTAATGAGTCAGCCATTCAGTAAGTGAGAGCTATGAAGTAGGACAACTGCAGGGGAAAAAATAGGACACACATTTAGATGCAATGAAATTTAGTGAGCACGAAAGCTTTGGAGATGAGAAATCACAGATTTTCAGTGTTCTTCATCACCGTGACCTTCACCAGAAAGGCAAATTACTCACTATATTTCAGGAAATACTCAGTAGCCAACAAAAATATTCTGATTAGGGTTTACCAAAGTACAACATGGAAACTAATATTTTGACTACAATTTTCACAGGACCTACAAATGCAGTATTAATTTAGTAAGATCACCAGTGGAAACCGTAAGTTTGGAATATTTAAAATTAGGTGCGATGAAAGAGCTCAGGCTGGAGGAGAGGTGGGAGAAAATCATGCTTACTGACTAAGTCCAGTGGAGGAACTGCATTTCTGAAACCTCAAACAAGTGAGCTATGACAGTTCCCTGTCATAGTTCCCTGTTCCCTGTAAAGCCATGTCTAATAGCAACTTCATGTTTGTTTTTGTCCAAAGTGAATGCAGCCTTGAAAAGACTGAATTCCTTGTAAAACGGATGTGCAAAATCTTTTACAAGCTTTTAAACTAAACCCTACAGTCCTAGAAATATGTGGCTCCATTTTTCTATTTGTAACAATATAGGAAAAATATAAATGCTTTTTCAACGTTTCTCTAATCTAAAAGTCATAAGTGTCAACATTCATCATTGCATAAGGAAAACTAAAAACTCTGAAAGATTGTTAAGAGAGGGATTTATTTCAGCTGTTCCTTTCCAAATATCTTTAAGACAACAATGTACTGCATCAAAGCTGGTTGTTTCACTACTTCAATTTCAAAATATGAAACACATGAAAAAGGAAAATCACTTCAGAAAAGAATTAAGAAAGGTTCAGAAGAATATGTACAACTCACCAGTGGCTTTACTGCTGAAAAGACTTGCAGATACAGATGTGCAGTTCTTAATAAGGAAAATGTCTAGATTAACATGGAAGAAAATAGCATCCTATTTTAAGGCTTAGAAAGAAGCCACTATTAAATAGTGAACACTCAGATGAAATATTGCAATATGAGGCAAGTTTAACAGCCAAAATTTATTAAAGCTTTAGTGCTGAAATTTGCTCTGTTGTCAGAACACAACATTTGGCATCAAGATGAGACACTTGCAAATGGCTCAGTATATTGGATGTAATCCTGCTCCTATTGAAGTCAAAGAATGCAATAGCAACAAAACTTCATTTTCTACAAAAGGGTTGGTACACAGACCTATAAAGAGACTGACTCATGGCTATGGAAAGGTGCCCAACACACCCCTGGACGTTACAGTTATTGCCTCTCTGACGCAGTGCTAGTGACTGAAGCATAAAGAGACAAAATGAAGCTGACTGGGCCTGCTCTTGTAATTTCAAATCTATTAGGCGAGATGCCACTGGAATGCACCTGCAATATGTACTTTTTTGGATTTCAAAATGAAATGGACTCCGTAAACACCACACTATAAAATTAATTGTATTTAAGGGCACATTCCATAAAACTCAGACTGCTTGTAACACACTTAACCAGAGAAACAACTTTTGCAAACATAGAAAGGCATAATTTTCCTCTTCCAATTATGACTGGAAATAAATAAACAGAAAGAAAACCTCAGTGAACAATTTCTTTGTTGCAATGTAAAAACACGGAGATTATGTTCCGGCTAAGATGTACTAAGTCCAGTAAGAACTTCAGAGCTCTTCTGACATGAACGAAGCATGCTGAGCCTGTGAGCCTATCAGATAATTTTGCAGTTGGCTCCCTAACAATCTAAAAACCCATTTATGGGGGGGTTGACGTACTCTTACTAAGCAAAAAGTGCAAATCCTGAAAAGTAGCTTAACCCCTTCTTAGGTTTCTGGAGAATTCAGGTAAGAACAAAGTAGTTTCAGGTTTTGTTTTCAGTTTTGTTTTTTTCAGTTTCACCTTCAGCCTCAGGAAACAGAAACTCAGCCTCTGCCAAGTACAGCCCTTGATTCAATGCTATGAAGTTTACACTTACCCAGTCTGTTGTACTAAATTTAAATTAACAAAAACTGCTTAGAACAATACACAAGCAAACTATTCATTAGACACAAGCTCTGGTCTTCTGTGTGATACTTCACCATGTCTACAGAGCTTTTCCTGAAATTCTTCACCTTTTCCTTAGCTGTTTTTTTTCAAAAGACTGGCTATTTTCAGCACCAACAGAAGGTTTACATAATTAGTAGTTCAGTTGCCATATTAAAGTTGCACCTAAACTCAGCCTAAGCCATCTTCATATGAGTGCTTTTAGAAGCTATGATCTACAGGAAAAAATATACAAACCCAAGTTTAAAACAACTCTTGCAACACGAAATAACATCAAAAAATCTTAATACATACTGCTGACAAAAAAACAGAATTTTTTTTCATGGCTGCCTTTGCTTTAGAACAGGCCTAGTTCTCCAAACATTAGTTTGGGATAAAGGATTTTACAGATCTACATCTTTTGAAAATATCATTTTGAGGTGGAATGAGGAACAAAACTAAAAAGCATTCAGTTAATGACAACCTGCTTTCTTCTAACTATAATTTAACAAAGTAAAATACAGTCTTCAGGCCCCACAAAAACACTTCAACCCTTATTTCTTAGAATGGCTTCATTTACACACCTCTTCAGAGACAAGAATTTATTTCTCTGGCTTTTTTGAATCAGGAAAGTTCAAATCAGGGACAGCATCACCCACCAATAAACAAGCTATTCAGACACCAGGGACACAAGGTGAAGTACCCAAAATGACAGAATAGTCCACTTACATCAAATAAGAAACCAAGTCTCTGTTAATGGCTTCCTGTATTTTGCTATCCCACACTGGCTCTATATAAACCATCTGTGCTACACACACTTCAAGCCATCTTTCAGCTATCAACAGGGCTTCTGCAATAAAACAAACAATTACTAATAGACGTATCTTAGAGACAGATTTTAAATTGAAAGGCCTGGTGCTCCAGCATTCTGTTATGAAGAAAAGATCAGAACTAAACAGGACAGAATTATTCTGCAAACCTGTTAGTAATAGAATACAGACATGAAAGATGGGGGGGGGGGGCAACATTTGCTATCAAACTCCCTCAGACAAGATGACATAAGAAAAGTCTGGATTGAAAAAACTCTTCCAAGTGATCATGAAAGAATTTTGTGACTTTTTTCTTTTCTAACCAGAATCATGCAAACCAAAGCAAAGAACACAAAACACTATTGTCATTTGCACTAACAAAAAAGCACAATAAGGAAACAAGTTACCAACGAAACTTAACCTGGTTTACTAACTGGGGAGTATTAGGAGTTACACAACTTCTCACGGGACTTGGAACGCCCATCCTTCAGCTATTGAAACAGGTAAAAAGCATCACACTTGCCAGGAAATAAACCTCTTTAGCCTTACTTATAAGAAGAGGAGTTGCAACAATTGAGACCCACAGCCTGTCAGATTCACAAGACCTTCTACACAATTTCTATAGATAACTTCTGTTCAGAGAAAGACTGGAACATCAGTAAATGTGAGTTCCTCAGACAAAAAAATAAACCATTTTTTAGGTGTGAATTATTTATATGAAGAGTATTTAATAAGACAATCCGTAAACTAGTTGTATACCCCACAGTGAACCTACAGTTACTGTCATTGAGGTTAAGGGTATGCAACAGATGCAAGGAACCAGGAACCGATCCACAATGCAGGAATCAGAGCTGTGTAAGGGATGTAAGGAAACCCTCTCTCCATGTAAAGCAAGCTCCCCACTAGAGTACCTGCTGCTGAGGTACCTCTGGCCTCCTCTCCAGCATCCCTGCTCTCAGCTAAAGCAGGAATCTGAAATGACAGCCAATTCTCTGAGTCACACTACTGCTTTGTCATACAATAATGAAATCCGGTTTTTAAAGTGGAAAATAACTGCAAACAGGACATTATAGAATTTGGATTATTACTGCATGCTCAAAGACAGTTCTTACGGAAGCACTGTGCATATGTCCTAGGCATCCCAAAAAAATTAATCTGTGACACCCAAGTCACGGCAGGGCTTGTTCTGCTGAGTGCCACCGCTCCCCACAGCAAAGAACTGGGGCCGGGGCTGCGGGGTCTGCAGCTTCACAGCCTCCGCTCAGCCACACGGCAGGACCCGGAGGCAAACGCAGCCCATTCACGTGTAACTTCATCACAGCCACTGAAACGCGGTAGCCAGAGCCCATCTCTGCTCCAAAGGCTGCAACACCCCGAGGAAAGCAGGAATTACAGTAACTCGAGGGCCTCGCTCGGAGCGAGCGCGAGGCAGCGCGAACCCCGCAGCGGCCGCCCCCGCAGACCCCCGACGGACCCTCCCGGGGGTACTGCCGGCTGCCCCCGGGAACTCCGCGGACGCAGAGGGGGCGAAGGAGCCGAACGACCCTCTGCTCCAGGCGGCGGCGGCACCTCCGCACCCCACCGAGGGGCTCCGGGGCGCTGCAACCCGCGATGCGAGGTCGCGGCCCCGCTCCCTCCCGCACCGCTTCCCCTCGCCTCCAGCCCACCCCGCGGTGCCCGGCGCACCCCCCGCCACCCCCGGCCCCGCTCAGCCCCTCAGCTCAGGCCCTCGCCCAGCCCCGCTCCCGCCGTGCCCCGACCGGCCCCGCGGACCCCGCGCACCCCCCGGCGCCCCCGTTACCGGCTCCCTCCATTCCCTCCCCCGCCCCGGCCGCTCCCGCCTGCCCCCGCGGCCCGGCCTGCCCCGCTCACCGTGTGCGAGTGCAGGTTCTGGCTCGCCTCGATCTGCGCTGTCAGCGGCACCGTGTCGTCCAGCAGCACCTTGCCGGGCGGCGGCTTCTCCATGAAGGCCATAGCGGAGCTGGGAGCGGAGAACCGGCGCCGCCAACCCGCTTCCCGGGGCAGCTCCCGGCGCGGCCGCCGCTGTCAACACGGCAGCGCCGCCGCGGGGCCTTAGCGCCGCCGCCCGCCGCTGTCACCGCCCGCCGCCAGGGGGCGCCGCGGCCGCCGCTCCGCGCGGGTCCCGCCCCGGGAGCGCGGGACTGAGGGATGGGGACACGGCCGGGACGGGGGGACACGGCCGGGATGTGAGACACGGCACGATGGGGGACAGGAGGAGTCTGATCTGCGCGGGCAATAACGGGGAAAGGGGCTGGAGGGGAGGCCATGAGTGCAGGCGAGTCGCCCCGCTGCCCAAGTCTTCTACGCCCGCTGCTCCCGGTGGCACCGATAGCGGCAAGAGCAGCTGCAGCCCCGGGGGGATCAGCCCCAAGACATTGCTGGTCCTCTCAGAGAGACCGGGGAAATTATAAGAGCTGGTACACTTGCTGCTCTTTACTTTTGGGGTGTTTTGTGTTAGTAAAATAATCAGAATATCCCATATATTTTACTCAATTTCTAGAATTTAGGGTTTGGAGTTGATATTTTGTGGGGTTTTGGTTTGGTTGTTTTTCAAAACACAGATTTAAAGTTAACAATAGAGTTCCTCAACATGACTTTAACTGCAGCAGCATAACAAACTCTCTATTTGAATACTACTTAGTGCTTGAAGTTGGACACCTATCTGCAGTTCCTCTTTTTACACCATACACAGGAGTTACTCTCACTTAGGATGTTGTAAGACTGCAGAATGGGAGTCTGTTGTACACCTGGAGCAGGTGTCACAACCAGCCCCATCTCTCTGTCTTGCAGCTCCATGATGAGAGGAAAACGGGCTGTGTTGCTGTGCTTCAGCAGCAAGGCTGGAACAGCAACCCCAACTCCCCAAACTGCTACTCCTGCAGTGACCCAGGAGGTCAGGCATGGATCTGATTCATTTTGTTCATAGGCCTTAACAAGACAAATTCCCACCTGGAGAGGCAGCAGGAGCCACCTTGCTCCCACCTGAACAAGGAGCAGGGTAAGGAGAGAGTCTGCTTTGATGAAGTGCTTTGTCCAGCAAAAGCCAGTGACAGGCAGTGACCCAAAGCAGAAGGAAAGGAAATGGGAAGTGAAACAGCTCCTACAGACAAGAGAGAAGGAAACCTCTTTCCAATTACTGCTTCCAGGTCGCAAACAGCCCAAACTCCAAGCTTTGGAAAGAGAAGGCATGGAGTCAAACACCTGAAGCATTACCCCTCCCTCTGCTCCAGTGTGACTAACACCTGGGGTTGGAGTGCAGCACATTCAGGCAGTGCAGCTGTTTTACCATTAGCTTTCATCACAGGCTGAGGAGAAACTCTTTTCACAGCAGACAACTTCTGAAGTTACTTGCAGTCAAGGAAAGTTTCAAATGCATTTCTGCTGCAGAAGATGGGGGATAATAGATGCTTTGCCATAAAGTTACACAAGCCACCAATTGGAGGCCTTACTCCTGATGACCTCAATCACTCCTAAAAAATGTTTCTTAGTGTATAATAATCTCATGCAAGTACAAAAATAATTTAACCCAGGTAATTTACTAATGAATTTACCAGAAGTCTACTCTACCAAGGCACTTTCAGTGGACAAAAGGAAATCCATGTTCACACACTCAAGCAAGGACAGAGAAGCCATATAGTTACTACTCAAATCATCTGCCTTGCTTGTCTTGCCCTCAGGAGCACAAGTACAGTAAGTACAACTTGTGACAGTATATATTTTTTTAAAGCCTCCTTCTCTCTATGGGAAGAAGAAGAAATACCAGCTGGATCTGCCATGCAGATTACAACACATCTTGCAGTACCTCTGTGTCAGTACCTCCACTTGTGTTCCACTTATAAACACAGCATTGTCCCCTCCCCTGGTGCTTGTTGGCAATACAGCTGCTTTGTACAGAAGGAACAGGTTTTAACTGAACTTTGCTGTTGTGGATTTCGATTCTACCAGAAAGAACAGCCTCAGTGTGAGCCCCACCAGTCAAAACTTCCCACTGTGGCAGGACAAAGACTCCTAAATGTGCCACTCTGTCACAGCAATTGCCTAGTTCTGTTGGTTTCACCTTGGCAGTGAAACCCATCACAGTGAAAAAAGGAAAAGCTCTAATTTAAATGCAGTTCTAGTAAGGTTAAGTTTGTGCACTTCCAGACATTTTGAAAGGTTTCTGTTGCAAATTTACTGGTTTAAGTGATGTCACATAAAAAAGAGAGTCAAAACCAAGTGTACATTGGTTCTGGCCTTTATACTGAAGCTGTATATGATGAACAGCTCTAACTCTCTGGCACCATGACTTTCACCATCCCTTCCATAACAGTTTTCCCTCTTTCTCTGACCTGACATGATACAGAAATGTGTGCAACAGAACCCTTCAGTCGTTTCACTTCCGCTGCAGCTGTGACTTCTTCACCAACATACAAAGGAGCTGGAAAACGAATCTCCTGGGAAAGAAATATACATCCTTGACCAGGCATTTTGGTACCCAGAACTGCAGAAATAAGTCCATTGATTAGAACTCCATGGACAACAGTTCTCCCAAACCTAGACTTCTTTGCAAACTCTTCATTTAAATGCAAAGGATTTGTGTCACCTGTTAAATAAGAAAAAGTAACTACATCATTCTGTGTAAAAGCCTTGCTAAGTTCAGCTTTGTCTCCAACTTTTATGTGTAACTTCTGGAATATGGGATGTCCAAGCAGCGAGTTGATGAATGTTGGCTTTGTCAAGGCTCTTTGTTGGAAAATCCCTCCAGAAATCCCACGCCTGAAGGGTCGCAACATTTCCAGGACCTTCTCCTGCATGC
Organism: Cyanoderma ruficeps; assembly: GCA_008694505.1. Classification (NCBI taxonomy): domain Eukaryota; kingdom Metazoa; phylum Chordata; class Aves; order Passeriformes; family Timaliidae; genus Cyanoderma; species Cyanoderma ruficeps. The sequence continues at coordinate 4,086,996 of VZDJ01000056.1, read as the reverse complement.
AGCCGAACCAACACCTGCATTCAGTCCAAGACTAATTCTCTACTGTTGCCAGATAACGCAAGTAGAAACGGAGATGTCTGATTTGGGGAAAGAAAAAACAAACAAGAGCTGAACAAATAAAGCCTTAAAAAAAATCCACTACCAAATGCTCTTAATTTTTCCTTTTACATGATAGATTAGAAACTTAGAGCTATGCCTGAGCAGACTTTTGTCTAGCCATGGTTTCAGAAACAAGGAATTCTCAGAACCCATTATATTAAGCAGTATCCTCTGGAAAAAAAAATAAGTTCTGGAAGTGCATGTTCATCTATGCATTAAACAAGGTCAGTTGACAGTAACCATTAGAAAGGCAGGAAGTGGGGTAGGGAAAATAAAACCTGGACCAAGATGTGGGTTATGAGCAACACTTGCCAGAAATTATTTTCTTGCAGATGTATTAATGACATCAGGACTTATCACTGGACTGAAATCATAAAGTAATGAGACAGGCACTACTGTCACATTGTATACAAAACTCATTTTAAGATGAGAACTGCTCAAACACGGCCCCACACACCCGCACTGAAAAGCACTTCATTCCCAAACCAAGGCATTTTTGCATCTAGGCCATCTTTCTAAGAAAAGGCAGTAGGCTTAGGCAGCCTGCCAAGCTTAGAGCCAGAGCTGACATCTGGGGGAAGCCACCCAGCCCCACAGGGCTTTACCTGCAGCACCCGGAAGGCACACCTCCTGTTCTGGTAGAAGCCCAGCAAGGTTAGAGCACTCCACAGCTTGACAAGGCCACTAAATAAAAAGAAAACAAAATATATTAATCAAATTTGGGGGTTTCTGTTTTCCTGCAGCACAGACATCTCAAATAGAAAACAAAGAGTAACAAACTCTTAACAGTTTAACAGCACGTAATTGCAGTGGCCACAGTCTCTTGTCTTTGACACAGATATATGTACTGCAACCTCAAGTTCACTTTACCAGCACTGTTCTTATTCTCTGTGTGCATTTAAACTCATTCTTCACCTACATCACCTGCAGTTGTCATCACCATTTAGAGTAACTGTTCTCATCTTTACTACAGAAAAAGATTTAAAGTCACTGCCTCAGTAATGCTTACTTCCAGTCTTAAGAACATTTTAACCATTCTGGTTTAAAGCAGGAATAATGTATTGATGCACCAAGTTTTACCAAGACTCAGTAATTATCTTCTGCATGCCGTATGCAAATATCTGCAAGTTAAGCTTAATTCTTCAAAAGCCATTCTTAGTTTAAGAGTTTTATTTTTTTACAAAAAATACTTTAATGGCATGGAAGCACATACTGACTGCACCTTACCTGCTGATTACTCTTAATATGGCAGACAGAGTTTTTTCCTCATATGTTAAGACATCAACAGGCAAAGCTGCTCCAACCTATGTAAAACAATGTTATTTAGTATAACCCTATGCTCTTATCATGATTTACAAGCAACCGATTTCACCCCCAGCATGTTACATCATTAAAGGTGTTATAGTTATGCTCAAATCTCACACAAATGTTTCAGCTACAACATCACTGGATTTCAAACAGCACCCTTCTTCTCAGAGTTCTTTAGAAGTCACTTTTATTTTCCACATTACAGGTGGAGAAACACAGACCAAGACGTGATGTGACCTGCTTAAAGTCAGCCAGCAATAGAGTAAACAGAGCAAAAACAGTACTGTGGACTTTCCCATCCACAAAGCTGTTCCCTTCTCACAGCTCTCTTTTTAAAGCCTCTGTACAGCAAAAGGATCAATACCACAAGTTCTAAAAACAAGTATCAAAGAACGGTTTGAGCTGGAAGGGACCTTACAGAGTTCACCGAGTTCCAGTCCCGCTGCCATGCTCAGAGATACCTCCCACTAGACCAGACTGCTCCAAGCCCGGTCCAACCTGTCCCTGAGCACTGCGAGGGATGGCTGAAGCCACTTGCCTACGGGCACTGAACTGACCCACCGCTTTACTAGGAGCAGGTCAGACCGGGGGCTGGCGAGCGGGTAACCGGGTACCGGAGGGTCAGTACATTTACGCTGCCTCGCCTGCTCCTTCAGGCCCTCTCGCCCCTCCGGACTCTGCAGCCAGAGCGGCTGTTCCAGGGGAAAACAGCCCGCTCCCACAAGGTTCTCCTGGCCCAGCCCGGAGCCGCCAGCCGAGCACAGACCCGAATCCCGGTCCCGATACCGCTCCCACCTCTCCGTGCAGCTCCCTCAGCGCTGTCACCACAAGCTGCTTGAACTGGGCGGCGTTGGGCCGGGCCCCGCCGTCGGGGAGCTCCCTGCGGGAAGGAGAGCACAGGGGTCAGGAGGGGTCCGTGGGAGGCTCGGGGGTCGCGGCTCCGGGGGGGACACGGGGGTGTAGCTCACAGGCGCACGCGCAGATAGTGATGCTCGGCCGCGCGCCGCAGCACGCGCCGCTCGAACGCGGCCGCCGCCATTCCCCGCCCCGCCGAGCCACGCGCGCCGCCCGCCCGCCCCTTCTACGGCGACCGCGCGGGGTCAGTGTCGCCATGGCAACCGCGACCGGCACCGCCCCGGCCCGACCGCCCTGAGCCGTCCCCGTTCCCACCGAGCCCCGGGCCAGAACGCGGCCATGCAGACGGAGGAGAGCAGAGCAGTGTTTGAGACGAATATCTGGGAAGCAGCGGGCACAGATAGTGTTTCCAAGTGCTGCACGCAAGCGTTTAGCTTCACAAAGGTAAACACGGAAGGCTGCACCACAAACATGCTGCTGGACATGGGCACGCAGAGATCCTCCTTCGCTTCTCCTCCAACAAATGTGTTGGTCTCGATGCAGTTCCTGGTAAAGGTGGAGCCTGGCACCAGGTTACAAACACTGAGGAAGCTCTGCTGCCCTAGCCTCGGTTTTGCAAGGACACAGAGCTGAAACAAATTTGAGAAGTGCATAGAACGAGGATGGCAGCCTGTCTTTGCACTCACGACTAATTGAGATAAAACAACATTTTAGTATCTTGGACCTGCTCTAAAGATTGGCATGAAATGCGTCCTTACCACAGAAACAGCAGAAAGGATGGAAATATGTTTGCTCTGCTGAAATAATTAAACATTATTCTCAAAAGAACTTCACAATCTTCTTTTACCAGGTTTATGCAGGAATTAGCATCGACCCCAGCAGGGTAACACTGCAGTAGCCGCATGTACATATGCCAGAGTCAAGGCCCAACTCACAGGACACCTTTTGCCTGCACCTTCACACGGCTCAGTCTGTGCAAAGGTCCTGTATTATTCCAGCAGCTTTCTCATGCTTAGCACCACAATCCACCTGAACTCCGCCCCTGGGCTGCCTTTGGTACATAAACTGTCGGACATTCAGAAATAAAACTTTGACAAAAGCAAATATAATTTCACATGTACCAAAGTAATTTTCAGATTGTTAGGTAGGTTAAAGAAAAGACAGTTTGCCACATAAAGTTCAGTAGCTGTAAGTGTAGGCTAACAAGATATCTTCAGGAATACTGTGTTTCTCCTGGGAACTGAGAACCAGTTACTGCAGTGCTCAATAAATCAGTTCCATGATGAGTTGGCTGGCTTATCAAAGCAGCCAGTTTTATTGGGACCAACAATACCTACAGAAGCTGGTATTACTTTTAAGATATTAGTAAGGTTTCATCACCAAGCAGCAAAACTTGGAGGTCAGGTGCTGTATAAAATCTCATTTTGTTATTGCAGTAGGGCAAGTGCTACTCTCCGTGAGGCTCTGGCAAGAGGAACTCACTCAGGCATTCCAAGTGTATCCCAGGAGCTGCTGTAGGGCTGGGGCTTGTGGCAGCTGCAGCGAGTCAATAACGAGCACACACAGGACCGTACAGGAAGGCTGGACACAACAGGTCAGTTTTTTATTAACCAAAAGTGAAGCTGAACCCCAGAGTGGTTTAACTTGTTAAAACCATATGTTTATATGGCAGATATTTTTCTTTCATGTTCAACACTACAGTGCAAGAACCAAACTTTGCAGCTGTTCATCCTTTGAGAATCAAGTAGTAAAATGAATTAAAATAAGGGTCCCTCAATGAATCAAAAAAAAAAACCAAAACCAAAAACATTTAACTCAAAACAGACCAATTTTAAGAACTGTCTTATTAAATTCTCCCAAGTGAAAGACCTTTAAAAGCACTTGGAGCCTTGAGGTAGCAACTTTATGCAGAATTTAATTCCCCTCCTGCCCCACAGAGGAAAATTAGTAGCGCATTATTAGCTCCAGCCAGCTAAGCTGTGTTGAGTGTCTCCTGTGAGGTGACTTTCTCTTGCCTCTGGAAATAGCAGTGTAGTGCTGAGAGCGCCAGGAGGAAATCCACAGGGAAGGCCTCTTGAAATAAAATTTATGGTTTGAAAAAAGTTAAAATGATCAGCAGTGACTGTAACAACAAAAATTATCTGAAGTGAAAAAACCCAACGTGTTTGTATTTTGGCATGACTAGTTTACAAATACAAGTCAAGAACAAGAGTCTGCTTTCAGCTAACAGAAAAGAAAGAATGGAAGTGACATTCAAAGGGGTTTCAGGGGTTTTTTGCCCTCTGTGCAAAATTGCACTTTGTTTTTAAAGTTTTAAGTTTTGCACTTGTGTTTCTAAAAGGAGAGCACTTCCGCTCTTTGTTCTTTTACATTTTCAAACCTGTGCTGTGACATTAGACAGAAATACCAAGTGCCAGTATATATAACCACTGAAAGCTCCTCTCACTGACTTCACTACAATCACAAGCAGGGAATCACAAACAGGAGATCTGTCTTCCTCTAAGCCTTGAAAACAGGATCCTGTGCCCACTTTGCTGCTGTTTTATTAAAAACTAAATCTCTCTTTAGTGCCCATTTCAGAGACTCAGTAGCAGATCTACTGAACACTGAGCAATAACAAAACTCCTGGGCTTACTCTCTGCAAGAACTGCAATGAACAGACTGCAAAGGAACAAGCTGAGATATAGGGATGGGGCAGATGGTCACAAACAGGTGCTGTAGTCACTGCCTTGACTCGGTATCAGCACTCACACATGGCCCAATTTTGCTCACTGCTGGTGCTTTAACCAGATTCCTGACAATATTGAGTATCTTACTAAAGCTTCTTTCACTACCTTCATGCTCCAAAACTGTACAAACAGATTGGTTAAACTAGACCAAACTAATCAGGCACATTGCACATTATACTTCTCAAATGGATGAGCCTTCTTAGCAGCTCATTCTCTTCCAGCTCAAAGTCAGCTGCCTCTCTACACCACAGAATGATGGTGCACCGACCCTGGATGCAGGATGGCATTGCCAAGTATGCCACTGCTCCAGGGAGCCCAGAGAAAAGTAAAAGTTCAAAAGCTTTTTCTTGTTCACATGGGATCCCAATCTTTTGATTTTATATTCTCATCTTTTCCTTTGACTTTTAGAAGCCATCAAATCCTGCCTTGCAGGCAGAAATATCTCAAGAATCTGACATCAGCCTTGCCTGGGTTTCCATTAAGCTTTGGAACAACTGCCTGTGTTTGCCTGTGCCTGAGATTACAGTCCTGTCCTGCACAGAACCAAAGGCATTAAGAACCAGAATCCATCTGTAAGGCAGCCCAACCTGCCAGGCTCCTCTAGATAAAGGAGAGGATATTCTGCCTGGGAGCAATGAAGGCCAGCTGGTGATTAGTCACAGCAAGTTTCTCTTTAGCTCACATGACAGTTTAGGCAGCCCAGAAACTCAGGCTGGTTCAGATACCAGTTCATGTTTGATACACAGGACAGTCACGAGCTGGCTTCAGAAACTCTTTGTCATGGAGCCCAAAGTATCTTGAAGTTATATCTGCTATCACTGCAAGGAGCTGATGAGTGGGGGTTTTTTTCTTTTTTTTTCTTCCCTTTTTTTGTTGGTTTGGGTTTTGTTTGGTTTTATAAATTCTGTGATGAAAACAATTATTTTTGTCTTTGGTGTTAAACCTTGGAAGCATGAGTGAAAAGTACCTGCTGCTTCTTTGGCTGTAATTTATGACAAAGAAACAGCCCAGGAAAGCAAGTGAAATTCACTGTTCTAAAATACATGCATTTAGAACAGGCACTAGACATCACGACCAGGACTTTAATAATATGGTAACACCAAGTTCAGTGGTGTCCATTACAAATAATTTGCATTATATAAAAATATGACTGCAATTACAGTAACTGGACAACAGCCATTCAAATTCATCAACTTTCCATCTTACTCATATTGCAGAAAATGGGAGGAGCTCATCCACTATGGGGAAAAAACTGTCCAGAAATCAACTTAAGAGTTGCTGCTAAGCATCTCATGCCTTAGAGAAATGTCCACTGTGATAACTAAAAGCAGGAATTGAAGATTAGCATCCTTCCATTCTTGCTTACATGGCCATGAATAAAAAGAGCAAGTTCTGTTACACTAGTATTCACAATTAAAATTTTATAACCCCATAAAACACCAGTATGTTTTGCATGAGCTGTGGAAGAATGCAAATTCAAAGGGTCACTAGATTTATTACCTCCAAATTCAATGTCTTAATATATATATTCTGTTTGTACACCATAAAAATGTCCTTCTTATGGTCTGATTCTTATTTAGATAATACCCTGATAAAATCTCAGCCATATGCCAATTAAGGTCCTTAAAGCTATAGAAACAGAATCTACCTAATAAATGCTGCAAATTTAACAGGTATTTTAGATAAACATCATTAGCTTAGTTATCACCTAAACCAAAAAGACTCCTCAAACACACCAACTGCGTAGTCAGCAAAGACATTTGCTTTACAAAGTCAAATGTTGCCAACTTTTGAAAAGTTTAGCAAATCAACGTGGTATTTGGAAGCATTCAAGTGTCTAATGAAGTTAAAATACTGTGAAATGTTAGGACTAGGGGAAAGCTCCTGTAAACAAGTACAGAAGTAGTCTTCATTTAAATTACGAAACATTCACCTCCTTAAAAAGCTTTAAAACTGACCCAGTCAACAACTGCACCCTGGGAAATGTAGCAGTATAAAGGAACTCCATAAGCAAGAGAAGGTCATATATTGTGATCTCACCACCATAAAATGTACTCAGTGTCAGGAACAAGGAGCAAATTTGGGGAGATGACAATTATGACACTTTCAGGCCATTTGATCTGAACCACTGCACTTTGTTGGACAGCATAGAGTAAACCAAATTTCTTTGCTGCTCAGAAAACACTTAAAATATGTTTTCTGCATCTGGTTGCTTAGCAGACTCTCCCATGTCCCCAGCTCGGTTTACTTGGTTTAAAGAGCTCTCTACATTTATTACCTGCTGCTTTCAGCAGGTGGACCAAAACTTCAGTGCCATCTTATTCATCGGCTCCATTGATACTTTAACTTCAAACCCAGATGCTACAATTAAAAGCAAATTTGACATTGTGTAAGGAAAGCATCAGATGAAGGTAATCAGCCCATAAAAGGCTTGTTATTCCACAGGCTGCCTCTGCAGAACAGGCAACCTCCCACTACAGAATCTGACGGGACAATTTATCCCAACAGTAACACCCAGAAGGAAGGAGGCTTCTAAATCTTGCACACTTTGGGTTTCGTATCAGGCACTTGAACTGTTGGACAGACGCCATTCTGAACCAAGTAAGTGAACATAGGGTTAGAATCATCTTTAATCTAGGTCTAATAATGAAGTATCAGCAGCAAAGTGGAGGCAGGGAGGAGTGAGCAATCCATCTGTGCTGAGACTTGTTTATGGTTTCTAAAATGCCCAAGAAAACAGCAGCAGTAACTGTTCCATAGTGTCCGTTGTCCTTGTGAGTTGTGTTGCTGATAGGAGGCTTTTCTGTGTCTTGAACTAAGAAGGCATTGAGGTACCCTGTGCCTAATTCCCTGGATCCATCAGGTCCATGCTAGAGCCAAACATTGCCACCAGTTGCTCCTCGTAATGTGTTATATTCCTCTTCATAATGTCCATGCAGGGTCCAAGCAACCTCTCAAATGCTTGCACATCCATGACTGTAATGGAACAGAGGTGAAAACAAGACTGTTTGTCAAAAAGGCCACCAAATACCAATCTGGTTTTTGAACTCAGAACACAGACCTTCAGTTCAACCCACTTAGGGCTAAGACTTCAAAAGAAACCACAGAAACAGAAATGATGTTTCTGATTTCTCTCTGTACTGTTATTTGGAGAAACAAGATTATTGAAATACAAACCTGATCTCAAGGACAAATACAGAAGCCAAACACACCCCACACTGGTATTAAAAGATGACCTGAAGGCTATGTGTGACAAACAAGTAGAGGCCACACCCACAGAAAATAGAAAATCTGCCATGAGGAAGCAGCAGTGCTTCTCCAACTTCCACTTGGAGCTGCACTCCAGCCCATGCTCCTGGCTTCTGAAATCTGACTGCCAGCTACCAAAAGGGTGCTGGGTTTTGAATGGCTGCTCGCTCAAGCATGGTCCACGGGACAAGGAAAGAACAGAACAGGATGACCAGAAACACAGACCATCTGCTTACCTAAACATTTGACCTCCCCGACAGCATAGGCAGAGGCTGCTCTGGGTTTGTTGGTAACAAGTGCAAGCTCTCCAAAATACTGCCCTCTGTGACACCGGGCAATCTCCACTTCTTGATTAGCTTCTTTACACGTCATAGTCTGTCAAACAGTGCGGTTTCATTATTTGCACACAGCTCTGTCCTTGTACAAGGCTATAGTTAATCCCAGATACTTTAAACCTGCACAACAGCTCCTTGGTTATCAAGGCCTTTAAACCAGCACCTCCCAAGCCATGGCAGAACACCTCAACACCATGTTCAGTTGGAAGTTAGGTAAGAAAAACGTGCCAACCCACAAGTTTTGAGATGGGCAGGTATCTACTGCTACAGCTTTGGGAACTGCTGTTGTGTAGCCCAACACAGGCTTTATCATGCACCACATGCTGCTCCCCTGGCTGCTTCAGACTGTCTATTCAAATGCCATCATCTAGTGGGCCACTAAAGATAACAGACCCCACATTTTGTAATGTGCAGTCTTCTATAATCATGGAAGAAAAGTTTCATCTCCACCCTTATGGCCAGGGAAAGTGTGTCAGTGTGGGGAGGGATGGGATGGAATTGAGCTGTGGGCTGTCTCACATATCAGGTTAGTTTGCAGAGCAGCAGACAGAAGCAAAGACCTTTGCACTTCAGTAAGATGACTTGTGGCTGTTTCAGAAGAGGTATGGGAGTTTACAACCTACATCACATGAATAATGCTGATCAACATCATAAAATAATATATTAAAATAACTCAGGGGGAGCTTTTTCACATCTCTTGTATTAATCAGTCAAATCAGGGATTGATTAATACAAAGCCTAATCACTCAATTTGAACTCACCTTGCTTTTAATCAGGATTTTTACTTCTCCGGATTCTACAATGTAAAAACAGTCTGCTTTGTCACCCTGTTAAGAAGAAAAGGTAAAGTAATTTTTTTTACTTGACTGTGAAAGTATGTATAAATGATATTAATGCATTCACTTTGAACTAGGCCTTCTGCAGAAATCTGCTAGAATTGACAAATGCTCAGATTCTTAACATTAAAAGGTGACTGGTTGGGTAATACATCAGAGGAGGCCACAGTGAAGGAAGTATTAGTGCACATCATTCAGTAAGAGAGCAGGAGCAAAGGAAAACACAAAGGAGATTGGTGATATATAACAAAATTACTTAAATGCAGATCTTCTGATCCTGGTGGAAGCAGGCAGTAGTGAAACTAAGCAGAACCTAGAATTTTCAGAAGCAAATTTTAATAAAACAGGAATTTAGCAACTGTATTTCTTTCAGCAGGAAGAAGGTGTCATTAAACTCTCCATGGCCCTGCTTGAGCAGAGGTGTTGGATAAGGTGACTTCCAGGGTTCCCTTCCAACCTCAACTATTCCTGTCATCCTGTGAGAGGTTCTAGAACATTTTTCACATCTCTCTCTACCTCATCATGTTTAAAATCTTCAAGTGATCCCAGTTTACATCTGCTATGGAAAGTTTCACCAGATCTTTGTAATTTTAGAGTTTCATCTGTGACAGAAAGGATGTTTCCTCTCTATATTTGTCCCTATGGGCCTGGCACAGTGCTGGAAGTCAGAGTGGATATCTGTAATGTGTCTTCTGCTACAAACCAAAAACAGAGGGACTAAAGGCTGCAGGGAGACAAAGGGTGGAAAAGGAACTGATAAGGGAATGAGAGCAGCTCAGCAGAAAAACCTGAAACAAAGTGAGGACAGACAGAAATCTGACATTAAGTCAAGTGGTCAAGGAGATGACTGTGATGGGAAGGATGGAGAGAAATGGTTGTAACTTGAGTATGAAACATGGGCTGGGAGAAGATGATGTAAGATTTAAACATTGAGTTACAGAAGAAATGAGGCCTTTGGCTAAGCTTCCTGGGAATGGTCCTAAGCCATCCAGTGCAAACTTTTCATCCACCGTTGCCAACCATCACAGCATGAACTAATGTTCTACGCTAACTTCTGAAAAGGTAACTGCTGAAACAGTACTTTATTTTTAAAAAGAATGGAAACAAACTGAGTGGGAGACACCCTTATAACACTACTAACGATTTTCAAGTGCTTTGAAGCTTATTGTCCTGAACTGAAAGGTCAGATTCTAGAAAGGTAATTAGAATTTAAAATTACTCAAAAAGGAAAAGAGGTTCCTGGTATTGATGCAACTGCCGTAATGTAAGAGTTATCATATCTTTTCCAAGCACAGAATTTCATCATCTCTAGCAGTGTATTACCATCACCCAGACCTATCCAAACTATTAATCCTCCTTCTAAGGATAATTACATCTTTGTCCTTAATTCAGTTATTAAAAAAGATTAAAACCAACTGTGTAATTGGATCACTGATGGTATGAATTCTCAGTTTTGAGACTGATTTATAAGCTCTGATTTTGCTGAGAGTTCCGTTTTCTCAGCGTCTTAAGCAAAAAGAGTTTTGACTTCAAAATTTGAGGGTATTTTTGGGGTGAAGTAATTTGACAGTTATCAGCAAACTTGTTTCCTATATTCAGTTATCTGACATTCAAGACAATTAAGATCAATTATTCAAGACAATATCAAGGAGTTGTATTCTGTCTATACAACAAGAACAAGGTTGCAACCAAAAACCTTCAGTTTCAGGGAAGCCCTTCTTGCATTAACTACTACTTGAACTAGAGCACTTTTACAACACAGCAACCTACAGCTAAATTTGATGCAAAATTCCAGTGTTCAGTCTGTAACAGTGTTCCAAAAAGTTATTTCTGTCACAGCCAAAAAAAAAAATAAAAGAGCTATAGCTTGAGTTCATCCAGCTTCACCCTGGCCTTGATCTACTGCAGCAGACAAAACATTCCCCAACCACTAAAGGATGTCAGCTGAAGCCAGACCACTGAAATACCTCAGGAAAGCACAAGAAGAAACAATGGTTTCAATTAACCCTGACAGTTTCTTAGAGCTAGTGACTCCTTATTTAATCTGGTCTTAGGGGCCTGGGAAAACTCTAGATGGGGGATTTCATGGAAAACTGCAGAGACATTTAATTTCAGCTTGTGAAGGAACACTCAACTTGAATCCTTGCAAAGAGTATTTATAAAACATTGATGAGAGAAGAAATACTAAGAAGCTAAAATAATGGAATAAATTTGCAGCAAAATACATACTGTCCATTCCCCAAACATTCAAGAAGTGGTTCAATGAATTAGAAATATTAAAAGAATAAATACCAAGTTGGCCCAAGTAATAAAACTCTGCAAGTCAATTCCAAACAGAAAAAAACAGAAGCAGAGAAAGAAGAATAAAGAGAAGTTTAGATTTCAAGTACCTGAGAAATTATACGTTCCCCATCTTGATACACCTTCTCTCCTATAACATCCACTATCTTCATTCGCTCTGATGCCTGCAGCAAAGAGGAAAATTGAACATAATAATTAATTATAGTTAATCTCTGTGAACTTTCCTGAATCGTTATGACCCCTCCTGAAATGAACAGACATTTACTAGACACAAAACCACACAATTTATAAATACAACCCCAAAATGACATTGTCATAGTACTGCAGCATAGGTATTAAGACTACCGTAATCAACATGGAAATAAAGTTGTCTAGTGTCCCATCCCTCTGCTTGTCTTACCACTCAATTTAAAAAAATATCTGATTTGGCTGGTTTAGAGCAAAGAGAAGGGGGAAAAAATTACTTTAAGATTGAGTTGAAATTTGAAGAAAACACTCTGAAAAATGTTATGAACTTCCTAAGAACAAACTTTAAAGAGAAATACCAGCAAAACATTTTAAAAATATTTTAAACCTATATACTTAAACATGTGTGTGGGAGGAAGTGTGTCCAAAAACTCCTTCCTAGAGTGAAGAGGAAGGTGACATGATAAGGACAAGGGCTGTGAACTGTGAGCAGGCCCTGCAGTGGGATGCCCAGCAGCGAGGGCAGGAGGCAGCACTGGCATGCCAGGAAACATGCCTGAGCCTTCACAAACAGGAAGGGAGAAATTAATTACCTCCAGTGTTTCCCACCACCCATTTAGAACCCCACAGAACAATTTCACTGCTTCAGAGCAGCACAAAAATTCATACCAAGAAAGGAAGAAAATTCTAACAGTTAAAATTCAGCAGATGATTCAGTTGTAATCAATCCATTCATTCCCCAAATGCACCTTCATCTTGCCTATGTTTGAGAAATCAAATTCTGGTCCATGCGTGATTCAACTGCAATGTGTCATGCAAAAAGCCATCCAGTGCTAATGAGTTATTTTTCTGTATCTTTAAATATTTGAGTCATTTCTGTGCTCAAAAAAAGTCACATTGATGGAACCAGTTTAAGCCAGGCACTGAGAGAGAAAGTGTTGTGTAATTTACCCCTTCCACAGATACAATGTATGTCCAAAATAATACATAGTAGAGGCTTTTTTTCACACCTAATGATACTTTGCAATTTTGTAATCTTCTCCCAAAGGAACCAAGAGCTCAAATACTAAAGAATAATGCTGGAAAGTATTTTTTTTTATTATAAGAAAAGCTAAATTATGGTTTAAGGCAAAGACAGACTAACACAAAAGCAGGTTGGTCAGTTTCAAAACCCTGCTGACAATACAGGGTTCAGAAGTGACAATTTCCACAATGTTTCTAAATTCAGGCACCACACACCCCAACAGAACAGTGTCATTGTGTTCCCAGGTTGAAGCGCTCCCCTTTAGCAGTTTAACTTTTGAGTATTAAGTTAAGCTTAAAGCAAGACTACCACAGGCTACACCTTTGTTTCAAACTTAACACTGCCTGATAATATTTCTGCCTGATATTCCTGCCTGATAAAGGCCAAATATCCCAGTGACTGTATCCTTACTTCAATATCACACTCTTACAGGAAACCACAGCCCTGACTACCAAACTGCATTTTGATACCTGTTTCCTGAAATACATATAGGTGTTTTTTTGTTTTGTGGGGGGTTTTTTTTGTGTAAAGAACTTAAAAAAAATCAGACCGAGACAAAAATCAGCAAACCAGTACTGTGAATAAAGGATCTGGGGAAAAAAAAAAAAAACAAACTATTTCAGCGATGCAGATTAATTTGTGTAGTATATGTGATACCAAAGCAGCACTTAATATTTTGTTCTAAGCAAAAATGACAGATTTCTGATTTAACAGGGAACACTGACTAGAGCTACTGCTAATGCAAGAATTTGATATAGATGTTTCTGAGAGGTTTTACCTCCAAAGATTTAAGAAGGGGCACAGACTCAATAAATAATTCATACGTCTTCCTCTTCTTTGCGTTGTTTTTCAGTATAATTCTTCTGAATGTCACTCGATCCTGCAAGAAACAGCACAGAGAAATACATTATTCCTCTTCACTGAAATGCTCCCTGTTTAAAGAACTGACAAACATGAACGAGTATTTACAGCAAATGCCAGGGCTGAGAAAGCAGCTGCTAAAGTGATACCATATCCACCACAACGGTGACTGCAACAGCTCCTGTTGGAGTACTTCTGGCAATAACAAAAAATAGGGAGCTGTAAGACCTGATCCTTCTCAGACAGCCATTTAGCGATTCAATTTTTATTCTCTCTTATACTGTTTTTCTGGCTTGAGTTTTGGGGTTTTGTTCGCCTGTTTGCTAGTATTTATTTCATGCTTCTGCACTAAATGACGAAGTTTTGCTCTTCCTGCTGAAGCCAGTGAAAACTGGCATTTCCAGCACTTGTTAAGGCAACTGCAGAACTAAGTCTGAATTGGATGCTTCTCTACTCGAGTCACACATTTCAAAAGTTGAAGATTTATACTGGTCTCAAATAGGTCAGGAACTGAGTATCAAACAGCAGCAGCCTTGTTCACTCCACCTTCTCAGATCCAAGAGCCAGCTTCTGGAAGGACCACTGCCTCTCTGCCAGCCGTGTGCGCGTCCCGCAAGGGAAAACTGCTGGGTGCGTTTGTGAATCCCAAACGCCAAGGGGACAAAATCCCCTCCCAGCCCCGCCCGCGCTGCGCCCCGCGGCCACAGGGCGGCGCTGCGGGCGCGGCACCGCGGCCTGGCCGGGCCCGGCGGGGGCAGCGCGCTCCGGGCCCGCAGAGCCCGCGCTGCCACCGGCAAACACCGGCCGGCCAACAAACACCGGCCGGCCAACAAACACCGGCAAACACCGGCCGGCCAACAAACACCGGCCAACAAACACCGGCAACCATCGGCCGCAGGGGAAGGGCACCTGCCCACCACGTGTTTCTCTTAGCGTCTGCCCCCTTTGCATCCGCCGACAGAGCCAGAGCTGTAGTTTGCCTCGCGCAAGTGGGGCCGTAAGTGTAAAAATCAAAAAGTCAGAGGACAGGAGCAGAAATTTAGTCAGGAAAATGGTAAAATAAAAAAAGAGCTACAATTAGCAGAAGCACCCTGAGAGCCATTCCTCTGGTTTCCAAAACCATCAGCTGGTACTAAGCAGACTCGTTTAGTGGTGGAGAGGTATTTTCACGTAAATGGACGTTTTTAAGGGATGCAGGCTGTTACAAATACTTGTAAGAAGGACTAACAGAGGTGATACCAATGGAGCATTAAAGTTGAAGAATGAGGAAGATGAAAGACAGGACGGTATTACTGTTATCCAAAGGAAAAAAAAAGATGATAAAGCATATGGGATTTTTCTGTATTTAAAGGAATTCTTCATGGTAGAAGTGTCTTCAAATGTTTGTGTTTGGAGAAGCAGAAAAACCCAGAAACTGNGGGGGGGGGGGGGGGATTGTAAAAGCATAAAAACTCGGAATTCACCCTCTTGAGAGTATCATTGAGGGAGGAGAAGCAGCAGTATTTGAACAAAAAAAAAGCTGAGCTGTGAAGGCAGCAGTGTGTGATCGTGAGGTTTCCCCCAGACACATTCAGCAGCAAAGGCTGAGGACATTTCCCTCCTCCAGAAGGGACCCACTGTGATAACTGCTTTGTGCCTGAGCCTTCCAGATTTCTGTTGGCCTAAGTCTGCAATGCAGCAGGAGTAATCCACACTTCCCAAATGGCAGATAACCAAAGAGCTTAAGCAATGACTTCTGCATACTAATAAAAATATGTTTAAATTACATCAGGGACAAAATAGTACAATAAAACACAACAGCAAACAGAGTAACTGGAAGAAATAACTGAAGTTGGAGAGGAAAATGTAGCCTTAGTTAAGAAAATGTTCTCAGGAACAGATGATTAGCAAGAGGTCCCTGTTCATCTACACCTTGCTAATTAATTGAATATAATCACAGAAAAACTAAATGCAAAATTAACCTAATTTTAGAAGGCAAGCTGGAACAAAGAATCATCTCGTTTTCTTCCTTTTATGAATGAGCTCAGTTTGTAGCTAGCTGCTTTGTTCTGTCTTCCTCCAGAAATGAGATTCTGACATTACTCCCTGGTTGATTTACCAAACTCTTTTCTTTCACCTCACAAATGAAAGGGAAGTCAGATCTCCCAGCAAGCGCTGAGATTGCATAAACAGCCATGTGCAGCAGCTTATCAGTCCTACAATCAAGGTCACAACACATGGCCAACCCCCAGCGATAGTTGCCGAGGAGCCCGGGGCACAGAGACAGCACACAACACTTGTGGCTTCAAAGGCTCCGTTGATCGCACAATCCATTTATTATGCCAACCCTCACAGATGAGTAAGAGAGCACTGGGAAAATAACCCCATCCAAATAGGGCAGAGAAAAGAACTAAAAAAGGAAAGTAATGGCTACAGCTTCACATTCAGTACTGCTGGGCTAGAGACAAAGCAACACCACCATTTAGCTTGGTATCTCGTAGGTCATGCTGACCGAGAACCTTTTCCAAGGTAACAGACAGTTTATTGTGAAGGAAAGCAAAGCTTTGGGCAGTTTTCTAACCTCTTCAAATTACCAACATCCTCAAGATATTTAACACATTCCCATTCCCTTATGAGACAAAATGGTAGGAATATGAGTTGAAAATAAAGAATGTCACTTAGATATTGTTTCCCCCTCCCAAAAAAGAAAGTGCTTTAATGCTCCCACTGTCCTCTGTAGGATGAAAAAACCCAGGAGGTTCCCCCCCTAAAAAAAGCCACAATTACAGTAAAAGCAAAACTATAAAGGGACAGATAGAACTAGTGATATAGTTTTTACAGACAAGTTGTTCCAGAAAGTCAGCCAAAAAGATTTGCACAATGGATCTATTATGCCAGGAGATGAGATAGCAGATCCTGATAAAATACCTATGAGCAGAGGAGCCATATCAAGAGAAGCTCTGGACATGGTGAGATACTTCTTAAAATATTACGAATATGAGAGCAACTTCCTTTGCTTACCAGTCCCCAAAGGGCTCCTTCTGTTGTGGCAACAATGGTGGCAGCTCTAGGAGTGTTGTACATCAATGCCAGTTCCCCAAAACTGCCGTGATTATCGTAGCGGCCCACACAGCGAGACTGGTTGTCTTTTGCTACAACAATATCGTACAATCCTCTGGAAAACAATGGAATAAACACTTTTTATTAGACAACATCCCAGTACAAATCTTGAAAACAGCTTTTTGCTGTTATACAAATAGTCCTTTTATTGCTGTGTGAGATGGAACTTTTTGAGCTTTCCAACTGCCTGATTCTCGGCTGCTTCTATCTACACTATTTTCATAACAACTGTCTCTTACTAAAGCCTTTCACTCCTGATAGATATGGGCAGGATCTACTTGGTTTCCTCTTCACAATATTTTGACATTGCTGTTCTGGCCAGGGTGAGAAGTAGTTTCATCATCTTTAACAGTGACATTTCACAGCATGTGTGACTCAGATCCATCTCTACCCATTTTCTCAGTGCCAGCACTGCTGCAGGACCTCAATCCAACTGCTCACCTGCTACTACAAGTTTGTCTCAACTCCAGTTTCAGAATATGTGTATATCATAGCCCCAAGATGCTCTAAACCTGCTATCTAGCCAAGATCTCTGAACAGATCAAGAGGAAATGTCCAGAAACCAGAAACCTCCTTGCACTTTATTCATACTCAGCTGTAACCTGTTCAAATCAAAAGGCCTCCTGCACCCAGTTCTCCATGAGGCACACTTCCTACACTATAATCAAATTAAGAGAACAGTATTCCAGAATTTACCAAGAATCAAAAAGATTACTCTGATGAAGTGCAGGTACAAGTACAGCAAGTCAGAAGTCAAGACACAAATCTGCATCAAACTACACTACAGGAAACTGCCTATGAAAAAAAAGCTGTGCACAGAAAGGTAGCCCTTTGAAAGTCAAACAACTGTATACAACACCTTCAGGACTGTCATGCTTGGGGCTTTAAAGAGTAATTTAAAAATACAGTTGGAGTAGGCTTGATTAATTCTTAGCTATGGCAACAGAGATTGTTCAGGGACTACCCACTGGCCTAAGGCACTTCACAAAATGCATCATGTCCATGAGAAAAGCAGGTAGGGAACACCTTCCTTTAAGCAGCTGAATACATGTATATTCACGTAGCTGAATATTTTCCTGACGAGTTTGGATGTTTGTCAGAAGAAATGGTATTATATCCCACAGCATCACCAGGCACATAAGAAAAAAAGAAAATAAATGACCAGAAATGGTCCTAAGTGAGGAAGGAAGGCACATGAGACTGCATAACAATCCTACCAGACACCTCATACTCTACTCCTTACTCACACATAGGAGAGTAAGAAACCAGCAGCATACTAAAAGTAAACTAGAAAAGGGTTAGTGTCGATGGAAAGTGTCACTAATTCTTGTAATGTCTGATATCTATTTAATGATACTCTGAGAGACACCAGAGGCAACAATCTTCAGAGCTGATTTTTTGATCTGGAAGAGCCAGACATGAACACCTTAAGCAAAAGCAACAACAACTTCTTCCCATCCTTCAACCTGAAAGTCACTTACTAGTGCCATTTATTTCCAAATAACTATAGCCACATAACCTTCAGTCAAGCATTCAGCTGTCTTTGGCCCAAGGACTAAACTGGTGATGCAATACTGGGTGACCTTGGCTCAGCTTTATTGAGAAAACTGTTGCTGAGCTGTGAGAGAGTCCATGAGCTAAAGCCCTCCAAGATAAGAATAATACAAAACAGACTGAAGTGTAATTGTTGAGATGGTAATCGTTACGAGCCCAAGGACTCAAGTGAAAAGTACTGGCATGAAAAATTTTAAAACCTTCAGGCAAAAAAAACCCCAAAAAAGCAGAAGAGGGCAGCTTAGATTGTGGATCAGTCTGTGCCAAGAGGCAGCAGAGGCCAATGCTGCCCCTCCTGAGTGATGATTGCTCAATCAGCACAGACCCAGCAGATGCCTCCTCAGCAGTGATGAGCATCCCATGTTCAGCCATGCAACACATCCCTCTGAGCTCTCCCCTCCATGCAGAGGGCACTAAACACCTGCTGCACCCTCAGGTTGTACCTCCCCTGCCTGCTGCCCCTCTGTGCATTGTGAAAGACACTCGGACACAAGCCATCTGGTGAGGAAGCAGAAGACTTCAGGAAAAAAAGGCCTGTGCCAGAACACAAAGTCACTGTTCATTTAGACAGAAAGAAATTAATCCTCAGGAATATTTAGGTATTAATTATTTGGGAGTAACAAGACATGCCTACTCATGAAAGAGCCAGAATCTTCCAAACTTGCACTTGCAAACAAGTGGAAATATTGTGGTTTTCTGTAAGAATCAGTATTCTGTTATTCTACTGCATGAAAAAGTAAGTGGGTGGGAGCTGGTGGAAGACTGGAAAGGGAAAAAGGACTGAAAATTCCTAACTGCAGAAGTTATTCCTAATAACCAAATAGCCAACAAAACAGTCGGAGCCAAGTTACTGTTTACAGCAAAGGCTGCCATGGTGTCACATGCCAACACCAAGTTTAATTTCCTTCACTGTACAACCTTTCTGCCTTGGGAATAAAACACAACAAAAACCTAAAAGCCTGAAAATGTCCAACACAACTATCTCTTGACAGAAAAAAAACTTGTGGAGTAACATTACATCCATAGAACAGAGACCATAAAAGTCTTTACCTGAATATCTAAAGTAAGGTTCCATTTCACTTCTTCATTTTAGGTTACAAAGCATAGCACAGGGAGCTTTTAATTACCAACAGGCTATGAGCCTTGCACAGAAACAAGTCAAGATAGGCTGATGGTATCTAACATTTTTGAGAGGCTCCCAAACCAAGTTTAAGTTTCCGCAAAATCAGGAACCACTGCTTTGCACGGATCTCATCTTTGCAGAGCTGGTGGCTCTGGCTCCCACAAGTTCTGATGTGCAGTACCCTACTCTTATCTGTAACAGTCTGATCTCTCTGGTGAATGTGGCAAGAGAAGGAACTCGGCCAGCCTAGCCAAAGACACGGGACTGGATTGAGGGAGAGCAGTTGAGGAAGATAACAGAGTGTAGAAATGGGGCACTGGTTTAGGCTAAAGAGTTGGTATAACAGAGGACAGGGAACAGGAATATGGTTGGAATATATCTGACACAGCCTTATGTTCTGTAATTTCACTAACCAGAAAGGGGAATGCCCTGAAAATGAACAAGAATCATTTCAAATGAACAATTTCTAACCTAAAATTCTTTTGCAATTCAAAAGGCAAAAACCTGTCTGGAAGAACTGCTTTGAAAGCATTTCATACAATATTAATGGTGCCATTATTTCAGTGATAAACAAGATAACAGTGCACCAAAAAAGCAGTTTGCTAAGATCATGTTCCAACAGACATTTATAAATCACTCAGTAATATTCTGTGTAATATTACAGTTTTGCAGAAGGAAATAAATTCGTGTTCTTAATTACCCTTTGGATAGGTTATTCAAAATAACATTAGCCATATTTTTTTCCAAAAGGGTAAAAGATACTCAGAATGTCCATGCACACATGTATGTATTATATGCCTGTTACACATATACATGATACCCAAAATTATGATGTGAATTTGCTCGATGGAAGAAATTCCAAAATGGCACCTTAAACTCTGCAAATACAAATCACAACTAACAGAGGCAGAGCAACCACAACTCCCTCTGAAGTCAATCATCAAAACCAAGTGAATAAAGTCCAGGTTTTTATTTCTTATATTCTCCTTCCTGAAAATAATCTCCTACCCCTTCCCCTTACCACAGAGCTACTTTTGCTGCTTTTTCCCCTCCTTTTCCCCCAGAAAAAAAATATAACCTGGTCTAGAGACAACATGTAATATGGCTGGTTTTAAGCTGTGCTTATGCTGATAGGCACAAAAACTAAACTACATAAGTGATTTTCCTTCCAAAACTTTCCTGCAGTAAATATTCCCTGTCATTTTAAGAAACTGAAAAGAAACATCCTGTACATTTCACAGGCACAGCTGCTTACCGCTCAACCACATAGAAGTTATCTCCATCATCACCTTGGTCAATCACATGCTCCTGAGGTTTCACCTTCCTCTCAAACATGGCATCAAGGACCTGAGACAGCTGCTCCTAGAAAACAAATGGGGTGGGGGGAACCCAACTATCAGAAAACACACCTTAGCATTACTGCTGGACGGGGGCAAGTTCGTTTCATTTGGTCTGGATAGTGAACTGGAACATGCACCACATTTTTGTACGTTTTACTGTACAAAAATACAAGTTATACTGATATTATATGTTGATTTCCACTAGCAGCTCACTCCTTTCCAGCTTATTAATAGAAGTTCAATAATGCAGACAACCAGACTTCTAGCACAGAAGAGCCATTATCTCAAGTTTATGTCCAAATGGTTCAATTTTCACATACCATTTCAGTGCCAAAGCACACACATATGTTTGGTATAATCTGACACAGCTTCACTGCAATGGACACACACCAATTCGTATCAACAGAACATGTATTTCATTGTATGTATGTCTAGAAATGGCACCATGATCTATTATTAAATAATCTGTACTGTCGTCATCCAAGAGCCCCAGTCATGATCTGCACTATACTGAACAAGACTCTCCATAGATTTATTTCCCTGGATAGCTTGTTGTCCTAGAGAAGCTGCAATTCTAGCCCCAGATGAGATAGGACAGGTAACAGATGTGGAGCCCACACAGATAATGCTGGTCTGCACAGCAGGCTCCAGCTGGATTTCCCTGTTGAGCCACAACTAAACTTCCTTTTTTTTGCAAGCAGCATAGCCAGGGAAACTGTGAAAGCCAAGAAAGATGACACCATATAAATGCCTTGCCTTGATGCTGACCTGCTTTACCATCTTCGCTATTCCCAAGCCCATTAACAATATACTTTCGTTGCATTTTCAATGACCAGATGTTCAAAGTTGAAGATGTAGATCACAGCTGAGTTTCTAAAAATACACTGCACAAACACGCAAGCCAGTCTTCATGCTGCTGATACACTTGAAATATTTACTGTGCTCCTGAAGCTGGGAATTATCATTGCGGTATCTCTTGGCACCACTACACTGAAAATATTCTCTCTCTTCTAAACAGAATCCTATTTTCCTGTCTTTAAAAACTGTGTCTGGACTTTTAGATCATATTAACTGTATATAATAAAAAATTAACTCCATTTAAGATATCCTTAAAATGCTATTACCTGATCTAGGTTTTTGAAGAGCAGGATATCTTTACATGCTTCCTGCAGTCTGCATCGCTGTTCATCAGTTTTTGGATGAACTACCTTTAAAACAAAGTAGAACAGAACAGTCATGACAACAAAGAAATATGATTACAGACTAAACCTTCACTTCAGCATGAAAAAGCAGAACACAATTCAAGTGCCAAAAGTATACGGTCCTTTACTGTTGTTTGCATAAACTATTTATTTAAATATACAATGCAAGACAGAATGAAAGACACATAAGAAAAATATTATGCTGACAATTAACATATGAAAAATAAGAGTGAAGAAAGGCAAGAAAGAAGAGGATGCCTTTTCCATTCCCTTCCCTTCTAACACAGACATAGCCACAGTCAAACCTTGAACACATGAAACAGAGGAAGAAGTGAAGAGTTTTCTTCCTAAACTCTGACTATATTAATCCCAGTGTAATTACTGTTGGTATATAGGCAGTTTATAGCCTGTATGACATATATGAGTCTCAGCCCATCCAATAAGAAGTTACAGAACAAGCATGGGTTTTTTCTAACAAAATTACTTAAATAAAGGCTTTATCGTTTGAGATATTTTGTTACTTCCTTCCATTTATAAATATCAGGTTAAAGGAACCAATACTCATACTGTATCATGAAAATGTCTATATATGTGCTTGTTAGGGGCAAATTATGAAAATATATAAAAAAATTAATTACCTGACATGCACCACATTAACATTTCTTATTTCTGGAATAACAAGATTCCAAAAACCAGTTATATCAGTAGGCATTTCTAAAGAGTTATTTCCCAAAGTTAAACAGGTCTCAGATTCTTGTTTTAAAAGAAAACAGAAGATTGAATCATCAGTCAAGAAAATTAAGACTTTTGATGGAATAAATGTGTCCAAGTTTACAAATACTTGAATAATTAGACACACTCATAGTTGGGTTTTTTTTATTTTTATAGCATATAAAAATTATTCACTAAGTATATTTATAAAGTATCTTTTCTTTTTTAAAAGAAATTATATTAGACTTAGATTTTCATTGCAGAAGTGTACACATCCTTGCAATGGAATCTGGATAGGAACACCAGAAGTCCAGGGAGAAAATGCTGATTCTCACCAACCAGGCTACAAGATTTGCTCACACAAACCCACCTCTAAAGAAATACAATTACAGTATCTGGATTTGTAATTCCTAGAAATTCCCAACTTTCAAGAACAAGAGAAAAAACAGGTGGCCGCAGACTTAAAATATTTCAACCAAGCATTTCTCCTACCCAGGCAGAACTACTCTGACAAGAAAGACAGCAAAAAGCATGTGAGGAATTTTAAGCACCCATGAAGAAACAGCTGTGGTAAAGCTTAAGTAATTCTTCTCAACAGCATCGACCATCTAGGAATTGCCTCAACAAGCCTTTAAGAGAATTAAGAAAGGAAAATAGCCTAAACTTTAAAGATGTTAAGATTTAAGCACAGCTCCTGAATCCTTTGAAGTAAAATTGTATTAAAGCTCTAGTGACTAAAGAAATCCATGAGACAAAGTGGCTCTAAATTTCGAAGCAATGTCACTTTCCCAGTGTCACCACACCATGCTCAGCATGAAAAGAAAAGCACAAGTGGTAAGAAAAGGCAAGGTACATCTGCCTGTCAATCTGTACAGAGAACCACGAATGGAGTGATTCCCTCACTCTTACCCTTTGTTCTGTATCTTCTTCCTCTTCATCTGGATTGAAAGCTTCAGCACAAACTTGGAAGAAAAAGAGAGAGGAAATAAATAAAAAGAAGTAATTACAAATTACAAACAGCAAACAAATCAGTTTAAATACGTTTCTTCTATTTTCCTACAGGAAAAACAAAATCACTTTTCATTTTGTCATTATAGTGTCACAGGCTCAAATCCTGTCTGTTTTCTGAGTAGGCACAGCATGGCTGTTCTCAGACTCTCATGTAAAAAGTCTGTGACTTATTAAATAATCTTGCCAGCAAGTACTCAGGCATGGACACAGATTTCCTTTCAACTGGTATCAAAGCATAACAATCTCCATTCAGATTCATTTACAAGCATCTTCTCTAAAATGCAGGGGAAAAATACTGCTGCTGCACTGCTTTGTTCTTTGTGGTGCAATGTACAGAGCAAAACACTGAGAAAAAGGAGCACAAGGAAGGATGAGGCACTCACTCCACCTCAAATCTGATTTGCAGATAAGTATCTATATTTTGGGAGTTTTTCTGATACAGAGAAATCATGTTTTCACAGAAATTTATCTGGGAAATTAATAATCAGCTTCAGCATAATACAACGAAAAAATAGTATTTAGTCCCATCCTCCACACGTTCCTCTATCTTAGTACATTTTAACCATATTAACTGGTGATACAAAAACAACTCTAAAATTCACAGAGTGATTTTTTTAAAAAGGATGACAACAGCTGTGGAAAACTACGCACTATAGAGCATTTGGAGAAGGCTCTGCCAAGCATGCCATTATACCTACAGAATCCACTGACAGAGAGGCAATAATGCAGAGCTGCTGAAATTTCAAATTGTTTTTGTTCAGTTTTAATTCTTCAGAAAAGGCTTATCTTCAGTTATCTTAACACTTACACTATTACACAGTTTTACAATGCTAAATACAGACACTTTGGCTGCCAAAAGCCCACAGTTCTAGCCCAGATTTTCTTATTAATTCATGGATATTAACAGTTCTTGCATGTCAAGGTGATCTGCACATTCTAACCACCTGTACAGACATCCAAGGAAAGTGAGAGTCAGTCCTGTTTTCATCTAGCTGTGCTCTTACTTTAATAAGGGTGGTCTCACTTCTGAGGTTATACATTACTTATAAAATTTTACATGGAAACATAGACAAGCATTTTCCTTTGTACTTTATCCAGCATCCTGACAATAGTGAAGACTTGGCAGAATGCCCAGAAGCTCACTGCAATGACATCTAACTGCTGAATGGACTGAGAAAGTATAAATAAAAATCCAGAAAGTCTAGAATTCAGCAACTTGTAAATAATTTGAAAATGCACACATGCCTATTGACCCTGTCATCGTGCACTCAACAGGACTATAAAAATGCAAAACTCTAGCATAATTTACTAGGAAAGATTTGTTTGGTTTTGTGTGTCTTTTTTTATTTGGGTTTTTTTTTCTCTCCCTACCTAAAAGATGCAAGTCTTTCCTAGGAAACTGGATATAATTCCTTTTTTTCCTGGAGAGAGTGAAGCGACTCAAATACAACAACAAGCATTCCACTTATCAAACCACAACATAAAAATGCAACCATACAATCATTAGGCATCAGGCATTTAGAGAGCAAGTATTGCTCATACAATAAACCTGTTTAACAATACAGAACCAGTGTATTGACAGTGCACCTACCACACACATGCTTTTAGTTTAGCAGAGCCACCCACACTTAGGGCAGACAGTCAACAAAGGATAAACAGCATTCTTCCCCAACTGAAAAAAAGTATAGTCCAGAGTCCAAAGATGACTGGTTTACGGGAAGGTGGATGCCTACAAAGCTACAGAACTTGGACTGACAGGCTGGTCCACTTAATATGCAATACAAAGACACTAACAAAGGGAACATTATTAGCATTTTGGTGTGAAAGCTTTTCTCCTCCTTCCATTTTACAGTAAAGATCAAAGTCTATTGTGAAAGCTTTGGATTTTCTAATAAGGAACAGTTACTAAGAAGAAAGGCTCCATGGTTTAAACAGTATGGTGAAATTGGAGATAATTAACTCTCTTCATTTTTTACAACCAGTGTATCTTATGAGTAATTCCCTAATAAGCACAATATTACATACTATAAATGCATTTCTGTACATTTCTGAAAGTACCTGGTGTATAAGCACGTTCAAGTCACATATCTATGAATTCAGAGATCACTGTACCACTGTATTATTCTATCATTCAAATTTTAGTATTAAGCTGCAAATTTGATTTTGTTCCCTCCTCAGCTGCAGGGAAGCTATTACTGAAAATGCTTCAGAATTCAGGAAATTCTCTTCAACATTTCCTTGGGAAAACAAATTTTATTACCACAGCTAAAACTAGAGAATCAGAGCAAAACCTTATCTTAAAACATGCATCAAAACACCACAGTTGTCTATAACTTCAGTATGAAATGGCTTTGGTTAAGGTTTGTAAACGTAGGTTTCCCCTATTTCATCTTACCCAATAAGGGAGAAAACAGCTCCCAAAGCCCATCAAGGATAGAGATTGGACTTAGTGTCCTTCCCCTACAGAGGGAAATCACTTCTGCAACACCCGTGAATGAGCACCACAGAAATACAATAAAAACATGGCAAAATACCACTTCTTCCCATGCTGTCACATAAAATGGCTTCCCGTTGTACTTCTCATTCTTCAACCTCCTTCCGGGATTTTTTTTTTTCCATGGAGAAGAGTAGGCCACATGTTTTGACTTTGGACAACTCTGATTGACAGGACTCTATTTACTTGCACGAAGAGCTATAACTCTTAATGTAACATTATCTGTTGTGGTATGCTTAAAAAAGGGGAGAGACACAAAATTCTCAAGCTTAATTAATACTGTGATATGCTGGAAAGCCAACAGAAAGCTTTTCAGCCTACTCATAACAACCAACAATATTTCCCAAATACTTTAAAATATGACTAATGAAAAGAAAAGGCAACATTACATCAAACCAATCCCATGTTTTATGGTGTAGTATGCCCAATTTTTCTTTCCACTGTTTTTAATTGGTAAATCACTTAGGGAAGTCTGTAGCATTGAGTATATGGTCTGTATGTCAGTCTCACTTTCAAAATGCTTCATGTTATCTGTGCTGCTTTGCTATTTTTCTGGCTGTAAAGGACCCCCATGACTACCCTAAACTCCGCCAATCCCTGTCAGAAGTCTAGGGAATTGCAGGACTCCTGAAGGTTATTCATTTGTGTGTTAGAGTACAGTCAGTCCTAATAAAAAAAACCCTGATCTTTCATCTTGACAGAGTAAAAAACGTCCTTGACCCATTATCTGACACGACTGAATTCACATATTAACTATTTAAGTGTCCCAACGAAACAGACACTCCAAGGCAAGTTTGTTCTCACAAGATTCTCCTGAAAAGTGTTGTTTTTCAGACTCATTGAAATGGCAGTTGGAAGGGATCCCTCTCTGAAGGTAATTCAGTCCAACCTACCCCTCCAAGGGGAGCAATTTAGAATTGAGGGCTACTTTGGGGCTGACTTGGAAACCTTCCGGGGCAAAGATTGCACATTTCTCTGCTAACGCCCTCAGGGGAAGAAGTTTTCTTAATGTGCAACCCAAAGCTTACCAGTATCTTCATATAATTTGAAGTGACTTCTGAAATCACACCTTGCCTAGCTGAGATTTTCAGCACCACTCTGCCCTTGAGCAAGTGCTGAGCAAGAATCCATCAGTGGAAGTTACACACCAGTGTGACACATCTACAGCTCTATCAGCTCACACCATGCAGACCAAGCTTCCTTCCAAATCCACCCATACATAGTTCAGATAGCTTTGGAACATAAAAAACTGTTTTCAATTTTATGAGGCTTTGAGATAAAAAGAAATTCAGGCTTTTATCCTACCATCTACATTTAGTCTCTCTTAGCTTCTGCAGCTCTCATGCTGCACCTTCTTTGGCTTTCAAGAACATCTGTTAACACTTCTGAAGGCTCAGAAATGAAACAGCTCCATCGCTGCTTTGTTATGCAGGTGACAGAATCTGAAAGCAACCGAGATCTCTGTAGCTGCAGCAATGACATCAGCAGTGGATGGGTGAGGGGGAAGCCAGGGGTGGAGAGAGAAGGAGAAGTAGCAAGACAAGTTTGCCAGTACAAATGCCACCTTTATTTATGCTAGTTTTAATCACTCTCAAGATAATATTGTTCTGCAAAATATGTGGTTTTGTCAAGATCAAAGTCCTTGCACTCTATACAAATCTGTATGCAAATAACAGTTGAGCATTTAGCTCTGGCAAGTCAATACAGCCTCCAAGAGAAATGCACACCATCCCTGTCCCTGAGAGATCGCTGTTTTTTTCAAAATAACAGCCAAGAGGCTGATTCCTGAACACCTTCAAACACACACAAAAGAAGGGAATTTAGGTTCTGTGTTTTATGTAAAGTGAATGCATTATTAATATTCCTGTTGCTACTGAAACAAGTAGCAAATAGATGCCCTGTCATACTCTCTTTTCAGTTTTGAATCCCGCTTTCTGCACTGCAGAGTGACATCCTATTCACTCTTCCTCACTTATGAGGATGCATCACCTCCAACAGATCCTATCAGACCCATTAATAAAAATTCACTCAGAGTAATACATGTAGAACCACTGTTTATTTATTCATATAAGTGATCTTAAACTATGTTTAAGGCACTGTTCTTTGCATTTGAGCTTGTCAAAGCTTCAAGCATTTTTTAAGCCTGTCTCTCAAGGGACAGATGCATAGCCTCTTCTGGGAGCACTATGCCAGCTGGAAAGATGACCACAGCCAGTGGCTTGTCACTCCCTCTGACAGCTGAGTTGCACTTCAAAACGATGCAGTCAGATGAATTAGGAAGCTTGAACAGCACTTACACACAGGTCTTTGCTGGCACAGCTAAATGTGATTTTCCACACTTGGGAAACAACGTCAAGTTTCCTCTCACTTCTGTTGCTGGTTAGCTCAGAACTTTTTGGTTTAGAAATTGCACTTTGTTTCTCAAGTGAAAGATCTCACCATGTCAAAGCAGATGACAGATTCATACCTCGATCCAGCAAGTGGGAAACAGAACCTGCAACCACTTGCACCACCTGAACCATTTTCACATTTATGACAGTTGGAAGGAAAAGTAACACTGAAACCCAAAGAACAGTTAATATGTGCAGGAAAATCAGCTGCTCCAGCCTTCAATTCACTAGTGAGAACTGACTGAAATCAAGAGTAAATTTTTGGTTCAAACCAACGTTGTCACATCAAGTTCAAAACTCAGACTTTGGGTCTTAAAAGACTGGTCTTTCACTCTATGTGCCACATGGCAATCTCCAGATGCAGGATAGCCCACAGCAGTACCACCTCCTGACTTCACTCTTAATTCTCATAAAGGCATAACTGAGACATGATTTACAATAACCAGGACTTGAGCAAAAAATACCCCATCAAACCTTTGTCAAATACCAAAATAGAATATTCAAACACGCAACCATTTGCATGGTCATAGATGTCAAATTAAGTGTACCATTTTTTTCAGTGGAAAAATAGTTAGATATTATTCATTTAAGGGGAAAGGAAAAGAATGGATTTTCAGTTCTTGAATCAGCATCATATGTCATTTAAAGTTAAAAGGAAACTAAATCAACTCCGTTCTTCACAGGCAGAGTCACAGGCAGAGCTCTTCTGTGTTACAGATTAACTACAAAGGCACTCAGACTCAGCATGGCTGTGCCAAACCAGCTCTATCCAGTCAGGATTACAGGTTCAGGCACACTCCTACACTTGGTCCCAAAGCCTGCTCAGGCTGAAAAGCTGCACAGATCATTTTGTCTGGGAAAGAAGCCTATGAGACACAGATGGAGCCTGTAAAGCCCTAAAAATCCTGCACTGTTTCACCTTGCTCTGCAGAAAGCTACTGTTGCCTCTCTTGCACAACAGGTTAAAGTGTTCACCTGGCTCTACCTAAAGCCTTGCTTACAGCCCAGAGTCAACTGAAAAGGAAAATGCCCAGCTCTGATGTGGACATTGCCTATGTTCCTCAAGGTCCATTACTTTAACGGAGTAGCAAAACTGAGGTCCAAGGTAGAGCCTGGAGAGACCCCACTCTAGTTCACAGTTGGATAAACACTTTTGCAAGGAGAAATGCATGATGTGTTACAGTGCTTGCTAACCTGGCTTTCAGAAATCTTTGATAACCATTTCTCCACCATGATTATGTACTTTCCAACAGCATTATCTAAATCAGCCTTCTCCAGCTTGTTCCCTTTCCATCAAAAGAGAAATGCAACAGTTCCGGCGACAATGGCTTGTGACAAAACTGAAACACCATTGTCACACACTCCTACTTCATATTACTTTTCAGTAACAAGTTCAGAACAGACTGCACAATCAATTATGAATGCCACCTTTTATGATAATGGGGTTTTTTTCTTTGCAGGAAATCCAACTTTACATGCACAGACATCTTTTCTCCCAAGATGCGTAAGTACAGGCAACATAATATGCCCTTTAAAATTGTAACAATTGGTATACAACTATTTCTGTATGTGCATTTGCTTTATATATTCTGAATAATGCATTTCTCAAATATTCTTATTACATTCATACAGATTAATAAAAATCTGATTTTAAGTGTTTCTTTAAAAGGCTTTATCATCGGATGTACAGTAAAACAACTGAGACAATGCCTCAGAGCAGAATAGCCATTAAAATATTTTTTTCTCTTACTACAGCAAGATTTGGCAAAGTATTTAAAATTACATTTCCCTAGGGGCAAAAGAGAACTTTCATGATGAAAGAACTAGAATAATAAACGGAAAGTAAATAATCAGTCTCTTTTAGATTCATATCTTCATACACACATAACAAAAGCATTACAAGCAGACAATACTGCTCCAACTAGCTTTTAAAGACAAGCATAAAGCACTTTTAACAAGATACAATGTGTTCCTACTTAATTATTATTCCTAGGTAGGCTTTGTTCAGGGTTGGTTTGTTTTGTTTTGCTTAACTTCTTCTGCAACCTGCAGGATCTGGCCTGGAAACCACTCCCAGGTTAACTGACTCAGGGACACAGCAGCAAAGGTGTCACCACAGACCAAAGGTGTCACAGCACCCAGGAATTGCTCCAGGGATCTGTTAGGAAAAGACATTCCCTACCAAACTTGCCTCCCTAAGAGGCAACTTGTTGGGGCTCTTACTGAACTGCAACAAAATTTCAGAAGACAACCTTCAGCTTGTATATATTTATTTAAATCCTCCTTCAGTTAAATCCTCCTCCTACTCAGGAGCAATTAAAACAAAAAACTTGTGCCAGTGTAGGACTAGAGACAGAATTCTTCTAAGCACTTCTCCTACCTCTCTAGCATAACCAAATCTACATGACTTTTTTTTTTTAACTAAACCAACAGCTGTTTATAATTGTATTTGCTTCATATAGCTGCCTATTGAGTTATATCAAGGCATAACTTTCACTTAATGCCCTTATGTATAAGTTATGCCAAATGTTTTAGCTTATCCTTCTATTCTGCATGGTCACACATTGAAGGGTTACACTCACCTCACTGAAGCCACATGCTGCAGAATGATAAACTTGTGAGACTGTAATTTCTAGACTGTAATTTTTGACAATTTGAAAATTTAGTTTCCAGAGGACCTACAATGAAAGCACTCTGGTGATAAAATAAACACCCTGCAAGTCTCTCTTGTACAGCTGGAGAAGCCAAGGGACAATATTGCCTGATTTCACAGAATCATCTGCTAACTAAGCCACACCTGGGACTCCTGCACTTTGGGCTTCCATGTCTCAATTCACAAGAAGAGAGCCCAGCATCCCATCACACACTGGTGTGCCCTGGGACTTGCAGTAAGAAATAAATCTGCATGAAAATTAAAACAACAAAAATGCTTCCATCATGGTAGCAGAC
Organism: Cyanoderma ruficeps; assembly: GCA_008694505.1. Classification (NCBI taxonomy): domain Eukaryota; kingdom Metazoa; phylum Chordata; class Aves; order Passeriformes; family Timaliidae; genus Cyanoderma; species Cyanoderma ruficeps. Next base: position 4,055,340 of record VZDJ01000056.1, on the reverse strand, counting down.
TAAGAAAAATAAGGAAGTATTCCATGTGATTGATCATTGGAGAAAACAGCTCTGACACAATAACTACCAAAAGCAAAATACTGCCCTTTCAATCTTAAAACAGTAATTTACAATTTGCTACTTCTGTTTCCAGTTCCCTTTACTAGATTTAAACAGAAATCTAAAACGGAAGCAGGGTATTTTGGAGTCACACATTATTCCATGTGGTGAAGCCTGCAAAATTCAAATGGAGCAAGCTTTATTCTTGCAAGTTAAGAAATCAGAAGACTGAAATGGATAAACATGCTGCTGACCTTGTTCAAGCCTTCTAAGAGAGCCTTACCGATGAGATAGTCATCCATAAAAAAGGTCTCCTGGAAAACATGATGCTACTACTATTTCAGAGCACACAGATTCACAATTGTAGAAGTAAGCCTTCTGCTTTAATGATCTTCTGGTTTAGCCCATCACATAAATCTTAACACATTTCTAAATGTGTTACGTAAGCAAGGCAGATAGAACCAGAAATTCAGCACCAATAATGCTTATGTGCCTGACACAGTGATACTTTCTCTGAGTTAAAAACAGCACAGAGAATGTTCACTTTCCATTCAGTTTACATCAGAACACCACAAGTTCCAAGAAATGGCTCAAATCTGTATCTTCCCCCTAAAAAGGCATGTAGCTTACAGGCTTTTAGTTGCAAACTGGAGATGGAAGAGAGAATTTAGCTGAGGAATAAAACAGGAAAAGTGGTTTTCTAGTATAGAAATAAGAAATGTTCTTTCAGTTTACAGACCAAGGCATTTTTGGTTTTATACTTGCAATTTTGCCGTATGAACTGCTAAACCTGCAGTAAGGCAAATAATATTTTTAAATGATCTTGAGAAAGGTGCAGTAAAGCACTTTTTGCCTTAAAATCTCATTTAGCAATGAAGATTACCCACATCTTTCTGACATCTGTCATAACAGAGAACCAAAGTGTATCAAAGTGTTAGAAGGCACTTCTGAAATCAATTACATGATATGATTTTCAAAGACTTCTGGACAATGTCCAAATACGTTAAAAATCCCATTACCCTGAATCAAACAACTGGCACCTATTTACCTGTAGCAACAGGGAACAGTAAAAAATTAGCATGGCTTGACACAAAAGGATTGTGTGCAGAGGAATGATGTGGAAGCCCCCAAGTCCCTGTGCTTGGAAACTACTTCTTCCGTTCCTGGCACACTGGAAAAGCAGGAAGTGTGGGAAGTTACTGCTGGACCCCTTGAAGAAAAGCTTGGCAGGTCCCCCCATTCCTGTGTGGCTGATGAGCAATTCCAATGCCCCAGTGAGCACCAGCTATGGCAAAGGTGTAACTCCTTCACTCATTCATTTCCAGCATGAGCCAACTCTGGACTTCAGAGTCTCAGAGAACAAATGGATTGTCTCTGCAGGAAATACACACTTGAAGTGGTCTGGCAAGTGACTAATATTGGATAGAACTTCATCAGTTGGAACTTGTGTGCCTTACTTATGACCAGCTTTGTGTTTTTCCATTAGAAAAGATTAGTGAGCTTAAGAAACTTAGGGTCTTTTCTCTCCCAAATTTTGGAGACGTGGGAAAAACACACCAAATCAGGTAAGTGCTTCAGGCAGCCAAGTATCCACACGCAAGCCACCTCCCAAAGTCAAGGCCTCATTCAAGTCCCTCTTCAAATGAGTGCTCACAGCAGTTCCTGAGATTGCCTTAATAATTCCTGTAGTGAGTTTTCATATTGTCATTATGCACCCCATAGTGAGTTTTTTAGTATTCTTACAAAGTTTTCTGTTATTTTGGGCTACACACAGACTGAGCAAGGTGTTCTGGTGTTAAAAACTACCAAGCAAAGTTTCTGGCAGTACATCCTTTCATATTTAAATCAAGTCTGTTTCAACGTTTCTGTTCTCCATGGACGGACTATTCAACCTATTTCAATTTTAAACTGAAGTTACAGCAATCTAAACTTACTTAAGTGTATTAATCAATATCGGAGCATAACAACATCTGTGACTTTGTCTAAAACTTTGTATTAAAACAGGGCTGAAGTACAGCCTTACATATTCACAAGGAAAATGCAAATCATATCGGACTCTGAGGTCACTAAAGACAGCACCAGGTTTTGCACCAAGTATAAAAATGCCTTTTTTAGCCTGTATTGTGACAAGCATTTTGAGATTTCCTCAGGTGTGTTTGACCAACAAGTCATGTTGGAATATTTTCACTTGGGCTTTAATTTCCCTGATAAAAACCATCCTGAGTTCAAATTCTCTATCACACAAAAGAGAAGAGTTAAATTCCAACCTATCAAAGTGAGAATTAAATTTCATTTCGACAATCAGCTGAAGGCTGATATTTTCAAAAGTATTTATGTATACAAAGATATGGACCAACACTTATGTAGGCTTTTTAAAGATCTTTCATTTAAAACAATTAATGGAAGTTAATCACCTGCACCTTTTGCCACCTGAATACTTTTGAAAAACTGATCCATACTGCATTACATGCTTAAAAATGTGCACAGCTATACTTATGCTCCCAACTCATAAGGGCTAATTTCAGTTAAAACATTTGACTTTGGACAAACAACTTCCAATTTTTATGTAACACTCTAGCCATGAACTATTATTAAGAAAGAATAAATAAAAAAGATGAAATATTAATTCTAGTCCACTGTAGTACTTATGTGAATTAAACAGACTGGATCAGATTTCTTCTGACCAGGTATTGCACTGACTTAAATTTTAAATAAGGATGCTCACAGTGCTGTATTTCTCTTTATGTAAAAAAAAAAAAATCCTGCAGAATTGTTCACAACACTGTGAAATCGAATTAGTTGTGAAGTCATGACTATTAATTTCCAAAAATAAGCTTTTTATTATTCACTGAATGTCAATCACATGCCAGGAATTTTTAAATAAGTCCCAATATTGCAAACAGAGAAAACAAGCTTTTTTTGTTTAATGAATAATGATTCAGACACTTTCTTACAGGAGAGCACCCACACAATTTATCACCACTTTCATCTGTCATCCCACATGCTTGGCTTTTGCTCATATCAACATTTTTTAAAATGAATTCTTTTCACTCTAGTTATGATATCAGTTTTGCAATCATTAGGGCTAGCAAAAAATCACAGAAGCTTCAGGTTGTTGATACAGGAAAACTGTGCCATTTGTAAAAATGTGGATTTTTGAACTAGGAAGTCTCTAATCATTTATTACCTGCTTGAAAATCTTTCAGCAGAAGTTATTATGTCATCAGTGTTGTAAGATGGCGAATAATCAATATAGAAATTTATTAAATAGCTTCAAGAAACCAGATCATGATTTTCAAATCAACCTCTGTTAATCAGATAAATACACAGCAAAGAGAACAGGACAGAGAAAGTCAGCCATCACTCAGTCTTCCTCCTTTGATGATTTCATGTGCTGAGATTTTTATCACTGAAGGAGTATAGTATTCTGCAAGAGAAAATACTCAAAACAACCTCCCAAGAGAAGCACTGCCTCTTGTTTCATTGCTACCACTAAGATGCCCTAATTTAACAGGGTCCCAAAACAGTATTTTTTACCAAATAGCAGCATGCTGTGTGGCAATAATTAACAGAAAGGCTTTATTAGAAAATCATTTCTGTTAAAGCTGTCATTTTAAACCACTAAAAGGTACTAAAGGAAATTTACTATGTGTAATATTATCATATCCTGATATCTCAACTTGCCAGAGTGTGAAGAAAATGCTGTATTGCACTAGAAAGCACAGAGGAATATCAGACTTCAGCAACATATGTACATTATGAGATGATTGCTCATCTTTGGCAGAAGCCAGACTAATGAAGAGCTCAAGGCAAAGAATCCCCACCATCATCAAAATAGAGAAGAATCAGTGAGTTGGAAGAGCCAATAGTCAAGGCCTCTTATGGAAGCTTATGTGATGAGGAAAGAAAATGCCAGAAACTGTCAAGGAATATTGATTTACACATTACTCAAAACACATAATTACTTAAATTTTAAAAAAAAAAAACCTAAAAAAAAAAAAAAACACAACCCAACAAACAAACAAACAAACAAACAAAAACAACAAAAACCACCACCAAAAAAACCCACACACCACTCCACAACATCAAGCCATAGTGTCACAGCAGATTGCTAGAGGCAAGAGAAACATGAAAAGTACTGATTCTGAACCCAGCATCTGCTGAGGACACACAATTGGCAACTGTCAGGGTTCCACACAATGCTAATATTTGTTATACACAGGAAAACAGGATTCAGTGACATTAAAACAAAATTAACCTCTACACACAAAACCTTTATTCAGCAACCCCATCTTAGAGGAGGGTTTAGCACCCAGCTCCAGGAACAGATTCAATCCTTCTCACTCCACTGGGTCTCTGCTGAAAGCTGCCCCACCAAAAGGACCAACTGAGGCAAGTCTTGTTCATTTGATTATTTTTTGTATTAACATGAAAACAGGCACAGATCCTGACAGTCATGTTACTATTAAGGAAATAACTATCATATATCGCTTCCTTAGATGATATAGGTCAGTTATTCTGCTTAGAGTTGTTGAATGTGAAAACTGTAATCTCATCCCACTGAGGCCAAAGGAAGGCTCATGAGGGAGTACAGGCATATGCAAAAGATGTATATTATACCAGGCCAGTCAGATAAACAGAAATAATTGTAGAAAAAATACGAAAACCTTTTGTGACACATGTATGGTACGGGTGTCATTTTGTCAGATTTTCCTATCCCAAGAAGAAATCAGTAAATCTGCTGGGGAGTGGGTGTTCTGTGGAATGAATCAAAAGTGTCTAGAAATGGCAATACAGAAATCTATCAAAAAACTTAACTTTTCTGAAATACGCTAAAACTAAAAGCGGAGAAACTATGCACAAGAGAGACTCTAGTGGGCGTCCCACTCTTCCTTCCAAAAACACAATTAACTTCCATTCATACCCTGCCAGGAACAAAATTCTCCTCAGTGTTATGTACCAATTGTTATAGTGGGACAAATATTAATGCTCTCTTCCTCTAGTTTAGAAACAGCTTTGATATAATTGAGAAAGGAGATTTCTACCTTCTGAATTCACTGATTTCACTGGTTTCTGCCACCTCACTGCAGCATGTAGTCAGTCCCCACCCAAGGGCAGAGATACTGGCACGCTCTGCAGCCTTCCATTACAGAAATGAAGTGACTAACACAATTAAGTTTGTCAGGAGCCCCTATGCTTGGAGGAAGACCAAGGAATGTAATGAAGCAAATATGAATTTTAACTCAGTCCAGTTCTTGAGAAGAATGAATCCATAAGGGTTTCAGGCCATTCGATCCAAGTCTGGGCAAACAGAGTCAGTCAGCAATCCATGGAATACAGGTTACACTGGCACAAGGCTCACACTTTGCTAACTCACTTAGGGCAGCAGCAAGACAACTGCTCTACTGGGTAATTAGCACTGAAATTCCATCACAGCCTATGGCACCCTAGAGCTAGGAGGTTTTCAAATTAATGGGGTGGGGTTTTTTTCCATTTTAGTTTCTACCATCAATACAGTTTATGATTTTACAAACAGGATTATTTTAGTGAAGTCAGCCACCAGCTCAGATACAAATTAGAGATTTATGTGTTTAACTGTTTATGTGCACACCATGGATCTCCACATGTCACATGGCCAAACACTCCACACACAAGCCAGCAATTCACTGGAACATCAAGCTCTCATTTCTCCTTCTCCCTCCAGGCATTCTGTTTCTCTTCATGAGAACACTACCACTCTGCACTTCTATAAATAATTACATGAACATGATTAGATAAATTCCCCTCTTCCAGGATGACCCTTCTGCACAGTCCATTTTGAATAAGTCTTAAAGAATGACAGCTAAATATTTACAACATTGGCAGTATTTGCCAGAACAGTTTAGGTGTTTCATAACTAGACATAAACACCTAAATGAAAATTTAGTAATCATTAGAACAGATTTATTCTATGGGTTTATGAATCTCTAGAATTTGCAAGGGTACACCAAGGAAATCACGATCATCCTGTTACCTGTAGGCAACCAATCACAACCAACCAGTAGAAAACACTCCAAGTTTAATATTAATAAATTAATAAAGCAACTAAAAGAGATCCTCTAACTACTATGTGCAAGAGAGCATAAGAAACACTTGTTAGCCTCCAAGAACACATCTGTAGTTGAATGGCTTACCAGAATAATCATTAATCATAAACTGTAAGTAACGTAGACAATCACTTTAGCAACTTTTCCTTTAATTAAAATTATATTTTTCTTTTATTTTTGACCTAGTGAACGAGAACAACGCTGTAATTCCCTAGGCAGCCAAATACTTAAAAAGAACAATTCTTGCTTGAATTTTTCCTTAATACATCCCATGTTAGCTTTTAAATTCTCTGTGAATCTGTGATTTTGTGCATGTAAATGTTGATAGCAGCAAGCAACTGAACTCTGCTCTTCACTCCCCTTATAAATACACACTGCACTGGAAACACAGAAATATTGGTTGGACTGACAAGGTTCAACACGGACTAGGCAGAAAGCTCTTCTGACAAGAAGACCACAAAAGAATACACTAAATGCAATCCCAAAAACGAATTATTAGCTTTTATTCTCCATGGTGTGTTCTGCTTTACTTTATTAGCTAAATTCAGAAACATTTAGCTACTATGCTGAGTAATCTGTAAGGCAACATTGGTTTAGTGTTTGCTGTTATTTGTTGGTTTATAAAGACAAAAGATACCTTACAAAAACTGCAGAAAGAAAACTTGCTTAAAACCTAATGCATCTAACACACAAGCCAAACCAAATTCAGAGCACCAAACCCAGCAAATCAGTCAATGATTTTATGCAAGGGATTGTAAAATGTGGTTGCCTATGATGGCAGGGGGCTGAGTTCAGAAACGCAGCAGAGCCTGGCCAGTCTCATTTCTATGTATGTCTTGACAGAAATAGCAGGTATGGAGTGAAATAAACCACCCCAACAAACAACCCCCCAGCCCAAACCAGCAGTTTCTCTAATTTTCCTGCCAAGAGAAGGAAAACTGCATCTCTTTGTATACACATGGATGGTGTTTGCATTTGCATTTGTTCGCCTTTGCATTTTAACAAATCCCACACTGATCATGACCTATACAGTGTATACAGAGAGAAAATGCATTTTTTTTTATTGTGGAAAGTATTTAACACACAGTAATAATATACACATTCTATTATTGTTTGTCTCCATGGCAATTCTAATATGAACGGTGAACTCTGAATTATTCTAGCTCTTCCTGAAGCAGGGGCATTATTAAGTAACTGAAGTCCTCCTTAATTTAATTGCACAAGTTAGCAATAGAATTTTACATTTGCCTTTTAGTTGTTCACATTAACCTGTAGACCCACTAAATGAGAGAACCTGTTTTTTAGCTAAGAGCAGCTCAGTACTGTGTGAGCACCAACATTGCATTTTGATATTGCAAAATCAAAAATATTAAAAATGCTTTCTGATTAAGGCTCAATTTTTTAACTTTGGAAATAACTCAGCCTTTATTTAAATTTAAATCTAAGATGTATTCACCCCTCATTGCTAAGATTTTTCTCCATCAGCAGGTTACAGGATGGATTAGCTCAATTAGCAGAGAAACTGCTGTGTCTTGGACCTCTCCAAATTAAGATACTCTACAATATATGACTTTCAATATTTACTATCAGAGCATCAAACTCCACCATTCAAGATACAGTTTTACCCTGCCTAGATTTCTCATGTAATCATATCTCAAAACTACAGCACTGTCAATTTTTAAGAGTTATGAAATTCTCATTATACTCAGTTATTTGTTTGAAGGGGCATAAACACACAATCATATCCTTAATCATATCCAAGCAACCAGTAGAAAAGCAAATGTACTGCCTGACTATAAGGACATTTTGCACATAAACATGTATTTATCTTACATTTATTTATAGACCGCATATATATATTATCAACAATGCCCCACCATAACTAACATCCCCAAAACCATGTCTGATTATCTACATGAATTACAAACTGGGTAGATTTGAACTCAAAACTAGAGAGAAAACACTGAATACATTGTCATTTTCATAAAGATATTTGTCAAACCAGAATCACAACTTTCTAGAACAACTAAATGTTAGTAAAATACCTGAAGACAAAAAAAGTACCACACACAAAGCTCACACTGCACCTCAAGTGAAAAAATAGTACAATACCTTCTCATCTACACACAACATTTTGTTCATGTGATACTCTTCAAAATCAACTTGTAAAGGAATTTTTTGGAAACAACAGTTTCTTATTAAAGCATATCACATTGGTTCAGATGGAAAACAAACAAATAAACAAACAAATAAGCATAATCTGTGTCTCTAGAACAAGCGAACAGCCACTAATTCAACAATTATAAATATCGGTTACACAAGCAAGGGACTAAAACAATATAAAAATGGAGAATCCCCTCATATTTCTGTTTGCTAGCTGCTCTAAATGCGTTGAACACTGGCATCTACAGTGAATTAAGAAGCAATTCTCATTATTTCAAACAAAAATAATGCAAGAAGTATGAGAAATAAGGCAGTAAGAGACTTTTAATTTAATTCCTTTAGTCAGATACACATTTCAAAACTATTTCAGATACTTTAAACTCTTAAAAAGAAACCATACCTGATACTCTTCTGTTGTATCGGTTAACAACTGGAGCTGGAAAAAAAGAAAAATAAATCAAAATTACACATTTGTATTTATTACTACAAAGTATAATGAATGAATTGAATAATCATTATATACTTTTAGTACACAAACGCCATACAAATCTCTTTTAAAAATGCTTCAGTATAAAGCTTTCATCCATTTACTTGCCAGCCAGTAAGTGTTTATTCAAAATCAAATATTCCTGAAGGCCATTACATGCTAAGATGGATGGTAAGTACTTTTGGGTTGGGTTTTTTATCTTTTACCCAATTCTGAAAAAATATACCTCTACACAGATTATCCAATCCTAACCTATCATCAGTTAGCAGCCTCATTTACTTAGTATTATTGCAAAGCATTACAGCACTTTAGGTCAGCTGTAGCTACTTAACGTGGATGAAAAGCCAAAGAACTTTTTGCCAACCCATTCTTTGCTCCCACACGGCACGGGCCTGTGGAACTGCCGAGGCTGTGCTCCCTCAATAACTCCAGTCATCCATCCCTGACCAAAGCTGTCTCACACAAGGACACACGCTGAAACTGGAGAAGGAGGATCCANGTTTCACCCAGAACAAAATCAAAGCACTTTGTTCTCCTTCACCCCCAACAACCAGCATTGTTTTATTCTGTGTGCTTCATGTTTTCCCACTTTTCCCTTCAACAGGTAATTCTATTTTTCCTGATACAACCTGTACCCTTTCTATTCCATTCTTTAAATATTTAAGAATTAGAGAAGCCTTTATACCCCATCAAAGCACAGGCATCACAGAGCCAGATTTATTAAACACCTGCCACAAAAATCTTAATGATCTCATAATTTCTTAGAAACTTTTGAGTATCTCAGCACTACCAGAATACAATGATTTCTTCGCAAAGACAGAAGAGCTCAGCTTCTTTGGAGCACTTACAACCACCCTGCATCTATAAGAAAACGCAAAATGGAGAATAATACCACCAAAAAAGAATCAAAATTATTATTGTGTATTTTTTAAAAAAATAAAAGAAATCAGAAGAGATTGGAGGGGAAAGGAATAATGAGGCTAATTCCATAGTTTTCAGTTTTCTATCAACAGGGAGACAATGCTCAGCCTCAAAAGAAACTCAGGATTAAAAGCAAGATTATTCTGAATTTTACAATTTAGATCTAAACTTGTATAATATGACATAATCCTTATAAAAATAACACTGACGCACTCTTTCATACGTGAAGCTTGAAGAGGTTCGAAAACACTGAATAACAAACCTGAGAATTCAAGCAACTTTCTCTTCAAACCTTTAAGCAATTTATGACAGCAGCAACCCTTCCTGCAAATAAGGGCAGGCTGTATCCTACTCGCCAAAAGACACCATGGATGCGAGAAGTTTAGTTCACCTTAAGAGGAAACAGGCATTGGGAATAAGGATCCATTCAGGTTTATTCAACAAACTCATGCAACTTCTTGATCTGAAAGTTTTCATACGTTTTGCCCTGTTCTTAACTTTTCCTCGTGGGTCTGCCTGTGGCTACCCGCGGTGACGCAAAACTGTTCTGGACAGTAATTTGTCCTGCAACAGTACACTCTCACATCTAGTCTGAGCAACTACTCAAAATTGGCCAGTTTAGACCTAAAGAAACAGGAAAACTGATTATTCTTTCCAGAGACCCAGTCAAATGCCTACCAGTTCTCTACAGTTTTAAAGAATGAGAGGACCAAAACAAATTAGTTCCGTTTCCGCTACAAAGCGATGTATTACAAAAGAAAATATTAAATTCAAAACATAATTGACAAGTTTGCTGTACAAGCACCTCATCAAGGTCATAAGAGTTTTAAGTAAATGTTTAACTACTCTTATGTATGGACTCAGATACTTTTAATCAACACCACTAGTGAATAAACACATTATTTCAGGCTCTATCTTGCATATACAGAATTTTTTCTCCACCTTATGAATTCTACACCCATTTCTTACTCATATTAAAGAATAACATTTTCATGTCTTTGAACAGAATTAATATACTACAGAACACTCTGGTGTACTTTGGGTAACAGAAAAAAATCCAACAATGATGGCTTCTTTTAGAATCTTGATTATTTTATCCCATAGCAGGGTTCAGTGTCATCAAAACTGCATCAAGTTTTCCAGTGTGAAAAATGAGGAAAAACACATAACCTTTTAAGGGCAGTTAAGAGAGTACTATTATTCTGCCTCCACAAAGCTTTTAAGATTAAAAAGATAGCTTGCATCTCTTACACCAGTGACAGTTCTAACATGTATAAAATTCACTTTTATGTGTTGTCAGATGACTATTTTTATGCTAAAGAGATAAAATCCTAGTAAAGATTAGTGGATTTTTTTTCCTTCTGGCTTACCAATGAAAAGCTCTCTTTGCTTATGACTACTTTCAGTATTGCACAGTCACTATTGCCAGTCCTGTGGCATCCCTGTTTTGCCATAGGAGTGGCCAAAGGAAATGGCTGGCACTGAGCACTGCTAAGATAAACAACTCCTCTAAGTCCCACATATACCCATTGGCCTGCAGACAGATCCCAAAAAATTAGATGGGGCGGAAGGGAATAATACATTTACTGTTAACACAGCCTATTTCCTAGACTGAGTACTAAAGGGCCCCCAATTTACAGCAATAGTGATGGACACACCAATAACAAACTCCTACACCAGAGTAGCCCTCAGAGCACAACTCCGCCTACACTGACAAGAAACCACTGACTCCAGCACACCCACCTGGTACCACACAGGGATCCAGGATCTACAGAAATAAGATTAAACTGCTGCTTTGAAAGAAAAAACAATTCTTTTTTTTTTTAAACCTCCAGTTATAACTGCCCCTTGCCACACACCAATGGGCCACGGCTCAGTTTGAACAATGGGCCATGTCTCTGGTAATGACAAGACTGTTATTATATGTTAATTGCAAAAACTATAATAAGATTAAAAGATTTTCTTGTGAGATGGTTGCATTGTAAACTCTCCATTATGTCAAAACCTCAGGTGCAGCAATATTCAAGTTCAAAATGTCTCATACCTTTGGCACTGCTCCTGCTTTTACTTGGCTCATGGGAACCAAGGCACAGTAATTGGGTAAACACAACAAAAACAGAGGTAAATTAAACCATTGTACCAGAAGAGAGCAAAACGGCCCAATTTCCTCCTTGGCAGCCAAAGGCAAGTGATTCTGGCAGTGGAAAGGCAGATCAAGCTGTGCATTCCACAGTTCTGCCAGAACTGACTCAGGACAATGATCCTACTCCACTGTTCAGGAAAAATCAGGAATGTCTGCTCAACATGTACGTGTTGTCCATACTGTGATTGAGGCACACACTGAAGTAAGAACTAGACAGGAACACTTAACAGACTTCTTCAGACCAAAAAACCTTTCTTCCTCAAAGTAAAGGTATGCCATTACATTTATTTTAAAAATGTATATTTTAATAAATTGCATAAATGGATCAACATGTACATTCCGTTATTTAAATTTAAAATGTACCCTACATCAAACAGCAGTAGTGCCATGCAGTTACTGGCTATTGCTAACTATACTGCCACCTGCTAGTGGCTCCATTTCATTGGGTTTTCTCACTTGAAAAATTAGGGATGTAAATCAGACACTGGGATTTTTGTTTTTCTAATACTTTTCATAAGTGACAAAACAGGAATTTCTCCAATATCCTTCAGTTTGCTTTGGCATTGAGATTTACTTTGAAATATCTGATGCTCAATTGTGGCTCACTATGTTTAACTTACAAGTCCTGACTATGGTTATAAACAGGTAGAAAATACAGCCCCATAGATGAAAAGTGGACATAGGTATCATTATTTTTGCTGTTTTCAAACCAAACCAACAATTACAGTATTTAGGGCAAACAACTGACAGTAAAACCACTCTTTACAACCAAACCTAAAAGCCTGCTTTTCCTACAGTGCGTGGGCTCCCTTCTCTGTCAGTGACTTTGAAAAGTGACTGGTAAAAAAAAAAAAAATCAGGCTTTTTTAGGTGTACACTACTAGCTATTTCTCTACACTACTCACAAGCCTGAAATGAACAGAAGTACATCCATCATTCTTCCAGCTACTGCTACCCACTTCTTACAGATCCTAACATTCAATTCTTACAGAAAAAGACAAATAAAACTCTAAAGATCAATTGAGGGTCACAGGAAAAAAAAATTCAGTGACAAACAAAGGACTTCCATTCCAGGCATGACAGTAGAGTATTAGGTGTTACCTCTCTGTACTGGATGTACCTTGAAAAGTTCTCTTTCTTCACAAGCACTTTGCTTTTTACTATGATCTGTGAACATTTCCTAATTTCAACTAGGGTAAAAAAATCCCCACGTCTGCTTGTGATTCTGAATACAATTTATAGCAGCATACTAAGTTAAGCGATTGTGCACACAAATATTTAATATCAATCTTTTGTGTAACTCTAATCAACAAATTTTGAAGGTTTCCTGAGGAAAGATGGAGCAAAGCTCATAGTAGGTGGCATAAACTTAGTATAGCACTCAGAATTCAAAGAACATAGGCACAAAATACCAGCTTTATTACGACTAAGTAGCACAAATCAGTGATTTACAGAGTACTTTCCCACTGAATCATGGCACAAAATCATCCTGTGTGAACAGAGTCAAAAAGAGAAACAGAATGTAAATTGTTCTAATTTAACAAGTCAATTAAGTTTATCCAAACAACACATGAGTTGACGCTATAAACCATTAAAGCTGAAATACCAGAAGCAGAGTGGAGTATAAATCTGAGGCGTGACTGTCTCTATGGAATGTTATATCAAGTTACGATAAGGAAGTGCCAGACTACAGCTGTCAAACTGTTTTTCTACACACCAAGATGTTAATGGACTTACATAAATAGGAACCATCACAACTCTGAGAAAACTCATAGATCCAAGTACCAGCTTTTTAGGAGTCCTGACAATTAGAAAGTAATACTAGAGCAGAAAGAACTTTCATCATCAGATTTACAACTGTACTTCAATAAATACCAATCTGAACCGTCTTTTTCAACAAGTAAATAAAACAAGAGTTCCCTGTGGCTGTTACTAATAAAATAGTTGTGTATCCATGACTTCCTTCAGGATGTCCTTGCTGGAGAGTAGCAAACCCTCACTTCCCCTTCCACATCTCTCCTTTATAAGGTGGGGACCACAGGTAGGGCACCAAACTACTTAGATTTTTTCAGAGGCAGCTCTAAAACCTAAGAGTTCTCCTCAAGACTTCTCTCAGAAAAGCAAAACAGATAGAAACAGATCTGAGTTTTACAGACACTCTTTTATTTTTCCTTCTATTCCTCTGCCCACCCACCCCCCTACAGAGGAGGACGGAAACTCAGAACCTGGTTAGACAGGCAGGAGAGACCCTGATGGTGTCAGCTGAAGCATGCCAGACATTTGGAGGAAGACAAAAGGTCAGGGAACACTAGGGAAGAAGTCAGTTTTCAGAGAACAGAGAGAGCACAGAAAATTTAAAAAAAAAGGCAGAAAAGTGCAAACCATGACCCACAATTGGGTGCACACAGGCTTTGCTTTTCTGTAAGAGACTTTTACATCTATTAATCTGGAAAACAATCCAAAAATTATACTGCTATTAAACATTGTTTTCCTGTCTGCTGCTGTAAAAATAACAGAAACATAGACATCTTGTTATTTCTCAGTATTGAAAAACAGCTGTCATCAACAGCAAGAGAATAAAACACAAAAACAAAGTTGTAATATATCCTGGTCTCCAATTTAATTGATTTTTTAAAATTTGTATTTAAAAATTACAGCCACAAAATGGAGAAACACTGTCTGAAAGCCTCATTTTAGAATAGGCTCTGACCCTTGCTTTCCAAGTTTTTTAGAACCCCTCTGATAGAAAGAATGTAATAACTTCTGAAGGGAAAAGTTGAGTCAACAAGCAAAGCATTTATGTCAGTGAAAGAGAGATGTTTATGAAGTTAAAACTGTTGTGCTATTTTGAGTTGGCTCTTTTTCGGTTTTTAAGTACAGTAGAAAAATAAATACGCACTCTGGAATGGACAGACTTTAAACAGCTGATAAATTCAAGAAAGAAACCATTGCTTGACTAACTGAAAGGAATCTGGGTGAATCTCTGGTTATGATGGCACTTCTTGTCTAAAGCCTTAAGAGTTTTGTTTGGTTTTAAATCAAAAATCCTTTTTTCCAACGTATCACTATTTCAACATTCCCTTTCCACAACTGAACCTGAACAGTCATGCATGGTACTATTTTCATTACATTTCTCAGCAGATATTCATTCTCACAAAAAAAAAGACCATAAACCTGCTCAGAGAATTCAGGAGTTCATACGGCCTGACTGAAGTCTACGTACAGGAGAACAAATACCTATCAAGCAGCACTTCACATTATCTGACATTGCAATGGCATGACCCGCACAGCCCTCTCCTATTTCTTGCTGACACGTCTCAGATCAAGCCAAACACAGCACTTTTTAGTGTATGTGTGTTGATTTTTTAAGAGTGTAATCTATATTATCAAGATCAAAGAGATAGCAACAAGCCTGCACTTGCTTTACAGACATGAAATCAGAAAAACTCCCCGTGCTGAGGTACAATCTCAGCTCAAAGGACACATTTCACAGTGATTAAAGATATAACCATATGCTGATACTACACCAGAGATTGTCAGGGATTGAAATGAAAGACTTGAGAATGTTTTCAAGTATTAGAAAGACAAATCTATGCAGTGCACAGAGAAAGAAGAATGCTGCAAAAAACCAAGAAAGTTAAGAAGCAGCTGACAAATCTTCAAAGCATTGTCAGAAGAGGCAAGACACTGGAAAGTACAGCAAAGCAAGTGAAAAAGGAAAATTTGCTTGGGCTTGAGGAGCAGGCTTAGAGAGGAAGACATTTCAGAGAAAGGGAAGCTAAGGAGCCACATTAGTAATATCAGAAAAGTTAAGGTTACAAACTCAACATTAAGTAGATGATAAAAAGAGAAGATTCTAAACATATTTGAATGTGACTTTCACTGGGATTGTCTGACAATGGATAAACCAGAAAGGGTCAAAGATGAGAATGAGACTACAGAGAAACAGAAACACCAATCAAGAATAACTGCAAGTTTCCTTAAAATAAATGCTTCATGCAGAAAAATATAGTGGCATCTTATCTAGGGAACCAAGAGGCATTTCCCAATCAGTAAGAAACATGGGCAACTCACCCTATGACCAGATGCAGTGGCAGAGAACAGAAAGCCTCCTCCTTTTCCAAGGTTCTTGACAAACCTTTCCTATATTCCCAGCTCTGCTTTCAAACCTCACCTCTTTATTTACTAATCTCCTAATCCACCAGAGATCAGAGATGGATAAGGCAGGAGGATTAATACCTCAGGGTACTTCTGATTTTTTAAACATAATGAAGACAAATTTTGTCTGAAATCTTTTCATTAAAAACTTCAGAAGTGCTGTTTAAAGCAACATTCGACTCTGGCAAACATAGTTCTTTTAAATCAACACTTTCTGTATTTCACTTTTTTTTAATGTGGTTTTTATTTCTAAGACTTAATTCCACATCGTCATATCTTTTAAAACATGAAACCCCAAATACTTTTGATCAGATTTTTATCCTGTGCTAGTTGTAAACTGCAGTCATTGTTCTATGTTACAAATTAACAACACTTAAGATCTTTCCGGTTATTTGGAAAGCTGAGTTCCACCAAACATACTTGGAAATCCTGGAGATAATTCCTAAATGAGTCATAAAAAAGTCATTTAACTATATCTAGCACCTCGGTATATTTTTAATATTTACAACTGCACCTCTTACATAAATCTCTTTCTACAAAATAATGAACGGTATACAGGTGATTACAATCTGAGTAAGCTAAAATATGGGAACAAGGAAAAAAAAAAGCCTAATAAACAAACCTAAGTCAAATTTTTCTACATCTCACTGTTATTGAATTTGCATTCTATCACAGCACAGAGCCACTGCTAAGTACAAGTCTAAGGTACATAAGTCATTGCTCCAAAGAGAACACGCTCTTTGTCAATCCTGATCTGCCACTAGAATCAGTCAAGGGGACTTCATTTTCCATTTTCAGAAGCCCAATTAAAAGTCTCACCACTATTCTGAACTGAATGCATTAAACCCTGTAAAAACTAACAAGAGTGTTGTGGCCTCTCACAACAGGAGGTGAGACTCACCCAGAAATTCCTAAACTTCCCAAGTGAGATGGTCCCCACACCAGCAGTCTGGGACGTCACCATCAAAACCAGACACAGCTCTCTGTCACACTGACAAGTGTTGTCCTCTCCCAAATCTCATGCACAACTCTGTTCTCAGTCCCAATGTCATCTAGATTTTAAAACCACTCTTATCAAAATAATATTATCCTCAGGAACAGTACAGAGTCAGCTTCTCTGAAAGCAGGGATGTATCAAATAAATATCATCAATGAAGCCAGGACCTTTTCCTTAACAGCTTGGCCAATAACCTGAGATAAGTATTAGCCAGGCAATATAACTATAATAGACAAATATAATCCAAATGCAGATCTGGGGGGAAATCTTCATAAGGTAATAGTGATGAAGTGAAAAATGCTATCACTGGCACTGACTTAAAGTGTTTTTACAGCCTCAGGTATAAGCAGCTGTAAAATTAAGTTTGAAAAGAGTGGAAGAAAAGCATGTCACAGCCATGGTAATGGAACAAGTGAAGCAGTGCACTGGCTCCATGTATCTCACACCTCCCATCACTGCTTTTCCTATAACCTCTTCTCCCTGTACACTCCCCTCACACACCTCCATTCTGTCCCAGAGGAGAAGATAAATGCAGCTGCAAAGAGGAGAGTTAAAATTTCCAATCCCACAGGAACTCTTCTACTTTGTTTCAACACCACACTTACCCTGTTTGTTTTTAAGGCCTTTAACCTATTCCTACCAGCAAGGCTTTACTTCACGTCTCACGGAGTGCCACAGAAGCACAGCAAATACTTCAGCAACTAATACACACTTTCCCAGCTGGATTGCTGCTCTCTTCTGATCGCTGACTTTGGGCTTGCAGTGCACCACTGACGTTCTTGTCATTCTCTACGTTCCCCAGTTTTGTTCAACCCCACCTGTGCAGAATGAATTTTTCCTAACACACCACACAGAACACCTCCAAATTCCAGTTACATACACGTACACCTAAATATACTTTTACAGAGACTTTTCCAATGATCAACTCCTCAAATAACTCACAGACATCCTATATTTCAACTATTAGCTGTCCTCTAGGCAGAGGCATATTTTCAGGCACAGTAAACGTTGCATGTGTTCCTAATATTTTTCTAGGTACATCCGGCATTTGAGAAAACTTCAATACAGCATAATGCTGTATTTTTATTTGAATGTATAATGAAGAGTTGATTTCCTCCTATATGTAATGAAAGATAATGACGATGCACAGATACTCTTGTGGGTGAGCAATGAAAAATAAAGAAAAAAAGAAAATTTTTGACTGCCTATTAGTTTTCACCAGAAACACAACCTTAATTTTACATTCACTGCATTGTATTTTAAAGAGATTCCATCTGCTCTGTCTGTAGTGCACATTAATATTCAGAAGACATCTGCAGTGTGCAGTCCAAGGTTTTAATTGGAATCATGTCACAGCTACCATCACACAACACTGAATGTAAATGTTGGCTATCTGCACTTGGCAGCTGCTTGGCAGGCTCAGCATAAAGTCCTACTGAGACTGATAGTGTCTTTAAATAATGTGGTATCAGGATATAAAAGCTATCTTGAGAAATCAAATATTGACTATCATATCCATAACTAATATAATTTGC
This sequence comes from Cyanoderma ruficeps, assembly GCA_008694505.1. Classification (NCBI taxonomy): domain Eukaryota; kingdom Metazoa; phylum Chordata; class Aves; order Passeriformes; family Timaliidae; genus Cyanoderma; species Cyanoderma ruficeps. The sequence goes on along the minus strand of VZDJ01000056.1, from coordinate 4,036,811 downwards.
TAGCACCCTAAACTACTTATAAGCAAAATATGGTTCATACTCAGATGAATACTAAACCCATCATTTTCAGAGACAACAAACTGATACAACCGAACACTCACATCTTTCACTATGATAGATACTTAGGCAAATTTAACTTGTACACAAAAGGGGACAATGACAACTAAACTTCAGTGCAAACAAAATTGCATAATGAAGCTCAAGGCATTTATAAAAATCTAAAACTCGAGCACTGCTAAGAACATAAGAGCACCTGAAGAAAAACTCAATTAACAGGTGCACTCAGTGAATTAAGATACTTTCCTACAATGTCAGACTAATTATTCTAGAATGAACAATGCAGTTACCTTTTCTTGGAATAAAAAAAAAAGCAGCCTTGAGTCAACAGTATTATCATTTGCTTCAAATTCTTGCCAAACCATGGTAACACAAAATTACATTTTCCCAGCCACCTGCATATTTTCTGCTTCTACTCTGCTGTAAGTTTCTGACAAATGGGGCAGTGAGCAGCAATCTACAGAGAGAAAACTGTAGGTGTGTGGGTAGGTATATACACAAACCAAAGTTCTGTCCAATACAAGCAACTGGTTGTTACACTGACAAACTGATCTAAGAGATGTTGCAAGAAATTTCAGTCTAATCAGTATGTAAGAATGACAAAGGGACTCTAAGAACAGCAACACTTGCTTTTCATAAAATATACATTTCCTTGGGGAATTTATATTCCACCACCTTTGCCACTGTACTATAACAAACACAAATCAAGCCAAAATTCAGGACCACAAACCATTAAGGTACACAGTTATGCCACCAAAAATAATTATGCAAGTAGAGGCAACATCAGAACAGAGTCATCATGATCCAGTGCCCTCCTCTGATAGACTAATTGGATTACTGGATCCTCTTAGCTTCAGAGCAGCTGCCAACACAGATAAGGGAGTTACACAGAAGGGGAAGACACAATTGTTTGTGTTCAGGGCATACATAATGCTCAGTCTCAAGCCTGCAGTTGCAGATCTGCCACCATTTCAGAACACATTATGATGGAAGGGTAGAAAAGCAAAGAAACTGAGAAGGCAGAGCTAAGTTTCAGTCCCAAACCTGAGAGCAAAACAAACCTACTGCTGACCACCGATTGCAGCAGCACTTCCAATCTGTGTCAATGCCAAGGAAAAAAAGGTCTGGTCTTGGCCTTTTTCATCAGTGATGTGCAGCTGGTCTGCTTAAGTTTGGACTACAACAGAAAGGAAAAATTAACATGGGCAGTTATGGACAAGATGCAGCCTAAGAAGCTTTTCCTTTCACCTCTGAGCTGTTTAGTCTCAGACAAAACAGGGTGGAGTCACTCTCACAGTCAGGTGTATCTCATGTGACAGTATGAAACAACTATAACTGAACTACTTCTACAAAAGAGCAATTTAGAAGAAAAATACGGAACAGGAGATTGGAAGTTCAGCGGAAACAACAGCAACATGGAGAGAGCCTGGTGTTTCATACACCCAGCAGGCACATTACACAGCTATACCTGCCAGGTCAACCAGAGTTCAGGACTGTTTAATTACAGGTATCTAGGTAGAATTTTAAGAATAGCATCCTGCAGGTGAAAGAGGCACATAAAAGCCCACAGTTCTCTGCCTGGGTCATGTCACATTTCATTACCAATTCCTGCTGACATTTGAATGATGAAACATACTGTGTTTTTACATAAGACAAAACTGCAATAGGTTGTGCTGTCATCTGATTTGATCTGAATAAAAGAGCACAAGGAATTTCAATCAAGTGTCACTTGGAGCTGATTCAGAGCTTAATCTCACACATCCACATTTAAGTCAAGGCATAAGCACACTTGTATGTGGCAGGCAAGGCGTGCTGGTTCCAGGGTAATCTGGACAGCTTTTGATGGAACATTCCTACGTTGAGGGAGGTGGTCCTTCCCTCCTACTCAGCCCTGGTGAGGTCACACCTGGAGGAGTTCCGTGTCCAGTTCCAGGCTCCCCAGCACAAGAGACTCACGGACATACTGGACAGAGTCCAGCAAAGATCCATAAAGACGATGAGAGGACCTGGAGCACCTCTTGTATGAGGACAGGCTGAAAGCGCTGCGACTGTCAGCCTAGAGAAGATAAGGCTCAGCGGAGCTCTTATCAATACCTGAAGGGCACTGAAGGACAATGGAGGCAGTTTCTCCTCACTAGCACTCAGTGACAGGACAAGAGCCAAAGGCCACAAAGTCAAATACAGAAAGGGTCCACCTGAACATGATGAAGCACTTTTTTACTGTGAGAGTGACTGTACACTGGCATAAATTGCCCAGAGAGGTTCTGGAGTCTCCATCCTCTGAGATACTTAAAAGCCATCTGGACATGGTCCTAGGCAATCACTACAGGCAGTCCAGTTATAAAAGGGGTCAAGCAAGATGACCTCCAGAGGTGCCTTCCAAACTCAACCATTCTGTAATTCCACAAAGATCCTCAACAGCTCATTAAAATTCTTGCTTTGCTTCCAGTTTAAGTTCAGATGGCCAGAAAGCAAATAGAGGCAAAATTCATCTGCAGGTAGATGCATCTAGTTTCTGACATCCTTTGTCCAGGTACGTAACTATAAATTCTGACAAAGCCACTGAACAGATTTTGGGCTGTTGGAGTTTAATTTGTTTGGGAGGGTTTTTTTGAAGGGAAGAAAGGTAGGAAGAGCAAGGCTGAGAAATAGCCTGGGTTTCTACTGGTTCTTACTACGAGCACATTCTTCGTAACTGCAAACTGAGCACTTTCTTGGGAATTTTTAAAAACGTTCAGTGTTGACACTACTGCAATATACCAAACTAGTTCTTATTCTAATAATGCCACATAGAAGTCAAGGAGCATCCACATCCTGGACACACCTCAGCAGAGTATGGCCAGCTTAGCAGTGTCACGAAAGGCATCTATTATCAGCTGATCAGCTACGACCTTTCTAAGATTTAGCCTTCTATTCTGCCCAAGTAATCACCTCTGACGACTCATTCTTGCCTGAATAGTTTGTAAATGATCTTTCTCAAACCAGTCTTTCTCAAAAGATCAACAATTTTAAAAGTTGGCTCAATTCTTCTGGAAGTCCGATTTTTACAGCTTTGGGGTTTTTTTTAATTAAGTGCTTAAAAAAGGCTGACGATGTGTTGTTCATCTGTGAAATTATAAAAAAAATATTCAAAGAACTAGTGTTTCCATATGTGTGGTATGTTAAAAAGAAATACAGAAAAAAATTTATAATATATCACACCACATTTTTAGTAACCCAAACCTGAAAACATTGGTTAGTTGCTTATGAGACGTTCTACATATACTTGCAACTAAAGAGATTTGCTTTCCAGTTTAAAAAAAAAAAGAAAAATGCAAAACAAAAACCAACACACCAAAACCCCCACAGCAACACACAGTTTGTGTCATTGCTATATATAGATTTATCTACAGGAGTGATAGAGGAGGTACACTGGATTTACAGGATTTTATGCTGTAGTGGGAGCTTCAGAGTCACTACACTGCACACCAGGTCTTCTGCCTTGCTTTCCCACCTCCCTGGGGTGCAGGATCCTCTGTGTGACACGACTCTACAATTCATGATCATTTTCTTGTCTGGTGCTTTTGAAGCGACAACAAAATGTGAATTGCACCCAGTGATTCCACGGCTGCCCAGCAGCCAGCACAGCCTGAGCTCTGCAGGAGGGCGGCAGCCAGAGGACTGAGGGGTGACACAAACTGATCGGGCAGAACGTACACAAGAGTATGAGGGGTTCGACAGAAGCATCATTAACATCTCCAGCAATTTTGTGATATTATGGGCAGAGAACATGAAGTACTACTTCACTGCCAGTACAATATATTCATCAATAATTCACAAGTGAACCTTCTTTCATTGAGATACAATTTGGCTACAGCTCCTTTTAGTAAATAAAGTATAAATAAATTTGAGTGGATTATAAATACGTATGTTTTAAAATTTAAAATTGTTTAATCTTCTAATCTGCTGAATCTCTAGTTTACAGTACACAACCAAATTAATGAGCAAAACCAACTTCTGTACGGCGTCTCAAAATAAAGTGTTTCATAGCTTTTCTTCCTTCAGATTTACACTTCTAGCAACATTATATCAACATTCAACAGTTACTTAAAACATATAGCTGTAAAAAGAATCATCTCCATGTGAAAACATATTTTGACAAGACAGCCCCCCACATACACTTCCAGTAATTGCATCCTGTGCACTTGCACAGGAAGAGGATTTTTGGGAAAGAGGAAGGGTGAAAACAGACATATGTTCTGTATCCTAAGAAGGGATAACAGTAAAAAATATCAGCATGTTCTACCCAGACCAGGGAAAATCCTCTTTATTATAGAGTCATTTAGGTTGGAAAAGACCTTTAAGATCATTGATTGAGTCCAACCACAAACCCAACACTGCTACATCCAGCACTGAGCCAGGTCCCTGAGTACCATGCTGAACCTGCTCATGGATGTCCAAAGTCTCAGCAAGAGGCTTGGACAAGTAATATTCATCCTGACAATATCTGGAAGTAACGATAAAAAATTCCTTGACCGAAGTGAGCTGCAGCAGGTGGCAAGTGCTGCATGGTTCAGCTTCCAGATGAACTGATTTTTAGTAGCAGAACTTCTAGGATTCAACTCCCCCGAGTCACACAGTGCTTCACAACAAATGTACACACTGCAGATCCTCCAGCTATGAAAAGCTAAGTGTCTGCATGTAAAAGCTAAGAAAAGCTAAAACCACTAGCAAAATCAGCACACATCATGCAAAGTTACATTATTTCATAGTGCTATGAAAAAAATGGTAAAGCGGTTAATAATTACTGCATGTTTCCAGCAGTAAGAAATTAAAATTACTTCACAGGGATTTTAGAGATGCTCATATAAAATACAAGTCGTGTTTATGGTTTTTTATCATAAAGTTACACCATCTCAAGATTACAATTAAAAACATTGTATCCACAGAAATTGGTCTCCAAATATCACCACTCTGAATAGCATTGATTTTTAGCATTTTATAACAAAACTACTCATGGAATCTTTCCCCCAACCCTCCCCAAAGGTGTGAAAGAAGACTAAATGTTAATCTATTCTAATAAGCCATCTTTCATAATTTATTAACCTGAGAACCCTTTGAGTCTTACAAATATTTACAAATTTTAATCAGAAACACTGATAACACCAAATGTTTAAAAACTGTTTCTGAACAATTACTGTCAAAAAAAAAAAAAGGAAAAAAAAAAAGAGGCAACTCGACCTTAAACTTTTCATTCCAGGGCTGTACAGGAGACATCTTTCAGAGAGGGGTACTCCCATACCCATGACAACCAGAGATAGACCAGCTCCTTCACTACAGATGTCCTTGAAGCAATTCTTCCTGAACAATCATGATTAGCACAAGTGCTGCCACAGAAGTAAGTGTTTACTGGAGCCTCACCAGGAAAAATAACACAAAAATATTTGTGGTTTGGGTTTTTTTTAATTTCTTCTATGGAACACAGTTTTCTCCATAGGAAGCAGAAAACAATATGCTGTCCCAAGGGAGGAAGAACCAAAATGGAAATGAAGAGCCATTGTGACATCCTGCTTTATAGCAACTTGTTAATATGCAATCACCAAGAATGAGGAAATTGGCACTACAGCTGATTCAAAAATACAGAGGAAAACTACAAAGCAGTTTCTCAGCCCTCATCCAAAACCTACATTTCGTTCCTCACACAAACTCCACATGTTTTTACAATGTTCTGCAACAAAACTGCCCAGATCCAGAAGGACAGAACAGTGACTGGTGAGAGAACATGCACTTTCATTGCAATCTGCAATCCTAACCCTTCTTCACACAGAAGAGTTTAGAGTGAGATTTTGTGACGATTCGCACAGTTCTGCTGGTCAGGCCCCTGATCCAACTATCATGGTCTGGATTTCACTAATACCCAAAAAGGAATGCAGGGTTCCAGACTCCTGTAAGATGACCTCACACCAAAAGCTGACATCATGCCAGCCCCTGCAGGCTAGAGACCATTTCTGAACAGAAGCAAAGCTGTTCTGCAAGCCACCAGGAAATAAAAGGGGAGAACAGAGAGGGCTGTAACCTTTCCTACAAAATAAACCCCAAGGTTGTTGTTGGTTTTAAATGACAATAAAAGCAATGCTACAGAAGGAATACCTGCAAGTCCCTACCCCATGCCTTGAAGAGAGGCTGTTCCTAAAAATGTTTTCTCCCCTAAAGGGAATTTCCACATCTCTGCACAGAGAACAGCCACTCGCAATCATCTGCCATTTCTACACAGAAAATAAATGCCCCCATATGGAAAGGACTAGCAGCAAAACTGCTACTAATAAAATGCTGGCCTTCATTATACATGATTTACTGTGTATTTATGAAACAGAGGCCAAATCCTAGCAATATAAAAACTGTAGGACAGGGTGCTTTCTTCTAAATCCCCTCCCTCTTCCAAGTATCCTTTCCACTACAGCTGAGAACACGGCCATCATCTCCACAATTCTCACAGGCAAAACACCAATGACCACAAAACAGCTACTTGCTCTGCACAATGGATTTCTGCAGTTTCCATCCAAAGGTCCCTCTTTCAGATCCATATTTTAAAAAAAAAAATACGCTTTTGTATTAAAGGATCCCATAAGCACACAACCTTTATTAGTATTCTATCATAGTAAGACTATGCAAGTCTTCTATACAAGAGTATTTTGTCCCCACTCAAATTTTCAAAATTTCCCCCCCCCTTGCTTTTCTAACCAATGTTTTTATGATTTATTATTTCCCTTGTCTGTTTCATATTACAGTGACGTATAAAGACATTAAAACTACAGACTGGAGAAGAGTACACACCATTTGCCATGGAACTGACAGTACCTCAGGAAAAAAATTAGATTTACATGAATCAAAGAATCTTGATGCATCAAAAACCACCAAACAATTGTTACATACCAAGGAGGTATTGATGCAAAGACAGGCATGGAACACAAAGAAGCATAACTAAAGGAATCTGAAGGACCATTACAGAGGAAGGAATAACATCCCTCTAAAAGAGGAACCAGTACATTTGTGAGTTATATTTATTACTGCCTCTTCTTTCACAAGAAAATATGAATGATCATTCATGAAGCTGCAAACGTTACTGAAGCCAGTGGGAAACATTCATAGCTCATCTTGGCTACATTTCCAGTCTTCATTTGAATAACGAGCAACTGCTCTGTCAGACATTAATGTGTTTAATGACTGACTGGTGAATAGCTTGAAGTGAGCTTGTTCTCTCCTGTCTCCTCCTCTTCCCCGAGATCTCCATTGTTCTATTTTAGGTAAGAGGGCACAAGAAAACTTCAGTATTAGCATGAGGGGAACACTGGCGGAATTGTCTCAGCATTCTAATATTAGTTTATTAAATAAGCAAAAAATAGCAGTTAAATAGAAACTGATGTTCAGTAGAATATGTAGTACTGATATACGATATCTTCCTTTAGCTTAATTTTAGAACCAGCTAGAAGAATACGATCTCAGAAGTTTCATACAACTTTTCTTACAATAAACTTCTTCAATATGGGAACAGAATTCAAGAATTTAAGAATTCAGGAATTATTTATAATGGCTAGTTACCCATACTCACTCCCTTCAAAGATAATTATGCTCTTTTAGAGGCTAGTGCACAGAGTAACAGCAGGATACCAACAGAGCAAGAACAGTAAAGAATTTATCTGCACAGTTACAGCAACTATCCAAAGCTCTTTCAGAAAATAACAAGTTTAAGAGTTACGTGAAAAGTTACTGGTATGCAACAGACTACAAATACAAATTTAAATGGAATTTTAAACAAACAAAAGAAGTAGTGCATGCTTCCTCACATTTTAGGACATACTGAACACTTAAAGCACAACTATTATGTCAAGCCACTAACTGCAAACTGAAATAAGAGGATAACTTTCTCAAGAGATTGCATGGAATATCTAACAGATGCTACAGGAACACTAACAGTGCTGAGGGCAAGGCATCACAAATAACTCTAAGTGTACTATGCCAAAATTGCAAGAAACTTAGCTTTGATAATTAACATGGAAGTCCATCCTTCCTGATGCAAACCAATGTGCATTCCGCAATATCCAGGTATATCTGAACTTCAGTCAGCCCATCTATAATTTTCTGTTTCTCAGCTAGTCAGCATCTTTTATCCCTTTATTTCATACTTCTAGCTCTTTTACTGTCTCAGGTAAGGACATATTACAGACACATTCTGATTAACTTTCCCTTGTACAGAGGATTACTGATGAAACATTCCTTCAAGCCCCATTGAGCTACAATTGGTAGCTTCCTTAGAACTACATTATTTAGTTCAAAAAATTCTTAGTCTAACCTTGTAATACAGTAATTGCAACCTTAAGAGCAAATGCCGAAAAGCAATTTTATTGTGATAAACAAATACAGAAGCAAAAAGGCCTCCGGAAAAAAAAAAAAAGAGTATTTACATGTTCTGTACAAGCAACTAAGCAACTAAAAAGAAGTAAAATCAGTCTTCCTTAATACTTAGTTTATCTTCAAAATTCCCCCATGAGAACAAGATAAATATAGGGAGTGAAGTTTCATTAGTACTAACAGCAGCTACTCTACTTAATCCTTCAGATTTAAGTCATGGAGAACTGCCTCTGTAAAAGCAAAGACATGTGCAAGTATAGCAACTGCATAACAGTAGTTCTTCACTACCTACTTTTATGTTAAACACATGCAAAATACCGTGCTGCCAAAAATTAATAAAATTAGAAAAATTAAATGCAGAAATATATTCCTCTTAAAACACAGATGCATCACTAAGACTTTGCTTTACAACTGATTTCACGTCATTGATGGAGATCAAAGAATAAACAAAATTCTAAAGCTTCCTCTATACCTTCTGGTCACTAGGCCTGTTTGAACGTACCTTTTAAAACATAAAGCAAGAATGTGCATTTCTTTTCTCTGTACACCAAATTCAAAGGTTTAATGCAGTCAGATCATAGAACTATTTAAGGTGGAAAAGATCTTTGAGATCACTGAGTCCAGCCATTTACCCAGCTTTTTCCTCCAACTCCCTAAAAATCCAGAGACAATTTAAGTAGAGCCCAAAACACCTCTGTTACAACTATTATTTAAAAAAAGGTATGGAGAACTAGCAATTATCAGATTAAGAGAGTGCTCACTGTGCTATCTAGATTTTAAGTACAGTAGCTAGTGTTTGGACTGAATTTATACTGCATATTTGATGAGAGAGCTACCGTGCTTTGTTGCCAGTTAATTAACAGTTAAGGATGAAGTAGGGAGGTGAAAGCACAAGTAAAAAGTTCAAAGTACTTTAAAGCTGAAAGTATCTCACAGTAACATGCAATATCCCATTAATCTGAATTACATCTGAAAACTTGAACAGTATTTTTCAAAAGGACCACTACTCTTCTTATGCTATACTGCAAAAGTTTTAACATCATCCAGCTTCTGTAATTCAGGAAGTTTCATTGAATTATTTCGGGGAAACAGCACGGAGCTACGCCTAACCTGTGATTTGATGTAGGCAGAGCATAAATGCTTTGTGATTGATATAAACGATTTCTAAGGAATTCCACAGGACATCAGTTCAGAATAAGAAAGCAAAGATGCTTAAAAATAAGAAGATAAGCAATTTAAAACAGGTTTAATTTAATACCAAGTGTTTCCATTAAAAAGTTAAATATTTCAAAGATGTACTGAACTCCTATTCTGTACCAGATTCAAGATCTAACAATGTAAACAAACATTTCTCTACTCCCTTCTGCTCAGATATTCTAGTGATGTTTTAAACATGACATTTAGCAAATTCTCGAATTTTAATTGAGAAGCTCAGTGCAGAGCTAAAGAATCTTTTCACCTGTCCACCCAGATTCATAAGCACCATTTCCCATCCCAACAGGAGAGCATACTGAAGAGGATTACTTCAAAAGCAAAATACTAAGAAGGGTTCTCTTTTGCTCAGGGAGCAGCTGAAAAGCACATCATCATTCCCTCAACACCAAGGGAAAATCCTGAGAAGGAAAAATTTTATTTTTAGTAAAATACTTGTTATTAGTTGAAACATCTGAGTTGCTCAAGTTAGTATAACGCCAAAAATATTTCAGTCCCATTGTTAGTTATACTTAATACCTCCAAGAACACATACGGGTGGTTTTATTGTTACAAAAAATAAGACAAAACAGCAAGTTAATCGTGCAGCACTTTGCACCTTTGTGCAACTGCCTCAAGGGACAGGGAAGCCCTGCCTCTGCCTTCCTTCAGGTGTGCTCCACAACAGGAGGTTTCCCAAAGCAGTAACACAAACAGTGAACAGACCATTTTGTTAGCACTAATTTCACAGTCTTAACATATTTTATAAAGAGACTGCTTGTTAAAAGTATAAGTGTCATGGCCAACAACACACTTTAAGAATACATATCTGTACTTGGTTACATTCTCAGCCTGATTTTTGAAGGTCTTGCTTTGCACCTTTCCCAACCCTCCCAACTTCTCAATTTTGCAGTTATACCAAACAAATAAAGTCTCTGAGGAAAGCTTTGTATCTTTTAAATTCTCTGCCACAGCCCAATGGATGAATGTTTCTGAAGGCTCCCCCCCACAACTATTATCATTTCATTTCCATACATGCCTTACAATGCACTCTGCTGAACAGCCACATCCTGATGTCCTTTGATTTCACATACAAAAACAGTTAAAATGAAGGATGAAACTCCAGGGGGGTCAGACAGGAAACATAACCTGGGAATAACTTCCTGAGCATCACCTAAGAGTGATCATCCTAAGAGAATAAATGTCTTTTTTTGTAGCCTAGCTAGTTTCAGTGACTTTTACCCCATGGATGGAGGGCCACTATGGCATCACTATGACTACTTGAAGACATTTGCCACATGGTTTACACCAAAGGCCAAGACCTCCTCCTGACTTATTCTTGCTTCTATCACCATATGCACTCAGAGCATACAAAAAAAAACCCCACATAACTTATCTAAAATGTTCTCTCAGTCTGAGTGTGCAGATGCAGCCTAGTGACATACACAGATTTAATATGGGCCACACACACACGAAGACAAGCACATTATTTGTGAAGATCTTTCCTATTCCCAACACATACAGTAAGGGTAATTATTTAAACTCGCTTTAAGTTTCCTTAATGCAATAATTTACAAAAACAACTGCTCAATTTCATCTTGTTTATTTATAAACAGACATGGAATCATTGTTTAAAACATCCATTTGACCTATCACAGCTACTCAAAGATAAGAAAGCATAACCCAGGAAAGCACAGTGAAATTCACTGAAGTCTTTCCTAAATTGTCTAAGAAAATTGCAGTCCTAACAAACAGTGCTCTGGTCCATCCAATGAGATTATCTGTGTGTCTCCCGTGTGTGTTTTCCCTATCTCCACACGCTTTTTAAACATGAGGCAGACTGAGGCACCCAGGATCTTGTCTTCCACAAGGATTGTCCTACCTATGACAGTCATCAGGTATCAGAACCTCTAACTCAACATTTTTCATGGATAGAAATTAAGCAGAAACCTAACACATAGCCATGGCGGACTGTCACCCACACTGTTAAACAATGCAAGACAGAATCATTTCCCTGGCCCTGCAGAGGGACGCTCACCTGCTCTTACAGAGAACATGGCACTGTCCTGGGAAACCACAAGGGGGGAACAGCACGGGTTTTCAGATAAGCAAAACAGCATTACTGACAGTGGCATTTGCCCAAAGGGCTCTACTACAACAAGTGACAGTGCCCAGCCTTGTTAATTTAATTTTCTCTGTGACTTAGATAGAAAGATGATAAGCAGAAACATGAAGCATCGGAACCACCCCTCTGCTCTGGACAGCCTCCCTATGTAAAGCTGCATTTGAAAAGCTGTACGCCACCATTGAATTTTTACATTTTTATCTGAAAACATTTAACTTCAGAGGATCCCCCCAGCTGCAGTTGCAACATTCAGACAGAAAATTTCACACTTACTTCCCTGAAGATGGTATTTCAAAGCCCAAATCTAAGTAAAATGATCACAAAATAGCAAAATTGCACTCAAAGGCATTAGATGTTCTGGTGGAGTGTGTTTTTTTGTTTGGTTTTGTTAGTTGGGGTGTTTTTTGTGGTCTGGGTTCCTTTTTTCTTTTTTTAAGGAAAATATTAAATACAGAGACCTTGCACGTTTTTAAGAATCACATCCAACTATCTACTGCAATTTTTCCAACATGGAGTTTAATTTAAAAATACATTCTGCAAGAAACTCTAACTTCCCTCACATTTAGAGATGTTTGAAAATACCACTGATTTGGTTGCAGGGCAAAAAATCACTTGTAATTTCCATAAATCTGTGCTCACACTTGAACATTCCCTTAACTTCAATTCAGTCACCACCAGTGTCCACATCTTTACCCTTCACCTTTCATCTATTCTTCTTCATGCCCTAAACAGAACTTATCTCTCATGAGAAAAACCGTCCAAATCCAGACACTGATTGCAAACGGGCTTTTAATTCATTTTGACTGTACATTTCACTCTTGTCCTCTTGCACATTCCATGTCCTGTTTGTCTATTTTCAAGAGCTTAAGATGGATTTTACTTCGTGAAGTTCCCAGCCTAAAAGAACTGCAAAAATAGCTGGTGTCTCAATACTTCCTTCATAAAAAAAATTATTCGTTCCATAGCTTAATTTCTTCCTGTTTCTCTAAAACTATTAACGAGGGAGCGAGTAGATGTTAAGAGCACACTTCATCCACAAGGTGACATCCAGTAATTGGCCTAAAAGAGGATCCTCTATCAATAAAAGTCAGAAACCTTTACGCTATAGGTCAAGGGCACAAGACCTTCAAACGAGGGCACTGGAAGTTCAGGGAAAGCACGCCTTTTGTCACCTTTCCCTCGCCTTTGAACTACTTTCTAATAATGAGAAATTATTCAGTGATTTCAGGTCCAAAATTCTGAGTGTGCCAAGTACCATCATTCACAAGCATTTTAAATAACTTCTAAAACTGAGGCTCAATTACAGCCCAAATTACAAGCACTCTGCATAGCCCAAAACACACAGTACTATTCTGACAGAATAAAAATTCCAGCATCGCAAGTGGCATTTCATTGTCCAGCTCAGGTTAAGTATCTTTTCCACCTTTGAGACTGGCAGTATGAACACCAATATACAGGTGGCTTTGAATTTTAATATGTTGCTAAATAGCCGAAGTTATTTCGGTGCATCATAATAGCCACTTTAAGTACACAAAAGCAGCAATAAACCACCCCAGTTCCAGCGAAAAAAAACCAACCACACTCGTCCACGATGATTTAAAGACAGAAATGTAAAGATAAGTACAGAAGAGGTTGCACAATAACACATGATCTTCCCTATCACATGCTTGGCAGCGCGCTCGCTGCCCGGCGATACCCGGTCAGACCCCGGGGCACTTCGGCCGCCCGGGGCAGCGCCGGACACCCCCGGGACGGGGATCTGGCCGAAGTGTCGGGGCGATCCGGGGCTCCCGGAGCGCGGCCGGCAGCCCGCGGGGAGCGGCAGCGGCGGCACCGCGGGGCTGCGGGAGCCGGCGGAGCCTCTCCCCCATTCAATCCCTCCCTGCTGCCCGCTCTGCCTCGCGGCAGCGGCCGCGGCACCGGGCAGGGCGGGGAGGCGGCCGGCAGCCCTGGGCTGCAGCCCCCGGCAGCTGCCCGCGCTCCCGGCGGCCCCTCAGCGGCAGCGCCGACACTTACGCTCGAAGTCGGAGTCGGACTCGTCGTCGCCGCGGTCGGGCTCCTCGTCGCCGTTGGACTCGGTCTGCATGGGCTCCCCGTCGAAGCTGACCACCCTGCGGCCATCGCCCGCCTCCTGGTCGCGGGCATCCCGCAGGCGGGCGAAATACTCGGCGGCGAAGTCCAGCAGGTCGGACGGCCGGTGCCGCAGCACCTCCACCGTGTAGCCCTGCAGCAGCTCGGTGAGGCCCGGCGGGATCTCGATGCTCATGGTGCCGGACACCCGGAAGGCCGCCTCGCCTCCCTCCCTCCGTCCGTCCCTCCCCGCGTCCGCGGCCGGCGGTGCCGGTGGCGGTGGCGGTGCGGGCTCAGGGCCTCCCAGAGGGGTGCGGACCGACTCCCGCCGCTCCGGTCACACGAGCCGCGGGGCGCGGAGGGGAGGGACGGGACGGGGCGGGAGCGGCCCCGCGGCGCAGGCGCGGAGCGGGCGCGGGAGCGGGCGCGGGCCCGCGGCCGCGCGTGCGCGGGCCCAGGGGGGCGCGAGGGGCTCGTGCGTCACGGCGGGGCGCGGCGGGGCCGGGGAGCGGGGGAGACTCGGCGGGAGACGGCCCGGTTCGCTGGGTGCCTGCCTGGATGGTTCGGCTCTTGGGAAAACTGATGGGCGCCCGCCCTTCTGCACCCGCCGGAGTCGTTAAACCCCGGTCACGGCGGGTTGGGCCGGGTGTCAGCGGCGTTGGGAAACCTCCGGACGAACGCTGACAGCAGAATGTGGGGAGGGGCGGAGGTCAAGCAGGCGCCTCCTGGCCGTCGCTGCTGCATTTTTATTTTTCTCTGATTTCACATCAGTGACCCCGTACACTCATTTCTTGTCAGAATCACAGAACAATTAGGTTGGAAAGGACCTCTGAGATCCTTGAGTACAGTCCTTGACCAAACACTATCGTGTCTAAACCATGGCACTGAGTACCACGTCCAGTCTTTCTCTAAACATGGTGATTCCACCACCTCCCTGGGCAGCCTGTTCCAGTGTCTAATCACCCTTTCTGTGAAAGAATTCCACCTGATGTGCAACCTAAAACTCCCACAGCTTGCCACATCCTCTAGTCTTTTTGTTGGTTGTATGGGAGAAGAGACCCATCCCCACCTGGCTACACTCTCAGGTCTGTGTAGGGAGCAGTAAGATCCCCCCTGAGCTTCTTTTTCTCCAGGCTAAACACCCCCAGCTCCCTCAGCTTCTCCTCATCAGATTTGTGTTCCAGACCCCTCCTCAGTTCCATTCCCTTCTCTGGACTCACTCCAGCACCTCAATATCCTTCCTGAATTGAGGGGCCCAGGACCAGACAGCAGTCAGGGTGTGGCCTCACCAGTGCCAAGGACAGAGTTCTTCCTCACATGTGAGGATGTTTCAAAACTCTTCCAGGAGCAGGAGAACAAGGGGGTTTTGACCTTGGTCGGATCCAATCAAACTTCCATCCAGTTCTTGGTTGGAGTTAGATTTAGGACCTATGACCTCCAGGTTCTTGTCAGAATTATGTCATTAAAGAACAATTCTCAAGTCAGTGCAAGAGAAGCAGCATGCATGTCTTCACACCTTTTGGTAAACACTGAAAAGAGCAGTCTGAAAGGGTGGTGATAGTACTGGTCTGATAATAATAAAGCATTAAAGATAAAAAATTTCAGAAAAATGAAACACAGATTCATAAAATGGTTTGGGTTGGAAGGAACCCTAAAGGTCACCTAGTTCCAAACCCTCTGCCATGATCAGGAGCACCTTCCACTAGACCAGGCTGTTCCAAGCCCCATCCAATCTGACCTTGAACACTTCCAGGCATGGGGCATCCAGAGCTCTGCACAACCTGTGCCAGTGCCTCATCACCCACATAACTAATAATATGCATGAGCTTTGGAAATACCCATTTGTATGCTGTTAAATGCGCTTTATTCAGATTTTTGCTTGTGTTTGTCGTACTAAACCTGTTATCTGTGCGTACAAGGGAGGTTTGGCAGGTGCCCAGGGGCTGCATGGAGTGGAGCCATCGGCCCTTAAGGTTTGACGTGTCTGGGAAGCTTGTCTTGGGAGAAAATAGGCCTGTGCAAACATGACTCAAGGGGAATACGGATGTTGGCTTAGTGACGCCGCTGCGTGTTGTCAGTGTACATATTTTTATTTAATTCTACTTTTGTTTCAACTATAAAAGAGCAGAAATCAACTCGTACTCAAAATATAAAATTTCACTTAGAAGCCCAGAACTGGTTGAGGCAGCGTACTGTATGTTTTGGTTTTGTTTGCTCATGTGCCAAAGAGTCCCCTCGCTCATCCAGACAGTTCTCAGTGCACTCCCAGATAAAGGCAGCCTGTTCATCGCTGCTGCACCGAGGGCACGGCAGCAGATCCCACAACACCACATCCAGTGCTTTCCCTGGCTCTTCTCAGTGAGGGAGGCCAGTGGCAAATTTCATGCCACATAAAGGTGTTCTTTGTAATGCAGCTCCCAGATTTTCATGCAGAGTAAGATTACGTTGTGTATCCATACAAAGTGAAAAAATTTTTTTAAAAAGCACAGAAGGTAGATTTGTCTCGTCTCATCAGTTTATCCAAAGGTTTTGTATGAAGGTGTTTCTCTAAATTTCTATTCTTTTTTAAAGCCGAAACAACAGTTGCTCTATTGCCTTTTTCAAAAGATAATTGATACGGATTTTTCATGTCATTCCTACCATTATTATCTGTCTGATGGTCTCAAGCATTGCAAGAGCACATTTCACTCTTCAATAGATGTACTTTAGCTACTGAAACAGAACTGGTACAGAGACAGATTCTGATCAATGAGGAAACTATGGTTAGTCCCCCCACAAAATTAAGATTCCTGGTGAGATCTTCCCTTTGCTGGTTAGGTGCTGAACACATTGCTGGTGGTGAAGAGGTAAAAATGAAATTTTAAAAATTCTCTAAAAATGGTAAAACAAAACACCAGTAAAAAGCACTGGCATGAAGGTTCAAAGGAAGAAAGGGGAAGTCTAATTCCAAGGGAATACACTTATTTTTCTTTCCCATTTTTTGCACAACAGCCAGCCACCTGACAGTTGCCTGCTTTTGGCATTAATCAGCTCTTGTATTAGCTTTTAATGTTTGTTGATAATTTTGTCATTTGTGTCTTTGAATATAAATCTGGTTATTTGTATGAAAAAAAATGTGTTACCAGTAAATATTGTGAAGTCTCTGAAGGGCTGCGTTGTATTGGCCTTCTGATATTTATATGTCCACACGCAACTAATCAGCTTCAGGGGAAAGTAAAGAGCAGAGCTCTGTTTATTCTCTTCCTGAAGGTCAACGGACAAAATCAAAAGCATCCAAGGTCACACAAAGTGCATTTTCAAGGTGATTTATGCCACAGTTTATCCTATTTCTTTAGATTTTTTTTTTGTGAACATCAGAATTGAAGGCACAAATATGCAAAAAGCTTGTCAGCGATCAAGTTAATTGTTTTGCCTGCTGTGCATACATAGAGCTCATCTTATGCTTTCTTTCTCCCTGAATTTGCATGACTTTTAAAATTATTACTATAATAAGCATTCACATTAAAAGAATGGTAGAAAATAAATTAGAAAATACACTTGCAGCCTTAATTTGATCCCCTTTATAATAACATTTTTAATTCAGGCAGCATGACCAATGCAATTTCTTTCCTCTGGCTTCATTGCATGTTCAGCATCCTGTATGGAGTTAGATAAGACTTGTGTAGCTGATGAAGCTGGTCCCCACAGTATTCCTATCAAAATTTATATATATATTCAGTATATAGTTCTCCTAATAATTTCTTAGTGGCTGAAAGTTATTCCTATACATACCACATGTCTGTGCTCCCAAATGGTGAAGTCTCTTCCCTTTACTCTGCCTATTCTACCTAGATCTGTGTGCCTTTGATATGTCATTAGTGAAACTTGTGGAGTTTCAGTGCTTGTCCTGCTCAGGCAGGGGAGCAAAGTTGCCAGCAGAAAAAGTAAAATAGTCTGTGTAGTCTTGCAAGGGGGAAAAATAATCAGATTAAACTTCCCGACTGGCTCCTTAAAAAGTAAAATAAATCCTTTTATACTGAGTAGTAATTCACTTCTCATAAACCCGTCAGCACCAGCCAGAGCTCAGACACTATATAAACATATGTACATCTTGGATTAATTACACTTGCCTTCACATTCCGTACAAGGATCATGCAAGAAAACACTAAATATTCTGATGACAGTTATTATTGAACACACCCTCACGTTTTCCACATCCCCCTTGTGCTGAAGCCAGTGACCAAGGTTTGTCACAGCAGCAAGTTCCAGAAGTTAAATGCCTGTTACATAAAGCAGCGCTTCTTTTTCTAAGATCTGGAGCACTCTTCCCAGATTTACCAAATGCCCCTTACTCCTGGTATTGCAGGGTTTGGCAAATTATATTTCTGCCTGTGTTTTATTTGCTATTTTGTGATTTTTTTAAACCTTGATCTTACCTCAGCCCTCTCAAAATTTAGGTCTCACAGTCCTACCAGTCTCCCCTCCAAAAGCAGCTGCTTCCCCAGGATGACATTAAATGCTCCTTTCTGTAGCTGCTCAGCTTCTCTGTGCCTTTCATGAGCACTGCATGCAGTTCTGGTCTCCACATCCCAAAATGTGGGCTCACCCTGGTTTTACACAGCAGAAAAATGATTCTGTCTGTTTTGTTCTCTTAACATTTTTCCTTAAATTTTTTGGGTCCCACATCACTATGAACTGAATGTATCCAGTCTTCATTTTAAGATATAAAGAGATGAAAAAATCCCAGATTCCCTTGCTCTGTTTATCCCATGGCTGGCCACCCTCATTGTAAAAAAACATGCTGAGTTTTACATTTAAAGTTTTCTATGTTCAACATTCAAATGTTTTTCTACCCACTGCTTGCTCCTGTTGCTGCAAAAGTGCATAAACATCACATAACTTTGTGCATAACATGCACAAACCTTCTGAGTTTTCATTTTGCCAGGAGTAATAGTAACAAGTGATACTGAGTTTAATAACCAGGATGTAGAGATCCTTGAACACCATGTGCAAGATGAAACTGCTTCTCCTGCCTCTCTTTGGTTCCTTCTCAGGAAAGTGCTAAACCTCAGAAACCAAACTTTGGTGCTCTAACCAGTTGGTTTTCTTGTAACAGTAAGCAGGATTTAGTATGTATTTTTGTTAGTCTTTAGAGTGA
Source organism: Cyanoderma ruficeps (assembly GCA_008694505.1). NCBI lineage: Eukaryota > Metazoa > Chordata > Aves > Passeriformes > Timaliidae > Cyanoderma > Cyanoderma ruficeps. The sequence goes on along the minus strand of VZDJ01000056.1, from coordinate 4,017,843 downwards.
ATAGCTTGAGTACTGTATATGCCAGCAAATCATATGGGACTGTCTATCAAGTAGTACAAAGACAGGAGAAAAAAACTTTTTTTGAATAAATACATATAAATACTTGTGTCAGCTGAAAATTGTTACCTTAACACTACCTTTACTCCATCAAAAATATTTTGGATAATTCTTAGAAAGGTACCTTGCTGCATTTGTTGATAAATGTCAAAGTATCAAGCTGGGAGAAACATCTGTATAAATGTCCAGGTTTTCATTGGCATAGTTCATGAACACAGAAAGCACCGATTCTGTTGGTAACAATTACAAATCTTTATACAGTAGAAAACACCAACCTTAAAATACCTGATTTTGTAAATCATTTGACTAGGTGTTACTTAGATGTAAAAAAAAAATACCTCTGACTATCATGTCATACTTGTGATGTAAAATGGCACATGTTTGAATCTAGATAAAAGTAGTATCTGTGACATAAGCGTGTGGGATGACCATGTTGTTTAAACTACCCTGAGCAACACTATATAGCAGATGTAGAGTTTATGGTTCCCACGTCAGAGAAGCCCTAAGCAACGGCACTGCTGTGTAAACAGGGGGTATCCAAATAAGGACTTAGCTAAGCACTTGGTTCTCTTGCATACAAAGTGGAAGCTGTACTCATTTTGGTTGTATTTTAGTTTCTGGCCCCAGCACTGCAAACATTACATTAAGACCTTCTCCACAGAGGTTGGTAAGAATTCTGGGCAGAGGGAAGTGGTGGGAGCAGACCTTTGTGCATGTCCCATGGTAGCCAGTCACTCACTGAGTAGCCCTGATCATGCTGGAGTACAGCCTTAGAGTACACAGACATTGCTACTAAATAAAGGTAGAAGGTTTTCAGATTGTTTTGTTTTAAGAGAAGAAAGAAAATTAACCTCCCCGTGAGCTGTTCAAAGACTAATCTGAATCCAAACTATCCATTGCTGTCTGTGTTTTCCAACAGAACCTGTTCAAACACAAGTTTGTTGAGGGGTTTGTCATACAAAGAGCTTTGAAATTTATTTCTTCCTTGAACGTTTGCTTGCAAATCTGGAATTGTCTTTTGCTGTATGTACAAACTTGTGTCCCCCCCCCTCCCCCATCTTTTCACGTTTCCACCTGACACAGTTCGGGTTAATGAGCATTTCTGCACTGGGTCCCAACCTGCCACTACATGTATGGCTCTGTCACTGTTGCTACAGCTCCTCTTTTCACACCTTCTGTTGTCCCCTTTGTAGATTGAATGTTATTAACCATTTCTCACGCTTGGCACTTGCCTGTTTGTCATGTATCTTCACAAGATGCTTGTCAAATAACAATTGCCCTTCCCTTCACCTCCAAGGTTTACCCTATATCCACAATGTATCCCTCACCCCATCTTGCTTATCTCCCCTGGGGGGGCACCTTGAGCCTCTTTCCAGACTCAGTCTCTCCTCTTGCAGCACCTGACCTCTCGCTGAGACAGAAGCCACAGCACCTTTGCTCTTTGGCCATGTTTTTTGGTGTCCACCAGAAGCCACTGACATGTTTCACTGTTCTCAGTATTTGTGTCCTGCCCTTGGATGTTCACAGATCCATCCCGGGCACAGAAGTGCTGTACACAAACACTGGACAGTACTACGATGAAGGGCTCATTTGGCAGGTCAGCATGGTGTGTTCAATAATTACAAGTGCTGAAATTGCAGTATTAAATGTAAATTGCAACAGTAAAAATGAGCTTTATCCACCAAATCCCCTAATTTTTATATTTCCCCCTGAAAACCCTTTTATCGCCTTCATTACAGCTGTTAGCACTTGTTTTATTAAGCCCATAACGCAGCATGAGGATCAATTAACCAGTTTTCAGAGAAAATCAGTAAGCAGTTCCTATTCTATTTTACTGTCACTTCACATGCTGTGCTTTGGTGTACATTATGAAAATGTTGGTAGAGGGTTCTGTATCTCAGGGAAGGATAATGGAAATATGAAACTTTTCACTTCTAGACTGGTTTTCCAATTCAGTTTAGGTTCTTAAGTTTTATAGAAGTATTTGATGTTTGACTGCAGCTTGGATGTCTTCATTCAAGGAAACAGGTGGTCTTATCATCCAAGGCAGAGGATTATAAGGCCACCTCACCATGTCGAGATCCCTCTTTGTCAGTCCCAGCAAAAAATGATTGGTTTGTAGAGCTGAAAAATGCTTGCTGCCTTCAACTATGAGTTAAACCATATCTGCATAGGAAACTAATTGAATGGGTGTTCCGTGTAAAGTGCTGTTCCTGAGGGGTTTTTTGACTTTAATTCCCAAGGCTATCAGCCCAGAAGAGTTGCATTAGAAAAAGACGAAAAGAAGAATCTGGTTTTAGAGAATGCAGCAGCACTGCCTTTTGTTGCAGTTGCTTTGAAGTGTCTCTCCATTGACATCTAGTGTCCGTACAGGAAGATCTTTAGATTCCTTGAAGCCGTGCTGGCAATATTTATCTATAAATTTTTTAATATTTTTTTCCTTGTGTAGTTATTAAGAGCTCTTATTGATTATACCAGGTCAGCCAGTAAGTGAGACTGATGGTGCAAACACAGCAATCTCCCTACTCCTAACAGTGACATCAGAGACACCCATGTATGTCTATATTCTGAATGGCTCAGGAACCCTTTTCAGTCCTTTGCAGTGCAAACATATTATCCCTTACAATTTTTTTCTGTAAACACATGTAAAATATTTTAAATCTGTATCTCTTTCCTCAGAGCATACAAGCAATTGTGAACCAATGAATATTAAATATGGATCTTATGAAGTATTGTACTTTGTAGTCAGGCATTATTCTATTATATTTAATTAAAGAAGAGTCTTTTCAGTGATAAAAATCTCTTTTTTACACTCTGTTTTATCACTGAAAGATACTTAATGAAGAAGTATCTTTATTCTTCAAATGGCAAGAGTTGTTTTCATAATTTATTGATGCTGCAGAAATCCCAAGTTTTTCCAAAAGGATTTGTTGTTCTGCTTTTGCAAAATCTTGAACAATGGCAGTGAGCAATTAATCATGTAATTACTGTAGACTTTGCTCCGCGAGCTGCTCTTCCTTTGCAATACTTCCTCCTGCTCCTTCAGTCAGCCTCAAGTGCTTCTGTTGGAGTATGCACACAGGGACTGTGCCAGAGTCACAGTCACACCATGCTTGGCCCTAGACTGATGTGAAGTCCTTCCCTACTCTGAAAACACCCTGGACATTCATACTTGGATCATTTCCATTGTTATCTGCTCACAAAGGCAGTTATTCCAAATAAATTATGTTATGAAAGCTTAACGAGATACGTTGTCCTAATGTTTGTGTTGCAGCTTCAGGAAAAGACACCTGGTTCAAGGATGCACACCAAACACAGCTTCTGTCCATGATGGACTCTGTGTATCCAGGGGATTCATGGACTCCGTCATTTCTTGGCAGTGTTTTATGATTCATCCCTTTCCAGCCCTTCTTCAATATCTCATAAGCCCTAGGTGAGCTCTCTCTTGAATAGGTGATACCTGACATAGCAGGGTCCTGTCCTTGCCGGCTGATGGAAGCTACTAGTGTGAAAATAATAGCTCTTTGCCATGGAACAGCAGGAAACCTGCTGAAAAAGAGCTAGAACAGCCTTGAACTTCTCCTGTGAAGGTCAGAGGAGAGTGAATCAGTATTTTCCACCATTTCCGGAAAAGGAGCAGTCATCAATTTCTATGGACAGTCATATATTTTCCCTCTTTCTCCTTTCAGTGTTCTGTTATTTAGAAATGCTCATTACATTAACTGTCAGAGAGTCTGTGTTGAAAGAACCTGCTGAATCAATGCATCCAGAATAAGAATGACAGCATCATTAAGATGTATCCTGCTTAGATTATTCATGATTTAACTATAAAGCAAAGCATGTGATCATGAGTAATAAAGGAATGTGACATAAATTATTTCATTCAGAGCAGTGCATTCATTAATGCAGGCACTGGCAAAGCTGCTGCAACAGCAGCCAGAGCCTTTAATTGCAACTGCTTATGATTAGGGTTACAAATAGGTCTTTATGTCTGGTTTTGCCATGATCCTTTGGCCACCCCAACTTTTCATCCCCGATAGGACTCAGTGCTTCCAGCAGCCTCAGATTTTCCCTCCATGGCGTCAATGGAAGGAGGCAGGAGCCAGGAGCATCGTGTTGCTATGGCAACACATCCCACTTCCCTGGGGATCATGTTGCCTCGGCGACATCGGGCGGGCAATGCCGGTGGATCAAATCGACTGAGAGCAGCTGCCCCCTGGAAAGCGGGACAGCTCTGGCCTCCGGCAGCGTGGGAGCTTCATGGGCTGCTGCGTGTAGGACCCTGCACTCACAGCAGGGTCTGGGCCAGGAGAGGGTGACTCAGGTGTGTGGTCCTTCAGGTACTGAGATGAGGCTGCAGCCACAAGGGACTTCCCATTACCATCTGGTCTGTTAAAATAAGATGGATGGCAGGAAAGCCAATGTCAGTGGGCGGGGGTTTTGCTGAAGGGAGCAAATGCTGGGGCCACTGTCCTTGGTTCCTATGATCAGGACCTGCAAACACAACACAACATCAGAAGTCGTTGCCAATCCTTCTGTAAATGGAGGTGAACTTCTACACTGATTTTAGGGTAGTCCAGTGCTGCTTTTCACTGTCACCTCCAGTGTACCCAGCACCACGTAGGCAGAGGATTACAGATCAATTTACATAGGCAAATGCCTGTGTTAATGCTGTGAGCACAGACCCTCCCTGTTGTGTGCCTGCAAGCACTCCAGCAACCAGCCTCAACCCACAGGAAAGCAGTGACAGGATCTCAAGAGCCCCCAGACCCTTTGTCATGAGAGTGGTTTTGGATATCTGCACCAAACCTTCTGTGGACTTCACTGGAGCCCTCTGTGTAACTACCAGTAAGAACAGGGGGTTCAAAGCTCAGTGCATGGACACCAGTTGTGGACATCAGTTATCCACAGTGCTTGGAGAGCTATTTGAGAAGCAGAAAAATGATAAAGGACAGACAAATTTGCACAAGACAGGTAAATTCCTTGTAATTTGTCTATTCCTGTAGGAATCTCTTCTCCCTTCACTGTTGCATTAAGAAACCTCTTGCCTACTGTAATTAGGACTTGAATAAACACCATCTCTGGAACACATGCGTCTGTTGTCATGATTTTGTAAGTTAGAAGTGCTTTGCTTTTCTTTTAAACCTTTCACTAATTATTGCAGAAGAGCAGAGCCTACTCCAGGGAGTCTGGTGTTACTTTTTGCCTCTGGAAATATTACCATATGATGCAGAGCTGTGTCTCAATAGTGTCAACATATCTGGCTTTAAGTAGATATTGCCTGTACTTGCAGCTATACCCTACAACTTGCTCTACCCTTGTATTTCTGACATTAGCCTTTTCTCTCTGAGGCATTCTATGTGCATTTTCCACACAACATTAGCTGTCTTTCTTCTCACAATCAGAGCTATGGTTAATTGTGTTTACAAAGGATTCCTTAACTGTGGGAAATGTTTCCCAGAATGTGTGGGTTTGCATCATTTAGCCTTGAAAGGATGCTGCTTCCGCTGACCTCTTGTTGGTTTTTTCTCAATGACTCTGGTAATTGCATCAGTAGCCTTGGGAGTCACATTTTCCTTTCACATCTAGGAAAGATCCAACCTTTCCTTACCCTTTCTCAGTGGAATCACATATCCAGTCCCTCCTGTTCTCTGTGCCTCACCAACACCAGCTCTTTTTCGGGCTTCTTGTTTCACCCCTGTCCCAAATAAACTCTGCCACTTTCCTGGGTCATCATTTCCACCACTGTCTTTTCTATGAAATTCTCAGTCTTTCTTCTCCTCTCCTGCATCAAACATATTTTTTGTCTTCTCCGTCAACATCCTTTACAACCAATCTTCAGTCAGGTCTGTCATCATTTGTTCTGACAGCATTGTCCCCAAAATTCTGACAGCATTTCAACACCACATCAAACAGATGTGTCAGTGTTTTTTCTACACCTCCCCACCACATCTGGGCAGAACTTTCCAGAAACATCTGCAAAGAGGGTTTGGGGCACAAAGACCAGCATGGTACCACATGCTTCCTCCTGTCAAGGAGATTTATCTGCCATGTTTCACTTACACTTAAAATCAAACTGCCTTGAGAAAAGCTTTTTTTTTTTTTTTTTTTTTTTTTTTTTTTTTTTTTTTTTNTTTTTTTTGCTTCTGAGAAAGTGAAAAATGACAGCCAGGAGCACACCCCAAACCCATCAGGGTTTCAGGCTCTGATGTCACCTCAAAGCCACTTGGTCCCCGCCCTGATGTTCCACATTATCTGCAGTTGTGTGGAGGGGTTCCCTTTCAGAGGCACATAAGCAATGTCAGGTCCTTGAGGTTAACCTTGCAGTTGGCAAGAAGCTGTAGGCAACACACAGAGAAAAAACCCGTTTCCTCTTTCTCTTCACACCTCTTCAAAGGGGACTGGTTTTTCTGAGTCACAGCTAACACAAACCTGTTGGAAAAGATTCCGTCTAGATTTATGCTACAGCTCAGAGGAACATGAAAGACCGTTTAGTGTTCAAAGTATTATTTTTAATTATTAATCAAGCCCCTTGTCTGGCTGAGCTCTGTCAGGCCCTTCTTTGGATTTTGTAGAGTTTATTTCTCTTGTCATCCTGAGCAGACTTTGACGTGCAGAATACAAGCTTGTTGATGAAATGAGAAGATTGCTGGCAAAGTTTGGCTCTGTCTCTGCATTTGCAGTAGGATCTCAGTGCAGGGGATATGCAGTGCAGTAGTTCTTTTGTTCATATTTAATCATACAAGAAAGAAGAGTGTAATTAAGACCTGTCTCCCTCAATCTCCTCCCTGCCTCAGAATATTTCAACCCTTTGAGATAAAGGAAATGGAGCTTTTTCTGACAGGAAAGCACAGCCCAGAGCATATCAGGAGTGATTCTACCCCCATCACTCTGCAGTTTCCATTTGACAATGTTTTCCCTCTGAGCAGTTTCCTATATGAAGGAACACAGCCATTAGAAACGGCATTGCAAGTTCCAAAATCCGATCAAAGCTGGAAGCAGAGTGTTTGCTCTTGGTTTTCTTAGCACCTTTGACAGCCCAGCTTGCTTCACTGTCCCCCTCAATAGCTGACTGACTTCTCTTTATCTGAAAACACCCTTAGGCAGTTACTAGATTTCAGGATGCAGGATCAAAAGGGGTCTTGGCTCAGAGATAGGCTTTTTTCTATTTAGCTATTTTAGCTGTTTATTGTCTGCTTAGCTTTGTATCTCAAGGTAAATTCACTTCATTTGTGCTCCAAACCTACCAACCACTTTAAAGCCCAGCACAGGGTTATGAAAGATTTGCTGCCAAAGAATCCTCAAAATTGGAAATGTCTCATTGAAAAGGGTGTTTCAAGCTTGCAATTTTGGTTGGCCTTGGGCTGAAATGAAACATATCAGCAAAGAGAAGAAATGACTGGAAAGGCAGAGAAGGATGAGTCGACCCACAGGAGCCCAGGCCGAGGCCTTGGGCAGGCAGCAGGGGGAGTTGGTCCAGGATCCTGATGGGGTGGGATGGTGTTCGACCAAAGAGAAACATCCCAAGCCTGAGGGAACCCTGCCAGACAGCTACAGAAAAGTAGTCAGTGACAAGGCTCTTGATTGATGAAATTGCCTAAAATGAGGAAGAAGGGAGGAGGCTCTAATATGTAAACACTTTAATTGCAAAGTTGTTTATTCTGAGCTTTCCTAAGAGCTGACAGGGTAAGTGTTATTGCTGCTTCCCAGGCTATGTAACAGGCACAGAGACTGACAGAGGAGTTTTCCACTTAGTGTAAGGGTTATTAAATTTTTTAAAAGATAAGAGTTTATCACAGAAGCAATAAGCTGCTATTCTCTCAAGATTTTGCTGCTGAACTTAGGAAGAAATATTGTGCAAAACAAAGTAGTGTTCAAAAGGCAGAAATCTGCTAGAGAAAAAAACGCTGATTTACATCTTGTTTCAATTTGCAAAACTGTTTTTACCTACAGAGAGGCTTTAAACAAGGGGAAAATATATTCCAGTTGCTTGGGATCAAAATCCAAGTCTCAGACACACAAAGGCTAGTCCAGAGGGAGAAGTTGCTGAAAAAAGCATGGCAAATGAGGGACTCAATGGGCGTGTAAAGTGAAGGGGAAAAAAGGACAAAACAATAGAAAATGCTCTTGCAGTAGCAAAAGCACAGCAAAAACATGAGATTTGACTGTGTGGGGAATAAACAAAAGGTTATATGGGAGGATTTATTGGGAATAAGTGAGTGTGAAGGTTGCCTGGTGGCACTGCTGGTGCTTAGAAGGAAAGCTGCAAGAAGGTTGGTTTAACTGGGAAGAGGATATTCCCATGGTGGAGAAATACAGACAGGATGAGTCCAGGAAAGATGAGTGAAATAAAATGGAAAGGATAAAGTGAAATGGAAGTAGGGGCCAGTGCTGGGTGCCCACAGTGGGAGTGTGTCCTGCTGCAGCCAAGCACAAGCAGAGAGCGTGGCAATGAATTGGGGTCTGGCTGCGGGCAGGGGGGCCACAGCCCAGCACAGCAGGGATGCACAGGGAGCTGGCCCAGCCTCTGTTCCTCTGCATCCTGCCATTGTCACGGTCCTCTTTGCTCAGACCTCCTTGGACCCCACCACAGGGATGGGGCAGCCCCTTCCCTCACAGGGGTTTTCTCTATCCAAAGCAGCACATCTCAAGCTTTAAAAAAAAACCAAATAAATATTAGTTACCTTTAAAATTAGATATTTGAAGATCAAAGAAATAAATAACAAAGGCAAAAATGACCAAATTGAAAAACTGTTACCCTACTTCAGGAAAGTATTTGATCAAGTGCCAGACATGGAAGGTCTGCTCCAGCTGCTGTTTTCTGCAGCTCGAGCAAAGGAAAGACTTGCACTGCACTAGTGGTCTTCAGACTGAAGTTGTGTGTAAGAATAGGAAGTGATGGTATCTCATGTTAAAGGACACAGTTGCTTGCCCAGTTATCCCTATCACAGGATTCAGATTCTGCTCACAGTCAAAAGCAAATAGTTTAAAATACACTTTAAACTAGGCCAGCACTTTGGAAAAGGTCAAATTCCTTTCGGAACTCTGAGCAGTATATTTTTTTACAGGAAAAGACCCAATAAAGAAGGAAAAATAGAGGAGGCAGCAGGCACTCACTGTATCAGCGATTCAGGCTCCCAGACTGCTCAGACACACTGCCCTGAGGGAAATAAGATTATACTTTACCTCTGACATATATAGAATAACACATTTCTCATTCATCTCTAAATTCATATTCAAACCGATTAGGCAAGAGCTACTGGAACAGGAGGAAAGTCATGACCAAACCTTAGAAGCAGTATTTGTGTGCCAGATGAAGTCTCAGGGAACATTCTTTTGGAAATGAATACTGCAGTCACTGGAAGAAGTTCGAGAAATTCAGGATGACTGCTCCATGCTTTCCGTAAATGGAAATCTACTTATTTGTATATTTTTATGAAGACAAATCACTTAAGCAATATTTAGGGCAAAGAAAGTCCTTATTTTTTTGAGAAAAAAATTAAGAGTAATCAAGAATAAGTAAAAAAATAGTAAATAAATTCTTAAAATCAGATTTTTTTTAAAGTATATTTAGAATTAATTTAATTTGAACTTTGTGGCATGTGGCAAGAAAATCTGGTCTCTTATGAAAATGGAAATCAAATGGTAAGGATCGTTACTGTCAACATTGAAGAGCACCAGTGTTTTCAGTAAGATAGTTACATATTGTAGCAAAATGTGTACTGGTGTTGATTACTTACTCAAAAAAAGTTTATATTTGAGATATTTTGACATAAACAAAAAGATGTAACAGTTTGTCAACTGTTACATTAGTTAAATGTACAAAAAATAAAAAACCTCAGAGGAAAATAAGAATAAAACTAATCTAGAATGTCATAAGAACACAAGAAATTATGGATTATGCCTTCCCAACTGGATTCTACCAAGCGCTTTAAATTTTGAGGGGCACGTGAGTTGGCATCCTGTGTGCAACAAGCTTACACAGGAAAATGAGCCTTTTCCCCCCAAAATATGTCACCTCCTTATTCACTTTGTAGGCCTTTGTGGAGTTTTAGAAAGTGCTGTGTCCAGCCAGAGCCAAATATCACTGCTGAATCCCGAGGGGGTCACCTGTCCCCCGCAGGAGCTGCAGTCTGTGATCTGGGTTTGAACACTGTGCCCAGGATGGCTGTGCAGAGCTGGGGCAGGGGCCAGGTCATACCCACGGAGGAAGGACCGGCAGCCACGTCACCAAGAGATGTTTCTGACATCTGACACAGAAAAGGCTCTGAAGGGCTGGGGCAGAACCTGCAGGCAGAGTCCCCTCCAGGGAATTTCCTCCTCATCCTCTCCATCATTAAATGATGCAGACAAAGTGGATCACTGATTGACACGACTTCGGCCAAATGTTCGGTGGGTCTAAGGTTTATGAATCTCAGAGTTATTATTCATGTCCCATTTGAAATCATCTGTGTCCGTAACAAAGCTGAATTTCCTGTTTTCATCACCAGATCACCCAGGTGGGGTTGGCACTGCAGTTCACCCTCACATTCCTGAACACATGGATACCTGTGACTTTGGAAAGATCTTTCCCTTAGAAGCTAAATCATAGGAAATTTCAGAAGTGACACACAATTGCCAAAGATCTTATTTGGGAAAATACTTGTGGGCAAATATTTAACAGTTGTCAAGGCTCCTAACAATCATGTCTCAGGGACTGTAAAACAGCCATGTGACTAATGTGATCAGCAGCTCTGTCAGGAGGTAAAACTAGACATGAGAATAAAGATGAGACTCTTCCATGGACACCTCACTTCAAGATCTTACTATTATTCTGAGCAAAGCTTTAGCAGGTGAGCTGAAGTGTGAATAAAAGGGACACAAAGCAAGAAGGAAACACCCTAAATGCAGCAGACTGGACACTGTCATTTTTGCCATCACCAGCAACAGTCAGGATGGAGAAAGGCTGGGCAGTCTTTTGTTCAGAAAAACAGTGCTTGTTTATTGATGGCGTAAATGTTGCTAAGGAACATGGATTAAATTAAACCCCTTATCCTTTCCCAATGTGTACACCACCTTCAGCAAAGAATGTTCTGTGAATATAGTAAAAGTTGGGGGTTTATTCCAGATCAGTCAAATTTAATTATAGAGGAACCTATAGAAGACCGATTATCAGCCAGCTACTCAATAAGGAAACTTTTAAGCGTATTTAGAAATCAATACCCTTTTTGTAAACCAGATGTGCCAGTGCAAGAGGAAACTAACAGAGAATAGAATAGAAAATATCAATATGGCTGATAGAAACTGTTATATTTTTATTTCAAAAAGGTATGTAGAAGAAATACGAGATAGGGGGAAAGGCATTATATGAGGTTAGGCTGAATAAGACATCAGCTTGGAAAAGAACCCAAAGGAGAAAGGCCCAGAAAGTTAAAAACTATTGCAGGAAAGACGAAGGGGAACAATTTGTTATTATTTCTCACAAGACAAGATTTAAGTGACGTCAGTGAAATCATTCAGCCAATCTGAAACAAAGCAGCACATAATTGAACAGTGCCACTCACTGCCATCAGATATTGGAGAGGCCAAACCCAGAAAGGTGTCTGGAAGGTAATTGTATTCAAAACCAAGCCTAGAGCTCTGGGTGTGGATACAGGCTCCAGCCCAGTGAATCCCAGTTGGTGGCTGTGGATGGCAGAGCTGGTGACAGCACCCTGGGGAGGCACAGCTGGGTTCTCTGTGCCCCCTGCTCTTCTCACTGCAGGCAGAGCTTTCGGCTGAGACACCCTCGGTCCGAGGCTCAAATCCCATTCCTAATGACACAGCCCACTTTTATCTTTTCTAGAAAGAGTGCTCTTAGCTGTATTAAATTCTTTTTGTTGAGGGAGTGAGGCAGAGGAGCCATGCTTCACAATCCAGTTCTCTTTGGGACAGGGCTCTGCAGGCATTCTCACTCACCCCTGTGCCTGGAGGAGCATGGAATGAAGCAGGGGGAGATGAGAGGTCAGCACAGACCTGTCCTCGGGAAAGACTGCTTTCCTGGGAAGGTCTGCTCTCCCAAAGTAGCAAGCAGCTCTGGCATCTCTGGACATGCCCACACTAGACAGCAGGACAGCTGCAAGCTGCATTTTGCGAACATTAATGAGAGAAATGCCAAGAACACTCTGTGCTTTTGGGGAAAACCCTGTGTGGATGCTTCATCCTCTGAGCTGGACCCATAGGGAAGTAAACGGGGAAACCCCCAAAAATTTGTCATCAGCCCCTAAGAGATTCATCCACATCACAAGGAATTGCTCATGTCGGGAGAGACAGACATTTCACAGCAGTGCCATGTCACCGTGCCTCATCCATTATCCCTGGCAGGCACAGAAACACCCCCAGGGGCCTCCCCAGCCCAGGGAATTTCGTTGTTCGATGGAGTTTGGCTGCACGGAGCAGGGTGGGGGGCTCTGGGCTAGCCCGGCTTCTTCCACCTGCAGCGGGTGGGCAAGGACAGAGATCGGGAGGAGGACACAGGGCTCTGCCCACATACACTCCCCATCTCGGCAGCGGCAAATGCCGGCCCGTTTCCCTGGATGCTGGCAGAGCAAGAGCAGACCTTGCTCCGGCCTCCTGCCCACCGCAGCTTCAGACTCCTTCCCAGGAGAGGCTCTGCGGCAGGAGCCAGGGCTCACCCCCCCCCCGCACAAGCCGGCCGTGCCTCGCAGCTGAGCACGCCGGCCCCGATGGGAAATGGCTGGTGGGGCTGGGAGAACAGCGAGTTCCCTCCGCCGAGTGATCTCCTGCCATCCACTGCCAGATCCTGAACTTTGGCTCCGGCCAAAGGAGGCAGTAAACGAAGCAGATAATTGCCTGGCAGTGAGTGATAGGGAGTCAAGGGTGAGCGGGCAGGGAGGGGCGGGGGATGAGCGGGAGGATTATGTTTCAGAGGGAAGTATTTTTTTAGGATTTGTCTATGCAGGCATTCAGGAGCTTTTCTGAATCACATGGGTTTAGCCCCAGGAAAAGGAGGACTCACTGTAATTTTACACCTTTTCAGCATTTCAGCTGGTTCTGCTGAAATCTGCATAGGGATTAAAGATGGGAAGGAACAGAGAATCGATTTCCTTGCCTTTGGTCTCCAGGACAAACATTCAAAGCTGAATCACAGTATAGAATATTTTGATGGCGTGAATGGAGAGAGGAAGGAGCCAGCAGCTGACAGCAATAAATAACTATTAGGAAACAGTATTGGGAAATAGTCCCAAGGAAAAATGTTGCTGCTGGGATATGCTTTCAGCCTTAGGGAATCCATATCCAGGCAGCTCAACATTTAGTTTAGTATCTAGGTCTTGTGTGAAACTTCTCTCAGGCCCAGAGCAGCAGCAGTGCTAAGGGAGAAGCCAGAGCTCAGGTCTCCAGTGAAGAAGGGAAGTCAGCTCATTGCACGCACAAACATCTCAGGCTTCCACCCTCCGTGCCAAGGGTTAGCGACAGCACTGTGTCCTTCAGCAAACCAACACTCAAACTGTCACCTGCAAAGGGAAGTGGAGCTTATCTATGGCCTGTTGCTAAAACTTTGATACTGATTTTTATGGCCATGTTTCTAGTAAGCCAAGGGATAACCTGTGCTTCATAACCTGCTGAAACAGATTTGAGCTTAAACTGAACTGTCTGAACTTAAACTGGTGTCTGAATTCAGACAGATGTTAGTAAAAATCCTGTCCAATGTCTCCTTTATGTTTACATTTTTACCAGGTTTGAGATACAGTTGCAGAACTATTCTAATACATTGAGGTAATGGAAAACGTCCTTAGTTTTATATACAAATCTCCCTAAATTAGAAATAGTTTCCCATTTCAAGCGTCCAGCATCAGGCAGCTTGTTTCTCCCCTTCACTGGACAGTTTTCTCAGGGCAGGGTCTGCTGGGCAGAAAGACAAAGTGTGGTGTAAAATGGGGTCAGAGCGAGCCACGTCCCAGTGCTGTGAATGAGCACAGCTGCCCATGATCCGATCACCCAAAAGGCATCCTGGAGAGCAGAGAAGAGGCAGGAATTCCAGCAATCCCTACACCCACCCTCCTGGGAAGCCCCCTGGTGCAAGGCAGGCATCTCCCTGCCATCATCTGAGTCAGGAGCAAAAGTCCCCAGGATGCAGCTGCCAGGGCAGCCGGATCTATTTTCAGCCAGGATAGTTGGGCAGCACCATCGAAACCCTTTGGTGCAGAGCACACTCAGTGTCACTGTCACAGTGCCACAGCATGCATGGCCTCATGCCACTGACTCAGCAGGCATTTTAGCCTGTGGCCTGCACAAGGCAGCAGTGTGGTCACACATTACGGTTGGAAGCAGGATGTCATGAGGAGAAGAACATGGGCTACCAATATGCCCTTGTGGCAAAGAAGGCTGCCAGCCTGCTGGGCCGCTTTGGGAGAAGCATTGCCACCAGGCCTGGGGAGATGAACCTTCCCTGCTCTGGGCACTGGAGTGTAGGGTCCAATTCTGGGCTCCCCAGTACAGGACAGGCATTGACATACTGGACAGTCCAGTGAGCACTGCAGAGATGGTGAAGGAACTGGAGCATTTGCAATATGAGGAGACCAGGAGAGATGGAATTGTTCAGCCTGGAAGAGGCTTCATGAGGATCTTACTGATGAGTATGGATCCCTGATCAGAGAAGGTTTAGAAGGTGGAGCCAAACTCTTCTCAGTGGTATCTAGTGACATTGAAATATATGAAGTTCTTCTTAGACATTAAAGAACTTGTTTTTTTGTGAAGCAGGAACTGGTTGCCCCAAGAAGCTGTGAAGTTTCTATCCTGGGAGATGTTAAGAACCCAACTGAACACAGTCCTGGGCAACCTACACTAGTGGAGCCTGCTTTGAGCAGGAGGGCTGGACTGGACTGTGTCCAGAGATGCCTTCCAGCCTCCACTGCTCTGTCATCCTGAAAATGTGAAAAATATGGTGGTGAAAACCACTTTGCTCAGGCTGTGCACAAGGCTGGTCTCTCACTGGCACAAACAGGATATTGACATAGGAGTCCTCTCATCCAAGAGGCAGCAGATAAAAAGAATAATGTAGAAATGGAAAACAGAACCATTAGAGGCCAATTGGGTACATGCAAAGCTATAGGTGGTGCTATGTCCTAGTGTATGTTGTTATTTGAAAGTACATGGCCAGCCTACCCTCCTCTGTGCAGACCCCACAAAACTAGGAAGTGTTTGCCCATAATTTGTAAAAACACCAGCCAAACTGATGAAGATCAGCTTTGAAGCCTGTCTCTTCTTCTGCCCAACAGTGTCCAGCAGCAGATGTTTACAGAAATAACACAAGAAATAAAACACGAGATGTGCCTTCCCTAGCACACCCTCCAAATCCCATCAACCAGCAATTCAGGAACATCCTGTGCCACGGCTTTGCAGCCCTATCAGTTTTCAGTAGATCCTGATGACCTGTTCTTCTGTGTTCTGTGATTTTTTTTTCATTCTGTTTAAATATTGCTTGATCTCCTCCCTGTTTATCTTGTCCCGTAAGAAATATGAGTAAAAGCACCCTCTTGACATTGCTCATGATTTGTAAGATCTACCTTTCAATGTCCTTTTCAAAACTGAAGAGTCCGTACTGAATGTGCATCCCACAGGCACCTTCCTTTAATTAGACAAATTTGATCTAGACTAACTTGTCAGGGGTGTTCCAAGGACCTTTCTGTCACTGTAGCAATGCTGAGTGTGCACAAAAGGCACTTGCACACAATGGGCAGAGAAATGCAAGCACAGAAGATTTATCTATCATGGATTACTTCTGGAATACTTCCAGATACCTTGAATCACCACTGGAAAAAACCACTTGCATCAAAGCAGAAGGGACCAGGAGGATGTACAGCCCAAAAGTCTTGGGACACTCTACACTAATATTGATATAGCAAATCCAGATGTTATCAGCACAAGGAGCATAAAGAAAAATATCATCGGTATGGCTGGCTGGCACCAGTGTACCAACTGCTACTGTGTGCCCTTAAACTGCAGATACACTGCCTGAATTCCCACAAGGACCTGGGCAATTAGAAAATAACATTTGAATGCAAATCTAGGCTTCTGAAAGCAAAAGAGTCCTCAGGGTATAGGAAATTATGCCTGTGCTAAAATCCTTCTCTCTTTCTGAGGCTGCACACATTAGAGGCAAGGAATTGGCAAATTTTGTGCGGCAGAATCTTTAGAGACATGAGCAGCTTTTTAAATATTTCCAGGATGCCTGGGTTTCAGTTTTTGAATAAGCAAGCAGATGTGTCTGATGAGCCTTTGCAAAGCTCTTCTTCTCCTGCCACTGCTGTTGGAAAGCAGCCCCTCATTCGTGATTGTCTTCTGCCGTATTTTACTTAGCTAAAAGCACCAAATGACATCAACCGTGGTAAACAACAGAATGTTATCATGCAAAATACAAAGCTCTGCAAAAACCTCAGAGTGGGGAGAATATAGAATATAATAACTCAGGATCTGAAATGTTTAAGACAAAGGTGTTAAAAGGGATGGTTTGGCAGAAGGAAGAGTCTACAGTTACTAGTAACAACTGAAGTAGTAGAGAGTGAAGGGAATATTTCAGTCTTCCAGAGCAAGTACTGCTTAAGGCCACAGACTGAAGAGGCTCAGCTGGTGACAGCAGAGCCAAGGTAAAGTGCTAAGCACCAAACCAGAGGCCAGTACACAGACTGAGAGTGGGCTCCTTGCTACTCAAATGCAGGAACTGTGCTTTTAAACCCAGCAGCTCAATCTGGGGCATTACTTGTCCGTGATTTGGTCTTCAAGAATTTTATGCTTTTCACAGTCTCCAACACTTAGGATTGATAAGATTGGGGTGGGAGAGAGCACTAACCATAGTGCACAGCTCATGACCAAGCCTTGGGGATCTCAGCCTTCCTCTGCTTCAGCTCTTCCCAGCTTTCTAGGAGCTTAGGAGGTCAACAGGATGCAGTTGACAGGGCAGCTGGAATGGCCAGCTTTAAGCACCACTGTCTGGATTTTTATGAAAGAATACACAGCTCTGTCCCTCCCAAGAAGTGCCAGTATCTCTGAGCACATAAATAGAATTGAAAATAAAGCATTTCTTAAAGTGGGATGTTCCTTCTAGGTACAACAGCCCCAGCACAGAAATCAGGAAGAGGCCAGAGCAGCCGCCAAAGCAGCACAGGGCAGCATTTCGTGGTGAAGCAGCACAGAGCCATCAGAGCAGACCCGATCAGCTTGAAACTAGCTGGGATTTAGCCTCAGCAAACCCTGAGCTGTGTTTAAAACCATGTGAAAGGTTTATATCCTGTAATCACTTCCCCAAACCAGTACTAACTCAGTGTTCACACTGTAAGCATTACATTCACCTGAAGAGGAACAGTAGCCACTCCTGAGCACTGAGGAACGGGGAAGGCCCTTGGTGGGGACAGCAGCAGCAAGAATGAGGAAGCAGCTCCATGTGGCTGAGATTTTCCAATACTGAGGCCACCCCTCCTGCTCTGTAAAACACAAGAGGTGGACTCTGAGGAAGGCAGGTTCCCTTCTGGTCTTCCCAAAAAAACTGGGAAGGAAAGTATAATTCAAGGCTTCTTCAGCAGCACGGAATGGGAAGTTTTTAGGGCTGCTCCTGCCTGTGGAAAGCTGAGGTGAAGGCTGTGTCCCCATGGTACAGGTCAACAGACCACACCAAGTATTTTCTACAAAGTGTTATTTGTTCCAAGACGTGTTATTTAGCGTGTTGCTTTATAGTTAAAAATTTGTATCCACAATGCAGCACCTAAAAGGACTTGTATGACAAACATGCCAAGTGCAGAATATTCCTTTCCACAGCTCATGTCAGAAATTGAAAAGCTAAAAGGCAAGGGGTTAGCAATCAAAGACAGCACAGCACAGCATATTTCCCAACCAATCTCAGAATTAAGAATTGGACAACTTTTGCAAAACTAAGCATGCATGACCATGCAAAAAGTAAATGAACCAAGGCACACATTCTAGCCAAGCAGCACCTAGTTTTATTGAGTTCCAATAATACTGCATCACAACCAAAAGAAATTAAAACTTGACTCTTGCTTTTTGGTATTAGTCACTTCTCAAATGAAAATGTGATTATGTTTAATAACAGTAAGAGAAAACCAAGGAACAGGAGAAAGAATAAAGTTAGACAAGACTGCAGAGCCAGTGCCCTCTTCATCTGTCCCCCTTGTGTCAGAGAAATTCAGTTCTTGGAAGTGCTGTTAAATTTTCTCACATCCATGTCAGATATTAAATCCCAGGACACAGTATTTGATGAATCAAATACATCACAGATTGCTATGAGCTGTGGTGTACTTTTGAAATCATATTTGGGCTCTCTTCAGTGGGACATAAAGGATTTGAGAGAAAAGTTCAGGTTAATCAAACACATTTCCCCACTGGCTCCCTCAGTAAAGCTTAGTACAAATGTTAAACATAATGCATTTTGCGTCCTGGCTCCACAGAAAAGATCAGCGTGCAAGACCTGATATGGTACCTGCAACACCCCTCAACCCACTGAGACATAATTCTGGCCTCCCCTGCTGAGTTGTGTTTGCTGCTGTACATGCACAGGAGATTAAAACCAGTGTTAACACAGAAACAGACACAACTGAAAAACTACAGGAAATGAGAACATTGTCTGACATTTCTTGCAGACACGACCATGTGCAGCTGCTGACTTATGCCCTGAGAGTTAAGTGCATACTGCCAAAAAATTATTTTAAGGAAGCTTTTCAGCATTAATAGCTACATGTTTCTTCAGTAAATAAAGAATTACATTTTAAGATGTGTCCCTTTCTTCCATGAGGAAGTACTTAAGGTAGCACACATGATAGTGACAGCTGTGTGTTAGCAGTGTCACTGCTGTGGTTGGCTCAGAAGATTTGTCACCCCTAACTCCTCACCAACTCTGTCAGAGTTACAGCTTGCATTTATGACTGGCACATAGCACCACCTAAAGAATGTGAGAAAGGCAAAAAGGTATTAGGCAAACAATCATTCCTGAAATATTAAGTGATAATTCATTTATTCCTTTGAGGCAGACTTGCACTCTCTTCCTTCTCCTCTCTCGTTTCCAGACTTCCTAGTCTTCATAGACCAGGTGCAACCCAGTTAAGAAACTTCATAGCAACTTCAAAACCAAGAAAACATGCCTGGAAAAGAGAACACAGAACAAATAAGGATTCTAAAAATCTGTTTTAAACAAGGCCTTTGAAATGTTGCACTATGAACACCTAACATGGTTTATATGGAAGGAGGAAGAGGACAAAAAAAGTCTTGAAGCAGAGGCAAGAATTCTACTGTATCCCTCCACACAAAGGCTGAACTTTGGCTCTGTTAGGCACATTATTTATTGAAGGGGAAGCGAGTCCAAACTTATTCCATCTTCTACAGTTGCAAGTACAACCAGTAGATAAAAACTATCTGAGAAAGTCAACAAAGAGCTTTCATGCAAAGCTCTGAAGAAAGATTTACTTGCTGCTTCTAGATTAAAGTACAGTTTTAGAATCTGGACTCCAACAGTCAAAAGCACATGCAGTGACAAGAACCTCACTGAAGTGGTACACGAGTAAACAGGCAGTTGTGTCCTCTCCAGCCTGCAAACACTCACTGTGAGCAGCCCCAAAACCCATCGGGAATCGCAAGGTACTCACCGCATTAGCAGGAAAGGCCCTGATCATCACAGCTGTGAACCCCTTGTACAGAGATGCAACTCCTTCCTCCCTGATGAGTTCCCTCAGTACATCTCTAAAGCCATTTGGGTATTTTCCTGCAGGAGCTGAAAGGGATGCAAAGCACATTAGCCCAGATATGTGGCAGTGACAAGGGCTGAAGGATGCCCCCTATGTAACAGCCCAGGATTTTCAACAGGTTCATACTGCTGCAGCAAACAAACAAGATAGATCAGTAAAGGCTCAGTGAACAGAAGTTAGGTGCTCACCATGACCAAAGAATTTACATCATCAAGTCATTGCAGGCAGGGAAGAAAGGAGAGTAACTTTTGTCAGGGTTGGAAGTCTGAGCTGTTACTTGCACTGCTGATCACAGCTCTCCCAAGAGCTGCACAGAGGTGATAGGAATGTCAGATATAAAAACTGATGAAGCTGGTTAATAAGAAAATGATCCTATCACATGCCCCAGCTAAGAACAGCAACAGACTTCAAATGAAAAGCATAGGATGTTCTAATGCTGATGTTACGTGGATATGCTGAGGTGGATATGCTTTTCAAAAGCTACTCTACTCAAAAAACAATTTCTTCCTTCTCATGACACTGCCCTGGGAAATACTGCCTCTGCCAGCCCTCTGAAAAGGTAATCCACAGATCAACCCAGTTAAACAGAACCACCATGAACCCACGTCATCCACACAGCAGCACTGGGGACTGGCTCAGTGGAACAGGATAAAAGCTGTGATGTGTTTCCCTCTCAGTCTTTGGTACGGGACAAACAACCACAGCAGCCATTGCTCAGAGCAAAAGAAATGAGGCTTCCTGCACTGATTATGATGATTTGTGACTCAAAAAAATGGTCACTGTCCAGTGGGGAGTTGAGCCAACAGAGACAATAGGGAGCCTTAGCAAAAATATTCATTGACAGGACTGGCAGAGAAAGCAACGAAAAAACCTGTCAAACTCTGCTGAAGCACAAGGCCTGGGGCCATCCCAACTGCAATTAGGCCAAAGATGTTAAAGGGCAGAGCTGCCAGTCCAAAAGCAATGCTCTCAGCAAGTCACGCCCTCTTGCTAGGAACTGCAGATAGCATAGGCTACAATTTATACAATTTTGTCTGAAGTGAAATAATAAAACTGCTCAAAGAATTACATTTGTAATAAAACAGCTGTGACAATTCTATTATTATGAGGTCTATGCTTAGGTTTCAAATTGGGTACCTCAAGTCAGGATCGTTACACTATCAAGGAGGCAGAAACAGAGAAGTGCAGCCCAATCTGCCAACAATTTGTGAGGAAACCAACTAGAATGCTAGGAACACCCTTGGGTTTTTCATGCACTAGTCTCAAGCAGCACTCAAGACATGCTGCCTCCCAGAAGGCATCTTCCATCACTGCCCAGCCCATTCCCAGGAGCACCACACTGAGTGTGGCTGTGACACACTGGAATGCAACTCACCAGTCTGGAAACGTGATTTCAGCACATCTGGTGGAATGGCAACTGCCCAGTTGAAGATCCCAGCCAGGCCTCCAGCAAAGAGGATCCTAGGCACACTGAGGTCACTTACACTGTGGCAGGATGAGAGTGGGGTGGGAGGAAAAAGTGAAAAAAAGATTTAAAAGGAAAAAAAGTCAAATTCATTGTTTTGACTACGGTGACAATCAAAAAGACAGCCTGGCTGGCAGCCAGAAGGCAGCACAATGCTGCAGACAGACTGCAGTATCTGAGCAACCTTTCCAAGATGGACCAACTCCATCCTAAAGATTCAAATCTTTTTATTCAGCAGCACACGTACACGCTCTGGGAAAAAAAAAACAAAAAACCAAACCAAGCAACCAACCCCCCACAAAAAATCCAACAAAGCCCGCCAGCATTTTGTGCATGTGCAGGGTTGAAAGCGAAGAGACCTACTTAAGTATTCCTTACTTGGCTAATAAGATCTAAACTGGAATCTGAGAGAAACTCAGAATATTATTTGAATTGTCAGTTAACCCCAGACCAAAACAGCTCAACTAACAAGATGAGCAACCATTTTTCTTTTTTTAAAATTTGTTTTGATGATACTGCTCTAAATCTCTTCATAACTGGGGAGATTAATCAGCAGTGTCTGGGAAGTTCAGAAAGTGATGACTGTGAGATTTCACTGACCTCTTTCCCTCAGGGGTCAGAATGTTCTTCAACCACTCGTACGTCATGAAGTACATTCCACTGGCCGGGACGTCTGGTGGGTAAACAACAAAGGCTGTGAGGAGTGGGAAACCAAAGGAAGCCCAGAGGCACACCAGCCCCATGCCAGCCCAGCAACACCACTAAGTACATACAGACTCCTTGTCTGAACCTCTTCTACAAACAAAAATCTTCTGCTGCCTTACACAGAGGAGTCTGAACTTTCCCACAGAGAGCAGGTACTAAAGGCAAGAACTGGGAAAATAACTTTTCTGTCAGCAGCCTTTCAAACCAGACTGTAACCTGATTACATTACACTAATGATGAGACAGCCCTAAACTGTCCAAATTTCTGCACAGCACATCACAGCAGTGCAGGAACTTCATGGATTTTACACACCATTAGTTGTAATAATTCTATTTGGGGTTTTTTTTCTGCAGTTGATGGGTCTTGGCTTTTTTTGGAAGCTACTCCCACAACCTATTCTTATCACATATGTAAACTGGAGAACTAGCCCCTATCTAGGGACACTCCCAGAGTCACACTGCAGGCTGCTACACTTGTGTGAGAAGCAGAGGCTAGAACAAATTCCTGAACTGAAGTAACAAAATACAGAAAATTCAGGTTTTCAAAGGGGAATTACTAAAATATGTAAAGTATTATGGGTCTGTTAGTTGTTGTTGTATTTGAGAGAGGGGTCATGACATCCCAGTCCAAAATAACCCTGACTCAAAAGGGTAGGAAAAGAAAAGAAACTTTTCTGCTGCCACCACATATTTTAAAGCAGTCAGTATTATACAGCAACAGTCACAGACAGGCACAATCCTTCTCTCAAGGAGAAAAACAGAAAAAAAGAAGAAAATAATTTTTAAAAAAGCCCACTTCTGTATGTTTCTCTTCTCTTTGTTCTCTCTGCTCCTCTCCTGAAGTCTCTCATTCCTCTTGGCTTCTCAGATCTTAATTACTTCCTATATCCCTCTGATCCTTGTCATCTAATCTCTTCCTCACTCACTGAGAATCTCAAGTTTATTTCTCAGGCCCTTTGAGGCACTGGAATAGCTCTGCAGACTGAAAAAAAAAAAAAAAAGAAAGAAAATAAAATGGAAAATGGATGACACACCCCTTCCAATTGGCTAAAGGGACAGGGACATCTCCCATACTGTGTCAGGCTTCTTATCCTACAGTCCCCCCCAGCAGGGACCGGGACAGCCCTGTCCCTTACCTCTCATGAGGGTCAGCACCGTTCCCTTGTACACGCCCCGGATCCCAGCCTCACGGTACAGCTGCTTGGCACAGTCCAGGGAGCCACTGTACTTGGTTTCACCTGTAGCTGCCTGGATCTGCAGGATTAAAGTGAGAGTTTCTGACCAGTGAAGGTTTCTGGTCGATGCAGAATTATTCAGCCAAGGGTCACATGTGTTTCCAGAGAGGAAGGAGCACACAATCCTGCCTAGGGACCCTCTGCCTCACTTGCTCAAGCAGCTCTCACACTGAAGCTGAGGCTGTGGTTACTGTTCCATGCAGAGGACAGATTCTCCTTTATTTTTCCACAGTATAAGTTTGAAGCAACTCAAGTCACTTAGGTAATTCCACACTGAGAAAAAGTAGTCTTCAAATAGTTCAGTGAAATTCAAACCATTTGTACGTGTATAAAAGCTCCCATGGGAATATCCTGTCTGTCAGAACTAACATGTGACCACCCATCACCGTATTAACAGAGTTCAACACAGTCTGAAACAAGCAGAGCTTCCCACACCTGCCAAAGATGGCATTATATTTGCTCAGGTTTACATTTTCCAACAATACTTTAAAACCCCCACAGGAGGTGCAGAGGTAACAGCCACCCAAATGTCAGAACACTGTTTTGAAATGCATTCCTTAGCTCTGCATGGGGAACTGTCAAGGTAACAGAACTTCTTTACACCAGAAAGAGTCTCATGATCTATCAGGTTTACACTATTTTTTAATGAAAAGTTTCATTCAGAAAAAAAAGACTTTTCCATACTTTGAACTGGGCTGAGGCATCCATGGATGCCTCATACCGTGTCCCATAGCATAAGGGACCCTGAGCTCTGTAAAATGAATAGAGCAATTAATGCTGTGTGTACTTATACTGTCATGGTGAGTTTGTTTAATGCTTCTTGATGATACAGCTGCATTAAATGACAATTGTCTCAGGCCTGTCAAAAACTAGAACAGAGTAAATGCACTAACCAAAGAAATTCCTGCTATGGAAAGACAAGACCCCTAAAATTAAATTCCCATCACCACCATCCAATGCCTTACCTGTAAAAGGCACTTGATTCTCTCTCCTGGAGCCATGATTACTGTTGTGAACACTCCTGACAACATGCCAGCAGCAAACAGCTGAGGATATCTGCCCCAAGGAAACAGAAAACACCCTAACACAACACAGCACACAGGAAACGAAGGACCCCTGCATCACCAGATGATGCTGCTCCACATGAACATGGCAGTGGAATTTGAAATGCATCCACTGCTTTTATCAGTGCAGAATTGCCTTGTCAATGCAGAGCTAAACATTTAACATCTCTAGGACTCAAAGCACTGGTTCCTACAGCAACCACAACTCAGCTCTTCATATCCATTCTACTTGCTAATATTTCTACTACTTGCATTTTTTGCTACAGCATTCCCCATTCATTTTCATTCCTAACAGTCTCTTCTCCTCCAGTCTCCCATACTCTTCTCAGTGACCCCAGATTCCACACATATTCCTGCTTTGCAGCTAGAAGCCTCCTTTCCATAACCTCTCACTCCCTCACTCCTTCAGTCTCTGCCAAAGCCTACTCTGTCCTACTAACCTGCCATTATCCCAAACATTCTGCACCTGCTTTCACGTGGCGAAGTCTCCATGACAAAAATCCTTTAAACAAGCTGAGTTTCTCCATCACGAAACTATCTTTACATCCAGCCTCCTGCTACCTCCCCTAGTAGGATGACTTAACATCCCAATTTAATCAAATTCCACACCTTCCGCTTCTCTCCACTTGCCCAAGAGATGGCATTCTATTCCAATTCTTACACCTTTCTCTATTCAAATTCCCATGATATCTTCCAGACCATTCAGACCTCCCTTGCCAATCTACATGGACCTCCTACTCAAACTAAGTTTTGAGGGTTTTAGCTCACCTTGGGATTATTCAGCCCCAGAAAAGGCAGGAAAAGCTCCTCAGTTTTGTCTCGATCTTCTTCCTTCCACAACTTCCCTTCAAAATCAGCATGGGGAAATACAACCATCCAGCCTTCCTCTAGACCCATAACCACAGCATAGGAGTCTGACCTTTATTTTTGGGTCTCATATCCCAAGCTCACTGTACCTTCACTGTGTCAGGTCTGCACCCACAGGACAGCACAGCTGAGCACAGTGACAGTACATACACTATTTGTTCTTTTCTAATGCTCTGCTTGAAAGGAACTCTAAAGACTCAAAAAACTATGTTGTCCTTCTCCAGCTTGATCCTTAAAACTTCCTTTTTGTACCATGTGTATAAAACACAAGGCACTGAGGTGATCAGGCTGCTGGGAATAAGTTCATGCTGCACTTGTTGTTCAGTCACTACTGTTTCCCTGGCCTTTTCCTTCAGTCTTGCCTGCATGAGGACACTGCCGTGGTATAACTGAGGGTAAATGAGCAGCTCCCCAGCACCTCATCCCTCTGAGCAGTGGGAACTGTGCTGGCAGCAGCTCGTGTTGCAGGGCCAGGTGTGCTCACACCAGGCCTGTGCAGGCAAGGCTCCAACAGAAACCAAAACACTCCACCACAGCTGGCTCCATACGATGGGCTCCTGCTTTCTGACAGAGCTCCTACCTAGCACACTAATAATGGGATAAAATGTTGCTAAGCTACAGCCCAGTCCCTGTAGAGCTGTAAATCACAGCTCAGCAAACCCATTACAGGAGTACTTTATGGGTAGGGGGCTTTCTTCATGCACTGGTTGGCTTGTAGAAAGCCCCACCAAGTTTTCTCAGCTTTCTACTGCTGTTTCTGAAGGTCAGACATGCCTGAGAGGAGGGCTGCTCATAAACACCTCTTTTCAGAAATAATAATAAAATATTTTTATGGCTGTTATCATATCCTAATGATGAAGAAGACTCATAACTAACAGGGAAAAGAGCCGTGAATGTTGTCAAGACGGCTTGACCATGAATTTATTGCTTCCATAGTTTCTGTTAATAGCAAGACTGTTGGCAGGCAATCATTATATAACTCTGTACTCATCTAAACCGGAATTGTTCTTTAATGGCTCCTTCTTGCGTAGAAAGGGAATTGCATCGCACCTGCCCACACCATGTCTGTTTTTAGCCTGTGCTATCAGTCCCACGCTTCCAGAAGCATTAAAACATGAGTGGTTTATTTTTCAGAACTATATTTATAACCTAGGAGAAGACACAAATTTACACCACTACTCAACGTGTGACAATGGAGCAAGAGCCTCAGGATGCCTTTCCCAACCGTCTGATTACCCAGGAACTCACGTCAAAACATCATCAGGTTTTCTCTGCTGGAGTCTTTTTCCCAAGCCAAATCCAAAGAAGCACACAGCAAACATGGGTGTCACTCCGATGATGGGAGCTGCCATTCCTCTGTATAAGCCTCGGACCCCCTGCAAGAAACATTAGCACAGGAATTACCTGGTTTGGCATCAACTTTGCACACATTTCAACTTGTTGAGAAGAGAAAGGCAACAATCCAGGATAGGATCCGTCTAACAGTCAAATTGATGAGAGGAACAAAGGAGTTTATTGTTCATTTGCAGTTATACATGTTTAGGTAAGGCTCAGGGACTGCTGCAGAGGAGTTATCCTTCCTGGGAAACACAGGCACCACCGATGCCCTTCTATAACAAACTCACCACCTGCACATATGTGTCAAGTATGAGGAAGTGAAGTTAAAAGCCACCTGAGTAAGAGCCTTAATTGATTATGTCAAGAGAGAACACTCTCAGCTACACAGAGAAATACACCTGTGTTTCATTGGTAACTTGTCAAATGCAGTAGTAAATGTAAAATCCTGACACTGAACCTGAGAACTAGTTCACTCTTTAACTACAGGAGGAGCCAGGGAGAGCAACCAGAATTCCTTCACTCTCCACATTTCACTTTGGAACAGGTTCAAGAGCAAATTATTTTTTGTTTCCTACCCTAAATCCAAACTTTTTCCCCATGCAACATCACATTCCTGATGTTTTATACATTCCCGATGTTTTATACATTCCTGATGTTTCCTTTCATAGACTACACATATGAAAAACTTCTAATGCAGATGCCAGCAGTTGTATTTCTTTCATTTGTCTTGCCTTTAAATTGAGCTTTTTCCAATAAAAAGGAGAGTTATCTTCCTAGATAAAGGCTAGACACATCAATTAAATATTTTCTGGTCTCTGTACCCCTTTCTTCCCCCTGCCCCCAGTGCATCCCAGTACATGCTGAAGTCTTACAGGCACAACTGGCTCTGCCATGAAATTGCACCTGGCTGAGAGATCAGCCAGTGCTGCTCAACCTCCCCATGAGCATTGGGAAGCAAAAGGCCTTGGCAGAGAGGTTTAATAGTTTTCCTTACAGAAACGGATGAGTATTGAGTAGGAGTAGAGAAGCAGCACTGCTTTTGAACTTCCCATCACAAGGCTATTATTATGGCTCAGCTCTGACGTCGGTGCTGCAGCAGGGGTGTTAAAAACTGCCAGGGATTCAGAGCTGGCACAGCATTCCAGTCCTTTGTGGGAGAGACCAGGGTAACAAGATTTGCTTTGGTTATATAACGACCTGTTAATACCACAATGGAAGTAGATTTCAGATTTGAGGCAGATCTTTCATTCAACAGCGAGTTACCTAACAAGATGCAGCAGTTAGAAATGAGACTTCAGGAAAGCAGATAAACAGTTGGGCTTTACAGCCATTATTTCCAAAAGGTAAATAGCTGCTGAAAAAACTTAAAAAGCAGAAAACTGGTCTCTCTGTCAAATAAAGACTTTAAATCAAGGCTGTGTGCCTTTCTAAAAACAAAACAGACCAGCTCAACAACATGATCATGATGATTCAGGAAAGAAAAACACTGTCCACCTTCTAGAAAAGGTTTAACAACTACTACAATTGACACAACTACTACAATTGACACTCTGCTCTCAAAAAAAGAAAAGGAGAAAAAAAATCTATAAATTTAAGATATTCTACCTTCTCATAGGTGGCATAACACCTTATAGAAGAAAGTAAAAGTACTGCTTGTATCAACAAAAGTCATTACCCATTTTAGAATTTCCAGAGATGACTCCAAATACCAGCAAAATTTTACTAACTACAACAAGGCCAAAAAACGACTGCCAACATTCACTCCCATCTGCAGCTTCAGGTTAATATCTGGCTAATTTTAACCAAAAACCATTTCTTAGCAAAAAAAAGACACACGTACCAGGAGCGCGTGCATGCCAGGTATTCCCCAAGCTTTGTAATCTGCTTGAAAATGTTAACTAGAATCAATTTAACCAATAACTCAAGAATTGTATGGTGTCTGGGGGCCACACAATTCCACTCCTACAGGAGCAATTGATATATCTGGCAGGTGTCACAGTACCTCTCCAACAAGAGTCTTTCTGAAGCAGTCAAAGGTCCCAGAATAGAGTGGGGCTTGGCCAGGCTGTGGCTTAGGCTGGGTTTGCAGTCTGACCTAGTAAGAGAGAGAAGAAATAATTATTTTATCAAATATTACAATCTAAACTTTGATTGATAGAACAACTCCGGCTGTTATGGAGAAGGCTTTGTGACTGGACCTGAAGATATTGATAGAAACACTGACATCATTTTAGCCGTTTGCAGAAGAGAAGGGGTTGAATGTTAATGTAATGAGTAGTTCATGTATTTAACTAATTAATTGCTGAGATGACATCTGGATGACGACCCCGGTTCCCTGGACTCCACAGGGTCACTCCTGGCCTCCTCCTGGCGCAGGGGCGCGGAGTCTCGCCGCGAGACGGGGCTGGCGAGCGCATCCCAGCTGCCAATTCCTTTCAGCATCGGGAACACCGAGCCCTCTTCCCGATTTTTCACTATAAATAGGGACTGCGAGACGCCTGGCCGCCGCGCCGCCAGAGGGCAGCCTACGGTACTACAGAGGCCCAGTCAGGCTTCACACGGCGTGTACCGGAAGCCCCTCCTCCCGCGCAGTCCCTGCCGGGAGCTGTAGTTCTGCCGTTGCGCCCCCCGGGACCCGCGCCGCTCCCTCGCAGTTCCTGCCGGGAGCTGTAGTCCATCCCCCCGTGCCCCAGACCGCACCGAGCACCGGCGGCTCCCCTCGTCCCCGGGCGCCCCACTCCACCTCACCTTGATGGTGTCCAGCGGGTGCCCCACGAACACCAGACAGACACCCCCGAAACCGCCAGCGAAGAAGTTCTTCAAGGGGCTGATGGGCTGCGGCTGCTTCGCCATGGCGGCGGCGGGTGAGAAGCGGGACCGGGATCGGGGTCGAAGCTCTGCTTCCCTGCCGAGCCAGTGCCACTGCCTCCCTGCCGCGACCTTTAGCCCAGTGCGGGGCACGCCGGGAGGCGGGCGCGGGGCGGGCCGGGACCGCGGCGGTGCGAGGGGCCGCTCCCGGCGCTGCTACCACGCGGGGCCACTGGGTGCTGTCACCCGCCCAGCCCGGCCCGGGGGCCGCTCCTGAGGGCGCGGGGCCGCTTCCCCCCGCACATCCGCAGTGGTTCAGCCGTCCCCCCCCGCCCCAGCGCCGTGGCCCGGCCCGGCCCCGCCCCGCCCGGCGGAGGTGACGCAGCGGGCCCGGCGGTTCCGGCGCGCAGGAGGAGCCCGGGGCGCCGCGCTCGCCGCCCGCCTGTCCGCCCGGTAAGTGCGGGGCCCGGCCGTGCCGTGCTGTGCTGTGCTGGGGGTCTGGGCAGGGCCGTGCTGGGACGAGCCCGGCGGGAGGGATGCGGGGCCGCTTATCCGTGCCCGGTGCTGAGCTCGGCGCTTCGCCCTGGCAGAAACCGCAGCCCGAAGCTCTCGGGCTCCAGGCGGCCGTGCGGGGGCCCCTCCTCGCCCCGCCGCCGCCCGCGCTTTCCCCTCACGGTTTCTCTCCCGCGATGTTCCTCCGCTGCCCTCCCATAACTCTGCGGCGCTCTGGCTGTGCGGGACAAGCGCAAGGGCTGGTCTCGCACGCATTCCAAAAGAATGGACCCGAGGTAATTTAAATGCCCTGCGTACCGCTCTGCCCGAGCCCAGAGGTGCCGTGGAATACGTAGGTATCCGTAAAACAACTTGTTAAAAGCGACGATAGGTTAGAAAGGGCAGGAATGAAATGGATCAGATGAGTTGGGGAAGACAAGGCAGCCGTGGTAGTGTGAACCAAGACTGGCAAGAAGAAGGAAAAGGAGGTGTGTTCCTGGGGGAGTTCCCTCCTCCCGGCTGCAAGGAGGTCCCTGCAGAGTCACCTGTGGTGAAAAGGATAGGGCATCTTCTGGTTTCTCGCTCTTAGATGAAAAAATTCCTACCTAAAAAATAGTGGAGAAGGAACGGTGAGGTGTGCACTGCGTATGCAAGGAGGCAGTTGGGGATGATCCACATATTATGGGTTTGGGTGACATAGATGAAGGTGCAGTTACCATTGGTAGCCAGCATGGAGCTGAGGCTGTGGATGGTTTCAGGGAAAAGGGAGAGTGTTAGCCTGTCTAAAGGTTACATGGATAAGGAGTCCAGGGGGCAGACTTAAGTTGCACTTTCTCTGTTTCAGATAAATAAAGAGGTAAAAGAATAAAAAAGTATGAAATGGTTGTGAAATATCAACAAAAAAATAGGAGGAGCATTCTCTAGTTGGAGGAGTCTCCACCAAAATAGTTATTAGAGGAATCCCACAAGGGTTGGCAAGAAATAGGAAAAGAGTGATATAGTGGGATAAGGAATGAGGTGGGATCACATAATGTGGTGCCAGGATGGAAGGCATTTTGTTTCAAAAGACCTTGTTAAGAATTGTGTTTCGAAGCAGGAGTCAGGGAAAGGGCGCTCTCTGTTGATAGCCAGCAGAGGGGAGGGGTGGGTGTGTTTAGGAGTCCCTGCAACAGACTGGCGCAAGAGGGGTGACTGAATTGTATCAGTGTTAGTGAAGATACAGGAGTGTCTCGAGGAAAGAGCTGAGCATGGATTGTTCAAAAAGAAAAAGGGGGAATTGTTGAAGAATATTTAGACGAGAGAGGCCACAATTTATTGATCGAAGGTTTGAACAATCCCTCCTTCAGGGAACAGTATGAGATTTTGTACTATGCCTGCTACGTGCAGTGCTGTTCCTACATTGCCTTCAATTAGCAAGAAAGTAGCAAATGTGATAACTAGTTGATCCTTTCTGCTGATGCCTCCTCGCAGGAGCTGAAGATGTGTAACAAGTTGCTGTGCCCTCTCATAGATGTTTTAAGACAGAAATGCTATTCATAATATAGAACAAAGAAGAATCTGCTGCCAGAGACAAGAACCAATGAACAATTACTTAGGATGCTTGAATGTAAGATTTTAACCAATCACAAGTTGTTTAGCTGTGCCTGCTTCTACCTTGTAATCCTATAAATATAGGGAAAAATAATAAACTGGGAGATCAAACATAATCATATTGGTGGCATTTGATGCTCAGCTCTTTCCTTGTGACACAGGAGTATCTTGGATAAAGGTGGTAAAGATCATCCTCCCTTGTGTAGGAAAGTGATTTAAGTATGGTTTAAAAATTTATGATTTGGTGTTCGGAGTTATGGTCATTATTTAATCTAAATAATCCTTGGTTTTTTGACCCTGTCTTTTGAGCTTAACATCTTTATTTTCTTAATAATTAGTGCTATCAAATAGTAGCTCTATGTTGTCCTTGTATTCAGGGAGTTTGATGGGGCATTGGGCTGAGCATAGGTGAGGTGAGTTTTGTTCCTGGTTTTCTGAGTACCCTGCTTTGCTTTGTCCACAGAGCGTGTGCCTTATCCTTCATCTCCCTTCACTTGTGTCAGTGTGGTGTCCAGTTATGCTGAAAGTGAGCTCCTTCCTAGAATGTTGGGACAGCAGTCACAGAAGTCACCCAGTCCTGCAGGCTGTTTTCTGCTTGATAGATCCATATGTCCATTTGCCTGTGCAAACAGTTCCTCTGTTTGCTCACAAAAATGAGCTAGCGGCACAGAGAGACATCCCTGCACTCCTGTGACCAGTGTGTAATTGGGAGGTACTGGGCAGGCCCATTATTCTACCTGGATGTCTACAAACATCTCACTGCTTGGATGTGACTTGCCATGTGTTGGAATAGCAGAGGACCCAGTGTTTTCATGGAGTTTTTTCTCTCTCTAGAGTGTGGGATGATCTGAGTGAGTTTGAGAAGTTCCCTGACCTGTGAAACTTGCTCAGGCTTTGTGGTGGCTGAACAAAGTTGTTGCACACTGGGCTGTCAATGGTCCACGCTGGGTTTACAGGCTCAAATAAGTCATTCTTTTAGTATAAGTTTCAGCAGGTAAAGATCCATTACTTCTTTTGTGCAAGAGCTCAGTGTCAATGCAGATTAAGCCCAGACTTAAAGCAGGGTAGAGGGACGGGCGGGGGTTTGGCTTGTGTCTGCCAAATCAGATTTCACATCTGTCTTCTTCCAGTATGGAGAGACTGTGTGTCTGTTCCTCTGAAGTCCTATGGAAAGCAGTGGTATAAATTATTTGTGTCCTATGTCTGCTGTGGATAGCTAAGGAATTGAGAGACAAATGAAAGGAATGAAGACCAGAATTCAGGGGGTAATGTAATTAGGTACTAGCCTTCGGCCTCTCTGGAGGTTTGTATCTCCTGAAATCACTGAAGCCCCTCAAATCAAACTGTACATCACAGTTCTTCCTGGTTATTCTCTGCAGCCTGGTCAGGTGACTGGAAACAGAAAAAAAAAAGAGTTGAGGAAAAATAATAAAAATTTGTGGTTGAGATTTCCTGTACTCTAGAGTCAGGATTATCAAAGCTTGATTATGGTTTCTCCAGCAGCTACAAATTGCAATACTGAGGGAATACATTTGAGTGGCAGAGCTGACAACATAATGCAGAATGGGAATGTATTTAAGGAACCAAATACTTGCTGCTTGTGGAAAATAGAGCTTTGATTTTAATATATATATTTTTATATGTAAAATTTGGTTACAGCATTCTTTTGATTCTTCTGTAGTTAATATATTTGCTTTAAACTAAATAATTTGGTGAAATGGAAATTCACAACTAAATATGAGATGACCATAATTCAAGGTTGATTCATGCTTTACTGCTGAATCTTTTAGAGTTCAAATTCATATGGTTCTGTTACACAAGCAGAACCAGAAGCAGAAGATTTGTAGTTCAGATAAATATCAGATGTGTGAATTTTCCAAAACAAGTGAGAATTTTAAAAAAAAAGTTAGCTGTTCTGATTCTTCTTCAATAACAGCTGTCAACACCTGAGCATAAATTTCTGCATTCAAAAGGTAGTATATATTGAAAAGACAGTAAATAATAATTTTATTCCCCCCTTCAGATACAAGGCCAAAGCCACATCACATCCAGTAGAACCAATTTAAAGGGATGAACTAGTTTCCCAATTTCTTTTGAGATGGTGTTGAAGACTGTTAAATTGTGTGCATGTGAGAGATCTGTTTGCTGCTCTTATTTTTCTAAGTCCCGCTTAATGTCTGTGGTTCTGAAGCTATATGGATTTGTAGAGACTATTACAGGTTGTGCAGGGTATCACAGGTTGTCTTTCTAGCTACTATGGTCATAGATAAGAGGTTTGTGTTTTTCCTGTTAATAAAATACATAAGATGCTGTTCTTCAGCATTTCAGGCTGCTGATAAAAAACTTTGTCATAAATTCAGGTTCATCTCTGAGAAGATCTGTAGTGAAGGTTATGCAAGGTTATTGCTGTTTGCAAATGTCAGAAGTCATGGGGCCTGTACTGGGATCTAGGATGCAGTGTAATAACCCAATCTCCTAGGATTTGGACCTGTCCTGTAAGAGCAGCCTTGGCTTTGGAGGTGCAAGAGTCACAATGGTTCCAAACCAGGGACATGCACAGCAGAATCCTCTTTACTGGGCCGTTGGGTTGCTCTGTTCTTAGCTGTTTGATCACCTATTTGTTATTGACATGGCACCTCTTACAATTTCTTAGGCACAGAAAAAATTGTTTTTCCTCCCTTAGGAGACAGAGCTCAGATGAAATCAAAAGAACGATAAAGTTTGGAGGAAAAAAAAAGAAGCTGCGCTTGCTTTCCTGGTCTGCAGTTTGGCAGGGCATTAAGATGTCCGTGGACATGAACAGCCAGGGCTCTGACAGCAATGAAGAGGATTATGACCCTAATTGCGAGGAGGAGGAAGAGGATGAGGATCCTGGGGATATTGAGGATTATTATGATGGGGTAGCTAACGACGTGGAGCAGCAGGGAGCAGATGCCTTTGATCCAGAGGAGTATCAGTTCACCTGCTTGACTTACAAGGAGTCGGAGAGCACTCTGAATGAACACATGGCCAGCTTGGCTGCCACGTTAAAGGTGAGGAAAGGTTTCTGTGTTAACACAGGTGTGAGACAAGTCTGTGGTTGAACAAGCAAATGCTGACAATACAGTTGTAATGAAAGTTGTGGCAGCATTGCTGTTATGGGGGGTTGGAGGAGCGTTATTGAAGGTCCCTTGTTCAAAACTGACTCAAAGGTTTACACTTGTTACCTACTGGGGCCTGAAAAATCTTCCTTACTGAATGTTGATTCTTTTTTTTTACAGAGCTGAGCTTCATGACCAAAATTACTGGGTTATAACTCTTTGCATTAACATAATGCAAAGAGGGTGTATAGAAAAGAAACAAACAAAACCATAAATGGTGCAGTTTGGTTCACCTGTGTTTGAGGAGATAACTGACAAATAGGAAGACATGCTAAAACTCTGTAATTCTAACAAAAACACTTTTCTTGGTTCTGAGGGAATAATCATGGACTTAAAAAGACAGATCAGCTGTCATGCCAGTTATGTTGCAGTGACAGCAATTCAAGTACAGTGAACTTGCCACCTCTTGAGTGACTCTCTTAAGTTGCCTCTTTGTGACTTAATTCATCACAGCAAAGTCACACTCAAAGTCAGCTCCATGGTATTATGCTCAATAAGACTTTTGTGAAGTTTTCTTTCTCTTTTTCTAACCAATTACCGTAGTGTCAGTCAAGAGGAGGCAGGCCAGAGGAAAGCAGAGTTTTCTAAGCTCGATATGGACACTGGGTTGAAATTGCTGCTGCATCTACTTTGTAACAAACCAGGTCTTCTAGTGCTTGCTCTTTGGAGCAGCCCCTGGAAGCGGGGCAGATGATGACTGCAGCATGTAAAAAACGGTGTTGGGTAGGTTTTGATTCCAATTCATTCAGTCTGAATCAAATCTAATTTTAAAAGTGAGAGAGATCTCTTGATCTTTATTTGCACATTAATGGCCTGTAGAAAGAGTATAACCATAAAGCCTGAGGACTATGAAACATAAACAACAGACTTTAAAGGGCACCCATAATTTGATGATTTTGCCATCTGTTGTGCTTGTTCCCAGCATTTAACACCTCAGAAAACAAAGTTTTACTTTTTCTTGCTCTTAAACTTGTCTCTGAAATTATTTCAAAATGTGCATTTTGAGCTCTGAAGGCCTGCAGTTCCCTACAGATTGTCAGAAACTGGAGGCAAAAGAAAAGTACAAATGAGAATAGTTGGTCAGCACTTCTGATCCAGCTGCTGGTTGGTTTTGGTTCTTAGCAGTTAAGATTTAGAACAGCTTTTCTGTGCCTTATTGTCTGCCTTCAAATGGAATATCCTCCTAAAAGGTGACCCCTGCCATATTGTTCTCTTGAATTAAATTACAGAAAGCAATACTTTTATTCCTTAAAATCAGGCTTACAGTGTTAAAATAAAATTTTCAGGACTTCTGAACTGAAGGTCTCATTGAGAATATATTATAGTTGCCCAGACTATACCAATCTGCTAGCTCAAATCTCATCCCAAATTGTAACCAAGGAGAGAAAATCTAGATTTCTTTTATATCAAGAATATGCCTGCCTATTTACTTTTAAAATTAAGTGCTACACACTTTGGTTTGTGCATAAAAAGATAGAATTGAATTTGAGTAGCAGTTTGGAAAGATGTGATCTTGTAAGCCACACATTCAGGCTTTAAAGTGCCACATTAACTCTTCTCTCCAGCAACAATAGTCCCACAGTTGCACTTTTATTGGATAGCTCTTAAGTATCTGCAGCATTTGCTTTTTGTTTCCTGGCATATTTGCTTACAGCTCTTCAACGACCATGCCTTCCTTCCTCTCTCTCCCCCTGAAGGAAACCTGTGATCTTGTTAGTTTTCTGAGACAAAATGGAATAGAAAAAGTTAGTATTGAATTAGTGAGCATAGAGAAGAAAGAAATGGAATGGAGCATGCTGAACTATTTATCATCATTATTTTCCATGGCCTTAGTGGATATGAGTAAACAGGGGTAGACTTTTTAAAGAATTATATTAACTTCTTTTCTGTTAATTTGCTTGAGCTCTAAAAACTGCTTTTTCTTTTTAAAACTGCCTTTCACATTGTCTTCGGTTTCCTTGGATAGTGATGATTGGTCTTTTGGAGCATCTAGTTAATTTTGATTTCGTCTCCTTTACTCCTTTGTGGTAGATACTGATTATGTGGTGCTTTTTCAGCATTAGCTTGTATTTAAAACAGAGTGGCTGCCCCAACAGGGAAGGCTGAAGGTAAATTAAAGATTATCTTCAGGAGGTACAATGTTGAAGCCAATGGATGACTTGGTATCTGAATGATTTACTATCACAAATTAATAGATTAATACAATTCCCTAAAGCGAATAAAAAATAAATGCAATGAATGGGCTTAAAGCTGTGTTGAAATGTTGTGCCACTGTCTGTTCTCATTGGGTCATTCACTTTCTGAAGGTTAAACTCCAGGACATGTGTATTTAGTGTCTTTTTTGTGACATATTGTCTACACACTTTAAAGACCAGAAATAGAATTTCAGAGCTTTACATCTTCATATTTGTGATCTGTGCTGTTAGTGGCTAATAACAGTTTGAATAGATAGTATTTCATTTGCTCTGCTCATTAACCCCCAACGTTTGTTTTTCAAACTGTTTTGCTCAGCTATTTCAGACTGATCGTTAAATTCCTGTTTATTTTAAAGCGTTGTGGTAAAGGGTGGTCTTTGGAAACCTTCTTGGCTGTTTGCATTCCCCATGAGTTACAGCTGACCTTGTTCTCATTCTCATTGAAGGCACTGAACTGAGCAAACCTTGCACTGGCTGGTTAATGTCAGGTCAGGTGTGAACACCCTGCACATGTTTAAAAGTTCGCATACAACATTGGAAGAGAAACTCTCTTCCACAAAATGCTTGTGTTTTGTTTACCCCAATTAGAAACAACACTCAGTTAAAATCTGAAGTCTGATAAAAGCATAAGACCCTGCATGTAGGTAAATGTATGTCCTTGTATCTCTTACTGTCATAGGAAACTTTTGACTCATATTCTTCTGACTTGCTTATTGTCAGATGCAGAAATCTGAATAGAAACATTAGTGCAAACAAGGCAGCAGTAGACTAAACCTGCTGTGCTGTGTGGCAGGCTTGTAACTACATTAGTGGTTATTCCAGAACCACACAGAAGCTACAGAGATTTAATAAGTGTTTCTCTGAAAGTTTCTCCTTAATTTTGGTTTCAGTAAGAACTGTGAGTTCATTGGTTTTCAAGGAAAAGAAGAGGAAATCTTTGCTCCTTGGTTAGTGCTGTTAATATGAAGATCTTAGGAAGGTTCCTTTAATACCCTGACTAAAATTAGGACAGGCTATCTCTGTTGAAACATGCCAGAAGAAAATCTCGAATTAATACCCAAAACTGTGCTTCTCTGACCAAAAGGCTTGTGAATTGAAATAGGTCACTTTTAATTCCTCAAAAGGTCACTTGACCACAGTCGACACTTGCAGAGGACAATGCTCTCAAAAGCAGAGCGGCCTGTATTGCCTGCAGACCAGCAGATGAATTCACAACAGTTCTTTTTAAGAAATAAATATAAATTATAAGATACAGTATCTTTCAAAAATAATGAATTTAAATGGTATAGTAGTAACTTTGCTTTTGAGATAACTGTCAGTTGTCATTGAGTGATTGTGGGTCCTGGAGTGGCTTATCAGTACATGCAAACAGTGTGATACTCAGCAGTTGTACAAACAAAGCTGAGCCTGTCACTGACAAGCAATTAAGTGTATGTTGATATCATATTGTTTTTGTTTGTTAATGATGCTTCCTGGCTCTGCTGAGGGTCTCCATACATATTTGGAGTATCTGTAACATTTCAAATAACTCCCATGGTTTCTCTGTTTCAGTGATAAGGTGGATTTATCTAGTGTTACTTATTGTTTTTGTTGTTATAGACCACCACATAAAACAATTGCAATTAGAATTTATGAAAAAAAGTTTACTTTGACTTTAGGTGTTAGCTGATTGTCAGTCATGAGGAAACTGTGAAATTTCTGCATATGCAAGCTAGCAAGGGAAGATAGTCATGTTGTTCTACTGGCAATTGGAATTGATGTCTTTCCACTAAAACCAAAGAAATTTTAAGACTGAAGAATTACACTTTTCACTTTACTAATTTGAGTTATCAGCTAATATCCTTTTATCAGAGAGCAAAAAGCTTACTTCCTGTGCTTCCTGAAATTACAGCTTGTGATGTGTATTTTTTTAGCTCTGTCCCTTGAAGAGTAAATCTTGGTAGATGCGAAAAATATTTGATATCATGACATAATTCTCTTAATCCATGTTGTCACTACTGGTCTTTCAGAGATAAACCAGTTTTTCATATATTCTGGCTCACCATACTGATGTTGCATCTTTTCTTGGAACCAGATTAGTATTTACTTATGAAAACACAGCCCGCTGAGGCTGCTCCACACACTCAAATTGCACTGATACAGAGCACTTAGTTTGTAGAGCTGCTTGGTGAGAGCTGGCAGTGTTTCTTTGCAAATACCATCTCCAGCAGACCCAGGGTCATGTGCATGGGGACTGGCAGCCCGTGTGAGCAGCCCTTCCTGAAGGAGCCTGTTCCCTGCAATCACAAAATGCCTGCAAAGAGCCATGTGTCAGGACCCTGGGGTGTGTGTGCCCCACTGTACTGTCCATTCAAACCATGGCCCAGAATGTGCTGTAGGGTGCTGCTTATCTGAACCAACCTGTAGTGCTGCAGTGTCATCCTTTCAATGCCATAATGACTTCATGGAACTTTCTGCAATGTAAAATGGCAGTGTTAAAGGCTCACTGTGCCTGAGTACCTCAGGTGAAGGAGAGGGATTAAAGGCCCTTGAAGTATTAAAATGCATGAGCATAAGAACAGTGTTTCCAAAATTTATGTTAAAAGTCCATAAGCATCAACATTAGGAAGTATTAGTAAGCAGTAAATATTTAAGCATAGTTTTTTAAAAATGGCAGAACCTGATAGGGAAATTTGACTTTTTCACAGAACCCCTGTGGTGCTGTTTGGCAAAGATAACATACTGTTTCAAAGTACCCATAAACCCTTGGATTAGTCAGGACATGCAGGTTTATATCTGTACTGTGTTCTGTATTTTAACACCAAGCCAACATTATGTGGGACATCGAGTCTGAAGCTGTAACCCTTAGGAATGCTCGTGTTTGAGACATACCTTTGTCCTTTACCTTCTTTTTGTTCCCCAACAGAAAAATCCTGGAAGTTCAGCGATGTAAAATTGAGGTTTTTCCTATGCAGTCACAATACTACTTCAGTAGTATCAAGAAGACAGGACTGGGTCTAACTTCAGTGTAACTGTCTTCAGTGTGGTTTGGTTTGGCTCACAGAAGTCTTTTTGGTTTCTAAAAGCATATTAAGTTTTTGTAGACTTCTGGTCAGCAGAATAAGAGAGCTGGCTGGAGAGCCCAGACCTTGCAACCTTGTGACACCTTCCTGGAGTCATTTGAGGAGAGAAAACAATTTGTTACTTATTGCCCAGGACTGCTGAAATTCTGAACTTGACTGGAAAAATGAGCCACAAATGTGGAGGGTGATTATAGCCCACACATTTCTTTGTGATTCACACCTTAAGTGTATCTTACAGCCAGTATGATTCTGCAGTGAGCAAAAAAATCTGTTTGCAGCTGTTGATGAGTGTGATCTCAGTGGGAGGTAGAGGCAAGACACAAGTCAATAAAAATGCCAAAACAATCTCTCAATAACTGTTTCATGTTGCAAGCTTACAGCTGGACATCATGATCACAGGAGCAGCATGAAGCAGCTGAACACTTTGCCAAATTTGTGCTGTGCCTATTAAGGATGGTGCAGCAGAAACAAGCTGTGTTGTGCACTGTGAAACATGGTTGTGCAAAGCAGATGTTCCTCCTCTTTATATTTGTAAAACAAAAGTAAAATGCTCTTAGAGCTGAGGTTGTTGGTGAAAGGCTGTGTTATTTGCGACTGAGTAGGGATTACTCACTGCAAAGTTACCTAAGCCCTGCTCCACTGTGGCTGTGTGCACACACCAGTGCTCCCAGTTTGGGTTGGCTACCCAGTATTCTGAGCTGCTGGTCACAATTGTGTGGGTTCAGGTTATTACCAGACCTTGGCCTCTTTCTTCCCTGTGCCACTCCTGAATCATTCTCTCTGTCAACCAGAAGGAATTGTCCACTCTTGCTGTGTTTTGCTGGGAAACACCTCAGCAGGGGCTATGCAGTGGGGTGTGTTGCTGGGTGTTGGCAGCATTCAGGGAGCACAGTGCAGCGTGTGCTGGGCATTGCTGGGTTGCTTTGGAAAAAATAACTGCAGGGAGGACAGCTGGGGAGTCTCATGTCAATCTTATATCTGTGAGCTGTCTTAAAGCTTTCTTGCTGCATTTCTTTCACTCTAAATCTTTCAAAGAAGGGATCTCATAGCTGTTTTGTAATAATGCCTTCTGGCGTACCAGCTTGCTCAAACGTTTCTGTTCTTTTAGTATTTATTTCTGAATTTCCTCAGGAAGAATAGCCTAACAGCTTGAGAAATACGTATGTTGAGATTTCCTAGCTGAGTCCTACTGATCCTGTTTGTTGGCAGCAACAGCTGAAATTATTGCTGTCCTTGTGTAGGAGAGTGGATGGATTAAAGCAATGTGTAGATGTGGGGAAAGAGCTAAAATTTAACCCCAAACCCCCTTTCTTCAGCGTGTGGCCAGCTAGGTTATGCACTAATAGCTTCACAAGTGCTGTAACACCAGCAGTTTGTCATTCCCAAACTGCAATGTGCCTCCTAAATATGCTTCTAATCTTGCAGACTGACACCAGGTCTCTGCATGCCAGAAGGTGAGTGACGGGGTACAGATTAAAACCCTGTGATGAAGCAGAGCTTATGTAGTGCTGTTTGACGAAACCTTTCCATGGTATTGAGAGTGCAGCTACAGTCTCTTAAATGGTATTTCTTACCTGCTGCAGCCTGCAGTCTGTAATCAGGAGAGGGCCTGAAATGTCAGACAAATCATAATCAATCCTCTGCATGAAACCTAAAGGTAGAGGAATTATTCTCACTTTTTTTTTTTTAATTTGACTGAACACAAGAAAAAAAGAAATACAGTATATATGATTTTGTTATAAGACTGTCTGGTTTTGCTGTTAGAGGAAATTAATTTGAGTTCAGTTTTGAAAACAAGCTTATGCTCAGAAACCTGTAACAGATATGAAAGATTTTGCTACAAGACTTTGAACACTTGAGGTGTTTATGGCTGGTGATGGGAATCATATCTCAAGCCCCTGCAATCTCCTGAGTTTTCTACTAGGATTACATATTGGAAGCCTGCTCACAAGAGGTAGATCAAAGGACAAAGTGTGGTCAAAAAAAAAAAGCTTTGAGTTGCCCTTTCTTAGTTCGTGATACTTCTGCAGTTTTCTGAGAAACCCTCTGGTAAAAACAAGGCAGTCACATAATTTTTCCAATGGGGCATGGAGGGAGTCAGATCTACTTTCCACAAGAAAAACAAGTATAAAATGAATGTTTTTCCATTTGTGGGTCACTTTCCTTACCTCAGCATATTGAAGTAAAGCATGTCTGAAGGGATTTTTTTCTTCAGTGAAATTACTCAATACAAATTATGGTTTCTTTCTAAGGTGTTACTCTACTGCCAGCTCAGCTCAGTCACTGTTTTCCCATAGTTTCTCACCAACAGAAGCAATTTCAGAGGTTTTTGCTCTGTGTGCCCTTCCTGTTGTAAAGAATTCTGGTGTGTTTTTAGAGGTTAGGATGCAATACACAAACTATTATCTTTTGAAGTTCATCTTCTCATTGTAGAACTAACAAAAACTATTTGCAGATTAAAACAAATGCTTCTCAAGATTAATCCTATTTGCTTAAATCTATTTCCCTTTGATTAGGGAAAATAAAAGAAATGGAAGCTACATTTCTTTATGCCAGATTTGTGTTCTTCTTGGGCAGACATTTCAGTGCAATCCTGATCTAACAGGAATTGTCAGTTTGGTGCAGAGCCATGGGATGTCAGCTTCAACCGGACCCTATCATCTCCAACTCGTTCTGAATTGAATCTCTTTGAGAAT
This sequence comes from Cyanoderma ruficeps, assembly GCA_008694505.1. Classification (NCBI taxonomy): domain Eukaryota; kingdom Metazoa; phylum Chordata; class Aves; order Passeriformes; family Timaliidae; genus Cyanoderma; species Cyanoderma ruficeps. The sequence continues at coordinate 3,975,403 of VZDJ01000056.1, read as the reverse complement.
GTGATGATTGTTGTTTTAAATTCCTGATACTATATCTCTGCAAAAATGAGGATTGAAATGCATCTTCAAAAAATAGCCCTTCCCTTTGAGAAAAGTGAAATGAATTGATGAGATATGCATGCAATATAAATATGCTTGAGCAATTTCTGTAGAATATAAGCTGTACAAAAGATGGTGGGTTTTTTAGCTTTTAGGAAACATTTCTGTCTGAATTAGCAATTGTCAAGGTGGCATGGTTGAAAAGATTTTTGTCTGTAAAAGAGATGAAACATCAGCTCTCCAAACACCTTGTCTTATCTAAGGAAGCATGTTGAGACAATTGTTTTAGAGCCCTCTGAACACAGCAAGGTACCTGCAGAGATTCTTTGCAAATTCTTTTGATATTGTCTTGTCCTAAAGAGTGCCAGACTCTCTTTCACACTTCAGAAGTGTGAGAGTTTTGCATATCTTGGAGACTAGAAAACCTAGGAGATAAATGGAGATGGAAATAATAATGAAAAAAAAATACGGTGCAGTCTTCCAGAAAATGGATAGATTTGTGTTTGATGCAGTGGCATTACTATTTTGTTCCACTTTCAGAATCTGATTTTCTTCAGCACTACATAAAATCTTCAGATTTTTACCGCTCCTGTAGAGTCTTTTCCTTATGCAGAGCAGCTTCCTCTTGGCATCCTTGCTCTGTGCATAGGTGCTGCTCCCCTTTTCCAGTGCACTGATCAACGTTCGGTGCCCATTCCTGGCAATCAGCAGCCCTCCATAAGTCAGAGTTAAACTGGTGGAGGTTTGGAAAAAGCTTTGGAGGAGATAAAGTTCCTGTCTTAAAATAAAGGTGGAAACGGCAGACTGGATGAGATTCTTCTGTTCAGCTTTGCAGCCACATCATGGAGAAAGAAGTCTGGTCTTCAGTCAGAAATTTTCCAGGTTCAGCTTTGGACTGAGTTGATCTTTGATATTAAAGTTTTAAGTTGGTGGTGGAGAAATGAGAATGAGAAGAAAAATAATTAGCATGACTATTGCTTTCAGCTCCTAAACTTTAATAAATTTAATCCCAGATAGAGGACTTCTGGAGAAATCAGGCTATGTAGAAGTACTGGCATAATTGATGGGTTGCAGGTAAATACTGAAATAGTGCAACATATAGAATATGCATTCCTCTTGGCACTGGGGTCTGTAGAATTATTTCATTGAAAGAAGCTGCTGCCAGCAAGATGCCAAGTGGGGCGTGTTACTGCCTTTTTTGGTTCTTGGGATTCTGAAATGAAAATAGGAAAGTTTAAACAAAGCAGACAATTTATCAGAGGTGTAATTTTTTTAATGTGTTTTAATATGTGTCTGAGACAAAGCATTACTGTTCCTGAGATCTTGTGGCACCCAGTGACTGATAGGGGACTGAATCAGTGCTCTTTCTGAAGTGTTTTAGAAGTTTGAGATACTTCTGACTGTCCAGAAAATGCTTCATTGGACAGTGTGCCAGTAGTATCAGCTTCTGTTCGTTGCTTCTTCAGTACTGTAAGATAATTCATTATGTACACATGGACCAGACTTCTGACTGCAATGGTATTTTTCGGTGTTCAGTGTGTTTTTGCTCCTGCTTACAAATAAATACTTTAACTGTTCTGGGGTGTTATTGTGGAAAAACTGGCTGACTTGGTACAATCATTCAGTCATTGTGAGTGTACAGTCATTAAAGGGAGGCTGGGGAGGACTGCTAATCAATAGAAGCAGACTTTTGTTAAACATTTGGTTTTCTTTCATCTCACACTTGTTTTCTGGAATCTCCTCAGTAGTGTTGGCCCCTGATGGTATTTACATTTGTCTTCGAATTCCCAGCCATGCTGGTGGTGAGCAGGACATAGCATGTGGTGAGACTCCACTAGCAGGCACAGCCCCAGCGTCATCAGTTGTTTGCTCCTTTCCCATCCCTCTTTCTTACAATTTGAGTGTTACCTATCATTATTCTGTAAGAACTGGTACTTCTGTGCCAAGGAGACTGTGCATTTGTTGCTGCAACTGTCTGACTCTGGGACTTCTGTTTTGCAAGATCACATGCTCTCTGATCAGGTAGTATCAAAATTTTTTCTGCTTCAGGGCTTTTATGAAAGTGGTCTAATGTCATGGATCAGGCTTTATGAATTGAAAATGTATAATTTTTTATATTCTTGTGTGCTTTTATGATGAAAGTACTAAAATTAACACTACAGCTGATCCAGTCAGTGCTTGTAGTTGAATAGGAATAGTCACAGAAGCTTTGTTACTCTTCTAGATCTGTTAGTCTAGCATCCTTCTGGAGCATTAATTCCGCATTGCCTGACATATAATTTGGCTCAAAAGCATTTGATTGTGTTTGGATAGTTTGTTAGATTTCAGAAATGTCTGCTGGTATTTGTCTTTCTCTTTCTGTACATTTTCAGTCTTGACTCCTCCTCAGGGAACAAGTAACTCCATGGAATTGTGATGCTGCAACAAATGCTACACCTCAGGCTCTGAAAATCCGACTGAAAAACACTGATTTTCCTATGTTACAAATCAGCTTCCCATTTAAGTCCAGCAGTTTGTTTTCTTCTGTCAGTTCTTCCTTACTGCTACTGAGAAATAAATAGTTTCATTACTGCTAAAGAATGATTCATTAGCATGTGGTTTGCATTTGTAGGAAGCCAGTCTTGTAGAGACCACATTCCTGATGCTTGTTTGTTTTACAGACACAAATGCAGATGTTTTCCTTGTACAAACAAGTCAGAGGTGTCTGTCTGGGTCTGCCAGGCTGGGGGCTTAAGATAACAACCTATCCCAGGCTGGCAGTGTCACTTCATCCATGCAGACTGTGTGTTGGCAGCAGCCGCCCTGTGTGCCACGCTCCATCTAATCACAGGCTTCTGTGCTGGGAGGGAGGGCAATGCTGCCTGGCAGCTTTTGTTTCCAGAGGGTCACATCACATTGCTGATAAAGTTGAGGAAGGTGATGTGCCAGATCTTGCACAGCATGAGCTAATGCTTTGGTTCTCCTAGATAAAGGGTTATTTGTACATTGAAAATTGCTTTTTTATTAGTGGGATTTCTTAGTGGCCAGCAGAGTGAGCACATCAGAATGTAGAGATGGGTGAGAGTCAATTAAACATCACATCTGCTTTGTGTATTGGTGTTGCCCTGGTTTAATTTGCTGACCCAACCATCCAGCACTGAAAAATGCCAGTGCAGGACCAGGGCAGTATCATGTGGCAGCAACAGGTCAGTTGTGTTGTGAAACTGCACCTCTTCAGCAGGGTTGACTTAGAAGAGTAATGAATATGTTGCTTCTCGGTGTGCAGAGCCTGACTGTTTTTGTAGGAGTGACCACTGCTTGTTTTTCCTTCCAGGATTGTGTTGGTGTGCTGCCTGTGCTACATCACATCCTGTGATTCACCTGTAGCAGGATTCAAGAAGTCCTATGGCATTTCAGCCGATGATTGGGACTGACAGCTTCTCTAGGAGAAAAAAAAAGCAACTCTTCCTGCAGCTAGAACAGAAGGAGTTGTTTTCTGTGGGCAAAGTAGAGAGATGCTGTGGTGATAGCTTGTCTTGGAGTGTGGGAGGCAGAGCCCTTTAGTGTCAGAGGGTGTTTGAATACAGAACGTTCAGACACCAAACTTGCCCAGGTGCTTCCTAGCACAAATAGCAGTGAGGAGACTGGTGTTCTCAGCCCTCTGAATTCTTCTGGAAAAGGTCTGTTGTTTGGAGGACACCTGCTTTGTTTGAACTCTAGGACCTGAAGGGGTTGAGAAGCAGGGTGAAGGTCTATCAGCTCAGCAGATGTCTGTCATCTTGGTGGGTAGGCGTCTTTTTGTGTAAGTAGAGAAGTCTGTTTTCTTCTGAAATAAACTGATACATAAAATGAAGGAGAACTTGTTTGCTTCTACCCTTGTAGCATGACTTTAAATGTCATGTTGCAGTACTCTGGTGGTGCTCAGGCTAGCACGGATTGTGCTAGTGTTTGCCAAGAGTCCACGTAATGCAAGCAGCTCTGCATGGAAACAGGCCCTGTCACACTAGTTTTCTATCTTCCTCTCCACTCCAGCGTGTAACTTTTTTCTCTACAGTGAATGGCTGGCAAAATGTTTTGTATTTTCCCCATACCCTTTGCTGTCACAGTTTGCCTGCATTTGCAGCCTGTTGCTTCTTCTCCACCTCAGTGAGTGGTATCTGTCTGCCCTGGGGTTCCTACTTTGCATTTTTGGTGAGGATCCCGGATTGCAGTCTAGTCTGGCCCTCCGGAGTGGTGATGACAGTCAGGACTGGACGTGGGGCTTCCATGAGCAGTTAAGCTAATCCGGTGCATTCTTGATTCCTTCCTCTCTGTGCTATTGGAACAAAGTATGTGAGTTAGTTTTCGGTACACCCGTACTTCATTCCAGCGTTTGTGTTGCAGATGTACTGGCTGTAAGCATCCATGTCTAGCAATTTAATGTGAATTGATTATCACTGGGATATTGTACTGAGTTTGTACAATTTTTATATGAAAATCATACTCCTAAGCAGAGGTGTGGCTTCAAAATGTGCAAAGTTTGACTTATTTTTTTCTTTCTTTTATTTTCCACCTAGGTATCACATGCTGTTGCAAAGCTAGTATTAGTTAGTTTCCACTGGCAAATCTCAGAGATTTTGGAAAGGTAAGTGTAAATAGTCTTATCTCGTCTGTGCTTAGTGCTTTCCCCCCCTGGCTTTGCAGAAATGCTCAGGGTACTCCATAGGTGTATTTTTGGCAAGTGTTTTTGGATCTTGAAGCAGGACATGCAGTCCATTTTAGGGAGCAGAGGAAAACTACTGATTTGTTGAGGCTGCACTGCCTGTGAGAAAGTTTTTAAACAGGGAGAGGGTAGTAGTGGTAAATGTCTTTCAGTTTAGGAATTATTGTTATGCTAGGAACCCTCTAGATAGATTAATCTTAAATTTTGAGATAACAGATGGAGAGTGCTGCATCTATATTTATTTAATAGACATAAAGATAACATATGTTCTGCTTTGAATGTAGGAGCCATAAATCATAAAGGAGCACTGACCTTATACTGATACAGTCTTCAGTAGTACATTCCCGCTGAAGTTTTTGTTCCTTTTGATGTTAAGTGATGGTTTTTTTCCCAAGCTGGCCAGCATTTGGAGAGCAGGAGAAGATGATGTGAGAGAACTGAGCACTGCAGCTCCCTTGTTTGGTCAGTGTCACTGTAACAAAGCCCTCCAGCTGATTTCAAGAAGAGGGTTCAGACTCGGCCCAAACATATGCGGGAAGTGCATTGGGAGGCACTGCTGGCTGGCAGCCCCTCTACAAAATACTGGCTCAGAACTGAACATTGTCTGAAAATAGAGAGCATATCAGCTTGACTCATTCTGCCCAGACATTTTTGGCCCTGTAGCCAGCAGCTCCATCCAGAGAACATATGGAAAATGCATCCTGTGTATGGATGCGTTGCCTCCTTGGTTGCCCTGTATCCTGTGAAAGCTTTTCTCTGGGGTTCAAGGAGAGTGAGATTCCTGCATAGCAGCTCAGGGTGATCCTACAGGTTAACTGATGAGACTTAAGAGGAAATTTGGGGAAGAGTTTGTTTCTAAAGTAATGAATTTGCAAATTGTTCTCCAGTTGATCTAGTCCTCAAACTTCTCTCTTGGTACAAAATGACATTTTTAAAAGAAAGCTCACTAGTACAACTAAGAAGTGCTGGTGAGGAGGGGGGACTTACCACAACAAGAGCAAGTATCTTCTTGTGGTAAGTATGGGAGCAAGGCCACAACAGTGATGCTGCTGTTTCTGAATTCAGTGAGATATAAACATTTGTCTACAAAGGAAATCACAAGCAGCAAAATATGTTTAATTCTATGGCTGCTGATAGACAGCTTCATATGTCTAAAGGGTGATAATCTGTCACAGAGTAATTACTTAACTAGACAATAGTCTGGAGTTAAAGTGAAACTTAACCAGGACAGCTTAATTTTACAGAGGAATAGGAGACTGTCCGGAGCCTCACTAGTGTTTGTTATTGTGGACAGTGGCTTAGGACTACTCTAGGGATGTGGATGGAAAAAGCCTAGTTTAAAAATAATTTTTCAGGGGAAGGAGATAGTTGTAGAAAAATATTCATCAAGATATATAAGGGAAATGTTAATCCATTACCAGTAGAAGTAGTATTTCTGGTTTTGAATAAACTCTTATAAAGTTTTGTTGGTGGGAGCTCAGCTCTGTATGAAGGAGCCTCACAAAGGAGACATTTCCACTTTCCTTGTTGAAACCTACCCTACTGTTTGCACAGAGACAACTGTTTATTTAGGCAAGAAGGATCAATTTAACATGCAAAATGTATTCAGAACTTGATTTGATCATTCTTCAATTGCCTTTTCAGGCACAAGTCTAATCCTGCCCAATTGCTAGTAGAAGCACGAGTTCAGCCCACCTCATCCAAACATGTAAGTATGCAAACTATCCCGTCTGTTCCCTTGGCAGACACCTCTGACCCCCCTCACGGGGGATTGCATTACTAATGGCATACTCTGTCCAATGTTAACCCTTTGCAAACTCAGGTCTGACACCCTGATTCATTGCTGGGTTTACTTCTGAAATGAGAATGCATTCAAGAGGTCTCTAATATTTAAATAGCAGCTTTACTGTTGGCTTGCAGGTAGTGTTCAAGTATTACCTTCTTCAAGAAAATTAGGATCATTTTTGGCAGGAGTGATGGCAGACAATGGAAGGAGCAGAGTGTATGGCCTTGGCTGGCTCTTCCAATTCTGTTCTCTGTAAAAAGACACTGAAAGGCAGTTCTGGCTGCACAGAGTGAACAGAGCTCGTCTGTGTCTGGAACAGATTTTTAAATTTTTTTTTAATCTTTTCTTTTACCTTTTTTTTCCTTTTTTATCTATTTGCACTGCTCAGGGATGCTTAAGCTTAATCTCCCAGGGAGTTGTGTTGCTGCTGAGTCAGTCAGTGCTGATATTTGAACCAACAACTTGTTTTTTGTAGCCAGGGCTACACAGATCTTCAAATACTTTTTTCCACGCCTTTAAACAGAAACTTCCTGTTGCATGTTTATAGATTTCACCCACAGTGGGTGTCTTGGTTCAATGCAGAATTACCCTAGGAACACACTGCCATGTGTCAGATTTTAAATGATAAAATACTACATCTGGGTTGTGGGGGAGAGGAGATCTTAAAAGCCTGATTTGGCATCTGAGCTCTCTTATAACTAGCAGATAGTGAAAAAGCTAGGCTGACAGAAGTGTGAGCTTCATGGGCTCGAATAATCTGCCTAAAATCCAGAAAAAAACAATCTTTGTCGTTACCTGCAAATACCTGCAAATTAGTCCGTGTGTTTCAAGATTTATCCAAGTCTTGTATCAGCTGCCAGTAGAGTATGCCCCCTGCAATGGGCCATTCCAACCTCCTTGGCAGGCAAGGTGAAGACCACCAGCACATTATTTCTGTCAGGGTCCTGGGTTTGGACCAAATGCTTTCCCAACTTTAATTTACAGTAACTTCATATGTTGCTCTGAGGAGGTAGGAAGTGGTATAGGATCCTTTTCACCCAGTGTGGCAACCCAAAACAATGTTTGAGACAAACTTCTATACATACTGCAAAACTGAGACAAAACATTACCAATACAAACATGACAAAATGCATGCAGATAATAAATGCGGTGAAGAACAGTGTAACTCTTCAGTCCTGTTGCCACTTCATCTTCTTATGGCCAATCATCTTCTCATGAAATACCTGTAAGAAAAGAGAAAAGAAAACCTAGTCCCACTTGGACTGGTTTTAAAGAGAAAGAACTCTCCATCTGGTGTTAATTTTGTGTTCTCTGCCATGGGCATCTATGGCTACCCATGGGATCCCTGAGCTTTGCCCTTTGTACAGCAGTCTGACCTCATTTGCAACAAATCCTACCTGTCTGCCACAGATTACCAACTGCCCCCATGTAAGACCAGGTCCTGCCTGCAGTCCACCCCCATGAGCAACTCTAAGCAATTGAGTTGCCTAAAGCTTCAGTGAATCAGGTAGTCCTTCAGTTGGGGGGTTTATTCTCTCTGGCTCAGCAAACAACAGCATAGGAGAAGACTGAGAGGTTGCAAGACCCCTCTTGTGTATCAATTGGAGGCAAGCAGCCTATTGCACACTCTTGGTGAGATTATCCAGTGCTGGAGTGGGGATAGGGATGGGTTTTTCCCTCTCCAAGAGGTCTAAACCTCCTGCCCCGTAGGCTGTCCTTTGGGTCAGAGATGGGGCTCTCTGCCATTATGCGTTGTGAAGGACACTCTAGGACCCCAGGGTCCTTGTGTTTTGTCCTCCAACAGCTTTATGCTGTCTCCCTCCATCAGTGAAATCCTCCACACATACTGTTTTAGTTTCCTTTGCATGCCTCCTGTATTTTTCTTGCAGCTGAGCCAGCTCAGTTGCAGAATAGGGCATTTGTTTAGCTGGTGCAGTGGGTGCTGCCCCCTCACACGCCCTCTCATAACCATGAGTCTTTATAGGTGGGCAGAGTTTAGGGAGAGGTTGGGGGTCTGGCTTTGCTGTATCAGGCTCCTCCTAAGGATAAAGGCAGGTGATATCATCATCAGTAAGGTCCACTTCTTTAGTGAGTCTAGAAAGCCCCACCTCATTCTCCAAATCATCCCCCTTCAAGCAGGCAATCTGCAAATGTAATTCTCTTTCTCTTATAAGGGATTCATTTAGTCAAATATGCAAGTTCTCTGTTCATCTCTTTTCAGCATTTAACTCATTATGTGTTTTCTGCTGGGCACTGTGTTCTGCCTCCAGGGTCACCTCCAGTATTTTAGGCAATTCAGTCAAAGACCCATTCACCACCTTATCTCATTGCTTAGCTCTGTGCTTATCTCTTTGAGCAGCTCCCAAAAGTGTGCAGGCTGTGGATTTGCCCTTACCAAATTTTTTTCTTGTTTTTTGCTAAATACTGTATTTTTTGCACAAGACCAGGCTGAGAATGACAATTCACTGAAGAGATAATGACAATTTTCCTCAGCCCAGCTCTGTCCATTCAAAGCTGGACAAGCTTTATAATCCTTTAGCAAGTCTAGCTGAAGGTAGCAGTTGAGATTGCACTTTTCCTAGGTTACCACAATCTCTCTGCTGGAAAATTTGGTTTAGGCTGAATAACAATTCTCCTTTGTCCAGCACTCTGTGTGTTGTCCCAGTAGAAAGTAGCTCCTCACCATCCTCAAGGACACCCTGCTTGCTGCACCTGAAAAATTGTCATGCCCTGAGCTCTCTCAGTGAGTGTTTGAAAGGGGCTTAGGTACTTTGATACCCCTGGGCAGAGTGCAGGAGAAGACAACAAACTTCTCAGGAGGTTGAATAGCAAACTTTTACTTACAAAGTTGGACCATAAAGGACTTGGCAAATACTAAAGCAATATCCAATTAAAGTAAGGAAAAGCACTGACTTCACAAACTCTAATCCATCCAGACTTCAAGAAAAGGAAATTAGGAGAAGAAAGAAAGAAAAAAAGCGAGAGAGAGATATAATAGTCACCATCTTGGATCCAGTCAATCTTAGCTGCTCCAAGATCCAAGGCAGTGGGACTTGTCAAGGCTGCACACTGTCATTATGGCCTTTAATCCATTCTGGTCCTTCCCCACAGGTCGGGCTTTTAGTGTTCCAGTGGCTTGGTCCACTTTGGGCATGAACCAGAGGTTCCAGGCTACAGTGGGTGGGGTGTGGAGCAGTGACCACGCCATCTTCGCAGAACTTCTCCTGCCCCCACCCAAACACACACTTTAGTTGTTTTGAGCCATTAATAATTTCTCCAAATTTCTTCTACAAATGGTGATTTTATTTCAGGAAGAAAGATACTATGGTTAAAAGGTTAATTTAAACTTGATTTGCTAGGCAATTCATTACAGTCTGTGTGTGCTAGAGCAATGTGCTTTGTGCTTCAGCTTATAATGCAGGATGATTCTGGGACAGATGCTCATAGTGAGTGTCTGTAGAGGGACTGACCCCATAGGGAGAAGCTATCGTGGTGAGCTCAGAGAGGCAGCTTGTGAGGTTTTGAGGTAGCACGTGTGCTCTTCAGGCTGAGCAGCTGATCCAGGCAATCAGTGCAATTACAGACTCAGTGAATCTTGTTCTGGTCTGTGAGTGAGGCCACTTAGAACAAATTTGCCTTTCTTCCTCTTTCATGTGGCCATGCCATAAATCAAGCTCCATCAGTCATGCGCTGCGTATGGTGGTGCTGCTGCTCCGCCTCTCCAGCATGCAGAGATTGGTGTGGAAACTGATGGCAGGCTCACGCCAGCTTCTCCACGAGTAGTAAAGTGATCACATGACTTCTCTGTGAAAGGAAAAACTGGAACATAAACTGCAGCTAACGGCTTTGTAGAGCCTTGGTTTTGATGATGCTGGGCCAGACCTAGTTCTGCAGCTCCCAGGGGTGAGTGGAGATGTGTTGAAGGCTAGATCTGCTGTCTAGGGATCAGCTCTGCACTACATAGAGGGAAACCAGACTACTTTCAGTGGTTTGGTGAAGCAATAGCAGTTATGCCTGATTTGAAACAAACCCTCTTAATCCTTTTCAGCTGAAGGGACAATGCCTGTTTTGCCAAATGTAGCATAGGCAGAAGATAAGAGATTGGAGGTGATAGTTTGTGAATTCCTTTTCCTCTCCATATAAACACTCTACAGTTGCATCTTCCATTATCCAAAATTACTGTCTGGTAAAAGGGCAGTGCTAAGTTTGCAGTGACAGCTGCTCTCCAGAGCCTGTGGAGATAGTCTGGCTCAGCTAACAAAGAATATTAAATCCAGGGAAGGACAACACAATGATGTATTTCAAACAAGGCAAGAGTAAGAACCAGAAAAGTAAAGGTGAGTTCTGGGCAGCATTACAGGAGAGGCAGAAACTCTTCAGCGACTGTCAGCTTGTTGTGCTCTGTGAAATTAGAGGTTCTTGAGAAGGACTGACTGGAGGAGTGCAGCACCTTAGCACACCAGCTGCTTATGAACCTCTTCTGGCCTGGACCTCCATGGAGACCATTGTCACCATGAGGGTGATGCAGGTGTCTGTGGATGAACTGAAAATGCTCAGGGAGTTTGGGATGCTTTCACTGTACTGCTGATTTGTCTCTCTCCCAGGCAATGGTACATTCCTCCCACCACTGCGCAGTATGCATGCAGTTTGTCCGGAAGGAGAACTTGCTCTCCCTGGCGTGTCAACACCAGTTCTGTCGCAGCTGCTGGGAGCAGCACTGTACAGTGCTCGTCAAGGATGGTGTTGGAGTCGGTGAGTTCAATGTGGATGTGGTGCTAGGTCTGTATTTGCCCCACTGGCCATTCTGATGAGTCAAGAGTATGACTGTAACAAGTTAGAAAGTGCAAATCTGTTGAATAGAATTTGCATCTGTGATGATGCATGGTTGCAATGCCCCTGGAGTGCTTGTGGATGCAAACATCTGTTCCCTTTGTGCTGGAGAGAAGCGAGTAGTAGCCAGGGTTGCTTTGGGCTTTTCTGAGCCTGTCTTTCATGTTGGCATGGTAGTAACATGTAATTTTCTAATTTAAGTATCTGACCTTGTGAGTACTGGTTGAAGCACTCACTGGTCCTGGATACACATGTGCCCTGTCATCTTTTGGTGAAGACAGTTGGGCTTCAGCTTTTCAGCAGCCCTGATTTGTTTCACAGTTGTATCTCTCTTGCCACAGCAACAGCTGGCACCAAGGAAACTGTGTTGAATACTCTCTGTGCATTCACCCCTTAGTATAAGCTGCACTGTTCTAAGATGTTGCTTTCTCTTCTCAGGGGTGTCCTGCATGGCTCAGGACTGTCTACTCCGGACACCAGAAGACTTTGTGTTTCCATTGCTGCCTAGTGAAGAGCTGAAAGACAAATACAGGCGCTACCTCTTCAGGGACTATGTGGAGGTAGTAGATTTTTTCTGTTTTAAAATACTGGTGGGTCAAGTCACCAATGACTTGCAGAAATTTTGAAGTGTCTTGCATTTTTGATTAGAACTGCAGTAACTGCAGCAAAATTGTCTTCAATAGGGATGATGTGGCTGCTTCTGTAGGACAGCCTCACTGACAAAATGCTCCAGCATATTGCCAAAGTAAATTCTGCTGTAAGGTCATCCACTAACTCCTTGGCTGCTGCTTCAGAATTCTCAGTGTTGCAGCTTCAGAAACTTCAGTCTGATTATTCAAGTTCTTCTTGTTCTTACCTAAATATTTTTGGGTTCAGAAAAATAGGTCCCTCAACTTAGGGTAGCCCAGCTGAACTGGCTGGCTCAATTACATTTTCTGTGTGCTTTCTTGAAATTAAAGCAGCAGTTGTTAAGGTTAAATATGCAGGAATATTCTGTTAACTGGGTACACTAAAAAAGCTTTGTGGGGTTTTGTTGTGGTGACTTAGTCTGTAACCATCCATTCCCTGTTCAAGAGAAGCTGTAAGTAACTAACAAACTTCTTCCATATTAGGAAATGCAGGATCTGCTCTGATAGCCAAGACCTGGTGACACTTTCTACTCTTTTTTAATACAAAATAACTGCCTTGTATGTTTTTGAGGATAGAAATGGTTAAAACCGAACAGATAATGGTCTCCTGCACCCACTGCTGATCTTACTCCCTTGTTGTGTCCACAGAGCCATTACCAGCTGCAGCTGTGTCCTGGTGCAGATTGTCCTATGGTCATACAGGTACAAGAGCCAAAAGCCCGGCGAGTGCAGTGCAATCGTTGCAATGAGGTCTTCTGGTAAGAAACAGAGAAAGTTACAGATCACAGGGAAGTGTGTGCTGTCCTCAGAGCCAATCATTTTGCTTGCCAACAGTTTTGGTGTGTAGAAGTATCTGAAATGCTTTGCTAGAGTTGTTTGTAACTTGAGTTAGCCTGAGTAACTGTACACTTGTGATCTGACTTCTGCAGGTGGTCAGACGTCCCCTTGCTTCCTAAACTCCTGGGAACTTGGGTGTTCTGACAACCAGGGAACACAGAGCTTGAGTAACCAAGGGGTTGCAAATCTACCATCCTTGCAGTTTGGCTAAATTAAAAATTTTTCTACAGACACAGTGATTGATGTAGATTCTGGTAGTAAACATGGAGTCCTCCTTGCTATCTGCTGGGATTGAGTTTTTAAGTTTATTAAAAACATTTGACTTCCAGTTTAGAGATCCAGCTTTCTGGTATCTCCATGCAAATGGCCCTTACTCCCCTGGAGTTGTCAAGTCATGCCAATACAGATGCCTGATATCTGCCACTGGAGTCAGACTACTTGTATGTGACTGGTCCACCCCAGAACTCTACAGTCATGTTAACAGAGACATAGGTGGACTCTAGGAAGGGACACATCAGCCCTCAGACACATGATTTGTCAGGCCTGGGTTCACTTTCATCCTGCCTCTGGCTTTTGCACTAGAAGAAGGGGGAATTGGAGTTCAGTCTTGGTCTTCACATTCTACTGATACACAAGAGCATTTCTGTCCCTTATTGGGCCCCCCAGATTTTGGTCAGAAGAACCTCAATCCTTGACTGATTTCCATAGAAATTGATATGTCTTTTTCTTTTTTCTCCCCCCATTAAGTTTTAAGTGTCGGCAGATGTACCACGCACCCACAGACTGCGCTACCATTCGGAAATGGCTCACCAAGTGTGCAGATGACTCTGAAACAGCCAACTACATCAGTGCTCATACTAAAGATGTAAGGACGGGCACCTGCATGTTATTTCTTGTCCTCTAGCCCTGCTTGGAAAGCAGGATATAATTCTATACACACATAGCATTGTGTTGTTCTTCCTCACAGACTGCAAATTCTCACAGCGCCCTAGGGACTGTCAGGAAGCTTCTATCCAAAGCTACTGTCATATATGAACTAATTATGTCCCTATGGCAGTGATAGAACTCAACTGAATGCCTTGGGAATGCTTTGTGTGGGAAACTCAGCTGCCCTCTTGCAGTATGGACCTGGTGGTCCTTATTCCAGACCTGGTGTGAATGTCCTTGACTGCCAGGTGTGCTGTCCTCCCACAGACAAAAGCATTGTGGCTACTTTGAAATGATCAGTGGAGATGTATTTAAAATGGAAGGAGAGGGTGTCATAAGTGCAAAGTCAGTACCAAGTAAGGCACCAGTGAGGGAAAAAGTCTTTATTTGGCAAGGACTGCAAAATGGGGCAGTTGAAGTCTGTAAATTAGATTGGCATACTTCTACTAGATTTAGACCCAAGACAAAGAAATAGTATTACATATTGTGCATGCTAGCCTACCTGTAGAATTGTTGTATAAATATACTATCTTCATCCTCTAAATTAGCAGTCTGAGTTTGGAACTTTTAATGTCTTTTGGGCATTTTGTGCCCTGACCTGAAAACAGTTCTTGGCTACATTTGCGCTACCATGGCCAGTGGCAATTGTGACAGTGGTGATTAGCTGCAAGCTTCAGTTATGTTAGGAAAGGGGGTATTTAGGGATACCAGAGATTTCAAGTTCCCTTCCTTCTCTGGAGAAGGTGTCAGCATGTGATGGTATTGTTTCTGCTATGCTAGTTTGTAGAAATAAGATTATATTTTGTTGAGCACTGTCCTGGCATACATTTTGCCTGATGTGAAACTTTGTACAAAGTAGCAAAACTCACTTCCTCCTTTTTACCTATGCAGCCCAAAAAAATGTATCTGGACACTCCAGGGTATCTGTGGAGTTTGGGTGTGTGCAGCTCTCTTGTGGTTAGGCAGATTCTCTGCAGGTAGCTGAGATGTCATTTGTTAGTGGCTGCTGAAGGCAGAATATGACAATTATCTGTAGTCAAAGTTGCTGTGATACATGGTCATACATTAACTGATTGTGTCCCTGTGCCTGAGTAACTGCAGAGTGGTAACTCAGCAAGACCTTCAGTTTTACAAGGAGTAACAACAGTAAATGTGTTCTCTTGAGGAAGCGGTCCAGTGCTGCAGTGTAACTTCCTGACTTTTCCCTTCTGCTGTCTTTTAAATGGAGCTGTCAGGAACTGGTGGGAAGCAGGGTATAAATGCTAATATTCTCATATGAGAATATTTCTCATACATGAATGCTTATTTTTAAGAAAAAAAGGCAGAGAAGAATAATCACACAAGTGCTGTCATTCTTCAGAAAGCTGCTAGAGTTGAATCTAACAATTGTGTCTGTTTCCTCAGTGTCCCAAGTGCAATATCTGTATTGAAAAGAATGGAGGCTGCAATCACATGGTGAGTAATTCCCTGAACACATCAAACCTCCCTTGTTCTGAGTGGAATTTTTTTCCCACACTTTCTGCTAACTAAGTGCCTCTTGTCTCTTCTTTTTCAGCAATGTTCCAAATGCAAGCATGGTAAGTTGGGTTGGAAGCTGTTTTCTCTGCAATGTTTGTCAGTGGTGATGATCCCTTCTCTTTTTTTTTTTTGTGATATTAAGACAAATTGTGAACACAGGCTGAAATATTTTCCCCCTAGTAAAAGCTGATAATTACAGATTTCTGTGTGATAGCTTTTTCCCCCCGGTGGCTGTGATCTCAGCTGCATTCTGGTTCAGTGCTGGTTTGGCTTCTGCTCCTGACATATCTATTGGATAGAGAAGTCTCCAGAATATTAACAGTGGAACCCATCTCACAGGAGAGCTTTCCATGTAATTGTATTTGTAATCAGCTGAAAATATTGTCAAACATAGCCATTTACTCAGATCAGCTTAAGTCCTTCTGCTTAGTGATGGAAATAATGAGCTTCAACCCAGATGAAACTGCAAGAGCTGTGAATTGTTAAATGTAACAGCAGGTGTTGAACTTCTCAGTACACTCCTGTGCAGTTAGCAGCCTGAGTGTCTTTGGCCCGTTGTGTGGCCCTACAAATTGACAGCCTGTTTTGCACTTACCTTTTCATGGCAAAATTAATTTCTGTTGCCTTGGAGTGAGATAGTTGTATTCAGCCCTCTGAGTTAAGTGTACCACTGGAAACTATCGTAATATCAGAATCTTATTGGGAAGGTGATTAAAGATTACTGTCCTCTTTCATTTCCTTTGCTTTGGGGTTCTCAGCAGCACTGGATGTGCTTTGATGGAGCTCTGTGACAAGGGGGAGCAGGCAAGTGCCAAGATACCATGGTGACTTAGCACTCGAGAAGGCTGATGAACTCGGGAATTACAGATTTTGGTCTCATTATCATAAGTAACACAGAAGGGATTCTTAATGTAGCAGCTTAATCTCCATCTTTTTTCCTTCTCACAAGAACACTCACAGCCTCACTCTGAAATCAGAGAATTGCTACTTTTTGCTATTTTTACTACTGCTCTCTTTACTCTGCCTTCTTCCTGTTTCAACAGCTTCTAACTTGAAGTGTCATAAACCACTGACATCTGACGTTACCTGGGTTGTTCCCTCCTGGAGAGAACTGAGGGCAGACTTTCTTTTGCATTACTTAGTTCACTTTTGGATCTGATTGTTGGTGTTTTATTCAGACAGAGGTTTGCATGGGGCAGTGTGGCCATGGTGGGGAGGGTGCAACTCACAAAAGAGACTGGCAGCCTCTTCTCTAACGCAGAGTGACAGTATGTGCAGGGTGCAAGTGCAGTTCTGCCCAGTGGTTTTGGTGTACAGGATGCAGAACTTCAAGATTTACTTTCCATAGTTGAATGAGAGGCTGTGCACTTAAAATCTTCAAGACAGGCTGGTATTTTTGGCTCACTGTTGAGTTCTGTTTTGCAAGATGATACAAAACGCGTGTGTTTCTTGGCTTAGCAGAAATGTCTGAAAACAGATGGGCTCTGTCTCCTGAAGCTTCTCTTTCTCAGAAGTTTTTTCCTGTGCATCACAGTGGGTTTTTGCTGTTTTCTGCAGACTTCTGCTGGATGTGTCTGGGAGACTGGAAGACTCACGGCAGCGAGTACTACGAATGCAGTCGGTACAAAGAGAATCCTGATATTGTAAACCAGAGTCAGCAAGCACAGGCCAGGGAGGCCCTTAAGAAGTACTTGTTCTATTTTGAGAGGGTAGGAGACATCTCCTTGGCCAGAGCTGCTGTAGCCTTTTAATGCTCCCTGCCTGGTGCAAAGGTCATTGCCAGCAATCTCCGTGCAAGAAACTGCCCAAAGAGAATCTGTGCAGAATTTTCAGGCCCTGTTGTTTTTCACTCAAAATCCTGCCCTGAAAGTCCCATCCAAACCAGGGATGTCATACCCAGAGCAAATTGTATTCACTGCTATATTCCCTTGTGCTAAAGAAAATCAGTATTACCTGTGTGCCACTGTACCATGTACCTGCAGGCTGAGTGCTGCTGCAGTAGATAGATATTGCTCCAATCATTTCCTTTCAGGACCAGGGAACTTCTGTTCCTTGCAGTACTTTTTCATACAGATAAAAACTAAATAAATTCTACCATGTTCAAAGCTCCATTGGCTGTAGCAAAGTTTTACTAAAACATCATGTAGTCACATTTTTGAAAGTTGCCATCAGAGCATCTCTGTCCACACAGCAGGCTCAATGCACCTGGCCATGCAGAGCAACTCTACAGCAGCATCTCTAGAAGAGAATGTGGTAGAGGTTAAATACTGTTGCGTTTCAGTTTCCCCACTAAAATGAGTTTATTCTTCACAGCATGAGCCAAGTCCTGTCATAAAATAAATATCTTCATTCCTGGCTCTCCAGACCAATAGGCTTTGGGAAATAGCCATGTTTACGATGTGCACGTGGATACTGGAGTTCACTGAGCCAATATCAAATGTTAATTTAAACTCTTGGTCTTCCTATAGAAATCCTTTAAGTAGAGGAATCACCATGACTTTCCCCCTTGTTAGACACAAGGTCACTGTGTGACCAGAGGGCATTCCCACTTGGAGGAGCTGGGTTTGCTCCCTGCTCTTGCTGCTGTCAGTCTGTTGTCTACAGCCTCCACCACTTGCTACTGGAGGTGCTGCCTTGCCATTTTTTTCCCACAGCATGTCTTGCCTTGCTGGACTCCTGCCCCCCTCCAATTTCTGCTTGCTAGAGCTTGTGCTTTTACAGCAGTAGTACTCTGTTCTCATGCCATTTTTTTCCTTTCCCTGTCTCCCCACCCCTTGCAGTGGGAGAATCACAATAAAAGCCTACAGCTGGAGGCACAGACATACCAACGAATCCAGGAGAAAATCCAAGAAAGAGTTATGAACAACTTGGGAACGTGGATAGATTGGCAATACCTACAGAATGCTGCAAAACTACTTGCAAAGGTGGGTGATTGTGTCTTACTTGGCACAGAGAAGAGAATACATGCCAGAATGCTAAATTCATAACACCAAGTAAGGAAGGAAATTTAAGAGTTGTGGTTATGTGGAACAGTACTTCAGGTCTAGGACATAAATAACCAAAAATCATCTAGAAGTGACCTGTGTGAAGTCATACTCCACAATACACAGACCTGCACAAATTCTTCCAAGGAAGGTGTAGGAAATTCTACCAGCAAGTGTCCAGTTGTCAGGTGGTAGCTTCTTAGCCTGTAGTGATCACATAAATGTGACTATGGTGACTTCCAAGACTGAGATTCCTGTCCTTTTCTCTCTCTCTCTTCCTCCCACTCTTGGACAGTGTCGTTACACCCTGCAGTACACATATCCATATGCCTACTACATGGAGTCTGGTCCTAGAAAGAAGCTGGTAAGATATTCTGCTCTTTTTTTGTTGATAACTTTTTGGAGTATAGTTGGCAGCATGCTGAGCTGAATTTCAGAGCTGGGTAGTGTCTGAAATATCAGTCCTGAGTGTGAGGTAAGGACAGGATAAATAGGTGTGTTTCTGCTTCACTTCAAGTCGACCAGCAGCTCTATCCTCTCATATATTACATTATTTTCCCAGGGGACTTCACTGCACTTTCAGTAACAAGCCATTTATCCAGAATGTTTTGAGGCTGGAAGTGTGCATTTATTTCTTGGTAAGATTTATCACAATGCTGCGGGCCATGTTTCCAGTGAAGAGCTGCTGGAGGAGAGCTTTTCCTTGGATCAGGGTGTAGCTTTGCGTTTTTATTCCTGCTGTAAGTTCCTTGCTGGCTTGGTGCATTTCATAGGCTGAAAAAGTACAAAAATAACCTTGAGTTCAGTGAAGAGTTTTTTCTTTGACTCAGCTGTCCTGTAAAACCTGTTACAGAATCTTTCTTCATGGCATCATATGTCCTCTGAGGCTGTGGGCAGATGTTCTCTTCTGGATCTGACTGTGCCTGTGGAACAAGTTGCTGCTCTCAGCAGTGGTCAACAGTCCCTCCACTCTGCCTGCAGAGCTACTTATAAGAGCATTTTGTCACCTGTTTATGGCAAAATAAGCTGAATTAGGAGATTTTTGTCACGTGCAGTGTTTTTAGGCTGACTGGGTTAATTTTGAGTGATGCAGGTTGGGGAGTGCTTATACAAGAAATATCCAGAAGGGATGATTCCATCTAGGTGAAGGTGGATAAGGAGGAGATACAAACCTGCTCTGCCAGCACTGCTGTGAGCAGAACACATTTGTCTGCTCCTCAAGTGTAATGAAACTGCTCCACTAAACTAGTTTCTTGTTGATGTCTCTTACTTTGCTCTTTGCAGTTTGAATACCAGCAAGCCCAGCTGGAAGCTGAAATTGAAAATCTCTCATGGAAGGTGGAGCGAGCAGACAGCTATGACAGAGGGGTGAGTGTTCTGCTTCCTTGAGCCTGTTGGCCAGATTTTGTTTGTTGGGCTTAACACTTCTGCAGGAGCAGTAAGGCTGTCAAGTAAGGGTTCTGAGAAACTAGATCCAGAAACCACCTTCAGCCAGCAGATGATGAAGAAGCAGAGTGTTCACTGCCTTGTGGGATAGGAGGGAGGGCTGCAAGGCTGCAAAAGAAGTCACACGGAGCTCTGGAGGAGACTGCATGCAGCCTTCTGGGGAAAAGCAGGTTTCTTAAATATGTAGCATTTTAGACAGAGCAGATGCTGGGGAACTGCAGAGGGAACCCACATAAAAAGGAAGAGAATCTGGGATCTTGTAATCCAGAGTGTGCATGAAGTGTGTGATGGCTGGTGCTTCTCAAGCTGGAGTTCAGTGTCCCCCTAAGGAAAATGAAGTCTTCTCCAGGAATTTTGTGCTAACAGTTTGTGCCTTCTCTTTTACCAGGACTTAGAGAATCAGATGCACATAGCAGAGCAGAGACGGAGGACCCTGCTGAAAGACTTCCATGACACATAAGAGAGGAGCAAGTGACAGTGCAGGGGTGAGAGCAGCGAGTGAAGTGATGGCAGCTTCACTAGGATAAGCAGGCACTGCCTCTGGGAGAACACGGCCAAGGACAAAGCCACCCCTCCCCTTGCAAGTCAGACACATGCAAACACCACCTCTTAGTCCAGTTTGTTCTCTTATCTTTCTGTTTCTGCCAGGCTAGAGGCCAGAGCTCAGATTGGCATATTTCCTGGGCCATTTCCCTCCTGCCCTTGATGGTTTCAGAAGGGGAGGGCGTTTTTTTCTGAATGGCTGTTAATAGTGTTAGATCATTACAGTTTATGTAATTTTCAACGGTTGTACAATTATACAGACAAACCTTAGAATAACACAAAACCCTTTTTAAAAATAAATTGGCAGTGGAGTGTTTTTCCTTAATCTGCTTGTAAATTTAATGGGCTTTTCCCCTCTCCCTCTCCCTTCCTCTGACCCAAAAGTCCTCCTAGTCACTGAAGGAGGTTACAAAAAATCTCAGCTAGATTTTCCGATGCTCCTTTAACCAGGGCGTTGCAGCATTGGCATTTCATGAGGAGAGTGGCTGGTGTTAAAGGTGGCTGCTGCTGTGTCTGGCCTGACAGGACCGGCAGTGGCCGTGATTCACTATGATCACATGTGACATCTCTTTTTCTTGTAAATCAGCTGTGCAAAATCTAGCTACACAAACAAAAGCAGACAGAGGAATTGCAGGGGACAGACCGGGTTAACATTGGGGGATATACCTTGAGTTTGAGAGAATTGAGAGAAATCAGATTCTGCATTTGATGAATTTTAGGTCTTCCATGTAGGTTTTTGCTTTATTTGTTTTTGTGGGGAGGATGTTGTATTGCCAAAGTGAGTGATGAGGGAGTAGTAGCATACAGTTGTTAATCAAGGCTTGGGGCTTTTGCGGAGTGAAAGAATCCATGTTATAACAGTGCCATGCAGCCTGATAAAGATTATTTGTGCCTGTTGGGTAGCATGGCTGAGAAGAATTGATCTTGTTCATCAAAGTGAGACTAAACACCACTACATTATGAGGAGGAAAGATTATGTACAACACACTCCCTGGCACGTGTTGGCAATGTGGATGGGCACTTGAATGCAGGTGCACTCCTTGTGCAGAGCCTGCACCAAGCCAGGCAGAAAATTAACTAGCAAAATTAATTTATTTGTATATTAGTATTGATGCTGGTGGGAACTTTTCAGAAAATTGATTGTTAGGAGCATGTTGAGCTTTTTTATTAACATTCTCTTTTCTAATGTAAAATATACACTAAAATAAAAATATGAAAACCTAGTTCATCTTAGTAGGAGTTAACATGAAAAAGGTTACTTAAATGCTGACTCTTGCCTGCTTACTACAGGAAGCAGGCCACATTATTAGGATTTCACAGATATCTGTGTCACTTGCACCAGGAGCTTGTTGTTTGCAGCCACTAAGGTGCAGCTGGAGTCTGATTCGTGGGGAGCTCATGGGATTCTCTTCTATGCTGTATTTGGAAGTGTTGCCTTTGATGCATCCCTGTATTGTTCTTATGCAATGTCACTTGATAAAGATTAAACTGGAGGGGGGAAAAGTGCTAAATTTCTGCGTGTCAGAATAAGTTAACTCTGCTGTTGGAGCTTCTTTCATGTACCTGAGACATGTGACCCAGGTATTTGCAGCAGGTGTAATTGGGCTCATAGATTTTATCAAGACTGATGCATTAGTTTAAACAAGGAGTAGCTGTCATAGGAACTAATCCTGTGGCCACACTTGTTGTACATAGCAGAAAATTTCAAACTGAGAGGCCTTTTCCTTCCTCCCTCCCATCCCTGCTGTGGGATCTATCCTCAGGGAACAAGGGAATGCACTGCGAGGAGCTGCTGGCCGTGGAGTGAGTGTTACAGCAAAAGCAGCTGAGGGAAGGGCAGGCTTGTGGAGAGATGGCTGGAGTCAGGGAGCAGGGCAGGGAAGGAGTCTGTGGTTTCTGGGAGCAGCACTGCTTGCTGTGCAAGAGATCTCCATAGCCATGGCTCCTTATATTGCTGCTCTGTCCTGTTCTGGCTCCCCTCGAGGCTGGAGCTATAGAAATAGATTTGACCTTGCTCCAGCCACTGTCTCTTGACTTCATTCCTTACTCTGCACCCAGCAGCAGCCTCTCTGTGCCCTCCTCATGATATATCCTAGAGGTCAGTCTCTCTTCCTCTCCCCTTCCCAAATGATTGTCTTGGCATGCTGCTTCCATGGGAAGGGATAGTGAAGGGGGTAGGTTTGCTGAGACCCAGCAGTTTGCAGTGAATAGAACCAATGTTTAAACTATTCTTTAAAAATGTAATGTGCAAAGTACTGATTAGGGTAAAAGCTGGTGTTCTAATTGTTTAAACCTAACTATCTTAACACCAAATCCCTTTGCAGAACAGGTATGTGGAGTTTCCTAATCCCAAAGAATTTTCACTTCTGTTACATAATCGTCCAGCTTTGAGCTAAATGAGAATGAGGTTTTGTCTGCCTCCCTCCCTCCCTCCCTCCCTCCCTCCCTCCCTCCCTCTTCTTTGCTCCCACAAAATATTTTGCTATGAATCCTTGTTTGTAGACAAGCCAGACCATATAGCTGTGGCCAGGCTTACTGAACAGGCTGCTGAGATGCTTGGCTGAGGATTGCACAGTGCACCCACTAATTCTTTCAAATTTTCTGAAACTAGAGCTTTGTCAACAGTTCCATTTATTTTTAAACAGAACACCCTTACTGAAAATGGTGAAAGCCCTGGGTTAAGTCCACAGATCCTATTGCCATACTCTGGGAAAACAGCAGGACTTGGTTTGCAGCCCAGGCAGGACCACTTCTGTATTGGTGTTGTACAGAAAGTCATGGACTTCAAGACAAAATGTGCAGGGCACAGGGGCTGCTGGCTCTGTGCATAAAGTGAATGACACTGCTTAGGAGGCAGGTGACAGGAAGGAAATGGGGGTTCTCAACACCAAAAGAAAAGGCCATTTTTCCCCCCTCTAATAAGTACATGGCACTTTTTGAGTTGGCAAGGTTATATGGATGTAGGTAATAAAAAGTGGCTCGGGAGCCGTTAATTCTGAGGTACAAGTTTCCCTTTGATGCGTTAGTTATACAGGCGTGGAATGTTTGCTCTTTTTTTTTTTTTCTTTTTTTGCACTTGATTCCAGCTCCTGCGCCAGCCCGACACCTCTCCATCCTTGCATCTGGTACTCTTTATTTGGGCTTCGCTTGTGTTAGTGCATTGGCTGCCTCATCTCTATTCGTCCTCAGGCTTCCCAGACTGTAACAAAACGTTTTCTACTGGCACCATAAACTGCATGACTGCTGCCCTGCGCAGCGAAGTCTCTGTGCCTGCCCGCAGACAGGGCAGCAGGAGGTTTCTGTACTATAGTCTTGCACTCTAAATTTTAGACTTTTTAAGCAGGTGAAAAATAGAACTTTATTTTTAAATGAGGCACTCATTCTGGAAATTCCTTTCTCGGCCCCGGTCTGGCTGGGGTTGTGGGACAGCGTTGAAGTGTGTGGGAGGGCCCAGGACTGCTCCCACCCCTCGCTTTTCTTCGCAGGCACCAGAGAGGGGCAGGGGCGGCAGAAACCGCACGGGAGACGGTTGCCAGAGGTGTGCCCGTGGTTTATTTGAAATAAATTGTGACTTTCTAACTTGGGCGGTGTCCTGGCTCTTCTTAGCAGTGGGACGGGGGGGGGGCCCTGGTGTCGCTGTCCCCGCCCGCAGCCGCTGTCCCCGCCCCGCCGTGACGCAGCGCCCGCCGGGCCGTTGCCGTGGTGACGCGGGGCCGGGCGGGCCGGGGCGATGGCGGCGGCGGAGGCGCGGGCCGAGGGGTCCCCGCTGCCCGGCCCGCCGGGGGGCCGCCCGCGGCCCGTCTGCTCCCGCCCCTACTTCCTCGTCCTCATGATCTTTGCGCACCTCTACGTCCTCAACGTCCTGGGGCTGCTGCTCTTCGTGCACCTCAGCGCCGGCGAGCCCGGCGGGCCGCCCGCCGCCGCCCCCCCGCCGCCGCCACCGCCTCCCGCCCGCGCCCTCCCGCGCCTGGAGGGCATCAAGGCAAGGCCGCGACCGGGGGCCGGGGCCGGGGCCGCTGACCGCTCGCCACTGACCGCTGACCGCTGCTCTCCCCGCAGGTGGGCCACACGCAGCGGGTGGAGCTGGTGCCCGGCAGGGCCCACGCTGTGCGCACCCTCAGCCTCAAGCCCCTCCTGTTCGGTGAGTACCGGCCCCGCCGAGGGCAGCTGCTGCCGGGCCCGGGCACGCCGGTAGCGGGGGGGTTTCCGCCCTGACGGTGGAGCGGGGTGTGTGTGTGCGTGTCTGTCTGACACCCGCCGCTGTCTTACGCCTACTCAGGGGAAAATGACTTCCCGCGTGTTGGCATCACCTCCCTGTGCTGCTGTTCCTTGAGGCTGCGTTAAAAAAGTGTGGTATCGTTTAAGGTATGCTGATGCAAAATTCGCAGAGGTTATGTATTCTGGATGGCCCACTTTGGAATATTTGGCAGGTTAACCTTTCCAGGTTTTTCAGGTTCTCTGTAAAATACTCGGATAGACAGCAGATCACTGGCAAGAGCCTTGAAGAAGCTGCTGAGTATAAGGAAAGGACAAGAGATACCTAAACTTTTGTTAATAAATTATGAAAAAGCAATTTCAGCACTGAGGAAATGAGTAACAGGAGAATTGATAGATTTAAAGTCTTCCACCATTTTGTGTCCTGTTCTAGATTTGTCTTTATTTTTGGCCTCTCTGATACACAACCACACAACATCTGCCTTTCAGATATTTTTTAATCTTCTTTACCTTTCTGTGATGTTTTGCTCTCACTGGTCAAGTCTCACTAATTGAAGTCTGTGTTCTGGAAAGCCGCTGACAATATGCTAAATAATTTGAGGGGGGGTAATCAGTCATTATAAAATTCCAACTATTCCAACGTCAGAAGAAACCTGTTGTTTCTGAAAAGACAGCATAGAGAATCTTTCAAATGCTTTCTCAATAATATAGAGGGTTTTTTTCTGATTCCAAATAGATCATATACTCTGAAAACCTCACCATGAATTTCGTAGTGGATTTCTGTCTGACATTCACTAGAGACACTGCCTGACATTCACTAAGCAGACACACCAACCTGGAGCTGATAACTCCACAGCATCACAAAATTGATGTCATTACCAGAACCGTGGTCTGAGGCAATTGCTCTGGTTTTCACTCAGGAAAACTCCTGTTTCCTCTTTCCCTGCCTTTCTAGTACCACTGAAGTGAAACAGTTGGTCTTGGCCCGCAAGGAAGTGCTGAAGATGATAAAAGGCAGGTTTGTCCTGGCAGTAGTAATCCTGCAATTTTTAGCTTCTTGTTCC
The DNA here is from genome assembly GCA_008694505.1 of Cyanoderma ruficeps. Taxonomy (NCBI): domain Eukaryota; kingdom Metazoa; phylum Chordata; class Aves; order Passeriformes; family Timaliidae; genus Cyanoderma; species Cyanoderma ruficeps. The sequence continues at coordinate 3,949,904 of VZDJ01000056.1, read as the reverse complement.
AGCACCTCCCTTGTTTTTGAGGGGAGCTTTGCTCCCTGAGGATGCCATCACAGACAGTGACAGACATTCACCATTTGAGATGCCACAAGTCTGTTCTCTTTTGTCCTCTGATAATGAGTCCCTTATTTAGAAACTGCAAGTTGCAAGATAGTTGTTATCTCCCGGATGAACCTGCCAGGAGCCAGCTCTGACTTTAAAAGACTTCCAGAGACTTCTGTATCTATGCAAGCAGTACCAATCTAAGTCAACTGGTTTAAAAAAACTAAGTCATTGCATCTCTGTTGCTTAAATTAGCAACAGAAGTGTGTATTTAACTTGATTGTGTTGGGTGAATACAGAAGCCCTTAGCAAAGACTCTTGAGTTTCTGGGGATTTAACACAAAGTGCTGCAGAATACGACCCTATTTAAGGAAACAGTGCCTGATCTGTCATCTTTGCTTTCAGCAGAGCAGGCTGCAGTGGGACCACAGCAGCAGACACTCATGAATGATTTCATGTGTTCTCTGGGTTTCAGAGCATGGGCTGGGCACCGTAGGGGAACTTTAGGTTTGGTTTTTAGTGTGGGTAAGTCACATCTGCATGGAACCCAAGCATATTTTTTCCTTCATATATTTTATGGAGCTATGAAAAAATCCCTGCCCTGTGTTTTCACCCGTCTTGCTACAAGGCATAATTTTTAAAGCTTGTAAAGCTGTAAACTGCACAGACCATCTGTGCAGTTTTCAGTTGGGAAACACTAGTAATCAAATAGCCCTACTAATGGAAAACAAATCAGACAAAGCCTTTTCAACCTTCAGAGCTTTCATGTGTTCTGTCTTCCAGACGTGATCTGTTCAGAAGATACTGCCATTGCAGGGACCACCTGACAGCAGATTCTGTTGATTGGGCAGCAGTTTCTAAGACAAGACAGTGGGGAGGAATAAAAATAGGAAATTTGGCTGTGTTTTTCTTCTGAGCCTCAAGGAAGAGAAGTAGTCACTGCACAAATGTCAGGGCACAGCTGAATTGCAGTGTGTGTGTCTGAGCTCCTTTCAGCCCACACCAGTGTGAAGAGGAGCCCGCAGTGTGGGATGTTGGTGTGCCTTGTGAACACAGGGAGGCAATGTGTCTCCAGCAGCACGGCCAACGCTGCAGGCATCACCAACAAGGCAGAAAGCATTCCTCCCAAAGGCTGTTTATTCCACTTGGGGGTTTTTGTTTGTTTGTTTTTTATTTCAGCCACAGGCTTAAACCAATATAGAAAACTTTCCGTGGACAGTGCTTTGTTAGGCGGTAGAAATCCGACTTGTTTCCTCATTTGGGGATTTGTTGTTTTCTGCTCTGTGGTCTGGAGCACAGTGTGTACCCCTGCAGGGAGTGACAGTCCTGCTTGAGTGAGAGAGTGAGCTGAAGAGAACTTGGTGAGACTTGAGTTTTCCCGTATTTTCTGTTTTCCTCATGTACACATGGAAGGCCAGGCAGCTGTGGAAGGTTTCTCCCCTGCTCCCATATCCAGACTGCAATATCCTACTGTGCTGGGGCTGGGATTCACCTCCCAGTGCCAAGCAAAGCTGCTGTTCACACCAACAGTTGGTGTTGGTGTTCACTTTGAACAGCTGATGTCTCACTCATGCTCTGCTTTTCTCAAGGTTCTTGTGATATCCCCAGTTACCAGAATCTTCTGTTCCACACTGAATTTTTGATGTTGAAAAATAGTTTTCCCTGTTTTTTAGAAAACCTCACCTATCTGCTCTGTGCCTTCCCTGCTTGAGAGTGGCTGTTTCTTTTTGCATTTGTGGATGCTCATTAGCTCTCAGCACAGGAAGCTGAAGTGACAGCCTGACTCAAGAGCAGAGAGAGAGTTCAGCATGCAGTTTTTAAGGGGCTGGGCATAGCTGGGGTGAGTTCCTCTCCCTGTTAATTTACCTCAGACTATTCAAGAGTAAAGTGTTTGCTCCATTACATAAAAAAGTATCAGTCAGGGAGACATTCATGTAATCTCTGGACAGAAAGCAAGCAGGCACTTGGACAGCATCAATATCTCAGGGTCAAATAATCTGAAATACCAGCTGTGATAATGACTACTAGAAGTAACTGTTATGAAAGGTTTCTTCTAGTTTGTCCTCACCTGCATAGTTAAGTTTTGTTGTGATGTTGGATCCTACTCAAAGCTGAACATAGCACGTCCTGGATCTACAGAGTCTTGTGAGAGGAACATGTTAAACCTGCGTCCTTAAGCTCTGTCTTGATAAAACAGGGATCCCTAGTAAAGCCCTATCTGTGCACTATAACTGTTTCAAATCACTTAGAAATATGACTGTACATCTCCAAAACACCACCTGCCAGGGAAAGGAGTTTTCTAGCCATAGGGAAGGGAGCAGTTTCTTATTGCTAGAATTGAGATTTTTCAGACCTTCCATCCCACCTGTTCGGGGCAGCGGTGATGTTTCCACCTCCGCAGTGCCTGGTGCAGGTTCCTGTTTCTCTTCTGCCAGGCATAGGCCTTGTTCACCACCACTTTGTCACTCTGCACTTCACCACTTACAACGAAGACCCCTGCGTGAGTGCCTCGCATGATGTTGTGGGCGCAGGTGGCATCTATATCCAGCCACTGCTGGAGCCTGGCAGGGATTTCAGTTCTGAGAAGCGGGCCGTGCTTCAGCACCTCCACCTTGGAGGGGTCCAGGTCGAAGTCTGAGATGGTGGTGGTGGTGTTCTTCCTCAGGATTCGGATTTTCACCGCTGCAGGGGTTGGAAAAAGAGCTGTGAGTTCTATTTACTCTTCATAGCTCTCACCTACTTCAACACATAGAGCCCAAGGCTTCTCTGCTGTCCCTGTACTGTGGAGAGGTATCTGTCCAAGCTTTTGCAATTGCAGTGAACTTGTAAAAGTTCTCATTCGAGGTTAGTTTCCAGTAATGAACACTGTTCTTAGAATCACAGAATTATTTAGGTTGGAAAATACCTCAAAGATCAAGTTCAACCACTGGCCCAGCCCTGCCCAGTTCACCACTAAACCATGTCCTCAAGTGCCACATCTACATGTCTTTCAAATACCTTCAGGGATGGTGACTCAAACCCTTCTCTGGGCAGCCTGTTCCACTGCTTGATAATTCTTTTGGTGAAGAAATTTTTTCCTATTACCCAATCTGAACCTCCCCATTGCAACTTGAAGCCATTCCCTCTTGTTATGTGGGAGAAAAGACCTCCTCCTCAATCCATCTCCCTCCTAAGAGTGGCAAAGATGTATCTGTCCCACTGCAGAAACCCTGGAGGAATCATGGGCACAAGCAGACAGATGCATCAATGTCCTGGTCTTGTGCACATTACTTGACTTTTCTCTGAGCCAAGATTTCAGGAAGTGACATGGCAGCTGCTGGAAGTGACAGCTGCTCAGGATTTGTAAGCTTTTTTTCTTTTATTGAAAAATATCTTTATTTTGCTATATGTGTGTCTGAATTCAGGACAATATCTTGAAAACTTCCTGCTATCTGAGCAGAGCCAGTGCTGCCACTTGCTTGGGCTAGGAGAGGGATAGTCACAATACCAGAACAAACACTATTAGAGTTTGAAATAGTTGGTGTGGAATTTGGTAAAGATTCTGATAGGCTTTGACTGAAATATTTGTCTGCAAGGGGAAACCAGAGTACTGCTTGTTTTTAACAGCCACAGACCAAAACCAAATCAGAGTCCACAGAAATAAAAATTAAGTCTTCACTTTCAGTGCTGCCAGGAGCTGGGTCTTCCTGCTACCTCACAGGTAAGGTGAAAACTGAAAATCCCTGAGATCTGCTGTAAAAGCTACAGTTTCTCCAGGCCACTATGTTATGGCAAAGCTGTTTTCTGTCCATGCCACGGCTTGGCTGCTGGAGGGAACAGCAGCAATTGAGAGGAGAAGGAGGGTACTCACCAAAATCATTTGCACAGAGACTTTCCAGGATCTCCCTGGCAGTGCTGGCCTCCTCAAGCTCACAGTCCTTGCAGCTGGCTCGGGGCACTGCTGCAACAGAAATTGAGTTGTCAAGCTTCGCTGGAAAAGGCACAATGAAATTTTGAGATCTGCAAGTGGTGGCTTGCTGCTTTTTAGTGATGGTTCTTCCTGAGCTACCCAGTCCCTGGAGAGATACCTCAGACAGGCAGAAATGCATGGGAAATGTGAGACTCTCCTTCCTGTGACTTTGTTCAGGCTTGTGTGTGTTGCTGCATGTTAAAGCAGTAGTGAGTGAAAATGCTTAATGAGGATCTCCTAATTTGGATGAAACAGCAAAACCAGTGGTATGGCCAGGCTCCATCCAGTGATGCTGAAATGATGTTGTTGAAATGTCTGTTCTCCCCTTAACTGCTCTTGAATCTTCCCCAGTGTTCATCAGTATCTGGGTGTTAATTGAGTCCTCCAGGCAGACTTTTTTCCAGTGCAACTCTTGTCTGCAGAGGCTCATGCCCCTTCATGGTTTTTCTAATGTTTAGAGAGGGGACTTGGAAGACTTTTTTTTTTTCTTTGCATGTTTTTAAGCCCTAGACACAGCTTAAGGATTGGGGCTGCAGCTCCATAGCTCCACTGGAAACACATCTCACAGCTGGGAGTCTGCACTCCATGAGCTCTCCCGTTGTGCCTGGGCCAGAGGCTTTGCAGCCTTTCCTTCCCCCTGCCCCAAACCCTTCGGGGTCCGATGGCACCCAGGGAGCTAATGAATACAGCAGAGAGAGGAACAAGCCACAGTCAATGTTATGCTAATTTTCTAGACAGTTCCCAGAGAGAACAAAACTAGAATTTAATTTTTTTTTTTAAATGCAGCTTAAAACCAGAAATATGCAGGATAGAAACAAATCATAGGATAATCCTTTTCAGCTTTCAGTGTTACAAATGGGAAAATACATGAAGAAAAAAACTCTTACTTCTCCTGCTTGAGGAATTTTCATCCATGGAGACTGCTGCAATGCACAGCTCGTGATCTGCAGGGAACTTGTTGCAGTCCAGGATTTCGGGCCAGGGGTAGCCGTAACAAGCCATGACGGGCGCGCAGCTTCTCTTGACGGCTTCACAGAGGCTGCGGCAGGGGTAGATGAGCCTGGGGAGGGGATGGGTATTCAGCGCCTCCGTGTGCCTGGCAGGAGGCTGAGGGTTGAGCCCTAGCACCACTGCTGCTGCACAGGGCTGTGTTGAAGGGTTAGCAGGCAGTTTTGGGATCTTTGACTTTTTTTTTGAACATTCATGTCCAGGAAGCAAGCAAGGAATTTCTGAGGACAGAAGGGATGAGGCAAGCTGCCAAAAGCCCTTCATCTCCTTAGAGATCTTCTCTAGTTGTGCAAAGACTGCTTACGTTTACAGGTGTCTGATTATACCAAATATCCTTAGCAGCTCTATACTTTGAGAACTGCAATTGAATCCTCAAAACTGGGGATTTCTTTCAGCTGCTGGAACTGTTGGGAAGCAGTTGGGAAACTGAGAAACCATGTGTTCAGGGCAGAAGCTGGGGTGAGGGGCTGCACAGGAGGTGCGAGATGAAGCTGGTGTGTGCCAGCAGCTACTGCAGTGGATGAGGGGCTGGCCAGGGCATGTGGCATCAGTGCCTGGGGTGCCAGAACAGAAGAATCTCAAGGAGGGAACAAATTTCTGCTCCTGTGATATGAAACGCTCATGTTTCCCTTTCAGAGGGAGGTTCCCTGCTGAGTAATCCAATTGTCCCTTCCGAGAGCTCTGCACTGCTTCTTGGGGACTGCACGGATCACATCGAACACATTTTCTCTCAGGAGGCACATTAGTTGTGCTCCCGCAAGGGGTTAACTGTTACAGCTGAAATAACTTATAAAAGCATCTTACCTGTCCAGGCAGATCGGTGCAAAGAGGGAGCAGAGGAAAATCCTAGCATCTGGATGGCACTCCCTGGCCAGCAAGGGCAGCCAGCTGGAAGACTGCTGGATGACTTCTGTCATGGTTTCATGCTCCAGCAGGTTGGGAATCCTCATCTCGGAGTAGCCGATATCGTAGCACAAGGCCATGCGGTGTGGGATGGGCATGCAGCTGGAGGATCTCCTCAGGTAGCTTCCCCGGGCACCTGGAGAGCCCCAGAGCAGCAGGCGTGCCAGGAGACCCAGTAGCCACGGGCCACTCAACCTCAAGGGGTGCCTGCGAGGGGACACGACCATGCTTGGAGCAAGTGAACAGACAGCACACCCCAGACTGAGCTGCTCCTGACTGTGGAATGCCTTTTATAGCCTAGGAGCCACCTCTTTGTCAATCCATCCTCATTAAGTGCGGCCCTTTCAGAGCCCTCATGGGGAAGACAATGCTCCAATTTTCATTTGCCAGCGGCCCCGATTGTTTGTATTTTAGCAGGGGTTTGGCTTAGATCAGCAGGTGTGGAAATGAGGGCAGTTGGGGAGGGATGAATGACTTGGCCCATGTGTCTTGGAGCTTTTCAGCCAAGATTGAATCTCTGTTTGACACCAGTGCTCCAACCCGTCCCCTTTCTCTTGCTCCAGGATTAGTCATTATTTCATAAACCCTAATGTTTTCCTCTCTTTTGTTTTTTGTAAAAGCAATCAAGTGTTGCTTAAAGTCAATTAGGAGGCATTTGTTTTTTTGGATCTATTGTTGAGCAGGCGGGAGATAGGATGGTCTCACAGCCACATGTTAACCGTTTAGGAGAGCTGGGGGCAGAGAGGAACTAATTTGCAGCTGTGGAGCCAAGTTGTTTGCAGAGGGAATTGGCAGCACTCAGCTGGAAACCCCCTCACCTTGCAACCTGCATGACCACAGGCTTTCCAGTTAACAGAATTCCTACTTCGTTCTGAAATCCGTTACTACCACTGAAGAGTGTAATTGTCCTTCCTCCAGTATGTAATTAAGGTTCCATAAGCCATCATTATTGTAGCCCATTTTGGGGAACTGGAAACAGCGGGGGCATTGGTTGCAAGTGCACATGATTCATTTGGACCTGGTGCTGTGCCATGAGGTTCCAACTGGTCCAGTAGAAGCTCCAGTTCTGAAGCATCCTCTGGCACAAGGACCCTGTGCTGCTTGTGGCGGAAATTGTTTCCTTGGAGTGTGTTATGGATACAGCTGGCTGCATTGTCTTCCTGGGGCTTCCCAGGAACAGCTCATTTTCTACAAGGCTGGTTCTGGTCTGTGCTTAGCAGGAAGCCAACTGCTTATTGACAGCTTGAGCCGATAGGGTTGGTTTCAGGTCATGAAAGTAATTCATTTTTTCCCTCCATTAGAGGATTGCAGCTGTAGTTGATATATAAATGTGTCCTTGGCACATACCTGCAGCTCTAGGGAGTTGCAATTTGGAGAGCAGGACCTTGGGTCTAGGAGCACTTAACCTGTCCTGCATTGGTGGTTTTTCTTTCCCTTTTCAAAAGTCTGAGCCTCTGGTAACAAGGTCACCATAGCTGTGACGGACACCAGCCAGGAGGATCCTCTGAACCTCCTGGGCCACGGTCTTAACTGTGCTCTGGAATGGGACCTTGCCAGTGCTTTCCAAGTACATGCCCAGTGTACCATGCAGCTAGAAGTCTCCTAGCCTCATGGTCATTGGTGGGTTTCTCTGCACTTTAATTTGTTTGGGATTGTGGAATTGCCTGATTGCTGCTGGGTTTGTGCTGCAAAGGAAAGCTGGAGGTGTCTGAGTATGAAGCCTGGCATCCTCTATGTCCAGTATTTTTCCTCTTTAATATTGCATTTGAAGTCCATTTTTAGTGCAGGATCAAGAGAATGAGTGGGAGTAGGTGAGAATTTTTCTCTTTTCTGTTTGAGTTTCATAGTAGAGCACTGTGCCATGCTCCCTTGAAAGGGATTTGCTTTTGTGCAAAGTGCCGTCCTCCCCACGTGAGAGCAAGGAAGTCTGAAACCCTGGCCATCACCACTGCCCTCTGTAAAGATTTTTGGCCTCCCTTCCGGTAAAGCAGCAGTTCCCAGACTGTGATCCACATGGCACCTTTGAAATGGTAATATGCAGTGATATGCACGTGTTTGTTCACTCCTTTGTCCATTGTGGTATGTGTGAGAGAGTCTAAGGGCTTGACCCCAGGATCCAAGCATTTAGGAACTGCTGCTATAAAAATACCTGCCTCCAGCAGCTCAGGTGTGTGGTGTATGCTCTTTGAGAGCCCTTCTGGTAGAAGGGTGGATGTTTTTGAATGTCCGAAACTTAGACAGTTCCTAAATTTCCCCCCTAGCTCTTGTGATTTTTTTTCTTCCCGAGTCTCCTGCCACCAGCATGGGATCTCACTGTAACACTTCCTCAGTCTCTGTTGCTGCTCACACTTTTGCTGCAGAAATCCCTGACTTCCTGACAGAGGAGGAATGCAAGCTCATTGTCCATCTGGCAAAGTTAAAGGGGCTACAGAAGAGCCAGATCCTACCAACAGAGGACTATGAGGAAGCCATGGAAATGATCGAAATCAGCCAAATGGACATTTTCAATCTGCTGGATCACAATCAGGATGGGCAGCTGCAGCTCAAAGAGGTAGAGTGTGGGACAGACTGGGAAAGGTCTGCTGGGGACTCTGGCACATCCCTCATCAGATGCTCTCTTGGTTACTCATGTGCTTGGGTGAGGTCAGACCCCAGGATATACCGATCACAATTTGCTTAATTTTATGCCTCAAAATTTGTGCTGGCCTTCAGAATGGAAGTTTCTGGGGCAATGTGCAGCAATTGTCATGCTGTTGGGTGACAGCAACAGTCCTTGGCAGGATGTGTGTTATGAATATGCTGGATAAAATGTTCCTGTGCTGTGGGTTGTTGCCTCTTGTTGTGTGTCCTGGGAAGTGAGTTTGTCACGTAGGCCCTGCTTTGTGCAGCCTGTGGGGAAGTTACTGTGTGAATTCACAAGCCCCAGCAAAGCCACCCCTATTGATGAGCTGAGGGGGATAATAAGCCTCTTGTCCGCAGCTCTTCAGCACCCTTGCCCTGTACAGCAGGGTGCATCAGGGCAAGTTCTGACAGTTCAAGCATGTCCCTCCTCAGGCTCCCATTTCAGGTGGAGGTGGGAGTCTGAACCATCCTGTGCACCACGAGTGCTGTGGAGTTATGGGGAGCTGTGCCAGTGACAGCCCAGGGCAAGGCTCCTTTCTCTGAAGGTCAGAGCCTGCTGAGAGATGTTCAGGCTTCTGCATCTCTCTGTACATGTTGAAGGGAAGAATTTTGCTCCAAGCCCTTACCTTGGACAAGTAAAAGCATTCGTTACTATCATCAATAGCTTTACTTTCCCTTCAAGAGAAAGCTGTGCTCTCTCCACCTCAGGGCTGGTTAACCAAGTCCCAGCAGTCATTTGCCATGACCTAAACTGCAAATAACAGCACTCGTCAGCAACACTTGGTGTGTTGCTGCCAGATGATTCTCACTGCAGTCATCTTTGTGCAGAAGTGTGCTGATGCCTGTCTGGCTGATGTGCTGTGGAAGAGATCCCACCAGGCCTCATGCAGGGAATCTGCGGGGTCTCAGGAGTGCAAGAAACCAGTGTGCTTTTTTTGATCCATTTATGAATTTCAGGTGTTGACGCATACCCGACTTGGGAATGGCAGGTGGATGACCCCTGAAAACATCCGGGAGATGTACACAGCGGTCAAAGCTGATCCTGATGGGAATGGTAAGAGCAGCTTTATGGGAATCCCTTCACCTTCAGCACCTTGGACACCTTGCACAGCCATGTAGGGGAGAGCGAGAGCCGTGTCCCTGCCCAGGCCTTTTTCTCTAGCTGAATTCCTTGAGAGGAAATAGCACTTCCCTAGACACCTTCTCAGGGAAGTAAATGCAGAGTAACCCTCTTAATGCGGCACCCCTGCCCCTGCATCACCATTCTAGCAGCTAGCTGGTCCCACTGCCTGGATTTGGGTTTTGCTGGAGCAGGATCAAACCACAATCTGCACTCCCTCTCCCCTGTCACACCTGCCCAAGGTTCATGCCCTACTGTAACAGGATCTTAGGGCTGTGCTTCTGCTCCCCTGGTCTGAGATACTGCTCAGGTTCTGACTACAGAGCTCTTGTTACTTGGGGTGCAGATGTTCAGATACATTGCGTGCCCCCCCCGTTTTCAGGGAGACTTTTGCAGCAGGCCAAGAGGCCTGTGTCACTGTGAGGGGAGAGTGGAATAAGTGGAGGTGGAGGTGATGTTGTCTGTCAGCTTTTGGTGCTGACCCCCCTCTCTGCCACTGCAACCTCTCTGTATTCCATGAGGCCACTTCTGCCCCTCCTGCCCCTGGTTTCCCAAGGGCTCCTGCTGGTCCGGACATACACTCTAACCTCTGCTGCTCTAATTAGAGTGGCCTCAATTAAGCAACACTCCATTTCCTAATCAAATTAAGTGAATGCACAGGCTCTGCACACTCTCTTCCAGTGACCTGGCATTGAGAGGTGCCCAGAAGGAGCTGCTTTGGAGTTGAAGCAGTAGCAGTGTGAATGCATAAATATCCGGAGGGCACCCTGTGCAACTCTCCTCCAGGCTGGTGGCATTCTTGGCAGGGCTATGACTGAGTCCTCAGTGGCTTTTCCACCATTCTGGACATTAACAAATGAAAGGTCTTGTTAAAGGGCTATTGGCAGGACCTTGCTTCCAGAGTGCTGCTTCCCTCTGTTGTTAGATTGGTACATGACACTGAGAGAGCAGGTCACAACCTGGATGTGGCAGTGCGTCATCAAAGACTGTGGGGAGTAAGGGGAAGTGGGGACAGGGAGACACTAGGGATAATAACAGTGGATCATTTGGTCATGACCTGAGGACATGGCACCTGAGGAACTGTCCCTGGCTGACCCTCGTGGCTGGTCCTTCCTCCTGCCAGGGGGTGCTGGTGCCCAGGGAACAGAGCTGGCGCCCAGCAGCACTGGGTTTGCTGCCTGAGTGAGCTCCTCTCCCAGCCCGTGGTGTGTGCCGGGCAGCTCAGGGCAGTGCACTGCATGCTGTTATCAGACCTGAGCAAGCCTTCCCTTCTCCAGAAAGAGAAAATAACAAATGTGAGGATTTTCCTGAAGCTGACAAAGGCAAGGGTCCATCTCTTACTGATTCCAGTTGAGTGCAAACAAGAAATACCTGTTTTAGGAGAAGCTGCTTTATACCTCTTGCTTTTCTGTTGTTTCTATTTATGCAAGAGCATACTGTCATGTATTTCTCATTTATATTTTGAAGTTACATAAATGCAGGAGAATGTGCTGCTTGTTTTGGGTTTGGCTTTTTCTTAATTACCCTGCAAGATCATATAGAAAATGTGATCTGAGGTCCCACTCTGTCCTTTAACATGTTGATTTAAATATCTAAGTAATGAGTCTCAAGGCATTGGGTGGCATAGTCTTTCTTGGGTATGACAGAGCTGTAGTGTCTGTTTCTCTCTTTCAATGTATTGATTTGTGTGTTTCAGGAGCTTTTTAAAGTTTAAAATGGTGTTTTGCCTGTCCCAGTTCTGACCCTGCACAATTCACTTTGGCAGGTTGCTCTGTGTCCTCTGCTGCAGGTGAGAGCATTGCTGGAGCCCATGATCATGGGTAGAAGGGGGGCAGCCTGTGGTGGACACAGTGCACCCTGACTGGGGTCTCTGTGAGGAAGGCAGTTTCTGCAGTGTCCTCAGCTGGTGTTTCTCCAAGTACAGGATGCAAGAACTATTACCTGCACCAGAGTCAGGTGGCTTTTCCTGTGTTCTCATAGGTGTGCTAAGTTTGGAGGAGTTCAAGCAGTTGAATATCCGTGATTTCCACAAGTACATGGGAAGCCAGAAAGTGAAGATGAGTGACTTGGTGCGCAACAGCCAGCACACGTGGCTGTACCAGGGCGAGGGGGCACACCAGGTCATGAGAGCCATTCGGCAAAGGTAAGGGCCAGGCAGCTGAGGGGAGGTTGGGTTTGGGTAGGCACAAGCATCACCTGTGTGCTGGGAGAGGCAGTGGCAGATTTGCTAATATTCACACTTCCTAATTGTGTGAAAAGTCTGTGGAGTATAAAGAGCAATGAACACGGGCACAAAATGGAGAGAGGAGGTTTTCATTATAACAAGAATTTGTATTGTCCTGTAGAAAGGGAAAAAGAAAAATCAAGCCTTTCAGCATCTCCATTCACTTTTGAGAACAGCCCTATAAAACCAGGAAGATTTGGCAGTATATGAAATCATTCATTCTAATTAGTAACTGAGCTTACTGGGAGAAACTGCCCATTTCCATTGCTGTCGGGGTGCCAGCAGTTACGGTCATTTGCTTTAGTTACTCATGCATTTCACTGAAATCTGTCTTTGCTGTTCAGAGCTGACTTTTTAAAAAGCACAACTTCACCTTAAATTAGTCAAGTTAGTTTAATCCTCTGAGCACATATATTGTAGGGCAGCTCATGGCTGATAGGAGAACCTTTTACCCTTCCCTTCATCTCAGATTTGGTACTGGGAAGAATTGAAGCCCAGCATGAAGGCCAAATCGTGTAGTTGTGGTGAGTTTCAGATAATTGCCTGGAGACTCGCTTGTTCTGGTGGTGCTGGTTCTCACCCAGAACACGGATGGGTACAATCTGTCCCGAGGCCTGAAAACCAGCTGTTGGCCACTCCTTTTCTTCAGTGCATTCCAGTGGGAAAATGGGGTCACATATTGCCTTGATTAGAGCAGACTGTGGCTGCCACCTTCTCTGTGCCAGCTAGCCAGCGCACACAGGCATTGGCATTCCGCTTGTGTGGTCTCCAGTTGGCTGCTGTCAGGAGGATGTGAAGACACAGCACTGAAGGAGGTTGTTAGTCCTCCCTGGGACCAGGCAGTGCCTGCAGGAGCTTTGTCGTCCTGCCCAGGTGCCACATTCTCCTTGCACCTGCCCCAAGGGCTTCACCGTCTGGATTCTCAGAGCTCTGAGTGTTCTTTGGCAGGTCTCAAGACGTACCTGCTTGCCTTGGGGATGATCTCAGATGTAGCAGTGGAAAAATCCCAGAGCAGGAGGGCTCCTGTCTCCTTGATCACTTCCAGTGCCCCTCTGCCCTGGGGGAGGCTGCTGAAAAGGCAACAGGGAAAGGTGAGTTAGGTGACAAGACTATTCCTAGAGCTAGTCTCTCGTTCACTCTCAGCAGGGGCCCTGTGCTTTGCTAACTGTCCCTGAGGTCTGTAGGTGGTGTGCAGGAGTCCAGAGAAGTGATGAGATGGCACTTGAAGGCTCCAGGGACACGCACAGAAGGGATCTTGCTGAGCAAAGTCTTCCTGAGAGCAGTCCTGCTAGAGATGCTTCCTTGGATTTTGTTTTGTTTTTTCATTAATCTTGATGAGGGCTTTCTGAGCTGGTCCTGATGGTCCAACAGATGTATAAGGACCTGGTTGTCTCTTGGCATGCTCGCTGCAGCCCGTCCATCTCTCTGGTCTTTTGGGGAAGGGGGTTCTCTTTCTCTGGGTCTCTTCACTGCTTGGGAGTAGTGGCTGACTCAGGTGAGGGTGGCTTTCTACTCACCTACTCTGCTCTTCCCCAGGGTAATGCGCCTGACTCGCTTGCCCCCCGAGATTGTGGAGCACAGCGAGCCCCTCCAGGTTGTGCGGTATGACCAAGGAGGGCACTACCACGCCCACATGGACAGTGGCCCCGTGTTCCCTGAGACTGCCTGCAGCCACACGAAGCTTGTTGCCAATGAAAGCGCTCCCTTTGAGACCTCCTGCCGGTAAGCACTGCCCTGAACATGTTAGACAAGGGATGTGGAACCATTTCACATCACCTCATCTCGCCTGGGACTCAGTGCTCAGATTGTGGGCTCACAAACCAGCTCAGGACATCACTGGTGTTAAGGGGTTTTAAAGGGGAGGTGGGAAGATCCTGTGGGTCCACACAAGGAAGGTGGAATGAGTGGGCCAGTCCTGGCAGAGCCTACAAGCACACTCATTACTCTGGGTAGAGGTTTTCTTTGTTGTCCTTGTGTTACTCCCGGAGAAAAGCTGATGGTGTAAATCATGTGCCACGTGATGTCTTGGAGGAGCCACTGTATTTATGGTGGAGGGGCAGGACAGCCCCTGTGCTGCTTCTCCAGGTGTGTCTCCTGACAGTGTCTGTCTTGCAGGTATGTGACTGTGCTGTTCTACCTGAACAATGTGACTGGGGGAGGTGAAACAGTCTTCCCTATTGCTGATAACAGGACTTACGAAGAGATGGTAAATGAACCTCGTCTAAATGTTACCCCTGGGGATTCTGAGTCCATCTTTGAATGTTTTTATTCATTGTGGCTGCAGAAGGGGTCGGGTGCATTAGATTGGTGTGCGTTAGCATTCGTAGCTGGAGCATTGGAGAAACCATGCTACAGTCTTTTTCCTCTGAGGACAGGGGAAGAGGGGCAGGGCTTTGACAGCTCAGCTTTCCCTGCTCAGAGGTGTCAGGTGTCAGGCAATGTGTTAAGAAATGGCAGCTGCTCAGAATCAGGTTATGAACCTCCTGGAGCCTGAAACTGGCTGCTCCAGGTGGGTTTTGAAAGCCCCTGCATCAACCTAAGCCATCCCGTGGGATGCTCAGGCAAGGGTGAGGTGCAGGGGCAACCCAGTACATGTGCCTTGTTCCAGCCCTGTTTGTGACTTTTTCTCTATGGTTTCTCTCCAGTCTTTGATCCAGAATGACATTGACCTGCGAGATACTCGGAAGAACTGTGACAAGGGCAACTTGCGAGTAAAACCTCAGCAAGGCACTGCTGTCTTCTGGTACAACTACCTGTCAGATGGAGAAGGTATAGGCTCACTTCAAAACTGGTCTCTTGGGAGAGGTGGGACTGCAGTAGGTGACAGCCATCATCTCCTTGCTGCAGCTGGGAGCTCAAAAAACAGCCAAAAAAGGGTGGTAGCTGTCTGCTAGTGGGAACTGTAGAGTCTTTTTGCCACCAACTGAGTAGGAGCTTCCTGACTCTGAAAGGCCTTTGTTTACAGGCAATAGGTCAGTGGCTTCTGATGTCTTTGGGGGACAGGACTAGCTAGCAAACAAAGACCTTGGCTGCACTCGCCATCAACAGCTGCCTTCTGTCCCACTGTGCAAGCTGAAACTCCTGCTGGAACTTGGTCTGCAATTCAAAATGTGTCACTGATGTGGTGTTGCCCAAAGGGGTGGGGAGGGGGGGTAGACAAAGGCATGGCCATGAGCTCTGCAGCATGAGGACACATGGGCCACCCCATGCCATGCTTGGGGCCAATGCCTGCTTTTGTAGCTCAGCCGAAGCCCTGTGATGTGTCCTTGGGGCTGTTTTTGTCACAAAGGGCACTGCGGTTTTCCCTGACAGGCTGGGAATTGACATGAATCTTTAAGGCTGCTGGTGAGTATGGCTCCAGAGGGTTTCCATGGCAGATTTTGAGCTGTGGTGGGAGGAAGGAGTCTAGCATCTCAGGTCCCCTGAGAGCAGCCCATGTTTCCATCTCTAGAAAATCCGCAGAGGAGGTCACAAGACCAGTGTTTGTGGGCTGTTGGGTGATAATATCAAGACCGTCACTCTCATGTGAGAAGAGCCCTATTGCGTTTTTATGAGCAGTTTGTTCCTTAATGGAAAGTGGCTGCTGATGCAAGTCCACCACAGAAAAACGATAGGATCATTGTAAACAGGTCGTTTAGAACTGCTGAGATGGAATCTCTAAAATGGCTGCAAGCCTCTGGCTTCCGCAGGGCTTCTAGTGGCAGTACCCATCTCATCTATGCCAGCCTTTTGCCAAAAAGAACTGAGAAAAACAGATACTGTGATCTAGATTGTGAGAGCCACTTGTGCTGAGTGGAGGGATGGAGGCAGTGGGCATTTTGCACTCAGGGAGCCTGCCCTGATGAACTCCTTGTAGGCACTAGGGTGAGATGACACCCTAGGGAGGGGTGACAGGAAAAGTAACTCCTTTAAGATGTATCTGAGCTCAAATCCAAGCAGGTAGTACAGCCAGGAGAGATTGCATTGGTGTTGGCTGGCCGTGTGTTCCTGTGTGGCCTCAGCTGTGCCTGCCCTCCTTTGCCATCATCTAACCGGGCTCTGCTCCGCAGGCTGGGTGGGGGAGCTGGACGATTTTGCCCTGCATGGCGGCTGCCTGGTCACCCAAGGCACCAAGTGGATCGCCAACAACTGGATCAACGTGGACCCCAACCGCCGGCGGCAGCAGCAGTTCCAGCAGGAGATGGAGCGCTTTGCAGGGTCTGAGGCAGGGGCCGGTGCCGGAGCCCCGGGCGAATGGACAGTGGACAAGGCCTACAGCGGCGTTCACCTGGAGCTGTAGTGTCGGGAATGTTGCCTTGGGCACGTGACCTTTTCCCGCGCGGGCGGGGGGGCGGGGCCGCGGGCCAGGTGCGCGGCGGGGTCGCGTCGCGGGCCAATAAACCGTGGAGACACGGGTGCCGCCTCCGCGTGCTTTGGGGGCGGGACTGGCCAATAGGCAGCGGGCGGGGCGGTGGCACGTGGGACTCGGCCAATAAGTGCTNGGGGGGGGGTGGGCGGGGCTGGTGTGGGTAAGATGGAGTCGGTAGCGCTTGTGGCACCGGTGACAGCGCTGGAATTCGCGGGGAACGTGCTGCTGGCGGGTGAGCGCTGGGACCGGAACGGGGCGGGCGGCGAGACCGGCGGCGGTGGCGGCTGACGTGTTGTCTCGCAGGTACGGGCCCGGAAGTCGTGGCGTTCTGGCTCAACGGCAGCGGGCCAGCGGCGGCGGCGGGCCGGCGGAGCGTGCTGTGTGAGGCCAGCGTGCAGGGGCTGCGGGCCGAGCCGGGGCCCGGGTCGGCGACGCGAGTAGTGGTCTTCGGTGGGCGCTGGCTGGCAGTGCTGGCCGTGCGGCACGGCGGAGCGGACGGCGGACCGCGGCTGGCGACGTGCAGCGGCGGGACCGCGCGCGAGCTGAGGGCGCGGGTGTGGGAGGTGCGGTGGGCGGCGGGCAGGCGGCTGGCGCTGGCCCTGGGCGGCGGGACCGTGGCGCTCTACGAGTGGTGGGGCGGCGGGCGCTGGCTGCGGCAGGCGAGCTGTGGCGGGGCCGGGGCGCTGCGCTGCGCCGTGCTGGCCGGGGTGGGCTGGGCGCGGCTGGCACTGGCGGCCGGCACGGCGATGGGGGCCGTGGTGGTGTGGCGGGCGGCGGCGGCGAAGGCCCCGCAGCGTCAGCTGTGCGGGCACCAGGGCGCGGTGCTGGCGCTCTGCTACGCGGCGTCGCGGGGGCTGCTCGCCTCCGCCTCCGAAGACCGCAGCGTGCGGCTCTGGGCCGTGGGCGACTTGGGCGGCGGGGACGGGTCCGGCGCCTGTCTGCTGGTGTGCTACGGGCACGGGGCGCGGGTGGCCGCCGTGGTGTTGCGGGGGCTGCTCCCGGTCAGCGCCGGGGAGGACGGCGCATGCCTGGAGTGGGACGGCGGCGGCGGCGTGCGGCGGGCGCGGCGCGGGCACCGCGGAGCCCTGCGCGCTCTGGCCTTGCGCCCCGCCGGCGGCCGCCTGGCCACGGGCGGCGACGACGGCGGCGTTCGGCTTTGGCAGCCCCGGCGGGCGGCCGCGGAGGCGGTCTCCGCGGTTGCGGCGCTGGGGGTCCCGGAGCGGCCGCGGGCCGTGCTGCTGGCGGGGCCGCGGCGGGTGCTGGCGCTGGGTGAGGCGGGTGGGCTGGCAACATTCGAGGTGGATCAGGGGCGCTGGGCGCCGGTGCTGCACCCCACCGCCAGCGAGCCCCGCGCCGTGCTGGCGGCCGTCCCGCTACGCGGATGGGACGAGACGCTCTGTGCCCTGGCCGGGGGCGACGGGCGCCTCCTCCTTTTCGCCTTGAGCCGCCCCGGCGCCGCCGCCGAGCTCAAGCTGTTCGAGGGGCCAGTGCACAGGCTAAGCTGGGCCCCCCGTCCCGGGCTGCCCCCCGACACCGCTGCTGCCCTTCTGGCGTCCGGGCCCGACGGGGAGATGCTCTGGCTGGACGTCACTCACCGCCTCGGGCAGGCACCCTCGGTGCAGCTCATGGGTCGGTACCTGCTGCCCCCCTGCAAGCAGCGCTGGCACACCTGTGCTGCCTTCCTGCCCCAGGAAGGGCTCCTGGTCTGCGGGGACCGCCGGGGCTCCCTCATCCTCTTCCCTTGCAGCAGCTCCTCAGCATGTGCTGCACAAAGCATTGTCAATGGTGGCACTGACACAGTTGTTGAGGACTCCAGCAATGAGTTGGAGCCCTCTTGGTTGTTGCAGAAAGGGGCTCTTCCTCTTGAGTCCCCATTGTCAGTGCTCTTCGGACTCCACGGGAAGACAGGAGTTACCTCGGTGACCATCCACAGGGGCTACATTTACAGCACTGGCCGGGATGGTGTCTACCGCCAGCTCCGCCTGCAGGACCAGCAGCTGGAGGTCCTGCAGAAGCACAGGCCCTGCAAAGGGCTGCAGTGGATTGAGGAGCTGCACTTCACCTCAGATGGGGACCTGCTTGTGCTGGGCTTTCATGCTGACAATTTTGTGGTGTGGAGCAGCAGGACTGGTGAAAACATCCACTGCATCTCCTGTGGGGGTGGGCACCGCTCCTGGAGCTACTGCAGCAGCCCCTTGGCCGAAGTGTTCGCCTTTATCAAGTCTGGGGATGTGATGCTGTACCACCGTAAGGCCGAGCCCTGCGAGCAGCAAGTGCTGCTGGCATCCCTGCACGGGCGGCAGATCACCTGCGTGCGGCGCCTGGGGGCCGTGGAGGTGCCCGGCCGTGCCACCTTTAATGTGTTTGTCACCGGTAGTGAGGACACCATGGCCTGTGTCCTGGTGCTCAGTGAGAACTCTCGGGCAGCTGTGCCCCTTGCCCGCCTCAGTGACCACATTTCCAGTGTGAGGACGTTGGCACTTTCAATGGGACCTGGTGATGAGGGCTTGTCTGCCCTGCTCTTCTCTGCAGGCGGCCGCGCACAGATTGAGTGCTACCGGCTGCTGTGCACTGGGGACACGGCGTCTGAGAGTGCTGTGGCCTGCCAGGTCATTCATGTGGCCTCCCACCGGCTGGACAAGCACTGGGAGCAGAAGAAGAACAGGCACAAGCTTGTCAAGATGGACCCAGAGACGAGGTGATGCTCAGGGACTGCCCAAGGCAGGGTTAGTAGTGATCACAGTGTGGGCGGGTGTTGGGAACTGCATGGGCCTCCACTGGAGTACCTGTTCTGTGCAGCTGCAGGTTCAGCTGAGGCAGACAGCTCCAGTGTGGTTCATGTGTGATTCCTGGTGTACAGTGACCTGTGGGCCTCAAGGGGCTTTTGGTGTTAGGGAGAGGCTCAGGGCTGCTCTCCTGGGCCACCCACTTTCACGGGGCCACAGAGGTGTTTGTCAGTGTTATGTCTTTGCTGCAGGTACATGTCCCTGTCAGTTTTGCCTGGGACCAGCATCAAGCAGCTGCCAACATCCTGGAAGTTCCTGGCTGCTGCCTGCAGCGATGGATCAGTCCGGTGAGGAGCCATAATGAGGCCTGACAGGGAGAATGGAGCTGGTGATGGTAGCAGGGCAGGCTCCACACAGGAAGCTGCTGCTGTGGATGTGGCCTGCTCTGAGCTGGGCATAAGACAGCGCATGGTGGGAAATGGGGCAGTGGTGCCGGAAGCTCCTACTGTCCCACAGCCAACTGCACTCTGCTCCATTACAGGATCTTTGGGCTGTTGGAGGCTGCCCAGAAGTTAGTGCTGGTGGCAGAGTCATTTCACCACCAGCGCTGTGTGCTGAAGGTGGAGGCATTCCTGCACACATGGGCAGGAGGGGAGAGGTGAGCCCTGAACACTGGCCTGCATCCGATGGGCTCTGGGGAGAAATGTCTGTCCTCACAGGGATGGCAGCTCAGCAGGCAGAAGTTAATCCCTGGGGGCTGTTCTGACACTTCCATGGATCTCAGTGGAACCCTCAGGGCTGCAGCCAGAGACTCTCCCTATACCCCCCATTCTAGGAGGCACCTCCTGTGCAGTGCAGCCACTGATGGCAGCATTGCCTTTTGGGACATCACCGGCCCCATCATGGATGCAGTGGATGCCCTGCACCAAGCAGAGGGAGAGATGCAGCCCTTGGGTGAGTGCTGCTGCCCAGCAGCTCTTCCTGTCCCTCTGACCAAGGTGAGCGTTGCTCTCCTGACCGAGCCTGTTTATCCAGCCCTGGATGCCCCGCTGGTCACTGTCATGGCCCACAGCTGCGGCGTGAACAGCCTTCACATCCGCGAGACACCCGAGGGACGGTACCTGGTGGCCAGTGGCAGTGATGATGGCTCCATCCATGTCTGCCTGCTAGAAGTAGCCCTGGGCAGGGGTGAGGCTGCAGCAGGGACCTCCCTGCAGGTCCTGGAACGGGTGTCCAGGCCCTGTGCCCATGCTGCCCATGTGACAGGGATCCGGGTGCTGCGGCCAGACCTGCTGCTCTCTGCCTCAGTGGACCAGCGCCTGACGCTGTGGAACCAGCGCCCAGGCGAGCTGGTCCCCCTCAGCACCACCTTCTTCCATGTGCCTGACCTAGCCGAGCTGGACTGCTGGGAGGAGGTGGAGGCAGGGGGTGAGCTGCGGTACTACTGCGTGCTCTGTGGGCAGGGCCTGGAGATGCTGTGTGGCACAGCTCCTCCAAACCTCCTCCACAAGAGGCTACCCAGTGAAGGGGTAGGTGTGTGACACATCCAGGTCCCTGCCTCCATTTGGAGGGCACCCTGCACTTGGGCTGTGCCCATCACTGTGGCCCCTGCCTCCAGCTTGTACCCTGACGTGTCCTGTCCTGAGGGGCCAGGCACGCTTGCCTCCTTTAGGCACATGCCGTGGTTGTGGTGCTCAAGGCCAGTGGTCTCTAGGAAGAAGGCAGATGTGATCCCTCCTGGACAAGCCTGGGGCTTCCCCATGCAGTAAAGAAGTGGGTTTGTTGGTCCCTGCTGCCGAAGAACAACCGTTCCTCTGCAAGGCGTGAAGGACCCATGTTGGCTTTCCAGTCTTGGTCTCAGAGAGCAACCTTGCTTGGGAGGGCACTGAGGACCTGGCCTTGGAAGCTTGAGAGCAGCAGGAGGCCAGGAATGGTCAGGCACAGGTGTAACACATGGTGGGCTGCAGCCATATGTGTCCTGGGACAGGCCCCTGTGTGACAGTCCTGATGCTGCAGTGCCGAGGCTGGTGCTGAAATGCACTGGGATGCTGATCCTCCACAGCAGCAGGACCCAGGACAGTCAGACCGAATGAACGACAAACAACCCTGAGGTCAGACACACAGAGCATTTGTCCAGCAACAAGTATATTGGACCCCAGAATGGGGCCTGGCTCAGAGCCCAACAGGAGCCTGAAGCCTCAGGAGCTCCCTGCCCGCAAGGAGCACCCTTCAATAAAGTTTTGAGGGAAGTGAAGTTGGTGTCTGTCTGCCTTTGTGGTGACTGGTCCCTGGTGCCACCTTCCCAGTATTCCCAGCCCAGCTTCTGGGGTGCCACAGGAGCCCTTTTCTGCTGGTGTGGATGTGGAGGGGCATCCATGTCCCACACTAGACACAGCTGCAGAGACCAATCCCCAAACACCAGGGCCAGGGAAACGCCTGCATGGGGCTGAGTTGTGCCTTGCCTGACACTGGGGCAACTCCTCACCCTGCCACGAGAATGTGCCCTGTTCACCCCCCACAACATGTGGTGTGTAGGTGACTATCACACCACAGTACAGTTCTTCAGCGGTGGCTCAGATCTGGCTGAGAGGAGGGAGGTGCAGGGTTGCCAATGCGCTGTGGAACACATCCCTCACTGCTCCCAGCAGCTGGAGGCGGGCAAACATCTGGTCAAAGAGATGAGGGAACGGCTCCTGCAGGGAGAAAGGCAGTGGCTTGGGGCTGGCCCTGCAGGCATTGCTGCCTGTGCACCTTTGGAGGATGGGACAGGGGGCCATCACAGTGCTGGCACCATTCCCCATCTGGCAGTCCCAAAAGGACTGCAGGGCCACAAGGCTGTAGGCTGGGACACCTAACTCACCCCTAGGATGTGCACCCGGTTGTAGTAGGAGCTGAAATCCATGCTGAGCTGAATCAAGAACTTGCACACCTGCAAGGCAAAGACATTCTCATTACATAGTGAATTCTGGCTGGTCTTGGGCCCTCACCCACCCCCAAGCATAGCAGGAATGCCCCAAAGCATTGCAATCTATTCTGTCAGCACTGGCCCTTGTGTTGTAGTGGGCAGCACCTGCTGGCATGGAGCTTTGGCCTGGTCTGGGACTGCTGGAGTAGCATCCATGGATGCTATGGCACATGGCACTTACTGTCTCTGTGTTGGCAGTGATCCGGATCCCCTTGGAGGGTGGGGGCAGCTGTGCTGCCTGCTGCAGGACTTCAGGGAAGGGGAGGAGATAGTTGAAGAGCAGGAGCCATTCACCCTGTGGAGGGATTACATGTCTCACTGTCAGATCCTCCTGGGCTAGAAGTATCCATCACCAGAGCCAAGGGTGCAGAGATGTCCCCATTCCTCCTCTCAGCATTCACCTCTTCTCGGAGGCAGGAGAAGTTCAGTTCAGATGCTGGTGGCAGAGGTGGATATGTGCCTGGAAAGCAGGGAGATCGTTGTGCCCAAAGAAGCCCCCGTGGCCCCAGAAGAGGCTGTCAGAGGAGGGTGGTGGGGTTGAAGCTCACCCTGCTCCACAGCCCGCTGGAAGGTGTTGAAGAGTGTGGCCAGTCGGGCACAGTTGTACATCACGAAGGCACCGCTCTTTGTTCCCTTTGTGGAGATGTTGTTGTTCTCCAGGTCCAGGGTGATCTGAGGGCAGGGAGAAGTCAGTCCAGGCTGCTCAGCACAGATCCTCCCTCTCCACTGTTCCCACAACCTGTCAGCCCTGGCTCCATGCAAGCCGCTGTCCTACCTGACTCCGGTGAGCAGTGCTCAGCATCTCAAACCTGATGGCAGCCACTGTCAAGGTATCGATCACCTCTGTCCAGGCCTCATCTGTGGGGAATGGAGGTGCCAATCATGCACAGCTTTCATTCCCAGGTACTGATACCTCCAGCACCCAGGCAGGACACCCCTGCCAGGACCAGGTGGTAGCTGAGGACCACCACACTACCACCTCCTGCCTCCCATCGGAAGGAGCTGCTCTGTGCCAGTGCCCTGAACAGTTAGATGCTTTCCCAAAGCAAGGACAGCACCTGGCTTGATCCTGGAGGGGGAAGGAGCACCCTGGCTATGGACTCATGGGAGCAATGAAGATGGGATGAAGCAGCATCCATGCATGGAGCCCCAGAGCAAACTCTCACCTTGTGCAAGCTCCCCGTACTTTATCACAGAGGCTTCATACATCTGGCGCTTTCGGAGCCTGGGAGAAAGACAGACAGAGCCACCCACTGTGGGGTGAGCTGGCCCACAGGCAGCCTTAGCAGGAGAGAAAGCAGCAGGTGCCTTGCACACCAACTTACTGGAAGTACTGGTCAGCCTCAATAGGGGATGAGGGGTTGGTCACCTTCACTGGCCCACAGACAAGGTGTTTCTGAAAGACAGAGAGGCTGAGGCTGGGAACTGAGTGAAATCTAGCCCTGTTTTAAACCTAGTCATCAGCCAAGGATGGATGCTGGGGGCCGAACTGAGGAGGGTCAGAGGTTGCTCTTGCTCACCTGCAAAGCTGTGTGGGCTCCCGGATCCAAAATCCTCCAGAGCACATCCAACTGCTGCTGCTGGAATTCTTCCTCACAGTTCACCACATGCACGATGGTACAGCAACTGCTCTGGCCTTTGTCCTGCAGCAGAGCACAACAGGGAGCTCAATCTTATTGCCTGGCAGAAGGGAAGGACACTTGGGAAGTGAGAGGTGGGCAGTGCCACGGGGTCACTCACTGGGCACTGCAGAACAGCTTCCTGCAGCTCGGCCAAGGACCGCAGTGTCCCCTCTGTCACTGAAAGAAGGAGGGACACACACTGGGACACGGGGCTCTCCACCCCTCACCATCGGGTCTGCCCCAGGTTCAAACCAGACTGAAGAGGAACAACGGGGGAAAACCACTTGTGTCCACACCCCCCCTTCCCCTCCCCCCCCCATTATTGTTAAAAACAACTGAAAGGAAACAGGTTTATTTGCACTCATTCTACCCCTGCTGCCACACCTGAACTATTGACATGTGAGGCTCACCAAGAAGCACATCTAGATTGGGGTCGTAGCCCAACAAGCCTTGCTGCTCCACGAAACTCTTCAGGTGCACCTTACAGATGACACCCTCGGCTGTGCCCGGCCGCTGCTCACAGGCTGCGGCACAGGAGCACCGGCCCAGCGCTGCCTTCAAGGCCGAGACGGCGTCAGTGAGGGACGAGCCGCCAGAGGGCCAGTGGATGCGGAGCTGCCGCAGCACATCCCAGCTCCTCTCCTCACTGAGGGCAGGGACCAGGCGGACGTCC
The DNA here is from genome assembly GCA_008694505.1 of Cyanoderma ruficeps. NCBI lineage: Eukaryota > Metazoa > Chordata > Aves > Passeriformes > Timaliidae > Cyanoderma > Cyanoderma ruficeps. The sequence continues at coordinate 3,925,705 of VZDJ01000056.1, read as the reverse complement.
ACCCTGCGAGAGAGCGAGGCAGGCGTTGGGAGGGGCGGGCTCTATGGCGAAGGGCCGGGAGCAGGACGGGACGGAGGCACTCACCCCTGGGCACGCAGCAGCTGGGCCAGGTGGTCGGCCAGCAGGACGGAGCGCAGGTGGCGGGGCTGCAGGGCAGCGGGGCTGCGCAGGGCCGGGCAGTGCAGCACCACACAGCCCGTCCGCGCCCCCGCCGCGGTGGGGGCCGGGCCGGGCAGAGGCCCCAGCAGGCGCTGGAAAGCCTCAGGGCGCCGCACCTGCACCGCCAGTCCCGCCGGCGTCTGCCGGCAAACCCGCAGCGGCAGCACTGCTGGGCCCCGCAGCGACGACACCGCCGACACGGCCTCGGGGGGCACCTGCGGGCGGAGGGCGAGGAGGGGTCCGGGCTGCACGTGCACAGGATAGCTCCACTCCTGGCCCCATCAAACAGTTCCCGCAAATCTCCGCTCCCGACCGAGGCCTGCCCACGTCGCCGCGGCTACCTACCTGCCCGCCGGGAAAGGCGGCGCTCAGCGCGGCCCGCGGCGCCAGAAAATCCCGGTGGCGCAGGTTCCGGGCGCCGCTCTCCTTCACCCAGAGTGCGGCGGGCCGCCCAAGGGCCTCGTTCAGCGCCCGCAGCGTCGCCGCCACCCTCGGGCGGCCCTCGCCCATCTCCATGGGCGCCCAGGCGCCGCTTCCGCCACCGCGACCGGAAGTGACATCCCGCCTCGCCCGCCTGATGGCCGCAGACGGCCGCCATGTTGCGCGCGGCGCTCCCGGGCAGCCATCTTGGTCGCGGGCGGGATGGACGGGCAGGGCGGCCATCTTGGGGGGACGGGCGCGGGGCCACCATGGTGGGTGTGGCGGACAGCGGGCGCTGCCATGACGAGTGTGTTAGGTCAGGACCATGAAGCTGCAACCAGGCACCCCGAATGGTCCGAGAGGGTCTCAGTCCCGTTCAGCCTCACCCCAGCGAGGCCATGGTGTCACCCTAAGGGGCATAGAAGTGCTATCCCCTCTTCTCCCACACTGGGGAGCCCAGACCTAAAACCCTCCAGAACCGAGTGGGAGCAGGAGCCAGAGGCTGTGCCGGGGTCAGAGAGGCCTGTGCAGAAACGGGCTGCGGGCGCGGATCAGTCTGGAGCACAGCCTACTGGTCCCTGGGATGTTGGGGACAACAAGGGTCCCCTGGGAGCAGATCGAGCAGCTTGAACTGTGGTGGGAAGGGAGGTTTGGATGGGCTGGAGTGTGTGAGGCAGACCCCAGCTGTGGGCATGGTGTCACCGTGGGCATGGTGTCACTGGCAAACCCTGGCTGGCCAGTCCAGCCTGTCCAGCGCAAGCCCCAGGGCTTGGCTGGGCTGTGACACTATGGCTGAGGAACGCCAGCAGCACCCATGTGCACCCGGTGTGGGCTCTGCATGGCACAGCGATGAGCTGCTGCAGGTGCACACCCTGCGATGTTCTCCTGGCCTGCCCCAGTGGGCTGCTCTCCTGTCCAGCACATGAGCAGTGTCCTGCTTATCGACCCCAAGGAAGAAGGAAGTGGAAGTGATTAGATCACACCATTGTGGTCTTGATTACATCTGCAGAGCTGAGCTGCTGCACAGTGATGGTTTGAGCACAGATCTGACAGAGGGCTCACGCTACTGTCCAGCTTCCCAACAAGTGTGCCAATGGCTGCTGAACTAGGGACAGGGCAAGGGCCCAGCACACCCCCAGCCCCATGGCACCAAGCCTGACTGACAGGGAGAAGGAAGCACCAAACCCCACCACAGAAGGGAGATAGGGACCTCCCTCTCTACTGTGCCTTTCCTGCCTTCCCGGCGGAGGCAGCGGGGTGGGGGGGAGGGACGGAGCTCTGCCCGCAGGGCCCAAACTGGTTCCTCCAGGGCTTGTGTGCATGGGGGAAAGGGGGCGGGGGAGCAGGGCAAGGGCAGATCCTGCTGCATGGGCTCTTCCAGGAATGCAACGATTTGTTTTGGGGCTTCTCAGGCAGCCCTGGAGCTCCAGGGCTGCAGCCCACAGTCAGTAAGAATCTGCAGCTCCAGGGCAGGAATAAGAACACAGCCCCAGCTGTGCCATGGTGGGGTGCTCCCTGCACCACCCACAGCCAAGAGGTGATCTGAGAATCTCTGCTCACACCAGACCAACTGCTGACTGTCCGCAGGGCAGGAGCTGCCCAGGACCCCTGCCCAGCCAGGGGAACTTGGTGGACCTTATGTTGCCACTCAAGGTGGGTCCAGGCTGGATCCTCCACATCCCATGTCCCCGCAGGCTGGCCACGTGGGCCCTGGCAGCACAGTGGCCTGGGGAGGGCTCTCGGAGGCGCCGAAAGAGCTTTGGAAAGACACGACATCCCCGATGGCTCTCTGGCTGCCCGCTCAGCGGGAGTGATCGTGTCATTCCAAAGCCATCTCTCTCCAGGGGTTGGACTCTGCCCACCCCTGCAGGCACTGGGGTGCTGTGGGGGCCAGGGAGAGCCGGCATGGGCAGGAAGTTTGGCAGTATCACATAGCCTGCACCACCGTGGTGCAAGGGACCACATCCACCCTGTGGGCAAGCAGCCATGCTCCCCATACTCTCCCAGGAAGCCAGCTGCTATTTTTAGCTTTTGAGGGCACAAGAAACAGAAGAGCCCCCAGCCCGCTGCAGGGGCTGAGCCACGAGGCTGGGCACCGGTGATCCCCCCCCACCCTGTCCCGACACCACCCTTCTTCCAGTGTGGCTCCAGGCGCTGCCCCAGCCCCAGGAGGGGTTGGAGTGGCACACGTGGCTCTCGCCCAGCACAGGGTGGTGGGCAGAGGTGGGGGGTGTGTGGGGTGAGGCGGTGGCGGGAGCGCAGGTAACGAAACCCCAGGGCAGCTGGGCACAGTGAGGACAGCTGCTTTTGGGATTCCGTTGCCCGCGCTGGCGCCTCAGAGGGATGGGCACGGGCACCACAGCCGTGCCACCCTGACCCTGGGGCAGCCAGTGGGCCAAGAGGGGAGAGGGTGACTTACCGGTGGGGATCGGGGTGGAGGCGATGCCTGGGAGCCACTGTCGGGCCGTTGTGCTCGGGGGTGCCGGCAGAGACCGGGGTTGTGCTGCCGGCTCCCCCCCCCCGCCGCGGGCCGGGTGCCAAGGGGAGGGCGGCACGGCCGAGCCAAAAGGAAACGGCTCCGAACAAAGCCCCGGTGCGGCTGGAGCAACTGGTGCCAGCCCATCAACCCCCGACGAGGCCCGGAAACACGAGCCGTCCCCGAGGGAGGGCACCTGCCCCGGCACCTGCGCCCAGAGGCGGCACGGCCCGGTCCGGCCCCTCCGCTGCCAGCGCCTCCAGCCCATGGCCCCGGCGAGGAGCTCTCGGCACCGCCATGGGGGCAGTTCAAACCGCGTGGGGAATCCCACCGGCCCCATGCGGAGCTCTCACAGTGTCGTCCGGGAGTCCCTGGGACCCTGCGCTGGCCAAGGCTGCCGGCTGTGGGAATTCCTGATGCCCTCGGCACGGCAGGGCGGCGGGAAATGTTCCGCCGCCACTGCCGGGGAGCTTCCCCGTGGCCCCCGCAATGCCAGGCTACGGCTGGCCCCGGGCGGGTGACACAGGTGGGGGTCGTGCGTCCCCTGTCCCAGGGCACCTCTGAGCCCGCAGTGCCAGGGCCGAGCGGGGCGGGAGGAGGGGGAGGGTGCAGCGGGAGGTCCCGGCGGCGGCTCGCGGGGCTCAGCCGTGACTGGCAACAGCCGCCCGCAGCGGGGCACACGGGGAATCGGGGCGCCGTGCCGAGCTTGGGGCAGCCCCGAGGCACCGGCGGGGCCGGGCCAGGAGCGCAGCCGAGACCCGGGCCCGCTCCCTCCCGCCCGGGGAGCCGCCCGCTCCCCTCTCACCTCCGGCCCCGCAGCCTTCGCCACAGCAGCCCGGGCCGGTCCGCACCCCCTCCCGGCGGCGGGGTCGGGGAGGTTCCAGCGGGACAACCTGCACCCCGCTCCCGCCCCGCCGCCGGCCGCTTTCGGTTTCGCTCCGGCGCCCACCTGGGCTCTGCAGGTCGGGGCGCGCCCGGGCCCGGGGGCAGCGGGTGTGTGAGTGTCGCTGCCCTCCCGCCCCTGAGGACTCGCGGGCGGGGGGACACCGAGGGCTCCCCGGGAGCCCCGGTCCGACCCCGCTCCCCCGGTGGCGCTATCCCGACCCCGGCCGCCGGGGGGCGGTAGCGGCGGGGGCGGGGCCGCTCGGCGGTTCCGGCGGTGTCGCGGCCATGGCGGCGGTGGCGGCGCTGCGGCGGCTCGTGCCAGCGGTGGGGCGGGCGGCGGGCAGGTAACCGGCAACCGGCACCGCGGCTGCCCTACGACCGGGGGAGGTGCCTGTAGGATGCAGTAGGGTCTCCGGGGGGTGTCCGTGGGTCTCCCACGTGTCCCAGCTGCTCACTGTCCCCGCAGAGCGCCGTGCCGAGGTCACCGGCTCACGCCGGCGGATGATGAGATGTACCAGCGGACGCGGGTGATGATGCTGGAGCCGGAGTCCCCCAACATCATGTTCATCGAGGGCTACAGCACTCGCGGCTTCACCATCAGTGGAGACGTGGTGGTGGGGCCCTGTGCCATCCTGCCTCGCAGCATCCTCCAGTGGAACGTGAGTGCCCGGCGGTGGGGCGGGGGCTGCCGGTCCGTGCCGCGCACCGGAGGCAGCCCCCCTCAACGCCCGCCGTGTCCCCGCAGGTTGGCTCCCACCGGGACATCTCGCACGAGAGTCTGTCGCTGTTCCGGCTGCTGGAACCCCAGATAGGTACGCGGGGCAGGAGAGGCGCTGCTGCCCCCCCCTCGGGCTCCTGTCGGGGTAGCTGTGCGGGAGCCATCGGTCCCTGCAGGAAGGGTTGATCTGGGCCGAGGCAGCTCGAATGCTGCCCTGCCCACCCTTGTGCCCTGGTTGCAGAGATCCTGGTGCTGGGCACAGGGGACAGAGTGGAGCGGCTCCACCCCGCCACGCTGAAGCAGATGCGGGAGTGCGGGATTGCTGTGGAGGTGCAGGACACGGTAAGGCTGAGCACAGGTAGCACATCACTGGAAGGGAGAAGGGGGTCATGTACCTTGTGGGGAAGAGCTGAGACTCCTTTCTGAGGGCCAGAGCTTCACTCACTCCCTTTTCTATTCACAGGCGAATGCATGTGCAACATTCAACTTCCTCATGAATGAAAGGCGCATGGTGGCTGCTGGGCTGATCCCCCCACGAGGCACCTACGGGGTGTAGGCACTGCCTGCCATGCCCATGGGCTGAGTGGTTCTTCCCCGCCTGCCTGAAGCCCCTGAGGATCAACTCCCAGCTGAGAAACACTCCATAGTGAACTGTGGAGCTGCCGGCTGGGTGATGGCTCTGCACACAGAAGGGCTGTGAAATACACGGGGTTAGCTTTTCCCTGCAGTCCCTGGCTTCATGGCCTGCCCAGTGGGGGCTAGGGACTGTGGGGCATGGCCCAAGGCTTTGCTGGTGGCACTGCTCCCACAGCCCTGCCAAGGTCATGCCCCATGCCTTGACAGCAAGAAGCCTCCCTCACCTGGGGGGGGGGGGTGAAGGCTGGTAGGGTGAGCTGTATACCCCTGGGAATATCTGGGGCTCCATGAAGAAAATATATGTAAATAGGAAGTACAAGGAATTGTGTGGTGGTTAATGCACAGCACATTGAGGTTGTAACAATTTGATGGGGCATGTGCTTACCTTGGGCACTGGGTAGCATGTGTGATAGTGAGTTGACATGTGCCAGCAGCTTCCTGAGCACAGCCAGCACCAGCAACCAGTGTGTCCCAGCTGGTGCTGGCTTGACATGGGCTCTCCTGTGGGGCTTTGCAACCACCCCAGCACCGATGTCCCTTGGGCAGTGTTGGTCCAAGGGTGCTGCACCCCTTCTCATTGAAGGCTCAGCTCCAGCAGGTCCATGGGAAGGGTCCCTGTCCTGTTCCCCCACTGGTTGTTTCAGGGTTGGGGATGTCACCCCTGGGGAAGAGTACATGTACCTAATGGAAGCCTCATGCCCTGAACTCTGCCACCTTGGCCGGCAAAGGCAGGAGATGCAAGGTGCACTGGCTTTGCTTAGTGTCTTGAGTGTGACACTTGACACTGTGGCATTGTAGTCAAGGCTCTAGTTTTAGTGTATAAATCAAAGTTGACATCTTCAAACCACTGATGGTAAACACATACTCTTCAGCAAGAGTGAGGGACACGTACAACTGGTACAAGTGTAAAATACTTCCTGGCTCCTGGCATTGCAAGCACAGGTAAACCTGCCAGGCCAGGGAAGTTTGCAGTGCTCAGGCCTGCAGAAATGTGGACTAGCTCCTTTATAAGGAGCACTGCCCACCTTCCAGCAAACAATTGCTCTGTTGGAGCCTGGGCAGGTAGTCAACCTGCCCAAGCGGGTGCAGACACTGGAAGTGTGGCAACTACAAGAGGTTTAGGGGAAGAATGCAGCAGCTGGACCATGAATGGGGGCCTGCAGCATCCTGGCTGCTGCCACAGCTGGCTTTGGCAGCTCCCAGCAGGAGATAATGGCTCTGTAAAACAATTTGCTTTCTTCCCCAGCAGCCCAGCCCTTGTCTTCTGCTCTCAGGATGGATTTTTAAAGAAGCCATACTGTGTTACCCACTCAGCCCTGTCTCTGGGCTCTCCCTTCCCGGTTGCCCATCACATGCACACAGTCCCTTCCGGGGTTGTGAAGCAAGGGACAGAGCCAAGGAAGGAGAGCAAGGGAGGTAAAGAAGGAAGAGAGCCTCCGGGCTGACACCAACTGCACATATTTTCATTTTTTTATTGTAAAACATGGCTAACATGTGCAAGGCTCCAGCCCAGGATCACAGCTCCTGGGTGGAAGGTGGGTCCCGCGGGTGGTCAGAAAGCAGCCAAGGGACAGCGGGAGCTCCAGGCAGCCCAGGATAATGGCACTTCTGCAGCAAGAGCAGCTCCTGCGCCGAGCGGCGCAGGGCTGGGTGGCACAAGGACAGACAGACGGATCTCTTTCAGAAGAGGCGTTTCTCATACCTGTGAGGGAAGCAACACCAGGGAGCCCCTTTACTGACCCAGCTCACTCAGGGCAAGGATAAAGCTGCAGAATGGAATGGATCCTGCCAGCCCAGGGAACAGCTTCAGCACCCTGACAGGCCACAGCTAGCCCCAGCTGTATGGTGCTAGGGCAAGGCAATGAATGGGGCAAAAGAAGGTAAGGGCATGGCAGCTGCGCTACAGGGTGGCTGTTCCTGACCCCCAACACCCTGCCCAAGGTGACAAGGATCCTGCCAGAAGCACTTACGAGTGGAGGCCGTGCACCCCTCCTTCAACCTGGGCAGATGTTGTCCTCTTCTCAAATTTCAGCTCTCCCGAGTACATCATGGCTCTGAGGGGGAAGGACACATGTTACAAGCCAGGCAGAGTCCAGGGAATATGCTCAGCTGGAACAGCTGGGACAAGGGTCACTGGTTCCTCCAGCTGTGGCCCGAATGATCTTTACTGTGCTCCCAAGAATCAGGCTGGGTAATGTAGCCCCAACATTTTGAGCTGAGCCAGACGAATATGCCACAAGAAACCACACTCCTGCATCCCTGGGGCAGGCAGGTCCATGGTGCAGTGCCCACTAGAGATGAGGGAAGAGAGCTACAAACTATTCAGAACACACCACAAAGCTTGAGTGCAGCTCCTCAGGGACTCCAGACAGCAGCAGCATAACCTAACCACAGTACAGACATGGGGAAGTACTCACCGGACTTGGGTCAGGCTCTTGGCACCAATATCCTGGCAGGAATGCTGGATCCCAGCAATTAGGTATGGAATGAATTTATGGATAGAGCCCTTGTCTTGCACTGCACCGGAGACCCCCTGGGCCACTTTAATTTTGTCTGTCTCACTGTGTGAAAGCACAAATCAAGGGTATTTGTTAAGCAGAGAAGACCCAAAAGCTTGATCTGCTGCCCCAAAGGACCATCTCTGACCTGAAATACCGATTCTGGCTGCCCAAGTTCTTGTCCATGGCATCTAGGGAGCCCATGCCGCGGTATTTCTTCAGCCTGATGCCATCCGAGAAGAAGTACTCTCCTGGGGCCTCCGTGGTGGCAGCCAGGAGAGAGCCCATCATCACTGGCACAAGATATCACCGGGAACAGCACATCAGCAGCAGTGGCAGTGGATGCAAAATCCCTCAGGGTTCCTGGGCACAGCACTGGCTGCAGCCCCCACATCCCCAGCCATTTGCAGGTAATCGCCCTCATGCCCACTGTGATGCCATATGGAAACACCTTGGAGGAGATTCCCTACAATGGTGCTCACCTGTGGAGGCCCCAAGTGCCAGGGCCTTGGCGATGTGCCCAACCGTCTGGATCCCTCCGTCGGCGATCACGGGCACCCCGAACCTCCTGGCGTACTCGGACACCTTGTACACCGCCGTGGCCTGGGGACGGCCGCACGCCAGCACTGCGGGACACGGCACACACAGCGTCAGCAGCAGGCAGCAGCACGCCCCCGTCCCAGCAGGCTCTTTCAGGCTTCCAGCACACACATGCTCCAGCACTCAGAACACACAAGTCCCTGGATACTCCTTCCCTAGGCTGAATTGCAGGAGAAGCAGATGCTCAGGAGATGCCTGCTGAGACGTCCTCACAGCCCTTGGCTCCAAAAAGCTGTGAGTGACCTTGGGACTGGGGTCTTTGATCACATGGCTGGGATCAGACGAGTCTCGTGGGTCAATCCTGGTGCACGGCAGATGTGGGGAGCTTGGGAATGAAATAAAGCGAACTCCAAAAGCCCCTCTCCAAAGCATCCCTGGCATGTAGCCATGTCCCATTGCTGGCTCTCTCCTGGAATGGCCAGACCCCTTGTCCATGTACACAGCATCTGTAAGATGTGCCTCTTGAATGGAAAGGCAGTTGTCTGGGAGAGAGCTCATATGCCCTTATATGGTATAGATATATCTATACATACAGGTCTGCATATACACACAAACACACATGCAGCAGTGGAAAAGGAAACAGGCAGAATGGTTTGGTAATAATTTATGTTCCTGCCCTGCAGTGTAGCAAGGATTCCATCAACTTTAGCTGCCACATAAGGACAGAGTTATTAGCTTTGGATTTACTTGTTCTTCCCATTCGGTAGCAGTTAAGAAGCTTTCCATTATGTGAGGAAAACCAGCACAAGGCATGTCTTGTAACATGTTTGTCAGCCACAGGCATGCAAGAACACTGAGATAAGCTTCTCTCAGGGAGACTTCCCTTCCCCACCATCAACTGGAAGCCTTTTCTCCAGTCATGGTTAGTCCCATAAACTGGGTAAGATTAATGCCATACAGTATTAGTACTTTGGAGTGTGAACTCAAGGTGTGGTTCAGCCTGCATGGCAGCAGTGCTGGCAGCAGGTCCCTGGCTGAGGCCTGCCGGGGGCCAGGAGGCTACAGTTTCTCTCGCTCCCAGTACTAAGTGGCAGCTGCTGAGGGAGGGCAGCCAGACTTCAGACTGAGATTGTGACAAAACTAAATTTAATCAGACCCCAGCATTCAGGTCAGGCTCAGCCAGCCAAGGAGAGGCTGCCAGCTTTATCATCAATGCCCTTAAAGAGATGGTCTTGCACAGTTCTGCACTGCTGAAGGCCACAGTGCAGCTGCAAAACGCTGCCATGGAAGAGCTCTGTGGAGAGAAACACCCATTTCTGAATGGTTTTGAGTCCAGGATCTATGGGATTGTGCCGTAGACAGTGCAGGGCCTGCAGAAACCTCTCAAGCGCAACCACAGAGACCAGCCCTTTTAGGGCACGGCTTGGCTCAGGGCCCCTGGGAGCATCGTCTCTCTCCGACTGCCCCAGTGCCCAGTGCCACAGCCCCGGAGCACAGGCTTCCCAAGCAGGGTTCTGAGCACACACACACATCACACAGTCGGGGTGAGGGTTTGTCCCTTTTAGTGTATTGGCAAAGGGTGACCCTACAAAATCATCTGCTAGAGAAAACCTTCCAGGATCTGCAAGAGTAAACCTCTCCCTTTGAGGTGTGTCTGAACTAGGAGAAAGGACAAAGCCAAAGGCTTGCCTTGCAGGGGCTGCTTGGTCAGAGCATCAGAGCAGAGAACACTGCACCCTGTGCTGGGCAGGCAAAAGCCCCTTCTCTCCACAGGACTTGGTGGGGAAAAGATGGAACACAGCTGCCAAGGTGGCCATGCGCAGTGAAGTCCCTCCGTAACTCCGGGTAGCCAGCTCCATGGGAAGCTTGGTCAGTGCACAACTTCCCAGAACTAGGGCTACATTTTGAGCACAATCGGGAACCACTCAGGGATCGCCTCCCAGGTACAGGGAGGCCAAGCAGGAGCATGCCTGGCTAGAGATCCAGAAAGTGCAGTCAGGTTCCTAACAGGATTTTGGAGTGGAGAGAGGACAGGCCTGAGTTCCCTTAGCTTGGACAGTTCAGATTTGGTTTTATGTAATCAGAAAGGTTTCTCAGATTTCATTTCAGATTCAAAACCAGTATCCAAAGCCACAAAACCCCAAGTGCATCTACAGCTAAATTATTCTCAAACAAGCAGTAGGGCCATGTGCAGCCAAATCAGGGTCCTGCTTCAAGACACATAATTAGAGTTGGGAACAGGGCAAGTGACTTACTATAGGTGCCCGTGACAGTAGAAGGGCATTTGGGGCTGTGGGACTTTAGGTCTGGAGGGATCTTTGGAGCAGCTAAACAAAAACAAACACACACATTTTAGAGACAGAAGAACAGCAGCAGAACAAAGGACCCCAGAAGTGACCTGCTACTGGGCAGAGCATACGGTGTGGGACAGAGCTGACTTTGCAGATCCTTCCTAGCCCGAGCCAAGCCAGAGGCCAGATCCAAGGCAGCCAGGCCCGGCTGTGCACAGCGCATGCTCGCCCTACCCCAGCAGCCACCCAGAGAGGTGACCCCTACCCCAAAAACCCAGAGTTCTTGCCGTTAACAGGGCCAAAACCTGGAGAGCTGCAGGCAAGAGTTCTGCAACCACATCTCCTGTGAAGTGCCACATTCTACCTCAGTTCTGCTCCTTTGCCAAAACCAGCACCCAACCCCAGCTGGAGGAACCCCTGGGACATTCACCACTCTGCAGATCAGAGCATGCCTCTGCCTCGGAGCCTGGGTACGACATCTGTGTCCTGGCTCTGCTCTGGCTATGGAAGTGTCAGCCCAAGGATACTACTCCCTGCTTAGAGAGCTGACCTGAGACAGACTGCCCTGACTGGGAAGCCCCTGCAGCCAGGCAAAGCAGGAACGCAGCACAGGTCCAGGGCTGCTCACAGGCTCCATGCTGGAAGGGGCAGAGCTAATGCAGCTCCTACAGCCAGCAGCTGCTCACTTGCTGCCTCCTGTGGCACAAATCAAGGACCAAAGCAGTGAGGGGCTGTGCTCGTGGACTGCAGCGCCTTCCTGCCCCACCTCTCTGCACTTCACCTCAAGTTCAACACACAAGCACTGTGTCTGTCCTCAAGACAGACTTTCTTCAGGCCCTGGGAGTGCCCCTCTTGCCTTTCAGCAAAGGGTGACATATAGCCTCTGCCCCACACAAGCTCTGGCTAACTGCAGAGACAAAAGCAAGAAATCCCATTCTGGCCTGGAAACTGCAAAGGCATCGAGCCCAGATCAATACCGCATCATGCACATTGCTGGCCAGAGGGAAAGGGAGCAAGGCCCAGTGCACTTCACCCATCAGCACTGAGGATCCAGTAAACCCCTCTCCTTGAAGAGCTGCCTGCCAGCCCCATCCCACATTGAGCCAACAGCTCCCCTCAGGCAAAGCCACAATCTGCCACACCGGCTCTACTCAGTCTCGGTCAGTACTGGGAAATGCCTTTGCTGTTGCTGCCACCCCAAAGGTTGGAAGTCCTGGACAAAGCAGGTGAAAGACATATTGCTGTTGGACACTGCCCTCACAACGGGAGAATTCCATCCCAGCCATGCTGCTTTTCAGCAGGGAATTTCTACTAAGTACCTGTCTTCAGCCTATTTAGGAGGCAGCTGATCTCTCTCACCTTCCTGTGTGATGCAGATGGAGCCACTGCCCATCCCGACCCTCAGGGCATCAACGCCCGCGTCAATGAGGTTCTTGGCCTGAGCAGCAGTCACCACTGTGGGGAACAGAAACCGGTTTGAAAACAGACAAGCACATTTGCAAACAACACTTCTCTGCCCTAGAGGTTCCCCCACAGCTGCCAACATCCCCCGCCCAGGGCAACAGCCTGTGCCAGAGCCTATCTGGGAGGAGCAGTGAGTTTCTGCCCCAGCTGGCCCAGTGGGTGACGTGACACTGTCCCTTTAGGCAATTCTGCAACACATTTCCACCCAAAGGCTGAGGCAGCAGAAGCCATGACATGGTCCCAAGCACTCTCTGGGCCACATGAGGTAGGGAATGCAGAGTACAGGGTAACAGCAACATCAGGTAAAGACAAGGACCACTGGACTCTGCTGTCAAGAGGCAGGGAAAATTGCCATTAAATTTCCACATCAAGCAATCTTCATTACTATGCAAAATTTTAAACTGGTGTGTAAAATAAGCTAATGTCTAATGTGCTACAGAGGACTATAACACACTGCGCTGCAGAACAAAGGTTTATAAGTATCTGCAGCAGTAAGGTACTGCTCTGTGTCTACCGTGGTCTTGTTCCATTCCACAAGTCAGAGGAAACCATTATAAGTTCACAGAAATTTGCCAAGATGACCCTCTCATTCACATCCCTGCAACTCCCTCTATGCCTAAGAAACAAATGTCATTTAAAGACAAGAAGAGTCTTCAACACATGCCTACCATTTCCTCCAATAACTTGTAGGTTGGGATATTTCTCCTTAATGTATTTTATCATATTGATCTGAAAGATGGAATTCCCCTGAGAGGAATCCTGCAACAGAAAGAAAATTAGTTTCAACCAGAATTTCTGCAAATTAAAAATGCAGCTTCAGATCTTCACTCTGCTTGCTGGGCTCTCTGCTAAGCTGGGTAATAGACAAAATGACTCCCCAAATTGGGCACAGAACCCCAGGAGAAGCTGCTGTCAAGACAGGAATGTACCTTCCCTGTACAAGGCAGTTTATTGTAAATAAACAACAATATCCTTCATGTTTAATCCTGTAGCTTCTACAGAAGGCAACAAGCAGAACATCTGGCTGTAGATAAGAACCATCTGGCTCTATCAGCAGGACACTGTCAGCCCTGTCTCAAACTACAGGTGAAATGGAGAATATTCCTTGTGAAACCCAGGAGGGCTGGTGGGGGGATGCACCTCCCCACTGTGCAGCAGAGCAGCTCAAATACCAGATGTCAAGCACTGAGCACTCAGTCCCTGCCAATCTCTGTGACCCAGTCAAATAATGTCTGTTAAACATTTCCCACTGCTCAGCTGTGCCCTCAGAGCACAGCAGACTCACAGGATCACAATCGATGAGAAAACCATGAGCAAATACAGGCAGTGACAACTGTGCCTGAAAGTTTACAGGCCAGAGAGACCAGCAGAGCACCTCTGGACTCACAGATCACTCCTGAACATCAGTAAGAGAGTAGTAACACAGTAACAAACACCAAAGGGAGGGACAAAGAGAAACTACAAGAAGCCGAATATTCAAAATTAGTCAGGAACATCAGAGGCTGGTGGTGAAGTGCAAGAGTTATTTGTAGAAGAATCTGTATTAAGTGACAATGTTTCTCTTCTCAGTCTTCAGGGCTTCAGTGCACCCTACAAACTCCCTCCAGGTCACATAAGTCTCCTGGCAAAGAGGAATCCCTCCAGTTGGAGAATTCTAACCTGAACAAGACTGAGAGGTCAACAAACTGCCATATTCTAACACAGAAAGGCCTGTGACAAAGACAGCGACTGCCACGCTGCTGCCATACTGTCAGACATTCATCCAGCCTGGGGACTCACCCCCCAGTGTCCCAGGCTGACACAATGCCCATGGGTCCCCCATGGGTGCTCACCAGCACAACAGCATCCACGCCAGCCTGCACCAGCAGGTCCAGCCGGTACTTGTCATCCTCGTGGGTCCCGATAGCGGCACCACAGAGCAGCTGCTTCTTGGAGTCCTTGGAAGCCAGAGGGTAATCCCTGTTCTTCTTGAGATCAGTGCGGGCAATGATAGCCACCAGCTCGTCATCTTCATTAACAATTGGCAGCTTGCCTGGAAACAGACAGAAAGAACATTACTGCAGATTTCTACAGGAGATAGACATTAGCTCAGAGCAGTGCAGCAGACCAGGAGCAGTGGGCAGGCAGAAACTGTTACAAGATGGAGACTCAGAGGTGTGTTACCAAATCTTGCTTGGCCATGAATGCAAGCAGCCCTGGCTCATGAAACAGAAAGGAGTTTGTAGAACTGGAGAAGGACTCAGTATTTTTACATCAACCACAGAAAACATGTGCATTTTTAAAGAATTCGACACACAACACTCTATTAAGAGTCAAACTACTAAACCCTAAGAGACTGAATAGTACAGTACTGAACTAAGTAGTGAAATGTGAAGGCTAGCACAGAAAAATCAAAGATATGTGGCTGGACAGCTAAACACCAGGCTGCCAATAATCCCTCAACTCCAAACACATTTGAGATGAAGGCATGTGAACTCTGTACCCTGGCAGAGGGCTGCAGGCACTCTCTTCACTGTCGTCTCCCATGTTTCACCCACACAGGGACTGTGTGCCCACATTCACCCACTCTACCCCAGCCCAGCGCTTCCACAGCTCTCCCTCGTGCCGCAGACAGTCACAGGTACCTTTTTTACTCCTTTGCAGAATTTCATTTGCTTCTTTCAACATTACACCAGCTGGGGCCACAACAAGATCTTCCCGCTTTGTCATAATCTAGTGGGTGGGAGAAGATAAAAAGTCACAAGAACTCCTTCACACTGATCTGAAAATACCAAACCCCCCTGCCCACGTGAAACACTGCGCAGTGGCCATGCAGGAGTGCTCCACAAAAAGGCCCACAGCACAGCAACACGCCTCCAGAAACACACAGGAAAAGCCTCCAGTGTGCTGTCCCCACAGGGGCACTGGACCCAAGCCCATTAGTGCACTGAAAACAGGAGATGGCAGAAGGCCTCAGGAAGACAAGTGAAAGCACCTGGAAACAAAGGACAACTCTCAGATGACCTTTATTTGGGATAACACCCTAACAGCTCTCCCTTTCAACAGAGCACATGCAAATAAGGGCTGGAGACACCTTCAGCACCTCATGGTTTTCTGGCACAAATAGTGCCCTCAATCTCATTTTCAAGCAGCATCTCCAGTGCACAGGTCCTGGAAGGGCTCTGCCCAGAATAACCCATCGCTGTTGCTGGTAAGGTCAGTGGGGCAAAGGAGTTGTGTCAATCCAAATATGCTCACCCACACTCACTCTGGAAAACAAGCATCAAAACATGGTGGAAAGCAAAGGGCAGTGCTGGACAGTGGGGAACAGGGGAACATCTGACCTGGTATGGTGGCTTTCACCACAGCAGTGGTCTCCCACTGGGAGAGCAGCCCAGAGAGATAATGAAATCTCCATCCTTGGAGATTTAGACACAGCCCCACAAAACTTCCTCCAGCTCAACATGCTTCAAGCAGATGGCTTGACAAGAGACCTCCAAGTCCCCTTCCAACCACAGCATTCTGTGATCATCAAGTCCCCATGAAGTTACTTGAAAAAGCTGGGCAAAGCTAAAAGGGAACATTCTCTAACTCCTCATGAAGGCAGATCAGCTGTACACAAAGAAGGAACATTTCAGTTATTTATATAGCAAGAACAGACATTTTGCATTGGAAAGGGGCCAACCATGCCTGCATCTATCCAAAATGCTGTTTGTGACAGAACCCACATCTCAGGAGAAGCCTGAAGCATCACAGAATCACCAGGTTGGAAGAGACCTTCAAGATCATCAAGTCCAACCTATGCCCTAACACCTCAACTAAACCATGGCACTGAGTGCCACATCCAGTCTTTTTTTAAACATATCCAGGAATGGAGACTCCACCACCTCCCTGGGCAGACCATTCTAGTACTTTATCACCTTTTCTGTAAAAAAAGTTTTCCTAATATCCAACTTATATTTCCTTTGGTGCAGCTTAAGAGACCAACCTCCATCTGACTACAACCACCTTTCAGGAAGTTGCAGAGAGTGATAAGGTCACCTCTGAGTCTCCTTTTCTCCAGGCTGAACAACCCCAGCTCCCTCAGTTGGTCACCAGCCTTGTTGCCTCCTCTGGACGTGCTCAAGCGTCTCAACGTCCTTCCCCAACTGAGGGGCCAGAGCTGGACACAGCACTCGAGGTGTGGCCTCACCAGTGCTGAGCAGAGGGGAAGAGTGACCTCCCTGCTCCTGCTGGCCACACCATTCCTGATCCAGGCCAGGATGCCATTGGCCTTCTTGGCCACCAGGGCACACTGCTGGCTCATGTTCAGCTGCTGTCACCAGTACCCCCAGGTCCTTTTCTGCCTGGGCACTGTCCAGCCACACCGTCCCCAGCCTAGAGCACTGCAGGGGGTTAGTGTGGCCAAAATGCAGGACTTGGCACTTGGACTCATTAAACTTCATCTTACTGGACTCTGTCCATCCATCCAACCATTCCAGGTCTCTCTGCAGAGCCCTCCTACCTTCCAACAGATCCACACAAACTCCCAGCTTAGTGTCATCTGCAAATTTACTAATGAAAGACTCAATATCCTCATCCATGTCATCAATAAAAACATTGAACAGAGCTGGCCCCAGCACAGACCCCTGAAGGACACCACTGGTGACTGTCCCCAGCTGGATGCAGCACCATTCACCACCACTCTCAGGGCCCAGCCATGCAGCCAGTTCTTAACCCAGCAACGAGAGCTCCTGTCCAAGCTGTGGGCTGCCAGCTTTTCCAGGAGTGTGCTGTGGGAGACAGTGTCAAAGGCCTTGCTGAAGTCCAAACAGACAACATCCACAGCCTTCTCTGCATTCACCAGGGTCACCTGGTCCTAAAAAGAGACCAGGTTTGTCAAACGTAACCACCCCTCCTAAACTCGTGCTGGCTGGGTCTGACACCCTGGCCATCCTGTAGGTGCTGGGTGATGACACTCAGGATAAACTGCTCCATTACCTTACCAGGTACTGAGGTCAGGCTACTGGCCTATCATTACTAGGATACTCCTTCCCACCCTTTTTGTGAATGGGCATCACACTGGCCAGCTTCCAGTCATCTGGAACCTCACCAGTCAGCCAGGACTGTTGGGAAATGATGGCGAGCGGCTTCACAAGCTCATCTGCCAGCTCCCTCATCACCCTGGGATGGATCCCATCTGGTCCCATAGATTAATGAACATACAAGCAGCTCAGCAGTTCTCTAACTGCCTCCTCTTGGATAACAGGGGGACCATTCTTATCCCTGACACCATTTACCAACCCAAGAGGACAATTATCCTGAGAACAAGTCATCTTCCCACTAAACACTGAGGCAAAGAAGGTGTTAAGCACTTTGGCCTTCTCCTCATCTGCAGTTACTAAGTTCCATCCCTCCTCTAATAAGGAAGAAGGGTTGGTCTTACCCTTCCTTTTGCCATTAATATATTTGTAAAAAGATTTTTTATTATCCTTTACAAAAGTTGCCAAATGAAGTTCGGACTGAGCTTTGGCTTCTCTCGTTTTTTTCCTATGTGTCCCAGCAATCCCCTTAAATACCTCCTGAGACACCTGACCCCTCCTTCCAAAGATGATACATCTGCTTTTTATTCCTAAGTTCCTTCAAAACCTTGTTACCCATCCAGGCTGGACGTTTGCCTCATCAACTCATCTTTCAGCACACAGGGACAGTCTGTTCCTGTTGGCCTCAAGATCTCTGCTTTGAAGCACGACCACCTTTCCTGAACTCCTTTGTTTTCAAGGGCTGCTTCCCAAGGAACTCTCTGAGTAAGACTCCTAAATAGGCCAAAGTCTGCCCTCCAAAAGTCCAGTGTAAAAGTCCTATTGATGTTCCTCCTCATTTCACCAAATATCAAGAACTCTGTAATTTCATGATCACTGTGCCCCAAGTGACCTCCAACCACCACATCTCCCACCAGCCCTTCTCTATTTGCAAACAACAGGTCTAACACAGTCCCTCCCATGGTGGGCTCACTCGCCAGCCGTGACAAAAACTTGTCCTCCACACACTCTAAGAACTTCCCGGACTGCCTCTCTTCTGCTGTATTAAGTTCCCAGCAGATATCTGCTAGGTTAGTCACCGACAAGAATAGGGGCTGGTGACACTCCCTAAGCCTGTGGGATTCACGTGCTCCCCCGGCTACAGGAGACCTGTGTGCTTAAGTGGATGGCAACGAATGGCTCAGTAAAAGGACTGCTGGACTGCAAGTGGAGAGAAGACTGAGGCAACCGTTCGTTCCCCTGGCCTTGCCTGGTGACAGGGAAAAGCACCAGACATTGACAGCAGTCAGCTTCCTGCTCTGCAGTGCTGAATGACCCACAGAAAGCAAGAGGGAAGTTTCTTTTCTGGCTCCTCTGAATGAGCAGCATTGCTTCAAAGGGTCTTAAGCACTTTTATAACCTATTCCTGGTTTAAGGCTCTTGTATCGGGTATTTGTAGCCAATTTCAAACCAAACAGGGATCAGCATGTGACACCAGGTTTGGTCAGCAAGAGCTAAAAATATTTGTGAGCCAAGAGCACAACATGGCCAAGAGGCACTGGTGGTGTAACCTGACAGCACTGCAGATCTCAAGTTACACAGCCTGTGTAACTTGAATCACAGAACGCTCTCCTGCATGAGGGGAGTCTGACAGCAAAGCATTGTGAAGGCCAAACTGCCAGATTGCAAGTTCAGGGGGTTATTTGAAAGAGCAAGTAACCCAGATGAGGCATACAGGGAAAGGCAGCCCAGCACTTGGAGGGTCTGTTGAGCAGAGCACAGCTGCTGCAAATCTGGCCAGTACCAGCACGTGGGACTACAGCAGCAGCCATGAACACCAGCAACTAATTAGTGAAATGGGAGAGTTTCCACAGCACTGAAAGATGACCCCATGACTCACGTAAACTGCATAGTCTGTACTGCAGAAGTCACTCAGAGAGTGCAAACGAGCAAAACACTCTCCCCTGAAAATACACTCACGCACAGATCTGCAGAGCTAAGCTGGAGCTGCTCTCTCCCATTGGCAGAACACCCTCACAGCCACACACTCACCCTTGTCCTCATCACAAACCACACGGCTTCCTAACATAGTGTTCACACCCATCAGGTGCGAGCACTTCTCACCTCACCGAGGGGCAGGTCATGCTCTGACTCTTTCAGGAAATCAATATCTCTGGACGAGATGATCCCAACCAGCTTGCCCCCCATCTTCCCATTGTCCGTGATGGGAATCCCACAAAATCCATGACGAGCTTTTGCTTCAAAAACATCTCGCACTCGGTCATTGGGGCTCAGCACCACGGGGTCTGTGATGAATCCTTGCTCGTATTTCTGAAAGGAAGCAGATCCAGCAGCCAGGCTGAGTGGCACTGCCAGGCCAGACAGGAGCGAGGCACATGCCTGCAGGTTACCGCAGCCACTCACATGGGT
This sequence comes from Cyanoderma ruficeps, assembly GCA_008694505.1. Classification (NCBI taxonomy): domain Eukaryota; kingdom Metazoa; phylum Chordata; class Aves; order Passeriformes; family Timaliidae; genus Cyanoderma; species Cyanoderma ruficeps. Next base: position 3,906,209 of record VZDJ01000056.1, on the reverse strand, counting down.
CTGCAACCGCCCAGCCTAGCCACATGCTCACCAACAGGGTGACTCTCAACCAGCAATAAGGCTCACCCAAATAATGTTAAAATCAAGAGTGTCCAGGCTAACCTCCTTCCTGAAATGATGGAGAATATTCCCTCACCAGGAGGACTCAAGCCCCAGGCTGACCATAGACAGTGCCTGGCACAACACAACAAGAGGGCTGTGCCTGCAAACCCTGGCAGCACTACAGCTCTGAAACACCATCGGGCACACGTCAGCAATCTTCTCATTCAGCGACGCCAGACCCGCTGCCCACCTCCACGGAGGACCCTGTGCCAGCACGGTTTGGTGCTGCCGTTCCAGCCACTCACCTTCACCTTCCGCACTTCGTTGGCCTGAAACTCTGGGGTGCAGTTGTGGTGGATGAACCCAATTCCTCCGGTCAGCTGGGGACACAAAGGCAGCTGTGAGTCACTGCAGATATTGCCCAGCACTGCTGCGGGTGCAGCAGCGGGGTCGGCACTGATGGAGCTCCCGGGCCCAGCCTTGTCCCTAGGGACTGCGGGGACCCCAGGGCAGCCACGCGGGTGCCTCAGGCAGCGGTTCCTGCCCCGCCAGCCCGGGAGCCGCACAGGGGACCCGCCCGCGTGGCCGCACTCACCGCCATGGCGATGGCCATGCTGGCCTCGGTGACTGTGTCCATGGGTGAGGAGACCAGCGGGGTCTTCAGGGTGATTCTCTTGGTCAGCGCCGAGGTCAGGTCCTGGCGGGGAGGCAGGCAGCGGCGGCGGGTGAGCGGCGGCACCGGCGCAACCCCCGGCCCGGTCCCCGGCCCGCTCCCCCGCCCCGGCCACTCACCACCTGGTCTGCCGTGAAGTCGATGTACCCCGGGAGGATGAGGAAATCGCTGCGGGGTAACGAGGGGAGACGCGTCAGCGACCGCAGCGGCCCCGTACCCCGAGTCCCGGTCCCACCCCCGTGCCGGCCGCACTCACTTGTAGGTGAGCCCATCGCCGCAGCTGAAGAGCTGCTGCGCCGTCAGCCCGTCGTCGGGCACGTAGCCGGTGCCGCCACTGATCAGATAGTCCGCCATGGCCCCGCCGCGTGCCCGCCCCACCACACCGAACGCACGCGCGCCCCGACGGCCGCCGGGAGAGACCCGCTGTGCCCGCCCCGCGACGGCGCGGACAGAGCGACTCCGTCAGGGGCGGGCGCCGATAGCGCCCCCAGGCGCCGTGGAGGGCCCTAGAGCGGAGCACAGCCCCGGCCCTCCACGGACACACCGGGCCCGGCTGTCGCTCTCAGCCTCCTGAGCAGCTTCTCAGCACCGAGCCCCTACGTGTACAGCCCGGTGACATCGGGTCATCGCGGCCGTTCTTGTGCTCAGGCCCAGCAGCCGTGTCCATGTTCCGGCAGGAGGCAACCAAGAGGAGAGAGCTGAACTCCAGTACAGCCCAGTAGGGCCCTTCGTGCCAGGCTCTGGCTTCGCTGGCACCAGCTTGTGGCACAGTGTGATACCTGCTAGAAGACCACCTAAAAAAGCCCAGCTATGGGTGACATGGTGACATGCACAGAGACACTGTGGGTTGGGAGCGAAATCCAACACCAGGTACTCCCGCAGCTTCAGAAGACAAGAATGGGTTTGTTGGGTAGGTGGTGAATGCAGAGCTGAGACAAACCAGCAGAATCCAAAGCAATTTTGTAACTCAAAGGCAGCTGCACAAAGGATGAAAGTCAAGAGGCAGCAGCAAGGCCAGTCTTGCACCTTAAGGGGAATGAGACAGCAGTCTCACCAGAGAGGATCCAGTGTGATTCCATGCAGGCATTAGCCCCTCTTCCCAAAGCCACCAGGCCAGGCTGTACAAACAAGGAGTGTGAAGAGGATAGCTGCACACTGGGGATGGGGCTGTAGCACCTCCAGGTCTGTGCCACAGACTGGGGCCGGAGAGAGCATTTGAGAAGAGCAGTAGCAGGACTGTGCCTGGAGGAGCAGAACAGGCACAAACACAGATCTGCCTCAGAGGAGCCTTACAGGACATAGCAGTTGGCTTATTCCAGGATGAGATGTTCCCATCCCTGCAGTTCCGTTTGAGCATCAGGAAAAGTTCCTGTACTGCAGGTTACAGAACAACTTCCTCCTCTTGGTTTGCTTGTTGTGACATTCCAGATCCAGCCTCAGAGCACCAGGGATACGAGACAACCACAGCCCTTCTCACCTGCTCCCCATAACACACTGTCCAAGGCAGGCCCCTGTCTAACACGAACCAGTACAGGGACTAAAGAACAGTGCTCTCGTGCCTACAGCTCCCTGCTGCAGAAAGTTAATTCCTTTTTCAAAGATCAGAAAGCAGCTTCAAGAAATGGGTTACTGATGTTACCCTGTAGGACACAGGAAATATAAACAGAGATCAGAAAGCGCCGCCCTGCCAAGGACATGCACTCTCAAGTCAGCATTACCTGTCACGGGATCAGCAGAACCAGAGGCATCATGCTGGACCAGGATCAGTGTGACAGGTCCCTGTACCCTTATTTAAAAAAAGAACGGGCTAACAAAGGTTTGCTGGGCCTACCTGGGAGGCACCCACGGATCTGAGCTGTTGTGCTATGGCACGGGCACAGCAGTAAACAGGCATGTTGGCTTCTGTTCCAACAGAAACATCAGACAAAGTTTAATGGTTCTCAAACAGACTACAACAAAGACTGCAGGGAAAAACATTTTATTTCCAAGCAGATTACAAAGAGCAGAGAATATAAGAGTAAAATTAAATTAAAAAAATAGTTGAGTGCATCTCTTTAAAATGATTTGTAGTGTGAGTTACTCACGGGGCAAAGCTACTGGAGAGTTCTGAAGGTCACTTTGCAGGATGCCAATCACATGTGCTGTTTAGACCTGGGTCAACACAGGAGGGACAGACAAGATGTATTTTGCATATAGGCTGCACACTCATCATCAAGCGAGGTTTTGGGCTGCAACTGGACCCTGCCTTTTTGAGACATCCCCTCTGCCTCATTCTCTCCTGCAGTTCCCTCGAGTTCTAGACATGGTTTATTGCTGCTGTAAGTGGGTTTAATCTGCCTTCCTGTTCTGATGAGCTTCAACGAGAAAGGAGAGCAGGCAAACGTGGCTGCCATGCACAAGGTTACAGGGAATGTGACTGCAGTGCTAAGAGCAGAGCTTCAGCCACGCAGCAAACGAAAGCAACAAGGAGGGACACAGCAATCACTTCAGAGATTTAGGGGCAGCACGTCAGCAAGACTTCTGGAAGAATTGAGATGTTCCTTAAGGTAGGAAGAGGTATAAGCAGAGAAGGGCTCTTTGCTAAGCATTGGCACCAATGAAACAGAAGAGGCTGAATCATCAGGATAAGGTGCATTCCCTGTAATGTTTGAGAGGAGCAGTCCAGCAATAAGACGGGGAGAAAAGCCCTGTATAGGGTGGAAGACAGTTGATATCCCACTTCAACAGTGATTTAGGAGTCCAAGCACTAATTCCAAGTCAGTCAGTATTAAACTTTTGTAAGAATGTGGTATGGCTGGACAGCTGCACAGCCATGCAATGTCCAGCAGCACTCAGTCCAGCAAGAGGATGAGCAACTACAGTACCAGCAGTCCTCCACCCCCTGTACACTCAGGGGGCTCTTTTCTACCATTTCTGGATCTGCTCTTATCACAGCATAGGAATATTTGAGGCCTCATCCCTTCTATGTATGCCAAGGCAGACAGTAGCCCTGATGCAGCTGAGAACAAGACTGTCTTAATTTATGCCCTAGCAGCAACAGTGCAGAAAAAGATTTTTATTTAGAGATCAGATTAAGTATTTTTGTATTGTCCAAGGCAGAACAGTTCCGGAACTACTTCAGACCTTGTGACCCCTCTGAAGTCCAGACCTCTAGGGGTGAGGCAGCCAACAGATGAGAGCCCTATGAAGTTTAGACCATTCCCTTTACACACTGCTCAAGAGAGGAGTGAAGAACCACTCTCTCATCTGCTCTCCGCTGCTTCAGCCAGCACCACTTAAGAGGAAATGCTTGACCTCTTGAAAGCAAATGAAAGTCTAATGGTGCTGTGGACCTGGGTAAGAGGCTACAAGTTTCCTAAAGAAAGCAACACTGTTAAATGTCAAGAGCTTGGACAATACATGAGTCTCATGTCAGAATGTGAGGTTCTTTACAAGTCAGTCAGTCTCTGCTTTCTATGGTTCCTTTCATAACACAGTGACAAGATGGGCACAGTTCAAAATCAACAACACACGGTCTCTAGCTTGACTTCTCAGCTCTATTTATTTAGAGATCGATGCATTTTCAGCCTGTCTCATACAAGGCATAGGGCACAGAGAGTTCCTGTCAATATATACACGCATACAAGAGCAGTACAAGCAGTTTGGCACTCTCAGAGCCAAGGGGGAATGCCCTTTAAGCAGCAGTCAAGCTGGTTATAGTAAAGTGTTAAAAAGCTATTTTACATGTTTGACTGGGAACATTTCCCAGAATGTGGACAGCAACCCTAAGCCACAGCACTCTTCTGTGCTACTCTGTGCACATCTTCCTACGAGCCCCTACAAGGGAGCAGATCATGTTCTTCATTATCAAAGAATATAGTATTTATATTCTAGAAATACTGTACCTTTTAAACTAGCTCCAGAGAGACAGACTAGAAGTCAGATCCAGGAAAATAACCCTTAAGTCACAGTATATCGATTGTCTCTAAAAATAGGGAATGAAGTTAACACAGTGGACATTCTGATGAGACAGTACAGAACAGTGCAGCAGTCCACTTCTGCATCAGCAGAACCTCTCCTATGTACATGCAGACAATGAGAAAGGAATGGAAACACTCCAGTCCATCAGGAGAAAACCAATCATCAGGAGATCTCCACAGTTCACCATGTGCCTAGTTTCTGTGTTCTTAACCACCACCCTCCAAGGAGAACTCTTCCCCCTACAAAGACTTGAGATCATCTTGCAGTTAAGAGTAGTAAGGAAAGTGCACAATCTAGAATTTTAAGGTAACATGGAATTTTGTTTCCCCAGAAAGCTCAGCCGAAGTTCCTGTTTGTCCCCAACCTGCAACTGCCCTCAAGTTCTGTCAGGTATTGCAGTTTCTGTCAATTTTTAGTGTTAAGAAGTGGCTCTCAAGGCTGCCCAGTAAAGCAACTGGTACAGTGTGTATCTGGCAGATTATTTAATATCCACTGTATTTCCGATGGAGATAGCCACAAGGCAGCAGGCTTTCCAACTCTGCTCTGATGATGGGACAAACTGCCCAAAAGGAAGGGAAAGCCACTCTGTGCATACCTGTTGGGCACACCCTGTTGCAGCACGCACATGCAACTGCTTGGAATAGTGGCAGCTTGTCCCAACATGTCCTCAAAGACTTAAAATAGGGCCAAAGATGGACATGCCAGTCACTACAATATGGTGAAAGGATCAGAGGCTTCTGACAGCTGAAACAGTATCAGTGATCCCAAGAGTCACCCTACGAGGAAGCACCTGCTGGCTCCCAGCAGACAAACTGAGGTCACAGTACCTGCTGCCAGCACTACACCCACCCTAGGCACCGTCTTCCCAGCTGACCCACTGGGATCTGGGTACTGATCCTACCAGGCTGTTTTCCTCTGGCCTAGTTCTGAGGGCAGATACTGAGCTAAGAGTCTAAAACAAAACAACATTGCATTGCTACTTCACCTCTCTGCATGCACATACTTGAGCACAGAGTCCTGTAGAGGGAACAAACTGCTCATACTGACAGCTAACTCAAGCACATCTGCTTCCTCAGGAACACCAATGTCAATATGAAGCATCAGGGGCTTGGGAAGTCTCTCTAAGCTGCACACCTCAACACTGTTCACAAGCACAAAGACGGGGAACATTGGTTACTCTCATCAATTTACACTCTGCACAACCAACAGAGAGGGCAGACCTTCCTTCTCAGTACAGATGGGTGCTGGACAACAGAGGCTTCAGGAAAGTTGCTTGCCTGTACACAAGTTTAAGTTCTTTTACTGTAATATATATTTAAGTATTTATCTGTGTGTTTTGGAACAGGGAAGGGACATGTGGTGAAGAAGCAGGGAAGACAAGTTCAAGAAGCAGAGTAATTTCTCTGCATCCAAGAAGCTGGTGGCACAAGTAACAAGCCTGGCAAGTGATCTCCCATTTCAAGCAGAGTTGGCTACCTGCTGGCTTCAAAAAAGCAGACTATTTGTTAATCATATAAAATACAGCAACCATTTAAGATGCAGCAAGGCAAGGCTACAGGGCTGGGGATTATGATCATGAACGAAGCCAAAAGCTACACAGCTGTGTTGAAAACTGTGAAAAGGCTGTTAAATGGTAAGAGTAAGCATGTGCTGCTCCTGGAAGGCCTTTTCCGTCCACTACTCCTCCATCATGTTGTTGTTGTTGTGATTTGAAAAGGTGGAGAGAGGGGGATTTGCCTAGGGGTAAAGCCACAGAACATTAGGACAGTCTGATCTGGTCTAACAAATCCCATGTTCCTAGCCTGGCACTGAGTTTCCATCAGCAAGCAGACATTCAGGTCCTTCGACAGAAGTGTATGCCCTTCTACCTTCACAAATTGTAGGGGTGAAAGAAATCCAGCAGAGTTGAGCTGGAAAGTATGAACAGTGATGAGAACAACCAGTTTGCATACTGATCTTTGTATAATGACCCCCCCACCCTCACAGCTCACTCTTCCCCAAATAAAGACACATTGTTCAATGGCATGTTGAAAAGACGTGCTCGTCATTCTTAATAAACAACTAGAGTAAGAATACATAAGAGAAACAGGGTGGTATCTTTATATGATACACAAGTGTATGTTACAAGAATTCCATCAGGCACAGAAGCCTCAAGGTTTAAGGCCTCAATGTTAGGCCAAAAAAGAAGAGTGTGGTAAAGTTTGTACTTTTAACATCTAAAAATGTCACTTAAAGGTCTGAATAGAAATTGTTGGTTTGTTTTTTTGTATAAATCGTAATTGCAGTTCACTCTCTCCTCTTTCTTCCAAGATAACAGCAAATTAACGTCCAAGCACAAGAAAAGAAGATGCCTGCCTCTCCTCCACTGGCTGAGCAGGTCCATCCATCATTCTGTGCCCTCTAGGCTGCACGTGCTCCAAGGAGACAGAGGCCCCAGCAACCAGGCCAATCCTGTAGTTCATGTTTTCTACATCATAAAAAAAAACCCAGAGTCAACCAGCAGCTTTCCACAGCTCCCAGCTCGCAGGGGATATGCAGCCTCCAATGGTTCCAACAGTTTGGTGTGTTGGGTAGGATACACAATGGGTAGGTTTTCCTTTAGATTCTTTTAAAGAGAAGAAGCCTAAAAGGGCTTCATAACTACACCAATAAAAAACCAAAAACTTAGGCATCTCCTTTAGTGTAAAAGTCTGTACAATTTCTCTTTGCTTGTCCCTCCCCCATCACCCAGCCCCACCCCAACTGAGCCACGAAGGATGCCTTAGTGCATGGTGCTGGCATTAGCCACGGCAAGAGCTTCCTGAATCTCTCGTATCACCAGGATCCGGGTGAGCATCTGCTCCATCTGCTCTCTGCTGATCGGCTGGATGGAATACCAGATTGGGCTGTTGGGGGCCACCACTGGCTCCGGTGTCAAGTAAAATGTGTCATTCCGGCCTTTCACACTCTGGGGGCTGTGTGAGGAAGATCAGAAATAACCAGACTAACAAAACGTCCTGGAAGAGAGACACCACCATTGTCCTCACCCCAGGCTTCACAAATCCTGACAGTGAACATCTGGCTGATGACACATGAAGGTACAGAGATACATCTAGGGGAAACATTCATCCTAAAGTTTTAGGACATGCCAAGGTTAAAAAGCCATGGTGAGGACTACAAGAAAGTAGTGTTTATTTCACACTGGTAAGCATAACACACACATGGCTTTAAGAGTCTTTCAGAGTGAAGAAAGGATGGGGTATTTTTACATTCAGGGTACTTGGAGATCCATCTGTGCAGATGAACCATTATATTCAATTTCAGAACCATCAAAATTTAGAGATAGTCCTCTGAGGCACCCTCCAATCTCCATAGCAAGTCCTTATTTTTGTTCAGAAGCTGGTTTGAATAGGACCCTAATCCTATCTTCAGTAGTGGATGCTTCCAGATGACTAGCAACTCACAAGCAGAAGAACAAGTTCATGCCAACACAGCAAATGTCCAAGATTAAGAGCAGCCAGTTCACAAATCAGGATTTGTCTCTTAAGTACCCCAAAAATTCAATTTACATGCCATCAGAGTTAACCCCACTCTCCCACATCAACACCCCTCTCCATTCAAGTAAATTTATGGAAATACAGAAATTGTGCCAGCAATATCACACAGCACTGAAAACTATGCCAGGCACAGGGTGCAGCTCCCCAGCCACAGAAGACAAGCACCATACAAACAGACAAGAGCTCTCACCATTTGAAGAGGTAGAAGTCATACAGCTTTATCGGACACCTCAGGGGGTTCTCTGGATTCTCGGTCTGCTCTGCATACATGTCATCTGTAACTACAAACCAGCCCCCCAGAAGTCTGTCAGACACTCTGTGTAAGCACAGCACACTGAGCAGTACCACAGAGCCTCGACACTGCAGCACCTTGTCACCGTACAAGAGCTGGCAAGAGACATACGGCTGTTCCAGGGCAGAGGCACCTGGCTATAAATGCTTAAAGCACTAGGCAGAGCTTGCTTCATCTTAAAGCTATTGAAGATCACAACCCATCCACATCCTTCTTTCCATTTCTCCTCTACCAGTGCACAAAAATGAGGGAAATCTCACTACTGAGACTGCAAAGCCTCAGCTGCATCCTGTGCTTTCAAGAGGATAGATTGTACTTACATAGGAATTCTGTATGAGTTCGCATGAATCATGGTAAGAGAAGCCCTCCCAAAGAATTTTCTCCATCTCTTCATAAGCACTTACACCCAATAGCCTCTTTGCCCATTAAAAAAAACAAAAACAAAAACAAAAGTAACAAAAAAATTATCCTTAGCTCTTGATGAGTCCCACATGTCTCAGGTAAGGCACATCCCCAGGGTTTGACTATCCTCTCTTGGATAGAATGCATGGAAAATGCATACTGCCAGGCTACAGGTAACTGGCAGAGCCTTGATTCCCTACCTGCAAACATCTCCAGGTTCATCCACTTCTTCAAGCCCAAGTAAGTAAAATATTCCCAAAGAAACCTCATAGACACTACCTTTCTGTCCTGTCTGGTGCATGCCTGGAGCCTTCATATAGCGGATACTCGTGCTTTTATCCTTGGGATTAGAAGGATTCTTCTTGGTCTGCCTCAGCACCTTGGAGAATGCCAGCTTCATGTGCTGGTCTACTGTTTTCAACAGGAAGTATCTGAGCAGCAGGAACAGAACACAGGACACTCAGAAGCAAGCAAGGGACATAGTCACAACAGCAAGGTAGTTATCTTTAGTCATCATGAGCAGGCTGAAGCTCAAAGCAACCACTGGGCTAAGGACTGTTCCAGCAGTCAAAGCATACAAAAGTCACAGGTTCAGTCTGCCCTCTGCTAGCTCACTTTGTCTGATGAAGCTACAAGTGGGCTCTGTGTGCAACCATGCAAAAACTCATGATTTTGTCCTACACAGTGCAGCAGTTTTCACACCAACCCTGTTAAGGTACCTGAAGTTCTTTTATTGCCCAAGATTCCTTAAAACCTGAGTACTTACTTTGTATTGAAAAACATCAGTGTAGTCAGCAAGGTGGAAGGGGAGTGAGCTCCAAGCTGCTTACACTCCCACAGCATCTCTTCTGTTACATGACTGGAGAGGATGTAACCTGCAATTATCAGAAGTGAGCATCACGCCAGGGGACAGATATAACATGAACACAGGAGCATTTTACAGTCTGTAACTACCAGAGAGCATATAAATCTTAACAGAAGGAGGAAGAGGAGATTCTCACTAATGTCAAGATTCAGTGCTCTGCAAATAACTTTTCAAATAGCAGGTACAGTTAGGAAACACTTGTACATATCCATCAACCTCTAGTTGTGGAGAGCATGCTTGTGCAACATGCCTACACACCCCAGCCCATAGAGAAAAGAATATGCACTTAAACAGCTTTTAACTACTGGCTCGACTCCAATGCAGATGCTCTTAATCCAATAATATGTGAGAGCAGGAAGACCAGTGTAACAAATCAGTTCTTGGCCCTGTGCACAGCTTCAGTCAGCACACAGTGCCAAGTGATGTACTTGGACACAAAAGTAATCCTTTGATTCTCAGGTTTTTTTTCCCCCTTTGCGTAGAAGAAAAATATTACACTCCAAATACACAGATAAACAGAAAGACAGCAGTATAAACTCTGGGGCTTGTGGAATGTGAAAGTACTAATCAAACAGCCAGACTGAAAACAAAAGGATTCCAAAATTCATGGTGCTACTTAGCCACCTAGCCTAATTAATATCAGCTACTTTTCTGAACATAAGCAGTAACTTCTTCAGTGATGTCCAAATATATCAAAGGGAATGGAAGCAATGAGAAACCAGGTTTCCATGCTGTGAAAATGTAATTCTTATCTAGTTCTCATACAGTACTCTGTCAAAATCTATCTCTTCTGGAACTGCCCCCCTATCCCTGCTGCCATGATCTCCATGATGAGGTTGAGATGCAACTGATTGCAGCACTGGAGGCTTTAATCACTCATTTTCAATCACTCGTTTTTTCCTTTGACACTCAGTTGGTCCTGCAGACAGTATCCATCTGGCTACATGGCACTATGGTAGTGCTGCATTATCTCCAAAAGAAACAATACATATTAGAGGCAGGATGTATTACCACATCAGATAAGGAAATCTGATTCAAATCAAGGATCAGCTGGCTGCCAAGTAAGCCAATTCCATGACACTACAAAGTCCCCACAATGTGCCTTCTGATTGGTGACAAGTGACAGACAAATAATGCCCAGTGACAGTCAGGGTTCAAGCCTGACAACTGCAGTAACCCCAGCAATTCACTGCAAACACAACATTTTTCTTCCTGACCAGCATTAGGTAGCCTAGGGATGTTACAGACTTCAAAAGCGTTGCTATTCAGACTACACTCATGCTGTAGGTTCAGCTTAAACATTCCAAACTCTGGAAAGTTTTAAAGTTCTTGAACTATAGCCCTTACCAAGAGGTGAAACACGGGGCTGTATGTCCTTAAGAACTTCATGCAGCCATTCAGTGAACCGAATATAGTAGAGATCTGAGAAGATGTCATCGACTCGGCCATTTTCAAAGAGATACTGTAAGAGATTCACAACACAGGCCAGTACAGTGGGAGCAAGTGTGTTCCTCAGACCAGACCTCATCCTAAGGGCCCACATCTTCAGTCGAGCATTTTATGGCATAGCACTGAAGACTAATACAGTTTACTTGAAGAATGAGAACTCTTGCACGAAGGCTAATACTGGGTAATCTCCATTACTATCATGGGAATGCCAAGACAGAAAAAAGGAAAAACCATCTTACAAAGTAAAGCTGATCAGATTTCACCTTTTATTTCAGGTGTACTCACTTCAAGTTATTTCACATGACTACTGGACACTACTTTTTCAGGTTAACAACAAGGATGCTCAGTTTCCCTGTCCAAGTTTAGCTCTACTCCTGCAGATCTTACAGAAAGCTCATACTTCCCATAGCACATAAGGCTAAGCTCTCACCTGTTAAAGCTTCAACTAGATTTAAGTCTTGACACTCACAACTTCTTCAAACATCATCCAGCCATTCTCCCCCACCAAAATAAGCTAAATGGATTTATGATTTTCACTGTGATACTGAACTCAGTTATTCACAAACTTAATTCACAGACAAAAGCACTAGCAGAAGAAAGCCATGTCATCTGATGTTTTCAAGGTTTTTTTAAAGCAAAGAGACTTTTTTCAGATAAAATTGTTGGGAAGCTTAACAGAAGCCACAGTCTCTATTTTTATAACCAAGAGTGCCCCTACACATGCTGACAACATGGACAGTTCTGCAGCACATAGAGCTGTCCCATCCTACCTTCTGAATACACAGGAAGATATAGTAGAGCACATCTGGATCATAGGGTTCACCATCACCATTCCGAGCTTCTCGTGTCATTAAGCACAGACCATAATTCAGCTCAGCCACAGCTGAAGAGATGAGATCTTCCTGGAACCTCAGCAGCTGACGCCCTGGAAAAACAAAACAAAGCTATATTATTAAAGTCATAAAGCCGTATTATTTTCTAACATTTCAGGAAAGATTTCCCACATATCTATTCTATTGGGCAGGTCCAGCAGTACCTCATTCTCCTAGCACAGTAAAGCAAGTTGAAATAAATCCAGATCTTGGGCTGTCAGAAATACTAAAAGATAAAACAGGCAAGTGTTTGATATGAAGATCCTATGCCCTACCAAATGCAGGACTATTGCCTTCGTTTACCATGTCCCCAGTGAAATGCTGCCCTGCAGCAACAGGAAAACAGCAACTCCACAACTTTTCTACCAGCTTGGCCAGACAGTTTGTCCATGCACCACAGTCATCCAGTGCCCTTTTCTATTGCTATCAGCCCCGGTGCTCAAGGGGGCTCAGCACAGAGCTAATACATGTTCTGTGGCAGTGGGAATACACAATAATTAGTACTGCAGAGTAAATTAAAATTTAAATTTAGGAATAACCACTGATTAAACAGAAGAGTTTTCCAAAGCAGTAAACACCTAACATTTCAGTCATTCCTAATCCTACTTGAAAGGAAACAAAGGCCATGTTGTCACACCACTTACTTCCAATAGGTGCTAGTCTATTTTGGGCTTCTTTTTCCAGCTCTGCATTCTTGGTCTGTGCCCAGCTTTTCCAAACTTCAAGACCTTCTTCTGGCTTCAGAGAGTTTGGAAGTAGAAGTTCAGGTGAAGTCTGGGGCTGTGGCTGTGGTTCAACTTCAGCAACCTGAACAGTTTGAGCCTATGAAAGAAAACACTTCAGGTTACATATACACTTCAATATGCAACAGCTGGACAAAAACCCAAGAATCCCACAATACCTGTAGCCCCAGGATATCAATCTTCTGCAACACTCCCAACAAGAAATTAATTCAAGGAATGCAACGTTTGCTGTCCAACCTGAATTGCTACTCACAAAAGAATACTTTACACTCCAAAAACTCTTTCAGTTTGAATAAGCAGATCTATCTTCAGCTCACTTGTCACTCTGAATCACCACTGAAGTCTATCTCACTACAAGAGCAGGCCACAGACCACCAGCCCCTGATCAGAAAGGTGGCACCAGCTTTACTCACCACTGCTGCTCCACACCTAGACTGCCCTGAGGAAGGTCCTGGGTACAATCACATGCCATACTCCACTGGCACCCCTCCCTATCCAGACTCTCTTCTTTAAGCAGTACACAACAGGCACACAGAATAAATACATTCTATTCTTATAATCAATGATGAATAAGATTAATTCACTCGTAAAAGGTATAAAGCAGTAAGACTAGAACACAGCATCAAAACATCAATTCAGTTTCAATGCAACGTCCTCAAAATACAAATACTACTAATGGGGACTAGCTACTATTGGGTGAAGAGTGACTGCATGACTTATTACAGACCTAAGGCATCTTCAGACTCTTTGGAAATTTACTTTGCAGTGGGACCTCTAGGCCACCAAGGATTTCAATCTCAAACTGAAACTTATTTGTCAGGCAACCAATAGCACCAATCTAAAACCTGCAGCAAGCCCTTCAGCTGCACTCACTCTGTATTCTTCACTACAGGTTTTCAATTCCATGCCACAGAGTCTCATAGCTACCTCAATTAACAGCTTTACAGACCTTAGTCAAACTCTCACTGGCACCCTGAATGTTACAGAAATAGCAATTCTTATATCAAAACAGTCTCCCTTTTTTCTTTCTAAGAGCTACTCCAAAAAGCAGCTTTTCCTTTGACTGCCAAGTGTCAATATTAGTGGGAGTTGCTCTGACAGTACTAGAGACCACGGCAATGTGAAAATGGCATAGAGACTTTTAGTACTTGTACCTTACTTATTATAAAAAACCAACAGCTTAAGAGGCAAAGTATGCAAGAGTCTCAGACTGGAGCCTTCCAACTGCCTCTCACTGGTTTTTTTATTCTCTGCATCAGCTCTTACTAGCTTTTTGCTTATCAGCCCCTGCAGCTGCAGCATGTAGCACAGCTGCAGAGAGACTGACGGAAAAGGCCCAGCTTTAATCAAGGCAGATGGCAACTAAATTGTGAAGCAAAGCCTCTCACTGCCTTGAAGAGTCCACGGGTGAACTGACACCTTGTCTCTGTAGGAGCCAGGACTAAGCCTCTGCTCTCCTCCAGAGTGCTGCCACATTACACTCCAGAGAGCTGAAACCTTTCCAGAACCAACTCCCTCCATCAGCCCAGTTCAAGGGACAGTCTTTTGCCCTGACCTCACAGACACCTTGTCCACCATGAAGGCTGGACATAGGTTGATGTAAACCTGCTGAACTGGCAGATCCTTCTTAACAAACTTATATTTTTCACAAATAACGCAAAATTGCTGCAACTTGCCCAGATCCCCTAGAAGCACAATGTCAGAGGACAGCATGGGGCAGGCAGGCAAATTCCTTCTCAGTTTCACAGTTTTGAGAGGATCAACTCTCAAAAGTGGGACGTTCACCTCTAGTAGCATCATTGCCCCCCTAGAGAGAGAGTACATCCCTCCTGGAATTGTCTAAGTATTTAGGGTATTTTATTTTAAATACTTTATGTACCCTGAAGTACACTTGGTCCAGGAAGTTTGCTCACAACTAGTCAGATTTTGATACTTTACCCAGGCACAGGATCTGCTGTGGACTCCCAGTGCAACAACACAAAGTAACCGATAGTGATTAGTACATATTAGCACACCTTATTCGGCTGCAATTATCCCTCACTGTCCACTGCAACCCCTGGAACAGCTCAGGAAAATACTGCACATCTCAGAATACCTGCTATGGAGAGTCTGGCAATCAGTATGTATCTATTAATTTTTAACACTAAGATCAAGACTGTACCTTCTTTTGGAAAGTTTTGAATCCTATAACTATGTACCGACATTATCACATGGAAGTCTTACACCCATCAGGAGTCAAGTGCCCTGTGTCACATTCAGGCTTCTGGGACAGATGCATCTCTGCTTCCCAGACACCAGCTGTCTGCTGGCATGCTCCCTCTCCACACCATTTGTAAGTTGTTAATCACAAACTGAGACCAAGAGGCAGTTTTAACTTACAGAGCAAGTGACTTGTAGCTGCTGCTGCTGCCCCTGCTCTTGGGGTGTGGGCTGCTGCTGCTGCTGCTGTGGGTCCCATATATGCACTGTCTGTGCTGTATTCTGGTATGTCCCTGCCACAGCCTGCACTGCCACTGGAATGTGGATGTTGCCATTCATAAACTGTGCTGGAAAGATCGAATTAGCAAGAGTTTGCACCACTTCCTCATGAGAGTTCTTCACTACTGAAGTACTTCCCACCATTTTATCCTTGTCATCTTCCAGCTTCACTGTAGCCAGTGTTGTGGGTGAGCCACTGACGTGGACGGCATTGTAGGCCTCCTGAGGGATGGCAATGTGGGTTATGTTTTGCTGCTGAAGGTCACCACGTGGCTGAGCAGAGTAAACAGGGATGGTCCATGTCTCTCCAGTGGGGCTAGTAATGGTCCCAGTGGCACTGTACAGATGGGCACTGTCCACCGTTAACAAGTCTGGCCTTAAAGAGACATAACTTTGCTGCTGGCCCTGAGGAATGGCCAGCACTGTGGCAACCGGCTGCCCTGAAATAGCGTACGATACAGTAATAGGCATATCCACTTTGCGTTTCTTCACTGGCTGAAGGACACTCGCAGAGCTGATCCGCCTCTCTCCCTCTCGTGGGGAGCCTTGTTGAGAAGGTGGGGGTGACAGTGCCCCAACTGTCTGGATCTGGATCTGCTGGCCACCAGTAATGGCCTGTCCTGCCACAAGCTGGGCCTGGATCTGCTGGTGTTGTATGTGTTCCTCCTGTAGCTCTGCAGCCTGGATCTGCTGGGCAGTCTGCACATGCTGCACTTGGATCTGAGCTGCCTGCAGCTGTGATGGGCTGGGGCTCTGAAGAGACTGACTCTGTATTGTCTGGGATGCCTGCTGCTGCGCCTGGCCTTGGATCTGCACTTGGACCTGTATTGGCTGCTCGGAAGCCTGATGGACAGAGAGCTGTGGAGAGAGCTGCTGGGCGGAGACCTGCTGCGGTGACTGCTGGACCTGGACCTGAACCTGCAACGACACCAAGCCACCAGTTAGAGATCAGCAAACGTCAGTGATTCAGCAGAGATGGTCTGTCACTCAACATCTACGCTCCAGGTCTTTTATGCTCACTTTTGATTCCATGTATTAATCCATCAGTAAAGGTTTCAGAAAAATGAAATCAAGTTATTCTAGAAGTGCCTGGTTGATAACAGCGACACAGTAGATGTGTTTGCTCAGCATTGCACATGACTCGCAGCACACAGAGAACAGCACGTGAACTACATCTCCACCCTCAAAGCTCTATGGGCTCAAGCCAACAGATTCCATCCTTGGCATCCAAGAGTCTTCAAAGCTATTTGCATTGCTAAAATGTTACTTTAGCACAGGTCTTGCAATACAGAGACTTTAAGGTCATTCACATTATAATCACAGGAGCTTGCCTCATTCTTACCGTGCTCTAAAGATTGTTTTACTGCTGCCCACCCCAGTCCCAAGATGGCCACAGGATCACTTGCTGGTGACAGGCAATATGAAATATAGGTAAGTCGAAACCAGCACTTGGCTCTTTCCTCATAAAGTACAGGAATATTACTTTGAAACCTATCATGAATAGTAACACTGCTCAAGCAGGTGTCAACACAGAATGCTGCAAGTTCGACCTCAGTTTTTGTCACGCAATGACCTATGCTGCAGCATGTTTTTTGAACTCTAGAAGATTTTCTTTGGCAATAATTAAGACCTACCTTTTTTTCATTATTTACTTATTCCACTTAATACCATTTATTGTCCAAACTACTCAGTTGTATTTTCTAGCTCATGCAAAATCTGTTGATTTGATCCTAAACCAGTTCCTTTTATTTTAGAGAGGAAAAAAAAAAAAAAATCACACCATCTCACATTAATGCTCATTTGTCCAAGGTCTGCCACAACACCTAGCAGAGGGCAAAAGTAGCCCCCAGCACAAATTTCAGGTCTCAATAGCTTCACATCCCTTCTCCAGATACTTCTCCACTATTCCTCACAATTACACAGACAAGTTGCAACGTTTTCCTTGTCCTAGAAGCGATATCCCAGGTACTCATGACCGTCTGTTTCTCCAGGCTTCATTAAAACTTTATCTTAAGGGAGGCAATTAATTACTCGACACCTCTTTCTGGAGCCAACAGAGACTTATTTAGTTGCAAGACTACATGTCCTCCTACTCACAGTTCTCTCACCTTTTTCTACCTCACTTCCTGGAGCCAGGCAGACTAACGCAGCATTTGCACAGAGACAGCACACTAGCCAGTCTGACAGCATCAAAAAGAACTACAAGGCAGGCCTGCTGTGCACAGAATCTCACTTCCCAACATCGCTGTTAAGAAGTCTTGAAAAATGTTAGAGGACACATCTACAGCCAATTAAGAGTTGCTAAGGAAAAAACTGGGGTAGCAAAATGCCCCACTGGCAGGTCAGATTTATAAGTCACCTCCTGTTAAGAATTAATTTATTTCCAGGAAGAATAAGGTATAGTTCCTTCTGGGAACTCTGTGCAGTACACTGTAATCCAGATGACGTGGTGACTCTACAGTCATTTCCTGCAAGGTAACAAGAAGCATGTGACCTTATGCCAGCATGACAGTTTAAAAAGCTGCATCAATGGGTGATTCGATCAGGCAGTCAATTGAAAAAGATGAACTCACCTATGTGATGTTTCCTCAGTTCTAACTGGCATCATTCTGCCCTGGAGTGTGAGTACTGCCTTGGGCAAACAGTCCCAAACATGGATCCCAGGTAAGGGTTCAATTTAAGAAAGCCAGTTGCAATCACACTCCTATAAGGCAAGAATTCTCCAAAATATTTCACTCTAAAAATCACTAATATGGTCCTTACTATTAATTTAAGTCCTTGTTCAAAAGATTACTTACAAAGCAAAGGCCAAAGATTGAACAAATTACATGTTTTACTGCACTGATATTTTCAGTTTCACACAAGAAACATTTATCTGTGAGGATTCAAAATGATGTTAAGAGGTAAATGTGTCATTTGTCCTGTATTCCTGCATTGTTTTCAGAATTTGCACAGGTTGACTGAGAGCACCTTAATAGCACCCCCATCTTCTTTTCACACTGAATTTTACATTACAGTTCCTGTGAGTGCTGTAATATATATTAAAAAAAGACTTTTTAATATATATTAAAAAAAGACTTTTTGTTGCTAGCAGTAAGAATCCAAAGTCGCCGCCTGTGCTGAAACAATTTTATCACATAAGCACAATTAGAAAGGTAATGGAACTATTTTAAAAAAGAGGCATTGTCAGCAAGAGAGACAGTCTAAGAACAAATAGAACAAGACAGCATTTGCTCCTTTCTGCTCCTGTAAACAAACTGTTTCAGTTTGAGGGGACCTCCATCGATCATCTAGTCCAACTGCCTGACCACTTCAGGGCTGACCATAAGTTACACCACGTCATTCACAGCACTACCTAACTGCCCCTCAAGTAACGACAGCCTTGGGGCACCAGCCACCTCTCAGAAGCCTGTTCCAGTGTTTGACCACTCTCCTGGTAAAGAAACACTTCCAAATATCCACTCTAAACCTCCCCTGGCGCAGCTTTGAACCATTTCATAGCCTGAGCCTACAGTGTTGGAAAGTCAGCTGCAACCTCCGCCACTTTGAACAGTTGAGCAGTCATGCCCTGAGGCCCTCTGAAACTCCCCCAGGACTAAATCCTAACTCCTCCAAAAGGGATGTCTTGCTACTGCCTTCGAGTCCACTCTGTTATTGTTAACACCCAAAGAATGAGTCCAGACCCAAACAATATGAAGTCAAATTCCAGAATCACTTGAAGCTCTCCATGTTCCAAACTGCAGGCATCATGGTTCTAACTAGAGATGGTCCTATTTAAAAGGATATTGGAGCTCTACCTACCACACATTATGCACCCCCTGTAAATCACACATCCATTTTTAACAACTGTATCTTGCAGTAGATCCCTCTTTTCAAGTAGGTTGTACCCAGGACTGCTACGAGCATTCATTTCAGATTTAACCTGGCCTGAGACCAGAGGCTTCTTATATTGACCTCAATATCCTTTTTTTCCTCAGATAGCAAGTCAGACGAAGTATTACACTCACCAGCAGCAGATGACTTTATTAAAGACTCTGTACAAAGGGGAATGTTTTAAATTTACAGGCCAAGACTAACAGGGAGGACTTTAAATCTTCACTTTATGCTGAAGATTAAAGCAAAAATATGTTATGCTGGCGATTACTGGGTTACTGGTGCAAGAAAGGAACATGCCAAGTTACCAGTACTGAAATACTATTTATTGCCAAAGGTCTGGATCCAACAGCATGACAGAGTCACCTCCGAGCAGGCCACCATGACACAGAGAAAAGCCTTTTCATCATGAAATAGTTGGAAGCTGGATCAAGTACTAGCTGCCTAGAAAATCAAAAGTGTCAGAAATCAACCCGGTATCACTACAGGAGGGCAGGACTAAATTCCCTTAAAGGAAATCTTCTGCCACAACAAGCCCCAAAACATAATCTGTCCTGAACTGAGCACATGCAAAGAGTAAATAAGTAACCCCAGGACCATGAGAGCATCTGAAGCCTAGTTGCCGAAACCTTTTTCCTAATGGTTGATAGACAAACTTTCAAGCAGGAGCCATAACATGTCTGCCCTGCGTGGATTCTCTGCCCAAAAAGGAATCAGACTCCATTGTTTCAGAACTGCAGTTCTGAAACAACTGAGATTTTCTTTGTTTGTTAATTCTTTCATCTGCAGACTGACTGGATTATCAAATATTTCCTAAAACCTAATTCTAGATGAGCACACATAGCAACTCTTCCCTGCATGGATTTTTTGATATGTAGCTTATCCCAGAGCACCTGACAGGCTCTTAAATACATCTTTCCACAAAGAGATCTTGGTTTTTGAAGCTGCATTTAAACAGCAAGCAGTAGTACACACCCAGAGCAGATCTCCAGAGCAAGACTGGAGACGTACTAACATGTTCACTCTATACCTTCCAGAAGACTATTTCAAACTTAGTTCTAGTCTTGCCCACCAGCCAAGTTTGACATCACCAAAACATGACTGCATCTTACAGCTCAGTTTCATCTGCAGGGAACCCCAAATGACAGGCTCCAGACCTACAAGAGGTAAGAAGGGCCAACTTGTTGCAGGAAGTATGCTCCAAATACCCCCGAAGTAATGTAGGTACATCTCAAACTTCCCAGTCTTATGCAAAAAGTTAGTAAGAAGAGTAATCTCAGGGGTTTTAGCCCAATTTAAGGGCAGAAGATTTAAAATATAGTTCCCTCCACAATTAAGCTAAGCTAAAGCAAATCCAGCACTAAAAACTAACACTGTAATAAAGAGGTCCTTCTAGAGTTACACCAGAAAGTGTACAGGCAAGTACAAAACAGATAGGAAAAGTGTAAGTGTAAAGTGAAAAGACTGATCAGTGAAGTAGCAGGAAATGTCAGAACCTGTTATTTAACTACTTTACAGGAAGTCCTTTGCTATCTAAGTAAACAAGGTCTACGGGAAGGGTACAAGTCAGTTTTCAGAACAACTGCCAGACTGACTCTCACTCCAGGTTTTTCCTCTGCTCATTCATCAACATCAGAGAATTCCATCAGCTAAATTAGGCCTTGGGTGTGTTTAAACAGTTACAATATCAAGATTACGCCGTCAAGCTGTACACTGGGGAGGGATTTAGATCTAAGACAGTTAAAACACATGAACTGCAGAAAAACAGCTTACCTCTCCAACAGAAGCCAACTTCCATATACAAGGAGATGCTACCTCAAAAACACCACTCTTGACTATAATCACTCTTTGAAGTGTCCCATTCAGCCCTAGCAAATGCTAATTAATACCTGGTGCTGCAGTAAATCATCCTGGCACATTTTTCAAATGTAAGCAAATACGAGGAGGAACTCTACCTCCAAGCTAAATTTCAAAACCAGTACAGAGGCAAGAGGAAGGTACATCCATCAGAAGCAAAGGAAAGATGCATTCTGCACAGAGCCAAAGATAAGACTTTTTTCTAAGCTATTTAAGGGCATCTTTCCCTGTCTTGTGTCATTAACAATGTCTAGCCTCCTATAAAGGTCTGAAGTCACAGAATAGACTGAACAGTAAACACATGAGGAAATGAGGAATTAGAAAGGCACAAGTATTAACTGAAAGGTATTTTACATAGGTATTTAACCATTCCCCATACAGTTCCATGATCTTGCTCAATATATAGCAACATCCTCTCAAGCCCTGCCCAAGAAAATCTTGCCAACTAAATATCAGACTGTTCATAAGAAGCTGAAACTGAGGATTTTCTCCACACACACCATAAGGAAAGATATCTTCTATCCTCTGAAATTCTTTCAGTCAAAGCTTCTTGTGTAAGAGGCACAAGAGGTTCACTGACATCTCCAAAAGTACCATATTTGGGAAGCAAGCCAGCACTAAACACCTCACTGGCATCATCAGTTCAATGGCCTGAATGCACAGGATCAACAAGCAACAATCTCACCAAAAGCAGAGCTGATAAAACTCTTCCTTGACTGGAGCAAAACACAGACCTTTCCTGCAACTCCCTGATGCACAACAAGGTAAGACAACTTGACATACTAAACTCCTTCCTAAGGTCACTTATGGCACCCCTGTGATACTGGGCGTGGAAGGAGCTCCAGGACACTTGAACTGTAGCAATGACCAGTGTACATAACTCAACAGTTGCATCCACTCATCCTGTAAAATAAACATTTGATAATACTTTGTTGAACCTTTCAGGCAAGAAAACCTTAAGGTGACAACTTCAAAGAGAAAATTTATTTTGCCAGAATAAATAAAAGCAGCAAGCAGTCCCACTCTGTCTTTAGTTGTTCACAGCAAGTAAAATCCAGGATGAAACCTGAGCACTCTGTCTCTATGATCGTAAGATCATCATCAGCACTTGCAACCGTGAGGTCACCTGACTGACCATACCGTCAGTCACCTTCAGCAGCACTGTCACACTGCCAGACACAAGCACAGTCATTCAAAGGGTCTTCCACTGATTTGCAATTGGATTAGCAAGAACTAAACAGATTACCAAGTCAAGTACCAGGATGACAAGTTTAATCAAAAGCCAAGAGGCTTCGGCAGATGACCAAAATTCATCATAACACAACACAAGCAGCATTTCAGCACGGGGAGCCAGCTGGACCAAGTGCACTGCAATGGTGGAACACTTGTCACTCCCCAGAGTCACAGCAAAATCCAGCTTTATCCAGAAGATGTGCTCTGCCACTGCTGCCACAGTGACAGTGCAGAGATAAGTGAACACTAAATCATGGGTTTAACATAAATTATGTCTCAATAAGAAATCCTGAAAGACAGAAAAACACTCTTGCAAAGGGGTAAAGAAATTGTTCTCCACCCTATTCTTGCAGAAAAACTCGAATAATTCTGAGCTAGCCACTCAAATACGCCAGAGTTCAGCTGCACTGCTGATACACAAAAGCTGCAGCCACATCTAGTACCAAATGTACCACCTGAAGTGAGCAGCAGGGTAGGCAATACAAATAGTAATGACGATCTGTACAGATGGGAAAGCATGCATCTAAAAGCAAAGGTACATCAAAAACAAGGAGAAGAGAGTAGACAACATTCTTTAGGAAAGTTGTAGAAATCTTCATTTTCATGAGAAGCTTTTCACATTCAGGGTGCAGGTCATTCAGTTCAAAAATCAGGAACCAGTCTCTGGCAGCAACTCTATGTTTATTTACAAGAAGACCCAGTTATTTTTCTCTGCAGCATATATGACCTCCCTCCCTACCTCTGTTACTAAAAGACTTGCAAGGGTCAAGCCTGAACATTATGTAGTTCTGAGAGGAGGCAACAAGAAGAAAAAAATGAGAAGGGAAAAAAAAAAAAAGAAAAAGATTCCTTTTGACTTTTACAACTGGTTTGGGGGTTTTACACATCTTCAAGGCTGAGGCACTCAAAAGCCAATCCTCCTAGCTCTTCTACTGAAAAACAAAATTTCTTCCAGAAAACATACTAGCTGGCAAAACCAAACCCACTCTCGATCAGTTTTGATAGCCTCATGCAGACATCCAAGTCATGCCTGAAAGACTTCAGGTTTTTGTTCTTCAAAAGCCTTTCAACACAAGTTACTGTAGGACAACAGGTTACAGAAGTCCCAGTTAAGCATGCATTTACTCAATAGAGAATAACTGGAGATGAGTTACCAGTGAAAGAGGTAAGTTTGTCTTTGCTATAGGATAAAAACATGCAAGTGAGCTCTCGGCACAAGTCTGCTGCACTGCAGCAAGTACACAGTACCTTATTTTCAGTCATTTGTGACTCCATACTCTCACTTATTGTTAAAAAAAAAAGAGCTCACAGCTTTACATTCTGCTACAGAAATCACCAAGATTCATATCTCAAGTGTATCACAGCTATAGCAAGAGTTCAGCTATTAGGAGACATATCATAGAAAAACCTTAGTAAATGCCCTGCCACCTACAAACTCTTCAAATCACAAAATGTATCTGAGGACAAAAGCACTTTCCTAAGTTATAAAATTGGTTTGATTTTCCTGATACTGGATTTGCTTACTTAAAACCTAATAAAATATCTAATTTAATATCTACTTAAAAAAAAAACCAACAAAAAAGACAACTCCCTCCACTGTGCAAATGGCTAATCCACCTTGATGCACATGCATTCTTTAGAATTCCTTTCCTGAAATGTATCTTCCCCTGGTTCATATCCTAAAGTTGATTCTCCAGCATTTCTCCCTTACTTAAAAGCCCATTCAAGAATGACACCTTTTAGAATGTTCAAGTAAAACTATTTAAAGATTATTGATTTTATATAAGAAAAGAAAACCTTAAGGCAAGCTCCATCCCACAGCCACCCTGAACAATCAGAAAGTCAGAGGGGGCTGGTATTTATCGCAGCTTCAGAGCACAAGGCTTCAGGAGCTGTGTACATGCCAGAGCTGTCGACCGTTTCTCCAATAAGTGACACCACTCCACTGCCATGTACGCGGCTCCTCCTACAGCAGGGCTCGAGGGAGGCACAGTCAAGAGAGCAAATTTACTACCAAATTCCTTAAATGAAAGGGAAATATTGCAGTTCTGTATAAAGTTAATTGGCCCTGCCTCTCAAGTGCTTGTCTGAGGCTTAAGGTTAGACAGCAGCTCTGAACACTACTCCATCAGTTAGCAAGTCATATATACATTCAGAGATGATTTCAGATGCTTACCTGGACTTGCTGGGGTTGCTGAACCTGTATCTGCTGCTCTGGCTGAGTTTGTTGCTGGATACTGGTTGTCACAGGACAAGCAAGTTCAAGCAAAGACCCAGCCACCTCTGTGCTGTCCGTGTAAATGCAGTTGCCACCCTGCTGATACACCATTGTGGTGGTGGCTGTCTGCTGAAACTCCTGGAGAGCTTCTGGCCCCTTGGAAGCAAGGGAGTCTAGAAACTCCTTCATCCTGTGCTGGGGGATCGTTCGCGCCTTCACACGGATGTATTCTTCAAAGGAAATGGTGTTCTCCAGAGAATTATTCATATTGCAAGGTCTTCAGGGTTCCTTAAGGAAAGAGAAAGTAAAAGTCTTAACTACAGCACACCCTTGATACAAGGATATTCTTAACTCCAGTAACTAATCTCTCATACAGAGACTGTACTCTCATACAGAGACAAGTACTGTATGAAAACTGGCAAACATGCACAGCCAGATGCCCAAGACAGATGCTTTAGTTTTATGAGGCATCTTGTGCTACTACACATTTCTCAGATTAACCCTCGGCAGCTCAGGGGAGTCTGAACAATACCCAGGTGTGACTCCTCCTCCCAGAGCTCACTGCCATGTAAACTCTCCTAGCTCTGTACTTCACTCAGACCAGGCAAGTCCTGTACCAGACAAATCCAGTCGTACATTCCATTTGTTTGCAGCATGCACTGTAGGCGAGAGAGGCTCAGAAATCAATACCTGCGGCCCTGCTCTGCAGCCACAGAGGTGGGAAACTGAGCAGTGTGTTCTATCAGGCCGTGCAGTTCTATTCTAGGCAGCTAATGGGAAGCACAACAGAAGAGCAACAGATGCAGCATTCAGCTCATTGCCATTAGGACTAGGACAGCCTCATCGATTTGAACATAGCAAGCAAAAGGAGAGCGCTGAAATCGAGATGTTTCCCCAAACTGGGAACTACACACATGGAGAAGCAGAGCTCTGGAAATGACAAAGGCAACTGCAGCATCAGTTCTTGATCTCCATTTAATATAGGAAGAGGTTAACATAAAACATGCCATGTGTGAAGACAAAAGAAAGACAGAAAAAGAAGTTAAGATGATCAGGGCAGAAGTGAAAGCAAAGAACAAAACCACCACCACTAAAGATGACTCCACCTGAGAACATCAGACAGCCCTAGGGTATACTCGACAGCATTCTTCCCCTATTGACTTATCTTGTTTAAACCCACAAATTGTTTTTGCAGTGAGTATCCTGGTTGTTTCTAAAGCACTAATTAGCCTTGATAGAGCATAAATACATTTGAGCTGTAACACTGCCAGATACTGAGACAGTTGTGAAAAGATCTGAAACAACACAAGATCAGGGCTAGAAGAGGTGATTCAGCACTACTAGATCAAGCTGCATAAAGGAGGAAAAACAGACAGACCTCACTATGTACATTATGACTGTAGAACTAAAGAGAACAGGTACAAAAACAGAGCTTTATGTATCCTTTCAGCATGATTTAATAAAGTACAACTGAAACAGGGCTATGGTTGAATATAAGACTGCAAAAGCCTGCCTATGTGAAAATGGGAACTAGCTCTAGGCTTTCACTGGCACTCAAGTACACTGCACAAATCCAGTGCCAGTGATAACCAAAACCTGGGAGAGCTGGAGCAAATGCTAACTCCTCCTCACTGTTATGTGACAGCAGTCCAAACACACAGTTTTTGTTTACATGGAGGTTCATGGCTAGTGCATTGGACCAGGCTCACAGGTGAAAAAAAACTAGTATCAAAGGTAAGGGGAACACACATGAGGCAATTTGTGCTCTATCTATGGTTTCTGAAGTCTTTAAGACACATTTGTTGCTGTATGAGATTTCTACAGAAGATATTCTTAAAATACACAGCACTTTTAGTAAAAAACACCAGATAATGGTGCTCACATAGCAAATCCAACAGCTCTGCAAGTATCTGCATATAGAAGCTCCTGTAGAGTCCACATCTGGAAAAAAAAACCATTCTTTCAGACACCAATCTGACATTTTCAAGCCAGGTCTGGGTGATAGAACCAGTAAGACTACTCACTTCTCCAGGAGCCACCCAAGAGTACTCTACACCTGTACAGCACACATTACTAACCCCTTCCCAGGTGACCATATGCCCAGGGTGAAACCAAGGGAGAACAACGATGTTAATGCATCCATGGGGACTCAGACAAGACCTACAGCAGGAACACTGAAATGTGTTTTGCATCTAACTGCATGCTGCTCCATTATACACTCTGAGGTTGGAAAACAGATTGTGAGCAATTAACTTATCCCAATCTTCTACTGTCAAGTATTTGACTTCAACACTACAGTGAGGCTTTCAGAAGAGCATCATCATCTTCCACGATCACCCGGAGGTGTACTAGCAGATACAGCTTTGAGAGGGAAGACTCTCCGGAAGCATAAGCCTCAAGGATGCCATGCTGAGACCCCAGACATGAATGCCACAGATGTTCTTTGACAGCAGATCCCAGATGTAAGTGCCACAGATGCTCTTCGACAGCCAGCTGCTGCTGAATTGGATGGGCTCACCTCTCCCAGGTGCTCCCTTCCTGCTCCTGCATTGTTTTTTATTATGTTGTAACAACTCAGGGAATAGCTATCCATCTTGTTAATCTTGCCAAAGGAGAGAGCAGGGAGGTCAGCAGGGCTGCTGTTTCCAATGGGAGCTGTTAGCCCTCACTCCTACTTTTGAAATTCCAACCCTTCTTTCACAAGCTACATCATTCTCCCGTGTAAGACACCAGAAGCCACAAGAAACCCAGACGCATAAGCAGCAGAGCTCCACCACCAAACCATCACCAACCTCTTCTGACCAACAGGAAGCAGAACAAAGCAAACACTGATTTCTTAAATACAAATCCTTGACCCTGCTCAGCTGGTCCATTTCAAAAAGTTCTTGTTTGCACCAAAATCAAGAGCCTACTAGGCCCGTCCTCCTCTGCTAGTAAATCTTCCTCTCTCACAAGCTGTCAGAAGAAATCTCTTTCCTTTCTTCTACCATGGAAAGAAAAATTTCCTTTATATTTTCTTGAAATTACTATACTAAAAGCCACTAAGCTAAGCCCCTGCAGTATTCCAAATGCCAGGCATGGACCAGAGCCCCACCATGCCACAAGGTGTCTGATTCTGCCCCAAAAGAGCAACTAGATCTTCCCTGGGTTTTCTCTACAGCTGCAGTTACAGGCCCTGTAGGTAACAGTGTCTCCTGGAGTCGTTCATATCAGTTTTAAGGCTGCTCAGGATTATTCAACTAGAACCACTGAACCACCCAAAACTGCATAAGACCCTATGCAGCAGCAGAGGTACCAGGTCCAGAGAAATGTAATGCTGCACCTCCAGAAATTTTACTTATTAAAACTAAACCAACCTGTATTTATGGCAGAAAACCTCTGCAAGGCTCTAGGGTGCATTCAACAGGCTTTTGCAGGGCAGCACATACAGCTTGCAACTACAGTCACCACTTTTACTGTTAGTTATTAAAACACACTAATGTGTGCACTCCATTTATCCCACAGACACACACTGGAAACTGCAAATGCCTGCCCTCACAGGATCTCAGCAGCACGTTTTTAATATTGCGTTTTAAAATTAAAAAAAGAGCATCCAGGCAGTAAGTTTCTCCAATAAA
Source organism: Cyanoderma ruficeps (assembly GCA_008694505.1). Taxonomy (NCBI): domain Eukaryota; kingdom Metazoa; phylum Chordata; class Aves; order Passeriformes; family Timaliidae; genus Cyanoderma; species Cyanoderma ruficeps. The sequence goes on along the minus strand of VZDJ01000056.1, from coordinate 3,878,099 downwards.
GGAAAGTAACTCCTTTCTGTGCAGCATAACTGCATTTTTTTTCAGGAAGTAAGTTCAAGAAATTTTTTGAAGATTATGAGCACATACGGTTAGTTGATAAAACTTAAGACTGAGGTTACTGAAAACACACACACAACTTGCAGCATGTGGACAATCTGGACTCACCAGTCACCATGTTGCATGTATTTCTGCTGCTCTTGTCCTGAGCTCTTAGACTTGTAACGTTCTGGAGAAGACAGAACAAAGAAGCCCTTTCCATCCCCAGTTCCTCTTTCTTTATTAAGTCATTTTATTTTTAATATGTATTCCATTAAGAAAAAAAAATCAGGAAACAAAGATATGATCATCCACGCAGCTAGCAGCTCCTACTGAGGAATTACAAGATGCCCAATTTCTAACCATCGTATCCCTCGGGCTGGCGGTACTGAGAACGACTCTGCGAGCACATCTGTCACAGAGCGCCGTGCAGCGACAGGCGCGGCACGGCGGGTAGCACCGGAGTTACTGGCAGACAGAACTTAGAACAAGGCAGCAGCAGCAGTGACCGTATCCAGAGCCCCCGCCACCCCCTACCCACGCAGGTGCTCCCGGTGCTGCCCCGAGAGACAGCCGAGAACGCTACGGACCGCTCGGCCACCCAGCCAAGACGAGGCGAAGCTCCGTATTTAGGCCCTGAGACCGTCGGCTGCAGCTCAGGCTCTGTCCTGCCCGAGCGGGGACAGGGAGCTCGTGGGGCTTCCCCCGCCCGCGGGGACCCGGCACTGCCCCAGCCGCTCCCGCCGCCTTTGTTTGTCGGCGGGGCGGCCGGGCCGGGCCCGCAGGCGGCGCCGTGACACCGCCTCCCCCGCCCCCCCCGGCAGGAGCCATGTCGGGGGCTCTGCGAGGACGGGGCCGCCGAGGGCCGCGCACAGGCCGCGCCTTCCGGTGCCTCGCTGCCCTGGCGGGGGGGAGGCGACGGGGACGCGCCCGGTGCACGGGGGGGGGAAGAGCAGGGGGCGCGCCCGCGCGGGCCAGGAAAGCGCGCGCGCGCGCGCGCGGCAGGCGGGGCCGCCCCCTCCCCCTCCCCGCCGGGCCCGCGCCGCCCCCGGAACCGCCGCCTCCTCCTCCCGCGCCCGAAGGGAGGCCCCACCCGGCCCCACAGCCGCCGCGCGCTACCCCGGCCCGCCGGCCCGGCTGCGCCGCGGCGTGACCCGGCCCCGCCTCACCCCGGCCCTGTCGCCGCCGCCGCCTCGGCCCCGAGTCTTTTCCCCTCACAGCTCCCTGGGCGCCATCTTACATTCAACCCCCTGCAGCCAATCACCGCGCTGCCCCAGCCTCGCGAGAGCGCGGCTCCCAAACCCCGCGAGAGCTCAGCTCCTAGGCCCGCCCCGCGCCTTAAAGGGGCCTGGCCGTGGCGGGGCGCAGGGACAGTGCTGCCGCTGGGGGGCGCCGTGCGTGGGGGGGCGTGCGGCCGCGGTGACACACACAACCGGTGGGGACACGTAGGGACAGGGACGGACCCCGGACAGTCAGGATACCCGGGACGCCACCAGCACCGCGTGGCCGTGGGGCGACCCCGGCCGAGGGGCTCCACTCGGCCGCCCCGCTCCTTCGCGGCATATGGGTGCAGCCTGGCCCCCATCCCCACACAGCACCTGGGGCGAGGCTTCGAGTGGCGCCGTGCGGGGCCAGACCCCGGTGCAGGGGCTCTCCGGGAAGGGCGCTGAGGCCTCCGCGGCCTGTACCGGAGGGGCTGCGCCCTGCCCCGGGCGGCACCGCGGAGCGAAGTGTCCCCATGGAGGCAGAGGATGCCCCGCGCCGTGGGACCGTGCCGGGTCTGCTTTAACGTGCCCATGTGCTCGGCGCGGCCTTGCCAGCCCCGGCCCCGCTTAAGGTGGCCCATGGGGCTGGGCAAGGTCTTCCTCCACTTACTTCAGGTCCAGGGGCACAGGCACGGCGCTCAGGGCACGGGGTTCATACCAATTCCGCGGGGACACCCCTCTGAGCCCCAGCCCGGGGCCGAGCAGGGACCACCCCGCTCGAGTCCACCTTAAGGGGGGAGGGCGCTCCGGCGGTGTTTGTACACAGCGTGCACACCCTGCCTGCACCCCCTGTGCCCTGCCCTCACTCTCCCGAACATGCCCTGCACCCACCTGTCCTATCTGCACCCCCCGGAGACACTTCTCCATTCCACCCCAACCCCCTTGGTTCAACATTATGGTGCTGGCTGGGGGAGCTGCAGCTCCGGTGGGGTCACATCAGTGCTACACAGCAGAGGAGGAGATTCCGTGCCCCCAGAACAAGGGAGACACCCACACATAGAACCCAAGGTTGTGTGTGTTGGCACCCAAGGCTCATCAAGGGGACAAACAGGAGACCACCCCCACTCCAGCACCCCAAGACTGAGCAGGAGAACAGGAGGCAGTGACAGTGCAAGGATAGGGCTAGGATCTCTGTTTATTGAGGTGATGCTGTGGGGCACCCCAGGGGACTGCACCAAGGCACAGTGGCACTGGGGGTGTGCAAGAACCCCCAAGGAAGCAACACCACGGTGGTGTAGAAGCAGCAGGTCCCTCAGGCCTTGCCAGGGTCCTCCTTGAGCGTCACCGTCCGGTTGAACACCATCTGAGGAGAAACAGAGGGTCTGCTTATAGCCCCATGGCAGGCAGAGGGTGCTTGCAGAAGTTTGTGCAGGCTGCTTCACTGCCCCCATCCCACCGGGCTCACCTTCCCCTGCTCACTGTCAGGATCCACGGAGAAGTAGCCCAGGCGTTCAAACTGGAACTTGTCAAAGGGTCGAGCAGAGTGGACAGAGCTGTCGACCAGGGCATTGTGCACCACGCGCAGGGAGTCCTGGCAGGAGGGACAGCTCAGCCAGCACCCCTACCCTTCTGTCCTCTTCACCCCTACCCTCTGCCCAGCTCCCCCCAGCTCCTCTTCCCCCTGAGACATAGTAAGGCCTTGCTCCAAGAGGGGTAGAGTGTACATGGAAGTGGATGCCTCAGGACTGAGTGCAGGAGGTCCCAAATTTCCCCACAGGCCCATAACCACAGCTGCTGCCACTACTCACAGGGTTGAGGTCACTCAGAAAGCCACCAGGTACCTCCGATGGGTCCTCAGGATTTTTGTGCAAAAACCTGCCATGAGATAAGTCTTTTCCCAAAGCTGCCAAATGAGGGGACATGGTGCCACTCATGGGACCTCTAGATCATCATCTTCCCCACCAAAGGTCTGGGCAGACCCCAGCAGGGCCTGCTGTTGTACAGCTGTGCTGCTGCTCCAGCACTGATAAGCTTGTGCTGGCCCTGGTTGGCAGCCAGATACTCACAGCCGCTCGTAAAGCCGCACTTCACAGGCCAGTGGCACCGACACCCAGTGGATGAAAGCTTTGGGCTTTTCTGCCACATCCGACTTGGTGCAGGTCACCTCCAGCTCAATGACACGCCCACTGATGTCCTGAGGGAGAGATGAGCTAAGCTGTCAGGCAGCAGTCTTATCCCATATGGCAGGCCCCGGGCTGAAGCCACAGCTCGGGGATACCTTGTTCCCCACACGGCAGGCAGACAACAGCCACACAGGCAGCCTGAGCCCTCACTGTGTCCAGAGCATACAGCATGAGATGACCATCGCTGCTCTTCCCTGCTGGAGCATGGTCACGTGTCGCCCTAGGTTTTCTTGCTTTTGAGGCTTATAAGTTTGTACTGCAGGTTCTCAGGCAGCTTCATGTAAACAATGTATATTTTTAGAATGTTTACATATTTCTCCTCTGGGAGGACAAATATGATTGATAATGATGTTCACCATCCAGGTTAAAGAGGTGGCGACCTGTGTAGCCAATCTCTTGACCTTGGTACAAATGTATATAAATGGAGTCAGATTTTGAATAAAGGAGGAAGGAGGAAGTTTCCCCTGAACTCTGCTGTGCCTGCTTCGTCCTGTGGTGACCCTGTCCATGCCTTCAGTCATGTCCTGACATTCCACAGCCCAGTCTCATGTCACCAGTGCCCACATCCACGCACCTTGATGACATTCTGGACGGTGATGACATAGCCAGTGTGGCGCAGCCCCACCGGCTGTCCGGGGGCCAGGCGTTTGTAGCCCTTCTCTGCCTCCTGTAAGAGAGTTCATGGCTGCATGAGGGGTCCCAGCATGGGCAGCAGCACGTCCCCCCTCCAGCACATCTCTCTGCCCCCACTCCTGCCATTCCAGGGGATCAGTGATTCCAGGGCTGTTTGAACTCCCATGTTGCTGTGGGAAGTTCCCATGGGCAGGCCAGGGTGAGCACCATTGGTTGGACATGTCCTGGTGAGGCTGAGGGCAGCATTTGCCCAGTGCCTATCAGGGCTGCTGGCCCATTTTGGAGTCACAGTCAGGAGCTCAACACCCGCCTGTGACCTCTGTGTGCAGCACCAACACCACTTCCAGTGCTGCCAGGCTCCTGCTGCACAAGCTACAGCTCCAGGAGTGAGGGTAGTATAGTCCAGTGGGCCTGGCTTACCTCCCTGAAATCTGTCTCCTCAATGTAGACGGTCTGGTGGAAGGGCACTTTGTGAAAACCACGGCTCTCATCGGCTGGAAAGTTGGGCACAAGGACCTCCAGTGCCTGGGCAGAAAGAGGGCGTGAATGCTGATCTCAAGGAACCCCACTCCCACAACAGCCCGTGGCAGTCTCACCTTTGGAGAAGGGAAGTTGGTGATGGTGACCTTGAGGGGCTCCAGGACAGCCATGGCACGGGGGGCATGCTCATTCAGCACCTCACGTGCACAAGCCTCCAGCAGATGCGGCTCCATTGTCGCCTGGGCCACTGTCACACCAACCTGAGGAACAGCATGCTGTCACCATGCTGGCCAGAGGATGCAGCCTTCTGCCCTGTCCCATCCCATCCAAAGCCTACCCGTGCACAAAAGTTGTTGATGGCCTCGGGCGGGAAGCCTCGCCGGCGCAGGGCTGTCAGCGTGAAGAGACGCGGGTCATCCCAGTCCCTGAGGAAACACCAATGTGACCAGTGGAAAAACCAGGCATGCTCTGGGAGAGCCCCATCATGGCAGCTGGCCCTGCTCCTACCTCACAGCACCTGTCTCCACCAGCCGGATGATCTTCCTCTTGGAAACAACGGTGTAGAGCAGGTTCAGGCGCCCATATTCCCACTGCACAGGGCAGTAAACATCCAGAGCATTGCAAAGCCAGAAGTAGGAGGAGCGCCTACAAGAGAGGTACAGGCACAGCCCAGCTCAGCCACATGGACACGCTGTCCCCCAACACCCTGACAACCACCAGATGCTGCTCCCAGGTCTAGCTCAGCCCCAGGCCATCCCGTGCACAGTGCTTACCTGGCCTGGAACTCCTTGGTGCAGAGGGAGTGCGTGATGTGTTCAATGGAGTCGCAGAGGCAGTGTGTGTAGTCGTACGTGGGGTAGATGCACCTGCAAGGCAGACACAGTCAGCTCAGGGAAGAGCACGGTGCTGTTCCACTCCTGACACCTCCTCACTACCAGGAAATCCAGACCCACCCCCATCACATGTCCCAGGACACGGCAGGCCCTCCCTACCACTTGTCCCCAGTGCGGTGGTGTGGAGTGAACTTGACGCGGTAGGCAACAGGATCCATCTTCCCATCTTCCATCACCAGCTTCATCCTCAGCGTGGCTTCCCCCTCCCCAAACTTGCCCTTTCTCATGTCCTGTGGAGAGGGAGGAAGCTGTCAGCTGAGCCACAGATCCAGACCCACAGGCACGCAGCATCTGCCCCAGCCAGGAGTACCTCAAAGAGCAGGAGTGACTCCTCCACAGGCCGGTCCCGCCATGGCGAGGGTGGTGGATTGTGGCCCTTGATCTCCTCAACCTTCTGATGGCAGACATATGCCTGACCCCTACACAGGGCAAATGCCATCACCACACATGAGTGACCCATCCCTGGGGTAAGGGGGAGCCCTAGCCATGCTGCAGAACATCAACACTACCCTGGCACATTCCTACCGCCCCCCATGCTCACCTGCGGATGAGCTCCAGGGCCCAGGTATAGAGCTGGTCAAAGTAATCTGACGCGTGTGTCACTGCATAAGGCTGGTAGCCTATGGGGATGGGTGAAATGGAACAGGCTGGAGGAACCCCAAAGGCCCAGCAGCAAGACCTGAATGCAGGGGTATCCCTGGCACCAGGCTTGATCCTGCTGTCCTCATCCCGAGCCATACCCAGCCACTCCACCATCTCCCGGATGGCTGTGAAGTACTTCTCCTCCTCCTTCTCAGGGTTGGTGTCATCATAGCGCAAGAAGCACACGCCACCATTGGCCTGGGGATGAAGAGATGGTGAGCAGTTGCTCCCTGAGGGACCACAGGGCAGGCCAGAAGCCAAGCAGTGGAGAAAGGCAAGTGCTTTATACCTTGGCATAGCCAAAGTTGAAGTTAATGGCCTTGGCATGGCCAATGTGCAGGATCCCATTAGGTTCAGGAGGGAAGCGTGTCCGTACCTGAAGAGACAAAGGGGACATTTCTGTCCTTCAACAGGAGACTTTTACCTTTTCTGACAACAGTGACACCTACATGAGTCCATGGCAATCCTGCAGAGCACCCCATGCTGCCTCTGGCTGTGCCCCCTGTGAGCTGCTTGTTCCCCATCCACCACAGCTGTGTCACTCTCACATGGAACTGCTGGGCTGTGGGACATGGCCTCACCTGCCCACCAGTGATTGCCAGGTGCTGCTTCAGCAGGGCCATAGTGTTGGGTGTCACCACGTAGCCCTCAGTCTTGTAGTTCTCTCCTGCAGGCAGAGAATGCTCAGGGCTGTAGCACTGCCCTAACCATGCCAAGCCCAGCAGCCAGCAGGGAAGGACACAGGATCTGTCCAGCCCTCTGCAGCACGGAGAGCTGGGACCAGGCACAGAGCCAGCGGAATGGTCCCACATATGGCAGCGGCTCCTTGCACTCACCTGGCTTGTGGAACTTCAGGGCTTCTCCCCGCAGCTGCTCCAGCAGTGACTGTGTCTCTGCACCCATGTCACCTGCAGGGAGATGGGGCTGAGCTCCCTGACCATAGCTCCCAGGGCCCAGCTTGGAAGGAGGTCCAGCAGGAACTAAAGGGCTGGGGAAGAGGACAGTCTCTCACCATTCTCCACCACAGCCACCTTCTGTTTCTCTGCTGGGGCCAGACGGGCCTTTGCCACCTACAGAGACCAGCAGAGCATCCTGAGTGCCCAGTTGTAGCACATACCTTCTCCTCCTGGCCCAGCCTGCTGTCCCCAGCACTTTTTCAGACCTGTACCCACGGTGGCAGCTCAGCCCTGAGCAGCAATTTGCAATCCTGGCTGGATACTTTGCAAGACAATACCACCCAAGTCTCTAGCCTCTCCTTCTCCTTACCTTTGGCTTCTTTTCCAGATCAGCTTCTGTCTTTGGTCCAAGCAAATGCAGCACCTGAAGAAAAATAACACAGTCAGAAGTCAAAAAGGCTCCCTGCGTCCCAAGGCCTGGAAGTGTCCTTGTCCAGTCATCACTCTGCTCACCCTGCCTGCACGAAGGTGGGGCAGGCTGTCCCCAGCACTGGACCCTCTAGGGGACTGGCTGACAAGTCCCACACCAGGTACAGCACAGCCAGGGGACCACAGCAGCACCTGACACAGTAACCTCGCACCCACCTGCAGGTCCACCTCATTCTTGATGGTCTTCCCGTCTGCCCACCGCAGCTGGCTCCGTGCCTCCCCTGTGGACAGGGCACCCTGTGGGCAAGGGGCAGGGTCCAAGCCCAGAGGAGCTTCAGCCTGCTGCTGATGTAAATGCCACACCCTTTGCCCCAGGGCTGTCTCTGTTGCTGGGCTCTATGGCCCTGGCTGTGTGGGGGATCTAGCAGGATGACATCTCCCCATGGCAAAGGGCTGGCTCTCAGGATTCAGGAGACCAGACAGTGGCACGGGCAGTCAGGCACAGGGACGTGACAGCCATCAGCACCAGGCAGAGGCTGCCCTGGTATCACCACTCACCCATCAGCAGCCCCATGTTGAAGTGGTAGCGCTCTGCCAGCAGCTCTGCTCGGTGCTTGCTGATCACAGCCTCCACCTGGGAGCAGCACAGGGACACTGGGGTGAGCGAGGCAGACAGGAGCACAGCAGGAGCCAGTCCAATGTCCCCTGTGCTGGCTCCACAGGGTCACAGCTCCACTCACCGCTTCCTCGATCTGCTCGGGGGTGATGCAGACCCCCACACCGCAAGCCCGCTCAAAGTCTGCCACGTCCAGGGGCTCCAAGGGGTGGCTCCTCACGTACTCCAGGGCAGCTGGGGACAGAGCAGGGGTGAAGAGCGGGGCCCTGAGGCCGGGGCCGGGGGTGGGGCCGGGGCTGCACGGTACCGCTGAGCTGCAGGTCGGTGAGGATCTCCCTGCGTGCGATGTAGTCGACGAGGAAGCCGAGATGCTTTGGGTCCTTGAGGCGGGCGGCCGTGTTGTACAGAAGTGTCCCGGTGGCCTTGTCCAGCGCCGGGCCCAGCGCACTCCGAGCCTGTCGCCGCCCGGGGGAGCGTCAGGGCAGGACCGGGGCCCGAGCCCCGGCGAACCGGCAGCATCGGGGGCCGAAGCGGGACAGGGGAGTGCCAAGGGCTGAGGCCGCTCGGCGGGACAGGGAGGAGGCGAAGCCGGGGCAGTTCCAGGAAGGCTGAGATCGAGGGGGTGACAGCGAGACCACGGTGCAAATGTACCCAGGTGACATGGGGGATGGAGGTACCGGGTCGCAGGGGGTGACACCGGCACCGCGGTAGCGAGTTCCCAGCATGACCGGCTCCCGAGGTGACATCGGGATGACAGGGTAGTGGGGATCGAGGACCGGGGACCAGGGACCAGGGTGCGGGCCCGCGGCGGACGCACCTGCAGCACAGCCCGGCGCAGCAGCGCGCTGAGTGCCCCGTTGCGTAGCGTCTCGCGCGCCTTGGCCTCGCTGAGGCCGATGCCGGTGAACAACCCCAGCGCCTCTTCCGCCTCCTCCGCCGCCATCGCCGCCACCGCCGCCGCCATGCTGCCGCCTCCGCCAGGGGGCGGGTCCGTCACCAGCCAATCGGCAGTGAGAGCGTTCCGCCCCGGCCAATGGGAGGGGGGCACCGGCGCCGGCCGGGCCAATGGGCGCGCGGGAGGCGGGCTCAGCGCACGGGCTGTTGCATCATTTAAAGAGACCGGTGGTGGCGGCGGCCACGTGGGGGGCGGGGCTGGAGGTGGGCCCGGGGGCGGAGCACGTGTCAGATCCCGTCCCCGGCGCCCCCGTCTCCCGGCGCTTTGTGCCCCGCGGCTGGTGCCCGCGCCTCCGCTGTGCCCTGTGCGTCTCCGCCTGCCCCGACGGCCCCGGGCACGGCCCCTGCGACGGGCCCGTGGGGATGCACGTGCCCAAGGTCCTGAGGTGGAGAGCGGGTCGCGGTGGCGGCATCAGCACGGTTTATGCGGAGCCAGGCTGCCTCGGTGTTGCCGGCTCCCCCAGGTCGTGAGTGGTCCCTTGGCCCCGCCAGCCCAGTGTCCGTTCTCTTCCCTCCTGCCCTGTCCCCCTCGCTGCCGTGGTACACCCCTCATCCCAGTGTTCCCAGGTTTCCCCAGACCGGTGGTACTTTGGTTGTCTCAGCCCAGTGTCCTCCTGCCCCACCCCGTCTGATATCTTGTCCAGTCTGGTGTCCCCAGCTCTCCCCTTTGCCCCGCCAGCTTCCCCAGCCTGGTACTCTCTAGCTCTTCCGATCCGGTGCCCCCCAGCCCGATGTCTCTCCCTAGCCCCGTGTCCTCCACAACCCCACGTTTTCTGCCTCAGCCCGGGAGCCCCCACCCCAGCCCAATATTCCTCCACCTCAGTCCAATATTCCTCCCCCCCAGCTTGGTGTCTCCTCTTAGCTCAGCGCCACCCTAGCCCAGTGTCCCATCCATCCAGACTCGAGTGGTTGGGGAAGGGGGTTTATTGGAAATACTGGGTGGGGGAGGCACTGGCAGGTCCTGCCAGCCAGAGCCACTGGACACAACCAGACAAGGCAGGTCCTGGCTCATCCATGGGTGGGTGCTGGAGTCAACGCTGGTGTCACAGTGAGTCGCACACCACGGAGGGGACAGCCATTGTTTAGCACCGGCACAGAGCTACAGTTCCATCCTGGTGCCAAGTGCTGTGTCTGTCCCCTTGCTGGCTGCCTGCTCCCTGCCTGTAGCTGGCAGTGGCTTTAAGCTATAGCGGGCACTGACATTGGTACCTGAGACGCTGCGGTACTCGCCCATCTCCGTACGAACATTTTCATTCTGGGTGATGGTGAGCAGGACCGGGACGGAGAGCGTCACCTCCTTCCGAAGGACTTGGATGCTGAGCGCTGTGCGCGGGGGGATCTTTGCCGGCAGCTGCACCTCCACGCGCTGCCGCCGAGTGCTGGTTTCGCTGCGCCCTTTCTGCACTGTAAAGATGTTGGAGGCTTCCACGGTCAGCGTGAAGGAGAGCCCAGCTTTAAGGCTGGTGGCATTGCTGAAGTGGAAGCTCTGCCAGAGTGTGGTGCCGTACTCCCGGCTGCTGCTGGCCGCCAGCGCCTGCTCCGACTCCGTCTCGTTCACCCCCTCAATCTCATCCACCAGCACCTCCCGCTCCTCCTCCACCCGCTTCTGTTCCCAAAGGAGACGTGCTGAGACCAGGGGCCGCCCAGGCCGTAGCGGGCGCAGGTGGGACAGCCGAGACTGAAAGTTCAGCTCCAGTTTGTAGTCAGCAAGATGCTCGCCGGGCCATGCCAGGCAGTGCCAGCCGCCCCGGCCGGGATTCTGGTAGAGCAGCCAGACGCCTCGCTGCACCACGTGGGAGGCCACCCGATCATTGAAGTATCCATACGCCAAATTTGTCTCCTCTGTCACCACCTTGCAGGCACCTTTGAAGTTGGGGTGCTCGTAGAGGGTGATCTGGGGGTCCCCCAGGTCATGGTGCACGAGGCGCAGTGCCGAGAAGCTGTTGGGCTGATCCACAGAGGGGTACTCGCCCTCCTCAAAGGCGTGCGGCTCCCCCTCGTATTTGGGGTCCGTGTAGGCAATCCATGGCTGCCCCACCACCTTCAGGGAGGCGATGCAGTTCCCAAAATCCAGCTCGTGCAGGTCAGGCACGTCGCAGGTGAACTCTCTGCTCAGCCCCTCAAAGTTGGCACGCTCGTACACTGTGATCCGGTTCATGGTGCTGCTCCTCGAGAGGGCACAAAGCGGCTCACGTCCCCTCCTGTGGAGTCACGTTGGTGCTACAGGAGACCCGTGAGGAAAGCCCAGCCAGCAAAGGCAAACCTTGGCACCCCTTTAACTCTTGTCCTCTGCCTTTCCTTTGCCCACCTCCGCCTGGTCCCCGTCTCTCACCGTCTGTCCTGGCAACACCCCACAGCTGTGCCTTTTAGGAAGGGGTGGTGGGACCAGGGCGTGCTGCAGCACGAAGCGAAGGCGATGACAATGCTCGCCCCCACACCCTGCACCCAACCCTGTCCCCACTTTGGTGCTGGGGAGCCAGCCAGGCCTCGCACGGCAGCCGACACACCGGGACGCCAGCCTGTCCCACAGACCAGCCCTGCCGGAAAGTCCTGCCGTGACCCAGGCACGTAAGACTCTGTGCTGAAGAGTCACCGCCAATTATCAGCAATGCTTCCGCCCTGCCCGCCCTAATTATAGTGTCCATTGCCGGTGGGACAGGAACTGCTGGCTCACCCCAGTAGGGTGAGAGGGTATCGTGGTGGGGCAAGCCAGCACCCCAAAACAAGAGCCTCTGGAACACTGGTGATTCCAGCAATTGCATATGGACACCTGGCATGGTGGGACTGCTCCAGGCCCATCTCTGAGGATGGCTGGGGCAGATGGGGACGCTTCTTCCCCTTTGTTGCTTCATGGGGTGGCCAAGGCACTGCTGGGGTGGGATGCTGGGCACAGCAGGACGCTGACATCAAACCAAGGCATTGGAAGGCAGCCACTCCAAGCACAGCATGCTGGTGGTTTCCTCTGGGCTCCATGCAGGTTCCCATGGCATGAACTGGAGCTGCCCCCCCCCAGCAGGTACTGATATGGGGCACAGGGCATGTACACTCCCTAGCTGGCACCCTGCTGAGACAGGGTTCTGACAGCTCATGGGTTCTGGGGTAGGTTAAGCCTTTGATTTCTTCTGACTACATGCCCAGGGGCTGCCTCATCCAGTTGTCCACACAGCCCTCACCAGCCCAGGGCTGTTCCCAAGGCACACTGCATGGAGTGGAGAGCCACAAAGCTGATACAAAAAGCTCCCAGTGAGGTACAGCTGGATCCTGATCCACCCCCTGGGGACAGTCAGGACCCCCAAAGCCTCTGGGCTATAATCTGCCTCTTGGGGCTGATAAGCAAGGCCTGCCCCGGCTGCATGGGGTCCAACAGTCCCCCAAGGGTTTGGTACAGCCTGCAGGCGCCCACATCCTGTGGTGAAGAAGGATGGAGACCCCATTGCTCCAACAGCCTAGCCCCCATAAATCACCCAAGAGAGGAATCCAGGTGTCCCTGAATTCTTGAACCCTATTCTCTTCAAACCCCTGTCCCCCAAAGGCCAGTGCCACCCCACGCCTTGCCCCTCAGTTGTCCGCTGCTAGTGCCCCGCTTCCCCTGCCTGCAGTGCCAGGACTGCCAGGGTCTCCCAGTTTATTGCCAGATGTCGGGGCGGTTGGGGTTACACCAGACAAACGCTACGGGAAGCAGTTAGTGAGTGGGGGGCCATGGGGGCCACGGGCAGGGGCCAGGGAAGGGCTGTCCCACTCACTCCCCCAGCCTGCGGCCTCCCTGCCATCTCCCCGGGCCGCCACGCTCCCCCGTGCTGGGGACCCCTCCTGTGCCCCGCGGCTGCCCTGGCTCCGTGGCCCCCAGCACCCCCCACCTCGCTGTGTTCACCCCCCTGCAGCGAGGCCGGCGGCCAGGGCGGCGCAGGGGGCACGGGGCAGCGTGGGTGGGAGGCGGTGCTGGCATTATTGCTATGGCGGGCGGGAGCAGCGCGACCCTCCCCACGCTCAGATCACAGTCTCGAAGAGCGTCGCCTTCTCCTTGGGGGGCTCTGGGGCCAGCAGCTTGGCTTCTGCCTCTGGCGTCAGGTACTCCAGGTGGTGTTGGCCCCAGATTGGAGTGGTCAGGAGCTGCCAGCGCTGTAGGGACATTGTGTCAGCACCCCGGGACAACAGCAGTGGGAACTGCCTGGACCCAGCTTGGCTAATTCCCCGCAATGCACAGGAATAGGAAAGGGATGGGATTCAGATGAGGGTGGAGGTGAGGTGAGACTGGGACAGGGAAGGGATTGAAATGGGATTGAGAAAGGGATAGAGATTGCATGGTGACAAGGATGGGAATGAGACACTGACAGGATTAAGACAGTGATGTCAGCAAGGATGGGGTTTGGGTGACACTGGGAGTGAGACAGCAGGGGATGGGAATCTGAAAGGAATGAGAGCAATGAAGACAGGAACAGGATTGAATGTGGGAGAGCCTAGGATGGGAAAAGGACTAAATGAGATTGAGAGGAGGACAGGAATTGCAAGGAGACAGTGATGGGGACAGGCACAGGATTTGGCTGCAATAGGGACAGGGATAGGACTGAGACAGTGATGGAAGCATCGGTGGGAATCAGGTGAGATTGGGAAAGAGACAGTGGTGGGGACAGGAATGGGATTTGGGTGGGAATGAGACAGACATGAGATCAACGAGACAATGCGGACAGACACATGATTTGGATGGGAATGAGACAGTGATGAAAACAGGGATGGGACCCGCCTGTGGATGGGACTGAGATGGCAATGTGGATGGTGGAATTTGAATGGGGCCGGGACTGGACCGGTGACAGGACTAAGAGGCGGACAACCATGGCTGAGAATGGGGTGGGGACACAGGCAGGAGTGATCCTGCTGCACCGCCCTCACCTCGCGCAAGGAGCCTTTGCAGCGCAGGAACTTGTAGATAACAGTGCAGGGGATGCAGAGCATGGAGGAGAGTGCCAGGACCCAGCCGATGGCTTCCCCCCACCACGGGTACACGTATGTCTTATTGTATGTCAGCGGCTTGTAGTTCACCACGTGGAACACAAAGATGCCCTGGGGGGAGAGAGGAAGGTGAGGTCCCGCGGGGCAGGGAGCTGGTGGTCCCCAGCCCCAATGCGTGTCACCGCCGTAGCCCCCGAGGTGCACATCTGCCCCACGGTCGTGACACGCGTGTGCCCAGAGCGGCCGCCGGGGGGCGCTCAGTGCCCGCGGCACAGCCGGGGGCGGTGGCACACGCGTGTCCCCACGCGCGGTGGCCTTGCTCACCACGCAGACCAGTGGTGTCACCACAGCCCAGCACCACTTCATGACCGGCAGGGGCCGGTAGCCGATCATACGGGCCACATCGTCCATGAAGCGGTCGGCACCTGCAGGGAGGAGGGAGTCAGCTGGGGCACCTGCGTCCCCCATTGTGTCCCCCTCCCCGTGCCCCCCTTGCCTCACCATAGACCCAGGCAATGACCACGCACTCCCAGAAAGCCTGCCACAGCAGCGTGATCCCGCTGGCCGAGTAGTTGTCAAAGAGCTGGAATACGTACATGCCGCCCTGCCAGGAAGGTGCCCGTGTCACCAGCCTTGTGCTGGCTGCCCCGCACACCGCCACATTGGCAGCCATAGCCTTGCCAGCACCAGTACCCTGCCTGGCATGGACACCCTGCATGCCATGGGCACCTGGCTCCCACAGCAACCCTATGCCACAGAGACCCCCATGCCATGGGCAGCTCCACCGACACGAGGGCAGCAACCCCAGTGAGCTTCCACACAACAGTGGGATCTCATGGGAGGTGATGCCTCAGGAACAGGTGCAGGTAGCCAGTGTGGGGCTGGCCGGCAGTGTCCCTACTGTGTCCCCCACCTGTGTGACCATGGAGAGGTCAATGAGGCAGCAGATAACGCAGCAGAGCGCAGCGGTGAGCTCACGGCGCAGCGAGCCAGCCCCCGGCTGGGGGAACAGGTCCAGGATGCCCGTGATGAAACCCTCGACACCGACAAACTGTGGCACAAAGCAGAGCTCAGTGGGGACGTGCCACCCATCCATCCTCTCCCTATTCCCCATCTCCCTGGTTGTCACAGCACCTGGCTGTCCAGCCCCAGCACGAGGAGCATGATGAAAAAGAGCGTGGCCCACAGGGGGGACAAGGGCATCAGTGTCACAGCTTTGGGGTAGGCGATGAAAGCCAGACCAGGACCTGCAGGAGACAGGGGTCAGAGATGCCACTCAAAGGGTGACGCAGAAGACACAGTTGGCACCCACCATCCATCACTCACCAGACTCGGCCACCATGGAGATGTCCACGCCTTGCTCAGAGGCCATGAAGCCGAGCACGGAGAAGACAACGAAGCCGGCAAAGAAGCTGGTGCAGCTGTTGATCACAGCCAGGATGTAGGCATCCCTGTGGGCACAGCATCTAAGGAAGTGCTGGGGGGCACTGGGGGACACACCATGGGGTCACTGGGACACACCAGGGGATTGCCTGCAGCTGGCATAGCCCTACCTGTAGCAGTTGTTGTGGAAGCGGTTGTAGCTGCCCAGTGCGGTCAGGGCACCCAGCCCGATGGCGTAGGAGAAGAAGACCTGGGTGCCAGCATCAATCCAGACCTGGCATGTGATGGAGGGTGTCAGGGCGTGATGGGGGTGTCAGGCGGGGGTCTAGCACCCAACTCTCTGCTGCCCTCACCGCTGCCCTCACCTGTGCCTCAACCAGCTTGGACCAGTCGGGTTTCAGGTAGTAGATGATGCCGCCCAGTGCGCCAGGCAGTGTTACTCCGTGGACCAGCAGCAGGATGAGGACCACATAAGGGAAGAGTGCCGTGAAGTAGACAATCTGAAGAGCAGTGGGTGGCCGTGAGAACTCCCAGGCCAGGCTTCTGTGCCACGTGCCACAGGTGTCCCAGCAGGACCAGAGCTTGGGAATGTCCCCAGCAGCTGCTAGCACCCCCTGGACAGATGTGGAACAAGGGCCTCCCACCCCTGTGGGCTGCGGCACAGAAGGGCAGGAGCCAGCAGCACCACGTGTTGCAGTCCCGTTCTCTCATGCCAATGGCCCTGATCCATGTTCCCCCTGCCAGCATTACCTTCCCAGTTGACTTGACACCCTTCCAGATGCAGAAGTAGACAACGACCCAAGTGGTAACCAAGCAGAGGATCATCTGCCAGTTCATCTCCCCAGGCTCGCTGAGGCCCCCAGAGAGACGCAGCACCTTGTTCCTGCAGAATGGGGCTGTGCTGAGCACCAGCATATGACCCCCCAGCCCCAGATGACACCCTCCTGGTTCCCACACTCACTCCCAAAACTCAATGACAGGTGAGCGCTTATTGGTCATGTCGGCGCAGCTGAAGTTGGAAATCCAAGTGCTGGCAGTGGCATTAGTGCTGACATTGTGGCACAGGTCCGGGTTGAAGAGCTCCGTGCACTGCTCCGTGTTCCAGGAGTGGCCACAGGTGGCCCAGGGCAGGGTGTCCGTCAGTGAATGCACCAGGTAAAAGAGCCCCCATACTAAGATCATGATGTAGTAGGAGTTGCAGAAGAAGACGATCACCATAGAGGCCAGGCCTAAACCTGTGGCATGGGGAAGATCAGAGCCCACAGGCACCTGTGGGCATCTGGCATCCAGCATGGAGAGGGAAGTGGGGTGTTGTAGGGATGGGTGAGGAC
The DNA here is from genome assembly GCA_008694505.1 of Cyanoderma ruficeps. Taxonomy (NCBI): domain Eukaryota; kingdom Metazoa; phylum Chordata; class Aves; order Passeriformes; family Timaliidae; genus Cyanoderma; species Cyanoderma ruficeps. The sequence goes on along the minus strand of VZDJ01000056.1, from coordinate 3,861,471 downwards.
AGAGAACTGACAGGGAGAGGACAGGGAAAGCTGGGAGCCCTGAACAGGACAGGAGAGAGCTAGTGCGAATGGGACAGGGAAGCTGGCAGCCCCAGGCAGGACAGGACAGGGTGGGGACAGCTGACAGCATGGCACAGGACCAGGGGGGAGCCGGCAAGATACCTCTGATGTGGGGATCCAGCAGCTGCCTGCGATCCAGGAGCATGCAGGCAGGGAGCCACAGGGGCAGGCAAGGCAGGCAGGGGAGCACAGGGTGCCATGGGGCACAGGTGCAGGCAGCTGCCATCCTTGGCCACGGCACAGGGCGGCAGTGGGACACGGGCAAGGTGCAGGGGAGCAGGCAGGGCGTGGACAGGGTGCTGCCAGCCCCAGCAGGCTGCAGGCAGCCAAGGCACAGTCAGGGTGCAGGCAGGGTGCCGGGGGCCCTGGGCAGGGTGCAGGGGCCACGGAAAGGGTGCAGGCAGGGCACGGCGTTACCCTTGAAGAGGGGGGCGATGTTCCAGGCGGCGATGCCCCCCTGCTTCATGAACTGTCCCAGAGCCACCTCCAAGAAGAAGATGGGGATGCCGCCCACGAAGACGATGAGCAGGTAGGGGATGAGGAAGACGCCTGGGGTCGAGGGCAGGGGGCCGGCTCAGCCGCCGCCGTCCCCTCGGCCCCCCCTTTTGCTCCCCCCCTTCTCCGCGCCGCCCGCCCGGACGCAGCAGCGAATGGCAAAGGCGTCTCCGCGTCCTCCCCTTGCCGCGCTGTAGGTCAGCACGGGCAGGTAGTGGGGGGCTCCCACGACCCCTCACCCCGTGACTCCGGACTCCCGCGGGGTGGCCCACAGGCCCCTCGAAAGCGCAGGGCGAGCTGACCCAGCGTGGGGTGCCCCCCGGGCACACACTCTGGGGCGGGAAGAGGGTGCCCCCCCGCGCCGCGGTGTGCACCCCCGCGGCGTGGGGCGAGCATGAGGCTCACCTCCGCCGTTCTTGTAGCACAGGTAGGGGAAGCGCCAGACGTTGCCCAGCCCCACGGCGAAGCCCACGCAGGACATGATGAAATCCATCTGCCGGGTCCATGTCTCCCGTTCGGGGACGGCCTCTTTGGGGGGACCAGGGGGTCGCACCAGTGGTGCCGTCACTGTTCGCTCCTCGCCCGCCGTGGGGGGCTCTGCGCCCTCCGCCCCGCCGGGGCCTTCTGTCGAGACGGGGTGAGTGGGGATGCCCACGCCGCCGTCACGCGCGCCCGTGGGGGCGCGGAGGGGGGAATAGCACCTCCCCCCCCCGCGCGCCCCTCTCCGCGCGTAGGGGCGTGACGTCAGATGTCAGGCCGGCGCGTGACGTCACAATGCAGAGCGGTGACTCACCCCGCGGCGGCGGGAGGGGGCGCGCCGCGGTCGCGCGTGGCCGTGGGCCCCCCTCTCCCCCTCCCCAAGCTCATCCCTTCCCGGCGCTCCCCGCTTACCGGAGCCCGGGGGGGCAGCGGCGGCCGCGGCTGTGGCGGCGGCAGCGTCGCGTCGCGGGGCGTCGGGCGGCTGCGGGGCGGCCGTGTCGGTGGGGACGGGGGGCATGTCGCGGGGGGCCGGGGAGCGGGGGCGGGTCGGGGGCGGCTCCGTGGCCGAGGGGGGCTCAGAAGCAATCCACGAAGCACTTGAAGGTGAGTCGGAAGAACCTCATTGAGGGCGGCGGGGCGCGGCGGGGCGGGCCGGGCCGGGCGGGCGGCTCAGAGCCGGGCTGCGGGGCCGGCGCCGCGCGGCCGCTCCGGGGCTCTCTGCGCCGCGGCACCGGGCGGCGGCGGAGGCAGCGACCGGCCGCACCGCCCCCCGAGCCCCATTGGCCGCGCCACCCGCCCGCGGCTTGACGGGACTTGCAGTCCCGACGCACTGGTACCGGCCCCGGGGCGAGGCGGGGTGCACGGGGGGACAAGGCACACCCGGCGGGATTCCGGACACTACGGACGGCGGGGGACGGCTTTGGCAAGGGGCGGGCACGAGGGACGCGGGGCAGTAGGCCACGCCCGGGGACACCGGGGAGCGGAGCGTTAGGGACAGCAGGCGACAATACAGACAGGGGGGACGAGGCACTTCAGCGCACAAACAGGCACTCTAACTCCGAGACTTGCACGTCTCGCCCCAGCAGCACCAGGGCACAGGAAAAACACCAGGCACTAAAGCGGCAGGATTTGCACTAGGGGACACGAGACAACAGGGTGCAGCCAGGAGCAGAGCAGACAGAGAGGCAGCAGGCACCAGGGGACTCTGTATCCCCTCCGCTGCTGTGGAGTGCATCCGGCAGCGGCACCAAGAAACTCAGGTCTCTGAGGGATATTAGGGGATAGCGAGCACCAAGTCACACCAGGGAACACTGGAGGGCACCTGGGGCAGCAGAGTGCCGGGGATACCAACAGCACACTGGGGACATGGGGTCCTGGCTCACCAGGGGGCAGAGGGTCCCAAGGGACAGCAGGCAGCAGAAGCGAGTGGAGTTCAGAGAGTTTAATGAGCGCAGGACAAACCCCGATTCCCCCCATCCCCCCACCCCCCAGTGCCCGGCCTGGCCCACAGCCCCAGGCCAGGCCCCCCACAACACCCTAGTCGACTTCTTCCATGCTGCTGTAGGAGGGGGCTGGGCGCTCGGCGGGGCTGGTGAAACGCTCAGGGAGGCCTTCCGCAGCCAGCGGTGGGGCTCCTTCGGGGGCCAGGCCGGATCCGAACGGCACCGGGGGCAGTCCCTGCAAGCAGAAGGTGGGCATGAGAGGGAGACTTGTACCCTGCCCACCCATCTCCCTCCCTGCTCCCGGGGGGCTAGAGGGGTGCCCGGGGGGGACACAGCCCCACATGCACAATGTGCAGCCCTTCGGCTTAGAGAGCCGCAGCTGGTGGCAAACCCCACGGCAGGGCACAGGGAAGCAGCATGCCCAGGGCCCCTGGAGGCAGCGCCTCTGGCCCAGCAGGAGAGCCAGGCCCCAGCACACTCCTGCCCCAGGGCTGCTCAGCCACTGGCGGTCGGAGAGCAGCAGTGACAGGCCACGGGCAGGCTGCCAGTGCCTGCCGGCGGTCTGAGGAACAGAGCAGGGCCAGAGGGGATTTCCAGGGCTGAGAGCACCTTGTCAGGCCTTGCTGCCGGCCACCCACCGCCGGTGAGGGCAGGCAGGTGCAGGCAGCAGCTTGCGGGCCCCAACCCTGGGGTGCCCAGCACCAGTTGGAGCAGAGGTCAGCCCACCGGCGCCGGGCACTGACTCAGACCCACGAGGCCAGCACTGTGGGTGAGCGGGGGAAGTTGCTGAGACCCAGGGCTGTAGACAATGAGGCGACTGTTCCAGGACAGGCACCTCATGACCACGGCACAGCCCTGCCGGGCTCCCCGGCTGGGACCTGCTTGGGAGGGGAGTAAACCTCAGCACGTGGAAAGAGGGGTGTGGGACAGAGGTAGGGGGAGTCCAGCACGGGTCCCAGCCTAAAACACAGATGAACCCCTTCACTGCCAAGCATCCCTCCCAATCCAGCTGAGAGCACTGCCACAGAACAGCAGTGGAAACGGAAAAGAAAGTCACAGGGCTCTGAAGTCACCACTCACACCCCAATACGCCAGAGCTGTCTCAGCCACGCTCAGCCAAGGGCAACACGTCTCAATGTCAGACACCACTGGAGCTGCAGCCTGTGCCCCAGCCTCAGGGGACTGCCTGCTCCTGGCTCTGCTGGGCTCCCCACGCCCTGCACGTGTCACATGAGGCTACCACTCCACAGCTGGGACTGGAGCCCAGCCAGTGTCCCATGGCATGGGCAGGCAGAGCTCTCCCTTGAGCCTGCTGCCACACAGGGTGCACCAGGCACCCAGCAAAGCCCAAGGGATGGTCCTGGTGCCAGCTGGGTCACAGAGTGGCCTCAGGTGACCCCAGTGTGGAGTCCTTGCCTCTGTGTGGGAGTCCCAGCACATAGGACAGGAATGCTGCGATTTTTTTGGAAAACCTGGCTTTATTAACGCACCACAATCATACCTGTGCTCTCCCACAGCATGGGCAGCTGGTGCCCTCACAAATGAGGTGCTGCACCACACTGCCCTGAAAAAAAACAACTTCTCCAGATGTTGCTAGCACACAGCCCCATCGACTGGTGTGAGGCAGTGACCCACAGAGATGAGTGCTCACCATGGGCACCCCAGTCTGGACTGCCAGGCTTTCCAGCAGCTGTCTGGGGCTGAGCGGGGAAGCACACAAGCCCTTGGTGACAAGCCTGTCCAGCCCCAGCACAGGAGCCTGGCACACACAACTGCCAGTGCACAGGCAGCTGGCACCAGAAAGCTCAGCAGAAGGCTAGTAGGGCAGACTGGGCTGGCCAAGGACAGTAGCCCCAGACCTAGGGAAGCTCAAGGCTCCTGCAGCAGCACAGCTGAGAGAGGTGGCCAGCCAGGGCCCATGTCAGGGCATCCTGTCCTTGCTGCAGCCTCCCAGGAGGTCTCCACTTCCTTCTTGGGAGCCAAGCAGAGATGGTTGATGTGCCCAGGGGGCTCTCAGGCCCCAGCTTCACTGCAGCAGGAACGTCCCTTCTTGAGCAGCAGGTAGCATTGAGTCTGCCCCACTCCCAGTGGGCAGCAAGGAAGGGCAAAGGAGCTTCTGGTTCTGGGCTGTGCCTTGGCAAGGTAGCAGGCTGGCCACACAGGCCTGCCAGCTGGCACAGGAGATGCCAGAGCAGACAGGCAGGAGCCGACAGCCCCATGTTTCCCTTGGCGAGTCTTTCCCAGCGTTTTCTGTCCTGCTGCCTCATGTATTCGTCTCATAGCGTCCTAGGACGGCGCGTGCCCTGGCGGCCCTGCTCCTGCAGCTGGCCACACGCCTGGGCCTATCTCCAGCGGGGCTGGTAAATGAGCGGGTAGAAGACGTTCAGGAAGAGAGCCACAATTGCGGCCGTGGTGGCCAGGACAAAGTATCTGACGCAGCCTTCATCTGGGTGCTGGGGGGTACCCGGACTCTGCTTCTGGCCACAGGGCCTCCAGGAGTTTCTTGCAGGCCTTTGGGGTGTCTCAAGCTGCAGCTCGTGTTCTTCAGCCTCCAGTTCCTGCCAGATCAGAGAAGCCTGCGATGTGGAAACCTGCGTCAGCACTTGGAGAACACAATGGGCAACACCCCTTGCCATCCCCCGGGGCAGGCGGCTGCCTGCAAGCCCAGCCCCGTGCCCAGCCAGCCCGCCTCCCCATGCAGCACCGTCGCGGTCGCACCCGCCCCCGCAGCTCTTCAGGCTCTCCGGTGTGTGGGGCTCTGGTGGGTGGCTCTGTGGGAAGGAGCATGGGCAGCTGCCAGGCAGGGTCTTCATGGGACTGCAGGGAGTGAAGCCGGCGGCTGGATCCCGATGGAGCAGATGTACTTGCATTGGTGGATCCAGGAGGCAAGGGAGCAGGCAGCAGCCAATCACAGCCCAGCTTCTGTGATCCCAACAGGATCTTTCAAATGACAGCCAATCCAAAGCCAGCTGGAGCAGCAGAAGCAGGAGGCATGGTGCCAGTACAGCCAGTCACAGCTCTGCTTTGGTGGGTAGGAATGCTCTGACAACGAATTGTAGCCCAGGTTCCAGGAGGATTTTCCACAGGCAGCCAACCACAGCTTGGGCCTTCATGGTGGTGATCATGCAGAGCAGCCAGTCAGGGAGCAGGTCTCTGGAGGGCACCCAGTGCCATGGAGGGTGCAGGTGGTCCAGGGTGCTTGGGGACCTGCTGAGCCCCACTGGGATCCAATGCATCCCTGTACTGCAGGGGAACCGGTGCTCACAGGGGCCCAATGAGCCCCAGTGCCACAGAGCAACCCGATGAACCCCAGTGCCATGGGGCATACAGTGAGCCACAGTGCCATTCGGTCCCTGAAGGCTCTCGCCACCAGTGTGCAAAAAGCACTGCAGCTTTCTCATTGCTCGGGCTGTCCCCAGTGAGTGGAGTTGCTCCAGGACATGCACACAGAGCAGGAACAGCCCAGACAGGCAGACACCAAGATGCCAGACAGCCCTGCCGGCCTCAGAGACAAACAGCTTCTGTCCCCAGGCAAGAGGGCAGAGCTGGGATGCCTAACCAGCACTGGGTCAAGGGGAGGATGAGCCAGAGGGGCACGGAAGCCAGACCAGAAAGGCCCCTTGGGGCACACATGTGCAGTCATGCTGGAGATGAACTGAGTATTGTCCTCAGACTCTGCAGGCCCACAGAGGTGCTGAGGATGAAGGCAACGTCTGCAACACAATGGTGCATGGAGTCGGACCAGCCTCAGCCTTCCTGACTTTCACAAGAAGATCAGTGGAGCCATTTCCTACCACTGCGTTCTGACAGCACCCTGCTGTCTGGCCCACCCCCAGTCCCTCCCTCCCAGGCCACCCAGCAACAGAGCTCGCTCTGGCAGGTTTCTCTACAGCACCCTGTGAAGGCTGCCAGGCCTCTGGCTCAGCACTGGCATTTACCTTTTTTGCACTTGGCTTGGCCCTGAGTTGGGCCCCAGCAGAAAGTGTCCCCCACCCTGCCTTGAAAGCAGCTCTGGAGGGCAAGTTCTTACTGCTCCCTGGCACAACCAGATCCTACCGCACTGCTCACAACCCTTCCTCAAATACAGACCCCAATGAGGCTGTGCCCCTTCTTCCTCTTCCACAGCCCTCCCACCAGCACTTCCACAATGACAAAAACCAGTTCTGTGATCCCTCAGGACAGGGACTGTCTCAAGCCCACAGTGAGAACAAGGCAGGACAGGCTCCAATGCCCAGCTGGCGCAAGCTCTTTGGTATCAAAGGCGTACAGGCACTGCACCACAGCTGCACCAGGCTCTGTGGGTGCAGGCAAGGACAGGCAGGGCCCTGCATGTGGGCTCCTGAGCACATTTCAAGGCTCTGTGGCTCCAACAGTGCCGAAAGGGACGCAAGTGCTCACCTGGCTGGCAGCAGCTTCGGCAGAGGGGGTGCGCTCAGCGCGGTGGTCTGAGGGATGCCCTGGCAGGGGTCTCTCCACAGGAGAGTTCCTCCGGCGGTAGAAGAGGACATACGCATATCTGGTCACCACCTGGCTCTCATCCACGGTGGTGACTGTGCTGTCATCAAAGAGCCGCCAGCCTGAGAAGGAGGAAGGGTTAAGCAAGCAGACAAGTCACGGCTGCAGGAGCAGAGGGGTGGCAAGGGTGACAGATGCTCACCCACGTCGCTGCGCTGGCTGTTCTTGTCGTGGGGCAGGCGGGCGTACGCTGTGTAGTGCCCTCCAATCATGCCTCCATAGTGGTTGATCACAGCATACAGGTCATACATAGGCAGCTGCTGCTCACCCTTCCGACCAATGCAGAACTTGCTCAGGTCCAGGCTCCTGTGCAGAGAACACAGTGACCATGAAGGGTGATCAGTGTTATGAAGGTTGGGTGCAGGTCAGCAGAGGCAGTGCCAACCCAGCACATTGTCCCCCAGGTTCTCACCGGACGGGAAAGTCCACCATGTCATTGATCTTGTCCCTCCAAATAAAGCTGCGGAACGAGAACCGCTTGAGCTGGATAATGAGGACATTGGGGAGCCGCCACAGCATCAGCTGCTTGGAAGCCTCGCGGTGCTGCTTGCACTTGGGGCAGTACCTGGGGGAAGAGTGTGCTCGTTACTGGCATGGGGAGAGCCTCAGTCCTTGCAGCCCAGCTCAGCCCCAGGGTCCCCACATGGAGGGCTGGTAGAGGGTATGTGGAAGGGCTCAGCCCCTTCTGTCAAGGGCAGGCCAGTACAGTCCTGCAGAGCACTAGCTTTGCTCCCTGCTGGCTTAGCCCTTCCCAGTGCACAGGGAAGGCCAGCCCATCGTTCCTGGCTGCCAGTAGAAACAGCATGCAGGTCCAGGCAGCTTCTGGGAAACCCCTGCTGCTGTCTGGGCCCGTTGGCTGAGACCCACCCTGCTGCCTTCCTCACCATGCTTCCTCTGGGGCCAGGACTTCAGGCTTCGTGAAGAGATTGAGGCACTGCTCCAGGGTGAAGTGGCCAGCCCGGGCTGCTTCGCTGGCTGAGCCTGGATCCTCCACACATTCCAACTCCTTGGATTCTACCAACACGAATTCCTTGAGGCGCTCATTGTTCTTCCACACCAGGGCAAGGGAGCAGTCGTCTGTCAGATCCAGGGGGGTATCACCTGTGAAGGGGCACAGAACCTCACACACCTACCCCACCAGGCTGGACCAGGCCACCTTGCTAGAGCAATCTTGCCCATCCCAGTTAAATACAGAGATCAAAAAGTGAAGCCAGAAACGGACAGGTATCCCCTGGCCAGGCTCATCATGCTGGGGCAGTAGAGCCCCTCAGCATGAAGGGTGCAATGCTGGCACAGCACTCTCATCAGCAGCACCCTCACAACCAGCACTTGGTGTGAGCATCCTATTCAAACAAAGGGATGACCCAGAGATCACAGGCCCTCTGAGAATACATGAGGTTGGAAAGAATTGGCCTATTTACTGAGGAGAGCAGAAATGTTATGCCCAAGAAGAGCTTCTAGACAGAGGATCTGTGCAGCAGAGCCCTTCCCTCCACTGCCCTGTCAGATGCAGCTTTTACTGTCCAGTGTGGACACCTGGACTCATCTTGTGCCAGACAGCCTCTGGCACCCTGGCCACTACCCTGGCAGAGGCTGTAGGGGATGAAGGTGGTGCTTTACAGGGCTCTGGCTCACCTTTATCTTCCAGCTTCTGCTCTCGGTTGGCAGCGTCGATCTTATTGATGTAGAACTGTGTGGCGCGGGTGCTCAGTGAGTCTGGAGTGTGTTGGTACCCAGGGATGGCAGCTGTGAATAGGCAGAGACAGATTTGTGGTGGCACTGCCTGTCTGCCCTGCGTAGGGGCCAAGAATTTGCAGCGCCCCCACCCCCACCTCACATGCTACGGCCTTGAAGGGACACAACCACGTGCCTGTGTCCTTGACTATTTTTAGCAGGCGCCTGCCCCTGGCAAGCTGTGCTCCTCTGCCTGCCTTGCCCCTCCACTGCACATTGCTGCCATCCTGAGACGAGTGTCTGGAAACGTGACAGCCAGGCAGCCGAGCGCGAGAGGCTGGTCCCATGCAGCTGAGTCAGAGCAAGGGAAGTGCTTTGCTCACAGCCCCCCAGGGGCTCAGTCTGCACCAGCTCTGCCTTGCTCCCACAGGACTTCTGCCAGCCCCTGCCTTCCCACCTCTCCCACAACAACACAGCACTCCAACCTCTCTCCTTATCAGGTCTCTGCTCTACACCCTGGGCTTTTCCAGGGCAGGGCAGAGCGTGGGTAGGTAGGTATTTCAGGTGAGGCAACAGTGCGAAAACAAAGCTCCCAGGGCCTCATCTGTGCTCCCAAGAGTCTCCAGACCAAGCTCACGAGGGAAGAAGAGATGCTGTGCTGGGAGGTCACCCCAAGGAGGGAGAATTGTCTGAGCTCTTGGCACAGACACAGCCAGCAATTCAGCACCTCTTACCTTCTGGCTTGACAGCTCTTTCATAGGATGGCTCCTTCTCACAACAGCTGTCACCCTGCGACTCCATGTGCTCTGAGAACCCTGAATCCAAGCTCAGTAGGGAACTCCTGGCTGTCAGGACCTTGCTCCGGACAGTAGTAGTATCCCCCATCTCTGGTTGCAGCTCAGGCACAGCTGGCGAGAGTGGGGGCTCCTGCAGGAGGCTGGAAACCCTGTCCCCATCTCCCAGCTCAGGGGCAGAGGTGGCTGCTGCACAGCTGCTCTTGGCCAGGGGCTCCAGCTTGTCCGAGTGCAGAGGCTGCAGCCCCTGCTCTGGTGACATCCGGCCCAACTGGAATGGAGGCTGGAACACGCTGACTGAGTACCTGGGTATGGAGGTGGGAGTTAGAGCTGTCCAGACACATGGCTGAGCTCAGCTCCAGGGTAGAAGCACCCTCCTTCCCTGGGCTCTCACCTTGCGTAGCCCTCCAGCAGCTGGGCCAGGCGGGCGTAGGTGAGGCGGGACTCGGGCACACTGATGAGGAAGGGGAAACCGATGTTCTCGGGACGGCACGAAGCCTTGTGGTCTGGCCAGTGTGTTTTCTGACATGTCCTGTAACACATACAGCCCCTGCTGAACCCAGCATCCTTGAACAGCCTGGGAAGGAGCAGTGCAAGGCCAGAGGGGTGTGCTGGGGACAAGTGGAACACCAGGAGTTCAACTGGCTCCATCCCAAAGGGCAGACCCATCCCACCTCCTCCCAGCAGGCAGAGCTCTCCCATCCAGCCCTTCACAGCAGGAGACCCTCCCTCCCTGCCAGGCACCAAGCCAACTCACACATTGCAGTAACCGACTCGATAGCACCTCGTGCAGCGCTTGAGTTTCTCATCCTCTGGCAGCTGCTTCTTCTGGCAGGCCGCACACTTGGCGACAGGGCCACTGGGAACCTGCGGACGCTGCAGAAGAAAGGACCCATTGGACAGGGAAGGGCACCTGGGCAGGACAAGGCAGCCTCGGTGGGCATCCACGGTCACTGTAGCTAATCGCCCTTGTGTGCAGTTCTGCCCCTCCTGCTCAGTTGACCTATGGCTCAGCCTTCTTGCATCCCTCCCAGTATTCCCCATATGCCTACTTACCTGCTGGACCTGAAGCTCCACCACACGCTCCTTGGCCAGCTCTGGGGACAGCACCTCAAAGCAAAGCAGCAGGTCCGTTGGCGAGACTGTGTCTAGTGAGTTAGATGGCAGGAATATGCGGTGGAAGTGATTCTTGATCACCTGCCAGAAAAGCAGTGGAGCATGGCAGGTGAGGGCTACCCTCTGTGTCCTCTCCTCAGAAAGCCATAGACCCCTCCTCAGAGAGCTCACAGTGAGCTGTGGGAAGAGCAGCAGCTCAAGGATGCTTTGCTCAGCTCACCAACTCACAAAGGAGACATGGACATTCCCAGGCCCTACTGTGGTGGCCTAACCCTCCAGAGCAGGTATCTGCCCAACACTCTCACCTCTGCCAGGCGCAGGTTCTCTGGTTTCACACGCACACTGTGGGCCACTGAGTCAAGTACCTCCATGGCACTGGAATTCTCCTTGCTGATACTCACAAGGAACTGCCATCGAGAAAGTGTCACATTAGTCACACCACACTAAGGCATGCAGGCCCTTACTTAACACACGGCTTAGCCTGTTGGCACATGACCAGCTGCCTGGGGCACCTCCAGGAGCCTTCTTAGGCTCCCTCCCCAGGGTAGAAAGTATCCTTTACCTTGATGGGTTTCTTGTGTGGCTCCTTTGCAAAGTAGTAGACAGTCAGCACCTTTTGCTTTTGTGGGAGGGGCACAGGGAGGTACAGGAAGGGGTCAAAGGTAATAGACACCTGCAGATACAAAAAGACACTCAGCTATGGGAAGTACTTGCGGCTGAGCAGCAGATCCAGTGGACCCGAGATCTAGCCTTGCCCTGTGACTTGTGCTCTCTGAGGGTCAAGAGCCTACTTCTGTACAACCAGGACAAAACCTCCAGGGCTGCCCTACCTTGGAGCACACTGGGCACACAAGCTTGGATTTGTACTGGCCCTGGAAGAGGTCAACTATGAACGAGTCGTTCCTCATCTTGTGTCGCTGCCAAGCCTCCTCAGCTACCACCTGCAGGAAGAAAGGGCTTAGCACCCCACTAAACCACCCAGGCTGCTCTCCCAGTGACTTCGGCAGAGGAACACCCTCACCTCATCGGGTCTCCCATCTGAGTCAACAGTCTCTGTGTAGGGCTTGTTCTGGATGCGGTTGAGGTCCTCATGCAGGCCATCAAGCAGGAAGGCCATGAACTCCTGAGCATCATGCTGGGCATAGCCAGTGAACTGGCTGGCCTTGCTGGCCACAATTGCCTGTGGGGAGCACAGCAGTCAGGGCTGGTCAGCAGACCTCTGGCAGCACTGCCTGCCCCCTGCACAAACCATGGCTGCACCCACCCACACCCACAGCTCTCTGTGGCATTTGCAGGGCAGCCAGGTGCCCACAGAGGAATGCTGGGGACCCACAGTAGGTCCTGCTGAGCGCCAGTGCCAGGGGCCCTACCTTCAGTTTAGAGGGCTGGAAGGCATGGTGTGTGCCCTTCCATAGTGCTCTGAGCAGCATGGCAAAGCCAATGGCCAGGCGTCCACCGGTCCCCAGTGGGTTGTTATAGTTGATTTCTGACTCAAAGGACCGATCTGTAAGAAATGCAGGAGCTCAGGGTGGCTGCTGGCTTCATCACCTGTGTGGCCAAGCTCTGCTGGGCTCCCAGTGTGGGCTCACCATGGAAGTAGTCACGCAGCTCCCGGGTGTTGGACAGGGACTGGATGACACTGTTCATAAAGCAGGTGTTGCCCAGGTTCACCAGCCCCGTGAAGCCAGGCAGGCAGACCTTCTTCTTCTCATCCTCATCCTCATCATCCTCCACGCTCTCAGCACTCACTGGGCTGTGTGTCATCGGCGGCACCATACATGTCGGTTTGGGCTGCCAAAGCAGAGGCAGGTGTGAGGGTGTGGCACTCAGGGAGTCTCTCTGGGAACACCAGAGGAACTCAAAAGCCCAAGAAAATCCCCAGCAAGGGCTGCAGCCATCACACCATCTCCCACTTGGACTGGGATAGACAGGCCAACAGCTGCCCTAATCCTGCCAACTATGATTGAGGGGCACCGCCTCCTCCTCCAGGAATACTTTGCCAGTCTCCAGAGTGACACTGAGGAGGTGTCCCTCTTTCCCGTATCCAGGTCAGATCCAGTGTGGCCACACTCACCGAAGGAATGTGTGGCTCTTGCTTCACTGCCAAGTGCTCTGGGGGCGTACGGGCTGCCACGCCATCCAGAGCCCCATCTTCCACACGCGGCTTCTCTTTGTCACTGGTTCGGGCCTCTTCCTTGCTGGAGAGGGGGTGCTGGTTACTGCCCGGAGGGTTCTTATCCAGAGGGGTAGGGCCTGTAGGCATGGCAACCTTTGCACCACCCACTGCACCTTAAAAAGGGGGAAGGGTGGGCCTGTGGTTAGCAGCGCCACGCGCTGCCCACAGCAGGGCTGAATTGCTTAGTCCATACATCTATACAGGCTCTCTCCTACCCCTCTTCTCCATGAGCAAGGGAAGCAGCAGTGCCCTTCCCCTATCACTTGGCTCACACCCTGCCTCACATCCCTCCTACCTGCACCCACTCAGCCCCTCTCCTTCCCCACCATTCCATGCCAGCGGATCCAGCACCAGCTGGTAGTGGTGAGGAGGTCCATGACCCACTGCGGTGCAGCAGGCACGCTGGACACAAATGCAGGGTGCAGACCTCGTGTGGCTGGAGCCTCCAGCCCCCCCCAGCGCTGGCTCTGGCGTTTCTTCAGGCAGACATCAATGCGAGACACCGTGAAGTTGTACGTGCACTGGTCCGGCTCAATAAGGTTCCTGCAAGGCACGCAGCAAGTCAGAGGTGCCAAAGCCTTTTGGCATGTCTGTTTCAGACATGCCAAAGCCTTTGCATGGCAGACCCATGGCCTCCAGGCAGTAGGTACTCTGCTATCACTGATCCTGAGGTAGCCCTGGAAAAGCAGGGTAGAAACCCTCGATCCTGGCCACACTAAGCACACAAAGTGCCCCTTTTCTGACAGATCCATTCTGCTTGGCTCCCTCCTGCTGCACATCCCACCCAAAGGGCACACAGGCTGGTCTGGCTCTGTCCCCAAGAGCTCTAGAACAGCCTGGGGTGAACTGCAGGCAACGAGACACTGGGATTTCCTCCCCTGCAAGTGAGCACACAGCCAAGTCAGACCAGGCTCAGGGCACTAGCGTAGCATGGTGTAAGTGAAACCTCCAGATGCAGACACGAGCATTCCCTGCACAGAACCACCAGCTGGGACTGGTTCCTGCTCCAGCTCTGCACTTTCACCTCCCTTGCCCTGGTGCGGGTTAAGAAGAACAGGAGTCATACCTGAGCTTCACCTGCCACCGGAACACCGTGTGGGGCCCACAGCCAGGATGGAGACGAAGGAAGTTTGTATCACTGCAGAGAAATTGGGAGTGAGTAGAGGTGAACGAACAAGTAGCCCAGCTGCAATCAGGGGCTCTGCAGCAGCCTGGTGTCATCCTGAGGCAAACCTGTACCTTGTCTGGAACACTAGTGTGAAGTCTTGCTCCCGGAACAACACCTTGGACGTTTCCTTGTGGATCTCCTTCACATAGACATGCACCACCACCAGATCATTGCCCTTCTCGTATGAGTCATTCTTGACAAAGGTCAGGCTTACAAAAGGCTCTGGCTCTGAGTAAGGAAAGCCATGGAGAGAGAGGTTATCTTTCTTGCATGCTGAGGCTGCAAGCTGACCCAGGAAAGGTCCTGAGATGATGGACCTTCCTGACCAGTCTCACCCCATGGGTTCTGGCCACTCACCATCAGCTGCTGTTTCCAGAGCCACATCATCCTTGGACCAGTCCCTCTTCTCACTATCTCTGCTCATGGGAGGGGTGGCCACTGGGATGGCCTTAGAGCTCTCTCCCAGGATAGGCAGGCAGTCCCGATTCCGCAAAGCCTCAGTAGGGCTGCCTGGCTGCAGGACTCTCTTCTCAATACAGGTGGCAACACGGTGGGGGAACACCTCCGTGGTAGCTGCAAGAGGTGGCATCTCCACGGGAACAGACTCTTTGGCCAATACCACAGCCTTTCAATACAGGAAAACACAGTGAAACACAGACACTGTTACCCCTGAGCTGCCCTGGCCCACCCATTGTGGCTCCATACATACCACCTGCTTCCCCCACACATCCCATACCAGTTCAGTCCCATTAGCACCACAGCACAGCAACTGCAGGGTCCTCACTTCACCCTCTCCTCCACCACAGGTCCTCCTGTCAGCCCACAGCATCCAGGAGCCCACCTCATCCTCACTGGCAGGGATGGGTCCTACATCCCAGGGCAGAGAAGCAGGGGTGCCCTGCCCAGCCAGATCCCCAGGTACCTTCTCGAGGGGCAGCACGAGGTCTGCAAGGGCCGCAGGTGCATCGACCTGGCTGGCTCTGCCATTGCGCCGGCTGCTGGCCCTCCCACTGTGCCCTTTGCTGGCCTCCGTGTTCCCGGTGACTCTGGCATTCGGCTCCTCTTCAGTGGGAGCCACTTTGAGGTATACTGCCCGCTTGGCGCTGGGGCCACTCTGTGTCCCTGGGCTGGCTGGGCTTTTCCCTCCCAGGGCCTCGCTTCTCCCTGGAGCACGCTTGGGGTTGGAGGGCTCTCGCCGAGATCTTGGTGGCTCTGTGCCTTCAGCCTTTGGCTCTTCAGGGGTCAACTCTGCAGAAGCAGCCTTCTCCTTCCCGTTCTCCCAGCACACAGTCCCTTTGGCCAGTTCTTTGGATCCGTCTTTCCTTTTCTTCTGTAAAAAGCAATGGAGCACAGTGGGAAGGTATTTAGGTAGCAGCATCTTTCAAGCTACCCATCAATCTCTCACGCTCACTCCCCCTTCCCAGACTGCACCAGGACTCTGCTCCAGAATCGGGGAATGCAGGGCAGGCAGAAACACGGGTACGACTCCCTGGGACAGTGGCAGATGGCTCATGCAGCACATGGATGAAGGATGTGCCCCACATTGCTCCCTGGCCAGCTAACAGCAGGGAGCTCAGAGCCCATCCCAGCTCCCCAGGGCTCCACATGCTCCCCTAAAAAACAGATCATTCCCTTCTTACCAGAAGTGAAGACCAGTGATGGAGTGGGATCTTCTTCTGAAGCACAAGCTGTAGACAGTTGCCCTTCTTGCACTGGATCTTGCTGCAGGAGCCCTCAATCTCCTCATAGAACTGACAGCTCCACTGGCGCCCGTCTGTGAAGCAGAGGGGAACCAGTACCTCAGGCAGTGCTCCAGGCAGCTGTCATCTAACCCACAGCCCACTTTCACCTGCCCCCAGGATGAAGGATGCACTCATTCAGAGCCAAGAAGGCTGCAGGCAGGCTGCCACCATACCCCAGGAGCCTTCCAGGGCTCCCGCCAGCTTCTCTGAACTTGCTTTGTACATCTGGCTGGCCTCCTTCCCAGCGGGAAGGCCCTGGGCCTCCCTGCCCTCAGGGGCACAGTCACTATTCCAAAGGATACCCGGGACTGACTCAGCCATCCCAGCAAGCAGGGGACAGAGACGAACTGGCGCGGCAGTGGGCACTTGTTCACTTGGCAGAGAGGCCAGCTCCTGCCCTCCCCAGCTCTCCTATCAGCCCTCTCTGCTGCCTGAGTGTGTGCCAGCTGAGAGCAGGGCATTGCCTCCGAGGGAAAAGTTTGATGTCTGCCTGCAGCAACCCCGTGCTTGGCCCAGAGCTGTGCCAAGTCCCGACGGAGAAATGCTTGCAGCAGTTGCTCCATTCCCATACCTGGTAGTTTGACCACACAGTCCGTGTCAGTGAAATCAGCACGTACATCCTCCACCTTTGGAGCTCCACTGCCCAAGTTCAACTTGATAATGATCTCATCAGCATTCTGCTTCCAGTCCATCAGCAGCTCTAGGAAAAGGGAGGGAAGTGTCACCCACTTGCTGGGGAATGAGCCTGAAGTGCCCACTCCTTGGCAGGGGAACACAAGCCTGAACACAAACGGAGTTAAGGAGGTCAGCGCAGGGAACACAGACCATGACAATTAAATGGGACTTGCCCTCATCAGATCAGCCACAAACAAGAGCACATGTTGCAGCAGGGCAGATGAATCCCCATGGGAACCAGAGAGATCAGAAAGGCAGCACTGCTCTTGGCATTATCACAAGCAGCAGTGGCAGCTAGGAAAAAGGGGTGGCTCCTGCCAATGACAAAGCAATTACTGCTTTCCCAAGGAACGAGGAAGCCACAGAATTACTCTGGGGGATTTAAGTGGACTCTGACCACAATCAGAAATTGCCACTTCCCCTTTGCATATGCAAATTAAGCAGCCCAGCTGCACCCATCAAAGCACTGTACTCCTGCTAGGTGAGCTTGGCTAACACGGCTGAAACATGGGCAGGCCAGCCAGCTAGGCAAGTACACTGTAATGGGTGAGAAAAGAGTGTAGCAGTGATACTCTGGTGCAGGCAGAACTTCCATTGTGTGCCTGCCCAGGCTCCAGGTGTGGCCTTGCGGTGCCCTGAAGCCTTCAAGGTGAAAAAGTGATTTCGATCACCTTGATTTCAATCAGGTTTGTTCTAACCCTGGGGCACTAAGACATCCTACTCTGTCCTCAAAGCAGGCCCAGACTGGAACAGAAACCAGCCAATGCTGCCAACAAGGTGACACAACTTGGGATGTTCCCAGCCTAGTATCATGTCCTGCTCAGAAAGAAGCACAGCAGGCATCCCAGGGCTGTGCTCAGTGGCACCGTGACATCTGAGTTGCAAGCAGCCTGCCACATACCCAGGGCCTCTTCCTTGCAGACAGCCCTTCTCCACCTCTGGGACGGCCACATACTGTTAAGGTAAACACTGAGGCAAGGGAGTACTCAGGTTAGCTCTGCTCAATGCCAGAGCACTGGACAACAAGGTGAGAGCTTCAGATCCCTTGGCAAGGGCACTCCATGGCCATGCACTGACAGCTGGCACACACCTCAACTTACCCTCTTCTGAGTCCTTCTCCTGGGCAGTCTCAGCCTGCTCGAGCTCAGGGCGAGACACTGGTGGGCAGAGAAGTAGAGCGCAGGCAGGTCTGTCATTCTGTCACCTCACAACATAGGCCAGCAAGCTGATGCCCAAAATTTCACGTATCACCTCCTTCTACCCTGAATCTGTGTCCAGGCCTTTCATCCTGCATGTGTTGCTCATCTCCCTCCTCTGCTTTTTCACACTTCTCCTTCCCCAGAGTCCTGCCTGCAGCACAGCAGCAAGTCAGCCCCAGGACAGCTGCTCTGGGCCACACCACCATATCCCAGTCCAAACAGTACCACAGTGGGAGCAACACAACAACACTGCACCAGATAGGCAGCGCTTTTTTGAGGCACATCTCATTGTGAGTTTGTGGCATCCGGGCTCAGCTGTGTGGCTCAGCTCAGTACACCAGGACCCAGCCCCCAGCCATGTGGAGGAGCCGTGTCTTGATCTGACAGAAAGAACCTGGTGTTTGGTCATGCTCAAACCAATTCTGCTGTAACCAGAGAACCATGCGGCCCAGCTGCACTTTAACATTTCCATCCCTGCACAAGCTGCCAACATCCACATCTGAAAACCTCCTTCCAGATCAGGGTGGGGAACCAAAATGACCTGACACCTAATCCGTGCTCCCCACAGAATTACTTCCAACAGCCAGAAGTGTCTTCAGGTCTGATCTACCCCCACAGGATAGTGAACTCTGCCAGACAAGCGACCCAAAGTGACAGCACCTTCTCCTGGAGCAAAGAAATGGTGGCAACAGGAGCCGTGGTCTCCACTCCGGAACACTCGGAGGGTTGTCACTGCCTCCCTTGACTGACTACAAACAGTAGAAAACTTCTGCTGACCGCCACAGCCACTGGTGCAAAGGTGCCACTGGGGCTGGCAGTGAAAGAAGCATGGCAGTGCACAGCCTGGAGGATCTACAGCCCCTCACCACCTCTCACAGAGGGGACAGGAGCAGCATGGCTGCCCTCAAGAACGCTCCCATGTCAGAGGATGCAGAGAGCCAAGCCCTAGCAGAGGCATACTCCTCCCATGCTAGAGAAAGCACAGAGCTGTGCTCTGCACTGTGGGATTTCGCATCAGGGACTCTGCCACTCTGGCACAAACCTCCCCAAGCACTCAATTACCTTGGCCTATAAAACACCCTGCGATTCTGAGGTTACAATAATCATAACAGGGCAGGCACGGAAATCAAACAGCTTTCCAGAGCCACAGAAACTCTTGCAGGCCTCCTGCCCGCAGGATGCATCATTTGACCTGAAGCATCATTTTTGTCAAAGGATACATGGCAGTTACAGAAAGAATTACTCTACAGCAACTACTTCACCTGAGCCACACCTTGCCCTGACTCAGAAACTAAAGCACCAGCCCCACCCGCAGGCCTTGCACACCCAGTCCCGGCCTCACAACCTGCATCCCTCAGTAAACTGAGGGGAAAGAAGCAGTGCTGCCTCTAGCTGCAAGAGCACCCAGAGGTTTCAGTTCCACTCTCGCTGGATTGGGGCAGATCACACCCAGTCCAAAGCAGAGTCTAGAAACAATCACCAAGGCCAACTCCAGACTTCAGCTAACAAGGCCACAGGCCCAACCTTCCTAATATTGCTGGGGCTAAGCAGCGCCCAAAGGAAGGAGGTTACAGGTCCAGGGAGGACACTGTGTCAAAGAAGATCCCACATCACACGGGTTACCATAAGCTGCAGGAAGTGATTAGTAAAATCTGCTTATCCTACAGCAGATGGCTGAGAGGCTCCCCGGCAGCATGGCTGAGACACCACTGGCCTGCTTGCCACAGTGATGCTGAGGGGCTCTCACCTTCCTTGCTTTCTTGATTGGCTCGATCCTTCTGCTTCTTCTTATTGGTGGCATCGTCCAAGCCCCGAGACACTCTCCTCTGGCCAGGGGCATTTGTGCTGCTGGACATTTTCAGCCGTTTGGAGGACACAAACAGCCCACCGGGGTCGGTAATGGAGTCTGGGTCAGGGGTGCGACGTTTTCTTCCTGGCCCAGCTATCTTGGCGACTCTCTGTGGTCAAACTCTCTGGCAAGGAAGTAATGGCCTAAAGAGAGGAAAGAGCAAGCATGGCAAGAGGAGCAGGTGGAAAAGGCCCAACAGCAGCAGGATTCACTCTTTGCCTCAGGGCCAGTGCCCTTACATGACCTTCACCATGGTGTTTATGGGAAGCCCCATGCAGCGCTCAGTGAGGAAACCTACCTCATCACAGCTGCTACAATGCTTACTGCCAAAAGTATGGGCTTGTCAGAGCTCCCAACATACAACCAGGGGTCCTCAGTATGTGGCACGCATTAAAAACCTGGAAAGCAAGTGTCATTCATGGTTCCCACTATAGCAATAATGGCCCAGAGGAGCTGCTGGCGCTAACAACACCCAGAGACAAAGCCAAGGGCAAGGACGTGAGGAGGCCTGGATCTGCAAAACTGAGCCTCCAGAATCAACTGGGGAGCCTGTCACACAGCTCAGAGCAACAGCTATTTCAGTCAAACAGTGTCCTGTGTAACAGCGCCAGAATAGGAGCCAGTAACACCCTAAGAAGGAAGCAGGCCTCGGACACTCTCCTATGACAGATGAGACCAGAGCTCCCTGGCAAAAGGAGAGTTCCTCCCCCTTCGCCCACTAGCTGGGAGCTTAACCAGCATGACTGCACCTTGAATATTTATCTCCCAGCCAGTTTACAGACAGCACCAGCGGGGCCTGGCCTGGAAACAGGACACCTCTGCTCCTCATGCCCCAGCAGGAAGCGAGTAGGCTGAGCAGGGCATGTAAATTGCTCGCCCCTGTCCCATCAGACATGCCCTCCCTACAAAGCCAGCTCCCCTACAGGGTTTGGGAGCTACTGGCCCAGGGGTCTGTTGTACTCAGTGTCACCCTGCAGTGTTCAGGGCTTTGAGAGAGCAGAGATGAAACAACCCACTGAAAACAGTCCCATTAGAGGTGTCTCTGTGGAGGCGTGAGAGCAGAGACCTGGGAAGGTTTCCTCCCTCACTGCCCTGGCTGCACATCCTGACCCTGGCAATGCTCACCAGCCTGCGGGTGTTTGCAGCAGGGAAACGGGCCCAGCCACACAGATCCTGCTCACCCCCAGGTGCCAGCTGCCTGCAACAGCTCCCACTGCACAGTTTCACACACATCCCACGGCCCAGCTCCCATCTGAGGACATGGAGCCAAGCCCCACAGCACCTTGGCCTAGCCCAGCTCCACTGAGCCTGCCTCTCCCTCAGTGGGAGGCAAGCTGTCCCTTGGGAACACCCTGTTCTGTTTTCACCCATGTACCAAGCACAGACCCCTTGCTGTGCATGGGCAGGGCCAGTGGCAGGAGGCACCTCCAAAGGAGGCACTCTGACAGAGGAAGGCCACTGCCAGCTCTGTGCTGCCAGCCCAATGTTGCCAGGGCATTTGTGCTCTAGAAATGTTCAGGGCAGCAAGTAGCCACAAATGCAGAGCAGTAGCCACAAATCAAGAGGAACGCCATGGAGCAAAGCAGCCTGGTCTTGCTCTCAGCTCTGCCAAAGCCATCCCCATGACGGCTGTTGCATCCAAACCACTTCTCCTCAGGCCAACCTCCCCTTACCACCAAGAGCCACTGAAGCCAAGTGAAAAGCTGAGTCCGGCCTGACCGCCTGGCACAGAAAACTGCTGCCACCCATGGTGGTGAGGCCCAAGGACCTGGAGACTGGGATGCTGAGCAGGGTCCAGCATCAATCCCAAAGAGCTTGAAGGAGTGTGGGAAGGCAGCAGCGTCATCCCCATGCTGCTGCACACACTGGGTCTCCCCAGGATGCAGAAGTACTTCTGGCTCCAGAGGGAATGGGAAGGGCCCCCACAGCAGGGAAAGCGATTCACCAGGCTAGGCCTCTGACGCCAGCTGCATGCTGGCACTCAGCTCCAGTCCCCACCAACACCCAAACAGGTTGGTTACAGATGCTTCCTGGTGCTGAAGAAGCTCACCTGGGCTCAGCAAACATGAGAAAGCATTTTTGGTTGTATTTCTTTTGCCTCTAGGGTGAAAATCCCAGGAGAAATGGGACTCAAGAAGCAGTGACTGCTTCATGCAGGGCCAGGCAAGGCTCTGTCGTGTCCTTCCTGCCCTTCCGAAGGGGTGGTAACAGGGTAACTGCTGGGCAGGGTGAAAGCAAGCTCTGAGAAGGATCCTGGAGGGCTGAGAAAGGACAGGCCTCTGCCCAAGAAGGGGCGAGAAAGAGAGAAAGGGTTGCATGCCTGCTTGTCACTCCTCCAGGAGAAGCCTGCTGCTCTCACGCCTCACTGAGGGCTCGGCTCCCTGGGGTGCTTTGCCAACAGTTATTCCTCATGGCAGGCAGGAACCAAGGGGGCTGCAGCTCTGCCCATTTCAGCTACCAGACTGATGGCAGCCTGAGGCAGGCACCTCAAGGTTTTGGAGGAGTAAAGGCAAAGCACAGGTTACTCAGGGATTAGAACAGGTGAATAGGAGACTTTTTGCCTTTCTGCCACCAGGAAATGCACATACAGGCAGGCAGCATATTCAGCCCCTGGGTGCACAGAGGTTTTGGCACCTCTCCTGTTGGCACAGTAGGAGTCACTGCAGGGGACAGATGGTGAAAGGCTGCCCTGGCTAGATGCCAGGTGAACCTCTGGGAAGCACCTGATGAACTGGGCACTCCTACAAAACCTTACTGAATCCCCAGAGCCAGGGAAGCCTGGCCATGCTGCTGGGAGCAGAGATGCCTCCCTGTCTTCTGCTCTCCCTGCGTTTGTGCTGTGGTGTGTACCAGATCCAGATGCAAGCTGGGGCTTTCTCCTAAGTGTGTCTTCCCCCCAGCAGTTTCCCAACCCAGCTCATGCTGAGATGGCAAATATTTTGATTAGCCAGAGGCAAGGGAGCAAGAGGCCAAGGAGAAGGCCCACTCCTCCCCACAGCAGCACCAGACCAGGAAGGACCACAGAAGGTGCTCAATGAAATGCAATTTGTGTCCTGTGTCTGGGCCAGGTTTAGCACTTGGCAGAAGGAGCTCCCTGATTCTTGTCCACAGCACTCCCCAACAATGCCCAAAGGCCTTTAACAGGAGTAGCTGCAGAGAAGGTTGGCTATCCCAACAGCATCATCTTTTCACGGACTTTTGGATCCTCCATGTCCTAAATAAAGGCAACAGAAACACATCCCTCGTGTACACAAATACTTTTGTCATCTTTGTTTCTTGTTCCCCCGAGGGACCAGAAATCCCAAGGCTCAAGCTTGGCTTTTACTTGAGTTTCTGGGCATGCCTGAGACACGGGTGGAGTCAGGGTAAGCACAGAGTCCCCTGGGGCAGCCGCTGCCACACAAAATGTTTCCAACCCATGTGGAAATCACTGTGCTCGCAACGCATCGTGACAGCAGTGAGCCCTACCAGTGGGGAAAGCAGCAGGCCTGGCTCCCTCATTCTGGGGACGATGACTGAATCATAGAATCGTTTGTGTTGGAAGATTTTGAAGATCATCTAGTTCCAACCCAGCGGCCACGGGCAGGGACAGTGATGAGAGCGTACAGACAGCCGGCGGCCCCTGGCCTCCGGAGCGCTGCTGCCGGGCCCCAGACACCGAGAAAGGGGGAAGGGACTGTGAACGGTGTTTGTTTGTGTGAACGGTGCTCGTGTGAAGGGTGTTTGTAAAAACGGCCCCGGCGGGCAGAGCACGAGGTCACCGCGCCGGCTCCTGCTCGGGGCTGCCGCGCTCGGCCCGTCCTGCCGAGCCCCGCTCTCAGCCCCCGCGGCCCCGGCTCCTGCCGCCCCGCACGTTCTCTCCACTCAGGCCCGTCACAGGCCGCCGCCATCCGCCGCCTGCCTCGCTCTCCGTCGCCCCGGCCCCCGTGCCCACGGCCCGCATCCCGGCCTCTCACCGCCCCCGGGCCCTGCCCGCCGCCGCGGCCCTCATCCCGCGCTGGCCCAGGCGCCGCTCGCCGCCCCCGGGCCCCGCCGCCGCCCCGGCCCGGCCGGCCCGGCCCTCCCCACACTCACGGCCCCGCCCGCCGCTCCGGTCTGTTTGTGCCGCGCCGAAGTTCCGAGCGGGCCGACAACGGAGACAGGCCCGAGCCCGTGACGCACTTCCGGGAGCCGTCGGACACGCCCACGTGACACGGGAACGGGGAACGCGTCACGTGACACAGGAACGGGGGTGGTGCCGGCGCGTTCCCGCGGCAACGGGAGCGGGGCGTCCCGGTGTTGTCCGCGGGGGTTCCGCTTCTGTCCCGCGGGGGACATGGGTTTGATCCGTGGGAGTGTCGGGCTGGACTGTGGGGGTCCCGGGTGTGCTGTGCCCCCCAGCTCCGCTGCCGATTCCCGCTCCACCGCCCGCCCCAAGCCCCGCTGTACCCCACAGCCGGTGGCGGCGAGCCCCCACCCTGGCGGAAGCCTCCGTGGGCCCCCGGGGCAGACGGCCCACGGCACGGGGCAGAGGTGAGGCGGTCTTGCTCTGTAACTTTATTCACACGGGGGTACCCTGCAGCTCCCATCCCGCCTACTGCTGCGGGAGCAGGCGGAGGCTGGGCAGCAGGAGGCTGGGTGCTCCAGGGGGGTCCAGGCCCCTCCAGGGGATCACTGGCAGGTGTTGTAGATCTGAACCTGCTGGTTGATGGTGGCCAGCACCTCCCTCATTCTGGCCTCGAGCCCGCCGAGCTGGGCTGCTTTGGCATCCAGCACGCGCTCGTTCCGTTCGTACTCCTCCTCCAGTGCTGCAGGGACAGGGGGAACGGGAGTCAGCCTGGCCCCCCACCACTGTCCCCACCACCACCGCCACCCCAGCACCCCCCGTCGGGCCTCACCTCGCAGCCGCTGCAGCTTGCCCTGGGCGTCCTGCAGCAGTCCTGCGGCCTCCTCCCGCAACTGTTGTGCCCGGCTGCCTGCCTGCTGCGCCCCCTGTGCCCGATGCTCCACCAGCTCCTGTGCTGTCCGGTACCGGTCCCGAAGTGGGCCCTCCAGCACCTGCTGGGCAGTGGGGCTGTTCAGTGGGATCGTCAGGGGACCCCTGCTGCCACACTGATTTCCCCCTGATTACCCACCTGTTTGGCCTCACCGGCCCTGTCCCGCGCAGTGCTGGCTGCCTCCTGGGCCCGTGTGGCTGCCAGGCTGTTGTTAGCACGTTTCACCTTCAGGGCATCGGTCTGCCGGTCCAGGAGCCCAATCTGCTCCATGGCACCTGCCAGCTGATGCTC
Organism: Cyanoderma ruficeps; assembly: GCA_008694505.1. Classification (NCBI taxonomy): domain Eukaryota; kingdom Metazoa; phylum Chordata; class Aves; order Passeriformes; family Timaliidae; genus Cyanoderma; species Cyanoderma ruficeps. The sequence continues at coordinate 3,836,819 of VZDJ01000056.1, read as the reverse complement.
TGCACTTCCTGTCTGGGTCTGCATCTGGGGATCGGTGGCATGCGAGTTTGGTGTGGTCACGCTGACCACATGGTGGGGATGGGGTCCCATGGTCGTAGGGATGGGGCTCTTACCGTGTTAAGGGCTCTCTCGCTGTGCTGGATGTCACCGGCAGCTTGCTGCAGTGCCTGCTCAGCCATTCCCTGGGCTTGCCGTGCCTCCTCCAGTGCCTGCCGCACTGCCTCGGCTGTGCCCCGCACTCCCTCTGCCCGCAACCTGCGGCCAGACAGCAAAGCCTCAGCATAGCCTGGGCCAGGGGTTTCTGGAGGAATTGTGTCTTCACATCCCTGGGCTCACCTGGCCCGCTGGGCATCCTGCAGCAGCTGCCCAGCCCGTTGCACGTCACTGGCTGTCTGCTCCAGGATGGCATCCACGCTGGCCAGGCTGCGCACCCGCGTCTTGATTTCCTCGGCCAGGCGGCGGATCTGGTCCGGTGCAGCAGGGAGTGACAACTCCAGTACCCGACTGGCTACCACCTCAATGCTCTCAGGATCAGCCCCCTCCTCTGCAGGTGGAAGAAGTCAGTGTGTTCCCTACAGCACGCCGGGGGGAGGGGGCAGGCAAACCAAAGGGCAGAGGGGAAAATGGGACAGGGCAAGGGTGCAGACATGGCTGGAGGGCAAAGGATGGTTGGGGCAGGGCAGGGGCCATGCAATGCAGCATGGGGCAGGGGTGGCACAGCCCACATGCAGCATCGGGACAATGCAGTGCAGTGCAGCGCAGGGTCAGTGCAGTGTGATGCAGGTGCAGAGCCACAAAGCCCTGGGCAGGGATGGCCAGCCCTCCCAGCATGCTGGCACTCACGGCTCAGGAAGGCCTTGACATGGCTGATTAGCTCCCTCAGCTCCTTGTTGGAGCTTTCCACACGGGCCCTGGTCTGGTTCGCCTTGTCCAGGGCTGCCTGCGCTCGCAACCGGGCCTCGTCTGCCTTCCCCTTGGCCTCTGCCACCTGAGCATGGGCAGAGACCCTTGGTGCCCGCCCCAAGGGCTGCAGAGGGTGGCTGTGCCACCAGATCCCACCAGCACCCATGTGCCACACACCTTGTGGGAGAGCTGGGCCATGTCGCTGGCAGCCTGACGCAGCTCCTCCTGGGCATGGCGTGCCCGGTCCAGAGCACTGTCAGCCTTGGACACAGCTCCACCACAGCTCAGACCGCCACAGCGTCGTCCCCCATCCTCATCCCGGCACCCAGCACCCCCACAAGGGCTCTCGGCACAGGGCACATCACCTGCCACACCGCAGACCTGCAAGGCAGCACGGGATCAGGGCAGCTCTGGGTGCCATTCCCCAAGTCCCCTCCCTATGTCCCACCTTCTCATTGAGCGGGTGCAGGCTCAGTGCCTGTGCCCTTGCTGCCAGGTCCATCAGTGCCCGCCGGCTGGCCGCATTGTGGCGATTGAAGTCATCCTGCTGGCTGGCCAGGAGCTGCTCAGTGCGGTGACGAGTGGCTGCTGAGATGCTGACAGGGCTGGGCACGGCACGGGTGGAGGCGTCTGCCTGACGCTCGGCCTCCCGCGACTCCTCATAGGACTGGCGAATACTGTCATAGGCACCTGGGGGGGCAGAGACACTGTCAGACCGCTGGCTATGGCCTGACCACTCTAGCCTGGCTCTGTGGTGTGGCTCACCAAGGAAATTGGAGGTCTTGAGGGCGTGTAGCCGCCGATCCAAGTCCTGCAGGCTGTGGTTGAGGGCACGGGCACCCCGCTCCACAGTGTTCAGCACATGGCTGGCATTGAAGTTGGCATCCTGAGCAGCTGTCAGCTCCCCTTCCACCCGTGTCAGCCTCTCAGTTGCCTCCTCAATCTGCTGCCTGCAAGGGAAGGGGGTGAAAATCTGCCCCCATGGCTACCCTGGGAACCGTGCCCTGCGGTAAGTACTCACCGCAGCCCCTCCATGGTGTGTGTCAGGTGGGCAGCGGTAGCAGCAGTGGCATTGCGGGTGGCCACCACATCACGTACAGTGGCCAGCTTCTCCTCCAGCTGCCGGAAGGTGCCCTCAAAGGCGCCAGCAGCCCCGGTGTGCTGCAGGAGGCTGGCCCGCTGTGCCAGCGCTCGGGTACGGGCGGCCAGATCCTGCACCACACGGTCCCAGTCCCCAAAGCAGGGGTGGCAGGGCTGGCAGGCAGGGAAGGTACCAGCAAAACCCCGGGCACACTGGTCACAGCGGACTCCAGAGATGCCAGGCTGGCAGTCGCAGTGGCCGCTGCTGCGGTGGCACTGGGCACTGGCTATGCCACGGGGGTCACAGTCGCAGGCTGCAGGGAGAGTAGTGTCAGGGCACCACAGTGGCCACTGTGATCGCCCCGCTGGCCCTGGTTCTCACCTCGGCACTGCTGCTGTGGGTCACCCCAGTGGTGCTCCTGGCAGTCAGTGCAAGTCTGGCCCCCAAAGCCTGGCCGGCAGGAGCACTGCCCTGTGAACTGACAGACATGGCACGTCCGAGGCTGGCACTGCTGCAGCACACCCCCAGCCTCATCCCATCCCTCCAACCCCTGTCCCTGTCATGTCTCACCTGGTTGCAGGTGGGTGTCAGGGAGTGCTGGGGATGGCAGGCGCAAGGCTGGCAGCCTTGCCCACTGGCCAGGTTCCAGAAGTTGGGGCTGCAGCGGTCACAGCTCTGGCCCTCCACATGGGGCAGGCAGTGGCACTGCCCACTGTGCCTGTCACAGTGGCACTGCTGGGGCCCACAGGTGCTGGGGTCAGTGCCCAGGGGGTTGCAGGAGCAACCTGCAACCAAGAGGCACAGAGCAGAGATAGAGATGAGGGAATGAGGACAAGGATGGGTATGAGATTGCAATGGAGATGAGATGGAAGTTCTGATGGGGACAGAGCAGGAGCGGGATGGAGACAGAAATTGGGCAACCAATGGGGTAGGGACTGGATGGAGGTGGAATGGGAGCAGCATGAGGACCACTGGTGGGGATGGGATGGAGATGGGACCAGGGTCAGGACAGACCTGGGGACAGATGGATTGCAGTGGGGATGCGATGGCAATGGGGACAAGAATGGGCATGGGAATAGGATATAGATCGGATGGAATATGTTGGACATTGGGACAGGGCCTGTGCCACAGTGCTGGGCCTGGACAGAGAAGACAACTCTGTTCCAGGGAAGGGCTGCAGGGACTCCACAGCATTGTGCACAAGTAGGGGCAGTCATGGGTGCACGTGGTCCCCAAGGATGTGTTGGGCCCTGGAGGCAAGTCTGTCTTGGCATGGCAGTGGGTACTCACGCCTGCAGCTGTGTCGTGTGGCATCTCCATAGAAGCCGGGCTGGCATTCGGCACAGTGGGGCCCTGCTGTGTTGTAGAGGCAGCGCAGGCACTGCCCTGTGCGCCGGTCACACGCCTCTGGGTCCGTCACATCGATGTTATCATGGCACTGGCAGGGCAGGCAGCGCCCCCCCTGCAGAGGGTCCCCATAGTACCCAGGGGCACACTCATCACAGCGGGAACCTGCTGACACAGAGCGCTGGGCAGTGCCCGGAGACAGGGCACCCCAGAAGGCACTGAGTGTGCCGTGGCAGGTACCCACCTGTGTACCCAGGGCTGCAGCGGCAGATGACCTGTTGGGAACGACTGTCTTGGTAGCAGGAGGCAGCAAAGTGGCGGGGGGTGCTGGGCCCCTCAGGACAGGGGCAGGGCCGACAGTGCTGCCCGGAGCCAAGTGCTGGGTTCCCAAAGTGTCCGGCCGCACACCTGCGGGCAGGAGATCAGCGGAGCCGGGGCTGCTGGCAGCACGCTGCCCCAGTCTGGGCATGTACCCCACCTACCTCTGGCACCTTTCGCCATCCGTGTGGTCACGGCAGCGCAGGCAGCTGCCTGTCCGAGGGTCACAGTTCTCAGCATGCCCGTTGCACTGGCAGGGCCGGCAGACAGGGAAGCCCCAGTGGCCGGGCTGGCAGCGGTCACAACGTGGGCCATGGATGCCCTCACGGCAGGGGCACTGCCCTGAGGTGCTGTCGCAGATGGTGCTCACTGAACCCTCACGGCTGCACTGGCATGCTGGAAAGCACAGCACCCACAGTGTGTGCCTCTGTGCTGTAGAGACCATCCCTTCCCCACGCCCCCAGCCCTGGGATTCCCAGGCTCCTCTCCCACTGGCACTCACGTCGGCACCCGCCGGGCCCAAAGCCAAAGGTTCCCGGGGAACAGCGGTGACAGCGCCGTCCCATGACATTGGGTTTGCACTGGCACTGCCCACCCTGGGGCTGGCACTCGGCACTGAGCGAGCCCTGGGGATCGCAGAGGCAGGCTGCAAGCAGAGAGCAGGATCAGTGTCAGATGCTGTGGGACAGGGTGCAGGACAGGGTGCGGGGCTGTACTCACACAGTGCCCCATCATGCAGGATGGCTGAGAGACTGTGCAGGAGGCTGGAGCAAGGCTCAGCCACGGGCGAGGGCCCTGCAGTGTGGAAGGGCTGGGCACAGTGGTACCGCTCAAATGTCTCCCGGCGCTCCATGGAGCTGGGATCACCCGCAATGAACATCTCCAGTGAGGAGTAACGAGGCAGGAGCACCAGCTGCAGGACAAAGTCAGTGGAATGTCACGTCCCTCTCTCCCTGTGCTCCCTAGGGCTGCATCCTATCCCATGGAAGGGTTGCTGTCCCCCATCCCACTGCCCATCTGCCCCTCACCGAATCAATGAGCACACTGGCAGTGGGATCCTGATGAGCAGCAGCACAGCCCAGTTCCAGGCGGAGCGTGTAGGAGATACCCTGCTCCAGACAGATGGGCTGGGACAGTACCACATACCTGGATGGAGCAAAACAGAGCAAGGGCAGCCATGTGCCTCCAATGAGCCCCAGCACTGCTGAACCCAACTGAGGTGCTTACCTGGCACCGGAGGGGAGGCTGGTGGAGAGCTGGTCATCGGCAGGGATGGTGTTTCCACAAGGGCTGCTGGCGGAGACAGGGCTGGGGCGCAGCACCTTCAGCCTCACCTCCTGCCAGGCCTCTGGGTGCTAGCAGCCAAAAAGGGGCAGTGTCAAAAAGCCTCACCATCTGGAACTCCCCACCACTACCTCCCAATCTGGCAATATATCACACTGCTGGCTTCACCATCTGGTGCTCACCTGGGGTTCATAGCGGATGACCACATCATACTCAGTGGAGAAAGGCACGTCACTCACATGAAACTCCACCCAGCCACCTTCCAACATGCGGGCAAAGCCTGTCCCTGTCCAGGAAGCTGGACGGTCTGGGGGGGGCTCACGCTCCACCACTGAGCCCTGGTGCAAGCAGCTGTCATGAGATGGGACCCTAAAAATTGCCTTGGCCAGCAGGCACTGCTCTGCCCTGAGTAGGCAGGCAGACCACTGCCTGCTGGTTTGGGGACCCTGCAAAGGGGTACCCACTGCCCTGCTCTGCCTGGTGTCCTCCCCAGGGACACCTTCATACCTTACCTGATGCAGCCTTGCATCCTCTGCCTCATAGGTGTAATGATCCAGGTTGATGCGGTAGAAACCTGTCTCCACCTGTTCACATTGTCGTCCTACGACATGGCTGCGGCACTGGCACTGCCCTGACCCCATGGCACACCTGGTACCCCAGCAGCACCATCAGCCCTGATCCAGAAGGAGTGTCCCTTGCCCTCTGCATCCCCACAAGGACTCACAGGTTGTTGCGAGCACCTCCCACATCGCAGTCACAGGGCCGGCAGCCCGGGAGGTCGTGGCTCAGTCCCCAGTGCTCGGGCTGCAGAGGGCAAGGGCGTTAGAGAGCAGCCATCTGCGTACTATAGTCCTGAGCACCATGCATGGGGGGTGGCACAGCCCCACTCACCAGGCACTGGTTGCAGCTACGCCCGGTCACCAGCCGCTTGCAGAAGCACTCCCCGCTGACAGGGTCACACCGGCTGCCATCAACCACTGTGCCACGGGGGTCACATTGGCACCCTGCAAGGAGAGCCAGCAGTTTCCAGCAATGCCAAGCCACATGCCTGACCCCAGTAGGTGCCAACCTGGTACTTACTCTGGCAGCCTTGTGGGTTGTCGGTGCTGAGGCCAAAGAAGCCAGGTTTGCAGCGGTCACAGCGAGGACCAGCCACGTGCTCCTTGCAGCGGCACTGCCCCGCAATCAGGCCCCTGGCTGGGTCATCTGCGCTGTCGCATAGCCCACCATCAAGAGAACCCTCAGGGTCACAGTCACAGGCTGGGAAGACAGGCAGGGTCAGCACTGTGAGCACCAAAGCACCACCCTGCACAGCCTGTCCCATACTGACCTCGGCACACCGCGGGGTCACGCAGGTCCTTGGTGGGATCCTTGTAGTAGAAAGGCTTGCACAGGTGACAGCGACGGCCCATGGTGTTGTGCTGGCAGCCATCACACACAGCCCCACTAGTGTTCCCCGTGGCCAGGAACACGGCCATGTCAAAGTGGCACCGCCGTGAGTGCTCGTTGCAGTCACAGCCTGCAGGGACAGCACCACAGCACGGCATGCGGCACCAGAGCCAAAGCCTGGCAGGCAGCACCCCCAGGGCCAAACCTCCCCTGCCTGGGCTCTCCTTGCATCAGATATGCAGCACCACAACCCCAAACCTCCCCAAAGTACAGGCTGCAGGACCCCAAACACCCCCAGCCAGTCTGCATGATGCCAGTCACCACTAAATCACATCCCACTGTACAGGACCCCAAAAACCCCTGGCACGGCACAACCTGACAGCTCTGGCACCAGGATCACTGTGAGAGGAGCTGGCACCAGAAGAGGCACTCACGGCGACAGGCGTTGGTGCTGGAGCCCTCGGCCGGACGCCAGGGCAGATCTTGGTAGAAGTCCTCGCAGCGCTCACAGTTCAGCCCCTGCGTGTGGTGTTTGCAGACACAGCGCCCGTGCACCTGCCAGGATGCCACGGTAAGGGGCTGCAGGACTAGGCGGCACAGCTACCCAGCTCCAGCAGGACACACAGGCCTGGCTTGCCCTACCATGCCATTGGTGGTGGCAGGAGCCCCGCTGAGCGGGGCGCACTCAGAAGCGTGCCCATAGCAGAAGCAGTTCCCACGCATCACCAGCTCGTAGAGCGCATAGTAATACTTCTCCCGGATCTCCCGCCGTGAGTCCAGCAGGTTGTCTCCCAGCGTGTGCAGCTTGGTGAGGTTCACCCGCAGGTTGGTGACACGCAACAGGTCTAGGGCAGGGAGAGACTCCTGTTGGCACAGGGTGGCTGGGCACGTCCATGCACAGCTCACCTCTGCGGGGCACAGTTGGGCTGGTCTGTGCATGGCACAGGAGGCTGTGAGTGGTTCAGAAGAGCTCTGCTCTGCTGGGTATGGCTGGGATGGGCTATGTATGGCATAGGGCATCCATGCAGGGCTACACAACGTCAGACTGGTCTATTGTGGTTTTCTATATCACACAGTATTGGCCCAGGGCTGTGCATGGTTTGGCTCACAGGCACGTGGTTGCACATGGCCAGGCTGGGCTGTATGTAGCTGTGCAGGTTCACCTCCCACACATGTAGCTGTGCACAGTCTGGCTGTGCGTGGGCTGGGCTCTGTACTCCCACAGCAGAGGCAGGCTGAGACCCCACCAGTGCTGAACAACACCCTTGGCACAGCACCTTTACATGTCTCGGGGCACTCACCACTGGGGGCTGTGCCCAGGAGATGGCTGTGGCTGGTGGGCACAGCCTGGGGGCCCTGGGAAGACAGGATGGCTTCCCCAGAACTGCAGTTTCCCAGTAGCCCTGCCCTGCAAATTCCTCCCCTCCTGCTCCCAGTCTAAATTTAGCCTTGGGTGATTAACCCACTGTGTCCTGTGCCCAGCCTGATTCCCCATCTTGAATCACAGCTGGTGTTGGGCTCAGCCGTGGCACAGCCATCCTCCTCCGCTTAACTCAATGCAGCCCAACCTTTAGCTGCTCTCACAGGGCAGGGTGCAGAGGAGCCCAAGACCCCGCAGACTGGATCAGGTCCTGACCCCTGTGTAGGGCCCAGAGCAGGGAGAGAGCAGCCAAAATAGCTACACCCAAAATAGAGCAGCCAAACAGGAGCCCAGATGGCTGGCAACTCACTTTGGATGGCAGGGCTGTAGGGGTCCCGGATGGGGATGGCAGGGTCCAGCACCCGGTAGATGACCTGAAAGGGACAGCAAGGTTGACAGCAGTGCAGGGGATCCCCTGACTCTCCTGGGACACTACTAGGGCCTCACCTCCCCCTCAGTGGAGGGCTCGATGTCAGAGTAGCGGGACTCGCAGATGACATCATCAATGCGGCGTGGGGGCCCATGGGGGACATGGGGAAAAGAGGCAGCGCAGTCGTAGGCGAAGTAGCGATACACTTTCCAGGTGTGCCCAAAGTCGGCTGAGCGCTCCACCAGCATGGCCGCGGGGCGGAAGGTCTGCAGGACACCGAGGTGAGACAGGGGCTAGCCCCACAGTCCCTGAGGGCGTGTTCCATCCTGTCCCATGTCCCAGCCTGGGTACCCGCACACTGGGACCCACCTTGAAGGTCATGATGAGATGGGTGAAGTGGAACTCGGCCTCCAGGTCCAGCTGGATGCTGACGTGCTCCACACCTGGGGATGACAAGTGTGACAAGTGGAAGCACCCGCTCACAGATCCCGGGGGCTCGTCTCCCTTAGCCGGCAGTGGTCCAGGGGCGCGGCCGCGGCCACAGGCTGAGTCACACTTCCTCAGTGTGGGAGGAAGGGAAGGAGAGCCCCCCGGGACAGGACAGGATGCCCCACACCCCCACTCACTGCTCACCATTCTCTGACTGCCACCAGGCTTTCTTGGGGCGGGGGGCAAAGCTGGTGACCACATTCTCGATGCGGTGACTGTTGGCGTTGGTCCGGGCATCGTAGGGCCGCCGCGAGTCGCAGATGAAGCACTTTTTCTCTTCCTGCGAGTTGGGAGGTTCAATGATGTGCGTCCCCAACCCTATCCCGTGCCCCTCACCCTCGTCCGGTTGCCCCAGGCCCCGTCCCACTCACCTGGAGGTGACTGACGATGCAGTAGGGTTGGGGCCGGCGCAGCCCGCAGGTGGAGGTGGCACTTAGGCGGGTTGCCCGCCCCACCAGCAAGTCCCCGGTGGCTGGGTAGCAGCTGCCACGGGCACAGCCCTGGGGGGAATCGGGGGCCAGGGACAGCCCCAGCCCTGCGGAGCGGCGGGTGACTGAGGGCGCTGCGGGGCAGACGGGGGGGCCGGGGCTCCCCCTGCCGCGCCCGGGGCCCCTTCCGCGACCGCCCGGAAACAGGACGGCGGGACCGGGCCGGACCCTGGCGCCCACCGGCCCCGCTGCGGCGGGGGACGCGGACTCACCGGCCAGCAGCGGCAGCAGCAGGAGGACGGCGGGGCTCCGCTTCGCCGGGCTCCGCATCGCGGGGTGCGACGGGGCGAGACGGGAAGGGAAGGGGCGCAAAAGGCGCGCAAAGGGGGCGCTCGGCAGGTGCCCGCCGGTCCCGTCCCGTCCTGTCCTGACCCACAGGTTCCCCTTCTCGTTCCCAGTCCTTTTCCCGTCCCCTTCCCGGTCCCCTCCCGGCCCCTCCGAACTGGCGGCAGGCGCAGCGCTCGGGGCTGCGCGGAAAGCGCGGGGCGGATCCCGGCTGGAGCGGGGGAGCGGGCCGGCCGAGAGAGGCGGGAGGAGGCAGAAGCAGGCCAGGCAAAAGGCATCGGACACAGGCACACAAAAGTTTAGGACTTTATTTGCAGGCGCGCCCGCACTAAAGGCACCTGCAGAGTGGACGGGACTCCCGGGCTCGGGGACCTGCGGGGCGGCGGGGTAGGACCGGCCCCCGGTCCCGCCGGTGGTCCCTAGCAGGTGGCGTAAGCGTTGGCCCTCTCCCGGATCTCCTGCAACAGCCCGGTGACCTGCTGCTCCAAAGCCTGCAGTCGTGTCACCTTTGCCGCCATCGTCCGTTCATTGGCCCCAAAGCGCTGCTCCAGGTCTGTGGGGCGGGCAACATGGTCATAGTGAAGCCTCCCACCATATCCCGTATCACTGTCGGGACACCCAGTGGGAGTGAGCACAGGGGGACACAGGGAGACGTGTGGGAAGGTGGCAGGAAATGTACCCCACCATGTGCTCCCCCTCACCTTCCAGCTTCCTCTTGCTGTTGCTGGCCTTATCCAGGAGGTCTTGGGCCTCTTCCAGCAGCTGCGACACACGCTGCAGGGCCCCACCAGACACCCTGTCCAGCATGCCCACCCGATTCTTCAGCACCACATAACGCTGTGTTACCTGTGCCAGGTCCTGGCAGCAGAAGGGCATGGTGAGGCTGAGCACCCACAGCACCTGGTACCTGCTTGGTGCCATGCATAACCAGGCAGGGATGGAGCTCACCTGACTAAGTGTCCCCGAGGTGGTGGTGGCACGCTGTGCCCTGTCCTTGGCTTGCTGGGCCATGTGGTGAGCATCCTGGCCACGCTCCTGCAGGGCGGTGATGCGCTGTGCCAGTTCCCGCAGCCGCCGCTGCGCCTGCGACTCCTTCCTGTCCAGCACCTGCAGCCTGCGCTCCGCCTGGCAGGTATGGACACAGGCTACAGCAGGCACAGCAACCACCATGCCAATGCTGCCAGCCCCACTGCCCTGGCACCTGCCCAATGCCAGCCATATTTCCCCAGCCCCAGCCTCCCTAACTATAGTGTGCCCAAGGCATCAGTCTTGCTCTCCACAGCACTGATCCCATTTCTCCCAGCGATACCGGCTCCACTCCCCAGCCCATGTCCCTCACCTCCCTGGCTCTGTTCTCGGCCACCTGGATGGCATCCCTGGCGCTCTGCAGAGTGCTCCCTGCTGTCATCGCCTGTGTCCGTGCCACCTCCAGTGCCTGCTGTGTCCCCGCCAGCTCATCCCTTATGCCTTCTGCTCGCTCCCTGCAGCAACACAGGCAACTCCAGCCCCTGCCAGTGCAGGGGGACTGACCCTATCCCCTGCCTGCCCCAGCATGCCCCCAACACTTGCCTGGCCTCCTGTCCCTGGGCCAGCAGACCCCGTGCCACAGCCAGCCCCTCCGCTGTGCTGTTGAGAACTGCATTCACCCCCTCTATCTGGCAGATGCTCTTCTGCATCTCTCCTTGCAGCTCCTGAAGCTCCTGTCCAGGGCTTCTGGGCAGGGACATGTTCAGCACCTGCTGGGCCACCAGCTCGATGCTGCCTGGGTCAGCTCCCTCCTCTGCGGGGACAGGGGAGCAGGGTGGGCTCACGGTGGGCTCGCTGAGTCCTGTCATGTCCATATGCCCACCCAGTGCTGGCACTACCTGCCAGGAAGGCCTTGATCCGGCGGATGAAGTCCCGCAGCTGGGCCGTCGCCTTCTCTGCACGGCTGCGGGCGGCCTGAGAGCGCTCCAGCGCCTCCTCTGTCCAGCTGCGCGCCCCCCGTGCCAGCTCCTGCACCTCCTGCATCTGAGGGGCACCTGGCTGAGCAGGGGGCACAGGGCAGCCCCGGAAGGGGGCATTGGGGGTGAGCAGGGGGTATGAGAGGACAAGATGTAAGGCTGCCTCCTGTAAGGACCATGGAAGGGGGCCGCAAGGGGACAGAGGGTATAACAGTGGCCCAGGGGGGCACACACACATAGGTGGCACAAAGGGCATCTCTGAGGGGCATGTGAGACACATACAGAGCTGACATGCTTGGGGGCATGGAAAGGGAAAAAACAGGACATAGAAGGGGGTCATGCAAAGTGGCATGGAAAGAGCACAAACAGGACATGCAAAGGCGACACAAGGGGATTTCAGAAAGTGCCATGGAGCAACCACACCTACCTTCTGTGCCACAACACCCAGCTGCTCTAATGCCACTTCCAGCTGCTGTGAGGCATTATGGGCACTACTCAGGGCTCGAGCTGAGATAGGCAGTGCCCCTGCACACCCAGTGCCACCGCAATGCCTTGTCCCCGCACTGTCTCGGCACAAGGCTCCTCCGCAAGGCGCGTGCTTGCAGCTCCGGTCTCCGGGTGCCCCACAAATCTGTGATGGTGCCAATGGTGGAAATGGCAGCTCAGCACTACATGGGGTGTGATGCCCGTGCCACTTCTGCCAGTCCTGCTCTCACCTTCTCATTGATCCTGGCAATGTTGAGTCCCATCACCCGTTTTTGTGCCTCCCGCAAGGATTTCCGGGCTGCGGCTGCGCCACGGCGGAAAGTATTGCCCCGCTGCCGCAGCGCCCGCTCAGCTGCCTGCTGCGTCATCTGCGCCCTACTCAGCTCACCAGCTGTGCCATTGGCCACCACCTCTGCCTGCCGTGAGGCCTCCATCGATGCCAGGATGCTGCGGTAAGACTCTGGAGGTGCGGGTGTCAGGGTTTGGCCAGGATGGCTGCCACCAAACCCAAACCTTGCTGCTTGCTCTTACCACTGAATCCAGCAGCAGCTACAGTGCCGAGGAGCATTTGAAGGTGGGAGGTGGTTCGGTTGAGACCTCCCAGCTTGTGGCTCAGCTCAGCTAGCCGGTCATGGTGCCGCATATCTGCCTGCGCCAGCTGATCCAGATGTTGCTCCAACTGTTGGAGGTGCTTCCAGAAGTTGTCCAGCTCCATCCTTTGGGTAGGGAGGGGGGCTTCAAACTTTCAGGGGGGATAAGAGGGGGTCCCTCCACCCCAGCCCTACATGCACACTTGCCTGGTACCATCCAGCTGCCTGGGCAGTCCATCGAAGAGAGGACCACCAGGGCTGTCCCCCTCTCCCAGCAGCCGTTCCACATGCCCCAGAGCCTCCTCCAGCTCCCGCAGGCGACGGGGGCTGAGTGGGAGTGCAGATCCCCCCTCCCTCAGTGCCTGCACCTGTGCCCCAAGGCGCTGCAGCCCTTCCTGCAGGCTGCCCACTGCCAGGTCCCAGCGCCCAAAGCAAGGGTGGCAGGGCGAGCAGTGGGGGAAGGGCTCCTGGTAGCCCCGCTGGCAGCGGTCACAGCGCAGCCCCTCAAATCCCAGGCGGCACCGGCACTGCCCGTTGTCCTGCTCACACTGTGGGCTCTCAGCACCTAGTGGCTCACACTCGCAGGCTGCAGAGACAGTTGGTGGTGTGTTCCAGCCTTCCCATGGAGCCCCATGCCCCCAGACAGCTACCATGTCCCAGCATCCCAACATATTCCCCTGTGTCTCCAGAAACCAATCTATCCCCAGCATCTTCCATTGTCCCCACAGTTCCACCAAGTACTCTGGGTCCCCTGAGTCCTGCATGCCCCCAGAGACACACCATGTCCTCAATGTTCCCCCATGTCACCAGCATCCCATTGTTTCCCCAAAGTCTGCCAGGCCCACAGTGTCCCACCTTGTTCCCAAGATCTCCTGAGTCCCTTGTGTCCCCAGTGTCCCACTGTCTCCTTAGTGTCCCATGTTCAGAGTCTCCCACCAGGTCCCCAGGGCCCGCATTTCCCTAGAGTCTCACCATTCACCCAGAGTCCCTCCACATCCCCTGTTCCCAGAGCCCCTGCTCCCCAAGTCCCTGGGATGTGCTCCCACCTCGACACTCCTGCTCAGGGTCTCCCCAGTGGTGCTCCTGGCACTGGGAACAGACACGACCCCCAAAGCCAGGCCGGCACTGGCACTGCCCCGTCACCTGCAGTGACAGTGCCATGCTCACTGTGCAGCTCACTGTGCCCCATGAGGGCAGTGGCGCCGTAGCAGGGTGCCAGGAGACTCACTGTGTCACAAGCAGGGTGCAGGGCATGTGTGGGGTGACAGCCACAGGGCTCACAGCCCCTTGGCCCCCCGAGGCTCCAGAAATGGGATGCACAGCGATCACAGCTCTTGCCCACGACGTTGGGCCGGCAGGCACAGGCTCCGGTGCCACGGTCACAATCGCAGGTGCCATTGGTGCAGTGGGAGGCCAGTGTACCCCGTGGGTCACAGCCACAGCCTGCAGGAGGGTGGGTGGCCAAATGGGGCTCAGCCTATACCTGCTGCCCAGGCAGTGTGCTGCTGCCCCCAGCACTCCAAATCTGCCTGACGCCCGTGGCTCTCAGTCTGCCTGGCCTCCAACCCCGGAACAGCCCCAACACCCCTGATCCCAACACCCCCACCAATCCCCATCTCTGTTCCCTGCCCAGCCCCAAAACAGGTACAGCCCCATGCCCCTTCTAACAGCCCCAAATCTCTCCTGGCCCTGAACCCTAGCCCTGCAACACCTCAAAATTCTCCCTGACCCAACCCCAATCAGCCCACACCCAACCACAGCCCCAGGCCTCCTCCCTGCCTTGAGCTCCTGCATCACTTCAGCCTCCCCATCCCAAACCCCCGTGCAGCCCCAGCCCCGCAGAGCCCCCCGCCCCGCTCACGCCGGCAGCTGCGCTGCAGGGCATTGCCGTAGTATCCAGGCTGACACTGGGCACAGCGTGGCCCAGCGGTGTGGTACAGGCAGCGCAGGCACTGTCCCGTGCGGGAGTCGCAGCCCTCTGGGTCGCTGGCGTCGATGTTGTTGTTGCACTGGCAGGGCCGGCACTCCCCCCCCTCCATCTCCGGAGCCCCAAAGTAACCAGGGGAGCAGCGGTCACAGCGGGGCCCTGCAGAGAGGGGGGCTATAGGTGCTGGGGTCCCGTAGCCCCAGTGCAGGGGGTCTCTGTTGCACTGTGCCTGCTCTGCCCCTCACCCGCGTATCCAGGGGCACAGACGCAGACGATGTGATGTGTCTCATCGTCAGCATGGCAAGTGCTCCCGTGGTAATGCCGTGTGCCAGGGTAGCCGGGGCAGGGGCAGGGCCGGCACTGCTGCCCTGAGCCCAGCACAGGGTTCCCATAGTAACCATCCTGGCACCTGAAAGGACAAGGGGGGACCCGATGGGTCCCTGCCATCCATGATACACTATTCCATCTCGCTCCATTGTATCCCATACCATCATATCTCACCCTATCCTAACTAACTGTATCCATCCCATCCTGTTACATCTATCCCATCCCACACCATGCCATCCCATCCTATTCTACTCCATCCCATCACATCCATGCCACCCCATCTTAACCCATCCCACCATTCCAAAATATCTCATCCTGTCCTACCCCATCGCATCTATCCCATCCTAGCCACTCCACACCACGCCGTCCCCTCCTCTTGCTCACCTCTCACAGTGCCGCCCGCTGGTATGGTCGCGGCAGCGCAGGCAGGTGCCCGTCCGGGGGTCGCACTCCTCGGCGTGCCCGTTGCACTGGCAGGGCCGGCAGGTAGGGAAGCCCCAGTGTCCGGGCTGGCACTGGTCACACTGTCGGCCCACGGTGCCAGGCCGGCACCGGCACTGCCCGCTCACCTTGTCACACAGCTGGGACACTGAGCCCTCTGGAGAGCAGGTGCAGGCTGCAGGGCGGCACAACTCAGGTCAGGCACATGGATGCAGGGACACAGGGATGGACAGACAGACAGACAGGCAGGGGACTAGCGCCCAGAACATGCTCACTCCACGGGCTGGCTGTGGCAGAGAAGGGCTCATGTGGACACACAGATCCACAAGAACATGGGTGGACAGACAGACGAGTGAGTGCAGGACAGCACAATGCTCACAGGGGGCTCATGTGGATGGATGGATGGGTAACTGTGACTGAACCCATGGACTGCAGGACAGCAGGGCTGAGATGGACACATGCACAGACAGATGGACAGACAAGTGAACAAGGCAGTGAAGAGGGTGCTGATGGCTGGACAGACAGACAGGAGAGACAGCGACTCCTGGCAGATGAAGATTCCTCTACTCACGGCTGCATCCCAGGGGCCCAAAGCCGTAGCTGCCTGGGGCACAGTGGTCGCAGCGTCGGCCAATGACGTGGGGCTTGCACTCGCACTGCCCGCCCTGTACCTGGCACTCGCTGCTGTGGGAGCCCTGTGGGTCGCACTGGCAGGCTGTGGGAGCAGGACCAGCATGGGTTATCTGCACCTGCCCACACCTGCCCATGCCTGCCCCCACCTACCCAGGCCCTGCCACTGCTCTCCTGCCCACCATGCCATGGGCATGGGTAAAACCTGACCCACTGCCCCCGGCAGGGCTCCGCCCCTGCCCACTCATCAGTCCCATCCCTGCAGGCTGCCCACTCACGCAGTGCCCCGCCGTGCATCAGGGCTGAGATGCTGCAGACCAGGCGGGCACAGGCCTGGGCCAGGGGATGGGGGGGGGGCATGCGAAACACCTCCAGGCACTGGTACCGCTCCAGCTCCTCCTGGCGCGCTGCTGCCTCTGCCCCATGGAACCCAGGCAACTCTGACACCCGCGGCAGGAGCACCAACTGTGGGAAGGGAAGAGGAGATGGGGCTGCAGGGCATAGCCAGCCTTCACTGTGAGACCTACCACTAGGCTGGATGCATGTGCTCCAGGACAGTCCCAGTGCTGCTGGTGTCAACTACCCCAGCTCCATCAACAGCCCCAGCTCCACTGACATCCCCAACCCCATCAATATTCCCATAATTTGCCATCCCCAGAAGCCACATGTCCCTTCGTGCTGACATCCCTATGCCAACCCCAACTCTATTTAAGTCCCCAGTCTCATTGATATCCCCTTCACCATCAACATCTACTTCTCCTTCCCCATTCCCATCCTCCATCCCCTTCCTATCCTCATCTCATCCCCATCTCCATCCCATCCTATCTCATCCTATCTTATCTCCATCCCGACCCCACGTACATCCCCAGAGGGGAGTAATTTCCCACTCCAGCCTGTGGTTCCCCATCCCTGCGCATGACACCACCCCTGCCAAGCCTCAGGCACAAGGTGCAGTGGGACTCCCCTCACCGAGTCGATGAGGATGAAGGCACCAGGGTGGCGCTGGGTGACACCAGCCCGCTGAAGCCGCATGGTCACCTCATAAGGGGTGCTAGGCTCAAAGCAGAAGGGCCGGGACAGCAGCACATACCTGTACAGAGTCAAGTGTTGGGGCATGGGCACAGCAGGGCCATGGAGACAGTGAAGATAGCAGCAGGACCCAACCACCTCCCTTGTTCCCATCCCCAGCCCACCCCAGCCCATCCCATTGCACCTCTGGCTGTGGGGCAGAATCTCACGGTACATCTGCTCAGAGGGTAGCAGGTTCCCACAGCGAGAGCTGGTGGGCAGCACCCGGGAGCTGACACTGACCACGGCCTCCCAGTCCTCGGCTGACTGTGGCGACAGGCAAGGCAGTGTCAGGGCTGTGATGTGCCATACACGTCGTGGCCATGGTTGTGGCTGTGCTCACCTCAGGCTCATAGCGCAGCAGCAGCTCGTAGTCCATGGGGTAGGGCACGTTGTCCACACGGAAGGTCAGGCCAGCCCCGTCCCGCACCCGGGCGAACCCCAAGCCCGTCCATGTCACCATGCGCCCGGCACTGTCCCGCACCACCTCCTCCACATCCAGCTGGGCAGGGCACCGGCAGAGTTTGGCCCTGGCTCTACCCCTGGCCACCTCTGCCCTGCAGTGCCTCACTGTGCCCTGTCCTACCACCCCAGGGCTCACCTTGGGGGGCTGCTGGTGGCTGCGGCGCAAGGGGATGGGGGGCTGGGGAGCACGGGGGGAGCTGCGCTGATGCCGTGAGCGTCCCTTCCGCCCCACCGGCTCCCTGGTGTCATACTCCAGGCAGTCCTGGGACACCTCCGCCCGAATGGCACCCTGCAGGGATGGGGTCAGGGGATGGTGGCCATGCACAGGGACAGCCGTGCACAAGGACAGCAATGCACAGGACATGGTAACAGCCACATGCAGGAAAGGGTGGTAGCCATGCATAGGGCACAGTGGCAGCTATGCATGGAGCATGGTGCACATTGACAGCCATGCACAAGCACAGGGACCCTCAAGGAGACTCACCGGAAGCTGAGGGTGGCTGTGGCCATGGCCGGTGGCCTGCTCGGCCTCATAGGTGTAGTAGTCGAGGGGGGCGCAGAAGAAGCCGGGTTGTACCTGGTCACACTGCCGCCCCATGATGTGGGGACGGCAGGGACATGCCCCATCCTCCATGGAACACCTGCGGGTGACCATCCTGTCCCTTCATCTGTCCTTCTGTCTGTGTCTTCATCCATCTCTACTTCCATCTCTGTCCCTATCCCTCCATCTCTGGGGATAGAGATCCCTCTCTTTCTCCCTCCATACCAGCCCCCATATCTCCCCAGCCTTGTCTCCATCTCTCCCTCCCTCCATGTGTGACCCCACCCCTGCCCCTCCAGGTGCTGTGCTGGGCCCCACCGGTTGTTGTAGGCTCCCCCGAAGTCACAGGCACAGGGCCGGCAGCCGCCCAAGTCGTAGCTCAGACCCCAGAATTCAGGCTGCAGTGAGAAGGGGACATGTAGGGCAAGCGTGGGGCCAACCCAGCCCTGGGGGCTGCCATGGCATTGAAGACAGTCAGACCCACAGGCACGGTGTGGGGCAGGTTGGGGCACTCACCACACACTGGCTGCAGGAGCGTCCAGACACAAAGCGTTTGCAGTAGCAGTCCCCACTGATGGGGTCACATGGGGAGCTGCCTGCCACTGTACCCCGTGGGTCGCACCTGCATGCTGTCCCCACACATGCACATGTGAGGGGGTGCCAGTAGGACCACAGCCCGCATGCTTCATGGCCCTCCTTCCCTACCCCATATCATCCATTTTCATCCCTTCCATCCCAATCCCATATCCATCCATCTTCATCCCTTCCACCCCCATCCCTCCATCACCATCCCTCCATCCATTCTCATACAACTATGCCACATACCTCCATCCTAAATCCTTCCATCTCCAACCCTCTATCCCAGATCTTTCCATCCTCATCCCTCCATCACCATACCTCTACCTCCATCCCTCCATCCTCATCCATCCCATCCCCATTCCTCCATCAACATCCCTTCATTCCCCACCCCTTCAACTTCATCCCTTCATCCCTACCCCTCCATCACTCCCCCATCCCCATCCCTTCTCCCATGCCACCCCGGCTCCCAGCTCACGCTGGCAGCCCTGTGGGTCGCCATGGCTGAGGCCATAGGCGCCGTGCCGGCAGCGGTCACAGCGGGGACCGGCCACATTCTCCTTGCAGCGGCACTGCCCCGCAATCATGCCCAGCGCCACGTCCGTGTGCCCGTCGCAGGCACCTCCATCCAGAGAGCCTGCCGGGTCACAATCGCACGCTGCCAAGAGAAAAGATCATGGGGAGTTCTGGCTGCTGGCACCAGGAGCTGTGAGGCTGGGGCAGGTGGCACCAGGGAGCCACAGGGCTGGCACAAGCCATGGGGCTGGGATCCCAGGACACTCACGGGCACAGGCAGTGGGGGACCGGATGTCGGAGCGAGGGTGCCGGTAATAGAAGGGTTTGCAGAGGTGGCAGTGGCGGCCCATGGTGTTGTGCTGGCAGCCATCACACACAGCCCCACTGGTGTTTCCCGTGGCCAGGAACACAGCCATGTCAAAGTGGCACTGCCGTGAGTGCTCGTTGCAGTCACAGCCTGCAGGGACAGCACCACAGCACGGCATGCGGCACCAGACCCCACACCCAGCAGGCAGCACGCCCGGTGCCAAACCTCCCCTGCCTGGGCTCTCCTTGCTCTGATATGCAGCACCACAACTCCAAACCTCCCCAAAGTACAGGCTGCAGCACCCCAAAACCCCTGGCACGGCACAGCCTGACAGCCCTGGCACTCACGGCGGCAGGCGTTGGTGCTGGAGCCCTCGGCCGGGCGCCACGGCAGATCTTGGTAGAAGTCCTCACAGCGCTCGCAGTTCAGCCCCTGCGTGTGGTGCTCGCAGACACAGCGCCCGTGGATCTGGGGGGAGCACCCAGTTCAGTGCGGCTGCCAGGTCCCACTGGGCACTGTGCCGTGCTGGTGGGCGTGTGCACCTCACCATGCCAGAGACAGAAGGTGTTGGGGCACCCAGTGCTGGGGCACAGTGGGCAGCGTGGCCATGGCAGAAGCAGCTCCCACGCAGCACCAGTTCATCCACAGCATAGTAGTACTTGTGCAGCACCTCCTGCCGTGAGTCCAGCAGGTTGTCCCCCAGTGTGTGCAGCTTGGTGAGGTTCACCCGCAGGTTGGTGACACGAAGAAGGTCTGGGGGTGTGTCACTGTTAGGACCTGCCCTGACACCAGCCAACCCCACATCCCCAGCCACATACCCTGGATATCTGGGCCATAGGGATCTGCTACAGGGATGGAGGGGTCCAGCACCTTGAAGATAACCTGTGAGAAGGAAGGAATGGGTGACCCCATTCCACCCAGACCCCTGGCCCTGCTCTGCACCACCCTATCCCCATGTACCTCCCCATTGCTGGAGGGCTCGATCTCAGAGTAGCGCTGGTCACATAACACCTCATCCACGAGCCCCGAGGGATGGCTGGGGATTCCAGGGAAGAGCTTGGAGCAGTTGTAGGCAAAGTAGCGATACACTTTCCAGGTGCGCCCAAAGTCGGCTGAGCGCTCTACCAGCATGGCCGCGGGGCGGAAGGTCTGCAGGACACCCAGATGGGATGGGGCCCAGTCCCACAGCCCCTCCAGATCCATCCTGTCCCATTCCATTCCATCCCAGGCATCCATGTGCCAGGACCCACTTTAAACTTCATGATGAGATGGGTGAAGTGGAACTCGCTCTCCAGGTCCAGGCGGATGCTGACTTGCTCCACACCTGGCAAACAGAGAGAGATAGAGATGGCTGAGGCTGGGGAAGACCCCCATGGCCACACAGCCCCACAGCACATGCACATGGGGCAACCCCACTGCCATCCTGACCTCACCATTCTCTGATTGCCACCAGGTCCGTCGGTCATGGGGGCTGCTCAGGTAGATGACATTCTCAATGCGGTGGCTCTCAGGCAGTGATGGGTCACGTGAGTCACAGGTGAAACATTTCTCCGAGTCCTGTGCCAGGGAGTGGCACCATCAGGGATAGGTGACTGGAGGCTGCACTGGTGCCTGGCTCTGTGGGTCTATGCCAGAGCCATTCTGGGGCTGGGTGGGCTCACCTGGAGGTGACTGACGATGCAGTACTCCTGGGGCCCGTCCAGCCCACAGGTGGAGGTGGCACTCAGGCGGGTGGCTCGCCCCACCAGCAGGTTCCCAGTGGCTGGGTAGCAGCTGCCACGGGCGCAGCCGTGGCTCAGGTCAGGCTCCTGCCAACCCCCTGCCACCAGTCCCCCCACTGCAGAGAGCATGAGGGCATGGGCTGGGGGCTGCACTGGGGTGCCTGAGCACCCCCCACTCCCCCATGCACCCACCCCACCCCCAGCGGTCCCATCCTGTCCCATCCCTGCATCACGACCCACTGATGCAGCACGAAGCTCCATGATCCGGAAAGGTGCTGGCAGCAGCGCCGCGGCCTCGTGACCAGGGGCAGGGAGCGGGGTGAGTGGGGGGCTGGGCTGCCCGTGCTCCTGGGGGCCCGGGCAGCCCGAGGGTGCCGAGAAGTGCCGCAGAGAAGTGCCGCAGGGAGTCGGGAGCCAGGTCAGGCGCTGTTTGCTAATCCCGACAGGGCTTAGTGCAGCCTGCATTCCCCGCTGGGTTTTGTGGCAGTCAGTCAGGCCATGGCTGCTGCCAGGCAGGGAGCATCACCATTGCCACCACCTCCGCTGCCCAGCACCCTCCTCCCAGACTAGGGTCCCTGAACTACCACAGCTCCCAGCGCTGTGGGTATGCAGAGTGCCCACGAGGCCAACGCTTACCCAGGAGGAGAGCAAGCGCCAAGAGGTCCATGGCCAACCACGGGATCTGCCTGGTGGAACACGGAGATGGCACTGCGGTAGGGTGCAGGGTATGGCATGGGGTGCAGGGCAGCTGGTCCCTGTCCTCTCCTGGCTCTAGCACGACCATGCAGTCCAGGATGCACCCCCCCGCACTGGCATGATGATGCTTTCCGGGAACAACACAAGGAATCAGGGTCAGCTGGGGTAGTTGGGTCTGAAAGTCCTCCGGGATGACATGCAGTGCCCACCTGAGCAGTTCTGAGGGACTGTCACACACACACTCAGGCACACAGCCATGCTATGTCCCACCAGAAGTGGCACGAACTGTGTCATGCCCCATCCTGCCTGGCTCAGAATGCATCTATCCTTTTGAGAGTCACTGGTGTCCCTGGGGGGGCACCAGCACCGGGCTAGGGCCAGCCTGGGAGGGGAGCCAGGAATGCCGGAGCCGGCTGTGCAAGGGCGTCCCTGACTCTGGCCGGGGTCCCACTGTTAAATTTAGGTTAGAGATGCCTTTTGTGTTTCCTTCTCTCCCGGTACTTCCCGCTCCCAGCCTTGCAAGTGCTGGATCAAAGCCTGGTCCCGGCTCTGCCCAAACACATCTCTCCTGTCCCCCGCATGGAGCCAGCCCTGGGCAGGGGGGCTCGGGGCGGCGGGGGGAGCCGCGACTCTATCCTGGCACCCGCCCTGCTCGAAGTCATGCCAGGGCGATAGGCAAGGTAGTGCAGAGCCACGTGCTGGCACGAGGGTCCCCGAGCCCCGCGAACCCCCTGTACCTGGCGTCCTGCGGCGTCCGGCGGGACCAAGGCCAGGGGCGAGGGCGGCGTGGGACCCGCTGCCCCTGGGCTGGGCGCGCAGAAATGAGCTGGGGCAAGGGCAGCGATGGGATGGCGGCTGGTGGCCCCCCTTCCCCGTGTACGATTCTTATTCAAATGGGCTGCCCGCTGAAAGGGACGGCGGTCTCCAGGCTACGGGAATGTCACTGCCGATTCCTTCTGCCTGGAGGCCCCCGCCGCCCGCCCGCCCGCGGAGGCCAGGCCGGCCAGGCGTCGGCAGCCCGGGCACGCCCCGGCCCCCAGGCGGCACGGTGGGCCCCGCCGGCAAACAAAAGGGCGCCTCGTGGGGTGGCGAGCCAAAAGCACCGCGTTCCCTGGGCTCCCGGCACGGCGCGGCAGGAACGTGCCTGCTGCCACTGGCAGTGAGGCGTGGGGGGCAGCACGGCGGGATGGGTGCCTGATGCTCCAGGAACCGGCGGGTGCAGCTACACAGGGGTCTCTGTGCACACAGCACATTCTTTGCCCCACCTGAGGTTGTACCATGTTGAAGGCACCTGCATGGCTATGCTGCAGGGTGGAGCCCTATAGGGCATCTGCTCCACCAGGAGCTCACCCAGGCACGGCCACGATGCTGCCGGATGGGAACGTCACTCCCAAGGTACCTGTCCCTCCCCACTGCCACAGCTCCCTGGGCAAAGTCCGGCACACACGTCAGCCACAGGAAGCGCATGACAGGGGGGTGGGGGTACCCAGCCTGTCACTGCCAAGGGACCCCGCAGCCCCTTACTTGTGTGCTGCCTCATGCCAGTTGTCAGCACCCAGCCTGTGCCATGGGGCTGTGCGGTGTGCCAAGGGCTGTGCCACGTCCCAGAGCTGTGTCGTGCCCAGGGTCTCCCCTACGGCACATCGGCTCCTACCTGTGCTCGTGGGAGCCTCGGGTGCTGGGCAGGTGGCTGGTGGCCCGGGTGGGCTGCGGAGTCGGAGGCCCGCTGGAGTCGGGCTGGACTCGGGCTGGGCTTAGCTGCTGTTCCTGGAGGAGGGCGGCCGGTGCCTGTCTCCTCCTCCGGCAGCAGTGCCAGGCAAGGGGAGGGACCTGCCCGCACCGAGCTTTAGCCAAGGTGAGGCAGAGGAAGGTACACGCTGGCAGTGGCCCACGTGTGACACAGCAGTGTCCTGTGCCTAGGCTGGCCGGGAGAAGGCACAGCATTCCCACAGGTTTGCTGTGCCCGGTTGTTCAGCACGTGGGGCTGCTGAGACAGGCAGCCTGGCTGGGACTCGCCCTGCACTGCACGGGCCCGTCTGTGCCTCTTCAGGGCACATCCTCTAGCAGCGGAACCGGGAGCCCTGCACAGCACTACCCCAGTACCCATGCCAGATGGATCCTGTTCACACCCAGTGCTGGCACTGTGGGCACCGCCATGCCCCACTCACCCTGTGCTGATCCGTGCTGCCTGGGATCCTCTGGACTGGCTGGGCTGGGTGCTGAGCCGGCAGCCCTGGAGCCCTGCAGGGAGCACGGCTGTGCACCAGGGCCGAGTTCCACAGAGACCTCACTATCACGCAGGGATAGTGCCTTTTATTAGCCCAGGCTGAAGGAAGGAAGAGGAGCTGTGTGCTCTCCACACCAAGGCCACGCTCTGGCCGCTCGCCGCCAAGCAAGGTCATAGGCAGACAAAGAAGCAGTTCTCGGCCATAGGGATGCCAAAACCCACTCCCCCAGGGACACCCTGAGACAGTCAGGCACCTCAGCAGTACAAGAGATGCTGTGGGCAGCGCCCTACCAGCTCCCCATGCAAGGCACTTGCAAGCCTGGAGGAGGGGCTAGGCTGTGCCCGGCGAGGCTCCAGTGGGGCAGGCTAGTGGTCAGGCACCACCACCATCTTCTGAGCTGGGAGAGGTGGCAGGAGATGAGCTGACAAAGAGCCATTAGCAGTGGCCAGTGTGTCTGTGTCAAGGGATCTTGCCAAGCACGCCTTACCTGCTCTGAGGAGATTCAAAGAAGCCTGATAAAGGCAACTGTAATGGGATCTCTGGCCTTGAAAAGCAAAGCAAAGGTGGGAGGGAAGGATCCTCAGTGGGATGTGACGGATGAGAGCGCCCATGTCTGGGTACCCTGAAGGCTGTTCTGACTTCCCATGCCAAGCTGCAATCCCCTCGTCTGCCCCAGAGCTGAATGCGTGGGGGTGGCCTGTGTCTGCTCGGAAATGGTCTGTCCTGGGGCAGCTCCACAGCCAGAGGTCTGCCAGCAGCTCTGCCCTCCATCACCAGCGTTTCAACGCTGCCCAACATCCCCCCCTTCCTCAGGCGCCCACAGCCTCACTTCCCCGGCCTCTCAGCAGCGATCAGGGCACTCCTGCAGCAGCGCAAAGCTCCCCCTCACCCATCCTCGGCAGAGCCCCTGAGCTCCAGGGGCAGCCTCTCACGCCTGGCCAGCCCTGCTTGGACTGACTTCCGTGTGCGCAGCAGGCAGCCAACACTTTCCCGAACATCCTCAGTGAGCAGACAATTACTTAACCACTTCCCTTCTCGAGGAATGAGCTCCAGCACAGCACCGGAGCTGCTGTCTGCCCAGGGCCACAGTCCTACCACCATTAGTGCTGGGTCAGTGCACTGACAGCCCTGTGGCACAAACTGGATCCAGATCGCAAACCGTGGAACAATGGTGCTTCTGTTGAATTAGCCGGCCAGAGGGTCCCGGCTGCAGACTGGGCAGATTCAGAGAGAAGCTGGAGGGTGAGCAGGCAGGCTGGGGCTGGCAGAGCACCTTGCCAGCACAGTGCCACCCTGCATGTTTCTAGGAACTAACCAGGAATGCGGATTTATCCACTTCAACACCAGTGACACACATCCAGGGTATTTTCCCCCCCAAACCTTAATGGAGTGTGAGTAATACCAAACTTCCCTGGAAGAACTGGGGAGAAGAGCTGGCGGTGCAGTCTGCAACTAAGTGTGTCCCATGCAGCATGCAGCAGCTGGGCACACGGGAGACACCACTGCATGGAGCTGATACAGGTGAGGGAGCAGGAGCCTAGGGAGGAGCAGTCTGTTATAGCCCAAAGAAAAGCTGGACACATTGGGTGGTTCTGAGCACCATTTTACTGAAGGATTGGACACCTGCTAGGACTTCATAACAAAAAGTTCACTTCATTTAAGAAAAAAGACAGTCTGGTTTTTGTCCCATTCCCTTCCAAAGAGAGGAATAATACTAACGCTGTCTTTTCACTAAGCAATGCCATTCCAAAATATACAACATTGAGTGTGGAACAGCCCAGCTTCATATTAACATTAAATATTATTAGAACTCCAGAAACATTCTACACAAACAAATGAAACGGTAAAAAGTTCACTCAAGAACAAGATGGTCATTTGTAAAATCATCATACAAAGTTTGTTACTCGCCCTCCTGCATGTTGCAGTTGCTGCTCCCCAGCTGTTGCTTGGGATGCCCAAACACCAGGGAATGCCACAGCGGAGCCCGTGGTGCCGGTCTCAGCCGGAGCAGGTCGGTCATGCTGTGGCGTGGAGATGGCTCTCATGGAGATGCTGGCTGGCCGAGAGCAATGCAAGTGGCCGGGCAGTGCCCACCCACAGCCCCAGTGTCACTCAGAGCAGCTGCCGTGCCTCTGCTCAGGACATGCTACTCCTCAGGAGTGCTGCACCAGGACCCAGGAGGAAGGAGGGCATCATAGTGGTGCCTTCCCCACCATGAACAAACACCGATACTTATTTTGTCCCAACCCAGGCCTGGGCAGTGTGGTGGAGCAGGGGCAGGAAGGGAGGTATTTCTGGGGGTAGCTTTGCAGCACCTTCTCTTTTAAAACAGCACCATGTGCCTGGCTGTGTCTGTGCAAATCACCAGACACTTACAGGGGCTGCCTGTAGCCACAGGAACACAGGAACGGAAAGGGCTAATTAAGACAATAAGGAGAGAGTCCCAGACGATAATAAGGCCTTTAAGGGACTCCCTGGGGAAGGTATTTCAGAGGCCAAATGAGCAGCATATTGTGAGTCCAATGAGGATGGAAATGAAGGGTTGGGGGGGGTGTCTGCTCCAAAAGGACTCCCGCTCACCTGCAGCACCAGTGTCCCTGTACTGCTGCCAGGCAGGGCAGGGGAAGCTCTGGGGCCAGGCAGGGGTGGAAGGAATACAATACTGCAGAACACCACAGCCTTGGCTCCTCTATTGGCACATCTCCTGCAGCAGACACAGAAGCTGCAGGGTGCTGGCTGTCCAGGAGGTGCTGGCATCTTTAGCTTTCCCTACTCCCAGCTTCTCACTTTTTCACCAGATTTCCTTGGTGTTCCTAAGCAAAGGGAGGAATCTGGCCTCAGCACCATGGCTTTGGAGGCAGCTGCTGGCCAACCTGCATGTTCCAGCAGGGTCACACCTACAAACAAGCTTCATGCCACACTCAGGGACGACCTGGTGACAAAGGCTGGCCCCTCATGTCTTCTGGAACAAGATTCCTCTGAGGCACCTGGCACCTTCCTAACAGCACCCAGCTCCTGGCAGAACAGGCTGTAAGGAGAGGGAAACCCTAGCATGGAGCTGTCTAGTAGAGACCCGAATGTGAGGGCTCAGGACCATCCTGGCCTGCTGTCCTCTCCACAGGTTGTGGCAACCCACCCAGCTGGCAAAACTGAGGGCTGCAGCATTGTCAGGAAGGTGCCAGATATCCCAAAACTGCTGTCCTCTCCATGGGCCACCTCAGCTCCTGGAAGGCCATCTCCATCTGAGCACAGGAGCAAAGAGGCCAGTGCCATTTTGAAGACTGAAAAAGAAACTGTCACTTCCACACAAACCAACCAGCCTGGCTGAGCAGCCAGTGCTCCATAGCTCTGCACCAACCCTGCCAACAGCGGCCAAAAAAAGGATCCTCCCGTGGAAACCTGCCTTCCTGCCTGGGAAACTGCCCAGCTCAAGTCACACTGCCCAGCTGGAGCTGAGAGACAAATCTGCTCTCCATACCCAGGGATCCCTTGAGCCATGGCTAAAGGCCCAGCTCCTAGACAGGGCAGGGAACTTGGATCCAAAGGGGAAGGGAAGAACTGCTGGGGTGGCTGAACCCCCCCCACATGCTGGCAAGTTCTGGCCATGAACACAGCACAGGTCACAATTAAAAGGGCACAAACTCTGTGCTCAGTTCCAAAACTTAGAGCCTCCCAGCCCTTCTTGCCACAGCTGGAGCTGGGGTGGAGAAGTGCTCCTGGTGTATCAGGGGGGCCTGGAGGACACGCCACAAAACACAGGCAGCTGTGGAGCAGGACCATGGGGCCACATGTGCAGCCATCACCCATCTGTGTTGTTCTGCTGCCAACTCCCCTGCCATGTTCTTAGCTGGCAACTGGCTGAACTCCATGCAAAGAAGCACCAGGCAAGGGGGGGATCTCAGCCCACTAGCCCCAGTCCTGTTAGTATGAACTAGTCTGAGAGCTGTCCAGTGAGGTGAGCACTTCAGGGAGCACACCTCCTCCACACACTGAAATACCACTCGTGGGCTGCCTAGCAGGAGCAACAAATAAATCCCTTCTTATTTTGCAAAAAAAGTGCTTAAGAAATACTATACAAGGATTGCTATAGCAGCTGGCTCTGGGGGAATGCAAATAGTTTAGAAGCAGCAGCAGCAACACGCTACATGGCTTGCAAGGAAGAGGGTGAGGAGAAACTTCTACAACCATAAGTAGTGGCAGATGGTGAAATCTGATCACAGTGGACATGAGCTTCAGAACATTTTTACCAATTAACATTGTGATTTCAACTGGTATCTGATGTCAGCTTCCCCTTCAGCTGCCTGCTGGACAAGCTATTCTCCCCATGGACCTTGCTGACGGACATCTGAAGCATGCAGGAAGCTCAAGGACCTTGTCTGGTGGAGGGGAAGCATAAACTGCTTCTTGGCAGCTGAATAAAAGGAGAAATGATTTCCAAAAAATCAGTTGGAAGAACAGCCCTTTGACCGCTAGCCGAATCATTTCTAGAAGTGACAGTGGCACAAATCCATGCGTTAAAAGCATTCCTAAGAGAGTCTCCAAAGCTCTCGGCTGTCACAGTGCCCAGAAAAACACAGGCCAGGTTAGGCACTTGGATGAATTCATAGTGACTAATACAGAAACAGGTCTGAACAAGGTGCATACCACATGCTCAGCAGAGACCACAGCGCTCTGGGCAATGCATTTCTATGGGCCCTGCTAGTTACTGTTGCACAGATCCCTGGAAGTGTTACTCAGCTGCCAGAGAATAACACAGGATGGAAGGGACCTGTGAGTGAGACCTCTGATAAGATCAGGTCTTAGGTGGCTCTGGTTTGATCAAACCCTTCATCCTCCCTAAACAGCACAGAGCAGAATCCACACAGAGCCCCACTGCAGCCTCGTGCACATCAGTGTTACATCCCCAGGACACCAGGAGCATCCACATCTGGACATGAGTCGAAGGATGGTGGAGCCAACCTGTGCCAGACTGAGGCACCCCCTCTGCCAGTACTGGCTGATGGGCAGCAGTTGCTGGCATTGGTACAGAGACTGTAAAGCTCCTCTGTAACAACCTGCAACCCTTTCAGTCAAGTTCCCGAAGGACCTGCAAGAGGAAGAAGAGACAACAGGAGGGCAGAGAATGAAGGTCCAGCACAGCCCTGTCGCTCAGGGCCCTGTGGTCTGTTAGAGATGCACAGGAGAGCTGACAGAGACGGGACTGGTGATGAGCAGGTCCCTGAGCACACACCTGTGGAGTGCTCACTTCCCTGGCAGGAGTCTCACTGACACAGAAGGGTTTCCAAAGCTTGTCTCTCCCTGTGGAGCAGAAAACCTTTTGCTGGTAGCCTGGGAAGGACACAAGGAAAACTGTCATCACCAAACATGCAGAGAATGCAGCTCAGTGCTGGGAAAGGCACGGCAGCACTAAGGCTGGATGCTGTGCTGGATGTGTTAAGCAACAGTGCATGTCAAGTCCTTGACTGGCAGAGACCCAAGCTGTGAAAGACAATAGGTGATGGAAAAGAGTGGGGAAGGAGGCAGCAGTGCAGCTGGGGTAAGACACACAGCGATGAGGAGGGATGTGGCCTGTTAAGTTGGCCTCAGGTGCTCAGCTTCTCGCTCAGGCTGGAGGGAAAGCGACCTCGACCTGGATTCAGCCTTGTTGATGCACGGTTTTTCCCAGCGGAGGCCAAGTGCTCAGCTGGGACGTCTGTGCTGCATAAGGAGGCTCCAAAGACAGCTCTCAGTGCCCTTATAAGGGTCTGGGAACAGGGGAAGCTTCTGAGCAGCCTGACAGCAATACTGCAGGCAGGAGTTCAGAGCCCTCCTCGGGAAACAGCTCGAAAGAGAAACACCAGTGCAGGACTTCCAAGACCTGGCATTTGAGAGCGTGGGAATGAGAAAGGTCTGAAGGAGTGGGAACAAAAGGAACAAAGCAAATTTTGGCCAGTTGACAGTGATGGAGAGCCCCTGTTCATCCAGCATCAGGTCAGGACAGGGAACTCTCTGCCAGGGCACTTTAAAACACAAAAGCAGAAGAAAATATTTCCTCCTCCTCAGCAGCCAAGCAGTGGCATTCACAGGTCAGCCTCAAACACTGCAAATTATGATCTCTGACAGCAACTCAGGTTGGACTTCCCTGGGGAGCTCATCCCTTCAGCCAATGTCGCAGAGATTACTAGGTCAGACAACTGGTATTTGAGCTGGTGAGAGAATGAGTGGATTACAGCACTGTCAGAGAGATCTGAGCATACAGCGGTATACGGAGCCAGGCCCATGTCCAGCCCAATGCCTCTTCCTTTCCCCAGGACACCAGGTTGTTCCTTCCAGGTGACAGCAGAAGCACTAACTGCTCCAACGAGGTGTTTCTCCTGGGATTAGTACATCCTTCCCTGTGGAGCGCAGAGAACGCAGAGCTGTGTTCCTGTCCAACAGCGTGCCCCCAGGGCAGGGAGGTGACAGCAGCCATCTGCAGTGGTTCTGCAGTGCCTCCTGGGGACGGCAGAGCCTGCACTCCTTCCACACAGAGCTCTCACACCTGCCACACACCTTCTCCCAACATCCCTGACAGCACAGCAAGGCTGCCACCCACCACAATATGGTGCCCGTCTCCCCTCCTACTGCTTCATCCCCACAAACCACAGAAAGCGACTCTATGTTTAAGTGCTGGTTTATGTCCTCCCAAATTTTTTGCTTTTCTACTTTAACTCAGGCTCAAGTATCCCACTGAGCTCTGGGACTGGCAGGATGTAGCTAAGACATTCAAAAAGTCTCTGTCGTGGTTTAACTCCAGCCAAAACCAACAGTCTTCTCTACCGGCACCTGGAATCTGCTCCTGGAACACCCAGCAACAGCAAAGCAGTTACATGATAGTCAGGACACTACCCAATTCCTGCTAACAGGACAATTCCAGCCCTTTGGCTCTAACAGTCACAGTTCCTGATCCATAGCTGCACCTGGGGTATAGGAGAGCAGAGTAATGCTGGGTACTGAGGAGGAATTCTCTTTGGAGGCAAATCTCTACCATGAGTTCAAAACTTCGGCTACCCACAAAGGGAGGAGACGCCTAAAGATGTCAGACAGCCTTGCAGCCCTGTGACACTCCCCCACTGTTATGCAGAGGTAATACCGAAAACAGGATTAAAACTACCAGCTGGTAATTCTCCAAATTGTTTGGCATTCTGGAGACAAACAAGTGGCTACAATGCTGCTGCCTCTGAGCTGCTCAAGGGAGCTCAGGACAGACTGTCACAACACTGAACCACAAAGGAATCCTGACACCTTTCAACAAAAGACTTGCTGAAGGGAAAGAGGAACAAAAGCTATCAAACCCAACCCCAAAGGGATGGAGGAAGTCCCACAGTTCCTGGGCCATACGCATGTATATGGATATATAGGTATATAGATAATAAAGTTTTAAATTTTGATCAAAATAAAACCAGTAAATGTACAGCTTGAAAAAAGAGCAATATCACAGTGCATCAATGTCATGAGTAAGTCCTGTGTCCTCCCCTACACAGGAGCACAGCCTTCCACGTTCAGGGAGCGTGGTGGGAAGTGAGCTCTCCGGCCTGCTCGGCTCAATGCTGGCCGGAGTCACCATCCTGAACTCCCAAACAGGGGTTTGGATTTCTGCAGCCAGTTCTGCACAGCAGTGGCAGACAGGCAGGAACAGCACGAGAATGGGCTGCTCTGTCTGCAGGTTAGTGGGCATATTGGCATCAGAGACACAGAGTCACTCCTAAACCTCTCTGCACTCTGGTGCCAGGCTTGTATTTACTTACTTACAAAAGAAAGTGACAAAGTGAAGAAACTCAGGGGACACTATGAGAATGGGACAAAGGTTGAATTTGGATCACAGGGGACAGGTTGACCCTAAGGATCTTCTGTGCCCTCCTCCTCACTTCATCATCAGAGGAAGAGTTGCCCACCTTGATGGTCCGGAATTTCAGCAGGTTCAAAGTGCTCTGAGCCTGTTGAGTTTTCTTTTGGACAGGAATGGTACTTGCTTTTTTCCTCTGTGGTGCTTCTTTTGCCTCTGCAGCTCTTCTCTTCTTCTGCCCAGTGTTGTCCTGGTAAGTGCTGCTGTCCTTCCACTCTGTTTTTCCCACCAGAGCTTGCTTATCTTTGATTTTCAAGGTCTTGGGCTGTGGTGCTGTGGTGCAGTCCTGGGACGAGCTGCCTGTGACTCTCCCGTTGAGAACTCCGGAGGCTTTGCAGGCGTTGCTCTCCTGCAGCACTCCACCCTTTGGTCCCTTCAGAAGGTTTAAAGCGCGGGTGGCAGAATCTGGTGCTCTCTTAACCGAACGCTTGTACCCCTTGCCTTCGGTTATTTTAGTGCTCTTGCCTGAAGAAAACTGCCTTGGTGGACTTGAAGTCTTGAGGAGTTTAAGGTCTGAGGGAGAGATCCCAAGACGCCCTTGTGTGTACTTGGACTCCAAACAGGACGTTGCGGTTTTCAGCGGCACCAGGGCTTCCAGAACCACTGACAGTCTCATAGCTGGATACACGTCAGGATACATGCTCCTAGGGAAGCCCACTGCCGCTGCCTTGGATGTGCCAGATCCCGTCTGCTTCAAGGAGCTCAAGAGGAGATTTGTGGAATCCCCTTTAGAGACTGGCTGACTGGAGAGCTCTTTCAAAGAGCTCACTGGAATGCTGGTGGGCAAAGGGGCCACTTTTGCCACCGAGTTCCTGGCTGGACTCTGAGTGGCCTCAGTGGTGCTGGCACAGTTGTGCTGCGTGTTTTGTCCCGTCTGACTCGGTGTGACTGCCGTGCACGAGCTATACCCGTACACATCCTTACTCCTCAGAATCGTGGGCTGGTAGCCCTCCTCCTTCAGACCTTGGATGAAGGCCACTAGCTGGGTCTCTGTGTCCGAAAGGTCCTTGGACATCGGGTTGAAGACTCGGAGGGCTTCCTCCAGCACTTTCTGTCCTGCAGAGGAAATTCTTGACCAGGAATGGACAGCTTTTTCTTCCTCATTGTTCACTGCAATATTCATGGCATTAGGCAAGCAGGTGCTTCAAAAAGGTCCAAATTACTGGAAAAACAACACTTGACACCTCAAAAGGAGAAAGAAGACAGTTAGCTTACAGCAACTGAAATTACCCAAGTTTCTAATAAGGGACCTGAAACCATTAAGCTCAGGTGTGGCTGGTCACAACATTGGGTCAGATTCTGGGCTCAACCCAAGACAGAAGCATCATCAAGAAAATCCTGTCACTTACTTATCTCTGAAATAAAACTAAAACATCTCTCACAAAAATATCCTCCAACCTAAACAAAAATTTCAGGAAATCCCATCCAATCCACCCCAAGATGAAGGACTCCAATGATTAACTCAGCAAATTCTGCAGCTTGTTTCCAGTTTCAGTTTGACTCACCCCAGCTTTGGATAAACAGATTTCATTTTCCCTGGGAAAAACGGAACCCTCACTGAACTCTTTCCCTGTGCACACACTGCAAGCAGCACCATCAAGCCACCTCAACACTAAGAAATGCCTAAGCACTTCAACTGCATCCCAGCACCACCTTATTTCTCAGCTTCTTAACCGATGCTGCCCAAAACTTGATTGAGTCTCTGCCAAAGCTGCAGCTTCCTCCTGGAGACCTGGCAGCAGGGCTGGAGGCTGTTCCAGTTGTGCTCCATTGATGCTGAATGCTGTGGCAAGGCAGCACTGCTCCTTGCTGTTCCCTTGTTTGAACAACGATCCACAACTTGCTGTCACAGCAAACTGGTGTTGATCCAAGGACACTTGCTGCCAAGTGAGGAGGAAGCAGGAAATTCAAGCAGGGCGGTATGAAGGAAACACACATCACCAGGGCCAAGTGTACAAAGGCCTGAGGGACAACACTGGGATCACACTCAGGGCACTGCGCAGCTGCCTGCCCAGCATAAAAGCATCAATTATTGCTTTCAATAAAAAATAGGCACTAAAGGGCAATCCAGGCAGAACGTGAAGGGCAGTCCAGGCAGGACTTTAGGATGCACCCGGGAGAACTCTGATCCTGGTGACCTCACAGCTCCACAGCTCAATGCTAGACCGACAAGGCATAAAATCTTTAGCTTTATTCATACCGCTCAAAATAATAATGGAGATTCAGTTAAAACCCTGATCAGGGAAATGCAGGAGGTGTCGGAGACAGCTTTGGAGAGGGCAGTGCACAGGCAAGAAAACTGTGACGGAGAAGTTAGCGCCTGAGCAGACAGAGCAAGGAACTACTCATGTCCCATGTTCCCCCCAGAACTCTGGTCTCACCACAGGAGCAGAGCCCGTGCTGCCGCCAGCTGCACAAGCAAGGAAGAGACAAAGCCAAGAGCAGCCACAGAAGGGAAAGCACAGGTCAGTGGGGGAGTAAGAACCTCCACATGACAGACTAATCTCAGTCAAGTGCTCTGCAGACGTCATGGCCAAAGAGGGATTTGGAGGAGGATAATGCAGTTGTTCAGAGGCAGGCGGGGGATCTCCCACAGAGGGGAGGCAGCAGGGAAGTGATCCCACAGAGTCCCAGCCAGCATCATCAGCCAGCAGTGAGAGTCACCACCTCCAAAGTGACCAAGCAGTGCTAGGCACAGGAAAACCAGAGGGGGTGTAATGTTAATTTTGATCTGGTAGTGAGGCAGATGAGGCAGAGACCAACGAAGAAGCACAAGTAACAACACAGGCTAAACAGGCTGCAAAATGGATCATCTTCAGAATGCAGCAAGCCCAGGAGCAGTTGGGACATCTGAATGGGTGTTCTGGCTGTGATATTTAATGGGAACAGGACTTTGCAACATCCATCCGCTTGGTCCTGTTTGGTGTAGTGCCAGCTGTACTGGAGAAAAGCCAGCCACGAGCAGATGCACCCCCAGACAGCCTGTCCTCCCGACACCAGATTCCCTCATGTGACACACTACTGGTGGCCGGGGGACTACGGGAAAACAGCACTCCCGGCACGATGCAAGCACAGCACCGGAATGGCGATACTAGCACGGGTTTAGAGTGCACCGCAGGGGGAAAGCGGCTGCCGGCAGGGCCGAGACGCGGGGTTGGGGCAGCCTGTAGAGCTGGAGGCCGGTGCGCAGTCCCAAGGAGAGCTCGACAGGGTCCTCGCTCAGCCTCTCCTTTTGGGTCGCCCCTCGGCGCCGGCAATGCCCCTTCCCGAGCGCCCGTCCCTCCCTCCCGCGGCACCCTCCCCAAGGCTCGGCCGGCCGGAGGGACGCCGGGGTGGGCAGGCCGCCTGGGCCGGGCTCTCCCTGCAGGGCTACGGGAGGTGATTGGTGCAGACAGGGGGTGCGGCACCCGCGCTCGGCCCGCTCCGGCTCCCGGGACCGGAGGGGCGGGGGCCGGGGCGGGGCGGGGCCCTCAGCGCCACGGCTCCGCCTCCAGCGCCGCAAGGCCGCCCCAGGGGGGCGGCTCGGCAGCGCCCTCGCCCGGGAGCCGGCGTGGGGCCCGGGCCCGCCGGCCCCAACCTACCGGCTGCCGCCAGACCCGCGCCCGCCGCTGCGCCGCACCCGCCGCTCCAACATGGCCGCCCGCGGGGCGCCGGAAGCGCTGCCCGCTTCCGCTTCCCGTCCCATCCCGCGGGCCGCGGTCACGCCCACAGGCACCGGGCGTATTCGGCCGCGCCCCCGCGCCCCGCCACGCCCCCGCGGTGTCCATGGCAACGGCGGCGCGGGCCGCGCCCGGGCCGGCAGGGGGCGCCGCCGGCGGAAGCGGCGCGGGCGGAAGCGGCGCCGTCACCAGGTAACGGGGTCGGTGTCGGTGCGATGAGCGGCGGGGCCGGGCGACGGCGGCGCTTGGTTCTGCACGTGGATCTCAACAACACGGTGGTGGTGGCGGACACGGTGACGGGGCAGGCCCCGCGGGCGGCGCTCAACACCTTTCTCAGCACCGTCACCTGGGGCCGCGCCGGGGCCTCCGGTGAGCGCCGGGGCCGGAGGTACGGGGGACCCGGTGTGGCGGTGTCGGGGGCTGAGCACGTTCTTCTCTTCTAGGCGAGTGGGAGTGGGTGAGCGACAGCCCGTCCCTGCGTTCCCCGTGCCCCGGCGCCCTCAGCTACTACAGCCGCCACGGCCGGGACCCCGCCTTCACCGAGGCCGGCCCGGGCCGGCGCTTCCGCGACCTCCACGCTCGCCACCTGCGGCTGCTGGAGTGGCCGGGCCAGCCGCAAGACGTCTTGTCGGTGCCAGGGGAGCCCGGCAAACGCTACCACCTGATCCTGCCCTCCTTTTTCCGCCTCCTGGACACGCTGCACCGGGATGGCAGGGCCTTCGCCGTTGTCTTCAGGACCTTCGGCACCGACCTGCCCCGCGCCCTCCAGGCCGTCAGCAGCGCTCTGGACGGGCAGCATCCCCAGTTCCCTGCCCTGCGGGATGTGGCGGTGAGTGGTGCCCTGAGGGTCCGTCGTGATGGGGAGGGGCAGCCGGATGGTCCCACGGAGCACCCCCATGTCAGACTGCTCTCCAACTGCTTGGCCAGACTGCTTTTAAAAGCATCGAGTTCTCTGGATGAAGCTGTTAGCAGTGGGGGAGCATGTGTGTGCAGATCCTATGTGGAATGGTCTCCTCTTGGAGTATCCCGTGTTGGACAGAGCATGCCTTCTCTCGACAGAGCAGGGCTCCCTGTCCCAGAGCCGATCGTGTTTTCAGGTAGCAGAGATTGAAATGGGGGCAGTGTGCAGCTAAGAGGTCATTCCTTTCTATCCCTGGGGAGGAGATGATTTTTAGTTGGATGCATTCCATGCCTCCTTTTGTCATCTTCCCAGCACCATCCTCCCACACTCTCACACCTCCCTGCTGCTTGGTGTCTCTGCCAGTGGGTGAAACAACCTGTCTGCTTTGGAAACTTTTCTTTCCCCATTTTCTGTGGTCCTGCAGCTCCCTGTGGACCTTACCCCTGGCCAGATACGCTGCAGCAAGCGAGGGGTTGTGTTAACACGGGGAGCAGAACGTCTGGCCACCCAGGAAGACAGAAGAAAGCTTTACAACTACTTCAGCTCCTTTGAGGGAATTGGAGGCTTCCAAGACCACTTTGACTGGTGAGAAAGGGGGCATCAAGGAAGTGGATTGGGGATTATCTTCTTTCCTGTGATTCTGTTAGTTTCTGAGATAGCTCCTAGTTTTGAAGCCTTTATGTTATTGGGGTCCCTATCACTTAGGCACTCCCCATTTTGCCTGTGGGCAGCCTGATGGGACTCTCACACCTTTCCCGAGGTCCCCATTCCCTGGTATACCTCCTGTTTCTCTCCAAAGACCCCCTGATTTGTCACCTTGATGCAAAATGCCTCATTCCTAGGAGGCCATGGGCAGCAGGACAGGACATTCTCCATCCTGCTTCCCTGGCTCGGAGTAGTACTGTTCCCTGGGCCTGTAGTACCATCTGCCATTACCTGGAAGGTGTCACTCTCTCCTTCCCCTGACAGTTCCTTCTCCCACTTACTGTTTCAGGTGGGCCAGAAATCAGTTCTCTTCCCAGGGTGGGAAGCCCCTGTGGATAGACCCCCATGATCCTGACATTCACCACATCTTCATTGATGACAACATTCGGCTGGACGATGGAGACACCATTGTTCACCCCCAGGTAGGTGGCTGAAGGCCCCTCTGGCACCAGCAGCCTGCCCTAGGGGTGTCCCTGGCAAGGTCAGACATGTTTTGTCCCCTTTGCATGAGGCTGCAAAGGGGGGTCAAGGCATAGCCCTGGTGTCACTGCATCCTGTGCCACCAGTGTTGGTGGCAGCAATGCACAGAGTGAGTGAAGTCACCAATGCACAGCAGGTGCTGGCTGCCTCTGCTCCCCACTGAGTCAGCCCTGTGCCTGGAGGCAGCAGCAGTGATATCAGGGCTGCCAGCCCCATCACCCGTCTGAATGAAAGGGCAGTGTTTTTGGGGAGCACACTTGGGAAACAAAATGTTTATGCAGACAGCTGTGCCTGGCCGTTGGACAGCTGTCAATGCTCAAACAAGAGCTGCAGGTCCACGAGTAATCCTCAACCCGTTCCTGTTTCCATCCATGTGGAGACAGTGCAGGGGGGGAAACGCTGCAGCCGGTGAATTCTTTGTAGTGTTTGCTAGGCAGCCCAGGAATGGCAAGGGATGGGATGCTCATTGGATATTCCCTTCCATACAAGCTCTCTCAGCTAACATGTTTGTAGCTGGTGATAGGAATTGTTATTGGCTGAACAGACTTGTTAGCAGTAGGCTTTGGTCTGTGCCATGCCTGGTTGAGGGGAGCCTCTGCAATGGCTGCTGCATGCAGATCTGCAGCAGCTGGAGCATGGCTCACACATCTCCACTTGCTGTGTTTCAGCCTCAGGCTGTTTGTCTGATCAAGAAGTTCCTCCTTTGGCATTGGTAGCCTGCAGAGCTGGTCAGTCAGGCTGCTCTGCTGATCTCATGGCAGCCCTGAGGCTGCTCCCACGCTGGATCACACAGGTAGGATCCAGTTATGGTAGCAGGAAGTCAGCCAAGCATCTTCCCAGCAGGGCTCATCGTCACTGCTGGGACCTTGCTGTCCTGCAGCCAGGATCAGTAGGTGGAAGGCCATTCTCCTCTCCTCTTGCGTCAGCAGCTCTGCAGGGCTGTCCCCATGTCAATGATGGTGACAGAGCGCCACTAGGAGTGAAACCCATTGCCAGGTGGCTTTAAGCAGGGCATGGTGAAGATCAGAAGGTGAAATCCCTGTTCTGTCCTGTGGCAGCTAAAGGAGGCAGCTCTATTGGCAGAGATTTGCCTGGAGTCAGCTGCTCCTCAGAGCTGTTTTCTTCCAGCTGTATGGTGTGGCCTGTTTTCTTAAGGGAGCACCAGGCACATGTGTGACATGCTGGTTCAGAGTCAAAGGCACTTTCTGGCAGAGGGGGAACTCTCAAACTTCACCTTCTGCTGTTGCAGTGGAGATAGGATCACCCTGCTCTCTGCCCCTGACACACAGCCAGCCAGCATGGAGGTGCCTGGCTGACGGGAGGACAGAGCACACCATGGGGTGTGTGAATTGCTGCCAGGCTCTGCTCTCCCTGCAGGTGTTCTCGGAGCAGGGCAGCAGCAGTCCCAGGAGCGTGCCCACCTCAGAGCTGTACAACATTTGCCTGGTGCAAACCAATCTGCTGGAGGCCATTGCTGATGAGGACTATTTCCTGCGCTGTGTAAAGAGGTGCGAGGAGAACTACGACCGCTACCTGGCCTGCATGGAGAAGGACACCCCGAGCCAGCAGTGGGATGGACAGTGATACCACCTCATGGAGCTGAGTGCCTCCAAACTGGGACACCACCTGCTTCCTGCTGCATGCAGGCAAAGTCCCAGGCAGTCTCCTGCTTCAAGCTGTTACCTCTCCAATGTGCAATGTGGGTGTTCAGTCCTATCAGGAGCTTCCATGAGCAAACAGAAGCGTCCTGGGAACTTGTGTGAAGGGATTCTTGGAGGAAATGGTTTCCAATTCCTTGGCAGTGTTGCCGATGGTGCCCACTTCTGCATGAGGGTTGGGGCTCACCGTTCCCCAGCATTCACCAGGCAGGTCCCTTCCACCGTACTGTGATGCAGGCAGCCTCGCAGTGTTCGCACCTCCCTTCCCGGTCCTGCAGTGATGGCTGGTGCAGAGCAGGTGCCAGGATGAGTGCAGTGTTATCAGCAGCATCCCCAGGTGGCATTTGTGGTGTGGAGTTCTCGGCAGATGCCTTGTCACTTCTGTCTGTTTTTAAAGCAAACCTTTTTAGCTCATTTCTGTGTGAGTTTCCTGTCTGCCCTTGGCTTTGCCTGTGCTGGTGGGTGGGAAGCGCCTTTCCCAGCGTGTTCATTTGCCTGGCTCAGCCAAGTGGGGACAAAAGTGTTGGTGGAGAGTTTGAGACCCGTGTGCACCTTTCCTGACACTGCTGAGAGACCTCAGCAAGGTCGTGCTCAGAGTAGGGCTGAGCTCATGTTCTGTCCCTGCAGTGGTGACGGGACAGGGGTCTTCTCCAGGGTAAGACGGTGGCCTCCCCACTCCTTGAGCCCGGCGTTGTGTGGTTCTGGCACCGGCAGCGTGCAGCAAGGGAGGGCAGAGCCAGGGTCTCTCCAGCCGCTCTCCCTGCGATGGTTCCTTCCCGGCGAGGTGAACGCGGCAGGGGCACAGCGGGCCGGTGGCACCGGGAGGGCCGGGCGGAGGGGGCACGGCAGGGGGGCCGGAGCGGACGCGGCGCCGCCCCCACCGGCAGCGGGCGGGCCCGAGGCGGGCGGAGGCGCGGAGCGGCGGAGAGAGCGGCGGAGCGGGCGGAGAGGTGAGCGCGCTTCTGGTCCCAGTCCCGGTCCCTGCCTCTGTCCCGCTCCCGGCGGCGAGGCGATGCGGGGCAGTGCGGTGCGGAGCGGAGCAGGCAGTCTGGGCACGGCGTAGCGGCCGTTCGGGGTTGCGGGCGGGAGTCCGGGGAGCGCCGGGAGCGCGGGCGTTGCAGTGGGAGCCCCGGGGTCGCCAGTGCCTGCGAGCTGTGGGCGGGAGCCCGGTGGGTGCCGGCTGTGGGGCAGTGCGCCGGAGCGCCGGGGTTGCGGGCGAGAGTGCGGGCAGCGCCGGCGGTGAGGACGGTGCGCCGAGAGCAGGAACCTGGTGGGGTCTGGATTGTGAACGGGAAGCCTCTGCAGGGTATGGACCCGGGGGATGCGGGTAGAGAGCCCCAGGCGCACGAGAGTCCCAGTGAGTGCGGGCTGTCTACCAGCAGCACCGTGTAGTGAGAGCCCGGGGTGCGGGAACCTCGGGAAGCAAGAGCACTGGTACGTGCGGGCAGCGAACCCCAGGGAGGGGGAGCCCGAAGGGGGCGGACAGTGAGCCGTGGGGCGCAATCGGGAGACCGGAGGGGATGGGCAGGCAGCCCCGGGGTGCAGTGCGGATCCCCGCGGAGCCGGAGCTGTCGCACCATCAAGGGGAGCTGGCTAACTGGGGCTGAGGGAGCGGTGGGTGCCTGGGCTCTGACTTGGATGCTCTCCCCGCAGGAGGCCGTGGGCCGGACCAGTGGCGAGCCAGGCCGGATGGGCGGCACGGCAGGGCCGGAGCCCGGGGAGCCCCGGGGCAGCTGACCTGGCCCATGGCGGCGGGCGCGGGCGCCTTCGCGTGGGCCACCTTCCCCGCCATGCCCACGCGGCGCGTGTACTGCAGCGCCGCGCACCGCGACGGGCAGCTCTTCGTGCTGGGCGGCTGCGGGGGCGGCGGGCGAGCCCTGGGAACTGCTGAGGTCCTCGACCTCCCAGCCCAGCGCTGGACCACGCTCCCACCACTGCCCACGCCGCGGGCTGGCGCTGCCGCCCTCGCCCTGGGCAAGCAGATCTTGGTGGTGGGCGGCGTGGATGCGGCACAGAGCCCCCTCGCCTCCGTTGAGGTCTACCACGTGGATGAGGGCAAGTGGGAGAAGAAGGCAGCATTGGCTCAGCCCTCCATGGGTATCTCAGCTGTACAGAGAGGTGAGGGATAGGCAAATGTTGTGACTCTTGCCCAAAGTTTGCTGAGCATCCTTGGAGTCTTGGCACAACACAGCATGCCAGGAGCGAGGGTTGGTCCCTGTATGTGATGACCACGTCTGCTCTCTGGACAGGGATGCTGTGGCATGGACCAGGCTGCAGTGTGGTGGGCAAGGCAGAGATGTCAGGACAGTGGTGAGAGCGGGCAGGGGTGCCGGCCGCACTGTAAGCAAGGGGAGGATTTGGCAGTATGGCTGTGTTGCCATGGTGTCTCCAGGGAGATGATACTGCCGAGAATAATTAGAGGATGGCCCTGTGCTCTTCTCTGTGCCTGATGGATGGGATGGAGGGGGGTGAGAGGGTCCCAGTGCAGTCAGGGCATTGCCAGGCTCAGGCCTGGCTGTACCCACTGTCTTCCAGCTGCCCTGGAGCAGTGTCTGGCTGTGGGGTTTGGCAGGGTTTGGCAGTACTCGTGCTGCCTGCCCTGCAGGGCATGGGGGGACTCCCAGCCCTTCAGTGCTGCCCACAGATCCCCCTGCTTCACTGCTGCCTCTTTTCCAGATGGGGCTGTCTACGCGCTGGGGGGAATGGGTGCGGACACCTCTCCCCAGGCACTGGTCCGTGTCTATGAGCCGGCAAAGGACCACTGGCAGCCCCTACCCTCCATGCCCACCCCGTGTTATGGGGCCTCTGCCTTCCTGCAGGGAAACAAGATCTTCGTCCTGGGTAGGTGCTGCTGGGGCAAACCAAGCATCCCCTGTGCCTCTACCCTCCCCTTCCTCTGTTCCCAGGCCAGAGAATGACCTGCTGCACCCCAGGGTGGCCCCGTGCTGCCTAGCACTGCAGCCAGGGGGTCCCATCCTGCTTGCTGAGCACACCAGTAGTGCCAGCTTGGGACACTGGCAGCTATGTCTCCTCTGTGCACAGGAGGCCGGCAAGGCAAGCTGCCTGTCACCGCTTTCGAGGCTTTTGACCTGGAGACAAGGAGCTGGACACGCTACCCCAGCGTGCCCAGCCGCCGCGCCTTCGCCGCCTGTGCCATGGCTGATGGGGTCGTCTTCAGCCTGGGTGGGCTGCAGCAGCCAGGGCCTCACAACTTCTATTCCCGTCCCCATTTTGTCAACACCGTGGAGATGTTTGATCCTGCGCAGGGTGAGCTCCATGTCTCTGGGTGAGGTGGGAGCATCTTCTGTGGGTCCAGGACGACTCTGGGTTGGTGAGGGGTGTCTGTGCCTGAGGAGCATGATTATCTGGGCTCT
Organism: Cyanoderma ruficeps; assembly: GCA_008694505.1. Classification (NCBI taxonomy): domain Eukaryota; kingdom Metazoa; phylum Chordata; class Aves; order Passeriformes; family Timaliidae; genus Cyanoderma; species Cyanoderma ruficeps. Next base: position 3,794,342 of record VZDJ01000056.1, on the reverse strand, counting down.
GAATGCCAGCCTCTTGCATCCATGGTGAATCCTGCCCTGTGCTTCCTGGTCTCAGGGAGTGATTAACCTGGGGATGTGCCTTGGTGTGTAGAGGGCAAACCTCAGCGGGCAATGCTCACTCCCTCTCATACCCAGGTGTGTGGAGAAAGCCAAACCGCACCATCCGTATGAAAGAGAAGAGAGCCGACTTCGTGGCTGGATGCCTGGGAGGAAGAGTGGTGGCTGTGGGTGGCCTCGGTAATGCTGGGGGTGGCCAGGCGTGTGGCCAGGTTCCCAACCCCGTTCTTTGTGACACATCAGTGATCTGCACGGCAGTAGGGAGGTTGGCTGTGCAAAGCTGGGGGTTACTGCAATACTGTCTGCAGCAACATCTCTCCGTGCCCTCACAAGCGCTGGGGAGACCCTGCTGCCCTGTCCCACTGGCTGACCCACTGTGCCCCCTGCCTCTTTCACCCCCCAATCAGGCTTTTCCTAGCTCATGTGCAGCATGCTGGGGCTCACACAGCTCACACAGCCACACAGCCCATGGTGGCTCAGCTCTGCTCTGCAGGGTTGCAGTGCTGCATCCCTCTCCCGAGAGAGCTGGGGAAAGGTTAGTGCTGTCACTCAGCAGAGGGAATACAGCAGGAAGGGCTGCCTGGGGAGCCTGATGCCTGCCACAGCACCCCCAGCCCTGCAGTGAGGGCTGCCAGACCCCCAAGATCGCTGTGGGAATAGGGAATGGTGCTGGCTGCTTCCCTGCAGTGTGGTATTACTCCTGAGTCCTGCCGCAGCTGGAGCTGCCCCCCCTTATCCCTGCAGAGTGCTGGCACAGGGAGGAGGGGAGGATGAGGAGTGGTTGAGGGGGCAGAGCCAGCAGGAGTGGCATTAGTGCCAGCAGCCATCCCTATGGGGACTCTGCTAATCCTCTTGTGCCCCCACTAATTGCCTCTGGGATCTCAAAGCCTGTGCAGCTCAGGGCTCTTGTTGAGGAACCAAAGGGATGTGGAAGGGGAAAGACAAAGCCTGGGGTGGGGGGCAGGGAGTCGCAGAGGGGCTGATGTTGTTCTGTCTTCCACAGGGAACCAGTCCTGCCCACTGGACTCAGTGGAAGGGTTCAGCCTCTCACAGAAAAAGTGGGAGCCGCTGCCCCCCATGCCCACTGGCCGCTGCTCCTGCTCCAGCTGCCCAGCACCCAGCCTGCTCTTCGTCATCGGCGGTGTGGCCCAGGGTCCCAGTGGCGCTGTGGAGGCTCTGTGCCTACGTGATGTGCCCTGAGTGGAACCCCAGGGACCAGCCCTGGCCAAGCACCAAGTGCCTGAAGACGGGGACAGGGTGTGTGAGCGCCCATGTGTTCACCCAGGGTGACCTGGCTCCAAGAAACCTCTGTCCCATGATGCCAGGCACCAGAGCATCTGTGGTTTTGGGAACTCCGAGCTCCTGCAGCGCTGTGGCAATGAAGTCCAGGCCAAACTCCTGCCTGGTGGGATGGCCATCAGCAGCAGTGTGGAGGGTGCAGCGGTGGCAGGACTGCCGCTGACCTCACTGCCCTGTCTGGCCCCATCTGTGCCACGGCGTATCCGTGCCGTGTGTGTAGCAGTGAGTGCTGTGTCGTTGTAGACCCAGTCGATGTCTCATGTAGCACAGAGGTGTCCTGTAGCTCAGTGCCTGGGAGGTGACGTAGCACCTCAAATAAAGGAAACGTGGAATTTTATCCCAGTGGAGTCATGTCGTCTCTGGTTATCCTGCTCCAGGCAGCCACATGCCACAGCCTGTCAGGAAAACCCCTCCCAAGGCAGAGTTCAGTGACCCCATACTGTGGAGCAGGGCTAACTCTTGTTCTCCGCACCTACAGGGTGAGCAGAGCAATGAGATGTAGAGATCCAGTCTCTGTTTGGAGAGGTGGAGCTAAGCAGTAACTGTCCTGCTTTGGCACAGCCTTGTTCCTGCTTGGCCTCCTGTGGGTGAAGAGGCTGTGGGGGCTGAAGGCAGCAGCAGGAATGGGACTTTTTTGAAGGAAGTCAGGGTGTGAGAGAGGCAAGGAATGAGTGCTCCCAGGATGTTGAGAAGAAGCAAGAGACGCCTAATGTCAGGGCTCATGGACCCTATCCAGCACCACAGTCCCATCTCAAAGGATGGACCATGGCTGGTGTGGGGGAGAGCTGGGTCCAAATGTGTCCAGTTTCTGTAGGCAGGAGCACTGCAATCCTGCTCACAGGCAACCATGAAGGGAATGCAAACTCTATACTGGTGGTGTCTGTGGGTGGTGTTTCGGGGTGCTTTGCAAGATCGAGTGGCATGACACTTGAATTACCCAGTGCTATGGGCTCAGTGAGCCTTACTGGTCTTGGCTCCACACAGAGTCCCACACCCAAAGCAGAAAACAGGTGAGGCAATTGATCCTTCATTGGTAAATTAGAAAGATCTCACAAGTCCAGGTAAATATCAAGTACAGATGCCTGACCTTTCAGAGAAGACAGCCAGCTTGAGCCTCGGGTGGGCTGTAAGGCTGTAGAGACAGGAGACTGAATCCCATCAGAGCGTGGCAGCATCCAGCACACCACTGGGGCAGGCTGTGCCATGTCCTGAGGGGCATCACAGCATGGGAAAAGTTGGAAATGATTCATAAAAGAGCATTCAGAAGGCATTTTCGTGTTGCTGCTCCATTGCCTCTGGTGCCCACCTGGCACAGAGGTCTGTCGGAATGTGCTGCGTGACTGTTTGCCTGTGATTTGGGAGGAACAGCTTGGGATACCTAGACTGGTGGTACCTCAGCTGGAAGCATCCCTGCATCTGCCTCTGGAGTTGCCATAGAAACCACCGTTGTGTCAGAGTCAGCATCAACAGTGAGCCCCAAATTAGAGCCAGGAGGATGCACTGGCAGCCGGGGAGGAGGTCAGTGGTTTGCATTGAGGTCAGTGGTTTGCACTGTGGTTGGGGTCTGGACAGAGGGACACCTCCTCTGAGCACAATGTTGACTATTTCACAGCACTCCCTGGCCTGTGCTCAAACCCTGGTGGGTTTGTCCTTCTCAGGGTCCTGGAAGGTGATAGACCCCTTGCTGCCACTTCAGTATGTCTCCCCACCCTGACAGCTCTTTCCAGAAGCCACCAAGGCATGTAATAATTCCACTCCTGCTAAACCTTTAGTCATGAGGGACCCTAAATCATGGAGCTGCATTGGAAGCACAGGCCTGATTAATAAGCTTTTCCCTCAGGAGCATCGCATGAATGGGATAAATCAAGATGCTGAGTCACCGGCAAATTGACATCCCTATACGCCAACTTCACAAGCTCCCTGCTGCTGATGGGTGCCCAAGGTGACTTTTCCAAATTCAAGGTGGTGGCAGCTGCAAGAGGCAGCGGATGCTGGAGGGGAAAGCTGGAGCTCAGGAGCCCCTCACTGTTGCGGTGTTTCCAGCAGTGAGGCTGATGATCCCTGCTCCACAGGGGTTTGCCCCTGTGTCAGCAGCACTTTGCCTCCTGCACACACTTTACTGGGGCATTGACCCACCGGAGTCATACATAAGCCATTTGGCTTGGCTCCTCCACCTGAGTGGAACTGGAATCTGTGACCTCTCATTACGGGTGAATTTCTCATTCTTTTCTATCTCTGCTTTTGAGCACAAGACCAGAATCTTATTTGATTGAGGGGAGAAAAGTTATGACCACTTTTGCAGACTGACATATTATTAACTGAAGAACTCCTATGAATTTCTAATGAAATGTGATATGTAGTTTAAAAAGTTAAGGGATGTACCAAGCATATTGCTGTCTATCTCCTGGAAGCTTCTGCTAATTTTTACTGAAGGAGAGACTACAAGTATCTGGCTACCCTCTCTAATGCTAGAATCCCAGATTGTTATTTCAGATATAAGGAGAGCTATGAGCCAGCACCTGGCAACATGGTTAATCTCCCCAGAGCATGTTATGCATGGGGGAGATGGAAATGGAGGTAGCTGTCAGACCTATAATTAAAAAAATGTGTTTCTGTATAGAAATTTTTTTCGTTGTCAGGAGAGATGGAAATACAAAAATCTCATTTATCATATTCCACAAACTTGCTAGACGCTCACAGCCACATCAGAAATACGAATAGCTCTTTCTAAGTACCTAAAATAACATGTCGAGCCTTATCGCCAGTGTGCAAAGCACCAGCAATTCCTTTTCTAATGGCAATGGGTACAGGACTCTACAGTCTCTTCTGCAGGGAGATCTGGGCCAACTTTTCAACTGTGAGCAATAAAATGGTGGAAAATCACTGTTTATGATGCAGGGCCATATAGGGCCTGGATGCACAGCAAGGCTCTTGGCAGCAGTGCCATTACTGGCCTGTACAACAGAGCCATAGGCAGCTCAGGAACAGAAGCTCAGGCTTTTATTTACTTAAAAATCGCAATAAGCATCAACATTTCCATCAGCTTGGCACTCTAGAGGAAGGTTTGCCTTCCAGCCCACAGCTGCCTTGGACAGCCCAGCTACTACCCCATCCCTGAAGTAGAAACATGATCCAAGCTGCAATTCCCTACTCCAGTCCTAGAAAATCAACCCGTTAGTCTTCTCATTTAGCTGGGAGGTATCAAGCTGCCTTGATTAATCCAAGCTATCTAAACCAACTCTAGTGCTGTAATGTCAAGGAAAGCGGTGCAGTGAAATCACTCCAATAAGTTTTTTATGGGTAAAGGCCAGAATTTTATTTTATCTAAAGCGAAAGCTTTATCTACATGGGATTTGATTAGGAAACCAGATATATACATCAAGAAAGCCATTATTTTGACACCCCTGAGTTCCAAGCTGCCTTTAATACCAAAGGCAAAAGAGAATGAAGGGGAATGTAAGTAATTCCCTTGATCTATCCATAAATTTATGTCAACTTTATTTCTGCAGTGGTTTAGCACTTATTGAGTATCTTCAGAGCCAGGAAAAAATATTTTAACTAGTATTGAAATAGTTTTGAATTAAAGGAGTAAAAAATAGGCGAGGAAGCTTGCCTGTTTTACATTCCTAAACATGGGGGTTACTGAACCACAAGGCAAAAAATCCAGTAAAACCATATTTGAGAATGTTTCTCTAGGGAGTGTTTAGATGGTGGTTATTTTTGTCATACTTCTGATGGATGAAATTAAATCCTTCTGCATTTCTTCCAGAGGTATTTACATGAGAGACCACACAGCCTCTGACAATGAAGGAAATGGGTGCTATGGCTGCCATGCTCCCATGGGAGCAGCCCTCAGTGTGCCAGTTTCCAAGCTTTCAGCTTTCTCTTCTTCCCAGTGTCCTGTGATTACCCCCTGTGCCTGGGTTGGGCTTCCAGATGAGGGGCCAGGACTGGCTTGCAGAGTGACTAGAGCTGGGGCTGATCCTGTCCACAGCCACAGAGTGAGATCCAGAGACCCTCCCAGCCTCAGGGTGAGATCCAGAGACCCTCAGCCCTGAGGTGACCACAGGGACCCTCAGCTCCAGGGAAGGAGCCAGGGACACTAAGTCCCCCCATAAGATCTTGAGGTATCTCAAGCCTCAGGGTGAGGTCCAGGGACCTCCAGCTTTGAGGTGAAACCCTGGGACCCTCAGCCCCAAACTGATCCCAAAGACCTCCAGCCTTGAGGTGAAATCCGGGGACCTTCAGCCCTGGGATGAGGCCCAGAGAACCCCATAGGGTCCCCAGGCCTCTCAAGCCTCAGAGTGCAATCCAGGAACTCTCAGTTTGGGGTGGCCCCAAGCACCCTCAGGCCTAGATTGACCCCAGGGACTCCCAGCCCTGAGGTGAGATCCAGGAACCCGCAGCCCTGGGATGACACCCAGGGACTGCCCCAGGGCACAGAGGCCCCCTAGGCCCCTCAGGGGGGCAGGCCCTGTTGTTGGCTGCATCCCAGGCCTGTGAAGGGCCCCAGGCCAGGCCTGCCCTGGGCCTGCAAGGCCGTGCCCCCCTGGGCTGTCCCCACAGCCACAGGACACAGGTGATGGTGCCCTGAGTGGGGCTGGTTATCTTCCATCTCCCTGCAGGGCACTGTGGCACCATGGCCACTGCTGGCGGGGAAAGGCCATGAGGGCTGGGGCCATGATATTGTCTGGGGGCTCCCTGCCGGGGTGTCAGCCCTGAGAGCAACATGAACTTCAACGTCTGGAACATCAAGGAGATGCTGAGCACACCGACAGCCCTCGGGTGAGCTTGGCTGGGGGTAGATGGAGAGGCAATGGGGTGTAAAACCAAACACTTGGCGGGGGTGATTGCAGTGAGGTAAAACATGTCCAGAGCTGATCTGTGGCTAATTAGCGAAATCTAATGGGAATTCACTAGCCTCCCCCGGATCCTGTTTATGCCCCCAGCCTGCCAGCACTGCCAAAGATCCACCACTGGTGGGAATCAGCATTGGCTGGAATCTGTACCCTTGTCCATTCAGAGTGTATTTGGGGAAGCCCTGTGAGCTGTCCTCATCTCATTAGATAAGTTGTGTTCCTCTTGCCTGTGCAGAGGGCAGATAGAATGAACCGTGATGTGCAATATTATTGCACATTATGTAACTCAAAAATTATTCCGTATCCTGCATTTATACACATGGCTTGTTTTTTTCCCAGCAGAAGCCAAAAAGCAGCTAGAACTCCCCGCATCTACAATCTAGAGTGAAAAAAACAAATATTCAGATGTAAACATCTGGATGGCAAATACATAAGACAAGCTGCAATTTGTACTTCAGGGAATCCTTTGTATCACACTGCTAAAAAAGGCAGTGAGACTCATCCCCTGTTTGACTCCAGGAAAGCTAACTGATGAATTTGGTACTCTGACCCTCTGTTAGTTAAATAACCCACTTACATAGCTAACTTGCTCAAATTCACAGTTTTAGTCATACTGTCTCTTTGACCAGATGTTCCCACAATGATGGATGATAATGAAAACATAATAGTAATTTTCTTGCCCATTATAAAAATACTTGTCATATAGATACAAATTAATTGAATTTTGCACAGATGCATGGGGCAAAGGGGAGCAAATTCAGTGAACAATGTATTTATATCTGTTATAGTTTTGTCTTTATAATTGAGCATTGCTTAACTCTATTTTCTTCTTGGTACTTGCAGGTTTATTTTGTTTGGGTTCGGGGGATTTGTTAGTTTTCAGTAAATTCTTTCTAAGTTTGAAAACCTGTGACTTTCTTTCTGATCAGAGACGTAGGAGGGGAAATTTAGAGAATATATTAAAAAGACATAATATTATATATAAAATATATAATTGCATTTTTATATTATATATCTTATACATAAGATATATAAGATATAGTTTTTAAAAATATAAATAATTCTGTAGGTTTGTGCCATAGGGAAGGAAATAAGTGGAAGAAATACAGATGCCTGTTTGGAAAGGGATCACTTGAATTTCTTCCTCCTCCAAAGTAGTCTATCACCTACAATGTCTTCCCTTTTAACTCATTTATTAATGCAGGAAAAAATACAGGCAAGATTTTAACACCCACTCTTCAGCATTCCACATTTTTTACAAGTGAGTTCAAAAGGGTCAAATAGGGCGTAAAATGTTACTGGAAATGCAGCTGGGATTTTGGAGGAGGTAAGAAGGGAAAGAAAATTTTCTGTGGACAATTAACTTTTTCTAAAGGAAAGAAAAGTTTTCCACAGGAACATGTGAATGTGTGAGTGTATTTGAAATAGGGGGAAAAAGTGTTGATTACTTTTCCCTGGCTCACTTCTATTACTAGAAAACCTTCCCACCACAGTAGGGTATGCTTTTTAATCCCCAGAAAACCCTCTCAGGGAGCTTTAAAACTGAAACATAAAATCAGCATATAATCTAGGCAGAGTATTACTCACTCTGTGACTTCTTTGCAAGTTTGAGTCAGGGTATTACTTCTGAGAGCAGCTGCCACCAGGTCTCCAGGAAATGCAGAGCTCCAGTGATGCATTTCCCTCACAGCCATAGCTCTGCACAAGCCCCAGACTGCTCTGGGTTTTGTTTGTTATCTGTCAGACACACAAGTGCTTGTCTGCAACCCTAACAGCCTGAGAAACAGGGTGGGGGAAAACAGAACCACCGTTCCACCTGGTTGTGTGTACGAATATTGACAAAATGGAGATACTAGAAATTAGGCAGCGGGAAGATTATCAGGTTGGACAATAATATCAGGGTGCCAGTAATTTTAGAGGGTGGAAGGGGGCCCACATGACAGCTATACTGGGAAAGCTGAGGCTCAATTGAAGTGTATTGACAAAGAACACAGTTTTTATAGATTGAAATGCCAGCCTTCATTAGAGAAAGTGCCACATTAGAGCAGTGCTGCTGCCTGCCCAGCTGGGAAGGCTGGTGGAGGGGATCAGAGAGGATGCAAGAACAGCAGACACAAGAGCAGTGATGCTTCATTCAGCCTTTGATTGACTGGATAAGCATCACAGGGGTGTGGTGCTGAAGGTGTATTTTCAGACACCATCAATGGGTATTGATCCCTGTCTTGGCCAGGGAGCTCGCAGGGGAAGGGACACATCTTGCCTTGGCCCTGAACTGAGCACAAGATCCCTGTTCAGGCTGTTTACTCTGTAGTGCTACCATGAGAGTGGCAGTAGGGAACTGGAGTCAGTATCTTTGCAGGAGAAACAGAAGCCACAAAATCCACTACTGTTAATTAAAAGAAAATAGACTCTGGAATAGTAATAATAAACCTAATTAAAAAAATTTAAACTGTACAGCCCAAAGGGTTAAAAGCTTGCCTGAGGCAGAAAGATTATTAAGACTTGATTATTTCAATTTGAAATTGAAGTTATGAGAAATTTCTTGTACCATGAGAAAAGAAGTAACTTGCTAGATGGATTAAAGATACTCATATACTGACTTCCAAAGACATCAGAAGCAGAAAGCCTGCCAGAGGGTGTGTAAGGCCAAGAAATTATGAAAATATTAAAGAGGCATTCTAAACGGATGCTTGAAGTTGAGGCCTGCTTGGGGCACTACTCTCTATGGTTTATTTCTGCTGGTGAGAATAACTTCCAAGTTTAAAAACCTCATTCAATCCATTATCCCATGAAATTCCATCCCACATCACAAGGTCACATATTTTGAAAGTTGCATTAAGTTTTGAGAATAAGCAGAAAATGAAGGAGACAGCCAGGACAAAGACCAGGAGAGCAACTGTAAAATTCCAGAGCTACACAGGAATGAGAAACTGGGGCTGTAAATGCAGGCTGGAAAATGGTTTCAGTGTAGAGAGGGGGATGGCAAAAAAATCCCTATCTCCAGATGCCTAACTTTTAATACGGTTGAGGATGCATTTTGTGGGAGCACACAGGGTTACTCTGCAGAAATCCCAGTTTTCTCTTAAGGAAAAGGCCCTGTTGTAACCAGAAACTTGCTCAGGACAAAAGACTAGCACGGATTCCAAGGTAAGGATGTCTGGGCAGTATTGAATCACAGCTGAATGAATAATGAATAAACTCATAGAAAGTAAAAATAACCTTCAGAATTTAAAATAAGACCAGAGGGATTTTGAACCTGAAATCTCGAAACTGGAGACAGTGTTTGAGGTAAATAACTGAAAGGGATTTCATCGTGGTTAATGCATTAGGGCCAGTGCCAGAATCTGTTTGTAGAAATTCCTTTTAGGATGTGGTGCAAATTATATGCAGCAAACAGGTCATGCCATTCCAGAGGACAGGAAGCAGAAGAAGAATTTTCTGCTGCGACTGTTTCCAGTAGCAAATGGCTGGAGGCTGCAATAGCAGCTTGAGCTCCTTGATTTAAACTTCTCCACCACCTCTGCACCCAAAGCCAAGGCTGATCCTTGCTCATTTGCTGAGCACACTGGCACATTGGCAGGCAGCTGATAGTGAGGATAAGAGCAGTAAAGCAGTGTAGAGATGGTTCCTATAGATACAGGCTAAAGTCAGGAGGAAGAGCAGGTGAACGACAGCTCCCAGAATTTAAACTGGATTTGTTGTGATTCACCCCTGGTCCCTAAATGAGGAGGAGCAGAAAGGGCCAAGAGATTTTCTGGAGGGGAACCAGAAGAAGAGAGACTTTATGATCCTACTCAAGGATCATATGGTACTGATCCTACTCAAGACACTGCTACTAGGAGAGAAAGAGCTCTTCTTTGGGAAAGAGGCTTTACTGCACTTTGAAGAAATGTGTCAGAAAGGTATAAATGAGCTTCACCCACAGTGCTTGAGAAGAAGAGGGATGTTGGCACAGGTTCAGTGGGGATGACAGAACCGGAGAAAATCACTTATAGCAACACTGCAGATAAATGTTACATTGCAAGTTGTAGAAGTCTCAGTTTGCTTTTTGAAATGACTCTTAAACCTTGGTGTTGGCACATTAGGAGGGATCCAAACAGTAGAATATGAATATCAGTTTTTTTAAAAAGATTCGTGACACCTATGGCAATTTACAGTTATGACGCTTTAGCTTGTCAATGTCCCTAAAACATCTAGGAAAGAAAAGAAGAGGGTATTTATCACATGCCATGTTTGTTTTGAGGTAAGGCAGAACCTTTGAATGAAAGGTGTGTGTTTGCATGTGGTTTGAATGAAAGGTGCATGTTTACATGTGATTGTGCTCAAACATTTGGAGTGGAAGGCAGAAAATTAGAAAATGAAAGAAGCTCCTGGAAATTCTAACTCCTCCTATAAAGGGGGAATTTCCACTGACAACAAGCAAACAGAGACTGGGAAGATCTAGCTGACTCCCCAGATATGCAGAACGCTGCAGATTTTTTTAGATCACGCTCATATCACGAGAAAGGGTTGGAGCTGCCAATATTGCAATACCTTGCATTAAGTTAGGTAGGAAAATGAAATCATTTGACCATAAGTCAGCAGAGGATGATTTACCACTTTTTGGAGCTGTCAAGAACTTGTTTTGCATATCTAAAGTTGGTTTTGCTTTGGATTCATATGCTAGTGCCAGTACCAAAGGAATGTTATGGGCGCCAACACACGGACGATTTGGGGCATGGCTCCTGTTAGCAGAAAGCCAGTTCTCCCGAGGTAAACTATTGCACTCCTCACTTAGGAGTGACAGCTAAGTGGGATTGCATACCTGGGATGTTTTCTTGCTGTTTATGGGAAAGGGTTTATATTTAGGACAGAACATGCATCCCTGCATCTCAGGCATTCTGAAGGGAATGGTCAGGTGGTTAGAAGAGCTGGAGTTGCCTGATCACGGATCTGATCCCACATGTGATCATGGTTGTTTAACCTCTGACAGGGACAGGCCGGGGCCAAGCATGGCCAGGCTGATGGCTTGCCCAGATGGTCCTGTTAGTAAATTAATTGCCAGCAGTGTTAAGCAAGGGAGAAAGAAATCCATTGCTCAGGGGAATGAGTGTATTCAAAAGAGACATCTGTTTCACCTCCCCCTCTAATTTGCAAAAATACCATCGTTCCTAAACCAACTGCTGAGGTAGTGAACTTAAGACAGAAAAACTGGGCTCCAGAGCAGCCAACAGCTGCCTCTGGTTGTAGTGCAGAGTAAGCCTAGGAAGTCACCGGGCTCATAAAGTCCTCTCAGCTCAATACTCCTCATAAAATTTTTGTAGGAAGAATCTTGTGCTTCAGGTATTAAATAACACAAGCATCTGAGAAAACGAGCATACTGTGGGGTATGATACTCACCAATTGTACTGGACACTTTCAAAGGGAGTTTGTCAAGACCGTAAAGCATCTAAAGGTTATAAAAACCCTTCTTCAAACTAAGGGGGAGCTTTTTTTTGTCTGGAAAACAAGAGGATTTAGAAGACTGGTGCAGGAGATGTGCTATTCACGTTGCAGGCAGGGGCTCTGCCTGTGTGGGGTCATAGCAGTCCATGTGCTCACGCCTCCCCCACATACTGCCCATAGATTAAGAATATATATATTTTTTTTACAAAGCTCAGCTGAGATGGAAACAAGAAGCTGTGCAAGTAAAATTGTATTCAGATTTTTTTTCTTAACAGATTTGGGGTCCAGAGAGGAATTAAGGGAGAAGGTTTGAATTCAGACAGACTTATCAGGCTTTTTGAGAATCCAGAAACCCATACCTCATCTATTTTTGCCTGCAGCTAAGTGTACTCAGTGAGCTTAAAGCCAAAAGTATTAATATGATATTGTCAGTGACACTACCGTATAATGGAGACTGAGCAGTTCAAGTACTGCAGCTAAATCCTTTCCCTGTTGTGTCTAGATGCTTGGGCTCCTTCCAAAACTAGGGATTAACCAAACACATCACTGCTAATAAATGTTGGGGTGATCATCTCTCGTTATACACATGAGTTATTCTCCTGTTCCTTCTCCTTTACTTGTATCATTTGATATGGAAAAAACCTTTTCATTAACTTTTCATTATTTTCATGCATTTTGGTCTCCAGTTCCCAGCTCCAAAGGCAGCAACACATATCTCCATCTTGGTAGCTCAAAAAAACCAAGAACTGAGAAGATAAACCTGGCACAGCTTTTTTGTGTTTGGTCCTAACCTAAACACTCTGGCAGACCTTGTGGATGCAATGAAATAGTGATCATTTAGACTGAAAGAGGGTAGATTTAGATAGATTGTTATTAAAAAATTCTTTCCTGTGAGGGTGATGAGGCACTGGCACAGGTTGCCGAGAGAAGCTGTAGATGCCCCATCTTTGGAAATGGTCAAGGCCAGAAGGGATGGCACTTTGAGTAAGGTGGTAGTGTGAGGTGTCCCTGCCTGCGGCAAGAGGGTTGGAACTAGGTGATCTTTAGGGTCCCTTCTAACCCAAAACATTCTACAACTCTTTGTGAAAAATGAAAGAAGTCTCGTCCATGTATTTTTGCTAACAAAAGATTGAAGCCAGCCTCCAGCACAATGAGAAGCATTGCAGCTGTGCAGGGAAATCCTTGTCTGAGGAAGCTGGTCCTGTGCCACAATCCTAGTCCATAAAGCAGGAGAGGAGTATAAGAGTGTTTCTGAACAGGAGTAGAATCAAAGAAACACAGTAGAAAATCAAGGGTATCTAGAAAACATTTATTTGAGTAACGCTCAAGGCAAAGAAGAGCACCTTTGAGTAGCATGTTAATATGTTTGAAATACTTCCAGCAACTCATATCAGTTCATCCAGCCATATGCTACCTCTATTTATTTGTTGTTCTGCTGTGTCAGACTTAAGGCATCTGGAGAATAAATGCCCAAAAAATGTAAACTATTCATCAGAAAGGTTTGTTCTCTTGGAACTGCCTTACAATTAGTCAAAGCAACACCTGAGTTACAACAGAAAAAGTTACCCAGAGTAGCTGAAAAAGTAAGTAAGTCTCTGGAGAGACCCAGCACTGCCTAGGAGCCCAAGGTGTCCCTTTAACTAAGACTGATTAACAAGGCAGGTAGGATGAGCTGTGTTAGATGCCCAGTCACGGGTTTGGTCTTCTATCTGCAGGACACACTGGAGAAACACCTTCACTCCTATAAGGTGAATGTGAAACTACCACACTTTGTGTGGATGCCCTAGTTTAAGATAACCTGTCTGGTTTATCTTGTAATACAACCTTGTGCCATTATAGGAGCAACACCTTCCAAGCAGAGAGTAAAAATTAACATGTTGGCATGGGGCACAATCAAGCAGTTCCAGCAGGCCATGCAGGGAATTTTGTTTGGTTTTTAATTGCTCCAGACTCATTCACAAACCTCTCTGCGCCATTTCAGGTCTAATAAGTTTTCCATGCGGAGCAGCACTGCCAGTGACTACTCGAGTCTGAGTGATTCTCAGCTGCTCTTTGGCTCCCAGTTCTGCCCAGAGAATGTGCAGTCGGCAGCAGCACCGCTGGAGCTGGGCACACAGCCGGGACAGCAGAATTCCCAGGATGTGAGTCTCACTCTCAGTCAGCCCTGTACAGACACACAGCCACCAGTCAAAGTTAATGGAAAATGCTGAAATCAGATGGTAACATTTGCAAATGTCAGTAACTGCTGAAATCAAGTTCTCTTCTGTATATACATATATATGTATATATATGTATATACATATACTTACTGTGACAAGACGAAGTAGCAGCCTGGTCAGATGAGCATGGTATTTATAACAGATTGCTATAAATTATTATTGAGATAGGTATTATTTTCTTCAATCGTATTTTATAAGTTACTGAAATAATATGAAATTATTCTCAAGCTAATGTCTTTAGACCACCTACTTAGTCAAGTTAGAACATTGCACCTATTTTTCTTTCAAAAATGATGTATTTTGCTTCCTTAGCTTTCTGGAAGAATGACAGAGCTACTCAGTGTTTGCTTCCCTGTACTGACAATGACCTTGCTGCATTGTTGTTATGGTAGATGCTTGGATGATTTTGGATAGGGATGAAGAGTTTCTATGTTCACGATGTTCCTCCTACAGCTCGTGGTTTCTGATGTTACCAGCTTCCACTAAAATAGTTCCTGCACTGCTAACAGAGAGAACCAGATCTGAATAAACACACCTAGAGCAAAGATTAGGAAAGCGCAGCGGTGCCAGCTTGGAGGCCCCAGGCTGTCCTTCAGTCCCAGATGCTATCTGCTGTCCTATGCATTTTGCCTAGAAGCAGTTTTCATCAGACACAAAATAGAAAATTCATTTTTCATGATGAAAAAAAAAAAAGGAATTTGCTTTTTCTTATGTTTTAAGGAAAAGGCATTTCCATTTTGGTCACAGAGTGTCTGGAAATTCTGTAGAATGAAGCTTTCATATCAATATTAAATTTCTTGTTCTAAAATGTGTATTGAAGCATGTGAAAAACTCATCTACAGTCTGTCGATGTTGCTAGTTGGCAGCAAAATGATGTCATCCACCAGGAAATTCAACAGGATATTTTTTTTTAGATTTCTGTACAGGGAGATTCTACTGACAACTTGAACTTTTCCACAATTCCAGGAACATTGAAATTCATTTATAGTCTCTGTCTTGAACATAGAAGGGAAAAAAACCTGCACATCTTATAATAGTAGCAAAATGAAAATCCTCAAGATGAGAGAAAAGCCTGTGTCTGGAGGAATTTGGGCTGGATCTCAGTTCCATGGGGAGTCAAACTAGGCATACTATATGAAACATAATATCACTAAATTCTTAATCTGATCCAATCTAATCTGTCATGTCCAATCACTGTGATGTCTGTCTGCAAAGCACTGGATAAACAAATGGTTTTGTCTAATTAATATTTTGATTATTTTTGTACCTCAACTTTTTTCTTTTGTTTGTGTCACAGAGTGAGCCTAGTATTTTTACCAAATACCAGACAAAACCACAGTTATTTGATGAAGAAACAAGAGAAAAGGGCTCGCTTAATTTTGGTGCAGTAAGAGTGAAAAATGTCTTGGAAAATTTTGAAGTGAACAAGAACAAAATAAAGGACAAATATGACCGGTATGTTGACATCCGTTGGATTTTTTTTTCTGTTCTAGTGGTTATCACTTCCTGCAGCTCCTTCTTCCCCTCTTACAAATCATACATGACATAGCTGCATATTTCTCCAAGAAAAGTATTTTCAGGTTTTTAATAACTTCTAGTTGGAAAGAGTCACGAGGTAAGAGAATAGGGTTTATTTGCAATTTATGTAACATATTCAGTTGTAAGCCCCACGGAACAGCAAAACTCTAACTTGAATTTACTTGTCTTTCTTCATCTAGTTATCATTGTTTCTTTTTTTTTTGTATTGATTCTCTGTTAAAATCCTTATTTCTCAAAATTTTGTAGGCTATGTGGGGACGGATAAAAGGGACTCTGAGGATGGCCTTTACATTTGGGCCAGATGAGGGGATTGCCAGACACACTTGTGTGCAGATTGCATCTTTGTAAACCTGCACATCTCTCTAGAATTTTATTTCCATACAAGATTTTTATGTTGTTGTTTTGTTTTTTTTTTGGTAACAGACATGTGTTATTTGCTAATGTAATTTGCATCTACTCTTTGTCAGATGTCAAGAATTACATGTACCTGTAGGTCCTGAAGGATTTTAAGGAGCAAGCCAGCAATCTGAAGCTCAAAAATGAAATATGGCAAACTCCTCAGTGCACCTATAAATAATTCCTAGCACTGTACATTTTGTAATGTAATATCCAAAGTGTAGTGTGTTTTTATTAAAAGCCTTTGATCAAATCCGACTATGTATCTCTCTTGCCTTTTTAATGGGCACTACATTTCTGATAAGACAAAATTTTATTCTCTATTGCCTATTAGTGGAAGATTTTTGTAATGAAATGATAAAGCAGTTTTAAATGTTTAGCATCACTCATAATTATTCTTTATTTTTCTTTAAATGCTTTTCTTTATGCTCCTTCCTACACTCCAGACTTGCTCCCAGCTTAGCAGCCTGTTTTTAGAAATAACTATGTTATCTTCACAAAGATAAGTGTATAATTTATCAATTTGTATCCCCCGCAAGTTTGACTAAGAAAATTAGTATCTTCCTTTCCATAAGGCTAGGGAGATTTCAGAAGCACTGCCTAATTTCATAACTAGATTCTACCTGGCCTCTGCATATTTTTGGCTGTTGTAATTTAGATCACTCTAATGATTGACTTAAAATGACCTGAATCTTCAGAGAGGATAAGGCAATCACTTTGCTTAGCAACAATCCGTGCATTTTGGTGTGGCAGGTTAATCATGAATATAGCCTGGTTCCTGATACGCTGGCTCAACTTAAAAGGACAGATAACAGAAACCACAGGCATAATCTCAGGAGAAAAGGATTTGCAGTATTTGTTCTTCCTGGCCTGGGCTTTGTTGATGCTAAAGCTTTTCCCATGTTTTTCCCACAGTTATTTTAGTCCAAACACAATACCCGTGTATCGCAGCAACGGGCAGATCACCACATAGGCTGGGTCCTTCCGGAGCAGATAACATGGTGATCACACCCCAGCAGCTAATGCCTAGCTGTGCAAATGCCAACTTAAAATTTGAGAGAGAGGCCAAAAATCTGAGAATAAAAACCCCATAACTTCATGTATATGACATATATGGGCATGAGTGTATATATGTTTTTTTCTTACTTTACATTGCAGAGTCCATGTTTTCTTAAAACAACTGAGGTGACTTCAAAGGGTTATGCCCCCTGAAGTAATCATGTTTCCATGCTAACATTTCATACTACAATATGCCTTGCAGTGTTTTCTGTCTCACTTTTTACAGTGATCTTTTCAATTTTTGTACACTTCAGTAACTTACATTTCTGGTTCATACTTGTGTTTTTTTCCATTTTAGTGAAGTCCTAAGCTCCTTTATTTCCAGCATCAAAGACAGGCTTCAAGAGGTAAGTTACTTCAAATTCAGAATGTGAAATAAGGAAGAGTTAGAAATATAACAGACCATTCAGTGTTCACTTTCTCCTTTACTATGCTGATATCTAAAATATCACATTGTATGTCTTAACCACACAAATATTTTAAACCAACAATTGTAAGTTTTTTTGCATATACCATTGCCTTTCTGGCTTTAGGGTCAAGGTCTTTAGGGACTTGGCTCACAGCCAGTGCTGGAATTAATCTGGGTCTCTGGAGCAAAACAAGCTGTAATGGCAGTCTGCAAATATCAGTTCATTTTCCCTTCTGCCTGAAGAAAGCGGTCTACTCTCAGGATTAGCCACTGTGGTCTGAAGGTGAAGGTCTCTCCCCTAACACTTCTATAATTAATTTTATTAGTTATTATTAATCCTATTTTATAGATCAGTATCTCCTTTTTGAAATCTGTTCAGATTTCATGGGCCTTTTGAGCCATCCCAGATCTTCTTTGGGGTTGCAACCAACAGCTGAACAAATTGTTTCAAGTGACAGATAAACAACCATTTTCAGGCTGCTCCACTCCATGAGTTGCAGTCATTGTTCTATGGCATCTGGGGCTGTGATTTTGCAAACAAAGAAAAGGCAATGTTTTACTTTTCTCATTTACCTTTGTTTTTGCAGCTGCAAGTGTGCTTCCAGAAGTTTGAAGAAATGTTTGATTCCAAACTCAAATCCAGTTTGGTTTGCTTAGAAAACCTTCCCAAGACGTGTAAGTTCTTCCTGTGTTCCTATTAACACCAGAGGGCACAGTCAAACTGCCAAATGTCAGCGTGTTGTCTGGAGGCTGGGGTGAACTGGGCAAGTCATGCCACTCGCAGTTGCTCTTCCTAAGGGAGGAGAGAAAATAAGACTTATCCATGGTATGGATTTGTCAGTTTTTCCGTTCCTACTTTCTCATTTTTTCCCCTTTCTCTGCTCTCTCGTACTTAGATGTTACATGGTTAGACACTGTGCTCAAATAGAAAAACACACCTCAGTTTATGTGTTTTGCCTGGAGTACGATCATTTTTAGACTATCTGGAGTACTAATAGAATACACAGTAAAAATAACTTAGATATTTATATCCTGAGTATCCAGTTTCAGTTTTTAGGGCTTTCTCAGATTTTCATATGTTAGTTTGAAGTCTTCCACTGCTCCCCTGTGCTTGAAGTGATTAAGTTTCGGATGTAAGCAAAACTAGTACTGCTCATTTCTTGAATGAGAAGCACACAGTGAAGCACATTATTGCCATGATAAAAGAGTGACCTCCAGAAAAGCTAATAATGTAAAATACTTCTGAACAACTCTGTCTCTGAAGTGGCTAATCACAGAAATCTTTACTCAGGGAAAATGCGTCAAGAAATTGTTTCTAATTTAGCTTAGATCTGAGCCTCTGAGAGTACATTAATTTTTAATGCTGGTGTGATGCTTTATCAACACCCTGTCAGGACTGCACAGAGTTTGCTCTGCTCTGCACAAGAACAAGAGGCCATTTTCAATATACACAAGAAACATGAAGTGAGTTGTATTTGTGAGATGAAGGGAGCAGACCTTCACAAGATCATAATAGTATTCACTGTGTGGCAAAATATGGCTTCCACAAAGCACATCTTTGACAAATAGCTTTAAAATCAACAGAACCCTCTCAGGCAAAAAAGAGTGGAGTCTGATGCATTATGCCGGAGGCCATGATAAGCTGTACATTTGAAATACCAATCTCGTTGTACTGAGAACACTCCTTTGCTGTCCTTGGCAAGTGCTCTTGGTGGGACCCTAATGTAAACAAGAATCTGTCTGCTTTGGCCAGCACAGCAAATTCCCTTTTATACATTTTCCCATCTCCTAATTACTTCACTGCCTCAGCTTGTCCACTCTGCAGCAGGACTTTGCCTAATTTCACATACCTCATGTACAGAAATTGTTGTCATGGCACTGAAAATCAAATCTATTGTTCATGATTCCCCCTCTTCATTCCATACCATTTACTCAGCTGTCCTGTTTCCTCTCCATATCCATTTTAAATGAATGTGCCTTGAATAAAATGAGAAGCCTCCCAGAGGTGCATGCTGCTAGATTTTCAAAGCAATTGAAAAGAAAAATTGGCACTTTCTGTAATGCATCATGCTGCAGAATGTTGAATATATAATGAAAATCATCACATGCTGCACAATGTTGTTCTTTTTATATTTCTGGGAGGTTCATCTATCACTGCTTAATTGCAGATAAACACGCTCATTTGACTGACATCACAGTGATGGATAATTAAGTTCCTACTAAATAGATACCTACGCTAGTGCCTTGAAAAAAGGCAATTCCCTTGAAAAACTGGTATAAAATTCCTAAACTCAGGTGATAAAGAGCTAAATTAAGAGCTAATAAAGTTCTGAATGCCAGTGAATGCAGTGAATACCGTACCTTGGCATGTGGGTGACATGGCAGAGACACATTAAATCATTGGCAGTGGAGGATTTCACAGGTAGGAGAGGAATGCAGAAGATGAAGAAAACTAGTGCAGCAAGACATTCCAACAGTTTTGAAAAGCAAAGGAAGATGGAACTTGAAATTAAGACTGTCATTAAAAGCTTATGAGTAGTATCACGGGTTGCATTTTTAGCAGTGGGTAGCAAGCACATTTGGCATAGTCTGCATAGCCAGCAGGCAAGAACAAAACAGAAAATATTTTTCCAAATGTATTTTCCAAAGCATTTCCAAATGCTGTTGGGCTGGCATGGTCTGTGCAGGAAGGTTTTTTCAAAATGTTCTCTTTTGAGTGTCCATATGTGCTTGCACACTGTGGATAGAGCTGTGTCTGGCACTGGAGATGAGACAAGGTTTGGCTGAGCAGCTTCCACAGAGGCACAGGTGCTCTGTGCCTTGCTCACATCTTAGTGTGCAGTGCACAGGGATGTAAAGAGTCAGACAGACCCTGTGGCCTCAGTTCTTCCACCTTATATACATACAGTTTCTCTGGTTGGCTTGCCCACTCATTATTTTCTCTTTCCTTCTGGCTTACACTCCTGTAGATGGTTTCTTTTCATATTTTTCACACTTTAATTTACATACCTGCACTTCTATCAAAGCCTTCTATTGTTTTATACAAACGCTGATTTTCACCACTCAGCCCTCTCTGCACTGCTTTGCTCTTCTGGTATCTGGTAGTTCCAGAGGTGACAGCTCAGAACAGTCGAATCCTCCACAACACCTTGTCTGCAGTGCACATGAGCAGCATCCTCAGCATGCCACAGGCTGATGCACTGCCATCAAGGGTGACAAAGTAATGTGCAATCTGTCACAGAGGTATGAGGTGATGCAGTTCACTGATGAGATCCAGTGTCCAATGAGCAGTTTTCAAACATGACTTGCTTCCATAGTCCCCAGGCCCAGCAGCTGCTGGCAAAGTTTCCAGGGGATATGGCTGTGTTTAAAATGGTGGGATTTGAGCTTGTTTACCTTGAACGGTATGGTCCAGACTGGGACGCCAAGTTCAGACTCCCTTATGTCCTGTATGGACTGAAAAGTCAAAATTTTGAAACTGATTTAAAAAATGTTTTTTCTGTGTAGCTGCTAACTAGCCATGCAGTGACTGACAAAGCTGTTGAGGTGAGGGACTCAACCAGACTCCAAAACACCTCAGCATGGATGGTGAGAGGAAGTGTGGATGCTCCAGTAGATACTGAAACCCCTCATTGTCACAGTTCAAGGCTTGGAGCACTGTGTGCTGTAGCAGAGGGCAAGATCAGGGGCAGCTCCTCCCAGTCCCAGTCCCCAGGTGCAGGGGCTATCTGATGTCTTGTGGAACAGGACCCAGGCTAAGCCAGCACAAACCTGCCAGCTGACTGCTCACAGTATATCTGAGCAGGATGCAGCCATGACAGCCCAATTGTCCTGCCCTCTGGCAAAGCTCCATGGCTGCCCAGAGAGAACATGCAGTGCTCTGCCGAGCTCCAGAGCTGTCTTCTCTGCCTGTGTCTCACCAGGTTTATAGCACCTCCAATTTCCCCCACTGCATCTGGCGGTGGGGGAACCAACTTCTTTCCAAAGCCTTACTTAAATCCTCTGTGCTGTTAGTACTAATCTCAGGATAAGCTGCATAGATGATGATAGAGAGACATCAGAAGCAGTTGCTGTTTAATATTCCTAGGCTGGGAGGCTGGTGCTCCCTCCCTTGACTGCTCAGGCAGTAGTTTTCAGCAACTGAGAGTGCAGCTGCACCTGGATGCAGGCTGATTTGCAGAGAACTCTCTGCAGCACAGGGTGGCAGCCCTACCCCGAGGTCCTTCAGCCTTTTATCTCATGCCAGATTTCATATTCCAAATGTTATTATTGTAAACAGTAGCATCCAAAGACAAAGGTACGGCAAATCAAAACACAGCGATATTCAGATTGTAAAAAACTGTTTTATTTAAATTACCTCAAGAGAGGCACAAGCCTGTGCATAAGTCACCCATTAACTGAGCAAAGATTTTCTGCCTGTGATCAAGTTATTCAATAACTATCTGCTGCAGGGTTTATTTGAAGAAAACCTCTGGAGCAGCCCTTCTTGATCATATTCAAAGACAAGAGACTTGAGTTAGCAGGGTCCTTGATCTGACCTAATTTGGTCATCTCAAGGCCTGTTTTATTGTAAGCTTTTATTAACAATTATTTTTACCTTGTTTAATAGTGTTTGACAAGTCTGAACATTCCTCTGGGTATGGAAGCAGGGAGGGAAGGAGAGTGCCCCACCTCTGTACTGAGGGGGTTTTCAGCAGAATACTCCTACACGTACAAACGAAACACTTTCAAAAGGCTGGCTGCTGGTTGCTTGCCGGCAGCACGCTGGGCTGAGTCAAATGTATGTGCACATCACAAGCCCAGTGGATGCAAGACTATTTTTAGACTGAGGATACTATGTTGAATAAGAATAGACAGACTAGGGAAACCAGAAAGTTTTAAAAATAATTCTGAGCTAAAATTAAGCATATGGGGAAGAGCAACAAGATAAGGTAAACTTGCAGATGCTGCCCTTCCTGTATCTTCACTATGCAGACATGAAAGGTGATAAAGTGACATGAAAGGAGTTTCTTCCCTTAGTCATTACTGCTTTCCTTCTCTCTGTAGGTTGGCAGGCTCCCCAAAAACCTGCTCTCAGATTGCAGGTAGCTTTTGTGTCTAACTAGGGATACGAAAAGTCTAAAAGGCCCACTCAAACATTCACTCCCCCGTTATAAACCCATTCTGCAAGTTATAGATTTCCAGGTTTTGAAAACAGTCTAAATCTGTCAGAGCAAAACAGTAAAAGATTAAAAAAAACAACCAAATTGTCTGCAACAACATATTTTTTGAAATATGTGCAGATAATCCTCAGAAATCAGCCAAGCTCCTACACAGAATAAGGCAAAGCCATGTGGTGATGTGTGTTCTGAAATAATGGAGAAATTCCCTTCAAACTCAAGTCTGGGAGGTGGTTTTAATTCAAATTTTGTGTGTGAGGATGATGCATGGATGAGGCAACTGCAGGGTTCCTTCTCCCAAATGACAGCTGTGTGCACTGTGCCCAAGCAGGGCTTCTTCAGAGAAGGCAAAGTTAAAAACACATCTGGGCACAGGGGATTCCTTGCGCCAGAAAATGACATTTTCTGTATTTATCCCTGAGCAGCACCTCCAGCCCTGTGCCACCCCACACCTCTGCTTTTCGTGGCTGAATGAAACAAACACTTTCAATCTTCTTTCATAAGAGGAGATTACCATCTAAGCACTTAATTAACTTGTAGCTTTTCTCTGCCCATGTCTTAGTTCAGTCTCTTTCTTTCCTTGCACATAGACAGCTGGGAAGGTGTGGGCTTCCAGGCATCCTGGGGTGCATAGGAGTTCTGTTAGCCAGAGCTGGTGCACTGCCATGCACCACACTGCCCTGTCTCACCTGTAGCCTCTGGTGCTGGCATTTGCATTCTTGTGTCACTTGCTAATTAACCAAATGCCCTTTAGCTTTAGCATGCAGGTGACTACAGCAGATTTTAAGCCTGTTTGGCTCATGTGAAGGCCTTGATGAGCATCTTTCAGAGCTGCCTTGTTTCCTCATGCTGCTCAGCTCAAGAGCTGTTGTTTTCCCTTTAGCTGAGGCTTATTTTTTAAGTTTCTCTTTTTTTTTGCCTTTTTTTTTAATACTACATGACAACTTCCAGTCAAAAAGTTTTCTTTAAATCTACAGAAAGACCACTGTGTTGTCTTTGTCAAAGAAGTCACCTGCCTTGTCTTAGTGCATTAAATCACGATCCACCTTTTATAAAATCTTGTTCTTATTCCATTTCCCTCCATATCTTTGAGTACTTTTCTCCTGAAAGTATGTTCTAAAACCTTGCACCATGGGAGAACAAATTACTAAGTCTATAATTGCTCAGATTTTTTTTCTTATCTTAATTCCTAAAATTTTAAAACATCTCTGTTTTTTCACAGAAGCAAAGCGTGTACAATCACTTTCTGCCTGCAGCTCTCTAATAGTTTTTAGCTCTTTAACCAATTCCATCTACAGTTTGACAGAAGGGCACAGCTCAGTGAGATAATTAAGTCCCTGGAAGCTTAATGAAAATAGCTAAGCAGGAGGAGAAGGGATCCCCAGTGCCCTGCAGCTCTGCAGCCTGTGAGCACAGCGCTGTGGGGCAAGAGGTGCTCACCAAGGATCTGAGATAAACACTGGTGAGCAGAACAGCTTCAGATGGACTCTCAGCTCCTCTGATGCCAAAGTCAATCAAACACCCTGGATCTGTAGCAAAAGAAGATTCATTAATTGCAGAGCACTTGTAGCAACTTGTTGAAATGTAGGCTTTATTCCAATTTTTCTCAGGTATGCAGTGCTCCAGCACTCCAGGGTTTCAGTTATCCTGGCCCATTGGTTTGGCAGTGTTTTACTTTAGCAAGAGTGCTTTGGAAGCTGTTTTATGCCAGCCAGCCAACATTCCACACCATCTGTACACACCTTCCTGCACCCTTCACAGGAAAGACCAGACATGTTTAGCTCTTTCTCTCCTCTCTTTCTCAGCTCTTTCTCTCTGTCCTAATTTACAGTTTTAAAGTAGACTTCCACTAGATTGCTAAAGATTTTTCATCTCCACACACACTGCCAGCTGTGCTCCCATCCCGTAGTGTATTAGGCACAGCAGTGGTTCCTATGAGAGTAATTGAAGCTGTATGGGGGGGTTATGTTCTTATCCAATCATATAGCAAAAATTCTGGGGTTTTATCAGTTTTTCAACAAGATTGACTGAAGCCAAGAGCATCTTGCTCCAATTTAAAACCCTCCCAGGGAGCCTGCTCCTCCACAGGACTCTGTCGGATCCCCCACTACCAAGTGCTGTGCACAGCTCCCTCGTTCAGGTGGTTTTTGACCCTACCTCTTCCCATTACCAGCAAATGGAAATTCCATTTTTTTGCACACTCCTTCATAATTTACTTCTATTCCCTCCAGCAGTTTTCCTTCAGTTTTCAGCCTTTTGTGCATTTTTGACACAGTTTCTCTTAGCCATTAACCTCTTACTGCTCCATCCTGTTCAAGCCTTGTTTACCATCACCTTCGTGAGAGTGCTGTTTATACAGAGGTGGATCAGCTATACTTACGTCCCCCTGCCTTGGCCATGCCTGTTGTGCACCTGGCAGACAATCAAGCCTCAGCCTTCCCTGCATTCAGCCTACCAAATTCTGCAGCTTTGCACAGCCTCTCTCCTCTAGCTGCCACATTAACAGAAGGCAGTAAATGAGGTTTGGCCTATATGCAGCATCTTATAAATTTCAAGTGCCTTGCATTAAAAATCCACCCCATTTATCGTTGCTCAGGGTCTGGGGAGATCGCAGCAGGAGAATCATGTGGTGATTCATACCAAGCCATGCAGGAAGTAGCAATAATACTGATAGTACTTTATTCACATTTACAAATGAAAGACCAAATGTGGTTTTTATTGATTTCCCCATTTAGTGGAAGATGCTCTTAAAAGTCACTGCAGCTTGGTGCTGAAAGCTTTGACAGATAAAAGCCAAATGGAGCAGGCACTGCTGGAGATGGAGAGGAGACTTGCAGCCGTAAGTGAAGAAATTAATCTTTTATTTTGAATCCTCATTTTGAATTTCTCCTGCTTCTTCAAAATACTGACTGAATATTAAATTGCCTTCAAATGGTGGATTATAAAGCAGACTGCTCCTGTTATAATGAAAGGGGAAAGACATATTAAAATGCTAATTCCAGGCCAGATACTGACAGAGGCTTACCCGAGTGCTAGCTAACAGTGCTGTAAGCTCTGATGAAGCCCTGGTCAGTAGGAGAAGAAGCCAACAGTGCCTTGTTGTGGCAGGCTGTGATGGAGCACTCACTGCTGCCTCATCTGACACATGCCTTTGTGGGAGGTGATGGTGCAGTGCATGCCTGTGAGGGGAAAGCACCTCGCAGAAGTGCAGCACCTTGTCCCTTCAACTAGGTGTGTCCCAGGGAGAGGAATAAAGACATGAAAAGAAAGAAAGTGGATGTGAGAGACACAAGAACAAACTATCAGAGACCTCCTGATCAGGTCTGGTTTCTCCAAAGGCCCTGCTGCAGGAATTGCACTTGGCAAGGATGTATCACACCAGCGTGTGAGAAGGCAGTGCTGCTAGGACAGGGGGCACACAGTGGGTTAGGGGGATGCTCCAGTCCAAAACCTCTCACCTTTGTGGGACACTTTGAGGATATCTATTACACAGGAATCTTTGGGTCAGCACCAAACAGATATATAGTACCTAAAACTTTCTTACTATTGTGCCTTTTTGTCTGTTTTTTACTGCTTCTGTTTTGCTTTCTGCTTCCCCAGAAAGATGTAGAGATTTTGGATGTGAAATCCAGTATCCAGCTGCTGAAAGAGGGTCTGGAGTCACTGCCAGCCCAGCTGAATGACCAGTTCCTGAAAGTATGTAAAGAATTTGGCTTCCTGAAGCTATGTAATACCTCAGCTGAGCAGCACACGCTTTTGTCTAGCGCCAGCCTGCCCCCTCACATGACAGATAAGTCTTTCCAGACCTCCCCTGGGCTGCACCAACACTGTGTCCTGAGTGAGGAGCACCTGCACAGGCCATGCTGCCCAGGCAGGGGAGTTTGCAGCTGCTCAGGCTGGTCTCATTTCCCCTGTGTGACAGAGGGGCAGCAACACAGAGACTCCCCTGGAAGATACCAGGCCACTGGAAATGGCACATCTAAGGGTGACCTAAACCCAGCCTCAGGAGACAAAGCCAGACCCATTGCTACAGCAGCCTGTGGCAGAACAAACACCTTTTTGCAGGAGGTGAAACACAGCTTGGAGACACAGAGCTGTGCTGCCCATCCTTGCATGTGCTGGGCTGGCAGACACCTTTTGGGGAGTGGTCAGAAGAAACACTGTCCTGTACCACTGGATGTGCCTCTACCAACCCCACTGAGGAAGGCATTCAGGAGAGGTACTCGAGGGTTTAAACCCCTGACACCGTCACACCAGCAGCAGCCTCAAGTTTTCCACCATTCTGCACAGAAAGCTACACCTGGGCAAAGACACAGCAACTGGGCCACAGACCACGAGGTGGAGAAGGCAAGGAACAAAACAAAACAGAGTCCAGGAAGGATGTCCTGGAAAAAAGAAATAGGGAGAAAGAAAACCTACTCCACTAAGAGGAAAGGCGAATACTCTGGATGTGCTGACAGTGGGCTGAAGCAGAGGAAGGCAAATGGGATTATTGACTTGGAGAGCTCCAGAAAAATTTCCCCTCCCAGATACTTGGTTGATCTCAATTCAGAAAACTCTGACCTGGGTTTTGCAGCTCCCCATCAGCAGATCCTCAGCAGTGCTCAGCTGGGGCTTACAATGAGTTTCCCACCAGTGCCACGCTCTGATAAAAGCCTGCAACAACTTGCAAGCCAAGGAAAGAGAAGTCTTGAAACTAAAAAAACAATGAATGTTCCCAGTGTAAAAAGGTATCTCTTGGATTCCTCTCCCGAGGAGCATTTACTTTCCCTGTGTAGCACAACAGGAGTAAAGCAAATGAACTGCTTCAGCCTCCAAACCCCCTCAAGCTCCAAGAAATCTCATCTTGTTAACAATCCACTGGCTCAGCAGAACACGGACTGTTGCTCTTTACTGTTTGATGGTGATTCTTCTGATTGAAGGGGTTTGTTTCATGCTTGGAGCCCTTAGCGCAGGATGACCATTTCAGTTGCAGTTTATTCCTCTAGGTGTGTCACCTGCTTAGTCAGAGGCAAGACTCAGGCCTGGATGTTTGAAAGTGCTTTGCCCAGTTTGAGATATTGTAAGGGACTACATGGGGTCTAAGCAGAGCTCTTCCCTGGCTTGGAAAGCTGAGGGGATCTGTATTTTGCTTTACTTCCCTGCTCCCAGCAGAGATGCCACAGGCTTGAGTTACCATAGCATTTACACAACAGCGAAGTACCTGACATTCCCAGGGAGAAGAGGCCTGGCAGAACAGACAGCTTAGTCAGATTTGGCACTGAGATCTCCTGGAAACTCCTCAGCTAGATCGATATAATGCCAGCTCTGTGGCCAGAGGCTTCACTCTGTTTCTCACTCATAGTATCTCTGTCGGTTCGTTGTGTAAAAGTTCAGGTTTTTAGTAGAGTAGTGTTGTTCTGGTTGATTTCAGTCAGATTCAGACTTGTCTCAGGAGTCGTTTGTGAACTTTGTGTGGGGACATGTTTAACGAAGGAAAGCCAAACCCCAGCGTCTCAGATTCGCCTGCTCTTGTATCTCTTCTCCTTATAGGCGGAAATTCCCCAGTTTCAGAGATTCCAGGCAATTATTTTGTTTCTGCTTTATTTCTCATTTGTATGTCTTGGCTGACTAAGGAATTCTCCAACATACCCTTTTCAAGGGCAGTGGCTTTCAGAGAACAAAGATAGAATAGGCAGATCCAGCAGATGCGATGTTGCACAGTCCCAATTCTCACCGAGCAATTCTTTTCAGCATACTTAGCTGTGATTGTGGGCAGCTCCCACTGCTTCAGGCATTTGTGTCATATTTGATTTTTGATCTGAAATGTTCCAGCAAGAGAAACATTTTGGTGTTGACAAAACTATATTGCCACAAATTCAAATTATCCAGCTTCATCATCCCAAGGGAAATGGCTGGAATCCCCTTTTTTCTGGCTTTAATAAACTCATCTTCACCAAAGCCCAGTGTCTCTATGTTAGGGTTTTTTGGGAGAGGCAGAGTCCTGTTCCAGCAGGAGGACAGGCAGCTGCTCTTCAGCTGTTTAACTTCCCTGGATTGCATAATTGGGAGAATTCTTTTTTAGCTCCTCTCTGGTGTTTAAAGATGGAAACCTTCACCCTTCTGGCTTAACACTGGTCCAGTGACGTTAATTAATAAGGAGAAGTGGGGGGGCTGGGGGGTGGGGGGTGTAGTCAGATATGGAGAGCCCCCAGAGCCTTGGGACCCCCCTGTCAGTGGAGGAGGTTGGTGATGGCTGCCAGCAGCAGTGGCTGTTTGTTTCATGTTGCCCTTGTGTAGCTGCCTCTCCAGCAGCCCCAGCATGGCCTTCGCTGGGCAAAACCTGTTTGGTGGGCTTGCCACCCTATGCACTTTGGGATTGGCAAGGACGGATGCAGGTCTCTGTGCAGCCCCTGGTCTGGATGCAGGGAGCTCGGCAGCACATGGCTGAGCTTGGAGGGACCTCTGGAGGTGTCTGCTGCAAGCCCCTGTGAAGAGGCAGAGCGGGGACTGGCTCCTTGAGATGGAGTATCAGTGCCGTGGAGCTCAATGCGGGGCTGCCCTGGGGACTCCTGCAGCTCCTTGCCACATGCCCACACTGGAACACAGTGCAAAACAAAATCCCTGGAAATGGAGGTATAACAACAAGAGCAGCCAGCAATGCCTCCCCCTGCATAGGACAACTTCCCTGGCGAATAAGATGAAGTCCCGGGGTGCCACCCTGGTCCCCACAGTCTTCCTGCTTATTCCCACTCAGGGTGTCCTCCAGGGTTTTAGCTGCCAACAAGAGCATTTGTCCCAATATGGCTGTGACAATGGCAGCTTCTCTCTCAGCCTTGCTGGACAAAAGTGGAAGCGTGCATGCTGTGTGGCAGCAGATTTCCCAGACACTCTGCTTACACCCTGGTGGAACTGATCTTGCCTCCCAGCCTGTACTCCCAGGTCACTGTCACAGGCTCCTTGCTAGATCAGCCATACTCCAGGAATGTGTGGTTTCTCCTGATCCTTGCCTCCACAGAACTGCCAGTACTGGTGTTTGTAGGGGTCTTGTTCCAACCTTCAACTAGGGAAGGTGCCAGGGTGGTTCCTCCTGCAGCACAGCCAAGAACTGTGGAGGGCACTGGACAGAACCATAAAACACATATAGTGAGCAGAAAAAAAAAAGCAAAGTTGGGATCCAGTCTGTCTGAGGGCATTTAATTGGGGAAATTTTCTCTGACAGTCTGAAACTGGAGTTTTTGAGCTTTCTTGGGGGAGAACCCAGGAGAAAGGAGGAGAACAGTGATCAAAAGCCAGGTGGCAATGGACACAGGGGTTGAGAGAACTGGCTGCATTCTCTACCCAGCATCCCCAGCTGTGAAGGCACCAGGCAGGTGGCTGCTGCAGCAGCACAGAGCAGGGGGCTCAACATTACACCTGCCAGTGAGTCACTCGGCAGAGGAGGAAACCTCTGACAGCACTGAAGATGTGGAGGTGGCTGCTGTGCCCCTGCCTTGTGCTAAAGGTGCTCCAATGACTGTGGTATATAGGGCACAGCCAGCTCCCTTCCCACAGTCCCACTGCACACTCAGCATTGCAGCTGCACCTTCCTCAGGATGAGACCATCCAGCTGCGGTGGTGCCCAGTGCTGGCAGTGCATAGTGCAGTGCAGGAGCACCTGCATTCTCCCCCTGTGCGGCCTCCCCAGCACTAATCCCCAGACTAGCTGCCTGCCCTGTCTGCTTTCTGGGGCCCAGTGTGCCGGCATTGCCCACATTCCTGGACCCTGCCCTCAGCTGGCTGCCGCAGCCTCCTGACCCCACAGAGGAGTGCATCGGGTACCAGAAATGCCTCACGTTCTGGTGGTGAGCACAGTGCCCCGGGAACAGAGAGGTGGCACAGAGCAGGAGAGGAGCACTGTGTGCTACTGCCAGCACACAGGTGCTGTCATGGGGACCTGAGGTGCCACGTGTCCCTGCTGGCCTGACCAGAGACTAGAGATGGCGCAGACAAGACTTGGCCAAGGCTTCAGCTCAAGCACTGCTGAGGTGCAGGCAGGGAGGAGCAGGGGTGCAGGCGGGGAGCTGGAGTGCAGGTGTCACCATGCAGGACGGAGTCCTGAGCTGATGTGACTTTTTGACGCCGTGCCCGTGCCATTGCCAGCTCAAGTCCTGGCAGGGTGGGCAGTTTTCCAGCCGGACAATTAAGCAGATTAACTAATTACCTGAACCTTGGCAGGGTCTCACAGCCCAGTGGCTGCCAGGGCGCTGCATATCCGTTCCGGGCGGTTGGGAGACAAGTGTGGGGCAGATGTGGGGTAGGCCCCCCGCAGACCATCCTCAGCTAGTGGGTCCGACTGCCTTCTCCCCCTGCCTACCCCTGGCGGCCGCGGGATCAGCCTCGGCCACAGCCTGCTGCCACCGCGCCACTCGCTCCCGGCAAACCTGCCTGCCCCGCGGGCAGCATCCCCCCTCCGCTGCCCCGCCGTGTCCTGGCCCCCGGGAACCTGCCCTGGTGCCCCTCCGGAATGCACGTCCCGGAGGATCTGCGCCACGAGGAACGCGTCCCCGCGAGTTCACCCCAGCTAAGCCCCACGGACCCGCCCGCCCCCGTGCCCGGCCCTGCGGATCCCGTCCCGGCGGCGGCCTCGTCCGTGCCCCGCGCCCCCCCTCCCGGTGCGGGCGGGCTCCCGCGCGGGTGCCCGCGGCTCGGGGCGGCGCGTGACCGGCTGCCGCCGCCGCCGCCCGATCCGCCGCAGAGCCCGGCCCGCACCGGCACCGGCACCGGCAGGTCAGCGCGGGGGCTGCGGCTCCGGGGGCACAAGTACTGGGACCGCCAGTGCTGCGGCGGGCGGCGGGAGGGGGCACCGCGGCACCGCGGCCCGCGCACCGAGCGGCGGAGCCGACCCGACGCGCTGCGGGCGGGGTCGGCGCGATGCGGCTGCCGCACCGTCCCCGCTGTGGTCTCGCACCAGTCGCGGCCCGACTCCGTAGCGCACCCCGGTCGGTAACCCGCACCGCACCGCGGGGCCACCGCCGCAGCACCCTGGCGGTCCCGGCCCCGGTCCCGGCCCGGCGGGTCTGAACCCTGTGTGCGGCGGCAGCGCGGGGAACTGCGCCGAGCATCCCCACCGGGATGCGGCCGGGACGCACCAAGGTGAAGGGTGCGCGGCGGAGCGGGGCCGCCAGCAGCGGGGACATCGGGCGAGGACACTGGGGATGGAGATCTAGGGAGGGGACACCGGGAGAGACGCCAGGATTGAGCACCGGGGAGGGACATTAGGGATGGGGAACTAGGAAAGGGACACCGTGGATGCTGAGGTTTGGGACCACTAAGCACCAAGGACCACCCACACCAGAGACACCGGGATGGGGAACACCAGAGGACAGTGGGAAAGGGAAGACTGGGAATGGGGCCACTGGGGACAGGCACAGCTGGGAACAGAACGCAGGGCTACCCGGAAAGGGACAGCCAAACCACTGTCTCTCTCCCTGGGCAGTGGGTAGCCAAGGGCACAGCAGCCTCAGGGCCAGTTGCACAAGTTACCTGGGCAGCTGCTGTGGATCCTGACTCACCAGACCCCCATCCCCACAGGGTCGACTCGGTGCTCACCATGGCTGCAGCACAGCTCATCACCTGGGGGATGCTCCTGGCCACCGGCGCCCCTGCCAAGGCCCAGGGGGTGCTGCAGGCAGGGCTGTCCTTAGGTGGGGACCCCTTGCACAGCCCTGCCTGGGGACAGCAGTGGCCAGGCCCATCCTCCACCTGGGAGGCGTCGGGAGAACAGAGTGGTGCCGAAGCCCCAAGGAGAGAGCGCTGGGGGCTCAAGCATGCCGTGCACTGGTCCCCACCACTGCAGGTGGGAGGTGGCACCAGGGCACCCCTGGAGATGGAAACTACTGTGACAGGCGCTGATACCAAGGTCTGGAGGGATGGCAGCACAGTCCCGGTTGTGACAGAGGAACTGCTTGTTGCCTGGCGAGGGCACAAGGCTGAAGGCCAGGACAGCTCTTTGACCCATGGTTCTGCACTGGGGACACCAGGCCCTGAGGTGTCCACAAACAGAAGGGCAGACTCTCCAGGGCCACCCTTGGCAGGGCCAGGCCTGTCCCTGTCCAGGCAGAGTGTCTCCAAGACAGTTGGCGGCCCCAGTCCTCAGCCAACCGTATCCACCATTGCCCTGGACCCCACGCCGGCAGTGGGGATGAGAACAGCAGATGCCCACACAGCAGCAGAGGGACACGCGGTGGCCCCGGGCCTCTATCAGGATGCACAACTCACTTCAGCCAGCAGCCAGGCGGCCCCACTGGGCACAGACCCTATCTCCGATTCCACAGGCACGGGGCCAGCCTGGGGTCCCCATGCCAGCCCTGGCTCTGCGCAGCTGGTGGGCAGCTGGGGGGACACGGGAAGGCCCCCTAGCCCCTCCCCGGCCCAGCCCAGCTCTATCCCGCAGCTGCACCTGGCAGCCCCATCCTGGAGGCTGGCCGAGCCCTGGACTCGAGTGCTCCCGTCCCACCAGCGCAGCACCCGGAGGGCCCCACTCAGCTACGCCACCACCAGCCCTGGGGATGCAGCTCCCCGCACGGACCCTGGGACTACGGGGCAGTGGGGACCCCAGCCCGCCCCAGGGTCTGTCCTCAGCACTGGCCCTGTGGCACCCCCTGCCTCCAGCACAGCCATGCCCAGTACCCTGAGCAGAGGTAGGAGCCAGCGCAGTGCGGGGGGACCCCTTGGTGGGGACCAAGCCTCCGCAGGTGTCAGTGCCCTGTTCTGCTCTCTCTTGCAGGGTTGCTGCCCGAGGAGGACGTCGGCTCCCCGCAGCAGGTCCGGGGTGCTGTGGGCCCTGTGAGCCTCCCAAATGTCACCAGGACGACCCCACAGCCAACGGCACATCCTACCACGGGAACTCTCGGGACAGGGCACCCAGGTGATACAGGGCTTCGTCCAAGCCCATCCTGCAGATGCTGTGGGAGCCCACCCCTGGGGTGTCGGGGCTGTCGGGGGGGATGGCAGCTATCTTGGGCAGCTCCGCTGGGACACAGTGACACCTTCAATCAGGATTGCCACCTGACAACGGCCCTAATCTACTCCTGCCCGCACGGATTAACGCTAAATGCTCGGTGGGTGGGGGCTTCCCCAGGGGGGTGGGGGACGGGACCGGAGATGTGGCACTCCCTGCACAGCCCTTCCTGACAGAGAACCCCGGGAGACACCTGTGGACAGAGCCCCAGCCAGCACAGGACATCCCCCACTGCAGTGTTGGGGTGCCACAGCTGATGCAGCCTAGTGTAGGGTGCAGGTGTGGGCCGAATGTCACCAAGCCCCCCACTTCCCCCTGACCATCCCCCTCCTTCCTACCTGCAGACACGCCAGGGACGCAGACCCCAGCCTCCAGCACTGCGACCCCCTCGGCCACGTGGCGACGGGCAGGGATGACCCCTCAGCCACTCCCCCGAGATCCATCATCACCGAAGCCACAGTCCAGCAGTGCCCCCCCGGCCCTGGCGGCCAACGCGACCGGGCTGCGCTGGGCCGAGCTGCAGCACCAACTGGGCTTCTCCTGGGAAGCCCATGTCTATGGAGTGGCTGCCGTCTTCCTGCTGCTGGCGCTGGGCTGCCTGGCCGGGTTGGCGGGGACAGCCATCCTGCGGCCCCCACACCTTCCCCACGTTGTGGGGGCCCACGGGCTGCTGCTGGCCGCCTGCGTGCTGCGGGCCACCTTCCTGCTGCTGGATCCCTACGGGGCACGGGGCCGCCTGCCCACTCCGGCCCTGCTGCTGCTCAGCACAGCCCCTTTCCCCCTGCTGCTCGCCGCCTTTGCCCTCCTGCTCCAGCGGCTGCAGCGCCTGGCCCAGTTTCAGCTGCTGCCATCCCGGCTGCGGGGGCTGCCAGCGCTGGGGACTGTTGCCGCCCTGCAGAGTGCGGTGATGGGAGCCGCCGACCTGCTGCCGCCCCGGCTGGGCCTCACCGCCGCGCTGGGGCTGCAGGCGCTGGGCTGTGTGGCGGGGGCTCTGCTGCTGCTGGGGGGGCTCTGGGGGTGCTGGCGGGTGCTGCGGGCGCCCTGTGAGGGGCCGGGGCCGCAGCCGGGGGCGCGGGCGCTTCTAGCGGCAGCGGTGGCGGGGCTGCCGGTCTGCGGGCTGCAGCTCTACAGCGCTGTGTGGCTGCGTGGGGTCCTGGGGCCCCACGGGCGCTTCTCCCGGCCCGGCTGGGCGGCACAGCTCTGGCTGCGGATCGGCGAGCTGGGCACGGCGGCGGCGCTGCTGGCGGCCGCCGCCGAGCCTGTGTGCTGCCGGTGCCGCCGCCGGAGCTCCGCCGGCCACTCCTGCTGGGCCAAGGCACTGCGGTACTTCTGTGCCGGCCGCAAGGCTGAAGCACCCGAATACCCCAACAACTGCTACGACTGGGGTGGCGGCAGCACCGGTGGCACCGGTGTGGAGCGGACACCCGCCAACGACATCTCCAAGAACCTCATCCGCAACCCGGCAGAGCAACTGCCCCTGCGGGCTCTAAAGGACAGCAACGAGGTCTGGGCAGCTGGCACCGGGATGCCGGGGCTCAGCCCCAAATGCCCCAACATGCTGGCCGCCCGCTCCTGCGCCGCCTTTGAGCAGGGCTCGTCCCCCTCCCTGGGGGAGCTGATCTTCCGCCCGCCGTCCCCCATCGACCTGCGCCGCAGCATCGACAAGGCGCTCTGCCGCCGCCACCTCCTGCACGACGGCCTCTTCGGCCGGCCCCGCCGCGGCTCGGGCTCCTCACTGCAGGGCTCCCCAGCTCCTGACAAGACCCCGAGCTTAGGGCGCATGGTGCGCTGCAGCTCGCTTACGGAGCTGCCCGGCCCCCGCCAGCCCCCCGGCACCATCACTGTCACTGTCACCGCCTCAGCCAGCTCGCTGGAGAGCAGCTCACTGAAGATCAGCTGGAACCCCTGGCGCCATGGGCTGTCGTCGCCCGACAGCCTGCCCCTGGACGAGGCACCCAGCCGGGCCCCTCTCCTGGTGCCCGCTGGAGCCCCTGGCTGGGAGCGCGAGGGTCCCCGCGCCTTCCCAACCCTTGGCAAGGCGGTGGACTCCCGCAGCCTCTCCAGCGACACCATTGAGCTCTGAGCCCGGGACAGGCAGAGACTAGGGGCGCAGGAGGACAATGAGCCCAGCTGTGAGGGTGCAGAGGTCTGATCCTGTGCTCCTGTAGGGCCGGGCAGGGGCGGTTCCATTTGTGCCAAATGAGAGAAATAAAGAGTTTATGTTGGGAGGAGATGGTCCTGTTGGCATGTGAAAGCTGTGGTGGACAGCAGCACCCCAATCCCCACCAATTCTCACCCTGAGCAGCCAAGCTGGGTGTGCAGAGCTTTATTTCCTGAGATATGGACACACGGACAGATGGGCACACCCCGACGGACAAACCATGGACAAATGCAACGGCCACACTCATGCATCCAGCAGGGCCCCCTCACTGGCACAGCACCCTGCCAGTGGTGAGGGGCCCATGGCCCCCCAGCCTGGGAGGGGAGATGGGCTCTGCCCAAGGATGGGGGGACAACTCTCCCAGCCACACAGCTCAGGGCATGGGGGACCCAGCTCCCCAGTCTCCCAAAAGGAATGACCTCATGGGAGGGGAGTCCTACAGGGCCAGGAGCCCCAGCCTGGGGGCAGATAGCAGGTTCCCTCCCTCACCTGCCCCTTCACCCCCTCACCTGTCACAATGCCAGGCCTCTCCTCCAGAGCACGAGGAGCTGGGGGCAGCATGCTGTGCCCCCCACACGATGCTGCACTGCCTGGCATCACCCCTCCAGCCAGAAGGGGCTATGTGGGAGCCCCCAGGAACAGGTACTCCTGGCTCATTCTGCAGGGACAGGGAAAACAAGACCCTACGCTAAGGGGGGGCTGGGGGAGGCATGCAGGGCACAGCATCATGTGCAGGATGCAGCCTTGGCAGCCAACCCTGCTTGGGGGAGGCCCTGCACCCCAAGCTGAGTCTGCCCCTCCGCTTGCGCCCAGCAGCTCCAGAGCTATCTGCCCTTCATGAAGCCATCAAGGACACGGTCACTGCGGTCAGAGAGCCAGTAGCCGGCCATGGCGGCCACGGCACCGATGAAGATGGCAGTGAAGACCATGTCACCCTTGGCAGCCAGCGTGGCGAGGGCACAGATCATCACACCAAAGAACATCTGCTGCAGCACCACCACCTCGTCATCAGTCACGTCATCAAAGAAGCCCTTCTCTGGGGCATCTGCATGGACAACACTTGTGGGAGGGCACAGCTGACCAGCAAGAGCCCCCCACCATGTCCCACATCCCCTGCCCAATGCCCACGTCCCCCTGCATTGCATTAGGCCATACCAGGGGGCTTGTCCTCGACGCACTGCCCGTCTCGGCGGACGTGGCCTTGGGCACAGACGCAGCGGTAGCTGCCCTCTGTGTTCTCACACACCTCCTGCACCCCTGTGCACACCGGCTCCTCAGCACTGGCACACTCATCCACATCTAGGGGGAGAGGCAGGGCTCAGGCAGGGCTTGGGCAGTGAAGAGGGGGCAGTATGACCCCCCAGTCCATGGGAGGCACTCACCCAGGCACTTGGCTCCATCCCGCCAGTAGCCCTTGTTGCATTTCTTGCAGCGAGCTGGCCCAGCACCCATACAGCCGATGCAAGCCGTAGAGCAGTCTGCCTCAGGGAAAGGAGCCAGGGTTGCTGCTGGAGCTCCTTCCCAGCCCAGCCAGGGTTGGCCCCAAGCAGGGAAGAGCCACCTGCACGAAAACCCCCCACCTCCCCCTGACCTCGGCACTCGTAGGAGCCCTCTGTGTTGACGCAGTACTGGTTGGCTCGGCAATGTGCCATCTCTGTGCCACACTCATCTATGTCTGCAGGAAAGATGGGGACAGCCCCTGCTGAGCCTCAGCTCCAGGGACGCAGCCCCCACTCACCCCAAGCTCATCCCTGGCCTTCACTCACCGATGCAACGGTGCTCGTGCAGCACCCAGCCCCTCTTGCAGCGAAGGCAGCTGGAGTCTTCGGGCCCCGTGCAGCGCCCGCAGGCCTGGTAGCACTCTGCAGGCAGGGAGGGCAATGTGGACACAGGCAGGGAGGAGCTGCCTGTACCCAGTGCCTGAGCAGCAGTGGCAGAACTCCCACTTACCAGCACACACGAGGTGGCTCTTGTTCCGTGAGGCCTCATAGTAGCCGTCACCGCACTCGGCACAGAAGGGGCCACCATAGCCCGGGCTGCAGACGCAGAGGCCGGTGCCGCGGCGTGTGCCATCACCGTCACATCGCCCGTTGCCACTGCAGGGCTGCCGGGGCCCACCGGCACAGGCTGCACGGGGAGAGACCAGCCGGCTGGCAGCCGGGGCGGGAGGCAGCAGCCAGGGGGGCCTCTCCAGCCCTACCAGCACCCCGCTCATCCCACAGTTACTCACACCGGCAGTCCGGGCCGTAGGTGCCGGGTGGGCAGCAAAGCATCAGCCTGTCCACACACAGCCATTGGAAAAAGTCAGGGTGCTCCTGGCGCCTGGGGAGGGGAGATACAGCACTCAGACCCCTGTACATCCCTCTGTGCACCCTGACATCCCCCCATCCCCAGACTCACTCATGGAACCACCACTGCTCCACGTGCTCCTCACTCCGCTCCAGGAGTTGGTGGCAGGCAAAGTCTGAGGGGGCACAGACACCCTCCAGCACTTCCAGCAGACGGGTCTCACTGCGGTGACATGGGCCAGTGTGGGATATGACTTCTGGAGCAGCTGAGCTCCCTCAGCACCTCATTGGAGTCACTTACCTGTGCTGGTACTTGGACAGCTTCTCCTCCTCCCAGGCTGTGTTACCCCCACCAAAGCCCTCATGCTCTGTCCGCTCCAGACCCTGGGTGCATGGGGGAGTGGCAGTGCAGGCATGGGATCCCCCCAGTAACCCCTCTACCCGTAGGGTTCCACGAGACACATCACCTCCAGGGACCTGCCACCCTCTCCCCTCCCCAGAGCCCAATCATTGTGCCCCTGGGAATGCTGTAGGAGTGCCTCCAGTTCACCACGCTCCTGCCCAAGCCACCCCTCTACTGGGCCGTGCGACCACCCTTACTCCTCCGGCCTGTGATGCCTCTGGGCCCCCCAACCACATCACCCCACCCAGGACCCCCTTCGTGACCCCTGGACCGGTCACCTCCAGGCCATGTCTCCCGTGTCTGCCACCTATGGGCCCCTCCCGTCACTGTCTCCAGGTCCCCAGCTCCCCCCCGTGCAGCAGCTGTGTCACCCCACACCCCTCGGTGCCATTACCCCCGTGTGCCCCCGCGCCGCGGCCTCCATCATTCCTGTGTCCCCCCGCCCCGCACCCTGATGAAGCTGTCGGCGAGGCCGCGGCAAGCTCGGCACGGGTCGGCTCCGTCTCGGTGGGGGTCGGGGTCAGCGTGAGCCACCAGCAGGACCCCCACGAGGAGGGCGGCCCCCAGGAAAGCCCCCCCCAGCCCGGGCCCCCTGCGCCGGGGCGACCGTGGCAGCAGCGGCAGCGGCCCCATCGTCCGCCCGCCCCGCCCGCACCACGTGGGACGCGCCCGCTGACTCAGCGCCCGCCGCCCCCACCAATGGCCGCGCGCCGCCGCCGCCAGCCCTCCGCTCCCAGCCAATCCGCGCGGCGCCCTGCGCCCGCCCACCAGCGCCTTAAAGGAGCCGCTGGCAAAGGCCTGGGGTGGGGGTAGCGCGGATGGGCTGCAGTGGGTGACCCTACACGGAACGGGGCCGGCAGCCCGGAGCGCACCGGGCCGCTTCCCGCCTGGTTTGGGCGGGGCCCTCAAACATCCCACTCGCCCCCAGCCATACCAGGCCGGTTCACCTTCCCTCCCTCCACTCAAACTGGTCCAGTTCCCCCTCACTGCATCCAAATTTGCCCAGTTCCCCCTCATCTCACCCTAAACTGGTCCAATTTCTCCTCACACTCTCCCCCAAACTGCCCCAGTTGCCAATCATCCCCCAATGAGCTGGTCCAGTTCCCCATCCACCCTCCAACAAATACACCCCCTTCCCCTTCACGACCCAAACAGCCCAGCCCCCTTCCTGTCCCCACCCCCTATACTTCCATATCATCCCTCTTCATGCTGTCCCAGTCCACCCCATCACCCCTTCCCAAACCATCCCAGTCCCTGCTGGACTCAGAGCTAGACTCACACTCAGCAAAAGCACTGTGACGCCTTTATTCCCCTACCGCCCGCTGCAGAGCCTCGGCCACCGCTTCCACGTATGGCTCTAGCCACCGGCCCCTCTGCCGAGCTGGTCCTGCCAGTGCCTCCAAGAACCCCTCCATCTCGCTGGGCAGTGCGAAGGCAGGGGCTGCCCGCAGCGCTGGGGGCACTGCCGGCACCAAGACCTCCAGCCGGGCCACCACATAGTGCCCACTGGCCATTGCCAGCACTGGCATGGCACAGGACAGAGCCGCCGCAAACACCTCGCAGGGTGCCACAGTGGGGACATCATCAGAGTCAGGGTTGTGCTGGACCCCAAGGCTGCTTTCAGCGGCCCCGGACTCTGGCACAACCCTGGCCCCTGTGTCCCACTGGTGTGCAGCAGCCATGGCTGCCGGAGAGAGGAGGAGAATGATGGTGTCATTGTCACGCAGTGCTCGATGGTGCTGGGCGTGCAGCCAGGGCAGTGGCCCCAAAGCTGCTACCCCGCTGCCACCACCCGGTGCTGCCACCACCGTCAGCCCCAGCGAGTGCAGAGCTGCCATCAAGGCACACGCTGCCCGCTCCGCCACCGGCTCTGTTGCGTGCACCAGCAGTGCCCGCCGGCCTTGCAGAGGACCTGAGGGGAGGGGGGATCATCAGTGCCTGGATCCCTCTAGGCACCCTGTACCCACCCTGTGGTAGGAGGCATGCTGGGAAGCACCCACGATGGGGGAGACCATCCCCTGCCTCTGTCGCTCGAGCCCGCAGCACCCCCTGTACCCAAGCTAAAGAACAGCGACAGTGGGAAGCAGCTGTGACTACCACTGACATGAGTCCCCCAGTTCCCTTGCCGAACCCTTTACCTACCCTGAGGGACAGACACGGTGGGAGGCAGGTTGCAATCTGCCCCTTCCACCCCCCATAGGGTTCTCACCCTCTTCTCTGTTTCTCTACACCCCCACCTGCCCTGTCAGGCAGGCAAACATGAACTAATCCAGGTGAGGACTCCCTCACTCTGTCCTTTGACCTCTCTAGGACAGGCATAGAGTGCCCACTCCCCACGAGGCCCCAGGCTCAACCCACACTCACCCTTGGAGCCATAGCCAACCCTCACGGATTTTAGCCATCCTGTGGGGAGGAGAGGCAGTGAGGTCCCAGGAGGGGTCCCAAGCCAGACACAGCTCCCAGAAGTGCACCACTCACCTTTCATGTCCTCCTTCTTCATCAAGAGCAGCAGTAGGAGAAAGGCGGCTCCCAGTAGCACCCCCATCCACACCAGTGCCCAGTGGGTACGCAGGTCTGCAGGGCAGGATCTGCATCCACCAAGGGGCCCCAGCACCCAACAAAGGTCTCCAGTGGCTCCACAGGGGGGTCCCCTCCCCCAGCCCTCTATTATTCTTCCTCTCCCCCACCATGGTTTTCAACACTCACACTTATGCAGAGGACAGGCCCAGAGCACAACCCCAGTGCTGTTCGATGGGTGCCACAGCTGTGGGGGACATGGGACAGGGACATGTCAGACACCACCCAGTCTGTGCTCACTGCCCGCTGACTGCTCACACTGACCTGCTGACACTGCCCCACTGCCACGTCCTGCTGCAGATCCTGCTCCAGGAGCCCAGGGTGCCCTGCTCCCTGCAACAACACAGCAGGTCAGGCAGCACTGCCACCACTGCTGGGCACAGGGGTCCCAGTGCCACCAGTGCCATTGCTGCCAGGACATGGGGGTCCCTTCCTCTTTACCGTGCTGGTGAAGCTGGCAAGGGGTGTGCAGGCACCCTTCTCCACGACACACAGTGAGGCATTCTCCCCGTGCTCCAGCAGCAGGAGGTCATCAGGGCGGCCGGGCAGTGCTCCTGGGAATGTGCCAGGGGGCTGGGTAGGTGGTGAGGGGAGGCCAAAGAGGGCTCCCCCCCAGCTGGACCCACAGGCTGCCCCTACCCTCCCACCCCTGCAATACTCACGGTCCCGCAGGCACTGGGTCAGCCGGACCTGCCCACCGCTCCACACCTGCCCCAGAGAGTGGATTAATAGTGCCTGGGGGTGATGTGGGGCTGCCCGTGGGGCAGCTGTGGGGCAGAGTGGTGTCCTACCTGCACGCAGAGGTTGGGGTGTGGCTGCAGTCCTCCAAACTCCTGGGGTCCCTGTGAGTGGAAGGGATGCTCCATCATCACCACCATCCTTCACAAAGTCCCCAGTGCCCCACAGAGCCCCACTCACCTGCCCCCTGGCAGGGTGCTGCAGGCCAGGGAGTGGTTGGCAGGGCCTGGAGGGCACTGGCTGCCAGCAGGGCACCAGCTCAGCCAGAAGGTCGCAGGGGGCTGAGAGGGAGCAGGTCAGCACCTGCCCCTCGATGTGCAGGACCAGCTGGCTCTGTGCCCACAGTCGCTCCCAAGCCTCAGCATCTGCAGCAGCACCAGGAGAAGGGCGTCACTCTGTGTGGTGTCCCCTCAGGACCCCCTGTGTCCCAGCCCCCTAGAGCCCAGCCTCAGAGTGAAGGTACCATGAGAAAAGGGGCACAGGGTGATCCGTAGTGGGTCCGGGGTTTCCGGCCAGACCTGGAAGGGGGAGGGAGACAAGAAAAGTATCCATGCTGTGACCGTGACCTGGCTGGCTCTCTTGGGATGCCAGAGGGAGATATATGGAGCTTGGAGCCCCTCTTTAGTGGCATCCTGCCACCCCCACAGTGCCCAGTCAGATGCCCACCTGTAGGCAGAGGCAGGGCAGCACTTCATCGGTGGGCAGGACATAGTTCATGGGACTGCTCTGCTATCAACAACCAAATGTGGGTCACCCCGTGGCAAATCGC
Organism: Cyanoderma ruficeps; assembly: GCA_008694505.1. Classification (NCBI taxonomy): domain Eukaryota; kingdom Metazoa; phylum Chordata; class Aves; order Passeriformes; family Timaliidae; genus Cyanoderma; species Cyanoderma ruficeps. The sequence continues at coordinate 3,752,005 of VZDJ01000056.1, read as the reverse complement.
CCAGCAGGATCACCCAGGGGGATGTGCTCCCAGGGGACCCTCTCCCAGCACACTGCCTGTAACACAGACATGGCTCCTCGGGAATGGAGAGGAGGGCAGCGACCGGAGAACAGGCAGGGTGGGGGGGTCAGGGAACAGGGTGCATACTCACTGCGGTCACCACACGCCCCGGCCCACTGGTGCCATGGCTATGATTGTAGTAGAGCCGGAGTGTGTAGCTGTGCCCTGCTGCAGCTCCCTGCACCTCCACAACCACCTCCTTCTGCCCAGGGAAGACCCGCAGCCTGGGCACTGTATCAGAGGCAACTCAGGTCACCCAGCTCCTGGCACTGCCTGTCCAGCACCATGGCACAGGGCACAGCATCCCCAGGGTCACTCTCACCCCAGTATCCACTGCCTGGCTCTCCCCAGGGGATGCAAACCGAAGTGGGGTGACGCCAGCACTTACCTTGGCACTGGGGAACAGCAGCCTGTGCTGCAGGCCACGAACAATCTGTGGGAACAGCAAGTCAGTGGGCAGCGGGGCTGGGGCTACTGCAGGGGACCTGCCGGGGCTCACCTGGCACCCGCTGTTGCTGGCTCAGCCTCTGCCGGCCACGTGAGTTCATGTATGCTGAGACGTGGATTTCCGAGCCCAGTGGCGCCTCGAAGCACCGGAAGATCACCCAACCCTGGGCAGGAAAACCACCACTCCACTGCGGTGAGGCACCGGCACCGCCAGCACCCACCTCCATGGGGCACAGGAACGGGACCCCCACACCACAGAGATGCACTGATGCCAGCACCCACATCCCCAGTGCCCAGGGACTGAGAGTGTTGGGACACCCACCCCCGGTGCCCCGCATCTACGTACCATGGTCTGGCCATGCAATGTGGGGCCCAAGGGTGCCCAGACCTCCACGGCCACACAGCGGGATGAGGCATACGCGTGCCCAGAGAGCAGCAGCAGCCCAGTAACGTTGGACTGGGACGAGGTGGCCCCAGTCACGGGTGACCACTGTCCCCCATCACCGCTATCCCCTTTCCCAGAGGTGCCTGACTGCACGGAGAGGCGGGACTCGGTGGCAGTGCTAGTGGCAGGTGGCAAGGCCAGGCGCACGTGTGCCTCCAGGCAGGGCACACAGGCCATGGGCTCGGTGCAGCGCAGTGCCGGCTCCAGCCGCAGATGAGCCAGGGCCAGCCCGTGCCTGGGCCCCGGGGGCTCTGTCCCGCACAGCACATCGGTGTCTGGGGGGACAGAGAGGGCAGCATGAGGGTGGAGTCCCCATGCCCTGGGTGGGGTGGGGGCCATGGCATGGTGGTGGCACTTACCCAAGAGGCGGCAGGTGAGGCCCTGGGGGAGGCAGGGGTGAGGCCGGTGGTGGTGCCAGGTGCCCGACGCCTGCGCGCTGATGACACCAACCCACCTGGGAGCAGGCCAGGGTGTCGCGGGGGTCCCCACGGCCACCCGCCGACCCCAGCACCAGCACCAGCAGGAGCTGCCCCAGTGCGTGCATAGTGGGGCCGGGGCCCTGGGGTGCCCCGGCCCCACACTGGCTACTCCCCAACAGCCTCTCTCCTGGCTCCACGGGCCCCACCGCCGCCGACGGCTCCTGCTTCCTGCTCTGATCCCGGACACCCGGGTCCTTGCGTGGCGTCAGTAACCGCCCTGGGGTGGGGCCTCCTGTTCCCGCACCGACCATGGAGAGGGCTCCGTGCTCCGGCACTCTTGGGGAGGGATTGGGGCCCCACAGAGACGAGTTGGCTCCATGGCACGGGCGCGGTGCCAGGCTGGCCCCAGGCAGCCGCAGTGGCTGTGGGACATGGTGTGGCGCTTGTGCCGGTACAGGCTGTGCCCAGCCGGGTGTCTCATCTCCGTGCTGGAGAGGAGTACTGGGCAGCCCCCCAACCCTCCTGGGCACCAACAAATCCCCCTGCTACACCAGAGAGACAACAGGGCAGGGTGAAATTACAGTTTTATTGCTCTCATCCCAGACCAAGTCCTGCTGGCAATGTCGAAGCAAAGAGCAGGGCCAGGCTACACCCAGCACCTGGCCCTCTAGCCACCTGTGCCTGGGCAGGGCAGGGCAGGGAGCCTCCCCATCTCTCAGCTTCTTCCTGCACCACCCCAACCAACCCCTCGCTTGGCTGTTTTGTCCAAAGGGGCTTCTATGGGCTCTCCTCTGGAGCAGGTCCCTGTATGGGAATAAAGCTGCGCCCGCTCAGGACAGCATCTCCACTCCTGGCCACAGATGACCAGCTGGATGCTCGCTCCAGCCCCAGCAGCACACTCCATGACTGAGGCCAGTCCTGCTTGGACCCCTGCAGCTCCTTCCTGGGACACCCATGGGTACCCCTGCTGTCGCCGCAGTGGGCACACACTCACCTGAGCCCTGCCTTTTCCTAGCAGAACCCCTGCCCTCACCGGGGGGCTGTGCCCAGCCCTGCACTCCCTACAGCCATGCCCAGCTCAGGCCCAGCGTGGGCACTCAGGTGCCAGAAGCTGCCCCGGGGGGCCGGGGCGAGGTACTGCCCTCCCCAGCCCCCACCTCCAGCAGCCGATGCAGGAGGGCCCCCACCCTGCCCCGACGGCAGCGGCGAGGGGCCGGGGGGCTGCCCCGCAGGGCACCCAGCAGACCGGGCAGCTGTCGGGGCAGGCGGTAGGTGGGCAGGGGCCGAAGGGGTCGGGGGACATCTCGAGGACTGCAGAGCCGGCTGAAGTATGCCAGGACCCACCCACCGCCGCGGCCCGCCGCACCCAGCTCCCCATGCAGGCAGGCCATGGCTGCCCCAAAAATGTCATGGGCATCCCCGGGCGTCCCGTCGGCCATCCCGACCTGCCACCGATGAAAGAGCCGGGCACTACCCTGGCTCCAGAGGAGGAGGACAGTGCCACGTTGGCGGCCCACGCGGCCCCTCTGGGCGTACAGCCAGGGCAGGGCGCCCGCCTGACCCAAGCCACCCGCTTCCCACAGGTCCAGGCGCACGTCGCAGCCCAGCCCTGCGCGCAGCCGCTCGGCCAGGGCGCAAACCAGCCCCAGGTGCTCCTCTGAGTCTGGTGAGTACAGCAGCAGCACGGGGCGCCCACCAGGGACACCTGCAGGATGGAGGGGACAGTAGTGACAGCTCAGCTCCGTGTTTTACTGGCATCCCCTGGGGACACCCTGGCATCCAACAGCATCTGCCATCCGCCACCCACGGACCCCTTTGCAGCCCAGGAACTGGCACCCCAGCCCTTCTTGCCTCCCTCCTGCAGCCCCCTCGGGTGCTCCTCACCATCATCTGGCCTCCAGGCACCACGGCAGTTGAGAAGCAGCACAGTCACCACCAGTCCCAGTGCCAGCACCAGCCCCAGCAGCCCGAAGTGCCTGCGGGAGACTGGGAGAGGGGCAGTAAAGAGGGTGTCTGCCCATTTCCACTGCCCCCTGACTCCCCTCCAGAACCCCCTCTCACCGTCGGGACAGAGCAGCTGCTTCCGAGCAAAATGCACATCCGAGCGCCACACCTAGGGAAGGGGCTGGGTAAGAGAGGGATCATGTTGGGTCTCCCATAGCACAGATGACAGGACAAGGGTCACCTTACCAGCACGCAGCTGCCCAGGATCTGCACTGGCAGCAGCAGCACCAACTCCCCTGGAGCAGAGCCCTCTGGCTGCAAAGCACAAGGGCAGGGTCAGTGTGGGTCGGTGTCCACCATGTTCCCCCCAGCCCTGTACCCCTCACCTGTGTGACAGTGTAGAGTGGGGCCTCGGGTTCACACTGCCCACCCCGGCGCTGGCACAGGGCTGCGCTGAAGGCTGCAGGGATGCGGGAGGTGAGATGCAGGCGCAGCTGGAGCCCCCAGACACTCACTGAGACATTCCAGGCAGTCTCTGCGGCCACCAGAGAGAGAGAGTGAGCAGAGATTGCAGGATACCCAATAGGGTGAGGGGTGCAAGGGACCCCAGGGAAGGGCTGTGCTTAGCCCAGGGCTGCCTCCTGCCCATAAGGCTCACCTGGCTGGTGGGGACACTCCACATGGCTGCTGTTCTTGTAAGAGAACTGAGAGGAGGTGGGATCAACAAAGGGCAGGGTGAGCTGCCCTCACCCACCAGAACCCCCCAACCCCTTCTGAGATGGTGCCCAACCCCAACAGGGGCTTACTCGGAAGCAGAGCTGGGGGTGCACATCCACCTTGTCCAGTATGTACACCTGGAACAAATGGAGAGTGTGTCACCATTACCATCTCTGACCCACACAGCCCACAGGCACACCAGTGCCCACCCACTGTCCTATAGGGACCCTGAGATCCAGTGGATGCCACAGCCAGTGGCATGGTCCCACATCCTGTAACACCTCATGATGAAGAGCCCTCACCTGCTCATCCTCACTGGCTGTGGAATTGGGGATGTCATGACAGGGTGCAGCCTCATCTGCTGCTTCCCTCCAGCAGAGGGTGGCCTGTGGGTGCAGGGGGCAGCTGGCATTCAACACCATCACCATCTGGTCCTTGCTGCTGGTACTGTAGTCGTGGAAGCGCACCGAGGACCACAGCTCGGGACCATCTGTGGGCCACCACATCAGTGGGGTGGGGAGACACCAAAGGACACCCCTGGGACGCAGCTCCCCGCCCCTACAGGCACCAGGTACTCACAGGCATCTGGCCGGTCATGGAAGGGGCAGTGTTTGCTCCGTGGGCTGTCATGGTGGGAGTAGGAGGCCTGGGACAGCAGAGCAGGATGGTCAGGGCAGGATATGTCCCCATCCCTCATGCGAGGGCAGAGGAAGGGGCTCTGGTGGCTGTAGGGGAGGGCAACCCACCTCAATGCACAGGCAGGGCACCAGGAACTCGTACGGTAGCGAGATGTGGTGGCCTCCCGGCACCAGCACCTGCAACATGGAGGGAGCATCAGCTGGCAGAGATTGTGTCCCCCAGTCTGGGATGGGGGTGTCAGTAGGCAGAGCCGTTACCTGCTGGTGGAAGGGCCGGGGCAGCTCCTCACACTCCAGGGCCAGCTGATGGCACAGCCGCACCATGAGGGCAGGACCCGCAGGCACCCACACCTCAATGGCTCGCACCTCAGGGACCCAAGCATGGGTAAAGACAGGCCCTGCAGAGCAGGCAGGGCGTCAGCTAGGACCGGCATCCCCGCAGGACACCTCCCAACCTCTTCAGTCTCACCAGGTGGCTCAGCGGTGACCAGATGGCTGCAGCTTAGGGCGAAGCCCCGATCTGGGATGGTGTGAAGGGAGACGAGGACTTGCCGCCCGCTCTCTGCCGGGAAGCAGTCGAACTGCACCTGCCACTGCAAGAAGCAGAGGGTCAGTGGGGGTACTCCGGGCTTTGGTGTCCCCCGGCTCCACCGCCCACCGTAGACTCACCGTTGAGCTGCTCAGCGCCCGGCGTCGCTGCCAAACCTGCAGCCAGCCAGCCCGGTTGGAGCCCAGCTCCAGGAAGGTGAGCTGCAGTCCCCGGACGCCGCCGAGCTCTGCGAGAAAAGGGCGTGGGGTGCTGAAATGGGTGGGGGGACGAGGTGCGTGTCCCCTGCCGCGGGGATGCCCGGCCCCGCCACCCCCGCCCGTACCTGAGGTGGGGAGGGCCAGGCGCACCCGCAGGCAGGGCTGGCAGGGCTGCGCGGGCAGGCACAGCCGGGCACGGCTCAGCGACAGGGCGGGCGGCTCCAGCGGCGGCCCGGGGCGGGAAGGGCGGCGGCAGCCGGGGCGGCTCAGCGTCCTGTCGGCTGCAGGAGGAGAGCAGACGGGGGGCGGCCGTGCGCTGGGGGTCCCGCAGGCAGCAGGAGCCCCGGGGACTGGGAGTGCTTGGAAGGAGGAGAGCCCGGGTTGTCCTGGGAAAGTGTACTCGGAAAGGAGGTGCCCCGGAGATCCAGAGCCCTGGCAAACCAGGAGCCTCAGTGATTGGGAGTCCTCGGAAGCGGGAATCCCTGGGGATCGGGAGTCCTCGGAAACAGGGAGCCCCGGCGACCCGGAGTCTTGGGAGGAAGCGGGGAGCCCCAGGGGCGGGGAAGTTTTGGGGATCAGGAGTCCTCGGAAACTGGGTGCCCGGTGTCCCAGAAACCGGGAGCACCCGCGCCCCCGCCCCCCATCCTCCAGGACCCAGTAGCCGCGGGCAGGGAAAGCGCCACCATCCCGCCGCACCCTGGAGCCGGTATCGCCGGGCAGGAGCAGCCCCGCGCTGACAGCCCTGCCCCGCCGCTACTCACCGGCGGCCCGGCACTCCTGCAAGCAAAGAGATGGCGGTGAGCGCGGCGCCGCCCGCCCCCTACCTTCCCCCGCCACCTCCCTTCCCCGGCGCTCACGAAGTTGGCGGAGACCCGGAGGCGGGTCACGGCGGCCCCGGTCCCGGACGGTAACAGCAGCAGCAGCGCGGCGGCAGCGGCGAGCAGCACCGGGCGCCCCATGGCCGAGCGCCGCCACTCCCCGCCCCGCCTCGCCCCGGGCCGGCCCCGCCGCATTCCTCCACCGGCACGTGCGGCCCCGCCGCTCCCCACCCCCACCCGCTGCCAGGCGGCGCTTCCTGCGGCGCAGACACGCGTGGGAGGGCGGACGGTGCTTTATTTTCACAGAGCAACACGCGGAGGAAGGGGCACGCATCCCAGGGACCCTCCACGGCCCCCGCCCTAGGGGGTCTCCCCCTTGCATGAGAGCCCGGGGCCGTGGTATGGCTCAGACACCCCACCCCGTGGTCCCCGAGGATCCCCCACCCACCGGAGCTGCGCCAGCGCTGCCCCACAGGACTGAACTGCAGAGCTTCAGCACCACACGGAGCCCACCTAGCCCCACTCATTTCTTCTTTTTCTCCTGCGTGCTAGTAAACCAGGAGTCCAGCAGCTTCTTGCTGTAGTAGAGTTGCCAGCCATGCACCTGCGCGGCCACCACCACCACCAGGTACATGACAGAGACGGCCGAGAAGCCGAAGATGAAGCGGTAAGCTTTGCCGTGGCGGTACAGCTGCTGTGCCATGGGGAACATTTCCATCGCCCCGTAGATGAGGGGAGCCATGGAGAAGAGGCCGGTGCTAATCATGGAGAGTACCAGGTAGCTGATGTTGTTGCGGGGGAAGGACAGGAGGCCCAGGAGGGAGGGCAGGATGCTGAGCATGTAGGGATACTCCCACTGGTAGGGCATGGCCACCTGGTCATGGGGCAGCAGCTTGAGGTGCCCCACGACCATCTGGGCCAGGAGCAGCAGCCAGAGGACCACATGCGTGTAGATCAGCTTCTTGATCTCCGACTTGAGGGTCACGCTGGGGAGAGAGTGTGGGGCCATCAGGGCCTGCTGGGGTCGCGTGTCCCCTCCTCAGAACCCCGGGAAAGGGGACACCTACCTCATCTGGTAGTGCGAGGCCACGCGCTCCCGGTGCTGGAAGTCGCTGCCATCGGTGCCGGCGGCGCGGGGACCCCCGCGGGAGGCCATGGCGCTGTCCTGGGGAGACACAGCGTCAGGCGGGGCCGCCTCCCTGCCCGCCTCCCCAGCGCAGCCCCGGCACAAACCCCCCGGGCCTCCCTCCCACCGCGACAGCCCCGGGGCTCCCTCCCCGTGACATCCCCTGGGTGATTCCCCCCGCGGGTGACACCCCCGGGCCGCCGCTCCCCGCCGTGCCGCACCTGCGGGCGGGACCCTCTGCCCGCGCTTCCGCCGCTCTATGGCCGTGGCCGCCGGCTCCGGATGCCGGGGGAACTGCTCGGCGCAGGCGCGGCGGGGCCGCCATGGCGGGGACCGGGAGAGCCGCCGCCGTTGCCGCCGCGCGGGGACTGGCGCTCCCGGGAGCGCGGGGGGGGAGTGGTGTATACATGGGGTGAGTTTATGGGTGGAGTGCGTGTGTACAGAGGGTGCGTGTGTGCATGGGGTGCACGCCCATGGTGTGCTGTCACCTGGAGATGCACACGCGTGGGGGCTGGTGGGAGCCCATGGGGGACGCACACGCGTGTGTACAGAGAGGTTATGAGGTTGGGGTTATGGGGGGTTGTGGAATTCGGGACATACCTGTGAGGTTGCAGATGTGTGAGGACAGGAGCTGGGGAAGTATGAGGGTGCTGAGACACGTGGAGAGGAGGGCGGAGAGTGGTGGGTGAGATTTATGGACACGCAGCGTGGGGTGCAGGGTAGGTGGCTGAGGGAAGTCCCACCTGTGTCCCCCTGCCCACTCCATCCCCTGCAGGTCCAGGCGGCTGCTGGGCCCCAAGGAGACACTGAGGCTGTTGGAGAGCTCCGTGGTGCACCAGGAAGGTACCTGCAACAGGGAAGAATGGGGGGAGACAGTAAGTGAGGTACATCCTGACCAGACTTCCCTCACTAGGAGCCCTGCTGGCGCTGAGCAAGCCCCCGGGCCTCCCCATTTCGGGTGAGTACAGGACAGCAGTGGAGAGTCTGCAGGGGTGGGGGTATCTGTGTGGGGGGCTCACAGGTGCTGACCCACCAGCATCTCCCCAGGGCGCCCTGGGGACCTGAGCCTGGATGCGCTGCTGCCGGCACTGAGACGACGCCTGGGCCTCACTGCTGAGCTCCACGTGGTGAAGGCTCCTGCCAGGTATGGTAGGAGGTTCCTGGCTGGAGGTCCTGAGGTGGAGCTGGGGCTGCTTTTTTCCCTTGAGGTCTCACGCAGCCATGTCCCACAGGGAATATTCTGGCCTTGTCCTCCTCTCCACCTGCTACCACACCACTAAGAAGCTCCAGCAGTTCTTCACCAATGCTCGCCGGAGAGGCCAGTACCCTGCCACGTATCGGTGAGTCCTTGGGACCCTGCTGTGCTGGCATGGGAGTCCTATCCCCTTCTCACCACCTTACTCTTCAGTGCCATCACTGTGGGAGTCCCGGCGGAGGTGGAGGGTGAGATCTGCACTGGCCTGTGCTGGCAGCAGCAGGGAGACAGAGCCATGGTAAGGGGGTGCCAGCAGGCTGGGGACACTGGGGATAGCCCCATGGTGTGCTGAGGGCTGTGGTCTGCAGGTGGTGCCGGTGCCAGCCCCAGGACGCCGCAGCCTGGCCAGGAAGGATGTGAAGATCACCATGACACACTACCGGGTGCTGAGCACCATGGGGGGCTGTGCCCTCCTCCAGCTCCAGCCCAGGACGGGTGAGTGGCCCCTCAACATCTCCACCCTCAACATCCCAGCCATGCTTCCTGGCCCCTGCAATCTTGCTCCCTGTTCCTCCCCAGCCTTCCCAGAACAGCTCCAGGTGCACCTGACACTGCTGCTATGCCCAGCCCTGGGCGACCATGAGCACTCTTCCCATGTGGGCAGGGTGCTGGGCGTGCCCTTCTTTCTGAGCCCCGAGACCGCCCCGACCCGCACACAGGTATGTCGCTAAGGTGGATGCTGGGTGGGGCATTCAGCACAGCCCTCAGCGATCCCACTGAGCTGCCCACTCACATTGCAGGTACTGGACGAGGAGTTGCTGTCCCGGCTGGGGCTTTCTCCACGGCAGCTCCATCACCTCCCACTCCACATCCACCTGCAGGAGCTAGTGCTGCCCAAGGGCCCTCTCTGTGCCCCCCCACCACCCTACTTCCTGCACACCCTGCGCTCTCTGGGGCTTTCTGAGCACTAGGAACCCTAGCTTTTTAGGGGGATACCCACTCCACCCTTCTGCTCTCTGCCACCCCATTAAAATCCCCCCCGCTGCCTGGGTGGTTTAGTACTCAGTTCTTTTCTTAGCACACAGAGGATGCCTTTCTCTTACCTCTCCCTCTGGTATTGCTGGAAGCACCAGCCCTGCCACCACTCTCTGCCTGTCCTGGTTCCAAGTGCTAGGATGCAGCAGTGTCATCACCCACCGCAGCTCTGTATGGCACGGGTGACCACAGGCAGGAGCAGAGGCAGTTTTTCGTGCCTACTCTCTGCCCTGGCAGCCCCTGTTCCCACCCACAGCCCCATCCCAGGGGGAGTCCTAGCCCTCTCCACAATTCTCACACACAGAAGGTCCAAGACAGATTCCTTATCACAGAACTGTTTTAAAGCGTCCATGAGGGAGGAGGTGGGTACCACAACACAGCAGTGGGAGCTCTTTGGGATGAGAGGTAGCCAGGTACTGCAGTGTTGACCCAGCAAGGACAGGCAGAGCACTGTCCACTCCTGGGGTTGTGTCAGTGGCCCAAGTCTTTTGCATCCCATTGGGAGCTGCAGTGTGCTTCTGCTCCAGGCACAGGGTCCGGGTGCTCTGTGCAGACAGAGGCTGTTGCAGGGGCTTGGCAGGAGAGAAGGAGCGTGCATAACCCTGAGATAGCCAGGGGTTGCTGGGGGTTTCCCGGGGTGGTGGCACAGGCACCCAGTCCAGGGGACAGCCATTGATCCGGGGCTGTGCGGGCTGGAGCTGCCCAGGCAGGTGACGAACCCATGGCAGCCCCTGGCTCCCAGCAGAGGAGGCCTGAGGCTTTGATGATGCTGGGGCATCAGAGCTGGGGGAAGAGCAGTGGCTCTGGAGCAGTTTCTCCAGAGCAGGCAGCTTCCATGTTGCTGTTCTGGGCTGGGTCAGCTGGGTAGTTCTGCCCCTTTGGGGCACAGATGGCTTGGAGGCACTGGGCACCGTTGTAGGAGATCGAGGCAGTGCTCCGCAGGGCACCTGGGTGCTTCTGCCCCCTGGGGACACAGATGACTTGGAGGCACTGGGTGCCTTTGTAGGAGATCGAGGCAGTGCTCTCTGGGGCACCTGGGTCCTTCTGCCCCCTGGTGACAGGAGGAGCTTGGGGACACAAGGTGCAATGGTGAGGAATTGATGCTGTGCTCGATTGAATACATCAGTGGCTCTGGCCCCTGGGTACACAAGGTGGTGGAGGGCATTGGCCACAGCGGTGTGGGGCTTCTCCTGGGCTTGCTGCTCTGCTGGCTGGGGACTCCTCAGGGAACAGCCTTTGACCATCAGCTTCACACGTGCTGACAGAGGCTTGGGCACAGCTGCCTGCAGGGAGACAGCAGGGAGTGTGGGCTCAGGGTGCCTGGGTGGTGTTTGCCCCCCATCCCCACAGTTCTACCTCCTTGTAGATGAGCTCAAACGCTCCAATGGAAGAGGTGGGGTTGTCCTTGCGGTCGAGCACGAGGCACAGCGTGTCCCGCTGGACGTTGGCACAGAGCCGTCGGGTCACTGCCGAGGAGGGGCTCATGGTGGGGCAGGAGTTGATCTCCAGCAGCCAGGGTTGGAAGTCCTCCCCGACAAGAAAGTCGGCCCCATAGAGCTCGAAGCTGCCCTTGCGGAAGCGCACCTGGTCCTGGGCACTGCGCAGAGCACTCAGGATTGCCACCTTCATGCCGGGCACCAGCACCTGGTGCCAAGCATCTGCCTGCCCCAGCTGTGCCAGGTGTTCCTGGAACTGCTTGTTTGACCAGATCTTGTCACGGGGCACACGGGGGTCCTGGTCTGGTGATGTCTTGTACCACTTCTGGACGGAGACGTTGCAGAGGTGCCTGGCACTGGGGCAGGGAGAGTGGGGCTGTGTCAGGGGGTGCCAGGGTGCTGGGGTGTGGGGAGCTGGGGGCACTCACCGCTCCAGATGACACAGGGAGAAGGGCCGGGAGCAGAAGCGCAGGTAGCAGTCTCGGTAGAACCAGACGGTCAGTGGCTTCCAGTCAGTCACAACAAACCATTGGCGGATGTCGAATTTGGTGCCGAAAATGGTCAGCAGCCGCTCCACGTACTTCTGTACCACCCATCTGCCCACGTGTACCGAGGGTGCTGTGCAACTCCATGCCAGCTGCAGCACCTCCTCCAGCCGTGTCGTGCAGATGATCCCTGGGGAACAGAGTGATTGTGGGACCCCTCCTAAATGGGGAGCTTCTGTGTGCTACCCACTTTCCCCAGCCTTACCCCTGCCTTGGGATTCAGCACCAGGCTTGAGGATCCAGATGTTGAGCTTGCCCTCCATGTCAAGCTGGGGCAGCTGCTCTGCCAGGTGCCGCAGCAGGTTCTGGCACTCCTTCTGCTGCTGCTTGGTCAGCACCAGTCCTGCCCCCTCACTGTGGGGGTGAAGGGGACCTCAGCATCAGCCCTGCCATGGTGCCCCCCATCCTCCCATCCCACTCAGCACTCACTGTGCCACACGATAGTATTGCTGTAGGAAGTTTTCCCAGTTGATGCATGTCCTGCAGGGGGATGGGGTTCTCCTGTCGATGTCCTGGTGCTGCAGAATGCCCAGGTGCTGCTTACAGACCTCCAGGGCTTCCTCCAGCAGCTCGGGGTACAGGGAGGAGCCTGGCCGTGCTGTGGAATGCTTCGGGTGAGAGACATGACTCCTATGCCAGCCTTGGGGCCAGAACCTCCCTGTGGGATGGGTGGCTTTGGGTGCATGGGGATGGGGTGGGGAGCAGAGCACCCATAAGGTGGGCCAGTAGAAGGGAGTGAGAAATCCCAGATCACAGCCATGAGCAGAAACTGTGCCTCCAAGCTCAACCATCAGTTGTCCCTAACACTTCTCTCTGCCATCACCCCCAGTCCCAGCTCCATGTACTCACCTACTCCCTTGGCCGAGTTTGGGACCTGCTGAGCCCTCACTGGCCTGTCCCCAGCCTCCTCCAGGGCCAGTTTGAGCAGGCTGCGTGCTGCTGTCAGGCGGAAATCCTCTGCAAGAAGGAGGCAACATCTCCAGCCAATCCTGCACAGGACATTGGAAGAGTGGGAGCACAAGGAGGAACAGGAGGGCAACAGCTTTCAGCTCACCAATGAAAGCTTCTCGCTCGTCCATGATCCCCAGCCGGTAGCATCGGGGGAAGAAGGTGTTGGGGTCAGCTTGCTCAATCCATGGCAGATTTTGTAGGCTGAGGCACAGCCCCTCCTGTTTAGAGGATGTTGTCAGTCCCTACTGGACCCCATCCCCCTCCCCAAGGGCCCCAGCCTCCCACCTTGGTGGTGAACGCATCCACCCGGGCATAGTGGTTCACTACGTTGTCCTGCTGCAGCAGCTCATGATCAGTGGTATCAAGGAAGTTGGTCCAGATGAAATTTGGCAACCGGTCCCGCACCAGGTAGGACTGGCAGAGGGGGGAAGCCAAGGTGGGACACAGAGCCCCCATCCCACCCTCATCCCTTGTCCAAGGCTGTGCCCATGCCTGGGTGTCACAGGGGAACAGTGCTGGGGGCAGTGGCAGAGCTCAGCCCCAGCCCTCTCTGCTAACCATGAGGTCATGGATGCTGTTGGGATCCTCATCACACTGCTCTTCCTCCTTCTCAGCAGGCAGCCATGGGTAGTGCAGGGGGTCTGTGGTCCCCAGAAAAGGCTGTGCCCCACCACGTGGGTTCAGCAGTGCCTCCCTCTGCCCACCACCGTTACTTGGCCCTGTCTCCAGCTGCTGCTTGTTTCGGTCACCACGATGCTGCTCCAGCCGTCTGCCCGTGCTGGGGAGCTTCCTCTCCACCCAGCCCCGGGCTCGCAGCTCACGGCGGATGATGGGGTAGGGGCCTTGTACCGTGAAGATCTTCTTCTCCTGTGCAGAGACCAGTGGGCTCAGCCTGCCCCAGTCCTGGTTCCTCTGGCTCAGCTCTCCTGAGCCAGAAATGCAATAAATGCAAGCAGATGGCATTTGAGGGGTGTGAAATCAGGTCCCTCACCTTAATGGCCATGTCCACATGCATCTTGGCCTTCCTGAGTTGCTCAAGGTTAAGTGAGTGCCAGCAGCCAACCTGGTGGTTGGTGGTGGTGGCTGCTGAGTGCCCTGTGAGGACAGCCCTCTTTGAGCCCACTGTCCCCACATCTCCAGTCCCACAGGGCAGGCATAGAGAGGTAGAAAGCACTGACCTGCCTGCTTCTGCCTGGCCAACCTTCGGGCCCTTGAAAGGGCAGTCTCTGACCTGCTGAGCCTCGTGCCAGTGTCCCTGCTGCACTGCACAGTCCCAGAATGCCCCACTGTGCCCTTGTCCCCAGCCTGCTGGGCCGTGAGGTGCCTGGAGTGTACCTTGCTCGAGTGCTGTCCCCATCTCAGGGGCTGTGCACCTGCAGTGCTGCTCTCTGTGTTACATTGTCCCATGATAGCCTGAGGGAGGGGGGAGCTGTGGGTGGCTCTTCCTCCTCTGTGCCCAATGGGTTGTCCTATTACCCTGTCCCGCTGGGGAAAGTCGGAATCCAGCACAGGACATGGCCCCTAAACCCCAGTACCACTGATGCCAGAATGCAGGATGTAGATCCCTCAACCCCAACACTGCTGTGATGTCACAGCCCCAGCTCCAGCCACCACAATGGCTCCACTGCACAGAAGGGGGGACACAAACAGCCTCCTATGCCCACAGCCAGCCATCCCCCACTCAAACCTGACACCCTGACCAAAATCTTTTTGTGCCCCACACCCCAAGCCCCTTGCTGCCCCCAGGCCAACTTCAAGTCTTTTCATACTCTCCTGACACCTCCTATGGCCCCACACATCAGGGCTGACCCCACTGTTTGCAGTTGCCACACTGTGCCCCTCCAGTTCCATATCCTGCTTCCCGGGCCCACAGTGCCCTCCCCCCCATCCCCCGGTGTGGCCCAGAGCGGCGGGAGGGAAGAGACAGAGGCATCGGATACAGCAAACAAGACCGTTTAAAAAACAAGACAAGACAGGGGCAGCGGCCGGGGCCGCGCTGCCGCAAGCGAGGGCTGCTCCCGCCCAGCCCAGAGAGGGGCGGGCAGGGCCCGGCCCCGCCCGGCGGTCCTCGAGAAACGGGAGCAGGCACAGGCACAGTGCCCGGTGGGCACAAGCACGAGGGAGCCACGGGGTCCTGCACCACGGCCTAAAACTGGAGAGAAAACACACGGCTGTTAGTCCCTGCTCGCAGCGCTCCGAGAACCCTCACCACCCTCCTGGCACCTGGGATACAGGCTGAGGGTGGCCACTGCTTCCAGGAATCCGTGCTCAGCTTCTCCCACTGCCTCCCCAAGCACTGCACATCCATCTCAGCACCCACCAAAAGGCGGCTGCTGCCACTGAACAAGCTCGGGGGGTCTCACAAGCTGGCACTTCGTGAGCAAAGGGGATACAAGTGCCTTTGGCATCCCTTCCTCCTTGTCCCCAAGAGGTTCCTTGGGCAGGGTGTCACCCTATCCTCACTAATGGGACTGGGAGGCTCTGGGCAAAAGGGCCACACTGGCTTTGACCCCACACCCCTCTCCCAAAATCAGAGACCCCCTCCTCCCATTTCAGAGTCTCACATTCTTAAGGAACTCCTCTGCCACGATGCGGGCCCTTGCATTGACAGAGAGTTTCATCTCACTGATTTCCTTGTCAATCTCCTCCATGAAGTGGATGACAAAGTCCACCAGCTTGTGCTTGTACATCTGCTCCGTGTGGAAGTTCGTGATCAAGAAGCTGATGTCGTAACCCTGCACAAGAGAGAAACACCCTAGGGCTTAGCACCCAAACCGCTGGCCGTGCAAGCTCACATCCCAGTGCCAGGATCGGAGCCAGGAGTTGCTTTGTCCCCTCCCTGTCACCTCACCTCAACGGGCTTCCTGCGCAGGATAAAGAAGTTCTCAGCCCTCATCATCATAAAGCGCATGAATTTGTGGCACAAGATCTTCTCGATCTCATCGGCCTGGAGGGAGAAAAGGGAAGTGAGGCTTCCCCACAGGCTGAGCTGCCAGCCCCCTGCCCAACCCCCCTCTCACCTGCTTCACTGCGATGCTGACTCGCACGGAGTTAATGGAGCCCTCGATGAGGACCTTCTCCTTCTCATTCCTACTGATGATCACCGGCTGCAACAGCAGCTCTTTGCTGCTCCTGCAAAGAGCGAGAGAGCAGGAGTGACTCAGAAAGAAACATTTACTGGTGGGAAACAAGGAAGGGGAGCCGCAGGGAATCACGGGGATGTGAGGACTTTGCTACACGATGCTCCCACGTCCCGAAGATGTTCCTTCTCAGGACAGACGCTCCCCCGGTCCCAAGCAAGACCCCCTTCCTCCTCCCCGCAGCTCCCTGCTGGCACCGGCGCTGTGCCTAAGGGCTGGGGGATGCCCAGCGCATGGCAGTAACGGGCCGGCAGCCCCCAAGGCGGGCAACCAGGGCTCCGCAGGGATCCCCCCCGGTGTTCCCTCCCGCCCCCGTACCTGACTTCCACCTCAGGCTTGTTGTGCCGCTCCACCACCTGAGAGGAGAAGTTCTCCAGGCACAGCGCGGCCTGCAGCGTAGCGCGCACCGCGTTCAGGTACGGGCGCAGCGTGGCAGTCTGCGGGGACACGGCGGCGGCGTCAGACCACCGACCGGAGCCCGGGGGTCGGGTCTCGCCCTCTGCCCCTGCCCCGGCCCCCGACCAGCAGCCCGCAGCGCCCTCAGCTCCGCTCACTCCGCCAACCCCGGTTCCGACCCTCCCCAGCCTCCCCGCTGCCACCTCCCGTCACGGGGCGCCCCCCGCCCTACCATGGTGGCAGCGGCGCTCCGGTCCGGGCAGGCGGAAGTGGCTGATCACCTCTTCCGGGATGCGCGGCACCTCCCACTGCGGCGGGAGGGAGGGGGAGCGGCGGGAGGCTCCCGCCCCGCGGCCTGGCCCCCCCGCGGCACGGCGCCGGGTGGCGACGGCGAGACTTCGCGTAGCCACCCCCGCGCCCTGCCGCGCTTGGTACAGGCCTGTCAGCGTTTCCATATTAGGGAAGGGAGATGGAGGGCGGGCTGGGCCAATGAGCGGCTGCGCGGGGCGCGGTGCGGCCAATGGGGAGCGCGGGGCGGGGCGCCCGCGGGGCCGGAAGGGGCGCCCGGCCCAGACCCGGCCCCGCGGCCTCCGCTGCGCCCCGGGGCTGCCCCCGCCTCGTCCCCGCAGCCCCCCGGTGATCTCCCTCCGGTTCTCCTCGGTGATCCCCCTACCGGGTTCCTCGGCGCCTCGGTGATCCCCTCCCCGCCCTGTTCCCTCAGCGTCCCGGTGATCCCCCACCCTGGGTTCCACAGAGCCTCGATGCCCCCCGACTCTCGGTAGCCCCCCACTCCACTCTCTTCCCTCCCGGCTTCCCCTGTCCCCGGATTCCCCGTGCGCCCGTCGGTCCCCCAGAGCCCACTCGGTGCCCGGTCCCCATCGCCATGAGCGAGCTGAAGGACTGCCCGCTGCAGTTCCATGACTTCAAGTCGGTGGACCACGTGAAAGTGTGCCCCCGGTACACGGCCGTGCTGGCCCGCTCGGAGGACGATGGCATCGGCATCGAGGAGCTGGACACGCTGCAGCTGGAGCTGGAGACGCTGCTGTCCTCTGCCAGCCGCCGACTTCGTGTCCTGGAGGCTGAGACACAGGTGCTGGGGCCCCCTTGGGTCAGGGACAGACTCTCTGGCTCCTTCCCACCAAGGGGCTGCCTCCCCTGCCCAGCACTGGGCACAGCACCTTATGGGACATCACTTTCTTCCAGATCCTGACGGACTGGCAGGATAAGAAGGGCGACCGGCGGTTCCTGAAGCTGAGCAAGGACCACGATGTGGGCCCATCTGTAAAACATGGGAAGCCCAAGAAGCAGAAGCTGGAGGGCAAAGGGGGCCATGGGACTGGGCCTGGGCCTGGGCGGCCCAAGTCCAAGAACCTGCAGCCCAAGATCCAGGAATATGAGTTCCAGGATGATCCCATTGATGTGCCCCGCATCCCCAAAAATGATGCTCCAAACAGGTGTGTGGGTGTTGGGGGGCACTGGGGTCATCTCTCTCCTTCCTTGGAGCCCATGGCACAAGGGCTGCATCTAGCCCGAGAGAAGAGGGGCCACAGGGGGAAAGGGGACATGTGTCACCTTCCATGTGCTCCCCTGTAGCTCCCTCTCACAGTTCATCCATCCTCACAGGTTCTGGGCATCGGTGGAGCCATACTGTGCTGATCTCACCAACGAGGAGGTCAGAGTCCTGGAGGAGCTGCTCAAGCCACCAGAGGATGAGGCTGAGCATTACAAGGTGAAAAGCTCCTAAGCCATTTCCTCTGCCCTCTCTCCCCCATCCCCTCTGGCACCTCACAGTTGTTCCTACCTGTGATGCTGCTGTGGCACTGGGGAGGTGAGCAGCAAGGCAGAGGCTCCAGGGGGTGTGCTGAGCCTTGCTCTTGCAGATTCCACCACTGGGGAAGCATTACTCCCAGCGTTGGGCACAAGAGGATCTGCTGGAGGAGCAGAAGGATGGAGCCCGGGCAGCAGCTGCTGCTGACAAGAAGAAAGGTGTCCTGGGGCCGCTGACTGAGCTGGACACTAAAGGTGCCCCAATCCCACCCCTGCCTTTGCCCAGAGGGGCTGGGAGTGCTTGTGCCCAGTGGAGCCAAGCCCAAGAAAGGCTGAGGTTGCCCTGCTCCACTGCTCATCTCTGTGCCTTTGGGGTTACTTTTTCTCTCTCCCACTTCCTCCCAGATGTTGATGCCCTCCTGAAGAAGTCAGAAGCCCAGCACGAGCAGCCAGAGGATGGGTGTCCCTTTGGTCCCCTGACACAGCGTCTCCTGCAGGCCCTTGTGGAGGTGAGAGGCTGCAATGGTGCCATGCCACGGTGGCCTGGCACTGTGGGGCGTTGTTGCCAAGACCCAGCACTCTAACCCTTCCCTCGTGCACCCTTTGCTAGGAGAACATCATCTCCCCTGTTGAGGACTCCCCCATCCCTGAGATCACTGGCAAGGACTCAGGAGCTGACGGTGCTGGCACATCTCCCCGCAGCCAGAACAAGCCCTTCAGGTGAGCAGCTGAGGCGGGCCCAGAGCTCAGCACTGCCCGTGGGTGCACCAAGCACGCTGCTGGCTCCCTGCCCCTGTGAGTCACGGGGAGCAAAGGGCATGTGGTGGGCAGCAGCCACTCTCCACTCGGGCAGTGTCCCTCACACCAAGTCGCTGGAGGGGCGGATCAAGGAGGAGCTGGTGGCCCAGGGCCTGCTGGAGTCAGAGGACCGTCCGGCTGAGGACTCGGAGGATGAGGTGCTGGCTGAGTTACGCAAGAGGCAGGCAGAGCTGAAGGCGCTCAGCGCACACAACCGCACCAAGAAGCACGAGCTGCTGCGGTGAGAGCGGGCAGGGATGGGTGCAGGCAGGGGGCTGCCCGGCAGGGCCTGACACCCCCCTGTGCCCCCCAGGCTGGCGAAGGAGGAACTGCACCGGCAGGAGCTGCGGCAGCGTGTCCGCATGGCCGACAACGAGGTGATGGATGCATTCCGCAAGATCATGGCTGCTCGGCAGAAGAAGCGCACACCCACCAAAAAGGAGAAGGACCAGGCCTGGAAGACCCTGAAGGAGCGGGAGAGCATCCTCAAGCTGCTGGATGGGTAGCAGGGACCAAGGACCCCCCACTCTGTGTGGACCTTACCTGCAGGGGGCTGCCCTGCCTGAGCCCTGCCACCACAGGATGGAACTGGCCTCCCCCACGCCCTGAGTCTGCTCAGCCTCGCTACTTGGATGAGGGAGCCCAGCTGCTGTCCCCTCCCTGTGTGAGGCTGTCACTGAGCCAAGATGGGCACCCCGTGGAATTGCGGAGGTCCCTCCCTTGAACACCCCCACCCCAGCTGGTGGCTTCCACTCCCATGTCCCGTCTGCACTCCCCTGTTATTCGGTGACATCAGGCAGGTCACTGCAGGGGTAGATGTGATGGTGCAATTCCCACGGCCCCCTGTCCCTCTCTGTGATGTGGGGCTGGAGGAGATCCCAGCCCCCACGGGTCACTTGGGGGAGTGGGGAGGGGAAGGGGCTGGAGGGTGGGGGGGGCCTGGTGGGTGGGTGGCCGAGCTCTCCATGTACCGGTGGTTTCTATTGCCGCGAGCACGGGCAATAAAGGCAGCCGTGTGCTGATGATGGTGTGGTGACAACTGGGGACGTCATGGGGGACAGCCCTACCCGTCTGTGCGGGTGGGTCCTGCTGGTGCCGCGCTCAGTCTGGGGAGGGGGGCGAGGAGTGGCGGAGCTGGGCCCGTCCTGCAACTCCACGCGTGTCCCCCCTTGTGTCTACCCAAGGAATGCCCTCGCATCCCCACAGCAGATGCGCGGGGGGAGCGTGTGGGTGATGCCGCGCCGCGCTGGCCGCCCTCCCCGCGCCTTTCCCGCGTGTCCACGCGCACCCGCGGTCACGCGTGTTCCCCCGCCTTCCCCCCGCGGCCAAACCACCCCCTGCCATTGGCAGCGGCCGCGCGCTAGCCCGCCCCTCACCGTGACGTCAGCGCTGTCCGGCGGCGCCGCGCCGGGAGGAGTCGCCGCTGCTCCGCCGCGGGGCCCGGGGCCGGGGCCGTCGGTAAGGGCGGGGCGGGGCGGGGGCGGCGTGCCCACGCGCGGAGGTCGTGCCCACGCGTGACACTGAGTAGCGGCGGTGGAGGTGCGCATCACCCGCGCCACGCAGCTCTGCTCCCACTCGTGTCCCGCCCGGTGCGGCTGTGCCAGCTGGCGGGCGTGGGGAATGGCGGTGGGGACCCCCCCATGCACCTACGCGTGTGTCTGGAGCCCTCCTGCTGCCTGCCCGCCCCGCACCCGCCCCATGGGCGGGCATCGGGAGGGTCCCGGCATGTTTCCCCACTGGGGCAATCTACGCCAGAACTCCTGCGTCGACACAGCTTGTTCCCATCACCCCACGATGACAGCCACCTCCCTGTAGCACCCTGTCACCCTCGTGTCCCCGTGCCATCCCAGCACGCTGACAACCTGTCCCCACTCGTGTCACAGGTGGGAGTGGGTGGCCCCACAGGGCACCATGCCGCTAGGGCAGGATGGGCCCAGCTGGAAGAAAAGGATCGAGGATATTCAGCGGATCTATGATTTTCGAGATGTCCTCGGCACGTGAGTTGCAGACTGGGGTGACACACCAGTCACAGCCCACTCGTGGTGGTGGATCTGGCCCCTCAGGCTTTGCCATGTGGCAGTGACCTGCCATGTGGAACCAGCTCAAATACTTGCCCAAGGTGGGACTTGCGTATGAGGGGACATGCTGTGGGGCACAGGTGCCACCTCCCTCTGGCGCTGGCTGGTTCCTTGTGCTGTGCTGAGGATACCTGAGGGTCCCTGGCAGGCACAGGGGATCCCGGTGATGCCCACGGGCGCCGTAAGGCTCTTAGGCTGGATTAACAGGTTAATTATGTCAAGGCTTAGGGCCCAGCACAGTGCAAACGCACTGCCTGTCACCCCTGTCTCTTCCCCACCTGGGCACCGCCAACGGTTCTGGCTGGCTCTGGGGTGGCCCTGGGTGCTACAGGATGGCACAGCAGAGGGCTACTGCAACCCACATGGGGGCTCAGCCCCAGCACAGCTTGACCTCGGCAAGACCACAGCCTTATCCTGCCTGATATGGGGATGGTGCAGCCACTCTGGGAGGGCGGAGGGTGCCAGGCATCCTATCGCTGGCAGAGTCCACGTCCGGCCATCCCAGCGGGGCCGCTCCTGCTTGCTTTTCTCCTATAAATAGCTGGACTTTCTGCCTGTCGCCATGACAATCGTGGCATGGCGGCACTGGCAGCTCCAGCTGGTGGCTCCCGTGCCCTGCTCATCCCTCACCCCCTCCAGGGGAGCCTTCTCTGAGGTGGTCCTGGCAGAGGAGAAAGCGACGCGGAAGCTCGTGGCCATCAAGTGCATTGCCAAGAAGGCACTGGAGGGAAAGGAGACCAGCATTGAGAATGAGATTGTCGTCCTCCACAAGTAGGGGCCGTCCCAGCACGAGGATGGTGGTTTCATTCCATGCTCCCCCACACCCGGCACAGCCCTCCACTGCCAGCACTCATTGCCGCATGTTATTGCCAGTGCCCAAAATAGCCAGTGGCGCATGATGAGCTGTGGCGTGGAGCCTGGCTGCTCCCTGTCTCCTAGGGGCTGGGGTGGGGGCAGCCCAGTGCCCTCTCACCACCCCCTTGTGCCTCCCCCCACAGAATCAAGCACCCCAATATCGTGGCCTTGGATGACATCTACGAGAGTGGCACCCACCTCTACCTCATCATGCAGCTGTGAGTGACATTGGGGGGCTCCAGAGGGGTGGGGGGGCCGTGCTGACGGTTGCTGCCCATCCCTGCAGGGTCTCGGGGGGGGAACTCTTTGACCGCATTGTGGAGAAGGGCTTCTACACTGAGCGGGATGCCAGCGCCCTGATCCGGCAGATCCTCGATGCCGTCAAATACCTGCATGACATGGGTATCGTCCACCGTGACCTGAAGGTGAGCAGTTGAGGGGGGACACTCACAGCACTGTCATGGTGGTGGCGGGAGGAGATGCCAGTGTCGCCCCTCCCTCTATCCTCCTTTTCCCGCAGCCCGAGAACCTGCTCTATTACAGCATGGATGAGGACTCCAAGATCATGATCAGCGACTTTGGACTGTCAAAGATTGAGGGCTGTGGCAGTGTCATGTCCACAGCCTGCGGCACCCCTGGCTATGTGGGTGAGCGCCTTACAATGGGCTGCCACCACCCTACGTGTGGGGTTGGGATTCTCCCACAGGTTGGGGTCCCCCCTCACAACTGCCATCCCTCCCAGCCCCTGAGGTGCTGGCACAGAAGCCCTACAGCAAAGCAGTGGATTGCTGGTCCATTGGAGTAATCGCTTACATCTTGTATGTATTCCTCCTCCCACCCCCTTCCCCTCCTGGGGGCCTGGCACCTTTGGGCTGCTTGGGACCAGCAGCCCCCTCCCCACTGCCCCCCTAGGCTCTGTGGTTACCCCCCTTTCTATGATGAAAACGATGCCAAGCTCTTTGAGCAGATCCTGCGGGCTGAGTATGAGTTTGACTCACCCTACTGGGATGACATCTCGGACTCAGGTGAGCTGAGACAACCAGGGCAGTGGGGCCTTTGCGCTTGGCGCAGCTTCACAGTACCCAGAGGAATGGTGGACAAAAGCACTCAGAGCTGCTTCATGCTCTGTCCCAGCCAAGGATTTTATCCAGCACCTGATGGAGAAGGACCCTGGCAAGCGATTCACCTGTGAGCAAGCCCTGCAGCATCCCTGGTAATGAGGAGACATTTTGCTGTCTGCCCCCCTCTCCAGCTCATCCCACAGCAGCCATGGGATAGGAGAGCCCCTGCTAACTTCCATCTTGCTCCAGGATTGCTGGGGACACAGCCCTGGACAAGAACATCCACCAGTCAGTGAGTGAACAGATCAAGAAGAATTTTGCAAAGAGCAAGTGGAAGGTGAGTGTGGGGTGCTGCTGGGTGTTAGGGGGTGCAGCAGCCCCTCAGGCACCCCATACCAGCTGATGGACACTGTGGGGTCAGTAGCAAGCTTTCAATGCCACGGCGGTGGTGAGACACATGAGAAAGCTGCAGCTGGGAACCAGCCAGGATGTCCCTGGGCAGACGACTCCCACCAGCCCCGGCGAACGGTTGGTCGGGGGGACCACCAATGGTAAGCCCCAAACCCCCTATCCCCATCCCACACCCCTTGGGGCTGCCACCAGGATCTCACCTTGTTCCTCCCTGCAGGATCAGAGTGTGGGCGCTCACCCACAAGCAGAGCTCAGCGTCTCCCACCAGACTGAGCACGGCCCCACATAGCTGCCTCCAAGGGGGCCCAGGGGAATCCAGCCCCCCACGGGCACTGTGTGGGGTGGGGGAGCTGTGCAGCAGGAGCAGGGGAGATAGTGTGGAGGCAGCCTGCTCAGCTTGTCCTGGTTATGTGGAGCTGCCCCCACTGCAGCCTCACAGCAGAGTTCTGCATCGGGGCAGGAGCACACCACAGAGCCCCCCAGCTTGGGGCTTTGTCCCAGGCCCCTCCCCACATCCCTCCCTCCACACCTGGCCTGGCACTGTCCCACACCCCCAAACCCAGCATGTTCAAGGACAATTTTCCAAATGGATGTTTCTATTTTATTGCTTGTAATAAAGACAAGAGGCCAAAGCTGCTTGGCTCAGCTCTGCACTGAGGGAGCTGGACACAGCCCTGACCCCCTACCCCAGCTTCAGTACCCAGGGCAGCAGCTTCCCCCATGCACACGTGTGAGCAGGCAACAGGCAGTTGGCCACACCCATCCATCCCAGGCTGGCAGCAGTTGCAGTGTCCCAATTCAAGTAACTCTTTTTCCTGGGGTATTCCCTAGAGGAGCCCAGCCTCAGCTCTCCCAGCCCTGATGCTGGCTGCAGGCTGGCTTCTGACCCTTGCGGAGGTCAGCACAGAACAGGACCTGGAGTGGGGAGATAATGGGGTGGGCACGGCAAGGGCATGGGGTGGGGGGCAAGGGTACCAGGAAGGAGGGTACTCACTGCCTGTGCCCAGCCGGCACGAGGGCCCCACAACCCCCGGAAGAAGTCACCTGCGGAGAGAGTGCAAATGCCAGCGTGGGAATACACTTGCAGTATCCACCACCCCTGAGGGTCCCACGTCAGGATCCAGCCCTGCCCTCACCGATCTCTTGGTAGGCCCGGGGGGTGAGGCTCTTGCCGCCCAGTGCCACACCGTAGCGCTGCCGTGCGATGTGCCAGACGTGGGTGTCCACGGGCACCGCCTCCGCCTTGTCCAGGGACAACAGGCAGACGCAGTCGGCCACCTGCCACCAGCAGCACCCAGTCAGCCCCCAGTGCTGGTCTCTGCTCCCTGTCCCACCCCCATCCTGGCACCCACCTTGGCACCTACACCAGGCAGGGCACATAGCACCTTCCTGGCCTCGGCATAGGGCACAGTGCGGAGCTGGCACAGCCCCTCGGTGCCGAGCCCCTCAGCGATGGCCCGCGCACTCCCGCTGACAAACTTGGCCCGGTACCCAAAGCCCAGCGCCCGCAACCGGGCCTCGGCATCAGCGCCTGCAGGGGCACAGGAGAGGAACGTGAGTGGGCGCAGGCGAGGCCATGGCAAGATGACAGCGGCAGCAGCGGGGTGGAGGTGGACCTGTGAGTGCCGAGAGGGAAGGGAAGGAATGGAAGGGCCGGGAATCGAGGCAGCAGAGGCGGCGGCCGAAGGCTTGGCAGAGGCGCTCGATCATGGCAGTGATGCGGGAGATGTGGTTGTTGGAGGTGCAGATGAAGGAGAAGAGGCACTCGACTGGGTCCTGCCGCAGCACCCGCACCCCTGCAGGCAGGATGCGGTGAGGGACGCCGGGCAGGTGCTATGGCCATCCCTTACAGCTCCGTGGGGCCGCCTCACCTGGGAAGTCATTGGCCACCTTGCTGAACAGGGGGTCGGCCGCCGCCCAGGCACGATACAGGGCCGACAGCCCCACGTCCAGCTGGAAGTAGTCGCGCAGGATGCGGTCCGTCTCTGCGACGTCCAGCTTCGCTGCTTTGGCGGGGCACCCATCCCGCTCCTCCTCCTTGTGCTCATCCTCCTCGGTGTAGACCGTGTACCAGAGCCGATCCCCGTCCTGCCGTAGCGTCCAGACGCGGCCCTCTAGCACACCCGTCCAGGCCCCTGGGCTGCTCTCCCACCACCTGCCGCACACAGGGGGGTCGGGGCCGGCTCGGACGCGCCGGGCTGGGCCGGTGCACGCCCGAAACCCCCGGGCTGGCTCACCGGAAGCTCTGTCCCGAGGAGAGCACCAAGTCCAGGCGCAGCTCGGCCGGCGGGCACGGCAGACAGCGCCACAGAGACGGGCAGGCGGACGGGGCGTCCCGCAGCTTCATGGGGGTCGGGGAGCAACTGCGTGCCCCTGCCCGCGGGGGCGGCGGGGTCAAGGCACCGCCCGGCGCTGCGCCCCCGGCTACCCCACGGCCCTGGCCCGGCCTCACACGTCCCCACAGGCCCCCAGCCCGTGCCCCCGGTCGCGCACCTCCTCGCCCGGCCCCAACACTCCCCACCACAGAGAAACCCGCGCGGGCGCACCGCCCGCCGCTCCCCGCCTCAGCTTCCGCCCGCAGCCGGAAGCGGCGCCGGCGCCGCCGCACATTGTCCGCCCCGCTCCCGCTCCCTCCCCGCCCGCAGCGGCCGCGGCTCCGCAGCGGAGGTTTATTTTCTAAGAATCAATAGATTTTTCTTCCTTCAAAATAAATACAAACAACGTCCGAGCGCGGGGCCGCCCAGGGGCCGGGCCCAGGGGTGGGGGGCAGCACGGGGGTGCGGGGCGCGGGGGGCCGCCCTGGGGCACGGCGGCGGCCAGAACAGCATCCCGGGGAGCGGCGGGCTGGGGGGAGCGGGCACCGGGAATGGGAGAGTGGGGGGGGGCACGGGGGGACCGGCCCCACCCCTCCCGGTCCTCCGGCCCCCCTTGGGTGCAGGCCAGCTGCACGGGGTGGGGGTCACCGAGCCCCGTTTGCCCTGAGATTCGGTGGGGGAGCGGCCGGTGGCACCGGGTCAGTCGCTCTCGCTGGAGTCGCTGCTCTGCTCGCCCTGCACCTTGTTGCGGTGCTGCATGGCGCGGTGGTAGGCGATCTGCACTGACTTGCGGATGTTGGACTTGCGGCCCTCCAGCATCTTCTCTTTGTCCAGGTCCTGGTTCACCCCCAGAGGCACCAGCTTTGTCCGGGGCAACCACTGCCTGCGGAGAGCAGGGGGCCACCTCGTTTGAGGGTTACAATCGTCTCTGGGGACCCCCCCACAAAGCCCTTGGTGCCCTGGCCTTACCAAGTGCGCTTGTTGTCGAAGAAGAGGACAAGGTAGAGGTGCTCGCGTGCTTCCTGAGTCATCTGCTCCCCCAGCTTCAGCACCTCCAAGGGGGGCACGGGGATGGGGACACCATGGTGGAACATGCCTTCCCGCGGCATCTTGGGGTCAATGATCTGCAAAAAGAGCAGGGGAGGGCTGAGAGAACAGGGACCCCAAGAGCCAGTCTGCAGGGAGGGGACATGGATTTCGGAGGCCCCGATGACAGGCAGTACTCACCAACGCCGGGTAGGAGGGGTAACCCCGGCACTTAGCCCACACCAGGTCCAGGGCATCCAGGGAAGAATCCTCATCCTCAGACAGCCACCCCGTGCCACGCCCCATGCCCTTACGTACCACTGTACAGGAGGAGAAGGGAGTCAGTTGTGTCCCCCCAGGTGATGGTGCCAGTCAGGCATATGGCTGCACAGGTACAGTACTTACTGCCGTGCCCCACACCTCGTCCTGTGCCCACGGAGTAGGACTCGTTCTCCGTCCCTGATGTGTCTTCACTGCTGTCCTCTGGGAAGTTCACTCGGGAGAAGGAGGGTTTCCCTCTGCCCTGCTTGGAGGGTGTTGTGCTGCAGGGACAGGGAGCAGAGCCATCAGTAGGAGTCATGTTAAACTTCCAGAAACTGTTTTCCAGAGGCAAGGATGGTAGGACACCAGGGCTTGTGGCCTCCAACTGCCAGCCTTAGCACCAGGAAGGACTTGGTAGGGGTACCAGGCAGAAAGGTGGGATGGTGCTTCTGCCAGACCCTCACCCAGTTCTATCTGGGAGGTCCAGAAGATGTGCCCTGATCCAAATTAAAGGCACAAGCAGGAACCTGCTGGTGCTGGCTGCCGGAAGGGCCAATGACAGAGCAGCCACTGTGCCAACAGGGAATTCCCTAGTTCATGCTTCCTACTAGCTGCACACTTGCACCTTTAGGTTTTACATTAAAAAAGGCACAAACCCCACAGACTTCTGGGGATTAGCAGCTGAGCTGCAGGATGAGCAAGATGGGGACCACCAAACAGGATGCTCATCCAGAAACTCAAGGCTGAGAACTGCCCACTGCCACCCTGGGCAGCACTGCTGTCAGCAGAGCTGAACCAGGGGCAGTACCTGGTGCGGTCTGAGGCAGCACTGCTGCTGCTGCTGCTGCTGGACTCCGAGTCGGAGCTGCTGCGGGGAAGATTGCAGTCATTGCGGTACACCAGGAAGCTCTTCTTCACAGGCTGGTTCCCGCTGCTGAAACCGTTGGCTGGCAGGTCTGAAAAACACCCCAACAAAGAGCATTACCACTGCACCAGAGCCTGCCCTGTGCTGCCAGTGGGGCCACGGCTGCCCAGCTGCACCCACCCATGGTAGTGTCCTCTGTGGACTTGTCACTGTCACTGTCCGAACTGGAGCTGGGGCGCGGGCTTCGCCCTCGCTTCCTCTGCCGCTGGGAGGACCCCATTATTGGCAGCTGGGGGGGCCCAATGGGGCTGCTCCCATGCCCAGGAGTGATCTGGCTGTCTCGATTCTTTGGGGGGCGTCCGGGACGTTTTGGAGGGCCCGCAGTTTTAGGGTTCTTCTTGGAGAAGAGCACAGAGGTCCTCCTGCCAACTTCATGTGCTGGGGTAGAAGAAGAATTGGGACCCAGACCTGGAAGAGGGGAAAGGTGTCAGCTGCAGCCCTGAAGGCAGGGACTGCATGGCAGTGGTGTCACGAAACAGTTTCATTTCTGGGGAACATTATCTCAGAAGATCCTCCCTCACTTCAGGAAGAACCTGCTTTTCCCAGTGACTAGGGGACAGGACTGGGATGCAGAGGTGGCAAACCCCCAGTGACACATGGTACTTCTGCCTGGAGCTTTTGCTGTGTTCCCCACAGAGCCCAGCTCAGCATCTCCATCCAGTGAGCTGGCAGCTGGCCTATTTGACTCTCAGCCCTGGGAGAGCATTTGGAGCTCACTCACTGCTGCTGCAACTCCCTCCCCATGCCCTCTGGCAGAAAGGGACACTGAAGGCAGCCTGTTCCATAATGCCCCTAGAAACCCAGGCAACGTGGCCAAGCTGGCAGGTTCTGTCAGGAGGAAACAATCCACCTCATGCCCCATATCACAAAGCTGGAACTGTCAGTCTCTGGAGCAGCATCCAGTTCCTCGACTGACAAGGAGATGAATTCAACAGGTGAGTTCTGACCGCAGCTATGAACACCAGCAACCTGCCAACCCTCTCCAGGAGCAAACACACACTGTTCCAGACACAGGACGTGGCCTCCTTCATCCAATCCCCCCCTGCTTGGCTGGCGCAGTTCACTACAAACTATCCAGTGAGCACACTGGGAGGGAGCCTGGGCAGGCACAGACATCATACTCGACACCCGCCCCTAAGGGAGGCACTACATGAAAGGAGGAGTCCCTGCAGGGGGATGTGGGATAAGGGACTCTTGTCCCGTAAGAGGCCACCTGCCTTGTTCCCATGGAAGAGTAAAGAACAAGGTGTGTGTGGGAAGCCGCCCACACAGTCGTCCTGCCTCAGGAGGCACCTGCCAGGGGCAGCCTCTCCCCAGACAGGCCTGTCCAAAGGCAGCTCTCCATGGCTCCCCAGACTGCCAATTCTGGAGGGAGCATTACCTTTGCCAGTCTCCTGGCTGCTGCTCTCCTCTGCAGCACTGTCTGTCTGCAGGTCCTTCTCGCAGGGGTTGTGGGATTGCAGGACTCCCCTGGCAGAGGAGCTGTGCCGCTCCAGCCCATCCCGGCCCAGGTCCCGTGGGTGTGCGAGCTTCCGCCGTAGGACTGTGATCTCCTTCTTGATCATCTTGGCCCGGCGGGACCGTCCTATGCTCTGCTTGCCAGCGTTGACCTCATCCAGTCGTTCCAGCAGGATCTTAAGCTGCTCCTCCAAGGGCAGGTGCTTCTGATTCTCCGAGAGCAGCAGCCGCACATCTTCTGGGGAAACAAAGAGGAGAAGACGGATGAAAGAAATTGGGTACTCATTGGAGCTCCTCTACCTGAAGGGGGATGAGGCAATCCAGGTTCCCTGCAGGAGAGAAGGAGGTGACGTGGCACCAAACACCTGTGAACCCTTTAGGAAAGTTACCCTAAAAGACAAAGAGAAGGAGCCCTGTGGGAAATCAGCCAGTTGGAATTACTGGGGAAAGCAGGCTGATCAGCAGTGTGGAGAATACCAGGGTTCACATTGTCTGGAACAAGGATGCAACAGGAAAGAAAGGACACACTGCCTAGAACCAATCTAATGGGGCTGATAAGTATTTGGCTAGCAAAACCACCAGCTCTCCAGGGAGTGGGGACACACAACCCAGAATTTGACTTAATCTCCCTGAAGAGGCAGCTCAGACTCTTGGGTGCCCAGGCTTTACCTCTGAGTAGCCCTCACACTCCAGGACAGGGAACGAGTACCCACCATCCTCAATGTCTTGGATCTGAGCCTCTTCCACTGTCACACAGTGAGGGAAGTGCATGCCTGTCTCAAAGTCAATGCCCATCTTCTCTGCCTGCCGGCGAGCCTGCCGGAGAACAGCACCACCCTGCTCCCGCAGACGGATGGCTGCCCGGTAGAAGATCGTGTCTTTGGCATTGTATTTCAGACAGTTGTTAATAATCAGGTTGAAATCCTCCTCAAAGTCATCAAAATTCAGATAGCGATAGGCTTCTAGATTTTGTTTCATTGTCTGAAAATCCATTGGCTTCTTGATGTGATCCAGGTAGTCTGGGACCTGCATGAGGAAAGAGGCAGAGTTAAGAGCCCAGGAGCCACAGTTAGCAGTACCTGCTCCAAGAAAACAGTTGTTAGAGGAATCAGGTATCACTCCCTGTGCTCTGCCCAAATGCACATCGAGGGATGCCGTCTGCTTTTGCAGCTTGAGGAACAGCAACGCCTCCGGACTAGGAAGCCCATGTGCTGTGCTCAACCTGTTAGAGTGGATATGCACTCCAAAGCATTTTTACGGCTCCAGCACACATGCCAGCATCCTGTCCTCAACTCCTGCCTGCAGGCAGCTGGGATCCAGTATGCTACACGTTATTCCCTGGAGAGGGAGCTGCAAGTGCAGCCCCAGGGGTGAGAGTGTGTGCAGAAAGGTAAAACAGAGCCGTCCAGGTGGCAGCACTGGCTGCAGGTGAGATGGTGCAGCCTTCCTCCCCATCTGCTAAGATGCCTCCATGCTGACCTGCTGCCAGAACCTTGCAGAGACCATGTGGACTTTCTCCATGTTCCCAGGCAGAGACTCAGTGACAGTCTCAGGAATTATCCACCCTGCCTGCAGCAGTGACAGTCTACGGCTCAAACCCATCTCTGTGCTGTGCTCAGTCATCTAGCAGAGGCCTTCACAAGAGGACAGGTAAGAGCATGCCAACTGCTAAGGGCTGGCACTTTGCCTTTCCCAGTGGGATTCCCCAACTGCTCACAGACCCTGGAGTGTCACCAGTAACACACGCAGAGGAAGAGCCAAGTGCTGTGTCCCAGTTGTCACCAGCTCAGCTGTTCTGCATTTAGCTCACCCAAGAGGAGCATTGCTGCACACCTCCCTGGGGTGAGGCAGTGGTGCTGGGATGCATGAGCCAACACCAGGCTGGCTCAGGGATCTTCTGGACCAAAGTGCGCCCTGGGCAGCCCTTGGCACGAGCAAGGGACAGGTTTGAGTGAAGTAGAAATCTGGGGAAGGGGTTCTTACTTCGTAGAGTTCTGTTACCTCAGACAGAGGGACCGGCTCACTGAAGATGTTGCCCGTGTCTTTCTCCTGCAGCTGCTCAAGCGTCTTGCGGAGGAGGATGAGGAAGGGGGTTAGCTGCATTTCCAGTGCCACCTGCTGCACTTTGATCTGAAACAAAGGAACAGAGCGGGGCTGAGCCCCTGGCCCCAGCCAGGCAGTGGAGACCGTCCCCAGGGAGCAGCAGTGCAGCCCTGCAGGACAGGAACCCTCCTGCTCTCCTTGCTGAGGGGTAGGGACCGCCCCTCTCCCCCACCTCTAGGCAGCAGAGGTGTAACACCGGCTCCAGCACCTGTGCTCCCACCTGTGCCTTGCAGAGCAGCCACTTTTGCTTGGAGCCATCAGAGCAGAGCCTGGCACACCTACAGCACTCTAAGGAGCCCCTGCTGATGCCCACCCCAGCGGCTCCCCAAGGAGGGGCAATCGTTACCGTCTCTCTCTTGAGCTTCTCCCGCTTGCGTATCAGTTCCACCAGCAAGCGCGCACGCTCGAGGTCATGGCGCAGGCGCTGCCATGACTTCAGCTGTTCCTTCAGGGCCCAGTTCTTATCCTCAGTGTCTCTCTGTGGGAACATCAGAGACCATGAGCTGATAGAAGATGTGCTCCCATCTCCACCTTCCTGACTGTGTGCTGGGGCTCTTCCCTGGCAAAGGGAACCAACATGCCTGACCCATTGGTGCAGCAAAGGTCACAGCTCCTTTCTTGTAACTTAGGCAGGTGATTCAGGACCAGTCTCACCTCTGGTGAGAGCTAAATACCTGCTGCTTGGTCACCAAGCCCTTAGGATGTCAGGAGGTGCACATCCTGAGCCTCTGGAAACACTCTTCCTAACATGACCGACCGACTGCCTGCAGCTGCCCAAGAGGTCTCTGCTGCTGCTCACAGCTCCGACAGAGTGCGACAGGTTAAAAAGGGAACACAGCTCTGGCTGCTTTCATTTCTGGAGCACCAAAAAAATTAAAGCTTTTATCCTGCCATAGCCAAAACTGAGCAGAAGCAGTCTCAATTCTTCTCCAGCAAAAATAATAAGAGCGGACAAAGGCAGGAGAAACTCCTGCCCAGTCAGTCATCAAAGGGCTCAGAAAGGAAGATTTGCAGCTCAGATGGGGAGCCAGAAGAAAAGTCTTCCTCTCTGGCACCAGACTTCACATCTGTGAAGTGCTGACTGTTGGCTGGAAGCAGCACCTGGAAGGAGCACTCCTGGAGCAGTATCAGAAACTGAAAGCGAGGCCTTGGTTTGCTCCAGACTGTTTCTGGAGATCTCTGGCTAACTCTCTCAACACTGCCTGACACAGTGGCCTCATACTAGAGCCAATTCTGACAGGTTTGCCATCACCACTGGCTAAATGCAGGCACAAGAAAGAAACTACCTTCAGGGTGGCAGCCTGAGAGGGCAGGATTCCCTTCTCATGGCAGGCTGCCAGTAGCATCGCTGCCTGGCAATTCTCTGAACACTGAGAGCAGAAGAGAAGGTGAAGCAGCAAAAGCAGCTGGGGCTGCCCTTTCCTCATCTGAAAGCTCATACCCCTGACCCTCATTCTGCACCCACAGGCATTGCATGCAGCAAAGGCTCCGTGCCCACAGCTCCAAAGGCGCAGGAAGCATGCACACAGCCAGGGTTCCCTGCAGCCCCCCAACAAGCAGCCCTTACCTGGTCACAGTTTCTCTGTGACTGCAAGTGCGTCTGAAGGCGGCGGAGCAGGGGGACACCATTGCGGGACTGTCTCTTCAGAGTCCAGTAGCTGTGCAGCCTCTGCATGAACTGGCTCTTCCTCTGGATGGTTAAACGGTTTGTAATCTTACTGAGCCTGAGGAAAGGAGAGGAACCACAGAGTCCATCAATGAGACAAGCCTGGCTGCTGCAGAAGCCCTGGATAGGGACATGTAGCAGCAAGGCCACCCGAGAGCAGCTGAGAAGCTCCTTAGGCAGAGAACATCCTTTTCCGTGGCAGGACTTTCTGTAACACACAGGGGAGGCACAACAGAGGATGCCAGGAAATATTCCTCTCCATAACATATTTTTCCTTTCTACTTCCTGTCAACTTTTGGGCAAAGCCTGGGGCAGGTTGGGGTGCAAGACAAACACACTGGGGGTTCGACCTTTAACAGCTCCCATGGTCCCTGAGACCACGAGTGTAATGGTGCTACTACTCCAAAATCATTATTTACTTGGCTGAGGGCCACTTGCTGTGACGGGGGGTCTGGCCAAATGTTACCAGAGAAATTCAAACCCTGGTAAAGCATGAGGAGGGAGCAGGAGGCAGGAGTACAACAGATTCCACCCAAGACTATCCTAAACAGCCCAAAACACCACAAAAGGTTTTGCTTATTTCCTACAACAGCTGGACAGCCTCGTTCAGCAGAGTTGGACAGAGATGCCCTGCCAGTAGAGAGACAAAGGGATGAACCCTCAGCATCTCCCCACCTCGGAGGAACAGCTCTTCCCAGGGGACAACCCAGCCTGCATCAACCTCAGCTGAAGAGACTGGGGACAGCAGCCTCATATGCCATCACTGACCAAGCACAGGTCCCACAGGAAGACATGTGGCATTCTGGCAACAGCCCCTGAAGAATAATTAATCCCAACAGGAAGGCCTGGGGAGAGGTTAACAGCTTCTAGCTCTAGTGTGGGCTTGTTTCGCTGGGAGCGTGCTAGCAGCCAGTCCCTACAAACTGTCTGCCAACATGTCCACACATAAGAAAAGAGGTTCTTGCTATGGAGCAAGCCCTGAGTGAGCAAAAACATAAGTTTGGGACACAAGCAGACCATGGCAAAAAGCCAGCAACCTTGTGGCAGACCTGCCTCCCTAAGTCACCAGAATGCTGCCCAGAGAGCACATTTCCTGTGCGGTTGGAAAGGAGCACATGTAAGCCATGGGCTAAGTCTTGAGGGTCTGGGGGTGTTGACAGTGTCCTATGGTCACAGCCCCAGGACAGCTCCTGCCACAGGAAGGAGGAGAGCTCAGCAGCTCAGGCTCACCACCACAATGGCAAACGCTTCCATGCCCAACCTGTGCTTCAACTGGGTGTCGCCTGCTGCAGGGTGACAGTGAGATCCAAAACCATCCTAGGATGCTCTTATGTGCTTTTACATGCGGCTGAGGACATCCAGAGTTATAAACTACACTGACAAATCCTGGCAAGGCTCTTAGATACTCTTGTTTTGGGATTTGCAGGCCAGTGCAACAATCTAACAAGGCACAAAGCAGTTGCAACTGTAACTACAGGTTGTTTGCACCTTCCCATGAAACGACAGGTTTGGAATGTGACAGAAACACAACCCCTAGTGAGGCCTCACGCCGGGGAGCCAGCCTTAGGACCTCCCTGTTCCTTGGCAGGCAGGAGTCCTGGTGCTCTCCAGCCACCCCTCCTCACAGTCAGCTTTCAGCACCCGCGGCTGCCCGGCCCTACTCCAACAGGCAGTGCCGAGAAGGAGCAGCTGCTGCTGTGACTGGAAGAGAGCACTGAGAAAGCCCACGAGGAGTACGTGGCTGCTGGGATGGATGAGCTCTGCTCAGCAGAGCACAGGGATCTCGACCCCAGACCTCTCTGCTCCAGAGCCAAAATAACCCCAGGATTAACCCGTTTCCCAGGCCTGAATCACCCCCACGCTTCTGTCTTTTGCCTGACACATCCTCAGGAGAAAACAGACCTCGGCAGAAAGGAGAGGAGTTCCCTCCTCCCTGCCTCGTTTACCCCAGTGCCTGAGGTCAGCACAACAGGAAAGGAGTGCTGGGAACCTCCAGCTGCTTCCTGACACATCCGGCCAAGTTCATTCTCTACTGTTAAACTAACAGCAGCTATTTCCTGCCCTGCCGAGGGCCCAGACACCTTTGCGGGGCAGTGCATGGCCCTGCCTCTCTGCAGGACTCCCAGACGTAACCACTACAGCCCTCTGCAGCAACCAAGTGAGAAGTACCTGTGCAAAAAGCTAAGGAGATGAATAGGACAATGCCTACATGGAAAGCAGGACACAAAGCATGGAGGAAAGGAGAAATTCCTCCCCAGACCATGGAGGGTGGCAGATCATACCTGTGGGGGGGGATGCAGGGTACAGAAACCACAGGCGCTGCAGCTCGTTTCTCTGCCAGGATCTTCCGCGCCTTCTTCATCTTGATCCTAGATTTGGCCTTTGCTTTTTTGACTTTCTCAGAACTCCAGCCCTTCCCCTCCTCCTCTTCCTCCTCATCCTCCTCCTCCCCCTCACTGTGGGAGAGGGCGGGAAGCCTGCGCACGGAACCCGGCGGTGTGTGGATGTCGCAGTAGGCAGTTTTGCGCACGCTGAAGGAGGTACCGTTGGCGCCCGTCTCTCGGACGGGCTCCATCTTCATGTACAGCCCGGCCTGCTGAGCACAAGTGACATGGAAGGCAGTGTAGCAATTGGCTTTGTGACACTGGATGCAAGCCCCAGAACCACGCTGCTTGCAAATGTAACAGGTCAGCTTCCAGCGTGCGGGTGGGATGTGCTCGATGCTGTCGATGGGCTCCAGGAAGACGGTGTTGGCAAAGCACACCTCTGGGATCCAGAGGGCACAAACCACATGTGCCCAGCGCCCATCATCCGTCTGCTTGAAGGCCCCTCCCTTGTTTGGGCAGAGGGCGCAGTCCACAGCGCGTGAGGGTGACTGCAGGCACCGTCTGCAGAGCCACTGTCCCTCAGGGATGTAGGGCACCCCATAGCACTCCTGGTGCACAGCCAGGTTGCACATGTCGCAGAAGAGGATGACGTTGCTATTCTGACACTCCCCGTCGTTGCAGATGCAGCAGACAGCATCCTCATCCACCAAGGCGTTTGGGTCCCCCTTGTTGTGGCTCTCGAAGTAGGACTCCTTTTCCAGACGGTCCATCAGGTACTCAAAGATCTCCTGGGGAATAGGACTCACGCCTTCATTCTTCCGCCTCTCATTCATGATGTCCAGCCAGATGTAATCCTCCTCATCCATGTCATACTCCACCTCCTCGTCCAGCTCCTCTGCTGACTTCTCAATGTACCTGGAAAGACAGCACAGGAAATCAAGGGCACATCTGACACCGTTGGAGCTGCTGAGCCCTAGCTCAAGGATTTGTTTGTGACTTAGGGAATGTTCAAATACTCCAACTGAGACATAAGTCAAAATAAAGAAACATGAACAAGGCAGGAATGTGCAGAAGTAGGAGGTGCTGCTGTACCCTGACTAGCACAGCAGCACAACAACATCGTGGAGACAAAACAACGCTGGTTTAAGGAGCAAAATCAGGCCTTGGAGACTCATCAGTGCAAGGAGGGGGCCTGCATGTGCCACCCAGCAAATGCCAGTGCTCTGGAGGCAGCAGCCTCACAACCAAGACATGATAACCACACATGGAGGCACCATGTTTCATTAATTCTGGTTAGGGGGTTCTGTTTACTCCTGCCTGAGGTATTAACTGGGGCCACTGCATCCACCAAATCTCTCAGAGAGTACTGTAGGATAACAATTAAGAATTATGCCCACAAACAGATAGATCCTAGAGGTACGCCTTGGTGCTGAAGGGCTCTGAAAATATCCTAACATTTGACCTCTCATTCTGTTCTCCAAAGAACAGAATGAGAGGTCAAAGGACACATTTGGGTTTTGTTTTGATTTTACGTGCTGTTCCAGCAAGGAAAGAGCACAGCAACCAAACTGCTGGCAATGACCTAAGCAGCAACTGAGAGCTCTGCAGATGCACAGACCCCTCAGAATTGTGATGTGACACTAGGCAGTGCCCCAGGAGCCTGAAGGCATGGAACAGACAGTTCTGTGAGACCTGGGAGTGGCAGACAGAGGCCATTTCCAGGAGCCATGGGGCAAGCCACTTGAACAGAGTGAGGCCAATTCCACCTCCAAACCCAGTGCATGAGCCTAGGAGTCTCCTTGTACCCAGCCATGGACAATACCTGTAGTACGAGGTGGGACGAGGCGGGGCGTCAGGGGTGTCCTGCTCCAGCTCTCGGTACACCACCTCGGGCAGCTTGGGGGTAGTGCTGGCCGAGGCGTTGTGGTGATGGTGGTTGGAGTCCTTGCGCTTCTCCTTGTTCTTGTGCTTCCCAGATTTGGGCGGGACGCTCTGCGTCTCCGTGTTCTCCTTATTGCTCCCATTCTCGGGCACCTCCTCGGGAACATCCTCGTCCTCGGACACCACGTCGAGATTATCGAAGATGCTGATGCGGTGGACGCGGCCATGCAGGTCCACCTCCACCATGCGCTGGGCCTGGGCGTAGGTCATCACCTCTCGGCCGGGCGACTGGGAGGTCTCGGAGGGGCTGGGCGACTGCTTGTTAGCGGCGCGGGCCTGGCGCCCCTTCTTCTTGTGCTTGCGCAGGGGGGTGTGCTGGGGCAGGGGCGGGTTGTCGTGGTCATAGTGGTACAGGTGGTACTCGATCCCGCTGTAGCTCTTGTAGATCTTGCGGCAGGTGCCCACCGGGCATTCGTAGGGCGGCTTGGTGGCCCGCAGGTTGTGGCAGAAGGTCTTCACGTCGAAATCTACGCCCATGGCGGGGCCGCCGGGGGCCGAGGCCGGGCCGGGCCCCCCGCCCCGCCGCCCCCTCCCCGGGCCCCGGCCGCCCTGCCCTGGCTCCCCGCTGCCCGCTCCCTCCCTGCGGCGGCGCTCCCCGGCGCGGGGCCGCGCTCAGCGGGCGGGCGGCTCCATGGGCGGCGGCGGCGGCGGCGGCGGGCCCAGGCCGGCCCCAACAATGGAGCTGCGGCGGCGCCTGGCGCGGGGCGGCCGCTGGGTAAAGCGCCGCGCCGCCCTTAGCAACCGCACTTTCGCCACGGCACCGCCGGGCAGCAGCACCGGGCGGCGGCGGCAGCGGCAGAGAGGACAGAGGGGACAGGAAAGGCGCCGGCGGCGGCGACGATGGGGTGGGGAGGCCACGTGGGAGCGGCGGAGCCGGGCCGTGTCGCGCCGCGATGGCGGTGGCGAATCTGCCGCCTCGAATCACAGACCCCGCTGCCACCGCCCGGCCCCGCCCCGACCCGGCCCTCCCCCCCCCCCCCCTCACCCCTTCGATCCTCCCGGTCCCTCCGGACACCTCGGTCCCTCAGGTCACCCCAATTTCCAAGGTCCTCCCGCTTCCCCCGGCCTGGCTACATGCCCCCCAGTACCTTCGGCCCCCTGGCCTCCCTCGCCCCACCAGTCCTCCCGTCCCCCTTGGTCTCCCCGCTCCCCCTGCCCCAGCACGGCAGCCGACCCGGTTGAGCAGTTTATTTACAGTCGGTAACGCAGTAGAGACCCGCCTGCCCTCCGCCCCGGCACCCCCCGGCGGTGGGAGCCCCGGCCGTAGGGCAGGGTATGAGGCAGGCCGGCCAGCCCGAGTTAGCAGAGGCGGAGAGGAGGGCACAGGCAGGAGCAGGGGGCAGGCAGGAATGGGGCGCAGGCAGGAGCAGGGCGAGGCCGCTGCCCCAAGGAGCAGCGGGGCTGGCACCCCCGGCAGGCACTCAGGGTCAGCCTTCCCCTGGGGCAGACGCCAGGCTGCTCTCCCGGGACACGCACACACTGTGTCCGCCCCCGCGCTTGCCCTGCCCGCACTACCACGGCCGAGGGACAGTCCCGCCTTGCTGCTGGACATCGGGCAGGAGGAAGGGGCAGCCGAGGATGTCCAGCCCTGTGGTCTCACTGCCAGAAGTGGGTCCCAACCCTGTTTTGACCAACCATAGCAGCCGATTATCTCCCTAATGGGGCCACATCTCCATGGTTATGCCCTGGCCACCGGAAGAAAAGGCCCCACCAGCCTGTCCCATGGCTCATGGAAGAGCTACTCGGGATCTGCCCGGCGAGGCTTGATGTCACGGGTCTTCATGTAAGAGAGCAGCTGCTCAGGGATCTCAGCCAGCACGTCCTTGGCCAGGCGGGCCATGCTCAGCACTTGGTTGCCTGAGTCGTCCACATAATCCCGAAATGGCACAAACTTTGAGGGCAAAAAGTTTGCAGTCAGGTTGGAAACAACTCTATTGCTGTGGGGTTCAGCAAGGGGGACTGAGCATCTCTCACCCATGGCGGGTCTGGATTCAATGCCAGAGTTACCTGTACAATGTCCCTCTCGGCATATCGTCCCCGGGATGACAACCGTACCTCATCACCATCCAGCTCCTCCATGGCTGGGGGTGACAGCTGGTGTCACCAAGCCTCGGTGGGGTGAACACCGGGGAGAGAAGCACCAGCCCTTTGGATGCCTTTGGCATCCCAGAGGAAGGGACGATGTTTCCATCCCTCTTCCCTGCTGTCCCCAAGTCCCAACTCACCCTCAAACTCAGCTGGACCTACTCCCACGATGATGATGGACATGGGCAGTGAGGAAGCCTGTGGAGCAGAGTGTGAGCCAGGATAGTGCCCATGTAAGGTGAACTCAAAGCAACAAGGGTGTACTCACGGTGACAATGGCTTCCTTGGTCTGCAGCATGTCAGAGATGACACCGTCAGTGATGATGAGGAGGACGTGGTATTGTGAGCCATCGGTCACCTGGGCAGCTGTCCTATGGGGAAAAGGGATGGGGTCCCTCAAGCACCCCAGTGGTGGGGGGCAGTCCACCCTGCTGTGGGACAGATGGCATTTGGGGATGGCAAAGTGGACAATCCCCCAGTGCTCACCCAGCCACCTGGTTGATGACAGGAGCAAAGTTGGTAGGACCATAGAGCTGGACGGTGCGCAGGCTTTGGAGGTAGGACTCCAGCACGCCTTCAATGCCGACACAGCTGGGGTTCTCCACATTGTTGTTCTGGGGGACAGAGATGGGCACTTTAAGGGGGACCACAGCTCCTGGTGTCCCCCAGGCTGTGGGATGCTGGGACAGAATGTGGCCAGGGTGCTTCCCCTCCCCGCCAAGCTGCTGTGGGCACCCCAAGACCAGCTCTGCCCCACAGCCAGGGGGTCTGGGTTCTCTCTCAGCCCTGTACCACAGGGAGGGCGCACCAGAGGAAACTGGTGGGAGATCTTGCCGTCAGGTGGGACTTTGGCACCAAAGCCGTAGGCAGGGAAGAGCTTGTCACTGTCGTAGTCCTGGATGATTTCCCCCACTGCCTTCAGTGCCAGGGCATAGGCGCTCAGCTGGTAGGGGCTCGCGTAGTGCAGCGAGGTGGGCTGTGATGGCAACCCTGCAGCACAGTGCCCATCACACCTGCCCCATGGCCAGCCCCACGGTGATGGGGACCCCCTAGACACCAGGTGCACTCACCATTGGAGGCCGTGAAGTCAATGGCAACAGTGAAATTCAGCTGTGTCCTTTAGAGGGAGAGCAAGGAAGGCTGCCAGCCCCATGGCACAGGGATACCATCTTCCAGCCCCATAGTGGTTTTTCCCTGCCCAGACCCATTGCCTGGATCCCCTTGCCCAGCCAGCACCCCACAGCGCCATACCACCATTCTGCGTCTACTTCCCAGCCCCACTGCCCCCTTGTCATCCCCAGGCTGAACCTTCACTGTCACCACTGTCCTTGCCCTGAGACCCTCAGCCATGGGGGACCTCGAGGAGCTGGGGGGCTCCTGGTCCCCCACTCACCCGCCCCGTATGTAGTCAACGAAGGTGAACTCAGACTCAACGGAGAAGGAGAGTAGTGTCACCTGTGGGCACAGGGGTCAGATCTGGACCCCCCCCAGCCTGGCACACACACCGGGTGGAGCAGCACCAGCCCCTGGAAGGCAGGAGACCCAGGAACTCCCCAGCCCCACTCACAGTGCCAGAATTCACGTATTTCTTCTTCTTGCATTTCTTCCTGGGATTCAGCACCTGCAGGCACAAGGGTGGGTCAGTCCCAGCATGGAGTCCCAGCACCCTTGCCTTCACCCTGACCCACCACCCTACCTCATACACTGTGAACTGACTCTGTGCTCGAGAGAGCTCCCGGTAGCTGGTGGCAAATTCCCCAATGAAGTCGTGGCTGCAGGAGGAACACAGGGTCAGTATGGCCAAGCACCTGGGTGAAAGGTGCCCTGGGAAGCTTCAGCAGCACCCTGATGTCCCTTCCCTCACCTCCCATCCCGGTCCCAGTCGTACACATCTATCTTCACCGTCCTGAAAGTGAAGGCACATAGTAGGTGAGCCACCAGCCAGGCTGGCACAGCCCCTCCAGCCTCTGATTTGGGGACACCCAGCCCCACAGGCCAATCCGCAGTGAGCACCCTGCCCACCAGCTTCCAGCAGAGCTGCCCTGCCTGCCCAGCCTGCGGCTCTGCCAGGAGGGAGCGGGAAATTTGGGTCACGGTGGGGGCCCTGGAAAGGAGGGGGATGCCTTTATGTAATTTGGGTTGCAAAAGAGAAAAAAACCCAATCGGGACCCAGTTCTCAGCTGCCTGCCACTGCGGGGCCGAGCCCACAAACAGCTGCTCATACCCTGCTCTGGCCCCATGGCTGCCCCTGTCCCTGTCCCCATCCCCATTCCTGTACCGGTCGTAGTCGCCATTGCAGAGGGCACGCACGGGGATGGTGAAGGGCTGCCACACCGGGTTGAGTGTGTTCTTCACCACCTCTGTCTTATGGCAGATAGTAAAGCTGGGGGGAAAGGGCAGGGTTGGGCCATTCTGTCTGATGACATTGGCACCCTCTCTGCCCCACTGGGTCCTCGTGCTCACGTGCCATCCTCATTGCTACGATAGAAGACGAGGAAAGGATCGGATTTTCCAAAGAAGTCCTTCTTATCCAGCTTGTTGGCACACAGCTGCATCGTGACAATATCCTGGGGACAGGGACTGTCACTGCCAGCCATCTCCTCACCCCTGGGACCAACAGCTTCTGTACTGACACACCATGCAGCCCTCTCGGCACTGCAGCCGGTACACGGGTACTCACCCGGCAGTTGCTCAGCTCCTCAGCCAGCAGCAGGATAGTCCCACACCGCTTCCCTGGCACACCCCTGGAACCAGAGGCACACAGTCAGTTTGGGGACAAGGAGGACAGTTCAGGGGCAAGAGGTGAGGTCAGGTTGGTTCAGGGGCTTCTGTCAAACAGCTGGTGGTGTTTGGCAGTGTGACCAGAATCCCCAGCACAGGACATGCAGGGGGGTGTCCAGTGGGACAGGTGGCGGAGACACAGTGTGGGACCCTCCCACCTCACCTTACCTTACCTCACCTCACCACAGGGTGTGACTCACGTTAGAGGTCTCTCCAGGCGTCCCCGCTGGGATCCAATCACCTCTCCCAGTGCCACAAATGCCTGTCCCAGGAAGTCCTGTGCCCCAGACGAAGCACTGTGAGACCCTGAAGAACTGTTGCCCCAGTCCCCCACCACCCACACCTGCCACTTTCTCTCCCAATGCACCCATGGGAACTGCCACCAACTTAACTCTGGCCCACCCCAAGTTTCATGAACCTACAGGTGACCCAAGAGCCACATTGCAGCCCAGGACTCATGCATCCCCAGGTGCCTGTTCCATGTGCCTTGCACTCATTCTGTACCCCCAAGGCCAGCCCACATCCCTGGACCCATCCTGTGTCCCCCCTCAAACTACTCTACATGCCTTGACCTGGCTTGGACCCCTAGGGCCACCCTAGACCCATCCTACCCCTCAAAAGCCAACCCTATGGAGTGTCCTGAATCATCCTGCCCCGCCAGGCACTCCTATGAGGGCTGGGTTCCCAGGGTAGAGCAGGGGCTGGTGTGTGGCAGGCACCTACCTTCTGCCAGTCCCCATGGGGCACGGAGAGATGGAGAGCAGGTTAGAGCCCTTCCGAGGGGCACTTGTGTCCCCCAGACAGCACCCACACAGGGCACAGCCTCGGGGTGTCCCACATGGTGTCACACCGGGGTGTCACTACGTGTCCCCCCGGCACAGGCTGTGCTCACCTGCTTTAAAACGGAGCAGCTCTTGGAGTCCACGTTGTAGCTGGTGTGGGAGAGCAGAGCCTTGAGCTGGTGCCTGCATGGATGCTCCAGCACACACCCCTGCTTCCCCACCCATCCAGGCTATTTGACACTGTATTCTTTACTGACTCAGTGCTTTATTCCACCCTCAGTGGGGCCAAACCCTTCCCAGCCACCCTACTCACACATCGAAGCGGAGGTTTTGCTTCTCCTCGAAGTAGTAGTCGAGGACAAACTTGCGGACAAAGTCGGGGTTCAGGGTGTTGTCGATCACCTCGGTGCGTCCGAACTGCAGGGAGAGGGGTGAGGGTGGCCCCCCGCCCCCCCCACCAAGGACCCGTCCCCATCGCAGCTGCCTCGGCGCTAATCCCGGTGGGGGATTAGCGCTGCTGGCGGGGCCGGATCATTAGCATGGACGGGGAGGGATCATTAGGGTGGACACGGGTGGCCATATGGGCCCGTTTAACTCAGCCGGGGATTAGCCAGGGGAGGGGGCCACGCTCACCTCCTTCCATTCGCTGCTCCCCGAGACCTGCACAAAAAGGACCACCACTGCGGAGAGAGGAGCAGAGCCAGGCTGCCGTGCCGTGTTTTGTGCCATGCCACGCCCCCTGCCCGGCTCCACCACCCACCTGGGTCAGACTTGGAGAAGGTGTCCATGTCCAGCAGGTTCCTGGGGGAAGAGCCAGGCGTGAGCCACACTGAGGGCCACCCACCTGGCCCAGCAACGGGTCCCCATGTCCATCCCCCTTGATCCCTGGTCAGCACAATGCCAGAAGGCTGTGCTGGCACCCATAGATAAAACCATCGGCACTCCCAAGGAGACACGCTGGCTCCTTCTGCAAGGTTCGGTGGGGCAGCAGGGCGAGCGGCGAGCAGTGTCTCCAGCACTGATGATGATTGAACATGACAGGGAACCCATTTACAGGATGAAACCTTCCCCGGTGCCGCCGGCTCCGGCTGAGTGCCCCCGCTCCCCGGCAGCGGGAGCATGGCTAATGGCAGGGTGCAGAAGTGAGAAGAAAGGAGACACTTGAAGCAGGGGCTGAGCAGCCAGTGGGCATCCCCCAACACACCTACCGGCAGAGGGATTGATCGTCGTCCTGTGCGCGGTGTGACACCGGAAAGTGCCGGGGGATGCTACCGGCTCTGCTGGGATACTTCCCGCACCCCCGGGGTGGCAGCACAGGGTGGACTGGGGCACGGCCGGGGGCTGCGAGGCTAAGCCAGCTGTCCTTGCCCCAGCACGCAGGGGAAAGACCCCACCCTGGTCTGGGCTGGGTCCTGTGGCTGCGAAGCCGAAGGCTGCCGCTATCCTGGGTTGTCCCCAGGTGTAACACCCGGTCCCTGCCTGGAGCTGCCCTGTCCCGCGGCCCCACAGTCTCTCTGCCTGCTGTCCGGGAAGCTGGCAGCGGGGGCCAGGGCTCAGCCGCGGGGAAGAGGCACGACAGCCCCCGGCCCGGCACAGAGCTTGCATAGCTTGGGGGTGTGCTGGACATACCCACCCTTGTCGGGGCGCTCCGTGCCAAAGGACCCACGGCACGGGGACGCTGCCCCCCAGCAGGACGCTGGTGCCTGTCCCTGCGAGCGGGACCCCCGGGCGCAAGCGGCGGTGCCTCCGACGGGCTATATTTAGACCAGCTCAGTCGCCACCACTTGACCGGCGGACCCTGGCCAGAGGCCGGGGCACAGAGCAGTCCCCATCCCTCTGCCACGTTCCCGGTCCCGCTGCCTTGCACCGAGCTCGCCGAGTCGGGCAGCCGCTCGCACCAGCGCCGGCACCCTCCGCCCCGCCGGCATCACCCACCTCCCACAAACATCGCCCCACGCGGAGCCGTCCCGCGCCCCAGCCTCGGGCATCGGGTCGCTTCACGCGGCCGTGCCCAGTGACAGCATCCCATGGGACCCTAGGAAGGGGATGGGACGAGTAGCAGCAGGGCAGAGGGACGCAGGGCATACGCCCTGGCACCGGGAGCTACCCGGGGAGAGAGGAGGACGCGCAGCTCGCAACGCCTGAGCCAGGGGCTGAGCGGCGGGCAGCGGGACGCAGCGACCAGCCCCGCAGCGCATCCCGGTGCGTTTCGCACCCACCCATGCCCACGGACTGGCCGCCGCCCTCCCGCTCCCTCGCCCGGCT
The DNA here is from genome assembly GCA_008694505.1 of Cyanoderma ruficeps. NCBI lineage: Eukaryota > Metazoa > Chordata > Aves > Passeriformes > Timaliidae > Cyanoderma > Cyanoderma ruficeps. The sequence continues at coordinate 3,707,041 of VZDJ01000056.1, read as the reverse complement.
CCCGGCTCACCGGCAGGACACGGTGAGCTCCACCTTGGTGCCCGGCACGCTGCCGGCCGCCGGCTCCAGCGCTCCCGGAGCCGCCATCCCCGCCCGGGTGCCGCCGATGCTCCGCGCCGCCTCCTCCCGCGCCGCCGAGGAGGCGCGCCCGGGGGCGGGTACGGCACGGGCACGGCGCGGCACAGGCAGGGCTCAGCACATCTCTAGCACGACGGCCCGTCCCTGCCGGCAGCGGGGGCACAAACCCGGGTACCAGGGGATTCGGCTTCTAGGGCTCGGCTCCACCGGAACGTCTCACCCGCGATTCCCAGCCAGGGGCAGAGGGGGCGCAGCCCCCATCCCGCCCCGCCGGGGGCTTCCTCCTCGGTGTTATTTCGGTGCCGACGCTCGCGAAGAGTGGGCCGGGCTATTTATAGTGAGCGGCGCCCCCGGCAGCGCGGCTCGCCCGCGCCGCCCCCCACCCGGCCCCGCTGCCCCCGCCCGCAGCCCAGAGAGGAGGCAGGAGAGGGCACAGCTCGGGTCATTTACTGCAGAGACTCGCCGAAGACCCCGCACCCCCCAGCCCCAGGCGGGGGGGGGCTGGCGGCGGGCGCTGGGTGCAGCAGGTGCCCGCACCAAGAAGAGGGTCCCAGGACTCTGCTGGGGGACACGCCAGCCCCAGTTTTCCAGACAGTGGTCTGGGAACGCCGTGTTCAAAGGGTGCTGCTGCTTCTCAGTCCCACGCCCCGCACGAACTGCTCGAGGAGGCCACCGATGGCGCCCGAGGGGCTGGGGGGTACGGCCTTGAGGCCGATGGTCCGGCTGTAGCTTGCCAGAAAGGCAGAACGCACTTCCTCCAGACGGGACTCACGGTCACTCGCTGACACCAGTCTAGGAGAGAGAAGGGGAGGTCAGTGACTGCAACCATCCCTCTCCACATCCCAGCTCTCACTCCTAACATAGGGCTGTGGTGCTCAACGGGCTGCAGTGGCTAAGGCAGTGCAAGCCCCAAAAGGCTCTGTCCACAGTGCTAGTGGCAGCTGGTGCTATTGCCTCCTCATCCAACCCACGGAGCCACTTGCAGCCTGTCTCTTGCTCCCCACAGAGCTTCCTCCTTCATACACTGTCCCCTGTTTCTCCCACCACCATGGTGCTCATAAGGCTGCAGTTCATAAACAAAGTGGTGCTTTGACCAAGTGGGTGCTGACATGAGTCCCTGTGTCAGCTCCCACCCCTCCTCACACAGATGAAGCCTGTCCAGATGTGCTGTGCCTGAACAGTCACTTCCAACCTATTTGCAACCATCCCTTCACTTGTAGCAGCCCCAGCCTCGTGTGCTTGTGCCAGCACAGACGGCTCTGTGGAAGGAGGGATGAGAGGGAGCAGACAAGGTGACTAAAGCCCCAAGGAACACTCTAGCCATAGGAAAAGGAGAGCTGAGCAGCGCTTTACTTCTGCTTCCCAGCATGGCTGCTCTCGGCAAACAGGAGCAGAGTAGGGCATGACTTCCCATGGGACCTGCTCTCCTCTCCTGCTGATCCACACACCTCGTTAGGGACAGGGGCAAAACAGCAGAAGGAAGGCAAGACTTCAGCCGAGGGAGCAGGGGAAAGCAAGACTGGAGCCCAGAGGCAGCTGTTCCAAGCTCTCCAGCCTAAAACGATCCTTACTGTGGTGCCTCTGCAACATGCCAGTGGTTCCCAGAGAGATTAAGACATTCCTCAAAGGTCACTCCAAGGGCACAGTGCGAACCTTCCCCATAAAAAATTCTCTTTAATCTTCCAGCGCCTGGGCTGGCTATAAATTGGCACAGCTCATCTGAATGGAAGTGTTAACCACCCACAGCCAACAGCTTCGGTCCGGAAACAGCAGCAAGAGGATATGGTGGGAGGCCTATAAACAGCAAGCGATGCCGAGGCAGCCAACCAGGCCGTTGTTTACTGTGTCTGATAATAAAGAGAAGCCAGAGGGCAAAAAAAGGCAACAACATATCTAAACACATTAGTGATGCTTTTTGGCAACCTAATTAGGACGTGGAACTCGCAAACCTGCTAGCATTTAAAATAAACTCCATGAAGGCAGGACTTACTTGCACCCGAGTACAGCGATCTCAGATGTCACACGCAGAGGTAAGCGAGGGCGTGCAGCAGTTACGTCCCATGTCTTGTGGCTCTCACACCTCTTTACAGGGCAGATTTTGTATTTGGGTTTTCCGGTGTGTTTCATGGAGTGAGACACTCCAAGGCACCGGGTCAAGCAGTCAGCCACTGCTCCACACCAAGCCCTGCAGACTGGCTGCAGCATTTCACCCTGAACTATTCACCGCGGAGGCAGGTCATGCTTCCTTGCCAAATCCACAGCACTCTGCCCCGCTACACTTCCTACAGCCTGCCCGCTTGCCTGCAGCTTGGGGTGCGGGATGAGAGGAGGCTGTCAAAGCCCCAGCTCGAAGTAAGCCCTGACAAGCCCCACACAAGCACAAGAAGTAGGCTGTGAAAAGCATACCTTCATCGAGCTGCTGCCAGTGAAGATGCAAAGTGGGAACTTAAATGGAATTAAAAAAAAAAATCATACTGTGTCGGGCTGCAAAAACTGGGATAAAACCACAATGGAGTCCTAAGCAAACAGGACTGATGCAGAGCAGAGAGAGGATGGAGGCTCTGGGTTAAGCTCAACACAACACTGCTGGGAACTCCTCATTCTTTCAACACAGTGCCTGGTCCCAGCAACTTCAGTTAAGCTGTCCCCAGCCCCCAAGCACTCCACAGCTTTAGTGAATACCTGAACAGGGCAGAGCACCCACAGGAGAAACACAACCTCCTTATGAATCCACTGCCCCAAGCACTCACTCTCCAAACTGCATAAGCATATCAATTTTGATTCATGTTTCTCTACTGAATTCCCTATTCTGACATTGGATCCAACTCCAAGGGCAGCAACAACTTGCTGGTGATCAGCAGCGATCAAGCACAGCCAGGCTCAGGACACAGTAAAGCAGTCACTATTCAGAGATGCCCATCCTTCCGTCCCTTCTCCCTTGCTCATCTCCAAACTACTGCAAGAGCAGCTCAGTGTATCCTCAGGAAAGGAGAAGAACAAATCCTGGTCAGGCCATGTTCGACATCTCTTGCAATGTTTTTATCTGTCAATTCATGGATCTTGTAGCTTCACTGTAACTTGAAGGCAGCTGCTCTGCTCTGTTCAGCAGCACAGCATGCAGCCACACGAGACAGAGCCAGGGCAGGCAGCCTGTTTCACAGGAGCCACGCGTTGTGATGTTGCTTGCCCTCTGCCTCCAAAGCACGTACTCAGATCTCAGTAAGGGACCGAGCATCTGGCAGCACAGCTCTAGTATTGCTTGCTAGCAGCAGCCCCTGATCTGCCATTTCAGTTTCTTGATGGAGAGTTTGCAGCCTGAAGGCACAAACCAAGGTTCTCCTCTAACAGCAATTAAAGCGCATCTCCAGTCTTTCAAGTTTCCAGAGGTGGATTTCTATTTGGGGAGGAACATTTGCCTCCCAGCCATTTCACATGGCAGGATGTGGCAGGACACAGGGTCTCTGTGGCTCAGCACTGGCCAGGCATAGCACCTGCAAATGGTGCTGCACAAGGCCAGACAAAAATTTGGGTTACAGAAGGAAAGTCCTTCTCTTACTCCAACAAGGATCTGACCCCAGTGGGGAGATGTAGGTGAATAAAATCGAAAAGCAAGAAATCTGGGTTACCAGTCCTGTCCTGACAAACATGAATCCTCAACTGCACTCAATTATGCCCAAATTCAGCATCTTTGAGGAAGGGAGAAAAACCTCTTCTTACTACAGAAAGGAAAGAGCTCCTCCATCATTAGGCAGAGAAAGTGCCGTTTTCTTTCCGTGTTCAGCATAAGCAAAGAGTGCTCAGGGACTGAGTTTGTGGATAGAAAACATCAAGGCAGAGAAGAACAGTTTGTTATGGGCTCCCAGGCTTCTCCGAAAGTGCCAGAGTGATAAAGTTGCAGTGCTCGCAGGCAGCCAAGAGACCCAAGGAGAGATCCTGCATTTGAGACACTTACAGGCAAGTGCTAGAGAACTCATCCGGGAAGCTGCAAGGGAGAGAGGCGTCTGCGTTCAGGATTGCCTGCTCCCGAATACTGCCACACCCTGTCACCATCTGCCAGCTGCCAAAGTCTGTGGAAACGGAAGATCCGGGCAGAGAATGGTCCGCCGATCTGGGGCAGAGAGAGAGGGAGACGGCGCGATCAGTCAGATCATTCAGCCACACACTTTTCGCTGGCGCTATTGCCAGGGACCTGCCGGGCGGACAGCCAGCAGCGCCTGTGCCAGCACTGTTGACATTCAGGGACCAGGGTGCAACATGCAGCTCGGGCTGGGCCCCAGACCAAGCCTTTCCTTTGAAAGTGAAGGGAGAGCCAAGCTGGCTGGGGCCCACAAAGCAGCAGGAGCACATCAGGAGCTGGACTGGAGAGAGCCAACACGAAGCAGATGGCCATGCAGAACTGAGAAACCCATTAGTGGGATGGAACAGCACATGAATCCTTCACAGATGTGAAGGCTGTGCTATACAAGGGACATTCTCCTGTTGCTTGTTGTAGCTGATAGCACATCCCAGGGCAGCAGGGCAAGTCAAGGCTGTGACTTGGTTAGTGCTGAGAAAGACTTACAGATCATTGTCCTGGAAGCAGTTAGAAAGCAGATCACTCCTGAGCCATTACCATGACATCTGAACAGAGCCAACACTCAAGTGTACGCAGGACACTTACCCCCAGCACCTGAACATCTCTTTGTTTCTGTGTTAAAGAAAGGGCTGTGCCAGAAATGAGGTGACAAAACATCTTTAAGACAGGCTAAATAGCCAAGGAAGGATAATTGCTGGATGCATGCAATCTCCCACCAGGAAAGAAAGAGGCATGAAACATGGTAAGTCAATCTGAGGAGTCCCTCCAAAATCTCAGAGAAGAGGGCACAAGCACTTGAGACAAACCCGGAGCTCTTGGCTTCCAAGGGAGCAAGCAATTATTAAACCTTGCTGCACAGCAGAGTGTACATAGCTGGAAGCACAGCCTGTGGCAGAGCTGCTCAATTACACACTACCAAGATCTTCTGGATAATTTATCTGAGTTCTGCTGGGCAGAGAGCAGTGCTCCAGCTCTGCTGGGCCAGGTACTTGCATGCTGTCTTCACAGCTAAGAATAGCAGTGGCGCACTGCAGCTGCTCCCCAAGGGACCAGGAGAACAGCCAGAAAGACAGGCTCTCCCACAGCAAGAAGGACCTGAGCTAAACTGGAAGGCAAGGGTGGGAAGAGATGCACAGCAGGAAACCTATTTGCAATCTCGATCTAATTCCAGGCCTGCCATTTAATTAGTCTGATCAATACAGCCAAGTTTGAGCGCTGGGAAATGTGGTCCTGAGCTGGCTGTGCAAGCACAAAAAGGGAGTCACGCAATTCCCTGCATATCAGCTTCCCATCATGGCTGCAGTTTGGGGGTAATACCCCTGTCTGGCAGCTCAGGCTCTGAAAGGACATGACAGCAGAAATCAGGAAATGCAGAGCTTCACCTGTCTCACACAGATCTTGGTCTTTGGCTGTTCAATGAAATGAGGAGTGAGGGTCAGAGTATTGGGAGAACCCTGTCTTGCAAAACGGTGCTTTTCCTGGGGTACGTAACGCCAAAGTAAGAATGAGGGCACCTCACTGAAAGCAAAAGCGAAGCACATACTGTTAGAAAGACCTTCAGGAGATCAGACAGGGATCACCTTCCCTGGAAAGCAAGGAATTTGTAAGGGAAGGAGAGCAGCTGTTCAGTGACATCTACTTCTTTCCATACCTTCAGAAGATGAAGTGGAGGAAGTCAGTGTGAAGGAGAGCAGGCAGAGTGTTTGGGCTCACAGCACAGTGCCATGATGGAAGCACAGTGGGAATAGTGCAGGATGCCAGGGAGAAGCATGGAGGAATGCTGCTTCAGTGCAGAGTGAAGAGGAAGATGTCACCTCCCTGAGAGCACAGCACAGCCAGACAGGAAAAACACGAGTGTCACACATAGTGACAAGGAATTGAGCTAAAGGGGTAAAGAGATCTGTAGGCAATAGGCTCGGGCTGAAAGTAGGCAGAAAGAGGATTCTGCCAGAAAAAATAATGAGTTGCTGAACAGAGGACAGGTTTGTGGCCAGACAGAAACAAAGGTTTTGGAGAGGGCAAGCATGAATAGCAGAGGAGGGCCTGGACTATAGCAGGATCTCCAGGTGAAGAGTTCTGAGAGCAGAGTTTTGCAGCTCTTGCAAAGGGAGAGTAGTATCTGGAGCCTTCTCAGGAGACTCTCCCAACACAGCAAGCCATGATCCATGGCATCAGGGACAGCAAAAACGTCCCTCTGCCCAATATCATCAACCACACCAGTCAGATAAGTCTGTGCTAAAGAAGGTGAACAGAAAATGATTTTTTGCTTTGGGTGTATGGCCCCAGCTTCCAGCTGCTGGTCACCTTCCATGGTTGTCAACTAAGATTATACTGATCTTACACCACCTCTTGGAGGTGGATCAAGTTATCTCTTTAATTCTGCCATGGACAGGCTGCTAAAAGCACTGTGCATCTCCTGCAAGACTGACTCAGTGACTCTCTAGTCCTCCAGCTCTTCCTGAGGTCCTCAGCCCTGTCAAGCAGCTGTGCAAACTTAGCATCTAATGCAACAACACTGGGGTCTAGAAGTTCAAGGCAGTCACTTCTGTGTCTTGCCTCCAGGCATCAGAATAAACACTTGCTGATTAACTGAATAAACTGATTGACTCTACAATGAGTCTAGGTAATTTCTTTTCTGGCCCAGAGATCTGAGCCTGGCCAGCAGAGCTAAGATATTGTGGCAGACCTTCCCCTCTATCCCCAATGCCTTCTCAAGGGAGGCTCCTGAGGAAACATCACAATCAATAAGCATCTTGAAGAACCTCAAGAGATAGCAGGGGCCAAGCCTGGGAAGACACAATATGGGAAATTTTGTGTTCGCACTGCAACAGCAGCAGAGCTTCTTAAAAGTTGAGCTTGGCTTGAGACCAAGACTAGATGTCTGGGGTGACTGTACGTCAATGCAATCCAGTCAGTACTAGAGGTGAAAGTCTTCCTGCAATTTCTACCCTGAATACTTCTTGTAAAGTCTTACTGCAGAGGCCCCAAAAGAGCCTCAGCAAGGCTCTTGGAACAAGCTGGAACTGCTGGGACACCAGAACCAGTTCCCAAGTTTTAAGGAACAGCATGCCTGCGATACATGACAGCCATGCCAGAGGCTGGCTAGGAGTGAGGGCAGCACAGAGTCCTGGGAAGCAGCTGGACAACAAGAGCAAAGCTGACATGGTTAGTGGAGATGAGATACAGCCAGTCTTCAAGTCACTGTCTCTGCCATAGACATCTAATGGCAGACAGAAAAAGAATCAAAGTGAGCTTCACACACCCACCTCTTCAGGTCCACGAGTGGGAAGAAACTCCCTCAAAAGTGCAAGATTAACTAAATTAGATTAGCAAAACAGAGATGAGCTGCAAGCTGTTCCTTCACACAAGAAGGGACCTCTTGCAGGCCATAAACTGGCAGCTCCTAACCTGGAATGGTTCCTTTTAATTAGGTCAGTGCTTCTCATGCAACATGCTGCACAAGATAGAGTATTTCAGAGCACATGGACACTCACTTGCCCACCAGAGAAGAATCAATACTGGAGGCAGAGCAACAGTCAGGGATCCTTCCCTTTCCTAATACGTAACTGAAATGAGTGCCAACTGCCAACAGCTAGGCTCCCATCCTGTCCCCGCTCACCTGACATATTTCCACACACCTAGGACTATTTGGGAAGCAGCTCATTTGCCAGCATATGCTCTTGCCTCAAACCGAAGCATTAAGTAGGTTCTGTATGTATAAGCAGACTGTGGCAACCTGGAGTAAAGGGCAGCCCTTCCCACCTTTGTGTGGGAAATGTTGGCAAGGAGTATGGCACCCTGCCAAGAACTGTGAGCCCTGGCTGAATCCCAGACAGTTATCTACAGGCTGGGATAGTGCCTGAGCAGCCTGTTCTCTGTCAGCACCATTTCTGATTGCAGCACATAGTCATGTGCCAGCCAGCAAGCCCATTTTGTGGCATGGTCATGCAATAATTCCAGAAAACATTCCTGTAAACAATTCCTCTCCTGCTGTGGTCACTACCCCAGGCTGTCACATTGCAGGTACACCTTCTGAGTGAGGTGGCCATAAGGAGCAAGACACATGGTGCACACAGTCTTCTCACTACCAACAAAACACCCAAAGCCGAGGGGCAGCAGCTTCTCTGTCACACCGTGCTCTCACTGTGCTCCCTACAGACCCACAGCTGAGCCATCTGCAGCCCTCAAGTAAGGGAGTTCTCCGTGACTGCTGGTCAAAGCAAATCGTCTGCCATTTAACTCCTCCAGATCTCGACTCTCTAGATCACAGTACTTTGGGTTTTGTTTAATTGACTTAGCAAAAGCACATTCAACCAAAGATTATGCAGCTACTAATCCACATTAGTGCTATGTAGACACACACACTAAATCCCTGACACAGATTCAAAATTTTTTTGCAGTGTCATGGGACGCTTAGACTGCTAGTGTCAAATGCAAATACAGGAAAAGGTTTGCAAACTGCAACCCCGTCACATGCAAGGGGTTCAATTTGAGGCACAAATTGACTGCCATACTCAGAGCTGTCTGCAGAACAAGCAGCACCTTGTCCTATTCTGCAAATAGTCTATGCAATATCCTCCTGTGTGTTTGTCTTCCACAGATGTGATCTTACCATCACGGAACAAGCTAGAAAGACTGATAGTGGAGTTGCCTTTGTACTGTTTTGCCTAACAAGAACCATCCTGGGATTTACAGGTACCCAGGACCTCTGGATCAGAGCAAGATTCACAAGATGGGCTGGTAATGTGAGAGCAGCAGCCTGTTGACATTGCCTGGCCAGGAGAGGGGCTTGGCTCCTAATGTCTGACTGGGTATTTGTGACCCCTTCTTTTAGGACAGCCCAGCTCCCCACTCCCAGGCCCGGCTCATCTCTCCTGCTGACTTGCCTCTCTGTTCCCTCCAGAGCTCCCCTGCCTGCCAGCACCTGGACTGGGCTGTTGACCTGAACTACCTGAAGGATACCTGCTGGCATTTTACAAGCAACCATTTTAACCACTGCAGCAGCAGTTGAGGAAAGTGTTTTGTTGCTATGGCCACACAAACAAGATTAGGAAGTCAAGTACAGTGGTTTCTTCACCTCAAGAGTCTTGGGTGTTGACCTGCCAGCAGCACTGCGGGAATGAAGGTATTTTTGGCATCCTGATCAGCCTCTGTGCTCCTGCTTTTCCATCTTAGTACAACAATTCATCAGGAGGTGAAGAGGCAGAATTTACCTCTTCCTTCCATCACAGTCCTCCACCCAAAATGGGATTCATTGTTTCCTTCAGGGTAGAAAATGGTGGCTGAAGGTACAGTGTTATCTACCAGACCAATTCAGCCTACCACAGCTGACACAGAGAGACAAAGGCCAGGTGGCGTGACAGAACCTCTTTCAGAAGACATACTGTGCTTAGAACCCAGAAACTGCAACCCATGACAGTGTCTGATAAGGCAACCCTAACCCTCACTATGGTGCTCTTCTGCCTACTCCTGCTTCTCCTCTTTGCTCTTGCAGAGCTGTCTGGCTGAAGCATTACAAGCTGCTTCTTCCTGAGCACCGCTGCAAGCTTGCTACCAGCAAACCCTGAACAGCCTGTCAGGCCTTGGGAATGGCATGGGACCACACACAGGAATTGTGACACCACCATTGTGAACAAAGTAGCTGCCAAGACAAGCTGATCTCTTTCCAATATTTTCTTCTCGGGAGATTCTTTTCATCTTACAGAAAATGCAGAGGTCGGCCCCAGCAACAATTCAAACCCCTCCTTATTGATGTCTTTCCCTGGGGAGAACAGTTAGCATCATTTATGAAAACTGCCAGACACTGGGGTTTTCTCTGGAATTGAGAGACACTTGTTAAGAAAGTCTTATAAATTTTCAATGCTTTCTTGTTTTTCATTTTATTTTCCATATGATGAGAGAGTACTCAGATTTGGCTGGTGGCTGATTCAGAATCACTAGAAAAAGACTCATCAGAAAACCTGCAGAGGCTACACAAGCATTTGAAACTGTTAACAGCAACCTCTTATCTCAGAGTCCCTTTATTCCATGTTGGCCTAAACACATGGTGTTTGCTCCACAGGCTCTGTTCTTTCTTCCCTAGGCCAGCTCACTGCTCGACTCTGCCCTATCGCAGCGTCAGACTCCAGAAGGGTGTCTTTGTTATGGTGAGAGATTAGGCTCAGGTCCAGGGTCCCCATTCCTCAGCAGGAGCACACAGCCTTCCAGGCAGAATCCTTTGTGCTGGCACAGTGCTTGCAGCTTGCTCCCAGCAGATTCCTACCTCTGTTCACCACCAGCACCCAGTTTTTTTCCAGCCTGGGTCAGCAGGAGGGTCAGCAGGTGAAAAGGGGGACAGGACAGATGCAGAGTGAGGTCTGCTTGGTTTGAAAAGCTTCCTTCCCCAAACACCACAGACATTTCAGATCCTGGTGGATGCATTAGACAGAGAAAGTGCCGTGAGCTGCAAGCATGCAGGATGCAGAGATGCCAGAGCTCAGAGTTGAAGCATGCGCTGAGGACAGGCATTACACAGCTGGCTGTTATCAGCACAGTTCCTCGCTCTTCTAGGGGCTAAGGCAGGAGTGTCTGTGTTTAACAGCCAGCACTTCACACAAAGTCAGTCTAGAGATGAACAGGCCTCCCAAGGTTTGTCCACAGATACAAACACTGGTGCTCCAGTGTTTCCAGAGCCACACAAGTGCAGCCCTGCACTCCCTTTACCAGACACTCATTTACCTGAGAAATGCCCTGCTCCGTCCCATCTCACCTGGATCTGGGCACTTCTAGTGGGCTGCTTCCAATCCTTAGGAAGTTATCAGAATGGGTTGATGAGGAGGAGCTGGAGGACTTGACTTCAACCGTCCCTGTGGAAGGCAGCCTGTCTTCGGACTGCTGTGCTCTGCTCCAGAGCACGGCTTGTGGTGATGATGCACAGCTCTTCCTCCTGAGGGATAGAGGACGTGGGTGAGAAAGCTGACTTTTCTATGTACTCCAACTAGGAAGTCTTTTCACCACAGGCTGGAATTTAGCCCAGCAGCTACAAGCTCTTGCTTCCACTAAACCCGCCCTCCTCCCTCCCAAGGAACCATGAGTCACGGGTAAATGCTCAGGGAGGGGGTACACTGAGCTCAACCCATCTTAGCCCATTCTTTTATAGATCACCATCCACGTGACCTGGAAATCAGAGACGGGAGAATGCATCAGCCCACACACACACAGCGATTGCTTTGTTTAGTCTAGCAGCAAAAATGCCTTGAGCAAGGGGCCTCCCAGCAGGGAAAGACCATTTCAATCTGCTCAAACTCCACAGTGCGTATCAGCCCAGGTGCACGTTCCGAGGGTGACAGGGACACCCCACCAGTGTTATTTTCCCTTTTAGCAATTGCCTTTGGGCACCACTGACCACACTTCTGACCATGTGCTTACAGATGACAGTCACTCCAGATGTAGGTACACTTCAGCTCTCTCTCGGTCTATGCTGACAGCCCAAACTGCTCTGGCTTATTTCCTAGCCAGCACATTCAGGCTCAGTCATGATTCACTGTCCATTGCTGCATCAGGCCTTAGCTCATGGTACTATCCAACTACATGCCAAACAAGTACACATTTGGGACTAATTCACACCACTGCTGGCCCACGTTCAGAATTTTCCTTCTTATGTCAGTTGTTTGGTTTTGCTTTTGACTTGGAAGAGTCCCAAGAATTTCTCCTCTTCCGAGACCACACTGACCCGGACAAAGACCTCCCTATGTACAAAAGTAAAAAAAGCAAAATTCTAAAGCAAACAAACTCAAGGGGAAAAGATGTTATTCTTCCTAAAATATGGAAGGGCATCTCAGCTTTGAGATCTCAAGCACTGTTAGCAAGTGCAGCTAAAGACAGGCTCATTGTACAGTGGAAAGTGCGATATCCTCTCTTCATTTCTTGAAGGGTGTCCACCCTCAAACATCACACCACAGCCTCTCTTAAGCTTTATTCATCTCATGTTATCATAGCTGCCAACATCTCCAAGTACAGCCTGCAGAAACAGGTTTGAACAGCTAAAAATCAAATGTCTCTCCCTGCACAGAGATTGTGAGGCCACCTGTTTTCAGGGCAACACAACAAAGTACATCCCCTCATGTTATGTACAGCCCAGCACATCCAGCTTGTAGCAAGCCCTACGTATTCTCCAGACTACAGAGCCACAACACCCTACAGTAAAACATCCGTGACCAGTCTGTTCACTGAGCACTCATGGCAAGGCTCAAAACCTTCCCCTCTCCCAAGCTCATGTCCCCCAGCATGGTCCAAACCATCCCTGTGGAGCAGCTGCTAGCCCCAACAAGCCTGATGTCTCCCACAAAAATAAAAGCAACCCAGAGTTAGGAGAGACATTGCAAATTCAAGCCCTGATCCACACAAATGCAGCTATCTCCTCCAGCATGCCCTGGTCACTTCACATCTTGTAAAAAGCACACAGAGGTTCTGTGCAGCAGAATTGAGTCTGTGTTTCCTGAGCACTCAGAGCAATATAAATGCTTCCAGTTCACTACCCTGCAGCCCTGCAAGTGGAAAGCTGTTCTCCACTTGATGCAGTTGCTCTGATGGAGATAGGTAGGTCTGTGTGTTAGAGGACTCCATGCTGCTCACTTGGCAAAGAGTTTGAGACTTTCCATCTCCATTTTGTGATTCTGCAAGGATATTCTCCTTTCCCTTCTCAGCACTTCAAATTGAATATACAATGTGCTTTAGAAAGGCTGATGCCACTAGCATGGCTGCAAGTTCAGTCCCAGAGGACTTCAAATGCCTCCAGCACAACCCAGATTTAATTTAAAATAATTGCAATATAAAATAGCATCTTCACATGTGCTGAGGGAGAGGAGAGAAAAATTAAACTGAGAGGGGCAACCCTACAGCAAGACTCTGAAATCCCCAAACAGCACCAGAAACTCCACAATCAAGTCCAACACCTGTCCCAGAGCAGCAGAGTTGCCAGACACCTTCCCTGCTTCCAGACAGCCACCTGCACCCCAGGCAAGTCCTGTGTGACCCTCTATCAAGAGGCAGTACTGAAAGTTCTGCATTCTCCCCTGGAAATGTCTCTAAGCAGTGCTGCAGGCAGGAACCTGCTTTCAGCTCACATGCCTCATGCTGGTAGAGGGGCTAAAATTTAGAGGGAATTCTTGGCCATCCAGCCATCTGCACTGATTGCAGACACTCCCCGTGTATAATGTCTTTCCTAAACTCTGATTAAGCTTCATTTTAGGGCAGCTAAACCATCTCCGCTTTTCCCTGAGGAGGCTGATGTCAAATGTAATTTTTCTGGTAGTTTGGAACCATCTTTTAAAAGTAATGAAATCCTTTGTGGATGAAGTTTAACAGTGAAACTGGTGAAAATGAAATAAATGTGCTTTGCTCTCATCTATGTACAAACTTAGGAGCATCCCTGCAGAAGCCTGACAGCCTTTTAACATGGGGTGGCCTCCAATTTTTGGTGCAGAAGCTCTGGAGTACAAGTTGCAGCAAAGCTTCTGACAGCCAAATTCTTTCCACTGCACTGTAAGGAATTCATACTACAGAGAGCAGACCTGGAGGGCAAGATGCTTCAGAAATATTTTTTCTATCAGGCCCAGAGCCAGCCCCTTTTGTTCAGCCCACCAAGTGGTTATCTCCTCACCATGCTGCTTGAGCCTGTGTTCCTGCTGTCATCAGCTCCACTGCTTCGTAAGTAAAGCTCCCAGCTGCTCCAGGGGAACTTTCCATCCCCAGGGAGAAGTCACTGCTCAGGCTTGTGGTGCTGCCTCGGTCTTTCTGCTCTAGAGAGAAGAAAACAGAGCTACCTGAAGACCAGCTTGGTTTCACTCAATTTCTCTCCCTTTAAGCAATACACTTCCCTATGCCCTGTGTCCTCGCAAGGCCCCACAGGCAGCTTGCCCATTTGGGGTCATCCTGAAGCTGGGAGCCCAAGCCCACAAGTAATGAACCACTGGCAGCACCCAGGGGCACTGATGCTTGACAGCAGCACTCACTGAGCATGCAGATCTCTTCCAGGGTGAAGCCAGGTGGCAAACTCTTCCTTCTGGGGAAGGAAACACAATGTTACCTCAGGTACACTTCAGGGCAGTGTGGAGGCTGGCCATGGCCAGGTCTCTGTCACACAGGGCAGATCAGAGTAGTGGGGAATTAGCTATGCAGGGGCAGAAGGGAGAGGATGGGCCTGTGTGCACTGACTCCTAACAGTCCCACCCCAAACTCCCTACACTTTGAGAAGGTGGCAAGAGGCAACACTGCACATGATGTGCTTATTCAGAGCATCCACGGTGGGCTGTGCCTCTTCCTGTCTCTCCTCAAGTAAGAAGGGTTTATGCTGGGCAATGGGTTAAAAACCAGCCACCCCTCTGTCCCCACCAGTCCCTGATGGAGCTTGCTGTGCAGTCTGCTTGAGCCAGAGCACACATCTCTGGGTTCATCCGTGCTAAGGCAGCCACGGACAGTCATTAAACAGAGAGCACATTTCAGCATGGACAGTTTTTCAGAGCACAGCGTAGCACCTCACAAGCCTCGGCCCCATTTTGCAGCCTTCAGAGTGCAGAATAAATTAAAGAAAACTGGGCCAGGACACCAGGGCTTCCATCTCCCCAAAGAAGCAGCACTAACAAGCTCCCTGGCTCTGTAGCCCATGCAGCAGCAAGCACAGGCTCCTTACCTCTGTGACTTCAGAGCAGAGAACTCCTCAGAGGTGATGTGCTTCAGAAAATTGAAGCAGAAAAAGAAAATCTGAGCAAAGGGAAAGAGAAGAGCGGTTCAGGAATGAACCCGAGGCTCCATGCAGCCACTTATCTTGGTGAGGCGGCGCTGGCAGGAAGGAGATAGCAAAAAATCTGTAGCTATCAGCCTCCAGTGCACCATGGGCTGCCGCCATCCCATCCGGGACCTTCTCTTTCATGTAAACTGCCCCTCTGCTCCCTGCCATGGGGAGGCCCAGAAAGGAAGGGGAACAAGAAGTCTCCTTATCAATACCTTGCACACATGCTGCAAGCCCACAGCAGGTACTTCTGCCATCAGTGCAGAAGGGAACAGAGATGGCAACAGCTGCTTATACACCCAGGTAAGCAGCAAACACAGCAGGACTTGCATGGTTAGAGCCACACGCTCCACCTCAGCAGCAGACCAGTACCACATCTGGAAGCATGAGGTACCTACAGCATGTGTGGCCCCAAGCTTGCGCCCTGCCTCACCCCAGTCTGCCCTGCATCATTCACCCCACTGCACCTCTGCCACCTCACCCACCCATGCAGAGCTGTGCCCTTCTCCTGGGAGAAGGGGGGGAGCAGGGAGTGCCAGAGGCAGCCAGGCACCCCCTCTCCTGCTGCAGCTCCTGACTCCACCCATGACCAAGCAGGCACCAGAGCAGAGCTCTCAGGCTTGAGCCAGTAGAACTCCAGGAGAGGAATGAATAAGAAGAATGATACTAAATCTTTCAGGGGCTTCTGTATCCCTGAAAGATAGAAAATAGCCCAGGGTCTTGTCTCTGCTATTTGAAGGCAGAAGATACCTCAGTGAGGTGAGAGCTCGAGGAGCATGGGAATAGCAACAGGGTTAGACACACACCCCACCTCTTTTCTATTCAAAAACAATAGTGCACTATACTGCAACTATAGTCAGAGGAATCTTTATTTGCTGTTAAAGAGTGAAAGATTTTGAAGGGAATTTCTTCCACTAATTTTAAGCATGTCCCAGACCCATATGTGCACCCACAGACACATACCACTAAATTCACACACTGGAACCAGCACAAGCTGCTCCATGAGCCTGTGATGATATGCAAGCCACATGCAGCTGCAGCACCCAGGCAGGAGGGCTGGCACTCAGGACAAGCACGCAAGACTATCCAGCTTTATCTTCAAGGAGTCACACACCTTAAGCATTCTTCTCACTGCTGAGCTGAACAGCAAGTCCTAGCACCCTCTGATGTGAGCCCTGAACACTAACGGCACAGGAGAGAAACTGGCAGGAGTGACACCCCCCAACAAAACCGTAGCCTGAGAGAGAAGTAACCGCACAACTTATGCATTACCAAGTGACAGGGCAAGGCTCTTACCTTGTACTTCCAGCACCTGAACAATCTTTTTAGAGCCCAGCCACACCACTGATACTACCAGGAGCAGGCAGTGAATGCTGCTACCATAAACAGATACCCTGAGAACACAAAGCAGTGCTCAGCCACTGCCTTGCACCCAACACTCACCTCTTCTCCTTTACTGAGTCGATCGACTAACATGTGCCTGGAAAGAGAGCAAGGGAAGCTCAGTCACATGCCAGAATCAGCAGAAGACTACAAGCTGTCAAGATCAGCCTGAGCCCCCAGGTAAAAAAAAAGGCATCAGCCCCTTTTGTTGCAGCTCACTGGGAGCTGCTCAAACATCACGTTTGTCTGTGAACAAACATCAAAGATGACCCCTCAAGGCTTCTCCCGTGTTGCACAGGGATGCACATGCCAGTAAAACTTATGCCTACCCAAAGAGAAACCAGTCATAGGCCACTGTCAGGTAGAGAATCTCAGATGGCTCCAGGGACGTGTGGATCAGCCCATCCTGCAAAGCAAACAACAAAGTCTTCAGGCAGCAGCCCTGGGGACTAGAATTTGCGAATTCATGATGTGCTGAAAACTCTCACGGTGATCCAGGATGTCCATCTTGCTCTACCTGCCTGTGACAGCACATCCAAAGGAACATCAGGACTATTAACAGCACCACCACCACTTCCTGTTGAAAGTCACTCACCCTCCAAGCAACCAGCCCCAAAACCAGAGGAGGTCAGGCAGGTACTCACAGCCCATAAGGAGAGGCGCAATAAGGAGATGAAGAGAGGCGTTCGATCCCAGCCAGATATACAGTGCACCAGGAGCCCGCTGTCATCTGCTCCAGGGGTAGGAAGAAAAAGGCAAAAAAAAAGGATGTTCCAATGACAGCAATGACTTCTTTATGGCAAATCTGTAGAGGCAAGCTATTCTTTGTACCCACATCCCAGGCTCAAGAGCAGAGCTCAGCCAGAACATTCTGTCTTAAATACAGCAGCCAACAAATTGCTCAGACTGTCCTGGGTTGTCAGCAGCACCAGCTGATGTGCTGTCCTGGTCCTGACAGCTGCTCAGGACACAGAGTCATTAGGTATGAACATCACTTTACTACCCTGAACATACACCTACTCAGCTTATACCCACTATCACAATTTATTCCTACACTGGTGAGAAAGCAGCTCCAACTGAACATTTTTTCAGTCTCACTTACCTTTCTGCTGCACAGAGGCTTTCTGTGAGCAGAGGCACACAAAAGGCACAAATCCTACACCCAACAGAAAACCTGCAGTGTGTCCCAACACAGCTACTGTAGGAGAGTACAGTTGGCCATGCTGTCACGGCCAACCATGGCTGCACCATCAGTGCTAGGTCACAGTGCCCAGAGAGAATGGGATGCCACATAGGGCAACAGACACTCTTCAAAGAGTTGGGGTGTCTGTGATGAAAGGGAGTGGAAGGGGCTCTTCAACAGGCACCAAATGAAATCCTTGGGGAGACAAAATACAGGTATCCAGAAAAACAAGAGCAAGAATCAAAAAGCAAAGACACAATATTCCTTCTCTTCATATTTAAAGTAGTAAAACAATAGGCTAACTTTTCAGATATCCCTTTATGTTCAGGAAGAAAGGGTTTTCAAGGAATCAGCAAGTCCCTTTCTAAGATGGGAGGTGGAGTTCTGAGATGGTAGGACCATCACCCTGTTTTGAAGGGAGAGAATTAAAGGTGAATTCTGTATTGGGAGTTGATCCACAGTGGCACTAATACCATCAACTGTTCCAGGGAGACTGACTGCTCCAGTTACACTGCTGGGAGCAAGGAGTTTGCCTTACCATCACTATTGATAATGGAGATCAGCAGCTTCAGGTAGTTCTGTGTCTGTTGTACTAGGTCCCAGCTCTGCAGAGAGAGGAATGTTCATGGTAAGGGTCTGCCCACATTAAAAGGCTGCTCTGCAGTTCAGAGCTGTTCTATCCAGAACAGCAGTGAAGCAGAAATAATCATGTGGCCATTCCTCAAAGTGACAGATTTCCCCTTTGTATCAATCCCCCCATCCTCTGCAAAAGGCACTCTGGGACAAGATACCAGGCAGGCAAATAAAACAATAAAAGGCTTGTCTTCCTGGCTGGCAGAGGAGCTGCTTTGCCTGCAGCCCCAAAGATCCAAGCAGCCCATGCTTACTTAGAGAGGCACCAAACACCTGCAGAGCAGTGACCCAGTTCTGCACACGTGCACTTTACCAAGTGGCTGAGCCACAATGCAGCCATGTGTACAATGCCAGCAGCATGATGGGATGTGCAGGCCAACACCAGAGGCCTGTTCCCACAAGCCAAGCACTTTGCTCAAAACTCTGTGGTGCTTGAAAATGTCCCCAGCAAGCTTCTGGCTGAGGGCTGACCCTCAACCACACTCCAGACAGGTGCTGGACTTCTTCAGTAACCCCCAAATGGCAGCAGAACTACAGAAGGGCTCTGAACTCAGAGAATTCCAGTACTACAGAACATACAGGTGAAGAACATCAGAACAAGCCCAAGCTTGTCACTTGACCATCGTGTCACGAGCAGATGCAGGGAATTTCAGTGGTTTGATCAGAATCAGGACTAGCTCAAGGGAAATAAGATAGCACTGGCAAGGAAAAAGCACAGTGGGACACATTTCATGGCAGAAGTGTTAGCGATATAAGTGACATGTGATCACAAACAACAGAACCCTTGCCGTGTGCTTGCATGTGTGCACATCTGTGTGTAACCACACTGAAGACTAATGTCAGACAAAGAACATATTGCTCAGCCATGAAACCTGCAGAGCCACAAAACAGTAGGGAAACAGGAAACATAGTCAGCCTGCAGCAGAAAAACACATAATTACAAAAAATTTTATCTGCCCAATTCAATCCATCTTCTGCTTATTTTAGAAGGCATCATTCAATTATCCAGTCTGATCTCTCTACATCACAAACGAGAAAGTTTTCTTCAGTTGCCCCACGTACAGCCTGAAGCTTGCACTTGGCAACATTTTTGCCCAGAGAAGCATCTCAAATAAGGGTGACAGCTCATTACTCCTTTGGCGGCATGTTCCAGCAGATTATCCTCAAAAATAATATGCAAGGCTGCTTTTCCTTATCTGAAGTCCTGATTTCAGATGCAGATATTGCTTCCTATGCAGCTCTTCTTCCCCAGATTGAAGAGTGCTTTAGAACTACTATTTTCTCCTTACAAATGTACTTACACATTAATCAAGTCAACCCTCCATCACCTTAGTGATTAGCTAAACAGACTGAGAACTTCAGTTTTGAGTGAAGCATGTTCTCCAGGCCTCAAATAATTTCTGCATATATTTATTACACCCTCTTCAATTTTTAATATCCTTTTAAAAATACTGGCTGCTCAGTATTCTAGTGAAGTTTCTAGCCATACACAAGCTGTAATTCTATTAGTTCTGCTTCAACTTTTCTGTGATTCTGCTTATGCTGGCACTTAAACAGTATTTACATCACTGACAACAAACACTGGCCCAGCACAGTGAGCTCTGCTGTTTCTGTGGTGCTTCCAGCCACAGGGTACAGTAACGTGACATGCTCCAGCACAGTCAATCCCCACAAAACCTGGCAGACCCACTGATGTGTGAAATGGAGCATACTAATCAGTAGTATAAGGTGATACTCCCTTGGGGTGAACAAAGGTAGACTTTGGAGCTTGAGCAAACAGAAGAGTTCAATTACTGTTTGCCACGCTGTCCTTAATAAGGAGTGGAGACCTGCCATGGTCAGTTATGATTCTGTACTCCTCTCCCATAGGAAGGCATCTTGTATACCCGTGAAGAAGGTGCCCAGTCCCTTGGCTCTGCTCACAGAGGAGAAGGTTGACCTCTCTCAAGACTTCCCGCAGCCAAGGCAGTCTGCCCAGGGCAGGTCCATGTCAAGCTGAGACTGAGAACAAGGAACACTGCTGTTTCCTTGCCTTTGTTAGCAACCTATCTCCCTAATGGATTGTAAATTTTGACAGCTACAGAAGAAAGTTTGACTTCACAGTCAGCTGCCTCAGGGCACAGCAAGCCACGGAGCTTTTGGGTACAGGATTTCCACTGCTGTTCTGACCTGTCAAGCAGCCTCGCCCCCACTGGGATGCTATGAAGTGAGCCAGATTACAGCAATAGGAGCAAGTCAGATTTCAAATCTCTCGCGATCCTTCCTGAATACATCCCTGACCTCCCACAGAGACATCCACTTTGCTCACCTGGTATTCGCTCCAATCAATATTCAAAGATTGGGTCAGAGAGACTGGGATACTTAATGGAGCATCTACATAGTCCTGTAAAAAACCCAAACAGAGCTGGTCAGAGAAAAGTCATGACCTGAAGGGAGCGAGTTACAGAAAAAAAACAAGACAAGAAATGCCAAATGGTGCATGACAAGAAAACATCTCAGCAAAGGATCTTTGGATGCAAAATCCTGAAGATGAAAGAATGAACTCAGCCTCTTCGGAGGACTAATAGACAAGAGGAGCTTTTATGTGCTCCCAGCAGTAAAAGCTCAGCATGTTAGTCTCTGAATTTCTGTAAGACTGCCCCACTCAGCCATCCCCTCAGATGGAGACAGAATATGAAGAAAGAACTGAGAACCAAGGCTATCGATAAGGTCAGAATTCAAAACTGGGAGCAACCCATACCTTCCAGGAGAGGTCAAGCATCCTTCAGATGACAGACTTGAGGATAATGATTCATTTATTTTACAAATGAATTTTACAATCAATAATTTAGTGCATTCCTTGGTTTGTGTGTTCTGTTGATTTCCTCCTTGTGATCAGAAATAGGCACATGACATACACACCATCACCGAAGAACAGGAAGGCAAGATTTAAGCCCAGTAAAACACACAGGTCTCCATTTTGTAACATCCATGTACCTGTTTCCAGTTAAATATGAGACCTTCAGCTGTATAATCCCGGTCTTTGTAGTCCTTAAAAAATTCACAGCCTGCAAGAAAAGGAGATAATGAACAACGATTCAGCTAACTGGTACCTAACAAGTGAAGTGCCCTGTGGGACTAGGAGTGCTGGCAACCCCAGGCTCCAGAAATCCAAACCAATCAAAACTGCTGCCTGTGGGAAGAGAAGAGCAGTAATCCTCAGTACACTGTGCAGCACGGCCTCCAGCAACAACAGCCCAGGGCACTTAGCAGTACAGACACTCACACAGCAAAGGGCAAACTCCAAACACAGCAAATGGGGAGCTTGAGGGATTGATTTAATTTTTTCCTGAACAAAAGGTTTCACCAAGGAGCTATGTTTTTGCAGGGGCATGGACTTTTGCACAGATCTAAGGCATCAGCTTGATATGCTGAGTGAGAAGGAACCACCAAAAGAAGGTGTTGGCAGAGCCCTGGGGAAAGCCAACTTTCACAGGGCATCTGCTGCAGGTAACAAGAACGGGCCCTGGGAGAGGTGGCTGTGATTTCTCTCACATTTAAGTCTTCTCTTACAAGCACGGGATTCACCCCACCTGAAGGAAGGGGCTACGTAATCACTTCCAAGCTGTCCCCCAAGCTCTCCCCTCCTGAAGTGTGTCCTTTGGCTCAGCTTTTCTCAAACAACTATTTGAAGTCTCTGCTGCAAGCTGCAGCCACTTAGTCACAGCCGAACAGCACCATTAGCACTGCGGCTGCCTGCAGGCTACACAAAACACCTCTCCCAGTGTGCTGTGCACACCTCAGCAGTGCCACAGTGCCCATGCCACCCAGACATCTCTGTGCCAGGCACAGAACATGGAGAGTGATTCCCACCCCACAGGTCACAAGTAACTTCAATGAAAAAAAAAACCACCAAAACAAACAAGAAAAGAATCTTTGTGCAAGGATAGGACTAATCCTCAAATATGCAGTCAGGACACAGTCTGTCAGTTGAGATTTAACTCCAATTAAACAATGACTTCATGCAAAGAATGGAGGATTATGGCATAACTGCTGGCATCCACAAATACCAAAAGCTTCTACAGATACCCCATTTTAACTCAAGTCTTTTCACTCAAGTCTTTCACAGACAGTTCTTAACTCCTCGCTTGGTAGAATCTATCTGGATGGCTGAGCCCAAAGAATGGTGGTGAATGGAGTTAAATCCAGTTGGTGTCTGGTCCCCAGGTTTTGTGGTGTTCCCCAGGATTCAGATTTGGGTCTAGGCCTGTTTAATATCTTTACTGATCAAGTGCACCCTCAGCAAGGAGTGGAGTCACCAGCCCTGGAGGCATTTAGAAGATAGGTAGAAGTGGCACTCAGGGACATGGTTTAGTAGGGGACTGGGCAGTGCTGAGTTAACAACTGGACTCAATGATCTTAAAGGTGTTTTCCAACCAAAACAATTCTATGACTCTGTTTGGACACTGCCTTGCTCACCTAAGGCGACAGGATCTCAGAATAAATTGAGAAACAAATTACAAAACAGAAATTCTTTCAATGCAACCCTGGAAACATCAGTAAGAATATATCATGGCATTTGGCCAGTCACTAGAGGGGTTGCTGATCCTTAGATGTGTATGCCTTAGATTTAACAGAATGACAACATTTCCCCGTGGACCAGCACTGCTGAAATCAGGCAACATCTGCAGAGAGTATTCACAGTTTCATAAGGTTTATCTCTAGCATGACAGTGAAGAGCTGCTAAAAGAAAGCAGCTGTCCCAGAAGGCAGAAGAGGAAGGACCTTCACTGAATAATATTGCTTACCATATGCAGATCCCCATACAGAAACAACTCTGCAGCTTAACTCTATATAGAGTCACTTCTTCATTCCTTACAGCCCTAGAGAAGACCTGTGTACACAGTCTTCATCATGTTCCAAGTCTGGTGATGTGTACAGCAGCAATGTGTGTCTGTGCTATGTACTACAGAAACCAGTAATACTCTTATTTCTGTACACTTTGGCAACCTGCATGGCAAACTCGATAGAAATCTTCATGCAGCTGCTTTGAATTGCCACCAATTTCTGTATAAAAGGAAATACACCTTTAAAAATTGTTTAAGAGCAACAACTAGCAATGATGGACAAATGTGTGTCCGGACCATCTACCAGAGTTCTGCTGGGTTTTGGTTTTTTCTCCTCTCCTTTTCTTTGTGCACTAGGGAAAAAGAAGAATCTGCAGACAGATCTCAACCACAGCAGCCTCACATCTCATCCTGTCGCCAAGCCTGACATCAGCAGGCAGGCAGGAATATTCAGTTCATCTCTAAGAGTGCAAGTGACCCAGCAGCGGTTGCTAGGCACAGGGATGGATATAGCTAGGGAGACAGGCTGCAAAGGGCTGCCTCTGCCATACACTGCAGGCTCAGGTGAACTGTTCTGCAAACACTGAGGATTTCTTACAGTGGAGCTCTGGAACACTAGACTAGTAATTACCCTTAAGAATTGGGTTTTTACATAACAGAGAAGAAGATACATATTTTGCATCAAGTAGTAGTTTGGAGTTGCAGAAATGTCAAAGGTCATCTTAACCAGCTCCACCTCTGGGACTTTTCCTCCGTGCCTGAATAAATAAGGAATGATGAGAAATTATTTTGCTGCCTCAAAGAGTGCCTAATGCTGACTCACACTGCCAGAGCATCCAGGTTCATTGCACTGTTCTCAGTTTAGAGATTTTCTCCAGAGGGAACATAGCATTCAGCAAGTCATGGTCATTTACATTTACACACAAAGAGTTTTTTCCCAGTCCCCGGAAATGGATTGTCACCTGTCCCTTGTGAACCCCTCTAGATATCATTCCTGTACCTGGATATGGGATGGAGAGAAGTGTGAAATCAGCGTAACGTTGAGCTTTGTCCACCTTCTCAGAAGATGTCACACTGCACAGGACAAGAGGAGAACAGAAGACATTTACAGAGTGTTTTTCACACAGACACCAGCACCCAAAAAACTACCTGTTGCATCTCCCTGTGCTATGACTTGACTCACTTGTGAGCAGGGGTAGACTTACTCAATGCATCCACATAAATAGGTACAGCCCAAAATCACTAACGCTTTTCTCTAGGAGAAAAATTTCTCTCTGTTCCTATGCACAGAGGGCTCCTTTGCTGGCTCCCTTCTAAAGGGTTAACTGTCTTGTTACTATAAGCCCTACAGGGAAAAAGGCACTTGAACCACAGAAGACAGATGAAAGCAGCTATGCTGCCCATTGATACAGTTTTCTGTGGCCTAAAACCTTGGGGTTTTCTTTACAGCATCAACTAACCTATCTTGCTGTAGAATTCTTCCAGGGACTGTTCCCAGGATGCTGAGTGCACGCCTGACAGCAATTCACATGTAAGGGCTACATTAGCTGCAAACCAAAGCCTGCACAAAAACAAATGAACGCAGACTCACTTCAAGCCAAATTTCACCTTCTTGTTTTCCACCATCAGGTCACAGATGTATCGGACAGACAGGTATCGAAGCAGCTTGATGTCGTGCCCTCTGACCTTGTCAAACAGCTGGGAATCTGCATTTCTGCAAGACAGAATGAGGCAAGCAAGGTGAGCATGGATGATTGACCATGTTGAGTCTGATTCTTCCCAGCTGAGCCACGGTACTTCCCTGAACCACTTCTAGCCATAAGCAACACAGCACGAGCCTTGTCTCCAAAGGTCTGAGTCAGACTCTGCAAACTGACACTGCAAGCTTTGTGCCCGTGGTCCCTTCCCACATCTCACTCTGTTCTGCAACAAACACATAAGATACAAAATCTCTACAGCCTGGACATGTACTTTTTGATGAAGTAAACAGAGCTGTGCCCTTCAAATACCTTTTTTAATGGCTCAACATATTCCCGTCTCCAGCCCTTCACTCTGGCAACAGATTAGCAGGCTTCAGCTACACTAGGTTCAGCCAGCCATTAACACTCAAGACTCTTTTTCCAAAAGCAAGGAAAGTAAGACCCTGAGCCTGGTGATGGATCTCAAGCCTATGCCCAAAACCCAAACTACAAAAGTGCAGAACTGAGGGGCTGAACCAGTCAGCTTATCTCCAAACTCCCTTTTCCTCACCCCAATGATGCATACAAACCTAAGCGCAGAGTCTTCCTCAGAAATGTCTTCTGCATCTGCCCAAGCATCATCAGAACCTCCTGCAAGAAAGGCAGTCAGAACTGAAGCTTTTGTAAACCAACTCAATCCCCAGTCTGACAAGATATGTACACAAGCAAAAAGGTCATGGTTTGGTGCCCTCTCTTCACACCTTAAGTGTGGTTACCCACATTTCTTCTTCCTGAAAATCTTGTTTTCTAATATAGCCCACTCTTTCCTTGTCGTTGCAAAGTATCTGGGCAGGTCAAACCCATGACTGACACCTCAAAAATGGTATGCAGTGCTTTTTTAAGCCAACCTTCAGCTCCCATACTACAGATACCCACTACTCCCCTGAAGAGCTTTCCCTGGAGTCCAATATATCTCGCCATTAGCAGCACTGATTCCCAATGATTAGTCAAGCAACAACAAGTTCTAATCCTCTTTCCTCCATTATTCCCATCCCCAATGTTTGGGAATTGGTACCCTGAATCCTCTGGGATGCCTTTATTTGCTGACATGTTTCCTGTAACTCAGTCTTCAACCTCAATTTCTTTCATCACTGAGGTTCTTACAAGCTGTGGCACTGCCCTGTAGCACAGTGCTTGGAAACAGGACACGAGGTTTCAGTCTTCAATCTGTCATGCTAAACCTGATACAAGCAGCCCATGCTAGAGCTCTCAGTGGTCTTGAGAAGAGTGTGGCCTCATGTGTAGGTCTCTGTCCCAGCACTGACCAGCCTCGCCATGCAGACAGTGACAAATGGTTCTCACCAGAGAAGATGTAGTTGTAGCCAGTGCGCCCATAGAGCTCTCCCCAGCCAGCCAGTGTTGCTGATCTGCAAATATGCTGGAGGAAGATTTTTTAATTAATCACACAAGCTCCAGGAGTCTTTCCCTTATCATGCCTATTTGCTGTTAGGTTACATAGAAAGGGTTGGTACCTACAGCTATCACCTCTCAGCTGTCTGCCCTACAACCCTGGTCCAGATTGAGTTTTCCAAACACAGCAAACTCCCAAGTGCCTTTATCTGTAGCTAGTTTTTAAATCATATTTTCATCTCCAGTTCTCCAATGAATTAATACAGTCAGTTCCTGCCAAGTTAACAACACATGCTCTGTTAATACCCTGCTTGAGCCTTATTTCCACATTCCTCTGGATGAGATTATGGATGGTCCCAAGACAACTCTGGGCAGTTCACTCCTGCAGAAAAAGGTCAGCGGATGCAGCCCATGATGGTTTCAGTCAAGCTAGATTAAAACTGTCGCAGGTATGATTTTACTATTCATACAGTGTTTCTAAATTCAACTAAGAAAACTGAATTAAGCTAAATTCCAAATGAGACTATTCCTACAGGGCTTCAACACAGTTTAAGTAATTCACATAAAAATGAATCTAATTTCACTTTCTTACAGACCCCCTTGCTGATAAGCCCACGCATTCATAAGACCATTTATGCAATCTTGCGTCCCGAGGGAACAGACAAAGGAAAATTCTCTGAAGAGAGGAAAGCTACTCAAAGGGAGCTGCTGGGAAGAGTAAGGGACAAACAGGGACAATAATTACCTTTCCCCTCTGAAACGCCAAATATCTTAAGGACTTCAGAAGGGACATACATAGGAGGGGAAAAAAAAAAAAGTCAGCTCTTTGGTGCAAGGCTCATGACTTGGTGGGGGAGAACAGCTTGAAGTGCCCACAACTTGTGCAGACTAGACAGCAAATGCCACCTGCTACTACAGACTGCCTGCTTGTACCTAAGCACAGATTTTTATACCATTTGGAAAAGTGACAAGTGACTGAAGACATGGCTGCACAGTTCAAATAGCAGAGAGAAAGGTCATTTTCTCATTAAAGACAGGTAACCCACAAAGCTTTACCTTTCCCTTGTACAGAATGACTGGGCAAACAAAGCGTCCTCTGCACCTGGCCATCTTACTCCGGTTGATGAGGTCCTGCAGTTTGCCAACCTGCACAGTGCTCTCATACCTAGTGGGCAGAGATTCAGGTCAGTACACAGAGCATCTTCTCACATGTCTTTCAGCAAAGCCACCACAGACACCCTGGGCTGCAACCCCACCCCCTCCCTAGAAGTCAGCTCTGAAGTTAGTAAGCATGAAAACATTTTTTTGAGAATTGCTTCTGCTGCTGTACAACACACCTGGACACTTTTCTGACTCCTTTTCTTTATTTTGAAAGACCAATGCACAGTATGTGACAGCACCATCAAGAACAGGCAATATAAGCCCCATCGGTAGGGTCTGCCACAGACTAGCACACGGATCACTAGGGATTACTTTGTAGCCAGTGCCTACAAAAACACATGTTCTGTTTTCCTCCCTATCACCTTTCCATTCAAAAGCAGCTCAACACTACCATCACAGTGAATTCACTACCAGAGCGATAGCTTTGCAAGAAAAAAGAAATATAATAGAAAATCAAATCTTGAACACTCCATGATTCTCAAGTATTTATGTTTCCAGGTAATTAAACAACTAAATCAGCTAGTGGGTTGAGTAGGGTACTTAGATTAATGTCACCTGCATCTGCAGAACTACATTTTGTTTGGTTTTCTTGTTGAAGTTAAAACAGAATTATTTAACTGTTTAATTGTTTCATATGGAAGACATTTTGGAAACATGTTGATATTGCACCAGTTTGTCCAATTATCAGCCCACACTTGACAGGAATCCAAACTCACTTCTGAACTACACAGACCTTCAGGAGGAACTGTCAATGCAGAGAGGACTAGAGTTGGAATTGGAGAAGCATCCAGAGTGATACATTAGAAACCAGGTGAAGTCTGGACATACAAAACTGCATGGCTGTGTACCTAGAGACCATTAATAAGAGCTTCCAGTTAGCCCTTTCCAGTAATAGGGCACGGTAGAAGAGCCAGATGAACTGCCTGATCCCTGGATGTCAACACATTATCAATATGGTAAATCTGAAAAAGGGGGAAAATAAGATCACAGGAAATTCCCTGGAGAGATGTAGAAGTACCAGCACAGGCTCTCAGCTGAGACAAAGCATCTGATTCTAGTGACCCACCCCTGCCTGAAAAGGCACAGGAAGATGAGTAGGATGGCCAAGGGACAGTCTGTGCTGCAAGAGAAACCATTAGGTCTGATGAGAAGAGCAGATGAAGATGAGCAGATGCACAGCAACGTGTGCATCAGGGTGAAGGAGAATACAATGGAGGAGGAGGAGAACTCAAATGTGAAGGACAACACTGGCCTAAGAACAAATAATTATCTTTATGATGGAAGTTAACGGAAGTTGCTGAACTTCAGAATCACAGAGTGTGGAGCAGTGTACCAGCCATTCTGGGAAAGATTAAAAAAATTAACCTATTATTAAAATGGAAATTGATCTGTTTATGGAAAATATTATACAAGATGGTGGCAGTAGAAGCAAAGAAACAGAAAACAAGACTTTCAAATTTTTTTTTTAAGAATGATTTGGTTCTCAGAATTCACGGTGGTGGTTTAATTTTTTTCATGTTTTCCTGAATATACAATTATTTTGCTGTCCAGCTCCAAAGACCTTTGATATACCAGAATTTAAAGAACAAAAACCCAAGCTGATCTCCTTTAAACAATGCGAACATGAGGGTGCTAATTAGAAAGGCAGGAAAATATGAGCAAGTGTGAGAAGAGACACCTTTGTGTATAATTCCCAACACCAAACTATTTTGAAACTCAAAAGATTCTGATGCACAGGTTTGGTTGTGGGGCTGTTTTTAAACAAATGCATGCAATTAAGAGATATAACATATCTTGCACTCTGCTCCAGTCCCCTTTATGTTTCCTTTGCAAAAACAAACACAGAGGGAAACAAGAACTTAAACGCAGAGTTTCCAAAATAACTCCATGGCACTGCTTCCAAGCCCAGAAGATGAGAGTCAGCAAAAATGAAATACCTGAAAGATCGAAAATTATACGAGAAGCACTGCTTCAGGAGCTGAGACATGACAACAGGTTTCACTCACTGCACATCCCTGGAGAGGTTTCTGCAGCACCTGGGAATGAGACTGAGCAGCTTGGCAGCAGCCCAGGACATGGAGTGAGTGGGAAGCTCAGCACCCCACTGGGGATATGGAGGGATAAGCCCCTCTCCCAGGCACCATGGGAGAACCACGCCTGTTCCTTGGGAAGCTGACACACACACTGGAGAGACCCTCTCTGCCATCAGGCATGGCTGTGCTACAAATAAGGCTCTCCTACCCTCTCATTGTAATAACCACCCTCAGTAATGCAAGAGGTGACTGTGGTAAAAAAACAGTCGTATCAAGACTCCCATAGCAAGGGGGAAGCTGCTCTGAAGAGCAGATGTAATGCTTTTACAGGAACTAGTGATTAAATGCAGCATACATAGGAGTAAAATCTACAGAAAAAGGTTCAAAACACACAGAATTCCTCCTGCACCTGCCTGGATTTCAGAGTACTGTTAGCAAACTTTGATTGAGCACCATCCTTTCTTCCCCCAGCTGCCCAGCTACAGAATAAACTGATTTGGGTTAAAATATCAATTTTCTCTTGTTCCCCCACATGGCTTCAGAAGCAGCTGTACTAGCAGAAATTACAGTACAGCAAAGATTTGTACATATGAAAACTGCTTCCAAAGCACCTCCGTATTCTCAGAGGTGTGAAGCTTCAAGCAGATCTTACCAGCTGACTAAAAATGTTACAGACAAAAACAGAAGCATACAAGGCCAGGTTGGATGGGACCCCCAGCAACCTGATCTAGTGGAAGGTGTCCCTGCCCATGGCAGTGGGGGTCGGAACCGGACGATCTTTAATTCAATTCCCTTACAACTCAAACTATTCTGTGATTCCACAAGCAGCAGCCGAGGACATTCGGTCCTAGACAGAGCGTCTTGCTCACTGGAAGAGGTTCTTGCCTTTCATAACACAAGATGTGCAATGGTCTCTATTTCATAATTATTCTGTAGGAGTAAAATGATTAAACTAAAAGTTACATTTGTCTAAAAATCACTTGGTGGCTTTTACAAAAATCATCACCCTGGAATCAGGAGAGTGATGATGAAGTGTTGTCTGTTTTTGTGACTCTCTTTGAGACAGTAAAGCAAAACTTGCCAAGAATCCGTATAAATACAGTTAATTGTCACTGCTGGCTTGCAAAGGTCACAGAAGAAAATGGGGCACCAAATGTAAGTACTCTTGTTTTGAATACCTGTCAGAAATATTAAGCATCCTTTCCTCTTGCAAGAGCAGGAAAAGCAGAAGCATTCAGTTTCTCTTCCCCTAGCTCCATTTAACAGCTTCAAACTTCACTTTCCTGTTTTTTTTTCAGCAAGGGGTTTAATCTTTTCAAATCTCATCCAACTGTTAGGCAGAAACTCTCCCACCTGGCAGTCAGTTGTGGCTGGTTTCCAAAGACCCCCTCCTACAGCACCCAGCCTACATGCCAGCACGGCAGCTGACAGTTTTCCTTCCTCAGGCAAAGCAGCTGGACATGTGAGAAGGACTTGTTGACCCTCCTTTTGAACACATTACTCTTGTCATGGACAGACAGTCAAGTGCAAAACTGCACTATGTTTTGTTGAAAGAAAAAGAAAAAATGAGAGGCTGTGGTTGGAGCTGGAAGGAGCAGCTCATACTCAGCCAGAAGCGAGACCAACGTGATCCTGAGCTTGTGGGTCAAAGTCCAGAGATGTGTTGGCTCAGATGTGCACCAAACTGAACAAGCGTTTCCCGTTAGCTCACTAAACCTCAGCACCCACTGACCTGTTCACCACGGTGGGGAAAGACAAAATAACCTAGAACCTTGTCTGGAATGACAGAAATATCTGTCTTGTCTGCCTAGCCCCTATCAGACCCCCTGCCCTGAGATGATTTGCAGACTAAAATTTCCCACATCAGAGGCCTTGCTGCAAGACCACGGGCACTTCATCAAGACAAGGAGAGCATCGCACAGGCTTGCTCCCAACCTTTAGCCTTCGGACGAGCTGCAACACAACAATCACCAGGAACCAACGCTGTGCTCAGGTTTACTCCAGGGCCACATGCAGCGGAGCTGGCACTGCCCCGGAGCACCCCTTTTCCTTCACACCCCTCGAGTAACAGGCTCAGCTTGGCAGCTTTCACCAAGGCGGCCCAAGAGCCCTGGGAGGAGCCCCACAGGAGCTCGGCAGGCTCGGCAGGCAGCGAGGGGAGTCCCGGGAGCGGCTGACACCACCGGCTATAATTAGCACAGCACAGCCCGCAGGGCTTCCCCCGGCCGGCGGGAGCCTCGGGGCGCCGGGCGCGGAAGCTCCCCGGGACAACAACTCCGCCGGGCGTCAGCTGCACGGGACGGGACACGGGAACCGGGGGCCTTACGAGTCACGGCTGGCGCCGGCGTCGCGCTCCAAGAGGACGATGTGCCGCGGGTAGTGGGCGCAGATCTCGCCGTGCACGTTGGGGATCACGCTGTAGCGATAATCGCGGCCGAAGAGCTCCAGGCACCGCCGCTCGATCCGCTCCACCTGCGCAGAGCCACCGCTCAATGCCCGCCGCGCCGGTCCCCGGTCCCCGCGTCCCTCGAGCCCCGGTGCCCTCACCTTGGCAGCGGCGGCACCGCCGCCGTCCTTGGCGCGGTACTGTACCCGGGAGAACTCCAGCAGCAGCTCGGCCAGGGCGCGGTCCCCGGAGCCCGCCGGGGGGCAGCCGCGGGCCGCCGCCGCCGCCATGCCCGCGCCGCTCACCGCCGCCTCGGGCCCATCGTCCCGCCCGCCGCTTCCGCCCGCCCGCGACGCGCCCCTTCCGCCCGCTCCCGGCGTCATCGGGGCGCGCCGCGCTCCGCCCCGGGGTACCGAGCCCTCTCCCGGGGTATCGGGCTCTGCTTCGGCCCCGCGTTAAGACCTGTAGAGAGACGCGGCAAACGTTGTCAGGCCTCGCCGAGTGGGTCCGACCGTGGCGCTGGCCGGCGTGCCAAGGGCGCTGCCCAAAGAAAGAATCCCGAGGCGGGTTGTAATTAAAGAAGCCCCTCCCGGAGTGTGGTCGCACGCACTGAGCCCGTGGTAGAGGAGCTGCGGGGTGAGCGGTACCGCTGCCGGAACACGCCTGAGGGCGGCACTGGCTCGTGTGTCCGGGCAGTGTCACGGAGCCAGCTCAGTGTGTGCCGAGGGTGACGGGCACTGCCCGTGCCCAGCCGGAGGCACACGGCTCCTTGGCTCTTAGAGGGGAACATAATGTGTTTTTCATCTGCATTTGTCTGATTTCCAAATCACCTGTGAATCTTCACAAGCACTTAATGACAGCCGAGTTCAACTGCAGCTAACGCGGTGCATCTCGCTGCCTGAAAATGAAACTGGCTCGACGTGGTCTGGTCTCTGCTGGCTTTGGGACCGGTGTGAGGCTTACGAGGCGGTGACAGGATTTCGCAAGGGTACCTGTCCTGACAGCCTGTGTGACACTACTGGCATAGCCGTTTACCCCAGCCCAGTTAGCCACCACACCTAGCCTGGCGCACGTTGTATACTCCAGCCCTGTCACCACATCTGACCTGTCACAGCTGTGTACCTGGCCTCTCTCTGTCAGAGGTTTTGGGTCGACTCCTGCTGTCCCAGAGCGGGCGCAGCCAAAGTGGTGGCAACTTACTTGCTCCGTCCCGGCCAAGAGGGTGGGGAAGGTCTGCTTCCCGTCCGGGGGGCTACGCGCGCAACCCGCGGGCCTCCCCCGAACTCGTGAAGGGTGCGGGAGGATGCACGCTGTCCCTGCGGGCGCACCCCGGCCAAAGGCACCCACGCGGGGACCTTCCAGGACTTATCGGAGCCATGTCCCGGCGCTGCCCCGGGCAGGGTCGGTCCAGGGAACGGTCCTGCCGGACCGGGGGAGAAGAATGGGCCCAGAGGCCCGACCCGAGCCAAGCCGAGCGGATCCGAGCTGAACCGAGACGAGCTCGTTGCGAGGCGACCCGAGCCGAACCGAGCCCGAGATGAACGCAGCCGAAGGCGGAGCGGTCCGATCCCCGGGGGGAGCGCTCGGCGGGCCCGGAGGGTCTCGGTTCGGCTCGGGCTCGCCTCGGCTCTGGCCGGGCTGGGCCGGACGGGGCCGGACTGGGCTCGGCTGGGCTCGGGCTGGGCTCGGCTCCGCAGTGGCGGGGGGGCGCACGGCCGCGCGCGCGCGGCGGGAGCGCGCGGGGCGCAGAGGCGGCAGCCAAGATGGCGGCGCGGGTGTCGCAGGGCCCGGCAGCCCGCGGGCGCTCTTAGGCCGCGGCCCCCCCGCCCCGCCGACCCCGGGCGGGCTCTCCGCCGCCCCGGCCCCTCCCGCCCTCCGGCAGCGGCGGTCGGCAGGATGCTGCCCTCGCAGGAAGCCTCCAAGCTGTACCATGACAACTACGTGCGGAACTCGCGCGCCATCGGCGTGCTCTGGGCCATCTTCACCATCTGCTTCGCCATCATCAACGTGGTGGTCTTCATCCAGCCCTACTGGGTGGGCGACAGCGTTAACACACCCAAGCCCGGATACTTCGGGCTGTTCCACTACTGTGTGGGCAGCGGGCTGGCGGGCCGGGAGCTGTCGTGCCGCGGCTCCTTCACCGACTTCAGCACCATCCCCTCGGGCGCCTTTCAGGCGGCCGCGTTCTTCGTGCTGCTCTCCATGGTGCTGACGCTGGGCTGCATCACCTGCTTCGCCCTGTTCTTCTTCTGCAACACCGCCACCGTCTACAAGATCTGCGCCTGGATGCAGCTGCTGGCAGGTACACACCGGCACCGGGAACCACGGGCACTGGGAACACCGGCCTGCCCCGGGGCCTGGTGGCGGGGGCCGGGTGGGGAGAATGTGGGCAGCACTGAGCGTGCGGCACCCCGGGAGCCCCCGGCAGTGGTAGTGGGATCCCTGGCTACAGGGAATACCAAGGTTGCTCAAGGAAGCTGGGCTGAGTCCAAACACTGCAGGGCCGTGGTTCCAGGATCCAGCCCCGCAGTTTCTTGGGACACCCAGGCCAGGTGCTAGTGCTGACAGATTACCAGGAATGGGCACCAGTTTGGGACACTGGCACCCAGGCCTCCCTGGTATCCTCTGGCCAAAAGGAACACAAGGAATGCTTAGGAAAGCTGGGCTGGGTACAGATACTATGTATTCATAGGGCGTCCCAGCCAGGAGCTGGCCCTAGGATGTCCCAGGGCTTCCTGGGACAAGCAGGCCAGGCACTGGCACTGACAGCACCACAAACAGGTGATGGCTCTAGGCACTGGCACCTGGATCTCCCCAGGCAGAGGTTGGCCACAGGAAACACTGAGATTGCTCTAGGAAGCTGGACAGGTACAAGCACTGTAGGGCCATGGGTCTTCTCTGCCAAGAAATGTCCTCAGGACATTCTGGGGCTTCCTGGGACATCCAGACCAGGCACTGGCACCAGGAATGGTGGCACCTGCTTGGGAAATTGGAACCTGGGGTTCGCCAGGCAAGGTCTGACCCTGGGGAAGCATAAGGCTCCCTGAGACACAGCCAGAGGGAGAGCTGGATCAGGGACCCACCTCAGGCGACCCCAAAACAGGCAGTGACCCTGGGACACCTGGAAAGCCTGGAGCCCCTCAGGACATCCTGGGCTAGGGATCCACCTTGGGGAACCTCAGTACATCCCGGTCAAGGGGCAGCATTGGGATACCCTTCAACAGGGTCTGTTGCACAGAAGCAAGGACCAAGTGCAAGATGGCCTTGGACACACTGGATCTGCCCTCTGAATCCCTGGGGATTCAGACACCCCAGCACACCCCACATCAGGGACTGGCCTCCCTGTCAACCCCAGAGACATGGGGTTGTCCCCAAGAGTTACTCACTTTAGGGGAACACTCAGCCCCCAAAGGGACCCCACCACTGGAAGAAGCCCATGCATGGATTTCCGATCCCTGTAAAAGCACCCTTCAGCTCCCCCTTAAAGACAGATTGTACCCAGGCCCGCTCTCTCCTGCATCATGAAAGGGCTGTGAGGACAGGCCTCTCCCAGCTCTCTCCAGTGCTTCCCACAGAGGAACACCATACATTTACCTTGATGTTTCCCCAGACGTGACCACTCAAGCCTAGTAATTAACCCCCCCAAAGTGATCCTGTCTATAGATCCTCCTTAGCTCCTTCCACAAATGAAACCCCACTGCACATGTACCCCAAGACCCTCACAGACTCACTCCTCAAAGTCACACTGTACAATAACCCAAACCTTTCCCCAGAAGGGGACCTGATGCCTACATTGATAAAGATCCCAAGTATCCCCTTATGCACAGACTTCCAAGGTGTCCTCACATAGGGTCTGTCCTTTTGGGAGAAAGAACCTGAGGAATGATGTTGAGCTTCCATTGGTAGCAAGACCCTTCACGTCCTTTTCTGCCCAGTTTTACCAGGTGTGGACAAACACTTACTCTCCACTGCATACTAAGTGTGAATAGACTCTTAGGAATGCATGGAAGGAATCCAATAAGGTGCCCCTTATTCCTCGTGAAAGGACCCCATTCATCCCCTCTGTGAGAAGGCCTTCATGTGGAAGGATACAGCCCTTCTGTGTGAGGACCCTTCAGCTAGCCCAGCTCTTTCCCTTGCAGCTGGCTTGGGCTGGAAATCCTGACCTCCCCTCACCCAGATCACAGCCATAGCCAGACCTGGAGCTGCCTTGGCTTGTCAGGAAATTCCCTCATCTTTAATTTTCCCTGTCCTGAAGATTTATCAGTTTAAAGCAAGCTCAGAGCCCAAATCCTACCGATTGTCGGCAGCTTAATCAAGTGGCTTGGAGTGCCCAGCTGCCGCTGCTGCACAGGGAGCTGTGTGGCAGAGGGCACTGCGCTGGAGGCAGCCCTGGCTCTTCTCCCCAGTGCCTGCTGTCCTGGCTCTGGTTTGGGTGGCCATGACAGCACTTGGATGTTGTCACTGCTGGGTACCCTTCAACTTGCCTTGGGGCTCGTCCTTGGTCACACTTTGCACCTTGTAATTACACGTGTTGTTTGCACTGCACTTGTGAGAACTCTGAGTGCTCAGCTCGGTGGGGCCATGGGCTGGCTCTTCTGGCCCAGCCAGCCCAGGTGGTCTTGGAGCTCTCCTGGAGCAGCATGGCTCCATGGCTTCTCTGCCAGGGAAAGTCCAAGGCAACATTAATAGAGACTGGCCCTTCACCCTTCCCTGAGACGGGACAGCATGAGAGAGCTTCTGTCCTACAGGACAGGCTGATGTTCCCGTCAGAGAGGGCCTGGATGCAGAGGTGGTGGTGTGGTGTGTCCCAGCAAGAGAGAGTCTTGTCTGGCAGGAGTCAGGCAGGGCTGAGCTTCCCTGGGCTCATCTGAGGCAGCCACAGGTGGATGTGCTACCTTGTGCAGAAGGAGCTGCCAGGACCTGTGGAGAGAATACCTCAGGCCAGATCTTAAGGGTAGGGCAGAGATATAGCCTGGTGCAGGCTCTGGCACATCATGATGGCAAACTTCAGAGATTCACCTGGCTGGGAGGTTGGAGGATTCTGACAGAGCAGAGAGCTTGGAGGAGCAGAGAAGGAAAGGACATTCCTCCTGCCTCAGTGAGGGTTTAGCTGAAGGAGGACTTGCACTACTACGGCAGATGCAACTGTGAGGCCCAAAGTCTCTTGATCTCACTGGTGAAAGCCAGGTGAGGCAGGTGATGGGCAGAGAGGTGGGGCAGAGGTGTCCCCACCCCATCCCTGTGGGATGGCTGCTGCAGAGTAGAGGACGCTCATTGTGGGCATGGATGGGCTCTTCAGAGGAGGAAAACCAAGTGCAGGAATGTGGGAGAGGAGGATGAGGAATTCAGAATCTCTTTCAAAAAAGCCCCCCCAAAAACCCAACCAACTTTAAATCATTGATGTCTAATTAGTGGACAACAATCAAGGCAGAGTTTAATTAGAGCTTGACAGAAAGCTCCAGCTCAAAAGCCACTGCCCCCCTAGGAGGAAACTGGATCTAATTAAGAGGAAAGACTCTGCTTTATCACAAATAGAAACGTGGCCATCTGCCCTGTACAAAATCCCAGTAACGCAAAACTGGAGATTTTGCTAAATCCTTCTGTTATAAAACCAGAGATGGGCCCTTAACATGAGCACGTCAACAACTGTATGACTGACAGCACCTGATGCCACCCCAGTACTCTAAATTAGTGGAGGAGCACCTTCAGAAAGTTCCATGGGATGATGCTTACTTGAAGAGAAATGGGCTGTGAGGGTGATCCCCCTTGGGATTCATCTGCAGGAAATCAGAGCATAGGAATACACCATCACCAGGCTGCCCAGGTGCCTGAGCATTTCCTCTGATTCCCCAATACTCTGCTGTAGCATAAGACACAGTCACCCTGTGAGTTAACTCCAAGCTTTGAACAAAGTTGTCCTGGTGCCCAGCTGCCTTTGCAAGACAGCCCAGCCACGTCTGTGTGACACTGCATCCGTGTGCCTGCCATCAGGATGATTATCCTGAGTGGGTCCAGGGTTGTTTCCAGAGGCCCTTGGCTTTGTACTTAGGGTCTGTTGAGGGTCAAAAGAGGCAGCCAGCTGAGCACACCGTCCTGCTTATATGGAGGAATTGGCTGGCCACATTTTAAGGTGTTTCCCTGTGCTGCAGGTCCAGCAGTCAGTGTGGTGAGGCCTTCACACTCCCTCCCTTAGGCATGCATGAAACATGGGGTGCCTTCCCACCTGGGGCAATGCTCTTGGCCTTAGGGCTGGGCTTTGTCCTTATTTGTGGCATTTTGGCATTGATTGTGCCATGTCCAGCCACCTTGCCTGATGGAGAATGTGGTAGTACATATCCATCTGAGCTCTTTTCTCCTTTGGGAGACTCCCTTCAGAGCTACACTCATGTCTTGGATGGGCCCTTCCAAGGCCTGAGAGCAGAGGCAGATGGATCCCTAAGCAAGGCTTAATCTTCTGCACCTCAGCTGTGTTTGCCACCACCTGAGTGGGGGCATGGCATGGTTTTGGTATATCCATGGAGAGGAGTAGTGAGGGAATTGTTGCCAGCCGCCGGGCCGAGCATGGTGGAGCTGTGTGGTGGTGTGGCTTCAGCCCCAAGGGAAAGCAGGATCTGGCCTGAGTGAGCACCACAGCCCCAGAATCCTCCCTGGTTCTGGCAGCAGTGCAGAGGCTCTGCTGAACCACATCAGGACCGGCTCATCTTCAAGACTGTGACTTGCTGGAGACCCAAGTCCTTTCAGAGACTTTGAGGGTTAAAAATATTTTTTTCATGGATATAAAAGTCATTCATTGACATTCTTAATGAAAAAAATATGAGGCAGATACCATTGCTGCAAACTGGCTTGGAGTGTAACTGGGACAGCTGCTGAGCATGAGATTGCCCAGGGAGGTTGTGGAGTCTCTGTCTCTGGAGTCATTCAAAGCCCATCTGGACATGTTCCTGTATCACCTGTTCTAGGTGACCTTTGGCAAGAGGGTTGGACTAAAATGATCTCCAGAGGTCCCTTCCAACCTTAGATGTCCCGTGACTCTTCAGTTTATCCTCAAGCCCTTTCTCTGTCAAAGGGAGAAATATTGCCCATATATGAACCACTTCTATCTGCTGACCTTGCAGCAAAAATAGCAACACTGCAAAACCCCTCAGCATTTGCTGAATTACTGTCTTCTGGACCCCTAAAAAAGCTTTCCTGAAGATTCCCCTCTTCTTCCCCTACCACTCAGGTCTTGCAAAGGGGACAGGAGCCGGGCTGCAGCCCATCCCTTGCACCCGTGCAGCGCCGTGTGCTCGGCAGCAGCAGCCGCGGGGTTTGCACGGCAGCGCAGCCCTCCCGTCGCGGCTGTTAATGTGCCTGTGTACTCGTGGGGAAGGGCTGAGCCGGGCGTCTCGGAGCCGCTCGTGTCCTGGAGCTTACATCCCTTAAGTGTTGTTCCAGATAAAGTAACTGTCAGTTCTGATTCATACAAACTCATAACTCTATTCTGAATCCTGCTGATTTTTTGGCACAGAGACAGCCTGTGGAGCAAAACGCCGTAAGGGAGCTCGTGTCTGTGTAAATGGCCGGTGCTCACAGTCCTGAGCACGCTGCCCTTAGTGTTGATTTATTTTTAAGGGATTTCAGTTTTTAGGGGGAGAAAGGGGGGCTGTGTTTGTCCCCTTTCCTTTTGGTGCTCAGCTCTCAGGAGGTTTTCTGGCGAGAAGCGGCCACTCTAGACCCCAACAGCACAGCCCCTGTTCCCCGGGGTTTTGGATGTGCTGTCCCCACACCAGGTTTAAAAAGCCCTTTTGGGACCCAAGGATTGCTGGTTTTCCCCTCATTACCCCATCTTCCCGTTTGTGTCTTCTGTGGTGGTGTGATGCTCTGGGGGAGGTCACGTCTCAGCTGCAGGGCATGTCCTGAGTTCCTTCCACCCATGGCAGGAAGAAGTAGTAAAAGCCAGTTTTCGCTCACACCTGCAGACTAAACTAGATAGAAAAAGTAATTTAAAAAATCAGATTTTAATCCTGCAGGCACAGCTGCTCAGGACAGTGGAACAGTGTTACTCAACAAACATGGGGGTTACTCAGACAGTCCAAATTAGCTAAATACACCCTTGTACCAGGAGGTGTTACCCTGCCAGATAAAGCCTCCTCTTTCTGCTCAAATCTCACTCCAGTGTTGCAGCCTGAGTCATAACATTGCATTCCCTTTTAATTCCCTTTTATTCCCTGATTAATTTATTTTATGAGGATATCAAAAGCCCTTGAGATGCCCATGTTGTTTCTAATGGACCTTGACGAGGGAGCACTGAGGAGTGAGAAACCATGAACCAGGGGTAAAACCAAGCCAAGAAAAGCAAGCTTTATGGGGCCAGAGCCCCAGCAGGATCATCGTCCTTCCACATACACCCTGTCCCACTGATCATTAAAATGCCTGCTCTCAAAACTGTCTTTACAGCTGGGAAAACTCTAGAAGAGGGGGTTGGAGCCCAGGGCCTAAGAGAAGGATGGCAGCTGCAGGCTATGACAGACCAACCAGCCATTCTTGGTGCCACTGACAGTGAAGACTGGCACCACACACTCAGAAGAACAGGAATCAAAAACAAAATGGACAGGAGTTAGGTTATTTTTTCCTCTTTAATAGTGGCTCTTCACAGGAGTCATCACCTGTGTGCTTTTCTTGTGGTTGCAAGGCATAGAAATAGCCTGCTTTAAACAAAACCCAAGGTTTTCCTGCAGGTCTGCAAGGGGTCTTGGGGCATTTGGAGGTAGGTACTGGTGGAATGGTGCTGTGGGCAGAGGGACGGGCAGGCAGAGCCCTGACCCCGCATCCCTCAGACCTGTTGGAGAGAGCAGTGCTGAGGGCTGTGGACTGTGTGGGGATCCCCTCCTTGCTCTTACTCTGCTCTTCAAAGTCACTCCTTGCTGCAGGCACGGGAAGGTGTTTCCAGGACATTGGGTGGCCTGGGGACGTGCAGAAAAGGGAATTGCTTGTGACAGAGCAGAGGACTCGGCTTGCTGCTGGAAACACGTAGGACAAATGGGAAGAGGAGAGCACTGAGCTGCACTTCACCAGGAGGGGACTTGCCTTCAGTAGCACTGCCCCACCTCAGCCACTTCCCAGAGAGCTGTGGAGTAGTGAGGGGTTTTTGGGAAGAGGCCAGTCACCCTCAGACAGATGCATTTGGGTACCTGTGGTGACTTGGGCGTATGCCTCTGCCCAGTAGTAAATTTGTTGTTTAATTCTGTCAAATGGGCTGTGAGGGCTTGGGCAGAGATCCTGCAGCTGCTCAGTGACTCACAGACTCCCTTTGCCCTGGTTCAGTACAGAGCAGACACGTGGGGATGAGAGGGATCAGAACAAGCAGACACGGGCTGGGGCCAGGCAGTGTCCTGGAAGTGGCCACCACTGCCTGTCCCCCCGTGGCTGTGCTGTGACAACCCACTGCACAAGTGTCTCCCATACCTTTTTGAGCTACCCTACTTTTGCCTTAAACCCTGTCTCTCATGTCCACCATGAGTGCTGTGGCTCTCCAGCATGTTAATCCACTGGCCCATGCATCACTGCCTGTCCTGCCATGTTTGGGACCTGCAGATATCCTGGGAGACCCTCACACCTTTGGTGTTTTCAGAGTGGTGAGCTCTCAGCAGTCTTGTGCTTTACCTGAGCAGCTGGACCCACCTGGACCCTCAATAATAGCTCAGAAATGCAGAGGATATGCCAATGCCTGCAGAGTCCAATGACAGACCCAGGGGCTGCTGTTCTGCTCCTGTGAAGGACTGACTAAGGGCTGTGCACAAAGGCTGGGAGCCTGCCCAAGCCCTTGCTGGTGCAGGTAAAATCGGTGCCTGTTTTTTTAACTCGTATTTGCCTACCACTGTGGGCACAGCCCTGTTCTCCTTTGGGCCCAGAGTGGCTGTTGCTGAGCTCTGTTACCCACCCAGGCAGCTGGAGCTGCTGCTTTCTGTGCTTTCCCTAGCCTCACTGCATACCTGTGGTCATTTTCTCCTCCTCAGTGATTTCAGCAGATCTCTTAAAACTGTGCCCATTTCCAGGCTGGGTCGTGCCAGCCTGAGCTGTGCCATGGGGGTAAACCCATACCCTTGCTGGGGCTTGCCACAGAGCACCTTAGCTCATTTCACAGCTGCACTTCACTGGGAGATCAGAGGATCCTAAAATCCTTTTAACATCTCTGCTTTCACAGGAACAGTCCCTGGCACAGGTCTGCTGCACCTGATCCCCTTTAATTCAGGCGCTCAGCTGAATTAATGCCACCCTATTCCAAGGTGTCCAGGTCAACAACAGATCAGGCTGCTCCTCACCATTTACCATGCAGTGCATGCCATTGGTGCTGGTTGTGTTTCCTTGCAGAGGGATGGTTTTGGGTTGGCCCAGTCCCAGTGAGCAGGGAGCTCCCCCAGACAGGCTGTGCTTGGCTGGGAGCCCCTGGTGATGATGGAGACATCGGCTTGGCTCTGTGCAGCCGTGTGGTGCTGGGGTGGCACCAGGGCTGTGCATTGCAGTAATCAACATGCATGGCTTGACGCTGTCCACAAAGACACTTTTACCAAGGAGGTTTGCTATGTGGGTGGAGGAGTCAGAGACCAGGCAGCAGTTGCTTTGTGACATTATGTGCCAGTATCTCTCCTTGTCCCTGTCCTTTCCTGGGTACAGCTCTTTGTGATGCGAGGACTGTACTTACTCTTGGTGTGATGCCCTGCAGGCATTTCCCTCCCTCCTGGGATTCCCCTTCCCCATGGAGAGCAGTTCAAAACACATGCCAGCACCCAGAAAGCTAATGCCAGACTGCCAGCTGCCTGCCTGCAGGGTGTTTGCTGTAAGCGATGGAGAGATAACTTCTTACTGGTGTGGGCACAAACCTCTTGGTTCTTCCTTAACTCAGGGCAAAAGTAGCTGCAGGGCACCGCAGCCAACATCATTACTATTTTTAGCCTTTCCAGCTGATATGGGGTGAGGAGCTTTTGTACTTGCTGTAGTCAGAAAAAGTCACCTCCTTACCTTGACAGTCACAGGCTTTGTCTTGGCATTTCCATCCCTGCGTTCCCTGATGTCTCGTTGTTCAGCATAGAGTTCTGGGTGGGTGCCTGCTGGGAAGGTGACCCCTCTGGGAGTGGTGCTTGGAGGCTATGGGGTGGTCAGGTGTGGGGGTTCCTGGGGATGCCAGTCCTCTCCACAGGCAGCATCCCTGCCTGCAATGCACTGGTAGCTCCTGCCCACATGCAGGGAGTTTGTGGTGATGAGGAAAGCCCATGGGCAACCACTGATCCTGTGGCTGATGCTGGTAGAAACCAAGAGCCTGAAGTCCCTATTTGTGCATGGGGCAGGTTTGGGACAGCCAAAAACACAGTCCCTGGGGCTCCTGAGGCAGAGGTGGCTGTCACCTGCCACGTTGCCTGGCTGTCATGGG
The DNA here is from genome assembly GCA_008694505.1 of Cyanoderma ruficeps. Taxonomy (NCBI): domain Eukaryota; kingdom Metazoa; phylum Chordata; class Aves; order Passeriformes; family Timaliidae; genus Cyanoderma; species Cyanoderma ruficeps. The sequence continues at coordinate 3,664,016 of VZDJ01000056.1, read as the reverse complement.
GTCAAGGTGAGCTCCCTGCCAGACATGGTCGGCACTCATGTACTGACTGGTGGGCTCAGCGCCCAGCACTGCCACTCCATTGTCTCTGATGGTTCCCCCTCCTCTCCCTCTTGCAGCACTCTGCCTGGTGCTGGGCTGCATGATCTTTCCCGATGGCTGGGATGCAGAGACCATACGGGACATGTGCGGGGAGAAGACAGGGAAGTACTCCCTGGGTGACTGCTCCGTGCGCTGGGCTTATATCCTGGCCATCATCGGCATCCTCAACGCCCTTATCCTTTCCTTCCTGGCCTTTGTTCTCGGCAACCGGCAGAACGACCTGCTGCACGAGGAGCTCAAGACAGAGAGCAAAGGTGAGCACCATGCCACTGGGGGGATCCTGGGTGGGGACAGCCTGGGGGGCTTGGCCCCTCTGGCAGCCTGGCAAGGGTCCCAAGGGCTTAACTGCCACCTGCAAGGCAAGCCAGGCTGGGCAGGGTGGGAAGGAACTGCTGAGCCTCTGCCCTGCCTGACCTCTCTCTCTTCTGTTTCCACAGATTTTGTTGGCACTGCGGTAAGCCTTGAGTGTCACTGTCCTGTCCCCTGTCCCTTTGTGGTGTCTCTAGGTGTGACTGTGCTGGGTGTCTGTGTGACATGATGGGATGGGATGGGATGGGATGGGATGGGGGGACCGTGGCTGTGCAGGTTTGGGGTCAATGGGGAAGGGAGGCAGCAGAGACAGGGGTGGCAGGGATGGGGACAGGCATATGCCTGGCACATGCAAGTAATACGATGGTGCAGTAACACCTGCCCAAGACCATCCACAACCTGCTTTGCTTTCCCTGCAGAGGATATAAGGCCGACCATCCGCAGCAGGACCCTCTTCCCATGGCCGGCAGCCTGGGCGCTCCCTCCCTGTCCTGCCCTTCATTTGCTGCCAGCGGCCACACAACGTCCCGCGCCGCCCTCCGGGCCCCGGAGCCCGTGCCAGGGATGCGCCAGCCGCCCGCCGCATCCACGGCCACCTCCATGTCCACGCCGGCACCGCCATCCCACGCACCCTGCCAGCTCCGTACCCACCGCTGCCTGTGGGCCGCCGCCGGGGGAGGATGCCTCAAATCCGCTTTGTTCAAGAACAGAATCCAGCTGCGGTTTTGTTTCAAGGAAAAAACAGTCTTGGAGTTTTTAACAGATTTCTACATCCCCAGGACTTCTGACCTGCTGCCTCCCACCCGAACGCGCACCCAGTGACGCCCCGTGCCGGCTGCTCCGGGTCCCGGACCCCTCCCCACTCCCATTTTGTACAGCTCCGTGATCCTGTCTCCACAGCCAGGGGACCCGGTGGCCAGGATGGGGCCCAACCCCTACTTTTACATGTAAATTCATATTCTCTAAACAGGGTAAAGTGACTCGAGCCCCCTCTCTCCCCCGCCCCGGGAGTCCAGCCCAGGACATGGTGTTTCCTGGTGCGTGGCCGGGGCCGCAGGCTGCTGCTCGCTCCCCTCATCACGGGGACCGCAGGGGCCTTGCTGCTGCCGGCCGTGGGACACCCGACTCGCGCCGCCGTTGAATGTAAGCCCTGGTAAGTGGGAGCAGCTGAACATGCAAAACCCCCGGGCGGGCACAGGAGGATCCCCCCCCCCGCCAAGACCCCTCCCTGAGCCGGCCGCGGGCTGTTGCCAAACGCCTTCCCTCCCCATCCCCATACGGTGCTTTATCTCCACTGGTGACAGCAAGGCTTTCCCTGCCACACGGCATGGCCGGGTGTACCCGAGCACTGCTGTACCCACCCGGCCTCCTGGCTGGAGCTCGCTGGCCCGCGGTGATGGCCGTGCGGGGCGCCGGTAGCCGCTGCCCGGGGCAGCACTGAGTCCGACGGCCTCCGAGGCCCACACACAGCACCCGAGAGCCGACACCCCGGCACGGGTGGCTGTAGCCTGGCTGTGGCTCTGCTGGCCAGACCAGCGTGCGTGTGTGGGCTTCCCCTGGCAACAGGGGTTTGGGTCACCACAGCCCTCGAAATGCAATAAAGTCCTCAGCACTGGCCGTGTCTCAGTGCGAGCAGCTGGGGCTCCTTGCAGGGCCCAGAGCAGGGCCCCCAGGGGCTTGTGGGGGCCCAGAGCACGGCCGGACCCAGGCACTGGGCAAGGCCAGGGAGCAGGGCGAGTGGGAGCAGGGAGAAGAGTGGGAACCACGGTCCTGGGATGGGGCCACGGAGCGTGGAGGCTGCTGGGGGATGGCAGTGAAGGGCTCTGCAGGACCCAGCGCCTCACCAGGCACCGGGGGCTGGCCGGAGCAGGTAAGTGGTGCCCTGAGGCCCTGCGGGGTGGCGGTGGGGGATGGAGCTGTGCCGAAACATCATCTGGGAGCCAAAGCCACCCGGGATGGAGTGGGTGCCAGCACTCCTGCCAATGCCCCCCGCCAGCCATGAGCCCAGCGGTGCCCACATCCCTCTGACAGCTGCCCCCAGAACGAGGTCAACAGGAACCCGCAGCAACTGGGTCTTGCCAGCTTGCGAGTGCTGTTGCCAGCTGAATTGGAAAAAAAAAAACCAAGAAAATCAGTGGAGAAAGGAATACAGTAGCTGTAATATATCTGTATTTTAGTACAAAGTTTGATACAGTGTTTCACAAAACCTTATTGAAAAATATAATTCAAACCAGATGAGCTCGGAGCCCTGTGTTGTGGGGAGGGTTGCAATGGGTTCTTCCTGGCCGTTATCAAAGGAGGTGGTGCAAGGTCAAAGAAACCCCTGTGAGTGTCTTGAGCTGTGGTGGGGAGCCCACCCTGCAGAGCTGAGCTTCTACCCACATGGGCTGGCACACAAAGGGGCTCTGGCCAGAGGGAGTCCCCAGAGAAAGGGTCTGTCTCACTTCGTGGCAAAGCAGGGGGTGGGGCAGGGATCCCATCCATCCCTAGGAGCCTTTGAACCTGTCCTCCCATCTGCCTGTCCACAGTGCACGAGTGGTCTGTCAGCTCACTGACTAACACAGACTGATAGGAACCTCCTGAAATTCATCAAATCCCAGTGTCTTGATAGAAAAAAAACCCTACATTGCCGGTCAGTCTAGTGGCATGCTCTGGTAGAGGGGTGGGGAGACCATTCCAGGCTGTGTGAGGGCAGCATGGGGAGCCTCTGGGACATAGAGAGAGCTTTGGCCAGGTTTGGCTCCCCCGGTGTGGGACACACTCAGAGCCCAGGTGAGCCCTGCAGATGGCAGAAGAGGCTGGGAAAAGTGGGGTTGATGCTACCCACAGTTGCTTTCAGGGAAGCAGTGGAGCCACTCTTCTGGGAGACACAAAAGGACAGAATGAACCATGATGGATGCTGTCCCAGTGTCAGGGGGAGCATTCTCACAGTGAGGGCAATCAAAGGCCAGAAGCCATGGGCACCTCAAACCAGCACTTGCAGACACACATGGCAGGGCCCACACCAGGCCCAGCCCATGTCAGGCTTCCTAAGGGAAAGGCAAGCCGTATTAAACCCCTGGATACCAGGTTCTGGCACACCAGAAAACAGGTTTTAAAGCAGGTGCAGTCTTCCAGGGGGCATCCTCCACATCCATCTCCTCCCCAAATGAAGTTGGGCAAGAAGAACAGCAGCAGCAGAGCCAAACATCTCAGAATCCCAGCCAGAAGCTCGGGGAATTTCCTCAGGAACAGCAGCTCCTAGCTTCACCTGGCAGAAGGCAGGAAGGAAGTCTGCAAGGCTGCTCCTGCAAGGATTTTCTTACCCTGCAGTATACAGGGAATAGAGACTTACATGCCCTCGTCTCCTCGCCCTATGTTCTGGGCACCAGTGCTCAAGGTGGTAAGAAATTCAACAATACTAGTTTTCAAGTTAAGTATTTTTATTATCAAAATTATTACATCTCTTG